>CM055850.1:27193954-29615204 GCA_029490765.1 Euthynnus affinis
CATTCAAGAAACGGCTGAAAAGTCAGCTCTTCCATGAACACCTCAACACTTGAGCCCCTTAACCTTTTAGCGCTTTGTTGATTGTTGCACTATGGTATTTCTTAGGCACTTGTCTATTTCCAGTTGTTTCTTACTTATTTTTTAAATATCATGTCTGGTGTCAGCTCATAGACTGTAAAAAAAAATGTATGTGGGCCCCTGTTTTGAAGTCTTGAGTTTGCATTTTGATCGTCGCCATCTTGGATTTTTGGAGCCAGAAGTGACCATATATGGACGAGAGGGTGGAACTGACCTTAGCATTAGCTGCTAGCTTAGTTAGCACTGTGCATTTACAGGCTATGGTTAACTGTGATAAGGCTGATGCTAGTGGTATTTTTTGCTAGCAAAAAACAGACAAAAAAAAACAAAATGTAATGAAACAAAATGAAAAATGGAACAACTGACTCCTTAGAGGGTCGACTTTTTAAGACAACCAAAATGTTAGTTAACTTTCATGAACTGAAAACACACTCAAATAACGATGGTTACTTCTACACTTTGTGAATCTGGGGTTGTGCCATGGTAACATCACCTGACAAACGCTGTTGCCATGGTAGCGACTTGTCAATCACAACATAGCCACGCCCTAAAGCGTACGTTGCTTTATCATATGAACATCATACTCTATTGAAGAAGACTTGAAACTTGTGATTTAGACCAAATAAAGTGAGAAGTAGAGGTTTTCTCATAGGCTTTTATACAATTGGATGTCTTTTTGGAGCAAATGGAGTCGCCCCCTGCTGGCTGTTACAAAGAATGCAGGTTTAAGTCAGTTCCGCATTGGCTTCACTTTTCAGACCCGCTTGCATCAGCTACTTGAGAGTTTGTACGTGGCTCTTTCTGATTCACTGTCCTCTAACACTTAATCGTCTTACCTCACTTGGAAGTGACTTTGGATAAAAGCGTCTGCCAAAGTGACAAAATGTAAATAAATCTATCAGTCAGGCTCCAGAAGAGTAATTGACAGTACTTCAGTGTGTGCGCGACGGTTGTTGGTGTGGTGAAGGAGCTACCTGGAGAAGTGCTGCTGCAGTGTCACCATCTGCCGTCCACCCTGCTGAGACTTCGCCCTCTCCCTTCTCTCCACGCCCAGATGTTGTTTGTTCTCCAGCTGGGGATTATTATTATGAATCAGTCTCGGTGGCGTAGCTGCAGGGGAGAGGAGTGAACACAGTTAGCTTGTTATTAATGTTGCATATTATAATCCCACTGAAGATTTTAAAAATACAGTACATCTGTTCACGTCCCTCTTTTCCCCCTAAAAGGACAGTTTGTCAGCAAAGTTTACTTGTTCGGGAAAGAGCAGGACCACTGCGCATCCTCTCCTCTCTCCACCTCGCACAATGTAGTTTTGAATTAGCGTCGACATCCATGTTTTCCCCACAGCTGACAGGTTGTGAGTTAGATAAACTCCCTCCTCATGACATTTAAACAGAGCCTTGGGGTAAACTGTCATTTTGGAAACAAATACCTGTGTTTCAAAAAAAAAAAAAAACCTCAAAAGATGCCCTCATGTTGTAAATATTATAATAACTGTATGACCTCATGGCTCGTCCTTCAGGTGTTTGCCTGTCTGGTTATTTCTGAACTGAAAAAGGCTGAGCCACTTTCAAAAGAGCTTTAACACTGTCTGAAATGACAGGTGGTGTGTTCAGTGCGGGCAAATGTTTAGATGCACTTAGGAATACAAAAAATGGTGTGCAGGGCTGAAAACATTTTGTACGTAGAGGAGGATGAACAAAAACATGTCTGAAGGATAGACTGCCTCAAAAGATATGCAATAAAAAGGGGAAATGTGGACTATCCAATGTCAAAGTATTGGATTGTTTATTGAGAGCTTTTGGAATGGATAAAACCATTTACTACCAACTGTGGACAATTCTGACATTGTTTATCAAACTGCTTTTAAAAAAATCTTCTTCTTCTAAATGTCATGTGTAACAGGCTTTGCTCCATACCAATAGCAACTTCCTGTTTAAAAATATTACTTTTCTTTTCTTAAAACAAACTCTTACTGACTGTTACTTATAAATGGATCGTTTTTCTTTTGATTGTTTCGAGTCTAAGGTTGCTTTGTGCACACAGTCTTCCAGATAGAGACATTTTACATCTCTTTACAACTTGATTCAACAAGAAGAAGAAGAAACGGATGTCAGAAACATTTATTTTGATACAAAAAATGTTTATTACTTCGTATGTTTTTCATTTGAGTAAATAACCACGGCTGCGCTCTATTTGGCCGTGCCCGCGTGCCACTTGAAACCCTCTTAAATGGAGTGCAGGTGGCACATGAAGTGGCTGATACAACGCTGACCTTCATCAGCTGATAAACAACTGAGGATAAATTGAAAAAAGCGATGGCGGCGGTTCT
This sequence comes from Euthynnus affinis, assembly GCA_029490765.1. Lineage (NCBI taxonomy): Eukaryota > Metazoa > Chordata > Actinopteri > Scombriformes > Scombridae > Euthynnus > Euthynnus affinis. Next base: position 27,196,365 of record CM055850.1, read on the forward strand.
TGTTGAAAACGAGGTATCACAGGATGAACCAGATATTAAGCAACAAATGTTTCTGCTTTTGAGTTGCACAAAGAGAATACATTAAATATCACTGAATTATTACAGGAATATTATTGAATATCATCCCAAAGAGCAAAATATTAAACATAATATTTCTAAGTAATATTCAGAAATCACTCAGGATAACATGGCTTACACAGTATGCAGCTATCAGTGAGAGCAAAACTTTATACTTTGCACAAATTGCAAGTGTGTGCCAAATGTAAATGGAGCAGAAATCACACCCATCTGGCACAAACCAGCTCTGTGCCGGTTGGGTTTTTGGAGTGCAACCATTGTTTACCCTTATTTTCTGTTTATGATTTAATGAGTTATTTTGGAGTTAGTTTGTTTGTTTTGTATTTTTTTGGACGGGCTGTGAAATCTTGGAAGTAATCTCTTAATGACACTCATTATCTTACACCTGTTGTCCCAATTACCCAGTGAGGAAACGCCCCTGAATGCGAGTATAAAAGGGTCAGGCTCAGGTATTGTCTCTTCATTTGAACCTTGATGAAGAGCTGCCAAGGTGGAAACCAGTTTTTTTGAATTCTCATGGGCACATTGTGTGACTAACACTGTTTTTTTATTAATCAAAATGTTCCTGCTCCTCTACTAAGTTTGTTCTTGTTCTGAAGTTTGTTTTTGTGAATATGAGTCTTCACCGTATCTCTATAAAAGACTCTGTGCCCGATAATAATACTTTCTTAGCGTCAACTTAATAGGAATTTTTATGAGGAGAGGCTAATTCTTTCTTTAGTGTCAACTGGAGTGATATCAAGAGGCCAGCTGAAGTGCCAATCAAAATGATAATAGTTCCCAGTCTATTTCAGAAGTAATCAGTCTGGGTGAGTTTAATCTGTTCCGGTAGCCTCTCGTCACAGGTTTGGCTCCCTGTGACTGACTTTACCGATCGTTTTGCATCACTTCTACCTCCACCACACGTTGCTGCAGTACAGAAACAAAAGCTGCGGCGTTTTATGGAGGCATGCGACTAATTACCACTGGTATAATTGCTGTGATGTACTTTTTTATGTGTCATACAGCCATTCTAGGCTCACTGCTGCAGATTTCGAATCATATTCACATCAATTTAATAATGGATAATTAGATAATTGGTGCACACGAAAGCTTTTTGTTCAGTAATGTTTAATTTTTGCATGATTTAAATGTTTTACTGTGAAACTACTGCCACTGTTACTACTGCTATTCCCACCACTAAGGACCTTTTTCACTACTTACATGTCATAGCAGCTAAAGCACAACTAATAACACTATCAATGACTCAGACTGTGTCCAAAAATCACTCTTCATTCACTTATTCATTACTCCCCATAGACGAATCCAGGTTGTAAGCTGTAGATTGTAGACAATCTTAACTTGTAAACCTGAATATGACACTAATTTCTGTGAAAGATTTCACTTCTGGAACAAGAAATATGTGCAGGAGAGCTCATGAAAGCAGTTATATGTTGAAAATATAGTCATCAAATGCCATTAAAATAAAGGTTATAAACTAACCTTTGGTGAGACAGTGAGGTGTTTTTTTTCTGTTCTGTGCTGTTATCAGCTGCTCCAGCTGTGAACTTTAAGTTTGGAGGAAAGAAAATGCCATAAGGCTCTGCTCCATTAAATATATTTTACTTTACTCATAAATCTCCACTAAATCCACCACCACACTGAAGAGGTCGGACAGAAGAGGTACATTAAGGTTTTTTTCCCGAAAAGCCTGTGTCAACTCACAACCAAAATCAGACTAATACTTTTGGACTGAATACTGTAACTTACTGGAGGACTGCCGTCCGCGATGAACCCAAACATCTCTGCTTTCACTGTCAGTGTAAATGTGCTTGTTTGCACTCTGCCACCCAGCTGGAGTGTTTTCCTCTCTAAAAGGTCCCCCATTAAACACACGCTAGCTTTGTTTTTCTAGTGATTGAAAAACACAATAAATGTCAGAGTTTGTCTCTGTGACACTCATGTAGGAAACATTAACAGCTCTCATGTTACATTAGAATATGTGAGGACTGTAATAATGGCTCTAATGTGGACTGAATAATGTCATCCAATGAGAGAGCCGTGATCACAAGCAGATTAACCATGAAATGTAGTATAGATGATTTAGATTGATTTGTTTAGAGTAGCCTTAAAGCTAAATTGCTTTATAGGCAACTTAAACAAGTCCTCCAAATTAAATATGTCTCATGTTTTTAGACATATAATAATATTCTGCTTTAAATCAATCAATCAATTTTTATATATATAGCACCAAATCACAACAAAAGTCATCTCAGGGCACTTTTCAGAGCAGGTCGAGACCATACGCTTTAATTTACAGAGATCCAACAATTCCCCCCCACGAGCAAACACTTGGCAACAGTAGTAAGGAAAAACTCCCCTTTAACGGGTAGAAACCTTAAGCATCCGACTGAAGAATTAAAAATATGTGTTTGATATGGACCATGATTGTCTCCAAATTAGTTGCGATGTCGCAAATCATGCTCGTAGGTAGTCGTCTTGAACTGAGACTGAAGGTGAGCTCAGAGAAACTTTCGGAAACTGAAGGAGTAAGAAGCAAAATATATCTTCTTTTCCTCATTTTGCTAGCACTATATATTGGATAAATGTATACACTTAGATTTTTCACCCTCAAATATAAGGGCAGACAGTAAATATAGTGTACAATATAGTTAATAGAGAGTGATTTTGGACACAGACTCAGCTCTTTGAAGTCCTCTGAAGCCGTACCTGTGAGCCACATGCACAATACCAGAGTCCTGGTAAACTGGTTAAATCTAATTGGAAGTGTGTTTCCTGCTATTGCTCTTCAAAATGTTTGCTTTGTAAAAGGTCTACAGCTGCTACCATTAGTGGTACTTCTACCGTACAGACTACTAAAAACAGAATACTTTCTGAAAGCACAGAAAGAATGGAGATGAAATATTTTTTTAATAATACACACGTGAACTTTGTCACATCTATAAATTGTATATAGACCTACATAGTCATACACGCGTGCATTCACCTGTATACACACACTTACAGTAGATTTAAACAAGCAGGCAACTGTCCAGTGGCCCCCAAAAGCCTGGATTTACTCCATATCACAATATGATTGTTGGATATTTGTAGCACTTAAGTACGATATCAACTATGACGGGTCCTCCATACTTTATCTTGTGGCCCTGATCTTGAAGAGCAACTCAAAAATGTCAATTAAAGTCAAAAAGACTGAACTTGTTTTCATTTTTATTTGTTGTAAAATTGTCTTTTGACAGAAAACCTGGGGCAACCTCGGGCATATGAGTAGTGTAACGCTGCAACCAACAATCATTTTCATCATCCAAGGTCTGGTCAACTGTCAGGTCGGACAGTTGTTTTCTTTAATAATTGAGTGTTCAGTGTATAAAATGTCATAAAATAGTGAAAAATATCAAAATTTATTCCCTGAAGCTCAAGTTAACATATAAAGATGACTTGTTTGTGTAACCAACACTCAGAAACCCGAAGATGTTGAGTTTACTATCATAAAATAATGGAAAAACTAGCAAAAATTCGCATTTGAAAAGCCGCTACTAAAGAATTTTTGTCCTTTTATGTTTGAAAATAAATAAGTCAAATGACTAATCAATTAATCAATTACTCTAGACTACTTCTATGTATAGTGAGCGTCAGTAGGGGCCCAAAATATTGTGAATAGTATACTTTATATACTGTGTACATCTACATTTAACAGAATGTTTATGTTTCAAGTAAAATATTTTATCATTATAAATTAAGTAGTAAGTAAAGTCAGAACAGCACATAGTGACTGTGTGGATATTTGTCTCGATTAAACATGGTTAAAAAACAGATTTGCATTAACATTTCTGAGCTAAAATAGATCACACAGAAGTGCGTCCAGAGAGTCACGCCCACTCACATTCCCAATTAACTTTATCCAATTAGTATAGCAGGATGTTAAGATTTCTTCTCCTGCTCATCATTTTTCAGTCACAGAAGCCAAGACACCCACACATGGCAATCTGAGACTACAGGCTCATTACAAAAGATCATTCAATTAACTGAATGTATTTTAATTATCAGTCCATATCTGGGAGCCGGTTTGAAGATGAACACGTTGCCGTTGTTGGAAAGTAACCGCTGTTGCAAAATGATTATTAGAAAAGTGAGATGGTATAACATTTCTCCCAGTGATTGACGACCAAAGGGTCACCCTGAATCACCCCTCATGACAGGAACAAAAGGAACAAAATTGATCAGTTTTTTATTACCAAACACCAATTTCCACATAATATTCTTTTTTTTTTATATTATCTTAAAGAATGTTTTAATCCTTTTGTGCTTCTTGTTTGCTTGTCCTTCAACCCATTACTGCTATAAACACAGTGAATGAAAGCAGGTCTGCACTTAAACTGATAAAAGTAAGTTGAGTATTTTCATTCTTTAGATACAAACTAAGGGACAAAACCATTAAATCATACAGAGAAACAGGAGTCCAAATGAACCGATATGCTTGGAGTGATCTCTAAAATTGTTACCTAATCTTTTTCAGACCTTCGGGGTGTTTTTACAATAAAAAGGAAAAAGAAATAAATAAATTTGAAGTGCTTGGCAAGTATGTAAAATCTGAATCAACGCTGCCATCCAGTGGTGTTTACAGATCACTACCACTGTGTAGTTTAAACAAGAGAGGAAGAAAGTTCATTTTTGACCTTGGAAACATTACTTTTCATTACATAGTCTCACCACAAGATCCACGGTGGTGTCACAAATTAACTTTTAATTTCAACCTTTAAAGTCCTTAAGGTGCTCAGACAAAAAAAAAGAATATTTGAACTCCTACATTTCCATGACAACGAGGCATCAACTTTCATCTGCTGAGGAAGGCCGTTTGATACAAAATCTCGAGAATAGCCTCTGAATGGATCTTTATGGTGAAATATTTTCCAAAAAGAGTCTCAGAAATCATATTTGGGAAAACTACTTTTGTAGTATATAGTCTCACATATCCATGTTATTGATTTTGCATGTCGGACGTACAAAAAGATGTTGAACACAAACAACACAATGCTATAAACAGAGACACATAACAGCAGTTATTCTTTAATAAGGATTGAATGTGGACGCTTCCTGTTAGCATTTTTAAACTTTATGCATCAATATATTCAGGTGTGAGAAAACATTATTTTCAACTTAGAATGACTAAAAGTTCCTGTTTCATGGAACAAAGCTTTTCAACTTTTTCATCATTGCGTCATCACTGATACGGTGTCACTTCAGTTATGCCTGTTCTGCTTGGTACAGTGGGTTGACGGCTAAATTTAAGAACAAGCTGCAGGTGATGCAAAACAATATTACTGAGTGTTTATTAAATGCATCCCGTCGAATGACTTCAGAAGTCAGAAGCTGCCAGTAAAGCTCAGAGAAGAACAGAAGCTGCTTCACATGTGCGATATTATCAATGCTCCTCAGTACTTGTTCTCAGATAACAATGGTCCATAATCAGCATAACCATATAAAGTGCTTTGGTGAATAATGTAGCCAGAAGTTCCTTTTTTTAAATATATATATATATATATATATATATATATATATATATATATATATATATATATATATATATATATATATATATATATATATATATATATATATATATATATATATATATATATATATATATACTGGTGCCATGTTGTGGACCAGTCCTCCGCTTCACATCCAGTTTTTATATATGAAAGGGGCTGGTAGAAGTCAGGTTAGGACTTATTTGTGGAGCAGGGTCACAGATTTATAACGAAATCTGAAATGATGTTGTAACTTTAGCTGTCAATGTGTCCTTGTATTTTGATGTGGGAGTTATTATTTGTCATTTCTGAAATTGTGGTGATGTGTTTTTGGATTTCATGGTTGCATTGTTTAGTTTTTATGTTGAATGTCTTGTGTGTCCTTGTGTTTCTCTGTATTTTAACATCTTGGAGCCATGTTGGAAGTAAATGTTTTCATTTTAACATCTTATCACTTGGATCTTTGTTTTTGTGTCTGTAATGCATATAAATCACACAGGTTTTTATTTCAGTGGCTTACTTTTGTTTACTTTTTTTTCCCCCTAACACATTTTGCTTTGTGTCCTATCAGTCCTTTGGTTTGAGTTTTGGGTATAAGTATTTTTAGAATCATACTCAGTACCACCCACCTGTTGACCCAGTAATCCAATGACGACGACACAATGACAACTTGCATCACATCTAGCCTTTGCACTGCTCATTTTTACACCACTACTGCTACTCCATAGCACTCATTGCCTAATGCTGCAGTCTTATCTATATTGAACGATGTCAGTTATCAATATGCAGTACAATGGGACTGAAGTTGGGTGGGTCTCTAGGCCTGACCAAAACAACCTTTGAACTTCCTTTTAAATCCTACTCTGAGCCAAGCAAAGAGCAGATACTCATCTCATGACCTGGCCTGATATCGACACTGCATCTGTTTAGGGTAAACTGTCATGGCTTGATAGGCAGTATCATCTTAATGCCGTAGCCCACTAAGTGTTCGAGCCATCATCCCTGCTTATCTAGCTCCACTAGACTATCAAAACCTTTCACACCATTCTCTGACCTAAAGCATCCTTTAAACCTACTCTCACCCAAGGAAAGAGCACATACTCCATGGCCTGACCCAGATTTGTATCGACATGGTATCCGCTTGGGTTAAAGTACAGTGGCTGGCCCCACTGGCTTGATAGTCAACCTTATCTGAATGTCATGGTCCACTCAGTTGTCCAACCCCCCACCCATAAAACTGGTTCCACTGGTCTTACTAATAGCCATAGTTAGGAACCCCTTTGGTATGAGAAATCCCTCTTGAATTGTGTCCCTTGGTCTGTCTTAGCAGAGATAAGAACATGGTTTCAATGTAAAGTTGTGTTTGTCAGGTCTGGTTGGCACCCTTGGTGTTTTGTTGAGGTGGGCCAATGACACAGAGAAGACTCAACAGTGTGTCCAGGCATCCCAGAAGTCATAACCTGCAACCTCAACAAAAACCTCTGTATCATGTTATATTCGCTTTTGTCTACAATATCACCAGCTAATATCATCAGCTAACAGCATGTTAACCAACTACAAGCAGCTAACATCATGTCAAGCTAACACACATGTTGCTACCCACCAGCAGCATTTTGCTCTACCACTAAGCAACAGCCAATTACCTCAGCTAACTCACTTTATCATGTAACACAGCATACACTTGCTAACGAGCATGCTAATAATATGTTAGCTAGCATGCTGACCGAGCCACCAAATGAACTAAGCAAACAACCTGTTAAACTAACCGGCACATAAAGATAACTAGTAACCAGATATACTGCCTGAGCCACCAAATAACCAAACAATGATTTGAGATGCTTCATTTTATCTTTTATTTTTTATTATTTTGTTCTTGTTGTAGTTTTGTTTGAGTTATTGTAAAAATAAAAAAAGATTAAAAAGATACCTCATTTTGACATTCAAAATATACACCTCTGTCTAACACCATTTGCCAACAACATGCTAACTAATAGTCAGAATCATGCTAAGCTCTACACTGTACACTACAAATGCTTGCTGTTTATACTGTTGTACTGATATAACTTCTACTGTACATACTGTTCAGTCTATTTATTACACACAATAAATGGCATAGCTACTTAGAATAATAGAATAATAGCGTGCCTTTCTTGTCATTGTACGGCAGTACAAAGACATTGAATGTGCACCTTCCTGAAATGTGCTAGATAAGAACAGGATATAAATAGAACTTACACATATAAATAAATAAAAAGCACTGAATAGTCACGATCTCCACCTCAGCCACACACTGTACATTCACACATTCTCGCATGCTTACACCTACATGCACATGTCTATATATACATATATACTACTAGTTACATATGTCAAGCAAATTAAACTAGTATTGATGAACTTACAGACATTCACAGAAGTCAATTAACTGTATTGACTCTGTTCATCTTGTATGTTCAGCTGCTTTTAATCCTTTACATGCCTTCACTGTACTTGTTAATTGGTTTCTATTCATATCACATTCATATCCCCTCTGATTTGCTACCACTGATTTGCTGTTCATCCTTTATATTCTGCGCATACTGCTCATTCTGGACATTTACTCATCTCATTGTACCTATGTGTATGCACTTGCCACTGTTCGCACTGGTCTAAATGCATTTTGTCGTAATGGTTAACACTGCGTGCAAAGACAAATTGGAATCTAATCTAAAAAATGTAATCTGAAGTATAAAAAGGTCAGAATGAGGCCATGTCTCCTGCTTTACCAAGGTCGAAATGGTTTGTTTGTTTTTTTATGTCTCGTGAAGCAGACATTGTGACGCCTCTCCCACTGCCTAGGAGGCGGCCTTCTGGCAACTGGCTGACAGTCGAGGGTCATCGGTGTAATGTGGTTCACCTGGGCCTGCCAGGCTATAAAAGCTGACTTGTGTGCTCATTGTCTCTCTCTTGCCGACATCCACTCTGCATCATCTTCTTTTGGTTTTGCACCTTGTTCTAAACACTTTATTGATTGTTTTGTCTTAATTTTAGTTTTAATAAATTACATTTGTTCTTGCGTGGACTCCCTCTGTGACACAAACAAGCTTGTAACTAGCTAGCGTATAACTAATAAGAGCTTTTTATCCTTGGTCCTACGATGTTTACATGTATGTTTTTACATATTTTCCCCAGGGGAACTAGCATGTGTTTCTTTTTTCCCCTTGATCACATCACTATCTTTTTGGACTTTCCTTTAGGTTTCCAGAAAAGTAACCACCACCAGACTGTCAATCAAATTTAACTGATCTGTTTTTAGATTTAATTCTGTTGACGTGAAGAGTCATATAGTCCAACTTCAACAAATTAAATAGTCTGAATGCTAAAATATTTTACCCATATGTGGCTATTTGCATTCTAAATTCATATTTTTGTACATTTTGTGTGTTCATAAGTTTCTACTTGAACTGATTTCTGTGATAGATTTCGATCTGGTGAGTTACACTTTATGTATTTAATGGCCTTGTGTGGCAACATGAAAGTGTTTGTCAGTATTTGTCCAGTAGATGGAGTTCTTCATTCATTTTCTTCCTGCAGTCTTGCATCATCTGAATTTATCACCTGACTCCAGATTGTTTTGTTTTTTTTTAAAATCATTTTTCTGGGTCTCCATTGAGCTATACAAACGGAAATGAGAGGTACTGTAGAGAAGAGGAAAAGGAATGAGTCACACAGCAGCCCTCGCCACATATGACAATACATCTCATTTTGGGGGGAATTCAACATATACCTTGACGAGAAAAGATCCAGACTGTAAACGTGTTGAACTGAACTGAAATGACTTGAACTGAAATGATCTTACTTGAAAAATACACACATTTAATAGATAAAAGGTATACTCTTACTTTAAATGTCTTGCGTACATCTGCAACAATTAGGTGATTGACAGAAATTTAATTGGCAACTATTTTCATAATTAATTGTTTCCATATTTTTGCACAAATAACCAACATTTGATCGTTTCAAGCTCTCAAATGTGAGGATTTTCTGCTTTAACTTGTCTTTAATTATAGTAAACACAATACATTTGGGACTCTTGGAGATTGTGATTGGTGTGTTTCACTGTTTTCCGAGGTTTTATTGGCCAAACAATCAAACAACTAATCAAGAAAATAACCATCCTATTAATCGATAATGAAAATAATTGCTCTAGTCTTGAGTTGCTTGGAAGATGTATTACTTATTAGGCTACATTGATCTGTGTGTGAAATCCTGAATTGGTTATTTTACTTTATAAATTACAAGCATTTTGTAATAAATCCTCGTAATAACTACACTGTGCTGTTAATTATCTTGTTAAGAGTAACCGTCTCATGTCTTGAATATTGAATATCTCACTCAAAGCCTTCAAATATACCCATGGCGATGCTGTTTCTATAGGTCAACCTCTTCTATGTGTCTCCAGGGACAAATAAAGGACTCATTTATATACACAACATTATGAGCTCATGACACTGAAAGGTCTCCTTTCTAAGACCTCATTTTCTATTGACATATATACACAGTGGTAACAACTGGCCCGAGTACAAATGTAACAATTACCAACAGAGGTCAGTTTTGTTTTCACTGAACTAAACACAGTGGGAGGTTTCATTCATTCATTCAGTCAGTCAGTCATTCATCAACACGGTTAAGTGTTGCATTCACAATAGAGATTCAAATATAAAGGATCTCAATAGTGACACAAAACCACAGACTAAAATACTCTATTACACAAACAAAAACACTACAGAGTATTGAAAGTCAGGACTCAGGATTGCAGATTATATGTATTGTTTTTCTCTTTTTTTATGAATGTAGATTACAGAACATGTTTACATACAAGGTGTTTGACATCGCTCAGTTTTTGCTGGATGTTTACCGTAGCCTATTAAGAGTGTTGTATGTTTAATTTATTAAATTTGTATTTAATTTGCTTTCCTTTTGTTTTGTTCTTGCCTCTGTAGGTAATCTAAGCAGTGTTTTGTAAACCCATGTAAGCTGGACATCTACTTTGACAAATATGAATTCATTCATATAGTATAGCTATAAAATAAATATAGTGAAGTAAAAAGTACAATATTTTTCCTCTGAAATGTAAAGGTGCAGCATAAAAAGGATACTAACTCAAGATGAAGTGCACATCTTACTTCCTATCTCATGATTTTGATGATAAAATGACAAAACTATTATAGCTGAGAAAGGTCAACACAAGCAAAATAGACAAAAGACAAGCAAAGAAAAACATTTTCGCCACTGTGATAAAACATGACTTACATTTATAAGAGTAAAAAAAAACAATATAACATGCAAACTGAAAAACATATTCACCAATTTGACAGCATCAGAGAGACATGCTGCAAAATACAGAAAATACAGAACACAAGAAACACCAAAAACCGATCAACTCTGGAGGCTGAACTGACTTTTCATAGATGCAAGCACTGATGTTACATTAATAATAAAACTTTATTAATCTCGATATGGATGCACAGTAACAAAAGATACACAGGTACACAGCAGCTCAAACAAACATACTGCCAGAACAATAATAACACTAACATTGATTCCAAGAGGACAATAGTCAGGATCCTAGCCACTCAGAAAACAAAAACAAACAATATATAATACAGCCAATCAATGAATCAATAAAAGCCAACCATACACAAATCCATAACATACACAAAGAACAAACGTGTTCTCAAAGTGGCTCTAATCAATATTTTTCATAATAACATGCATCATATGACAATGATTAATGTGTTGGTCGTGGCTCGTAGTGATGAACCTGCAGAGAGTTATCAGCTCCTCGCAGCTTTACGGAGCTTTATAGCGAGTTTCAGCTCATTGTTTAGCAGCAACTTTACTATTTTGATTCACACTCAACACTTGCTCTCATTGTGTTGTTTTTTCAGTTTTTAGATGGGGAAAAAAGCTCAGCATTTAACAGCAAGCAAACACAGAAGAGTGAATATTAGACTTACATTAACCAGGTGGGAGGACATTACTTACATTGTTAGTGCATTACGAAGATGTTGTCTAATGGCCAGTATGAACAGGAGGAATGATTATGGCAAGAAAAACCTATTTCATTGTTCATTTGGACTGATCGTCGTTTTGAGACAAACTCGACAAACTGTGAACTTGTCCTTTATCAGCATTGCCATGACGAGCAAGTTGATGAAGTTACCCAGCAGGAAATGAATCCCATGGATGTGTGATAACTGCATATATGCTGCCAAAATATATTTATATTCTGGGGCTAAACCAGGTGGAACTGTAGGAATTTACCTTCATCTCTAAGCCACATCATAACTGAACAACCTTGTGAATTCAGAGTAGATGTAACCCCGTCTCTGCACAGGTCACTCCATAACTTCCTGTCCAAGTTTTTATTCCCAAATCTCTCTGCTGTCTTGTCCTAGATTTATCTGGTTCATGACAGAAGAACTTTATACACTCTAGAAATAGTTGACAAAGTTGTTAAAATTTCCACAAAATATACTCTAACGAAGTCTGTCAATTAGCTTCTTCTATATTTAAACGGTCTGAATCATGTCATGAAGTCAAAAAGAGAGAGAACAAGCAGTAAACATTACATGTAAATATGTAGCTATGACTGTTATGTATACACTGAATCAGCTATATTTTATGATGTAACAATCAAACTCACACTGATCACTGCTCTCCTGTTATATAACATTATTCAGTCCGCATAAGACACATTATTATTACAGCCTTTAATCTACTATGAGAGCTGTTAATGTTTCCCTACACTGCCGACTGCCATGACAGACAAACTCTCTGACATTCAGTGCTTCTTTTCAATCACAATGACTCCAACACATGAGAAAAACGAAGCTGGCGTGTGCTTACTTGGGGTCCTTTCAGAGGAGGAAAGTACTCCAGTGTAAATAGTGTAATTACATGTCTTCCTTTTGGGTGGGAGGGAGGGCAAATTGGTATAATCAAGGCAGCAGTTCAGCCGTTGGCATTGATGTTAGAATGAATTAGGACAGGGCCTCACTCAGATTTTTTTGCCCCCTGGGTATTTAATGAATACATACTTCTACCCCCAAATCACATCCTGCTGATATACTGGCGAGCCAGTCTTGTGACTGCATCGTACAACTCTCACTGGGAGATGAGTAGTGCAGGAAATTTGTAGGTATTTATACACTTTTAGACATCAAGCAGGCACACCAGCAGAATAAACAACCCCCAAATTACTTTTGTTACGTATTTGTGTCACTTTCAGACACAGTATGCTTGTGTAAATGTGAAACCCATTTCTACCTTTAATAGTTTATGTACTACTGCTACAACTCCTTTAGAGTATGCTATCACATTTTGAATATTTAAAGGGGACGTATCATGCACATTCCCAGCTCTATATTTATATTCTGGGGCTCTACTGGAATATCTTTGCATGATTTACAGTTAAAAAAAAATCCTTATTCATGTTATTCTGGTCCTTTATGCAGCCCCTCAGTTTAGCCTCCGTCTGAAACAGGCTGTTTTAGCTCCTGTCTCTTTAAGACTCCGCCTCCCGATGAGCCCGCTCTGTTCTGATTGGTCAGCTTCAGGAAGTTGCCCCTCAGCTAACTTACAGTGGCTTTGGAGGCCTACGTAAACTAACAGAAGTATCAGGATTTCACTTGTTTTTCTCATTCTTTACTTGAAATAGAAAACGTTTGAGCAAATCTGATCCGAAACATGCAACCTTAGCAACAACCTTAGCAACAAAAGGCTACTGAACAGGCCGCTGTTTGTGGGCATGCACAAACAATCTGATGTCAGTTGGAGGAGGAAATAGAGGTAACTTTGCAAACTAAGTGTTAAGAGCAGGCTAAAGCTCTGGCTTTTGACTCGCAGGGAGCATTTTTACATATTTTACCTCAGATTTTGGACATTTATCCACATTTCACACAGGCATCTGACATCATAACTGTTTAAAACAAGTATAAATCACAAATAGCATCTTTCTTTCTACATACTTTCTACATATTTAGTCCATATACCCTGAATATTTTAATGCTCAGTGTTAGTAGATGCAAAGTGCTGTGACAGTAGGTGGTTTTTGGGGGGTAAAAAGTATTTTATTCTCCTTATATCCACAAAAAAAACCATTGTGGTCCATAACATATTCATGTATAGCAAGTAAAAGTATAATTTCATCTGAAAAGAGATTGTCTAACTAAGAGGATGTGTAAAACAAAACACACATACAACTGTAACTGCAATAAAATCTGTCACACTGTCTAAAAGCCAAAAAGACTCATAATTCAGAAAAAGACAGATTTGCTCATTCTGAGTTTGCACAGAAGCTAAAACAACAACAAATACAGTGAAGTGATGAACAGTCAAAGTCACAGAGCCTTTAATGATACTGTAATGTATCTGATGGAGAGATATGGAAACATCCAGAAAAACCAAATATATACTCAAATTCACTAAGTCACTCAGCTAATTCAGGTCAGTATTTGAAAAGGGTTTTAATTTATCTGGTAAACATGGAAATTTTATGCATCTCTCTCTGTGCTTTCATTCTATAAATAGTCCCTGGTTGAGATATTTTTAGCACACGGCTCTTTTTTATGCGTCCTTGATGTTGCAAAGGTTCTAACTCGCTGAGATGCTGTTTCCATTCTGTCGTTATTCGGTCTCTAATCTGGATCCGCAGCGAGACAGTCATATTCAGTCTTTGATGAGGAGCTATTTATTACAGATGTATTTATTTAAGGGATGATTCAGCTAATCACACGTCTCTCTCTCTCTCTCTCTCTCTCTCTCTCTCAGCTTCACCTTGCTGAACATTCAAATTAGACTTTAAACCGTACAAGATGCTGCGGGTCAATACTTATATTGATAGTTTTAGAGTAATAAATCAGTGTTGCATTGTACAATTGCAGCATTTTATATTTTATCTGGAGTTTTTCCTCTTGTTGTTTTTTGGGAAAGCCCCTAAAACAGCATTCACCACCCCCATCACAATCAATTTATACAATTGAATAAAGCAAATATGCAAAGAAAAACTCCAATAATTTTATTATGGGAATAAATCAAATTACTTTTCTAGTGTGACGATGACTTACAGCAGCAAACCCTCAGAGAAATCATCCGACTCTACTGCAGCAGCCCCACAGACCCTTTTTAGCCTCTTTTACAGTAGCTGGTTGTTTGGTTTTATGGTCTATGATTCACTATGAGCTGCTCTCATCAGCTCGGGCAGGTCCGTTTGCAGTGAAAATAAACCTCAGATAAACTCATTGTGCACCAATGTGACAATTAGCCGGTGAAGAGAATCGAACACATGGCGAGATTTCCTTCGGCGTTTGTTGGAGGGTGAATACGTACATTCGCTCGGTGACCACAGCTCCAAATTATTGCTACTTTTACTGTTAGTTGGATGTATAAATTGGCTTCTGTTTGCCGACATGTCAGCAATAACAATGCGATATGTAATGGATTGTTTTGCATCTTTAAAATCACTGGGTAACACTTGACTCTAAGTCCTCCTATTAAGTATTAGTAGGAACAACATAAACGTTAAATTAATGGTTTATAACACACTATAATGCAGTTATAAGCATATATTAGGACATATTTAGGTGTTTATAAATGTACAGTATTTGTCAGTGATTATAACTGCTCCTATGTAGACACATTTTATATTATTACAACTGTGTTTTACTATATTGTCATTCATTATCTGTTTATATAGGAGTTTCCACTCATTGGCACCCAGAAAAAGTAACAATACATTAATACACTTAACATTAATACATACACAACTACACTATAGTGTGTTATAAACCATTTATTGATGTTTATATACTGCTTATTAATGTTAAATAGGGGGGGGTTAAAGTAAAATGTTACCCACCAACAGATTGATGCAATGCAATTTAAAAAAAAAAAAACAAAAACAGTCAATTATCAACAGTTTAAGTTCAAACAGCAAAATTCACTGATGTCAAATGGTCACTGGCAGGATGTGGTAAACATCTCACACTTTAAACGCACTGTTTAGTCAAATATCATATTCCGCCACATTTTTTTTTAAACAACTTAAAGACAGAGTTTAAACAGAAACAGAAAAAACACATAAACAAGCTAACAGTTACGCTAATGTGCTAGCAGCAAACAGTTGCCTGTTTACTCATTCAGCAGTTACAGAGAAGCAATTAACATCCATTTGGAGTCATGTTTGCGTCCACCTAAGTCAATATTTAGTCTGTTTTAGCTCTTATTAGGTCTCAGTCAACTTCTGAGAAAAATATCTGCCGCTTTTTGTGTACTTCAACACCTAAACAATAAGCTTAAAGAGGCTAATTAGCTCCACAGCTTCACAGCTGCAGAGCTTCATTTCACATTACAGTTATTCGGTTCAATGTTAGTATCAAAATTATAGATTATTTCAAGCTTAAGTGGCCCTCTACACTTGTTTTTTTTTTGAGGAGGAGAGGCATTACTCACTTCTTACTCACGTTTTCCTGACCACTATGGAGACTCAAGCGATAGCCCTCCCTGTCAAAACATTTCTTTAACCCTTAGGCTACTGCTGACCCCTTTTATGTGGCTGCACAATGGCCCTCATCCAGTCTCCCAATTGAATGCATTAGACTAACTGCTTCAATGCACCAAACATGGGATAGATGCCGCATCAGACAATGGTTATCCCTCCTGCCTTGAGCTACTGTACATCCACTCCTGTTTAAAGGCCTCTTTTGAGACGTCGAGGTCAAGTCAGCTGTGTTGCTACATACAATAATACTTTTCAGATGTCTTCTTTTCTTGACAATTGACCCCCGAGTGTAATGGCATGTTGAAGGGGTTTTTTTTTTTTTTTTTTTTGGGCAGTGCCTTGGTTCACTTGTAATTCGCAGCTGTCACATTTGCGTCAGCTCTCTACTTGAACCACTTCTCATGTTAACTCTTTCAGCGGGAGTCTTTCTGTTTGAGCTAACAAGCTACAGCGTCATGTATGTTGGTGTCATGATAACCGGACGGCTAGATGCTTTTTAAACACAGGTTTTTGAGTTTTGTGTTGTAGGATTGTTGTATTTTGGCGAGGCAGCTTTTAGTTTTAATGCTTCGAGCTAAGAGCTGCTTTAAACTTTTATGGGAAAAGACAATATCAAAGCATATAGGGACATTTCCTGCACATACAGGTGTTATATATCATATATATCTCACATGTCCACATGTATTCAACAAACACATACTCCTACTTCACTCCGTCACCAATCTACCTGCTTATTTCACACTCTGATAGAAATATACATCAGAAAGGGAGCTTCATATTCTGCTATTCTCATCAACAAGAGGAAAGGAACATGAAACATTAGTGGAGTCATATAAAGTCTGCTCACACCGGAGTTGTAAATTCAGTCCATTTATTCCATATTTGAAGGTATTTATCCTTTTGGATTCTCAAAGAATAAGTCAACTTTTCCATTTTAAATATGTCAGGAATAGTTTTGTGCTACTCTTTTAATGTAGGTGAACTGTTAACTGGATTTAGCCGGTTTAGAGTGATCGATTTTTCTGCCAAAAGGGCCGGCAGCAGCTTTATATCCCTCCAAAACTAGACCCAGATAAAAGAGTCTCCAAGTTCAGAGGAATCTGAGTCTTAAATACAGACCTTACCTTTCCAGTATGTGTTTGTTTTATCGCATTCATGTTGTAAAATCTTTAATTCTCTTTCACCTGTTTTAACTCTTTTATCAGTTCTCATGATGAACTGATTACAGTCAAGGTCACTGTGACCTCACAAAACATGTTTTTGGTCATAACTAAAGAATTCATGCGTTAATTATGACAAAGTTTCACACTCAACGTCTAATAGGATAAAATGATGAAGTGATGATATTTTATATCCAAAAGGTCAAAGGTCAGCTTCATTTTAACGTCACAGTGTTCTGCAAAAACACTTTTCTGGCCAATATTCGACTCATAATGCAGCAACAATCATATCTGAACCATCGTCTACTTTCATGGCTACAACTTTGTGTTCAGTCATATTTATTGGTTGAACATGTGAACATATACGTGGAAAATACACTTAATACCTTTGATTAAATTCCTTCAAAGTCTTCACTACAAATATTATATGAATCTGGACAGACATGGATGAAAACTGCAACTAGATCTATTTTTTAGATCTATATATTTTTTTTTAATTATTTTCTATTTCATCAAACTGTAAATACTATAAGAAATACAGTCCACACATTTCCATCATCGCGCCCCATGCCAGGCCACAAACCAACAAACACACAAACAACAACAGTGCTGCAATGAGCCAAAAGTCCATTAAACAATATTTTACCCAACAAAACAGTGACCAGGAACCACAGATTTTTATTATTCATCTTTTTGTTCATGTGTGCACTAGTCTTTGTACTGTTTTCCTGTATGAAAGATGCTATACAAGTTTGATTGATTGATTGATTGGACCACTGCTGCTACTAAGTATGTAAATGATAATACATCAACACAGATATACTGCAACCAAGCTAGATGAGATAAAGCTTGCAGGACACAAGAGCACATTTCTTTATGAAAAATGTTTTGTTTTTTTTTGTGATCACTGGCAGGTCTGCAGCTCAGCTCTGGAGATGCTGTGAGTAGCATCACTCTGATGTGGAGCCATGTTTGGCACATTTAGACCCACAAACCAGACAAATCTGGTGCAGATTTGGATTCATGTTGTTGCTGGCTTACACTGCAATAAGACACAAGAGCTCAACATCTGAAGCACTGGTGGCACCTTCTTTAAGATACAGTCAGATTATTGATGATAATATTTCAAGATTTGGACCACAGTATTCAGTCTCAGTCTTTACCTGCAGATTTACCATTTTCTTTAGAGGTGAGATGATTATTTAACAAATGTATTAAATATATTTTAGAGGCACAGGAAGCCTGTGGAGATAAATCAGTAAAACCTCCCAACATGTCTATAATAATAAAGTATTTTGAACAAAATGAGTAAAAAGGCTGAGAAATCTTTTAAGTGACACGATTCAGGTCCTGAATTTCAACTCACCAGTGTACATATATGTAAATATACAAGTATGAACCTGACAGGCAGCAGATACTGATGAGATTACCTTCAGCAGATTTACAATCTACTATAATAACAGTATACATTTAATCTTTACTCGCTTAAACAAACCCACTGGAATTAAAAAATGTCTTTTTGAAGTTTCCCGGCTAATTAAGCAGCATCCAAGCAGAAATAAGAAATGAAATATGGATTCACAGCTGAGAGGACGGAGGCGGTTTTTCTCCACTCGCGTGTCACCAGACGTGCGTGTCATTAATAAATGAAAAGGAGGAGAGCTTGCTGACCTCAGTCTGACCTCTAAGTCAAAGTGTCTGACCTCTGATCAAATGTCACCCGCTGTCGTTTTCTGTGGCGGAAGACTGCTGACGTGTCTCATCGACTTTCCACACCGGATGAGAAAAACTGAACTGAGCTGAAGTTGAATTTTATCTGAACTGGACTGATGAATTGAATTATTAATATTTATCTTTCCCATTATGAAAGAACAAAAAGCTTCCCCCACCCTCCCCAATTACGTCCATCTTTCCCTCCATTCAGACTAAAGCCAAATGCTTTCAGAAACCAAAAGGACTTCAATAAATAATGTACTGAGGTCTTTTCTTCCTGTGCCATCCTAGCCTACTTTCCTTGGCACTTTGGGGGAGGGGGAGGGAGGGAGGGAGGAAGCGCAGTTACTTGTTGCTCACCATGATATCTCCCAGATCATACATTATTCATGAAGCTACTCTCCGTATTGCATGCGTACAATATGGCATCAACATCACCATCATTTTGAAAACTGTTCCTCTGCTTATGTGTCCGACGAGAAGGAGCAGGCGCATGTGTTGAGGAACAGAAATATCATCCACATGGTTGTAGTGATTTGTAATGTATTCACACAGAGAGACCACAACACACACACACACATATATATATACACACACACATAGGAAGCCCTGTGTTTGAGCGAGCGGTGCATCCTTACCCCTGGTTGTTGCTGTGTGTATCCACGGAGACAGATGTCAGCAGAGGCGGCAGGCTGAGAGGTTTCCGCCGAGGAGCAGGGCATGCCTTGTTGTCCGCGTCACATTCACAGACCACCCGAGGAGCGGCGCAGAGCGGAGAGCCGGGACTCCACAATCTGGGTCAGTGCCGCTGGAGCCATCCTTATGGGGAAGAAGAAGAAGAAGGTAGCCTGCCGCGGAGGGGAACTGCAGACGTCACGGGCCCACATGGATCCTAGCATCCAGCATCCGACGGTCGCATCCTCCCGTCTGCAGCTGCCTCGGATCCAGATGTGGTCAATTCCGCTGAGACTCAGACGAGGGGAAAATCCACGAGATTCTCACATCCGCGCACGACGAGAGGGAGCTTTTCTGCGAGGAGAAAAATAACCTTGTCTGCACGAAGCATCCCTGCACTGTCACTATTTCTCCTCCTCCTCCTCCTCCTCCTCCTCCTCTCTGCCTCTGCCTAATTCACGGCTTTATCGCTCTATTTCTGTCTTTCTCTGATGCTCACCCATGTTTCCACTTCACTGCTCTCTCTCCCTCTCCCTCTCTCTCTCTCTCCCCCTCTCTAATTCTCAGCTGTGTCTCAGTGTTCTGCTCAGCCCGTGCCCAGAGGATGTTGAACATGTGTTCAGGGTGGGGGTTGGGGGACTGCTGACTTCATAGGTGGCACGCTTACTTCCCACACGGATAGGTTAGGGGAGGATAGCGTTTGTGCACTTGCAATATTTTTTTTTTTTTGGGCAAAGCAGCGTCTAACTGGCAGCTGCTTTTGTTAATATCTGCTTGGCCTCTTTTCTTGTAAAATGTTTGTGTGTTTTGTTTTTTTTTGAATCCTTGAGCAGCCTTAGATGAGATTAATTGTCACACTGGACTTCAAATCTGTGGGGCGGTAAAGTAGAAGAAAGGAAGAGGGAGGTGATTTCTATATGTTGTGATGATAAGATCAGCTTAAACTGCCCAGCAGGACCAGCAGAGGAGGGAGGAGGGGGGAGGGAGGGGAGGACAAAAAACAACAAACCCTATGCAGCACAAAAGTGTTCTTGTTCCAGCTTAACAATATTTCTTCTTTTTTAGGCAGACAAGAGACACATCTCTACATTATACGAGAGGAGCAGAGGGAAAAGAGAAGATATAGGAGTCAGTGAGTGTAGGGGGGGGAAAAATGGACAAACAGAGAGAAAGAGGGGGAGAGGAAAAAAGGGAGAGGGAGGGGGGAGAGAAAAGGGAAAGCAGCATGACAGAAAGAAAGAGGAAGAGGGAGATAGAGAGAGAAAGAGAGAGAACAGAGAGCCTTGGAATATTTATAGAAAGCTGGAGACTGATGTAAAGAAATAAGCTCCTCTATTTCTGTGCTGTGACACTTGGTCGCATCTCGGGATGATACGCTGTCAGGCGAAGTCATATCAAAGCAATCCTATCGTGCTTCTGCAGCGAGGATGCACATTATAACCGCAGCAGCATGCGGGGAGAAGATACACATCTTTATTTCTTTTTATTCCCACATCAAACGCATAAATGTATTCGACATCATCATCACCGGCGTCATTCATTCATCCGCTCATTCAGCCAGCGATCTGCCGTTGAATATCACCAAAGTGCTCTTAATTAATCAAGGAAATGACGGCCTTGTGACAATCATAAGACTGTAAGACATTTAACCAATGAGGTTATTTGGGAGGGAGAGGAAGGAGAGAGGAAGATAGGGAGGGGATTTTGGGGGAAATATGAAATTCACTTGTTTTATTTATAGTCTTGTTTATTTCCTGGGAGGTGACGTTGTCAAATTGAAAATCTGATGCAGCTCGCTGAGGGAAAACCAGCAAAGCCAGAATGGATTTTATGAGCGAGATACGCAATCGGGGGTTGCAAATTTTAAAGAACGTGCATGCATATGAGTGTGAGTGTGAGTGTGTGGGTGTGTGTGTGGAGCCCAGGATACCTCTGGGTTTATGCTGTGACCTAGATTAGGCCTTGATGCTCTCAAGCCTGGCAGGCTGAGTGTGTGTATGTGTGTGTGTGTGTGTGTGTTTGTGTCATCCATATAGAGTAAAGGCATGTGTGTCTATATGCAGAAAAGAGAGGAAGACAGCAGAGAGGAGGGAGAAAGGATATATGTGTGTGTGTGTGTGTGAAAGAGAGAGTTGTATGTACAGTACGCATGAGATGAAGCCGCACAGCTGCGTCGCTTGTGTGACTAAGAGCCTCAGCTGGATCACATACAAAAGACTTATCCGAAGAAGCGCGCACACATTGATGAAAACTGCACAGATTCTGCCTCAAAGGGGAGAAAAACCTTACATAACTGAAAATGCAGAAAAATGCACACACACACACACACACACACACACACACAAAAAATTACACAACCTGATGAAAGGATAGTAAAAATTTTCAGACTCTGACGCCAAAGCACACCAATCTCACTGGAAGATTTTGTGAATCATGCTCATAAACTCAGTTGGTGTGCAAAGCTTAACAGATTAGCACCCACTCTCTGAATGTAGATTAGGCGGTTATTGGCTCTGGTATCAGTCATTTCTTTTGCAAAATTAAACAGCTCCTATACATGTTTTTTCTCTTTTTTTTTTTGAACCTTCTCTTTGTGCCACATCCATATAGTCCCAGTTATTAATAATGACTGAAATCCATACCTCCTCGCTGCATGAATGTGCTTGCTATTCAATGCATTATACTGGCCTTATGTAAGGAATGAGTGGAATCATCTCGCCCCAGTTCATTTCTGACCTGTCCTCTGGCCAAACTCTCCTCCGCCATGCTATCAAACGGTTAATCCCGTGCATCATGAGCGTACACCGTGTATAGGAAAGGAATCATCAGGAAAAAATATACTTAACTACATGGGTAAACAGCTAAACTGGGTTGTATATTTAAAGTCTAATCGAAGATGTTGGTTGAAAACGCTGCCGGAGCGCTGGATGTTTCAAGAGGACTGTCTGTGTCATTTTAAAAATAGCTGTTTCACACACACACACACACACACACGGTTAACTCTCCCACAGAGTTATGCATGGTAAAGTTGATGGTGGAAAACGATGGGAAAAGACTCATCAGCAGAGACTCATCAGTAAACACAAGTGTCCCGTTTGCTCCAAACAGGAAATGACACATAAGGCACATGAAGAAAAAAAAAAGCGCTGCCGCAAACTCCACTCTAGAGGACGATAATGTCAGGATTTATGGTTTTGGTCTCAGAATAAATTTAGGGAAAATGAACTCAGATCTTTTTTTTTTTTTTTACCGCTGGTGTCAGATTTTTAGGAAAGCAGTTGTGTTACATTAAAGATGTGCAAATGATTTTCCTTCAGTTTAACTCGATTCTCCTCATGAAAATAAGACCAGGATGAAGATAATTTAACTGATAAATCATTTATTGAGTGAAATATTCCTATTAAAAAAAAAGGTCACCATTCACATTTGCTCATAAAACATTCATCTATCTGAATGCAGTTTGTGATTAAGTATTAATAGTGATAGCAAAGAGCAGACATCAGGAAATCTATGAGTTAATCAAATAAATAAGTGAAAAATATCATTAAACAGCTTATGGACCCATTAAAAACGGAATTATTAGTGCATTTCTAATGCTGTAAACAATGAAAGGAGCATTACACTGTTCAACAAGCTTTGGATCATCCACATGCTGACATGGCCTCCCCAAAAAACTAAAAATACAAGAGCAAACCTGAGCATGTCTGACTACTACTTTGTCCCCGTTTAGGACTGGAACATCCAGTGCCTGGGAGCCGAGACGCTGCTATAAAAGATTTTAGATTAACAATAAACAGCTCAGTTCCTGCTCTTTCTTTATTTAGTTTGGGGAGTTTTCTCTCCAGCGACTGCAGCCAAGACGTGTTACCTGAGATAGCATTATGTTTGCCAAACACGTCCGTTTGTTCTCATCCTCGCCTGTTTAACAGTGAAATACTGTTTGAATGTATGAACAATGAGATAAAAATACCAACATGTGATTCTGTTAGAGCGAGTAACATTTTAACTACATTTTAAGATACTGTAGTAACACACCAGAGCTAACAGGCTGGCGGGCGGGTGGGATTAGCAGGCAGCTACACATTTCTCCGTTTAGCGTTGCCAGGCTAGGCTAACCCACTGTTGCTAACTTTAGAGCTAACTCCTTCACTTTTCAAGCAGTTGGGGAAACAACAGACGTGACTTTTCATGGTGTTGACAAGCTGCAGCATTTATTAACTGACACACTGCAGTCTGTATTGTACATATACTGCTAAGCTGACAACTACCTGCTGCTGCTGCTGCTAACCGTTTCCTCTGCTCTGCTAGCATTCACCGTTATTTCTGACGCTCTCTCTCTCTCTCGCTTAACCACTCAGTCGCTTCTGCTCTGCCCGCCCTATTCCTTAAAAGGAGTTACGCCACCTGCAGTTTCCATGGCAACGACAAAGACGTTAACCCATGTTTCGAGACAGGCTGCTCAGCGGCTCCCAAACGCTATTGATTGGCGTTATTTTTAACATTAAAAAATATATTTTTGGCCCGCCAGGCCTGTACTATTATAGGGAAAACACTAAATACACTAATTGTAATTGTTCTTTATTTTCCATGTTTTAGCTGCTTCATCAACTGGTGACCATGTTAACCTAGGATTAGCATATGATTAGCATGATATCATATATGTAACCATTGTGTGCATATTTAGGAGTCTGACGTTAGTTCTCAATGAACTCACTGGGTTAGCATTAGTTTATTAGCAGACTGATAAAGTCACAATAAAGAGACAGTCATCATTTTAACGGCTTTCAGCTAGAGACGTAAAGCTTCATACTTCCATGAAGTTACTGTAAACTGAGTAGACATTGCGCTAGAATGAAAAACTTAACAGGCTAAGGTGGCTAATGCTAACTAAGGTGGTGGAGCTTAGGCAGGGTCAAATTTTATGATCATTAAAATATCACAAATAGCTGATGTACTTTTGTTTGTGGCATCATTGGTTTTCGGATTTTCACATATGGATCCTGCGCTGCTCTTTCCAGAACTCAGCGATCCCCTGAGACAATGCGAACTCTGCCAGACCCCTGCACTGGTGAGGGGTGAACCCCACCAGCGCCGTGCCCTTCGTGCCGACTCCGTGCCTCCCTGCTAGCTCGGACACCCTCGCCGTGATGAGAGCTGCCGGAGCGTGACAGTACAGCTGACCGCCGATGCTGAAAGACGGCCACGGTTCGCCTGCGATCACGTGACCGGGCGGCGGCCCCTTCACGCTTTCCACGTTACAGGCGATTTCCACAGTGCCCTCGTGCGGCAAAGCCAGCACCTGCACACCCGGCAGGCCCCCCGGGGTCGACTCTCTGATGGCCGTGGCGATGCTGCGTCCCATGGCGATATCCTGGGTGTCGATAGTGACGTTGCAGTTCATGACGTACGGACTGGCCCCAACACCTGCAAGAAATGAGCCAATCAGAGCTCGTTACACCTGTCTTTGGTTTTCTCTGTGAGGCCCAGCGCACCTTAAAGGAGTACTCCGCCGATTTAGCATCACTCCTGAAACACTGCTGCATTCATGACGGACAGCTGAACAAAGAGGATCAAAGTCCATGCAGCAGAACTTGAGATATGATCTTTTTATTCCACACATTCTTCTTCCTTGACAAAACCTGGCAACTACATTACCCACAATGCAACTCGGCCTCTGACAGCTTGGTCATTGAAGTCTGTTTACAGGGAGTACAAAGAGAGATGACTACATGTGATTTCAGTTGGACTTTAAGACAGATTTTTACCTATCCTTTCAAAATAAGACAGTTTTAAAATGATTCAGGGTGTATTTTTTCTTTTTAAAAGGTCAAAGAAGAGGAAAGCTTGTGCTCACGCTGTAGTTTTGTGAATAGAGAGACAAAGTTACCCACATTGTATAAACCTGGCAAAGAGACGCTCTAACTCTCTTTACAGGCTCAAACATTTCCCCGTGTCATCAGACTCGCACTCCCCTCCCTCACAGACATTTACAACTCCCACGTCAGAGAGAGAGAGAGAGGGAGGGTAAGATAACGTCTGACCCCTCTCACCCCTGCCAATCCCTCTTCCAAAAGCTCCCCCTCCCCAGACCCAGGACCACCCGCCACCTCCACAGCGTCTTCTTTAACACAAACAGCAAAAGACTATAAACATACCAACTCCACTTCACCCCATCTCACCTCGCCTGTCCTGCACTGTGCATATAGTTTTATTTTTTAAAGTGTTAACTATATATACAGCGCTGTGCGAGGTTTTAGGCACTTGTTTAGATTCTTATCCATAACGCAACGCCATCATGGAGGCGTCTGATCGCTCCCAAATTTATTCTGCGGCCTGAGAACGACCCCAAACATCCAGCCGGAGTCTTAACGAACTATCTTCACCAACAAAGAAGAACAAGGAGTCCTGCAACAGATGGTTTTAGCCCCCTGAGTCAGTCTAGGATTAACATGAAGAGACAGAAAAAGCAGATGAGACGCTGAAATCCACAGAAGAAGAACCGACCTGCTGAACACCTGAAAAACTGTGTGCAGGTGTAACGAGGAGAGCTGCTGCTGATTTAAAGGAAAAGCTGCTCGTTTCATTCAGGTTTCTTTAATTTATTGAACTTTTTATGAGTTTAATTAATGAATAAAAACTAGTTAGGCATTATTTTTTAAAGCATCCTCACTTAACGTTTAGTGCCTGAAACTTGTGCACAGTGCTGTAAATATACTTTCTGCTTGAATAAACCTAATTCTGACTGCGATGAACACGTCAGCCCGCTCTTTCTGCCAGCTGAGGCTCACCTGTGAGGCCGTATTGTCTCTGTGGCGGAGGCCCCACGTCGGGCCTGATCGCCTGCAAGTCTGTGGTCTTCTTGAACCAGCCCATCTCCTTCCTCCTCTGCGCCAGCCCTCGCTGAAGGGGGGGGTCCGCCCAGCCAAACAGGAAGGCGCTGGTGCCTTGGACCCGCTCTGTGAGTCCCTGAGCCACAGCTGAACAAAACAGCGCCGTGTCGATTAACCAGCAAATGGAGCAAACGTCATCACATGTGCACGGTTTCAGGAACACGAGAGAGAGCGGCGAGAGAGCGTGACAGACAAAACACACCTGAGGTGATGAAAAAATCAGACAGAGAGAAAGATATGAACACATGGGCGGCTTATTACACGCATGCATAGATACGGAGCTTGTTAGTGAGTTTTCCAATTATGAGTCTCTAAACACAGAGCACAGATTGGAGCGCAGACTTCCGGCGCACACAGAGACACATGCTGAATTACTGCTCGTTATTAGCAAGACACACGGCCGCTAAACCAGCTGCCGACGTGTGAAAGTAATCAACAGCACAAGAAGCAGAAGATAATATCTCATCATCAGCCTGCGGACACATTCCTATAGATCCTATAGATGAAAACAACTTTAAGGTCAAAGTGAAACCAGTTACAGCGTCTTAATTCGTTTCCTCTGGCAGT
The DNA here is from genome assembly GCA_029490765.1 of Euthynnus affinis. Lineage (NCBI taxonomy): Eukaryota > Metazoa > Chordata > Actinopteri > Scombriformes > Scombridae > Euthynnus > Euthynnus affinis. The sequence goes on from CM055850.1 coordinate 27,223,522, forward strand.
GGATTAACCTCCTATAGGCTCCCAATGACCTCCAATGACCTCCACTATACATGTTGGTACTCTAGACCTCAAGTCATTAATTACTTAATCAGTTAGTCAGTTGACAGAAGATTACATAGCAACAATTTTAATTATTGATTGTTTAATTTCTGCATTACTGCTGACTATATTACATATTACAGACTAGTAATGTATTATTTTATTACTTATTTAGTCTCTGATCAGTCTCATTCGTCCAGGTCGTAGTTATTTCCAGGCAAACTATTGATTCAAAGGCGACTGGACTTGTAGACAAATCTAAGTCCAGTCGCCTTTGAATCAATTGTTTGCATTTAAATGACCTGTTTAATGTGTAAATACATGTATTTATGTTTGTGCATTTATCATGTATGTATGTATTTATTTTTACTGACTTCTGATTCACATTATCACATGAAATAATGGTATTGTTATTATTATTTTTAATTTTATTATTTATTTTCTAAGGACCTCAGGAAGAGCAGCTGTGCTGGTAAACAGCTGACAGAGATCTAAATATATAAATGCATAAATAAATAAATACATTCTCTGCTACCAGCTCCTCAAAAGTGAATACTTACTTGCTACTTCTCTGTGATTGTAAACTCAACATCTTCATCATCTTTGGGTTTTTGACTCTTGGTCAGTCAGAACAAGTCATCTGATTATGTTCATTTTGACTTTTGGAGAATAATGATTGACATTTTTCACTCTTTTCTAATCGATTATTAAAGAAAATAATAGTCAGAGCTATTGATGGTTGGTCCTATGGTGGAATTATACGACCTTCTCTCAGGTTTTCTCTGCATAAAACACAACTTTACAACAAAAGAGTTCAAATATATAAACTAAAATGTGTTAAAACTTGATTTCCTTCTTCATCACATGTAATATTTTAGATTGTATTTCACTGCTGTGATGAATTCAATGATTTAGTCTCAGATGACAAGTAAACCTGAGCTTTTGTTGCCTGCTTTGCAACAAATCATTCACGTCACATTCAAATCACATCTAATGCATTTTCCCCCACTGTGAGCCCAGCCCCCCCCTCTTCCTGCCTGCAAACAACGAACCTTAATTTTGTTTTGAGCAATAAAGAGTCAAAACATGTTCGTCTCCGTCAGGTGCTGCGCTGAATACAAAACGAGACACACAAGCGACGACTGTGACCTGAAAGCTGATGATGAATGTAGAGTCTACTCAACCGACAGAGACGTATAATATTCCTACACACACACACACACAGACACACACAGACACACACACATCTCACCCCGAGCCTCTTTAGCGCAGTCCTCCACTCCCACCTCCTCCCCCAGGGGGTAGATGGGTACGAGGTCGACAGCACCCATACACGGATGGACCCCGGTGTGAGTGCGCATGTCGAACAGCCCGCAGGCTTTCTCGCATGCAGACAACACCGCCTCCCCTGCGATACATCAAACAATACATCACACATACTGTCAGAGAAAAGCCTGCTGTGTGCCGAGTGGGAAATAACAACTTTTTATCTCAAAGAAAAAAAAGTACAAATCCAAAGTTTTGTTGACTGAAGTTTACTTTTCGAGGTCAAACGGCGTTAAAAGCTGCAGAAAAAAAACAACTTTTAGTTGGTTTATTTGCAGTTTTGAGCTGCTCTATTTAAGTATTTGTCTCCCTTTTTTCTTTATGTATGTATAAAAAAATGAATTTGTATACACAGACTGGAAAAATACATTCTGAAGTTTGTGTTTATCAGAAGGATTATTGATCCAACTCTGGAAAAACTGAGCTCAAGACAAAACGTTTCAGTCATAATTCGCATATTAAGCTGATTTCTACACATTAGATTAATGTAATATCTTATAATCTTATATTTGCACAACATTTTTTTGTATTATTATGCATATTTTGTATTATTATCATGTGCACATTGCCTATAATGTTACTATATGAACATTTCTGGTTGATATTTTTATTCATTACATTCTCTTCAATTTAAACTTTTCACTTAGAAGGTATTTTACATATTTTAATGTAAATTTCTGCTTTATATTATTTAAGATTTTTATCTTATTTTTTGACTGTTACACACCACAATACTAAAGTATATTCCTCATATGTGCACATCTACTCTGCGATAAAGCTGTTTGTGATTTCTTTGTCTTTCGTTGTCAGTCTACAGACGTGCAGCTGTAAACTTCTCTGTATTCTCAGAAGGTTGTGTTTCAAACAAGCGTTCAATGGGATCAACTTTTCTGGGATCTTTGCACAAAAAGAAATGTTCTTCCTGGAAGTTTTTTGTGTTTAAATCCTTGACAAAGCTTATTAAAGGATTTCTTTCCTCCTCAGAAGATCAGAAAGCGAGCGGAGGACACAGAAACTGAATCTCTGCTACGGCGAGAATCCTCCGACTCCGTTCTTTCCTCCCCTCAGGAGGAGGAAGAAAAGTCGAGTCAGTTTTTATTTACACGGCACCAAATCACAACAGAAGTTATCTCAGGGCATTTTTTTTCTCCATATAGAGCAGGTCTAGACTGCACTCTTTAATCTACAGAGACCTCACATCCCCTCTTGGTGAGCAAACACTCGGCGACTATCACGTTGAGGACTTACTGATGGAGTCGATACTGGACACGATTGTGATGACAGAGCGGTTGTAGTCGTGGTCGTTGAAGATGTTGAGCACTGTGGTCGTCTCCCGTCTGACACCTGATGTGTGACAAGTATGAAAAAATGTTGTTTTAGATGTGTAGTTTTCTGAGTAGTGAGTCTTTTCAGATCACCGCTGCAGAGGCCTCATAGTAATGTCACTAAACTCACAGGAACCACGTCTAAGACTCTGAAAACTGTCTTTAATATCGTCTTATTATATTAATCTGTGTAACAGTGAAGCTCCAGAGGAGTCAGCTCAGTTATTATCTCATGATCAGGGCCCGAATTTATCAAAGAATTACACTTAAATACACTAAAAATAGAGAAAAAAGACCCACGTTTATCAAGTGACTCACATCTACTTACAGCAAGTGATCACATGATTAATCACATTAAGGAATAGCCAATCAGAGAGAAGGATCGACCCTACATCTGCCATATTGTACGTTATTTTAGTTTATTCAGTGATGTGTTATTCTGCAAGATAATTATATATTTCTTAAAAAGTTAACTGTATTTGTGTTAAATCTTTAAATCTCCAGGGAGTGATAATTAACATGTGACAATCTAATAGATTTATAATGTATAAATATATATAAACAAGGTTGAAATGATAGGAAATTGGCTGAGGAGACATTCTGCTTTTAGTAGACGGGCTACGTCAGAGAAATCATATAATAAGGAAGTAATAATTAGAAATATAATAAAATAACAATAATAATAATAAGTTTGGTGCCACACTGACAAAAGCAGAAAACGAAGAGAAAGCGATGTGTAAACAAGATCAATGCAGATTTATTCTTGTTGTTGGTTTGCTTTCCCTGATAAATGCCCAAAAAAATAAGAAAACATCCAATTAAATGTTCAAATGTAAATAAGTCTAAAGCTGCTCGATTCTTAATTATCCTGCTTCAGAGATGTTTTATTCATCACGGCCAGTGATATTTAGTACAATCACACAGAAAAACAGAGGTGTGTTTGTCTGTCTCTGTGCTGCAGTCATCATCTACAACCTACTCTGAACCCGCTGAACTCACCTCTGCAGCTCTCCAACGTCTTTAAGTCAAAAGAAGTTTGATCATTTGGGCGTTTTTTTGGCTCTAATTATCCAAAGACTCATGTGGAGTTTAAGCTGTGATACCCTAAATATAATATCCTGTAGAGCCTCTCGTGCGTCTCTTGCTGCAGTTTAACATCAGACTTGCCTGCGGTGTCGTATAAGGCAGATCTGGCCACAGTCTCCACCAGGTCTTTCCTGCGAGCCTCGGAAACGTTGAGCAGACAGGCCACCAGTCGTCTTCCCAGAGAGGTGGAGGCCATGTTTCTGCAACAGCAGTGAAACGTCTTGCATGATTAAAATGTGAAGTGTGTTGACAAGACTGCAGAATTGTAGCTGGAATAATTAATTTATAAACTCAAGTGTGTGAATATCCGTCTTAAAGGAGCCGTGTGGAGTGTTCAGGTAAACAAACAGAAGGGGTTTCACTCTGTAACTGACATTACTGAGTCACTTTGCTGACTGCAACTATTTTCTTTTGTTGTTGATGCGCTGCTCCTTTAAGTGCATCGTCATATGTGTTAATAATTATATAATTATTATTTTGACTGTTTGATGATTAGTAGAATATTTATCTCCTGAATGCCAGTGGAACAAGTGGAGGGAAGTAACTAAGTATATTTGCTTAAGTACAATTTTGAGGTACTTGCACTTAACTTGAGTATTTCATGTGATGCTACTTTCTACATTTCAGAGGGAAATATTGTACTTTCTACTCCACTACATTTATTTAACAGCTTTAGTTACTTTTCACATGAAGATTTGACACAGTGGATAATATAACAAGCTTTTAAAATACAACACATTGTTAAAGATGAAACCAGTGGTTCAACCTTTTTTTGTCTTTTGACGTCTTACAAACAGCAGTGTGTAGTCAGGGTCACATTTCACATGTCTATGAGTCGTTAACAGCTCCACCAAATAGTGATTTTTCCCTCTAAACTTCTCACATGCTTTCATTTCAATAAATGTTCAAATGATCCAATATTTCAGCAAAAATCAAAGATTAGAGAAAAAAATCCAAAAACTGAAAAAAATTTGTGTATCAGAACTTTGTTTTTTCTTCTTTCCTCTCCCATTAATCATCTCACGACCCCTCAGATTTATCTGCTGACCCTTTGGAGGGGCCCCGACCCCTAGGTTGGGAACCAGTGGACTAAACTAGCTAACTGTATATAAAGTAGTGTAAACTAGCTCCACCTCCAGCAGCTACAACAGTAACATGCTGCTCTAACACTGATGCTTCAGTATTAATAATCTAATGATGTCATATATAATAATATATCAGTCAGAGGGAGCAAACCACTACTTTTACTGCAATACTTTGACTACATCAAGCTCATAATACTCATGTATTTTTTTACTTATAATGGAGTATTTTTACACTGCTATATTGGTACTATACTTGGTATTGGTATTGCTTCCATAATAACAATAAGTGCCAACATTTAATTTAAAATAATGATTGTCTTCATGATGATGTCATGTACAGACAGTTTGTGGAGCTGCTCTACACCACAGGAACACTGCAGTCACAAAATCCTTGCCTTTTCTTCAAACATATAACATTCATTGTACCCCAAGAGCAGCTCCAGAAAACATCCAAAGGACCTGACAAGATCTCCAGTGAATGAACCACATGGTCTGTGAAGTATGTCTGAGAGTCTAGATTACCTTTCAGTGGATGAGAAGTGTCTCCTGAATCTGACAGTTTATAGTTTTTATAGAGAGGAGCAGCGCAGCCTGTGTTATGAAACCTTACAGCAGTGTTGAGTGTTACTCTATATCAGTGCTGGTTGTCTGAACAGTTACAGAACATGGTCAAAGTCCAACAGGGAGTCAACTAACTGCATTTATCTGTGGCATGCAAGTCAAGTGTAGCACCTAAAACAAGAGTATCAGTCCTTAAAGTACAGCATACTTGCGTTATATTGAATGAGCTTTCAGCATTGACATGTGCAGTGTGTTATCTGGTGTCGTACCAGGTGGAAAACGCACCACTTAGTGATTTCTGAGCGCAAACGAAACTGTTAATAACTAAAGTTAAACCGTGCACGTCCACATCCACGAAAACATACACAAGTAGACTTTAGCATGTGGCTAAAGAGCCGAGACTCCATGTCAAGATGGTTCACCCCCTTTTCCATACCTTCATCTTTTTGGCCAAACTGTCTTAAGGGACGGGTTCTTTCAACAATAGTCAGCTTTAATCATTCCTCCTCTTCATACTGACCATTAAAAGATCCCCTTATAATGTACTTAATAATGGAAGTGACGGGGGACTAAATCCACAGTCCTCCTTCTGTGCAAAAATGTATTTAAAAGTTGATGTGAAGCTAATATGAAGCTTCAGCGTCCAAATGAGTCAAATCAAGTAGATATCTTTCAACGTTACAGTCTTTTTAGAGCCAAGGTTCCTCTTTTTGTTTCTATACTTCCACCTGCAGCTCAACAGGGAAACACAAAGAAGAAGAATTTGATGCTAAAAAAGACTTTAAATGTGTGAGATATCCACTTGATATGACTAACTTAGACTGCTGAAGCTGTTCATATGGACACTTGACTGTTGTTTTAAGACAGACTCAAAAAATTGTGAAATAAAATGTAATATGTCTGCAAGGTGTTATCATCTCAGATGTGATACAGGACATATGTTTTTTTTTTTTTTTTTAATTGTACTGACTTACTTTTTTATTGTTCATAAGTTTGTGAGTCTTAATATATTCTTCAAACTCACTTAAGAATATACAGTGAAAGTTGGGGTGACTTTTGTTATTTTGCATTTATGTATATGCATTTAGCATATAGAATCAATAAGTTTACAATGAATTCATGTTCAAAATGGGTAATGACATTTTTACATTGGATGTTAATATCATTATTAGTTTTTACATATAATCTTCCATTCAAGTCCAAAAACAATGATAAAATAAATGTGTTAAAGATTCTGGTTCATCATTGGTTCATCAAATTACATTTGTTTGTCTAAAAATTTGAAGAAATATAGATTTGTTAGAAATTTAATGTGTAAAATTTTGATGTGCACTTGTTTGATGTTGTTTTAAAGCTTGTCCTCTGGCAGTAATATTCCTTGTTTCATATAATGTATTGCATTTATGTTTATTGTTGCGTTTAGCCTGAACTGTTTACGTTTGTAAGAAAACGGAAGTACGCGGCAGTGAATGATCTCGCCGCCATCAATGCGCGCTCTTTGATGTCAGAGGAAACTGTCATGCGCAGAAGTGCCGTTTGTTGACAGCGACGATTGGTGGAGGAGTTTTTGACAAACAGCGCCTCTTTGTGGACAAAAAAACACCAAGAAATGCCTGAATAAAATAAGAGTGATACAGAGTTTCTCTTAAAAACTGCTGCAATGTGAGACAGTCGGTTAGAAGACGTCGTAAAACGATAAGTATACCTGTTAAACTAGCACATAAAGCTGCGCCGGGCCTAGCGCTGACGTTAATGTGATGCGGCTATCGTCAGTTAGCTCCGTAGCTGACAGCAGCAGCATTATGGACTGACTGCGTGGAGGGAAAAAAAAAGAAAACGCCAAATCATTTTCTTATTTTAGAGTCTATGATAACCGCCCGAGCAGTTGCAGTGGGCTTTGCTCTGACAGCTGTAGCCAAAGCGATGACCTCCGTGGCAGCGACGACATCCTCTGAGCCTCGGGGGCTGCATGCATCAGCCAGCCGGGATGCTCACTCTGGAAGCCCGCTGCGGAGGCTCCAGAGGCTGCCGGCGGTTCCTGGATCCAACCCGAACCGAGTGAACGACCTGCTGCTCCTCCGGCCTGACACATCGGGTCATCAGGGTGCTCCAAACCCGCACGACAAGAACAGAAATAACAAGCATGCTGTGTTTTTCCACGGGGATATCCAGGTGAGCGGGGGTTTATTGATCTGGATATCATCCAGGTAGCCTGCAGAAAGATGAACGATTAGTCGATTAATCCATCACTCCGCCTACTATTAAACTCATCACCTACAATTTTGATAAGCAACTTATCAATTTGAGTCATTATTTAAGAAAAGAAAAGTCCAAATTCTCTACTTCCACCTGCTTCTAATGTGAATATTTTCTGGTTTCTATGATTGTGAACTGAATATCTTGTAATCAATTAATCAATTATTTTATGGCAGGTTTCCAAAAACCATTCACTGATATCAGCAGTCTAAAGCTAGAGTCAAATGAGGATTATTTATAGAGCTGCAATGATTAAGCAACTAGTCAACTGATAGAAAAAACATAATTTATTCATTGTAATGTAAACATGTACACATCAGATACAGAAAAATAAATAAATACATAAAAAAATGGACAGCACAGAACAAAAAGAGCCATTTTTTGAAGGTTGACATGTCTAAAACAAAGGTTATTGTAATCATATGTTGAATCTATACGCTGTCTAGTTGAACTAGATTAACCTTTTATCAGCAGTATTAACAGGCATGTTGTGTTTTCCCGCTGCTATGTCCAGTTGAATGGGGACACAGGGGGGGTCCTGGAGGGTTTACTGATCAGGGAGGGGGGTCGTAGGATGACCAGATGGCCCACAGAAAGATGGTGTAGAGCTCCAGAGATCAGCCAAAAATCAGCCTCTTGCAACTGTGGGGAAAAAAAAAACATTTCTAATTTCTTAAGAGGCCACAGCCACGTCTTCAATTCGCTTGTTTTGTCCGAAACTGTCAGATATTCAACACGTTGTCATTTAGGATAAAGGACAAGCAGCAAATCATCACATTTGAGAAGTTTGAAAGCAGAAAATGTTTAGTATTTTTGCTTGACATCTGTCGATTAATTCACTGACAGCTGATTTAATCGATTGATCATCACAGCTTTAGTTGCAACTTTTCAAATGTGAGGAATTTAAACATTTCTGCGGCATAAATGAAAGTAAATTAATCTCTTGGTATTTTGGACAAAACATTTGAAGACGTCACCTCGGCCTCTAAGAAATTATAGCAGACATTTTTCACTGTTTTCTTACATTTTATAGACAAAGTGATTGATTGAAAATGTAGTTGTAGCTCTGATTATTTCTGCAAAATTCCCATGTTTAAAAAAAAAACAAACCAACCAGTTAAATATTGATGTTGTGGAAACATCTCAAAGTCCAAAGATACAAACTAGACTAAAATAAATATAAACGTCATTATAGAGAAATGTGTGTAATAATTTAAGGAACAACAGGGTTTATGTCGGGTCATATGTCTTTTTATCTGCAGCCACGAGACTCCGTACAGTAACGTGAACACTTGATGTCATGTGACGTACCACGTTTATGGGAAAATGCGCGTGTTTTGCAGATGTAAAAACTTTTAAAGGGCTTGTGTGCAGCGGGTGACGCCTCACGTGGATGTGAGGAAGGTTATCAGCAGAGTAAGTACTTTTTGTTTTACTGCTGCTTCATGAAAACTGAAGAAATCATCCTGCGTGGAGTCTCACATTTCTGCTTCCTTTATGCGTGAAGGAACTTTCTTAATAGATCGTGAAGAAATCTGCGTACATGATCTACAGTAAAGGACGAACTTTGTGATTTTGTTTTGATCACATGGGCGTCGTTTTCTTCCTCTTACAAGTTTTTATCAAGCAGCTGAAAAATTAAGCTGAAGCACCAAAAACTGCAGTTCCTTAAACGGCCACTCGAGGCTCCAAAAGCGAGTCATTTCCCCGTTGACCTCCGTGTTTAAACGCCCAAATCTACAGCAGAAATAAACATAATTACAGCCTGGTACAAAAAACGGGTTTGGTCTCTAAAGCTAATTTCTTTTTTCATGACAACTGTACGGGGGTGAACTTTTATATAACTCACCCGTTTAAATTTTTATTAATGCTTAAAGTTACGTAATTAAGGATGTGGGCTCTATGAGTGACAGGTGAGTGTTGTCAGGGCAACAACATTGGTTAGGTAACCATGGCGTAACAGCGGATTCACAGAGTATAAATGTTTTAACATTTTGGTCACTTAAAAAAAGTCATTTGCTTGTTGGATGTTCAGTTTTTTCTGGTAAGTACATTTTGTTTTAATGGTTTCAAGCCGTTTTTTTTTTCTGCTAAAATTAGCATCATCATAGTTAACCATTAGCTGTGTCTCAAATCGCGTACTTCTGTTAGTACACTGTCATGTGATACACTGTGTACTTACTGGCATAGTGTGCAAATTTTGACAAGGTAGTGTCGTCTCAAATCAAACACTGCCGTTGTGCACTTTCCGGAAATGAAGAACGCAAATTAGCATTAGCTTACATTAGCATTCATGCTACTGAATCATTACAGACCGCTAAATCAACCCAATAAACATACTGATGGCTTTTATCTAACAACAGTTTAGTGGTATAACTTGTATTTGTATAATGTGGCGATGTTTACCGTAGTTACAACGCACCCAGCCACCATTTCCTGTTTGAAAAGTGGTCCCTCCCCTTCCGCTACATAGCAAAGATGGCGGCCATTAAGGGTGAGAGGCGTCCGTAGTTCCACACTTTTTGACCGTTTTGAGTGAAACATCCGGGTACTTGCATACTGCGTATTTAGCGATTTGAGACACAGCAATAGACTGTAAATGCACCGAGCTAACCAAGCTAGCGGCTAGCTATCAGCTCCACCCTCTCATCCAAATATGGTCACTTCTGGCTCCAAAAATCCAAGATGGCGACGGTGAAAATGCCAAACTCAAGGCTTCGGAACGACGGGAGTCCGCAAACCACCGGGTGACGTCACGGTGGCTACGTCCATTTATTTTATACAGTCTTTGGTTAATCTCAACTGAAACTCAACATTTTAATACAGGAAACTAAAACCAGCCTCAGACGGGGGTTTTTCTTCTTCATATGAGTCAAGATATCCGACCTGGTCGCGCTCGGCTGCTCTCAGCTGGGTCGATATCCAGTTTATTTTTTATGTCCTTTCATCAGAGCTCATTAAAAGTCACAAAGTTTAACTGAAAGCAGCATTTTCTAAACAGAAGAGCATGAAGAAGGGAACATTTTGCCAAACAGACTCCTGTTTCCACTTGTGGATCATAATTAGCGACAGCAGTGCAGAGATGTGGTCGAGTATTTGTTCCAACTTCTTCACATTAAAATCGTCTGCAGTAAATCCTTTGACGTGGATCGATTTTATTTTATTTTTTTGGATAAACTTACAATATATAATGTAGCACAACGAAGCTTTAAACAGAACCGGGTTCCTCACACAGAACTACTCTCCTGAGACTGAAAACCTGATCGCTGTTTTTAGTCTCCGGAGACGTTTCTAAACAAACTGACGTCACCCAGCGCAAAATGAAACAGTTGAGGACGTCGCACTGGCCTTCTGTGAAACGGTGATGCACGTTTTTCATCACTTTCTGACATTTTATAGATCAAACAACCGACAGATAAATCAATGAATGAATGAAAATGAAAACCGCAGCCCCCTGATGGGCCATGGTGGTACTGCAGGTGGGCCGTGAGGGGTCATTTACAATAAATAAATGCGTATTTATACGTTTTTAATCAGCAGTTTTGTAATTAAGTTAATTAAGTGATTAAATATTTGCATTTAAAAAGTAATCAGAGCAGTTATATTTAAATTTCCTTTTATTCTTCGTTTATCTGATCCATGTTTGATCTGGAATGTCTGTTATATCTCGTCACTGGTGGGGAAATTAATTAATAGTAATTTATAATCATTAAATTCCCAGTAATTTACTGTTTCAGTGCACTGACGTCACTTTAGACAGTAAAGTTTATTGTTAAACAGTCAAATATCGTCTATTACACATCTGTGTCACAAGTGTTTTAATCATCACATTTGAGGGACCACTTTGTTTATATTCTGTATAAATAAACTTATCGGCCAATATCAGATTTTTTCCTTTTACTCCCTAATATCGGCATCGGCCCCAAAAATCCAGTATATCTGTCTGTTTTTCCTTCATGTTGATATTTGATCGGATGCTGTGAAATATTATGTGTAGATGTTTATTATCCAGGATGAACAATTAAATATTTGCACCTCATCTCCGACATTTGTTGCGTGTATGTGGATGGATTATTAATTAATTAACTGCTGTAGGCCGACGCTCACGTAGAATAGTTCTGTTGATGAAATAAAATAAAATATATATAAAAGCTAAATATACTTCAGCTCAGATTAAAGGGTTCGGCTGTCTTTTAAGGTGTCATGAAGGTCAGACACTTTGTCCTGGACGGGAGCGCTAGTGCACATTTTGGAGACTCTGTGTGTGTGTGTGTGTGTGTGTGTGTGTGTGTGTGTGTGTGTGTGTTTCCTCACGTGTGTGTCTCTCCAGCTTTGTGCCAAACCTGTAATTGCAGCAGCTGTCAGATTATGCAAAGCTCTCGGAGGCTTTTTTTTTTTTTTGTTTGTTTTTGGTTTTTTTTGTTTTCCAGTAAATTGAAGAGGCTTCTTGACTAATCAAGTGTAATAAACACAGACGAGTAAACGCAGATTAAATCTCACTCATTAGTTTTTCCTAATTGCTTTCAAGGATTCAAGAGCCTGCCCTCCATTTATTACAACTTTCTCTATCGGCCTGTCCGTCTTTTATTCACTCTCATCCTCATCTGCAATTCATCCATCCATTCATCCATCCGGCGACTTTCCAGGCAAGTGTTAATATTCCCACAGTGTGTCGGTATTTCCCAGGAGACGTGTGTGTGCGCAGGACGCCGTCACACTGATGTTTTCCATGTAAATAAAATGAAAGAGGTCGTTGTGTTCGGGGACCACACAGTGTCGGCGACAGTCTGAGAAGATGCCGCTGATGGAACTAATCGAGTGAGTCAAACATACAGACTCTCACCGCGGATGTTATCAGGAGCGGATAGAAGGAGCTTTTTTTTTTATTATTATTTGGCTCACATATGGAAGCCGACATGTGTCCGAAAAAACCCTCCATAAACATCCGGAGCGTGCTTTTGTTTTAGATTTAGATTTATTACGCTCAGAGGGGATGATGTGGAGGTTCAAGGAGGATGACTCTCATTAAATACTCATATAAGGTTTATTATACATGCAAGTGTTTCTGCTACGTTTCTATTTGTTTCCTCATTTTAAAAACAAGAAATATCTGCAGAGAATCTTTTGATGTCGTCTTCGGCTGCTTGAAAAGGAAAAAAAAAACAAGTTGTTTGTTTTTAAAAATTGCACAAAAAGGGAAAAAGTTAATTTCTAAACATACTGAGGGTGCAACTTGTTATAATTTTCATTATCGATTAATTAAAGATTATTTCCTTGATTAACTGATTAATCCTTTTGTCAGTGATGTCACAGCCCGGCTCGTAGGCTGCGACAAAATATGGGAGACCAGACGAGTTTTTACAACTTGGAATAAATGTTTATTTACAAAAAAAAAAAGTATAAGAACGGAAGCAGCATGGAAGTCAGTAATCAGTAGTGTAGACGTGTGTGTGTGCTGCGCTCGAGTGGAGGAGGCCAGATGAAGGAGGAGAGACCACACCGGGTCCAGGTGTGGCTCATGAAGCGATGACCATCCTGCAAGACGGAAGAGAAACCAGCAAATGGAAACGCAGGAGCGTCTAGCGGAGGGACCGTCACAATAAAATGTCAGAAAATAGTATAACGTGACCATTTCCCCGTAAATGTGGTGCATCACATGACATAAAGTGTTCGTGGGAGAAATAAAAACTGACACAAACTATATAAAACTATCAACTAAACAACTAAACAGGATTATTGATGTATTAATGCATCATTTTACACACATTTCTCTTTAAGTTTATATTAATTATAGTTTAGTTTGTTTCTTTCGACTGAAATCAAGACTTGAAAACAAACTTGAAAACAAAGTTCAGCAGGTTTGATCTGAACGTTTCCACGTCGACATAAAACAGGTTTAATGTTTTCTTTTACATGAAAATATGTAGAAATAATTAATAATGTAGTAAATACAGATTATTTTCATTATCTTCAAACGTCACCGATAAGTTCACTGTAGAGCTTGAATGATTAATTAATTGATTAATTAGTTGACTGAAAGAAATTTAATTAGTATCTGTTTTTATAATCGATGGATTGTTTCAGCTTCTCAGATGTGATGATCAACTGTTTTTCTTTCTCATATATGTCAGTAAATTAAATATCTCAACATTTTAGACTCTTTAGTCAGAAAAAACTAATAAGTTGAATCTTTATTTTGGCATCTGAGAAACTGTGAATCACATTTTTTCACAGTTTTTATCTTTTTATTTCATAGGCTAAACAATATTTTACAGACAGAACGATTAATAAAGAAAATAATCTGCAGATTAATCGATTTAAACTCCAAATCCTCTCATTTGAGAAACAATAATCAGTGAATATTTTATATTTTTGCTGTAAAAAATGACTGAAACTTTTATCAGATTATCAGAACAGCTGTTGATTCATTTTCTGTTGATCGACTAATCGCTGCAGTCTTAAACCTTTAGGGATGAACACACAAAAGCTGCACACGTATAATAATAATAATGATAATAATAACATATATTACAGGGCGTATATCCGTCTTTTCATGTCGTTCCAGTGTGTTTAAAGTTGTGTCTTGTTGTGTTTGTGCAGAACTTCCAGGAGGAGATGGCGCTGCAGCCTGAAGGCGCTCAGTGGCTCTGCTGGAGTCTGGAGCAGGTCGCCCTCACGCTGGGCCGCCGTTTCCCCGACCACCACGTCTGGGTGGTCCGAGCGTCCTGCATGTATCTGCACAAGTTCAGCTGCTACCACAACTTCGTGGAGAGCAACATGTTCGGGGCGCCGGAGCACTCGATGTACTCGCAGGACTTCGGAGCGTTTCATCACCTCAGGTTTGACGACCCGAAATATCATCAGATTTATCGGATGTGTTATTGATTATCTGTCAGCTCACCGTAGAAGAAGTGAGGCAGACACAGAGACAGTTTTATTACACATTAATGCATCTAAAGTGCATCTAAAATAGTCAGAGATGTCATTAATATAAGGCAGGCATGAGTTACAGTTACATAAATACAACTTACAATAAATTCATATATTTAAAATAATTAATATCCTCACCTTTAACTGAAGCTGCTGTTTACATATTTAACTTTATTTGACCTGTGCTGCTGCTGCAGTGACTGAACGAGACGCCTGAACCGTCAGTTATAAACTAAACATGACGTAATGCGCCGAGGTTTCAGAGACTTTGGCAGCGTCGAGTCCAGACGGTTACACGACGGTCCAGCAACATTCAGTTTGAAACAGAGTCATGGAAACATTAAAGTCTCAGCTTTGATTTGAGGAGGTTTACATCAAAGTTTTTCCATCGTTTTAATAAAAACGGTTCATTTCAGCCCAAAGAACTTTACTGCTTTCTTTTTGTTTTTTGTGAACAGCTGCAGCTTTTTAAGTTTTTGGACAAACTAGCTACCTTTTTGATCTCTGATAGATTTTTGCTTCTTTTTTCCACCTTTTTACTCCACCTCAAGACTAAAAGGCAACTTTTAATCAACTCTGAGACACATGTGAGCGCTTTTCTGCACGTCCTTTTACTTTTGGACCCTTTAACTGTGGACAATATGTGTTTTAAAGGGCCGAATCGCCCACACAGTTCTTCCTATCTGGATGTAAATATACTCAAATTAAAGCTGAGACTTGGCACTCGAATGCAGGATCCATTACTTTTATTTCAAACTTCTCGTCACATACAGAAAAGCTAAACTTAAAGAGGAGCAGCAGCCGTTAAAAGATCAAATTAGCTAAAACATCAGACGCTTCGGAGTCGACTCATCGCCTCTGACATCATGATTCACCGCATCAGTGTGTACGCAGGAAGTCTGAACCACTTCTGATTGCAGGGCCCTGCTGAGTCACGGCATGGAGCGAGCCAACCTACCGAACCCCCTCCGGTCTCAGGGAGGCGCCGGCGACAGCGTCCCCCCGGGGTTCTCGCTCACCCTGGTGGGCTTCAGCAAAGGCTGCGTGGTGCTGAACCAGATGGTGTACGAGCTGGCGGGGGCGCGCGCCGACCCGCAGATGTCCCGCTTCGTCAAAAGCATCTCGGACATGTTCTGGCTGGACGGCGGGCACCCGGGAGGCAGCGAGACCTGGGTGACGGATAAGCAGGTGCTGAGGGAGCTGGCCGCCAGCGGGGTGACGGTCCACGCCCACGTGACCCCTTACGAGGTGTGCGACCCCATGCGGGCCTGGGTGGGCCGCGAGCACGGACACTTCATCAAGACCCTGGAGGAGTTCGGGGCCTCTCCTCACCAGCGGCTTCACTTCGAGGACGAGCCCCCGTCGATCGAGAACCACTTCAGGGTCATCCAGGAGTTCTGAGTTTGTTTTTTTTAAGAGCGAGCACTTCAGACACAACACGCCTGAGCCGAGCCGAGCCGAGCCGAACCGAACCGAGCGCTTTAGATTATTTATTAAGAATACATCTCGAGTGTCTTATTCGCTGGTCTTACCTCATTTTTGTGATTTAAGGGCTGAGAATGTAGAGCATGTGAGAGACGCTGGACTTACTTTCCGCTGCAAATATGCACTTAATCCGAGGAGGAGGAAGAGGAGGAGGAGGAGGAAGATGCAGGTATGAAACATGGATGATACTTCTAACATCCGCTTTCTTCTAAGTGTAACTTCTAACACGTTTGATTCAGGCTGAAGCTTCAAGTCGCTGCAGAAACATGAAACGATTCGTCGTTTGTTGGGTTTTTATTTATTTTTTTGTTGTTGTTGTTATTGTTGCGTTTAAAAGCAGCTTAACATCGTCTTTTCATTCTCGTCATACCTGCACTTGTGTCGAGCGACTTCTACACACACATGAATGTTTAAAAACTTTTAACAGTAACAGGTAATGATTCATGATTGTATTCAAATGTGCGGCAGATTAATTAAGCAAAGCACTAAAAAAAGAAAAAAAAAGTGTAATTTTCACTCCTTCATTCCTTTTAATGTCCTAAATTATAGATTTGCTACAAATAATCTGTCAGACCCCCTTTTTATTTCAACATTTCGCTGCATTCTTAAAGAGAAAAACTAAACTTAAGTAGCTTCATATCCATGTTTTTATTTTTCTACGGAGGCAGAAACGTTGTGATAAAACTGAACTGACAGCAGCAATGTGTTTTACAGAAACATTATCAGAAACTGATGAGAGTTTGTTCATGAATGTCCTTGTAAAGTCAAGCGGTTTGTTTTTATATTAGACGACGTCGTCGTGGGCAGCATGTGTTCATTAACTAATTAATTAATTAATCTGTGATGTTTTAATTCCAGTCTGTGATCTACTACTGTATGTAACGCTTACACACACACACACACACACACAAATCTTTGCACTTTGGTTGATGGCTGTTAATCATTTTTCCGCTGAATGTAACTTCAGATCATTCCACTATACGTTTACGACTCGCTTCAGGTTGTGTTGTTTACATTTCTAGCTAGTTTATAGCTAACATAACGTGCACATTGTTTTAAATCATCTGCTTACAGAAAAGAAAAAAAAACATGTTTGTAACTAGTTAAAGGACGAGTTCACAGTTTTATCTCGCTGTAATAATTCCTCCTGTTCATCATGAAGGATCTTCTGATGGTCGGTATGAAAAGGAGGAATTATTACAGCGAGGAAAAAACATGTTTAAATGTTCATCTGGACACCTGACTGTTGTTTAAAGACGGACTTTTTTTGTGCAGTTTGTTTCAGCTTTTGTTGTGAATCAGCAGGTGGCAGCAGTGTGGAGGAGTCAGAACAGGGAAGTGAGAGAGAGAGAGAGAGAGAGAGAGAGAAAACCATCATGTTGTTGTTTGTTTGTTTGTATTGAGTCAGACAACAGAACACAAAAGAAGAAGAAGACTTCACAAATACTGCGTCACATATTTTCTACAATCTTTAATGAGCTTTTCCACTTTGTTGCTGTTTTGATGCCTAAATATTAGCTGCAGATGATCAGAATACAACACGGATTATGTTTTTTTTTTTTCTTCTTAGTCATTTCAAATGCAATCAGAACGCTCAATACATTAAAAAATATATATAAAATGCAAAATAAACATACATCTCTGAAACATGTGTTTGCTTGTGCTTGTGGCTGGTTTTTGACTCCACATAACAAAACAGTTTCCTTCAGTCTCGCTGCGTCCGAGGAGGAGAAACAAACAAACAAACAAAAAAAACAGGAACAGGAATGTTGGCTGACATCAGTCGCCTGATGTTAACTGGAGCACCAGTTTGTGAGGATGAACAGCTGAGCGCCTCGTCCCCGCTCACACAATGAGCACTCACATCCACACACACACACATACACACACAGTGACTGAAAATAACACAGTACAATAGCTGCATAACAATATCAACACCACAGCATTAAGTCACGTTTCAAGTGACACACACACACAAACACACACGAGCCACTTTTGTCTGACAGGTTCGAAGCGTGTCGTCATCCTGCAAAGTGAGATCCCTGCTCGGCTCACGTGACGTCACCGCACTGCAAAACAAGTCCCCTCTCTCCCTCTCTGTCTTTCTTTCTCCAGATCTATTTGTCAAGTCTTGAAATCTTGTTTTTCTGCTGCTGCAACAACAACGAGAGCGAGAACAGGGCGGGCAGCGTTCGGCTGAACTTGAGAAATTTAAAAAAAAAAACTTGAGAAACTTCCTCTGAAGTTGCGCCGGATTGATTTCAAGACAGCGACCTGTTTGCATGAGGTATCAGGAAAAGAAAAAAAAAAAAAAAGCAGAGTAGAAAAAAGACTCTTGAGATGAAATAAAGATTCAAGCTTATGTTGTTTTACAGTCGGCTGCTGTGATCACCTGACGCTATCAAAACGAGACATCGAGACTCTGAAACTCCGCCAGCTCAGTGAGATTAAATTACTGGAGATGAAAATCTTTTACAGTGTGGTGTTCCAGTTTTTTTTTTTTTTTAAAGGATGACAGCATACAGATGAGAACATGGTCGTGGCTGCAGACGCCCATCTCTCCTACACAAAGGCCATTGTACCAGCTGTGAGGACAAACAAACAAAACAAACAAACACAATGTGGTCTTATTCAGGGTTTTGGCACCTCGGGAACAAACGGAGGAATGTTTCACTAGAGGTTATAAAAAAAAGGGTGATCAGAGGGGGGTTTCCAGCGCTGCGGTTCAGGAGAGGTTTGTTTTTTTTATTTAAGTCTCACCTGAATAAAAAAAAAAAGACATCCTGTGAATCAACAGCACCTCGTATTACACATCGAGCCTTCTTCAAACAAACATCCAGCTACTTCTAAACCTTCACAGTGAAATCGTCTCTTTCTCACTTTCTCATCATCCTGGAAAATCATGTCCACGTATCTTCAAAACACTCACAACATCACAACTTTTTAAACAGCTCCACCGCTATTCCTTTTCCTTGCTCGCTTCTTTTCGTCACACATTTCCTAAAAACCATCCGACAACTATTGAATCATCTTCCTTCCTGAGACCATCCGACTCATCCCTCCTAGTTCCATAATGTATAAATCTTACTTCCTGTTTCCCACCTTAACTTTCATCTCCCAATAATCATCCGTCACTCTGAAACCTCGCCAGCATGTTTGTTTTTAAAACGTTAAATCATCCTGAATCACCCGTCTGTCTCCAACCATAATCTCAGAACTTTATTATAAAGACACGTGAGCGTATTATTTACATAAAAATATATATAAAGTATAAGTCCTGCACATAAATAATCATAATAATAATAATAATAATAATAATAGGCCTATAAAGAATAGGATTAAGAGTACAAAACACAGTGAGCAGAGAGCGAGCAGCATGCCCTGAGATGAAAACAACAGGAATATATCACTTCAGGCACCCGGGGACTAAAGAGAGCGGAGTGAGAGCAGACTGGATGGCTTCTGGTGAACGGGGACTCAAAACAAAACAAAACAAAACAAAACAAAACAATGAGTTCTGGTGAACTCTGGTGAAAAAAAACGTACAAACTATTTCATAAATAACTCCAGTTTTGTTTATCGGTTGAGTAAGTGCTGAAGTCGTTTTTTTGTGTGTTTTCTTTTCACTTCTGCCAGCTGACGAGGAGGAACTCGCAGCTCGGTGAGGAAATCATTTGAGTAAGTGCGGGTGTGGCGTGTGCACAAACGCATGAGTCACTGTTTTTTTTTTTTTTTTTTTTTTTTGTCAAGCCGTTTGCTGTTTCAAGTCTCTGGCTTATTAAAAACAGGAATGCCCTGAACACCCACATTACTCTCCAAAAAAAAAAAAAAGACCCGCTTGTAGATGTCATTACTTTTTTTTTAAATTATTTTAAGCCTTCCTCGTCAAAGCAAGTTTCTAGAAAAATAGATTATTTTTTTTTATCTTTTAACCTGATTAAACAGTAAACGTGCGGTTGTTGGGAAGAGGAATTATTAAAATGAGCTTCGTCTAAAACCCCTGAGCTAAATTTAAACCCTCAAGATATTGCAGATATTTGAATAAAAGGCAAATACAGAAGGAATGTACAGTAATATGCTTGTGTGCCGTTCTGCTGGTTTGTTTGTTTTTTTTTTTGAAGTGCAGCTTGGATGTGAAACAGCAACGTTTGCAGGTAACCCAGGAGACGGACAGCAGCTTGTCGGACCAACTTTTAACTGAAAAAAACAACAACAAAAAAACAACAAAACACAGCGGCACAAAAGACAAAAGCCTGCTTCTCCTTGATGCTGCTGTCCTTAATTCTCTTTAAACATGCAAACAAGTATGTTGTCATACTTCCTCATTGCAGTTAGCTTATCTAGACATCACAGAAATTCTGCTGAAGCACAAGTGCAACCGATCATAACCAGCGCTGCTGACTAGAGCTTCCGACTTTTAAGGCAGAGCGTCGATGACTTCTAAGGTTTTCATGTGAAGAGATATTTAAAAAAAAAAAAAAAAAAAAAATGCAGAAGTATTGCATAGATTTTCCCTTGAAACACTCTGAAAGTTGCCTTCATCATCAGCACAGGAACAACTACAGTATACGCAGCCCTTTGAAAATACCAGAGATTATAACCGTGAAATATTAAATACTTTAGGTTAAACATGATCGAGGCATAACTGTACAACTTTCACACATTTTTAACAGCGACGAATCAGTGACAGATTACAAAATGTAGCTGGTTATCTTTGGCTTGAGTGGTCGATCTTCGTAATTGACAAATTAATTGGGATATAAATAAGTACTCTTCGGGGTAGAGGGCAGTGAACAGCTGTTTTGTTTCTTTAAAAAAAAAAAAAAAAAAAAAGCTCAGAGGAAGAAGTGGGTACCGTCGACACATCACTTCCTCCTCTGTTTCATGTTTTCAAATGTCACCGTCTCCAGCGGCGAGCGTCTCGTCGTCGAAGCGAAACCTTTTCGCGTGAGAGTGAGGAGACTCCAGGAAGTTCTCCTTGTCTTCGGGGTCTTCGGGCGGAGCCGCCCACTTGATGCCGCAGCTCCTCTCGCGGACGGGGCGGGCGGAGGCGGGCTCGGGGCTCACGCAGAACTGCTGCTGCCACAGCCAGGGGTGGCTCATACACTCGGCAGCGCTGGGACGATCCCTGCCGACAAAACACAACGTTAAACACTGAAACTACGACTCTGTAGATATGAAGAGCTGACTCATCTGAGGCTGCAGATAATGATTATATATGCCAATTAATATGCTGGTTATTAATGTTTGGTAAATAAAATGTCAGAAAGTTCCTGAAACCCAACGAAGCGTCTTCAAGTTTCTTATTTTATTCGACCAACAGTCAAAATTATTCAGTTATTTTCAGCTAAAAAAAACAAGTTTTCACATTTTGAGAAGTTTAAACCATCGAATGTTTTTGTATTTACGTTTGAAAAATGACTCAAACTGAAAGTGATCATGAAGACTGCTGATTCATAGACACGTTTTCACTGATAGAAGATTTAATCGACAAATCGTTTCAGTTTTAACTGTTGAAAAGAGGAACTCCGCCGATTTTCAACATCAAAGTGTGTTTACAAGCGTCGGGAAGCGCTACGGCTAATGTGACAAATAAATGTGCCATAAAAGTCTTTTATGGATCCAGAAGGAGCAGCGCCGTATCTGATAAACCTGATAAAGTGATGTCAGCTGAGCCGGCTGAAGACTGAACGTTTGAAAATGAAAGTTAAAGAGAAGTGACGTCAGCGGCCGCTCCTCGTCGCTGCTGGAGGCCAGATTAGCCGCTACTAGCATATCACACCCAAATCTCCAACTGTGCCACGTTTTGACAAGGAAGAAGAATGCATGATATAAAAAACAGACGCTGTTTATGATCCTTTTTTTTTTTTTTTTTTTAAACTGTCCACTGTGAAACATTTAAAGGAGTGAAACACTAAATTGGTGGAAAACTCCTTTAAGTCAAACTCTTTTTCAGTCCAGATAAACTTATTAGATTCCAGCAGGGAAACTAAGATTTATATTTCTGTTATGAAGCAGTAAATCCTGTTTAAAATGTTGTTTTTTTTAAACTGGATTCATTTAAACATAGTTTAAAATCTATAACCCGATTAAATGGGAAGAAAAAGTCAAAATGATCAATGAAGGTGGTTTAATTGCCAGAGCTGCAGCGATTAGCTTATTAATCAATGTCAATCGATAGAAAATCAATCTGCAATTATTTTGATAATCTAATAATCGTTTCTGTTTGATTTAACAGAAGCCAAATATTCTCTTTGCTGCTTTTCTTCATCATATGTGACAGTAAGTTAAAAGTTTTGGACTGTTGGTCGGACAAAAGCAGATTAAAGACGTTACTGCGGACTCTGAGAAATGATGAATTTTACAGACTAGAAGACGAATCGAGAAATGAAGCAGCAGCTAAAAATAACTGTTAGCTGCAGCTTTCATTTCTAAAGGATGACAATATTTTCAGTGTGTTCATCTGGACAAAGACACTGTTGTTTCTCGGCTCTGGCGTGCGCCGTGTGTGTCGGCCCGCTGGCTCATAACGTGAGTTTTCTTCACACGCCGGTGCGATCGCTCCAAAATAAAAAGGTCACATGTGTGTTGGATCGTCTGGTGCGGTTCGTGTTGGTGTTGGATTTACAGCTCGGTGCAAACATAACGTTCTGATCCCGATCACGAATAAATCACCATGACAGCGATGTTTTTTCACACGCTGTCGTTACTCACTCAGGCGCTTTGACCAGCAGCTTGCGGATGAAGTCCACGGCCAGCTCGGACACCCTGGAGAAGGATTCCCTGCTGTAGTCCACGTTGACCTGGGACACGTTCAGGAACGTCTCCTGCTTGTCGTCCCCGACGAACGGAGACTCGCCCGTCACCAGCATGTAGGCTATGACACCCACGCTCCTGAGAGACACACACACACACACACACGGACGCATTTAAAACGTGGACTTGAGAGCGAACGAACAGAGACGCTGGTTAAATCATTAAGAAAACATCTGTCATAGTTTTATTATTTGTTCAAACACAGCAGTGAGAAAAGCCTGACATGAAAACAAATAAACATAACCTTAACTTAAGAAGAAGAACAACAACAATAAGAAGAAAAAGAAGAAGAAGGAGAAGAAGAAGAAAAAGAACAACAATAAGAAGAAGAAAATGTCTGAGATGTTTTTTCAAGTCATCATAATGAATCTTTGAACAAATGCTGAACAGACTCCAAAATGAAGTCGCTCCACTGTTTGAAGGACAGACTCACCACAGGTCGGTCGCCGTGGTGATCGGCTCGTAATTGAGGATCTCTGGAGCTGAATGAAGATGTGAAAGAAGAGTCAGTCGTCATTGAAAGAACGTCTCCTTTGTCGCGTCCTGTATCATTTAACGCTTCGTCTTTTTTTTTTTATTGTTTCTCCACTGCTGAAAAGCTACAGCTGAGGATTCTTGTAATCTTTCCAACATCTTTTTATTTGTGTATTGAAATATCTTTTTCCTTTCAGTGTTTAATGGTTTCTGATAATATGTGAGATCTGTGAGATCTGCAGAGTCGTTTCTTTACTGTAGAGAGAGTTTTTCCTTTAGACTTTAACCCACTTCTGTGTTTTTTTCTTTTTCAAACTGATGACTGCATCCGTCTGATATGTTTGTGTGTAATGAAAGTTTGTTTTATGAACATCAACTTACCCACATACTCAGGTGTGCCAAGAATTTCTCGGAGCTCTCCAACCGCACCCAGCCTGCGAGCCAGGCCAAAGTCTACGATCTTTATGTCCCCCGGAGGAGACAGGCTGGTCAGGAGGATATTCTGCGGCTGGAGAGACACAGAGAGGAAAACGCGGAGTGAATATCAAGTAGAAATCAGAAGCACTTTAAAACTTATTATATAAATCATTCCTTAAAAACTTCTCTTTGAGCACTGACTCTAATAAAAAAGCTTTGTGCCCTCTAAGGGAGGCGTCTGCCTTTCTGGAAGTACGCAACTATTTGTTTAAGAGCTGAAAACAAATTGACTATATGACGCTGTATAAACACCACCGTTATTGAATTACTGCATTAATATCTGCCACTCAACCTAACGCAGCTTTCAGTGTCCGTATGAGCACCTGACTGTGGTTTTAAAGACACTGAAGACTCCTTTAAAAGTTGCCATGGAAATAAGGAAAACGGGGTTTTGAAAAAGCAAAAAATAAAAAAACACTGAAGCAATTTCTGAAGGGCTTTGTGGTGAAAGCGAGTGAACATGTAAAAATAGATTCGCTCAGCTCCGGCAACACTCATGCATGTGATTGTGTGTCTCGGTGTGTGTGTGTGTGTGTGTGTGTGTGTGTGTGTGGCGACTACAATGGACAAAGTAAAAAGTCTCCGAGAGGCTGAGACGGAGCCTTGTGTGTTGATTTACTGACACGCAACCAAAAAGATTCACTGAGATCAAATGAAGACGTTTAATAACTTTTATTAATGAAGATCGACTTGAAATAATCACAGCGATCAGAGACAAACACTCTCTCACCCTCTCTCTCTCTCTCTCACCAGCCGCCATGCAGGTGAACAGGTGCTTATATAAACTATATGAATGTCAGCCACCCAGAACCATGTGACCTCATTATATCAATCAATGTGACTGTGCAATAACAATATAAGAAATATAGCTAAAATATAAACCATCACGTGTGCGTGTGTGTGTGTGTGTGTGTGTGTGTGTGTGTGCAGACCTTTAGGTCTAGGTGCACCAGGTTGCTCTGGTGGAGGTAGTGGACTCCCTCCAGTGTTTGCCTGATCAGACGGGTGATCTGGGCCTCCGGCAGCAGCTCTTCAGACACACAGTGGTCGAATATCTCTCCACCTGCAGCACTGTGAGGACACAAGCACACTGTTTATATGTACACACACACACACATAGATATGTGTAGCATAGATACAGACACTTAGAGGCTGTTTATGAAACGCTCGTCTCCTGAAATGTCATAAAGAGCAGTGAAAGAGCAGGAAATGATTCTTCTTTAAGGGTTATTTTAGGGGAGCTTTTAGTGTATTTGCCGCAGTAACAGGGGATGTTGTGTGGCTGTAAAGCCCCCTGAGGTCTGATTCATGATATTGAGTTATACAAATAAAACCGACTTGACTCAACATGCTGTAAAAACAAAAGCGGACTTCCTGAGTGAGGCAAAGTGAAGTGGCGAGGCGCTGCTGTGCTTTGAGTGTGTGACCGGTTTGTATGTGAAGGACTTTGGAAAACAAAAATATACATAATATAAATGGACTTCATGGTGGACTGGTGGTTTTAGAGGCTAACCCATAGTAGGAGGATTAGTAGACTGATGCTGCATGTCCTAGCAAAGTCCTTCCTGCTTAGTCATTGTACTGTGATTCATTCTAGGTAAGATCGTTGGCCAAAATGGACTAAAACACACACACACACACACACACACACACGCTGGGCCCAGCCCTAAAATTGTGCACAGAGTACAAAGTGAATCAGATTTTTTTTATTACATTTCAGGTTATTAAAGTGTGTAATTTGCTGCTTCCCTGATGGCCTTGTTTTAACTTGTCCGGACCGTCTTAGACGAACACATTAAATTGTTCGAGTTGCTCTTAAAAACACTCATGAAGGAACTGAAACACCTTCGACAACAAGAACAGGGCGTGTAGTTTGGAAATTCACAGCGAATCACCTTCAGGCAGTCGCTAAAAAATCTTGTTCTCACATCTACTTTCTTTTTCGGTGTCACGAGGAAACAAGATGAACGATATAAGCCGTACGCAGGAGGCCGAGTTCCTATGAAAACATGACTTTAACATGAAAAAGGTCAAGACAGGTCAAGACATGATGATGACGAGAACGAGGACGAGGACGACGTGGAAAATGTTCAGTCAAGTGATCTGCAGTTTCAGCCTGGAGCTACGCTGTAATTCAGCCAACGTGGATCTTTTAGTCTGGAAAGAAAATCCTGACAAACCTGTTAGGAAGAATGAGCTGCTGGCATTACATTAAAAAAAAAAAAAAACAACAAACGTTTGTGTGACAGCTACTTCAGATCAGACTTTGCCCTTTATAGGAAGTGCTAGTTTCATACCGCAGTTCAGAGAGTTCAGTGTTCTTTGCATCAAATAAACAAGACAGAAGGAGAAAGAGTCTTTACAGGTTCAGCTGTCAACTCACTATTCCAGCACTAAGACGATGTCGTGGTCCGTCTCGTAGGCGGCGTACAGGTTGACCACTCGGGCGTTGTTACAGGCCGTCTCCAGCACGGCCATCTCGTGGATGACGTCCGCCCGGCAGTCGCGACCTCGCCGCCTCTTCCGTAGGTACTTGGCGGCGAACACTTTACCCGTGGCCTTCTCCACGCAGCGCTTCACCACGGCGAACTTCCCCCTGCGAAGAAGAGAGTGGACACATGTGGTTGAAGTGAAACCTTAAGATGGCGGCTGTTTTTGAACAATAACAACAAATAAAAAATAAAGAGTGGGAACCTTAAATGTATTTTATTATCTCTTCTGTCACCGTGATCTGACATCCTCCAATTAAACCCCCTTTTTTTGACTAAAAGGTTTCAGGAACCACATCTGAAAAACCAGACCCATGACGAGTTTTTTTTTTTATAAAAATGGCGGCAGCGTTTGAAAAAGGTGGATTTGTCCTGTTGTTCTTTGTGTTTACTGTCGATGACTCTGACGTTTGAGTTAATGAATGAGTGAAAAGAAGAAACTCAGAGGAGGAAATGAAAAGTAAAAGGTTTCATTACTCTCAATCACTCGCTTTGTTCTCTCTACCGCTGCTCCCTCTCCCTCGTTCAGTCTCTAGCTCGCTCGTTCACACTCTCTCTCTTCTCTTTTTCTGTCACTTGAGTCGGGACGTCAACAGCAAAGCCACCCTTTACTCTTAATATTAACAAATGTAAGTACTTTCTTTTTGTGGCGCCTGTCTTTGACCAATCAGCAGCAGTCATCCCTACAAGCTCCGCCCCTAAAGAAAATAAAACCTCCCTTGGACTCAGAAGGTTTTTTTTCTTAATCTAGTCGCTGGTTCCCCCAGTTAAAAGTCCCCAAGTTTCTCATAAGGTTCCTAGTCCCCTGGGAAAGTTCCTGAGGTGGAAACACCCTGTTAGTCAAGCCTGGACTCCTAATATATACACATAAAAGTTGCGTGATATCGAGTTACCGTATCAATATGCATCACAATAAATATTCACATATCTTTACAGTGGGTGAGGCCAAAGCTGGGTGGGAGAAATACTGATTAATATTCTCTACATTTAATTGCTTAATGTTAATTCGTCCAATAAAAACACAATAAATTATATGAATATGTTTCCCAACCTTTATAACACTTGGCTATTTTGTTAAATGACGCTATAGAAACACTGGGATTATATAATAACAGACATCTACGTGTCATCCGCTGCCAGTACATTCCTAAATAACTAAGTATTAACGCCGCTGTCATGACTTGATCACTGCAGTTATTGTTCATGTGTTATTCGAGTCTCTGAAGATACGTGTGGCTGCCTGCTACTGGATGTGAGTTCATCACGGCTGACTAACCTGCAACCATCCGACAATCCAACATTACTGAATCATCAAAGCATGCAGCGCTTATATGGTGTTAATGACTCAGGAGATTCATTTCTAGTCCTCAAAATGGTTGAAGTTTAGCTCTTAAGAAGTCGGCAGGTAACTAAAATCCTACTTTTTTTTTTTTTTTCTCCCTTCCCCTTCACTCGGAAAAATAAAAACCCTCTTTTTGACATCCAGCTATTTTATGAATTTAGTGGAAACGCTTCTTTTCCACAAGGCCGTCGCAATGACAGCAACAACAGAAAAAAAAAAAAAAAAGATTGAAATCCATAAATAACAGATTTTAAAGCACCCGGGAGTAATCGTTGTTAAGGTCAGAGCTCCAGCAGGAACAATGGAACAATGGTGCAGCTACGCCATCAAACTCCTGCCGCTGTAAGAAGTTAGATGTTTATGGACTTTTAGCTTATGATGCTCAAAATATGTTATAATTAAAAGTTGGTAGCAGAGCGGTGGCCGTGTTTAATGTTCATATGTTGCTGTAATATCTGGCAGTGATTCAATAATTAGCTCCTGTGAAGGCTCACTTCAGGCTAAAACATGTGAGAGTCATTGTTCTTCAATCATAAAAGCTATTATATGTAAAGTAAAAGCGTCACTTGTAGAGCAAAATCGCCCAACTCTGCAGTTCCTCTCAGCTCTGTGGAGCCTTTTTAGTGTTTTTCAGCTCATCGTTTTGGTTCCACAGCTGCAGATTTACTGTTTTGTTTCAGTCTCACAGCTCTAAACATGTCTGAGTAATAAACTCGCTGTACACGATGTGTGCGGCGCCAAACAGCTGACAAAGTTAGCGACTAGCTGACGAACATAGTGGAGCATCTGCGTGTCTGCTGGGTGTGTAAATAGGGAACTGTTCGCCATATCAACATTATAAAAAGGTAATATTATATTTATGGTATGTTTACGGCTCGTCATGCTGCACCCAAGCAGTCAATTAATAAATTAATACAGGTTTTAAACAATTAGAGCTGCAACAGTAAGTCGGTTAACTGATTAGCTACCAATTATTAAATTAATTACCAACTATTTTGATAATCGACTAATCATATTGAATTTTTTTTTTTAAGTGGAAAATGTCTCTGATTCCAGCTTCTTATCTTGACCTTTAGGAAACTTTGATCAGCATCATTCACCATTTTATGACATTTTACAGCTATTGGTTAATCAGATAATAGTCAGATTAATCTATAAAATAATAAATAATAACACTCCCAACAATCAATTTTTGGACCGTGGTAGTGGCAGAAAACATCAACAGAAGCGAACAGTTACACTGCAGCCGCACTTCACCTGCTTAAAAAGTAAAATATTTTGGTTTTTGGCTCGCTGAACGCTGCGTCCTCCAGCTTTTCACTGACTGTGTCTATCCTTCAGGGAGCAGCACTGAGCAGATGATACTCAGCGGTTTTATCAGAGCTTTTTATCTGGAAACAGCTGCTGACAAGAGTGGAAGAGAGTAGCTGAGACCATATAGTAAATGTGCCAACTGTAAAAACAAAACGAGCTAAAATCACTTTAAAAGCTCAGCTGGTGTCATTTCACTCAGTGTCTATTTAAAAATACTGATTAACCAATTCCTTTCATTATTTATATCAGATATTTTATTATAAATGAATAACATATCTGACTTTTTCCACTCTTTAAAAAGGTCACGGTCTTGATTTACGACTATGACGGACTGTCGGTGGTGCAAAGTACATTTACACTACAGCAACCACTACCATGTTCTTTAAAATATTGCACCTCATAACTTCCTGTTTTTGACAACTCACACACCCACAAATAACCCGAACAGAAGTGGTCTGTGCCATTTCTTCTTTCTAAAAGTCTGCTGTCCACATGTGCTTGTTTCCTTCCTCCTGCTTTTATACGTGTGTGCTCAGTATGACACATAACTTCAAAAAAAAAAAACACCTCAAGAGATCTCAGAATATGATCATCAACCACCATCAGCTGTTGCCATGGCTGACACACACACACACACACACACAGTGGCGGTGGCGGCAGTGGCAGCAGACGCATGACAAAAGATCTGCTGGTAGCACGACAACGCTCAGGTCACCTGGCACTGCAGGAGAGAGACTTGTGTATTTACTGTGTTTCAAGCTTACAGTCCAGAGTCCACATGCGGTCAATGTTAGTCCACTGAACCGCTTGTGCTGTTCATGAAAAGCAAGAACAGAAATGACAGATTTAATTCATATTTATTATTATAACTGGTTAGATGAGGGACATTTACCCAAAAAGGAAACATGTGGCAGTTATTTTATTTTTACTTTCATGTCTAAATCTGTTCAGTCGTCCAGTTTAGTCTCTAAACTCCAGAAACTGTTTTGCTCAGTAAAATGTTCTCCAGGAAATAATTTCATGTGTTCGCCACACGTTATTTCTTCAGCAGCCATGTGGCTGTTAAAGCTTACATCTGGTTGCTTTTGTTATTTTGTACAGTACTGTATTGTTTTGTGCCGTTTATAAGCTGCTAAGAAAAGTGATTTAGGAAATGTTTCATTCCAGGGTCTCAAACTGAGGGCTGAAAATACTGATTATTTTTGTTTTCATTCATACTTTCATTAATAAAAAAGTGCTCTTTAAATTGCTTGCACTGAACAACCACCAGTCCAAAAAAATTGATTGCACAATGACATATAAGAAAAAGCAGAAAAGCAGCAAATCGTCATGGTTGAGAAACTGGAACTGATGATTGTTGAGTTCTTGTTAAATGACTAATCAGCTGTCAACATTACTGCCAGTTAATTTTCCTCTCAACACACAAACTTCCTGATCACTTTAGCATTCGTATCAGATTTATGAAAAGTAGGTTGAAGCTGAACGCCACCATAACAACATGCAGGTCTCACTCTCAGACTGCCCTGGCTGCTGGATCAATGTATTGATAAGGTTTTCCTAAGAACTGCCTGTTTGTATCGGTGCCAAACTTGATGCAGTAAATGTGAAGTTCAGTCTGTACACAGCTGTCACATTTACTCAAGTACTGTACTTAAGTACAATGTTGAGATACTTGTGCTTTATACTTCCACTCTACTACATCTCAGAGGGAAATATTGTACTTTCTACTCCACTACATTTATTTAACAGCTTTAGTTACTTCTCAGATGAAGATTTGACACAATGGATAATATAACAAGCTTTTAAAATACAACACATTGTTAAAGATGAAACCAGTGGTTTCCAATCTTTTTTGGCTTTTTACGTCTTACAAAAAGCAGTGTGTAGTCGGGGTCACACTTCACATGTCATGTGAGTTGTTAACAGCTCCACCAAATAGTGATTTTTCCCTCTAAACTTCTCACATGCTTTCATTTCAATAAATGTTCAAATGATCCAATATTTCTTCCCTCTCCCATCAATCATCTCATGACCCCTCAGATTTATCTGCTGACCCTTTGGAGGGGCCCCGACCCCTAGGTTGGAAACCACACTGGACTAAACTAACTAACTGTATATAAAGTTGTGTAAACTAGCTCCACCTCCAGCAGCTGCAACAGTAACATGCTGCTCTAACACTGATGCTTCACTATTAATAATCTAATGATGTCATATATAATAATATATCAGTCAGAGGGACCAAACCACTACTTTTACTGCAATACTTTAACTACATCAAGCTCATAATACTGATGGACTTTCACTGTGATGTGTTATTTTTACACTGCTGTATTGGTGCTTTACTTCTCACACCACTGACTATTAGTACCAGCTGGACTTCCTTATAATAACAACCCACATTAGTGTCAAATACAAGTTTAACGCTCCATAAATCTCCTTTCATATGAATTTCTGGTGTTACTGAGCATCACTGAACAACTTTTTAAACTTCCAGCAAACAGTTTTCTGCTCTGTTGGGACCCACTGAACAGTCATACCAGTTTTGACTCACCTCCCCAGCTCTCCGGTGATTTCATACACACTTTCCATCGCCTCCGTGCTGATCGGGGTCTGAATTTCAGCGAGCAGCCCGGCGGAGAGCCCGCTGCGACTGTCCAACCGCCGCCGAGACATCTTTCGTCTCCCCTCCGGTGTATCAGCCGTGCTGCCCGCAGCTACCCCGGCTGGATAACCAAACGCTAAGAAAGTAAAAAAAAAAAAAAAAAAAAACTGACGGTAAAACTAACCTAAGACACTAGCTAACTTTAACGCTGCCAGCTTTTACATCAGTTAAACATGTTAACGTTGCCTGGCCGCGGCGGTTACCTTGCTGCTGTTTACTTAAGCGATTTGACCGACTCCGGTTAGCTCAACCGTCGTTAGCTCGACGGTCAACGTTCAAAAGTGAGTTAAACCGACTTTCCGTGAACTCAACCGAAGAGGAGATGCTAGTCTATAAAATCTACACATACGAGTGGTTCCGGTGAGTAAACGGCCCGAGTTGTCGGTGCGGGAGACGGTGAGATATCTGACTGAGTTTATCCATCCGGAGACGTTTCGATCATTTTTTTTTTTTTTTTTTTACATCCTTCTGTTTGACACTTACCGACACGTCACAGCTTGGCGCATGCGCACTGTTGTCAAGTTTGAAAAAAGCGAGGTCAGGTTAATTTTTGAAAACGTGAATATAGTTTTGCTCGCCAACTATATTTAAAGGAAAGGTTCACAGTTTTTCAAGCGTGGTTTAAAACATCAGTCAGGAGCCCAAATGAACATTGAAACATGTTTTTTTCTTGCTGTAATCATTCGTCCAGTTCATACTGACCATTAGAAAAGATTCCTTCAATAATATATTTAGAGTATGAGTGATGGGGAACAAAATCATCAGTCCTCCTTTCTGAGCAAAAATGCATCTAAAAGTTTATCTGAAGATAACATGAAGCTTCAGCAGTCTGAGTTAGTCTTGTTCAGTGGATATCTGCCACATTTGCAGTCTTTTTAGCATCAAATTCCCTCTCCTTGTTATGTTATTTTCACATGTTCGAAATAAAAACAATCTAAAAAAAAAAAAAAAAAGATTCCTCTTCCTGTTTTTTCTGACAGTGTTCCCCTGTTGAAGCTGTGATGTGAAGTATACTAACAAAAAGAGGAACTAAAAAGATTGTAACATTGAAAAAAAATCCTCTTGATTTGACTCATTTTAATGGCTGAAGCTTCATATTAGCTTCAGATAAACTTACTACTACTTTACTGTGGATTCTGTCCTCCATCACCTATATTTTAAGTGAATTATGAAGGGATCTTCTCATCATCAGTATGAACAGGAGGGATGACAAGAAAATGTTCATTTGGGAATCTGAATGTTGTTTTAAGACAGATTTGAAAAATTATGAACTTGTCCTTTAAGCTCAACTCTAGGCTTATAGGTGGACATGTAGAAGCCTGATTAAAGGATTTAAGTAAAATGTGAGAGAAAACAAAGTTAAAAATGTCTTATAAGTCATGAGTATAAAAAACTATAGTCAAAATGATATGATATAGGTCTATGTATGATGATAAGAATAATTTCTGACTTTCTAGGTCATATATAAGAAACATATCATACCATAAGTATAACATACATTTAACATATAACATGTATATAACATATATCTCATTATTTTTGACTTGCTATCTTAAAATGATCATTTTAATTTATCAATCAAAGTCATTATATGATGTTAACTATTTTTTTTTAGATGTAATTAAGTAAGAAATTAAGTCAAAAGTATCATATTAAGATCTTAAATAATAATTGTGACATTTAAAAATAAAATCTAAATTTTTATTTTATGTCATGTTTTAATGTATAGGTTATATATAAGTATATAGCATGAATCAATGTCACAGATCATTTATAGCCTAAGCTAATTTAAAATACATAATACATATAAGATAAGTTTGACTTTGTCATAATTTTGACAAACCATGAGCAATTTTGTTTTTATCACTTCTAATAATGTGTCATTTTTTGCCTTTTCATGGCAGAAATGTGCGTCCACATAAATCTGTGTGCACGTAAATTCATAAACATCTGTCAAAGCATCTGGAGGACACTGGAGGCTTCTCACTGACCTCAGCGTCTAACCCATAAAAACAACCATTTTTAATGGCAACATGCAATTGTAGTGCATAAATTATAAGATCCCTGTATTATCTTTAATGATTTTATGGATTGTATAATCAAGGAGGGGTAGCGCTAACATAATATTTGATCTATAATGTACTATAAAGACAATACAGTTTGTTATTTAAACATTCAATGGATCCAAACCTCCTGTAAAAGAAAAATAAGAGTCATGTATCACTGATCAAAATTTGCCATTTGTTCTCTTTTATTACAATCATTGGGGTGAAATGGAGACACACATACAGGAGCTTTGCATAGAGTGGAATTCTGAAAACTGGAGCCGGGTCCTGTCAGAAATGTACTAGGAAAGATGAGAGGTGCAACTGTCTTCATCTGGATGTGAAGCGAGTAATCAATCTTATCAGTCTTCTGCAGCAGAAAAAGCCTCGTTATGGAAAATTGACAGAGTGATGTATATCCTAAAACGTGAAGCGCTTTTGTTGCCCATGCCACAAATCTGCCTCTCAAGCAAACATGAAGTGATGTTCTGTAAGGATTTGGCAGAAGCCAGAAGTGGGATGTGTGTGTGTGTGTGTGTTTGTTAGACTGAAACTAAGAGCAGGCCTAATGGTTGACTTTGCAAGCCCCAAACCTTTGGTACATTCGGTGCAAAATATATATTTATACACACAACAGGACAGACATACATATACAGTTATATACAAAGAGACAAACAGGACCACACACGGTACACCTACATGTGCTCTCACTTTTTCACGAAATCAAAACAGCCCTATTGATTCATCACCGGCTCACGAGCAATGAACCATAAACCACCGACCTATTACTAAGATAGGCAGACACGCACATGTGAAATTAACAACACTTTTTTGAAACATGCTGCCGAGATACTCGCCATAATTACACTGTCATAGAGAAAACAAACTATTGCATTCACACACATTGTCCATTTCCCAGAGCTAAATCTAAGTGACCGAAGCACCTGTTTCATACGCCTTCTCCCCTACATGAGCTCAACACTCGAGGTATGACAGTGCCAGGCAAGCATAAGGCCGCATGCCTCAAGTGAGCACCACAAACCAACGTGACACAACTTCACCAGCTCCCTCACCCCTTTTCTGAATGGATAACATTATCCTCATGCAAAAAAAGCTAGTAAGGACAGTGTGTTGCACTATTTCAGCATGCAATATCGAGCTATAACACAACGCCATCTAGGGGTTTTTGCCCCAGCACAGCTCACAGAGCCGACCGAGAAGATCCCGCATGCATTATTGGGCTTGGAGGGGAAGTGGGGGGCCCGGGGGGGGGGGCTGGGATATGAAAGTCTGCCTCCACATCTTCTGCAGTCTTGCATTACATGTGGGGCTCTCCTAGCATTATTCCAGCCCCTGTGGTCTAGCTCCAACAGGACTCTGTACAGTAGGTGTAATCGTGCATGCACCCCATAGAAAATGAGTATGTGTGTGTGTGTTTTTTTTTTGTTTTTTTTGTGTGTGTGTGTGTGCATGTTAGAAAGTGTTTGAGACAGAGTGAAAAGGTCCTTTGGGTTTTGGGCTGTGCACTCAAGAGTCAGTTTTTATCACATGCTTTCAAGACAAAAAGTATTGTCTGGCATGGATTTGTATGCCAACAGTTCGAAAAGTACAATACTCCTACGAGCCCTAAAGGCCGCCACTTGTTCCTGACGACACCATCACACCTGGTCAGGCCGTTCAGTAAAGACAAAATCTCTGGCTCTTTGCTCTGCATGGCCATGATAGACACCTTACCGCCCCCTTGTGTTGATGTTTGTTTTGGTAATTTAAATAAAAAGGTACCCTGTGGAGTTTTTTTGTCCCATAGTAGCACAATGCTTTTTTTTTTTTTTTTTATGAGAAGGTGACCTGACACACTTTTCTTTCCAATGATTTCACATTATCTCAGTGATCTGCAGGTGGCGGTAACGCACCTGTAAATGCAGCAATGCCTCAACAAAGGCAGGGAAGAAGAAGAAGAAGAAGAAGACTGCAAACATGTAAACAACGCAGGATTTCAACCGCTTTGCGAACGTCTTACGGGGAAGGAAACTGATTTGTAAGACCTGAAGGATGAACACAACAAAGTTTTTGCACGTAACACCGAATGTAAACATAACTTTTGTTTACAAGAAAACTCCACAGGGCACCTTTAAAGGCAGAATGAGTAGAATTTGACGGTTTGTTGCGGTTTGTAAACACAATAATTCAAAGTTTGGCCCCTCCGTCCGTGTCCTGGTTCAGTGACACCACTACGCTGCAGCGCTATGTTGCTTCGTTTTATTGAGTCCCCCGCCCTCACACCCTGTGCGCTGTTATTGGCTGGGGGCTGCACACCCACGGGCCCAAAGGTTGACAGCAAGAAACGTCATGAACACAGCAAAATAAGAAAATACAGGAGGCAGAGGGCAGGGTCTCTGCAGATAGATACTCTGCTGCACACTTCTAGTGGATCATAAATGATGATTGAGAGGGATTTTTTAAATTTTTTTATGAGTCTATCCTACTCATTCTGCCTTTAAGCAGCTAAAAGTTTCTTTTTCTTTTGTGAGACACATGGAGATGGTCACATTTTTTTTTTTTAACGAGGAAATAAAACAGCTTCCCTTAATGACATTTCACTTTATGTTCAGGAAAACCCAAGAGGCACTAAAAACAATCCCACCGCTGCACCCTGACACTATAGGCTAGTGTCTCTCTAAACCGGCGCCACGCCTGCTCGTTCCTCAAGCAACCGCATCACATTTTAATTCCCTTTCGGCTTCCTCCTCGTTCGGGCCCGCGTCGAGATTCTCCTCCTCTTCTCCTCAGGTGGCCGAACAGAGTTGCTTGAGGTTCATACATTCAGTCACTGATTAGGTACATTCATCACTTTCATTGGGTGGGAGGCGATTACATCAGCGAGAAGGACCTGGTTTGTCGTTAACTTATGAGCGGGCGTCGTCTGTCTGTGTGAGGAAAGTGCATCTATTGCTCATGATTAATGTGTGGGACAGTTTGAAAGACAGGAACCCTGCGTTTCTATGTCGGTACGGCAAGTGTATCCGTATACTGGAGTGAGCGCACCTGTTTTAACACTGTCAGGAAGTGCACCTGCAGCATCTAGGCTAATGCTGCCACACTGTAATGCATGTGATACCGGCTGTCCTTGTTGAGTATATGCAGAGAACATGACTGCATTCCTCGGATGTGTGTCTTTTATCTTTCCCGCCCATCTAGGGAGCTCTGATGTCGCAGTTTTGAAGGTAACAGTCCTGACCAGATCCTGCTGACATGATCGCATGTCGTTGACATTGTCCATAAATACGTCACTGGTGACTCTTTGTCCGGCTTACTCAGGAATCAAAATGGTGTAAAGAAGTGTGTTTTCAGTCTTAATGCAACTGATTTGTGTGGGTTTATCTATGTGTGTGTGTGTGTGTTTGTGCACACCAGTGTATCCCCCCGCCATCAGAGAGGCATGAAGGACTTGCCAGTATCGTCTAAAATGTCACGTTTTTTTCCCTTCTGATAAAAAATCTCAAGAGGAAGGGAGGAAGAGGAGGAGGGGGGGGGACACTGGTTTGCACAATCAATAAAAACAAGATGTTACATGTATGTTTTATGTGTGTGTTTTGTGCAAAGGTGATGAATGTGTGTGTGTGTGTGTGGGTGTGTGTTATAATTTATAACGCTGCAGCCCCAGTGCAGAAAGGACACAGTTTAGAGGTCCAGAGAGGGAGAAGGGAGTGTAGTGGTTTTTGAGCAGCTGTCTCTGAGGTGCAGGTTGAAGGAGGAGGAGGAGGAAGAGGAGGAGGAGGAGGAGGAGGAGGGGAGGTGCTAGAAATCCAGTAACCAAGGCCATTAACTGAAGAGATAAAGCACACATGTGGTTCGATGAATAAAGGTTACCATGAAAACAACTCGTACTGTACAGCTTTTTCAAACCGTTTCCGATTCTCCGCCTTTTTCTTCCAGCAGGTGTTCGCTTGATCGAGCTCTGTCAAGAAACGGGAGAGAAAAGCAGAGAATCGGAACGAAACCGGCATGCTGGGTGACAAAAAACCAGTCGGGAATAGCAGAATTATCCACGGGTGGGAAGGGGAATGGGGGGGGGAGAAGGGGGAGAGGGGGGAAGGGAGGGGTTAGTTGCCTTTTGAGGATTTTAGTTTTATATTCCATGTCCCTCCTAAGTGAGAAAAGTGGATTTCCAGATTGTTCTCTTCCCCCCCCCGAGTTCAACCTGGGCGTCATCTGAATGAGGTTATTCCAGACCGAACGTGCTCGTTTCCTCTACAGCCGTGACCAGCTTCTCGTAGAGCATGGAGAAGGACGGGTAGGGCGGGAGGTCCAGACGGTTAAAGCAAGTGTGAGCCCTGCGGAGACGCACACACACACACACACACACACACAATCCATCATTATCAGAGGTCTCGATGTCACATCTGTGAGAGGTCGATGTTATTATTGTAGAAATAACGTCATAGATTTTATGTTTTTCTTCGATATAAACTTGGAAGGCATTTGTTAGACATGACATAATAATAGCTAATGTCCCAGACGACAGAAAGAAAACATTTAAAAGAAATATGGTGGGACCTTTGAATTTATATGTAGGATCCCCTACATATAAGGCAAATTATGATCTATTTATTTATACTGTAAAGATTATTTGCATATTGAAAATGTGACTAATATGCTAAAAAAAGCCTCATTCAGGTCTTTTAAGTCAAATAAACATAAACATAAACTAGCTGATATGCAAAATATAGTCCTTATTTATCAATTGGAAACAATTAAAGCCAATTAAACCTTTTACAGTGTTTATATTATTGATGAAACAAATGAAATGCAAGAAAATCTTTTAATTGGGAGATAATTCCAGAAAATATTGTCACTTTTTAAAATCTTTAATATCATATATTTGTTGTCTCTGCAAAGCCTATAATAAACATCAGGAAACTAAATGTAGGTAAAATCCAAAACAAACAAGCAAAAAGATATAATATAAAAGCATCGAGTCCTTCCACACACAGTGATCATACCTGGGTAAGGAGGTGATTTTCCCCCACTTCTCCACACAGAACCTGCGGGGTCCATTGCTGCCCCGTAGAGAGGCGAAACCCTCGTAGGGAATGCTGGACGTGCCTGTCACGAACTAGACAGAGAAAACAAGAGAAAAACAATGACAATGACGTCACCAGCACCTTAAAATATGGTGCTCAGAGCCTTGAAAACCTTCTGACTTATACGAACGGGAACACTTAATTCACCATTTTATAAGCAGCATGTAAAAACGGTTTATAAGACACTATAAAGTAGTTTTAAGCAGATGTTAAGTGTTTATGTGTAACGTAACTGGAGGCTGGTGTATAAACAAATCATGAATGGCAATGTAGTAAAACACAGATGCAATAATATAAAATATGTCTTCATAGGAGACAGATGTCCATATATCTGCTATATTACTGTATCATATTATATTATAGTGTGTTATAAACCATTGATTACATGTTTATAAACTGCTCACAAATGCTAACTTACAGTAAAGTGTCGCAAATGAAGTAAATGATTCATTTTTCATTCATTTTTTGTTTAATCTGAGTTTCAACAAGCTGCAGCAACAATCCTGCTGAAACCTTCAGAATCTCATTTGACATCTTTTTTATTAAATAAAGATCAAAGTACCATCTTGCAATCCGAAGCTAAGCTAAAAGCTCGACCATCATCATTCAACTTTCTCCACGATTATCAAAGCACTACAAATCTGGTCGGCTCTGCAGCGCCTGCAGGGCATCGTTGCCGCCACACGGGGGCGGCCTTGCGCGCGTCATGCGGTCACCCACGTGCCTCCTTACCTGCAGCAGTCTGAGCCTCTGCTCGTTGTTGAACCTCTCCACGGCCGCCCAGAACCAGCGGATCACTATGTGGTTGTCATGGTAACCTGAGGAGAGAGATAGATGATAATGATGATGACGGTGCATGAGTCAGATGAATAATAACAAACGAAGCCTCGGTACCCCTCGTTCCTCGGGCCGCTCCTCCACCTCTCCGTCCTCACTATTCCTTCCATGTGATTTTTGAATGGGCTCCGCTGGTTAATGTTTAATGTTCGTCTGAGTCGATTCTATTAAAAGAGCCTCGCACTGAGTCATGGCCGACTGTCAGTTTGAGTTCTCTTGCCCCTCCGCTGCTGGCTGCTCTTCAACTGTATTGGCCAGACCCTTAAAAAGCCTTTTAATGTGATCTCTTATAAATGGTTTGGACACTGGCCTTTGCTTCCTTGTGCTGTATAACAGCGGTTCTCGAAGCAAAAAGGGGAATAATTCATTTTCATAAGTAACACAGTGACAGAATATATGGATGTTTTGCTCACAGGTTTCATGCACTTTCTCTAATAAAACGTCTAAAAGCAAAAGACTCATCAGACGGGGCTCCGTGGTCTAAGGTGAGTCAATTTAGGGGTCTTTGGAGCTGTATACAATATGTATTACACTAATTAAACAGCAAAAAGTCTGATAGTCTTGTTAGATGTTAGATGAAATTATTTCTCAAAGTTAAGAATGACTATTTACTGTAAAACATGGAGTTAAAACAATAATTACAGGCAGTAATGTTTGATTTTAGGATTATTCAGTAAAGTCGTAAAGGTTTGTTTATGATGTGTTGTGCCACCACGTCTGAAATCTCGTGTTTCTAGTTGTTCTTGAACGGCTACACTCGAAGATGGAGTGAAAAGCCGGTCGTTATCAGGAGGAGGGGGGGATGTAGCAGTGTTTAAATGCAGGGATAACGCTGCAGATGTTCACATGAAAAGCAGCAAAGAAGTAAGTCTCCGGAATAAAAAAAAAGAGAGCAAGAGAGACAAAGTTAAAACCCCGGCTCCAATCCTCACCTCCACACAGCTGACCAATCACAGCGTGAAGCGAATATCGGATTGTCAGTTTTGGAAAGTAACAGAAGATCAGAACATCGGAGGGCGCGGGGGCAGGGGAGGGGAGGGGGGTTTCTTTGGTGTATAAAACCAGTGAAGTGCCCCTTTTGTCTGTCTCTGTCTGTCTATATACCATCAACTACCTTAAAAAAAACAGCCAGTAACAGATGAAACTGATAATTTAAGATTAATTTAAGTCAGTAAATATCAGAATTTGCTGAACACATATTCACCACTGAATGGACTTTGACTGGCAGCAGATTGTCTCCATCTGTCTACATCCTGTCTACATCCAGTGGACATCAAAGGTTACACTTATTACATTTAAAGTGGCTGTAATCAATATTTTTTTTTATAATAACAATGTATTAAATGACAGTGTGTAATGTGTTGGGTCATGGCTCGTAGTGATGAACCTACAGAGGATTATCAGCGACTCTATACAGCTCATTGCTCATCTGTCCGGCTGCAACTTTACTGTTTTTGTTCACTTTTAGCGCTCTAATAGTGTCATTTTTGAAAGAAAAAGGTCTAAAAAGCCACCGTACACTACCGTTAACAGACACAGTTAGTTGATGAGTCATCAGCTGGAGTCGATATTTCCTCTCAAGAGTCGGTAGAGAACAAATACAGAGCTTAAAGAAAGGGAGCAAATGCACCAAGTGGACAGAAACACGACTCCAAATGCTGCTCCATAACTAACACGTTCAACATGATCAACTTAAAAGGTGATGATATGTCAGTTTTCTGTTCACGACTTGCTTCCGCTTCAGTTAATGCAGGTTCAAGTATCTGGCGTTGCTGTCAGTGTGCCACCAACACTTTAATCTAGCTTTCTTCTTCTCTGTTGCCTCATCGCTTCCCTCCAGCTTTACATACCTCCTCTGTACTCTGTGTTGTTCCTCCAGTCTGCCAGGTCGATCTCCGCGGTGCCAGCAATCACCAGCTCCAGCTCCCTGGCATCAAATACAGACACCAGGCGCACATCCACCACCTAACACACACACACACACACACACACACACACAGGCAAATGGATGAACACATGGATAAACATATGGTGCGGCTTATTCATTTATCACAGTCCTCCCACATACGTCAGATTGTTTGAGGAGCGTCGAAAGAAGACAGTTACAGCAGATTCTTCTAGCGGAGATAAACAGAGACGCAGATGGCGGGATAAACATCATCATGGCGGGAGAAGTTTCAGTCGGTTTGTTTACAGTTTGCAAACTGAGGCTTGTGAACTCATACGGATCTATATTATGTTTTAATGTAGCCCACGTAGACCTGGTACCCTGCCATCCTGGCAGATTAGGCACTTGAGCGGAGGTGTTGTTTGTACTAGTTATGAAAACGCAAGCAGAATATGACAGTCATCGGTATAGTTTTACACATAAAGCCATTCTGGGCAAACATCCATCGTATCTTTATAAACTTATTTCACGTCTTTAAATCATCATCTCAGATCACAAGACATAAATCTGCCCTAAATCCGTCTCTGATGTGCAGACAGAGATGCAAGAAAGACGTTTTACTAACTTTCTGAATGTATTTGTCAGAATTTGTAATGGTCTATGCATATATATATATGTATGTGTATATGTATATATATATATATACACATATAGAAAGTGTCCATACTTGTGTGCATATGCTAGTTGGTTTAGTTTAGTTTGAACAGACACTTCAGGCCTTTTTCCCTTTTTTTGATTTTCTCCATATATTTTATAAACTCTAAACTGTCTTCAAACAAAAAGAGTATATGCACAATTAATTATTA
This sequence comes from Euthynnus affinis, assembly GCA_029490765.1. NCBI lineage: Eukaryota > Metazoa > Chordata > Actinopteri > Scombriformes > Scombridae > Euthynnus > Euthynnus affinis. The sequence goes on from CM055850.1 coordinate 27,265,909, forward strand.
TATCTACATTTCTGAACATGTTAAGAACTTAATCCGCTTTTATTTTATTTCATTTTCATTTCTTATTTTATTGTATTTCTTCTCCTATTTATTGCCGTTGTTCTTGTCCTTCCTATTAATCTTTCACAAGACGATTTGTAATTTACCATTTCCAGTGTCTAACTTTTGGATTTGATTGTGCTGAAATTGAATTTGTTTTTAAAACATCTGAACATGCTGTTTGTTATGTAACGTGTGCGCTGTACCTTCGTTTAGAGTAATAACAACCGGTATGAAATACACACACTCTCCGACTGACATCTGGCATCTGACATTTTCAGTGGAGGGTGATGACGCTTCGAGTGAGCAACAGGTGTCACAAAACATTTCAAATACAAAAAAGACTAAAAATAGCTGTGATCAAGGTAAAAGAGGAAATGACCACAGACATGTAAACTGATCCAATAAAACATAAAATATAATAAAATACTGCTCAAAAATAGAAACTTCTGTGATGTGGTGGAAACATTGGTGACTTTTTTCATATTTACTAGAGGCTCATAGCATCACTAATAACATCTTTTAAAAACTGATTTCATGTGCTGTACCTCATAAAAGCCTCGGACCAGGCTCTCCGTCTGCTGGGCCACTCCTCTCTCTATGCGCCACTTGACCATACGCTCGATGTACTCCTTCTTGTTCTTCTCTGACACGGGGATACCAGCCCCGCCTGGCTTCAGCTCTCTCTCTGTGATCTGCAGAATCACACGCAGACACACAAACTCAAGATTTATCTTCACAAATTGACTCTTTTTTTTAATCCCGTCACGGCGTTTACCTGTCCGAACACCTCCTCGTTGACGGTGAAGGTGAGGTCCAGCATGTCTTCGATGTCGTTGTCCTTCATCCACTGCAGGCTCTGGTGGAACTCCTCGTCGAGGAACTCCAGGTCGCTCAGGTCGCACGGGCTGCATGAGCGCAGGAAGAGGTCACATGCAGGGGTCACAACAAGGTATTGACGTGTTGCCCTACTCGTAAACCATGTCTGATTGTAAGAGGAGAGGTCGAAGGTTGATTAACTGACGTATAAGAGCGCTAGACAGCTCCGCCATAAGTGCAAGTAAAATATAACACACGGCACAATGTTTGCTTGAATTTATTACATACCAGGACAAACCTCCTGAGATGTACCGTTCTCTTATTACTTCTTTTCTTTTATGTTTATGTTTATTTACACTCATACACATAAATACGTCTGGCTTATAAAAACATTATCTTATTATTATTAGAACAACCGCCACCATTATTGTTACTATTATTAATATAACACTTATTATTGCTATATATTAGGTTTTATTTCCCTCATGCCGGCCGTCCTGTTTTTAGTATTTTGCTTGTTTTGAGTATAGAGTTTGCACCGTTTGTCATTCTTGTCTTTTTTTCTGTTCTTGTACATTTCATCACTGTCTACTTTTGTCACGTCTGTGAAGTCTTTAGTTTTGCACCAATAAAAAATAAATAAAATAAAATAAAATAAAATAAAATAAAATAAAATAAAATAAAATAAAATAAAATACAAAACACGCTTACAGGATACAATTTTTAATACTAAATGCATTTTATATAAAAGGTAAAATCTTAATATCTTGTTCTTAACTTTGACCTACGGCATAATATTCCCATTATTCACCTAAATGTCTCTTTAACCCTTTAAATTCCAGGCTGTTCTCACTGCCTTTATATACAACCTTATGGCATTACATATAGAAATACATATTTTTAGTATGTTGGTGGAGCTATTCAAGTCCTGAAGAGAAAAAAACTTACACTTACAACTTGAAATTATTCAGATTTTTTCCCCTATATTCCACGTTTTAAACTCACTATAAAAATCAGTATATACAGAGGAAAGTGCAGCCTTGATAAATGTATTGATAAAGATAATTTGTCATAAATTTGAAACTCCTTGTATTTTTCTTTTCCATGTGACATTAATGTATTTTGATATTTTGTCCCACCACACCTCCTGTGGTGCATTCAGTGATGTGACAGGATGATTAATATTGTGAGTTAGCTGTTTGTAGATGTTTTTTTTAAAAAATCTTATATTTCTTTACATTTTGGTGAATTTTCATCACAAAAGATATGGATGGGTTATTTTCATCATCGATTAATCTGCTGATTATTTTCTCCATGAATCATTTTGTCTATAAAATGTCAAAAAAAATGCACCTTGTACTGTCTTAGGGCCAAATGTGACGTCCAGAACCCAAATATATGCTGATTACTATCCTGTATGGCAAATAAAACTGTCAAATCATCACATTTGAGAGGCTGAAACCAGCAAAAATGACTCAAATGATTTTATTTGATTATCAAAATAGTTGCTGATTAATTTTCTGTCAATCTATTAATTGATTAATTGACTAATGGTTGAAGCATTTTATACAAATTTCCCTTCAGCATGATATAAATATATATATATATATATGTATAATTTTTTTATCAGGCTTTAAAATAAAGTTCTCTGTGTTTGATAAATAGGTGTTTGAATGAGCCAAGAAAGAATCCTTGTCGAAGAGGTTGAGAACCTTTTAAGCTGCATAAACATCTGTCCTCAGTGCAGACATTTGGCAGGGTTTTAAGTTGTTTGGACAAAGCTATTAATAAGGGTGCTGCTCCTGATATGAAACCCAGCCAGCTGCTGGCTGAGAGGATGTAACTGAAACACTCATATTCACAGCAAGGCCTCGTAGAGTTAGTGAGGGGGATCCGATGTTAAGTGTTGGTGCCCTGCAGGCTGATTTGAGATGGGAAACAGCAGGTGGAGGGACTCACATGCGAAGAAGGCCCTTATAGAAGGGTCGGGTAAAGAAGGCATCCAGCAGGTACTGATGAACTAGAGCCAGCCCCAGGATACGCCCACTGAAGCGGAACCTGGACACGACACAGAAAAATGCAGGTGAATACAGTCATCTGAGTCAGAAGTGGATTGAATAATAGTACAGTACCTTCAAAGAATTACTCTGTGTTGGATGTAGCCTGCTTTGAGTACCAGATGGAGGGGGGTTTCAGATGTTTAAAGGGGACGTATCATGCACATTTCCAGGTCTGTGTTTTTATTCTGAGGCTCTACTGGAATATATTTGCATGATTCATTAGTTCCAAAAACGTGTTATTTATCTTATAGTGGCTCTTTATGCCGCCCTCAGTTCAGCCTCTGTCTGAAACAGGATGTTTTAGCTCCTGTCTCTTTAAGCCCCGCCTCCTGATGGGTCCACTCTGCTCTGATTGGTCAGTTTCAAAAAGCTTCCTGACTATGTAAAAAAAACAATAGTAGTAGGATTTCACTTCTTTTACTCATTCTTTACTCGACATGTCAACTTCTCAAATACATCCGTACATTTGTAAGTCAGAATCTGATCCAAAATATGCAAGTGGAAAACATGAACAACCCTTTGAACATAGACTACAGAATGGACGGCCATTTGTGGGCACGTGCCAACAATTTGACATCAGTTTGATGGAGAAGTAGAGTGTTGAGAGCAGGTTGAAGCCCTGACTTTTGACTTGAAGGTGGCATTTTTACATACTTTAACTCTGTTTCACATAGATATCCAACATTATAATGGAATATAAATGACAGAAATTCACAAAAAGCCTGGCATGGCGATTTGAAAGTAACAGCATAATACAGTATATTGATTTTGAATATTTTTGCTATAAAGGAATAAACATTGTGTTTGTCAACTGGCTTGTATGTACTTGTTTCTTTCATGACATGTTTCATGTAGTATTTAGTGGGCTTAAGTAAAATTTGAAGTTCACTTTCCAGACTGACGATGCACCAGATGGTGATGGAGAGAAATACAAATTCCCGAGATTTGCTGTGAGAGCAGTGCACTGAGTCAGAACAGTGTTAAAGCCTGTCAGTGTTGTACAGAGACTAACAGAACCAGCCGGGAAGATGAGGAGCTGTGTAGCTTCGTAAATTATTTATCACCATCAAGCGCCATCCTGATTCTTCTCTATCTTACCGTAGCTTTCTTGAGAATATCTATAACATGGGAAACAATGGACCTCATGCAAGCACATCATCATTTATACCAACAGGATTCATTCTTAAGGGGTCTGAACGAGTGATTTAAGAGAATTTGTGGCATGAAAACAATTTTCTTGGACTCAGAATTTTCTCTTTGGTACAAACAAAAGGTCCAAACATATCGTAAAAGTGTCTGTCTTCCTTCACAAGGGGAATAACACTTGTTTTATGTAAGAATCATGAATGAATTTTGAGTTTGATTCTGACATTAAAGGTTTATTATTAATAATCTAATCATTCCAGCTCTAGAGCCATACCATGTATAGAAGGAGTTAGTCGGCGCCCAACAACAAATGTTTGTTTTCTCTACAAGAACACAAGTATTGCCTGGTGTTCTTCAATTTGATCTCTAGTTTTGTCCAACAAAACAAACAAACTAAATGAAGGCTTCAGTTTGTGCTGCTAAATCTGGGTCTCTCCTCATTCAGCATGAGATTATCATTTTTCTGTCTAGTTGTCTACCCATCCGTTCATTGGCCTGATCATCCATCCATCCATCCATCCATCCACTTATCCTTCCATCCATCCTTCAAGCCAATCACTGTCACTGAGGCATAATTGACGGGTGAGCCACAGATTGCTGATCCAAATTTCCACACAGCACCCTGCAAATTACTTCTATTTCGGGATCAGCACGCATCAGTCAGAGCAGACAAAATAAACACTTTACAGTCAGCGAAGCAGCAGGTGAAGCCTCAACAAACAACGCACAGAAACAGACAGATAAGATGGATTGATTGATAGACAGATAGATCAATAGAAACCTCACCATTCATGGTGGTTGTCTACAAACGCAGACATGGGGCTAATCTGGACGGTGTACGTGTCGTTGGCTGAATATTCAAATAGGCCGTAGTACGGGTTGAACAGTTCTCTGGACACCAGGAAGAAAAACTCTCTGGAGGGCCCGCTGTAATCCAGCCTGTAATACAGATAACACACACAGATGCATTTTACCCCAATCGTTGAATATCCTGCTGCCTAAAGGACAACAATCTAAGCATAGTCTGGAGAACTGGTGGTTACTTGAGCAGAGAAACACCCCCGCAATCATCGTCCTTTGTGCATTTGCGACAAGAAACGACGGAAGATGATAAAATGAACTGATAACAAAAGGATATATTTTCCTCCATCTACAAAACCAAATTTGTAAGAAACAATGTACGAGCTAATGGAAGCTGCCAATCATCTGTGTAACGTTTGTTTACAGTAACTCTACCTAATGATGTTAAAATATTCTGTGTAGTTCTTTCCCCACCCACTCGCTCCAGCTTTCCATTCATCAGAAGACTGTGGATTTACCGAGATGTAATCAGATATGTGTGTAATTGAACATTTCGAAGCTTAAGATAAGAATGAATTCTTGGCAAAGCTCCCCTGGATCAATTACGGTTTAGAAAATGCTCACATTTCACACTTGCACTTGTCTCATAGTGTGATAATGAAATGCTCTGGGAATGAATTGTGGGCCTTCTCACCCGTCCTCCCCTACGAAGCTGACGTAGAGTTTGCTCCGCTGTAGGTCTTTTCGGGAATAACACATGATCTGGTTAAAGGCGTCCTCCAGAAGGTGGTCCCTGCGTATGATGAGCCTGGAAGCACAAATACACCATCCAGTAGTGTTAGACCTTATATTTCCTGCTTAATGTTCATATTTTACACATTATCTACTATCTACTACCTAAAAAGACTGGACAGACTACACGTAAAGATGGTTTCTACCAATCAATGGCACCAATTCTTTAGTCTTTGACAATCAGGAAAGAGAATAAACACAATGAACCATTGCTCTGTAACCGTTGGAGTTCTATGGACGCCAACGATGCGCTTAAAGGCTGAAAAAGCAATAAAAGAAGTGAGCGAAGTTTACAAAATGAAGCTAACTTCAGGTTCTTGTCCTCTATGTAGCTCTTTGATTCGATGATGTAGAAACATTCATTCTCTTTACAGCTTTTAGTCGTCACATTACGAACCTCTTGCTCGCCGTTTTTCTGTCTTTCATCTATCTAATGTTACGTCTCTCTGGGGTGACGTCAAACCTGTTTTATAAAATCTTTAGAACGACTTGCAGCGACTGGATCTGAAGACTTAAGATTACAGTCTTTACATATCAACGCGCTAAATGAGTTTATCTGCCGACTGTCAACATCGACTTACGCTCAGACTGACACCGACCTGCTCCGACTCAGTCCCATCAGTCATCACACCCAAATTATATTCATAATCGGCTCAACAGTCGTCATGTGTGTCCTCGGCTTTAGAAGAATATTCGTTTGAATTTATAATAATCCAAACAGAGGGCTGGCTTCATCCTATATTTTTCTTTTCTTTCTGTCAACGATGATAGCTCCTAAAAACTTAACAGAGAAACGTTTTGGTCTTTTGTCATGGCATTGTCAAATCTCAAACTCACGACCTCAGACATGGGAGGCAGGCGCTAGCAAAGAGGCTAAAACCCACGGGCGCTAGCGTCTGTCATCAGTACGTCTCTTGAGGTGTTGGGGAGTGACGTTTACTCACTGTACCTTCTACTGTTACACTAGCACCCGTAGGAGTTTTAGGAATCTGCGTACCCCACACTCTGTTTCTGTCAACAAATCCCAAGATCAACAAAGTGTTGGTTCATATTTCAATACTTTCTAACTTCACTACCCTGTCTGTGCCACTCAGCCCCAAGTCCTGAAGATCTCTTTTTTTGTTAAGAGCCTAAATAATCTCCTAACACAGCCGGCCACTGTTGTTTTTTTTGCAAATGTTACTCAAACAGGAGTAAATACTTCATTAGTTGGGAACAATTTGCAGAAATGGATTACTACACATTTGGTGCTCTAGTGAGTTTTTCTGTGTCTTTATAATAAATGAACATGTCACCCAGTGCAGCGGCGGACATGTTTCTAATAGTTTATGGACAACAATGGAGCTTTACGGCACAGAGCAATAAGATATATCAGACTTTGGATACACACTTATAAGCAGGATCAATTAATTGTTGGCTTTCATCTGTCGTTGGAAACAATACAACTATAAAATATTGTCAGCCTTGTCCTTTAACACTTTGTCTTAAGATATTAATGCACTGGTCTATCATATGTGACAACTGATGTGATTTCTAGAGGATTGTGGTGACATCACTGGGCAACCGAACACCGTCTGACCAGTGGGGTTATCTTTTCTTTGTGGGTTTATTTCAATTTTATTTCGTGTTGATGGATTTTGACTTTTGTACTTGATGCACTTCCGTTGTTCAGTCATGGAAGCCAGTTCTTGTATTTACTATAAACAGCTGTTGCTTCCTGAAAAAGCATCACTCCCATTTAGAAAAGCAAATTCTGAGACTCTGAGGTTGTATCACTACTTTTCTATTGTTATACAGACAATTCTTACATACACAAATATTGCAGTTTCTCATTTTAAATTATGGGATTTAAACCTACTTGACTTTCCCAGGTCCCTGGCCATAACCCTTGGTCTCAAGCTTCCTGTAGAAGTTCCTCAGTTTAGCCTCAAAATCTCGCTTGTAGGGAGCAGGAGCGCGGGCGTTAGCTCGCTGGGTGCCTGAGAGTTACGTGACGGAGAAAAGAAAACAGACAGATAGAGAGTAAGACACAGGAAGAAAGAGAAAAGGAGGCAAAAATCAACAGTGAACAGAAGACACAACAGAGAGGTAAACGTACAAAGAGAAAGCGGGGACAGAGAAGATTGAGATAAAATGAAATTTTATTGATTTCTAGTGGAAACTGTGTAAAGCCTGAATGAGTTTGGAATCAGAGAAACAGAAGTGTTGTATGCCAGACAGACAGTTTCATAAATTCGAGAGAAAAACACACAGAAACACATCTCTTTATCTGTCTGTGTTTTGGTTGGAGGGGGGTTATTTGTAAGTGTTGACATGAACTGATGTTATAAATGAAGGTGCTATGAAATGAAACTGCTTATTTTAGATATTACAAGCCAAACCTCTCGATGGAAGACACACTGAGCGACGTAATTAAAGGTGAAAATTTAATAAAAAGGCGAGAAATAGGTGTATCATGCCAGAAAAAAAGCTGTTGTAGTGGAGGAGATGTACACAGAGAGCAAGAGAGAGAGAGAGATAAAGACTTACCAGGGGAGCTCTGAGGAGAGGAGAGGCAATAACTTGGGTGGAGTAATGGTGGCACATATGACATCACCTCTTCCTCAAATAAGCTGGAGAGAAGAAACACAATCAGAACATTTCACACTGAAGGAGTTATACGCAGCGTTAGAGCAGCGTAGCATTAGCATAGGTGACGAAAAGTAAGAATTAGATCCGTATGGCTGATAGTTGTGTCGCTGTAACTGATTTCTAAAAGGATATCTTTTACTACAGTTACTGAAATGGATTTAAAAATGCTGCAGGTTGTGAAAACAAAGCGACGCTGTGTGAAAAGGTTTGATAAGAAAGGGCATTTTGTTGAAGATGTTATAGCCGCCAAGAACGTTGCATCGAATGACTCAGCAGGTAATCAGGACTGTAGATCAAAGATTTCCAAACAGCGAGGGAGGGAGATGGATGGACGCAGAGGGAGAGACATGAGCTGCAATTTGACTTAAAACGCGTACTCCTTTCTTTGAGTCATAGAACACACAGACACGATGCACATATTGTTTAGATTCAGCGCAACTTCCCACTCGAGTTAAAAATGTCTTTTTCTCTTTTTTGTTCCCTCATTTGGAAGTTTTGAGCTTTGCTGTGAAGAAGAAGTTTCTCTGCCGTCACCTTAAATCTGAGTTTAAAACGTGTACCTGCAGATTTCTCAGTGAAACAGGGGACCTATTTGTGTCCAGCTGTTACACTTATGAAATTTAAAATAATTACATATTCATTTATTCAGGGAATTTCAATGAGGCAGAATGAAGAAATGTGATTTTAAGGATTTCAACAAGACAATTGATAACTCTTTTTGTGGTAAAACCATATTAGAAACAAATTATTATTCAAAGCAGAGTATCTCATATGCATCTTAAAACATGTCTGGAGGGGATAATGAAGGATATCATCACCCCTGATTGATAAATATGCTTATAAATCATAGAAAAGACTCCAGAAGTCGCCATTTAAAGTAACCCTAACTACTAAAAGCTTATTCAGAATACTTTTAATGGTGCTAATTTGCTCAAGTGTAAATAAATATAAGTTATAGCCCACAGCTATGGCAACATTACACTTCCTGTTTGCATCCCTCAAGGCATTATGGGAGTTGTGGTTCCATAACTGAGAGCATGATTGTCCCCCAAAGCAAAGTAATAAAAGAAACAAAGGATACTAAACAACTCAAAAAGTGACAGACGGCACCAATCTGGAATAACTTGATTAAACATTAAGTTATAATTTTCACCTGTGACCAATAATCACACACACACACACACACACACACACACACACACATTAGCAGGACTCACCTCAGCAGAATGACGAGGTCAGCGTCACTGGAGAGACGAGCCAGCCCACTGGCTCCCTCAGTGCGAATAAACTGCACCTTCTCCCTGCAAACACACACACACACACATCAGGGGGTAAACTGACACAATCCATTAGGATTAAAGGTTAACTGTGTGTTCAGGTTGACTGATGATGATGATGATGATGATGATAATGGAGGTGAGCGAGGCTAGAGAGCGAGACGGAGAGAGTAAAAAAGGAAACAGCAAAGAGGAAAAAGGAGAGAGAGAGAGAGACGTACTTGAGCGGGTGGTTCCTGGCGAGCTCCGGTTGTCTTTCCTGCAGTATCTCAAAGATGTTGGGTTGCCGTAGAAACGCCACTATCTTGTCATTGTAGGCTGGAGGGTAGGACGACAACAGAATTATAAATGTGTACATTTTAAATTCTTATGTGTCACACATGTTTCTTCTTCTTATCAATACATATTTTTCATTCTTATAAATACTAAATATTATTTAGTCATGTTTATGTGACGATTATGCAAAATAACAGCCTCTGCCCAGTTAACCCAGTACACCCGCACAGCATCCGCCCCAAAATAACCTCTTAACCATGCATTCTTTCACACCTTTACACTATTTGTGTCATGTTTACATTCATATATAGACTTTGTATGTCCTTGTCCATGTGTTGTTTCTTTATGTATCTATTTTTAACCCACTTGCTCACACATAACAGTGACATCTTATATTTAATTATATGTTCAGCTCGTTGTCCTTGTACATCTTTCTGAAGAATGTTGTGTGTAAGACAGCCACTAGAAACCGGGTCCTTGTATGCGTAAACATACTTTCTATAACAGCCTACACGACTCTCATGTTTTACTGATTTCCACACAGTCAGAAAAATAAAAATCCATCCTGGTCATAGTTCAGTTATAAAATCCCGGCGCAGTGTCTCTCCCGCCTGGCTGCTGTCAGCCGAAGAGTCAATCACACCGGACTGATGTTGAGTTTGTATCAGCATCTGCTTCAAAAGTAGTTTAGCCGACTTCAAGGCTAACGCTAACATTCAACACGGCAGCTGAGCTGAGTGTCATAGTCGGAGCCGCTCTGCTCCGTGTCACGCTTCTCCTCCGTTTCCATCACGGTTATGTATTTAGGTCATTTTGAAGCAAGAGTGTGGAAAAGTTAACCAGTCTGTCATGCTGTCACCTTGTGTTACTGTGTATAAATGTCACAGCTAGAAAAAAAAAAGGTGATTTTACTGACAAAATGACAAAATTCTTGACTGGTGATTCGAGTGATCAGCGTTCAGAGGGCAGTCCGTATCCTGTATGTGTGTGTGTGTGTGTGTTCATACTGATTCTGCTTGACGTACCCACAGGCACCACGTCGTGGTACTGACTTCGACTGGAGCCGCTGAAGGTGCTGGATGGGCGGGGCATGATGGGCGGGTTGGTTTGGCGAGAGTCGTCCACCACCTGTGACATAAGGAAGCACTACAGTTCAGGTCGCATCCTAGTTCTGACACTGATCCGCCGGCCCGTCACTACAACGCCGCCTCTGAACACTAGCTGGACACCTGCTAGACATTTTCCAAAAACATACCATATCCTTTATCGTAGATTTACAATCAGCCAGGCTGCCACTGAATTTGGGAATCCCTCACACACACACACACATTATTCAGCTCAGTATTCAAGATTTAAGATAGCTGCTAGAAGACAAATACTTTATGTGTGAACCTGGATGTTGTAATAAGTGTAAAAAACATCTATATTCTTCAGCAGTCTCAGATATCAGATATTCCTGAAAGCACTTGAATAAATCAGCGAGGGAAGATATTTTTTTAAAACATCCAAAACATCCAAAATCCATGACCTCAACCAGATAATTGGTTGCGTATTGTGCGGATGAAAGGGGCAACAGAAGCGATCTATCATGTTCACTACGGCCTCTGATGTTTATGGTAATTAACACGAAGGTATCAGTGGTAACTTAATGACGTTCAATCAATCCTACACAGAGCTTCGGAAGAGATGAGTGGAAACGAGACGGGAGCACGACGGGTGTATCTGTCTATCTTTCCAATTATATCAACATAAAAAAAAAAAGATCAATTATTTGACATGCAATATGTTATATGAAGATGGAGTAGGGAATACAGAGGGATTAAGACAAAGGGAAATTGATTTGTTGTTGAAGTCAGGGATGTTTCACTGTACTAAGGGACTAAATCAGCAGCAAAAAGAACTGCAGACTCTAAGTACTGACGAAATTAAATAATTAATTTTCTACTGCTGCACTCCTGACTTGCATTTTAAGAAGCACTGATGTCATTCTCTGTGGGGGCTTTAGCAGTAAAAAAAAAGCCTTGCTATCCTTCAAACTGGCCTCTATAAACATTGCAGTTTCCCCCCCGTGAGTCTTAAGTGGGCTCCAGATGATGAGTGCTGCAGTGGCGGCTAGTCTCTCACCTCCCCGGCGCTGTGGCTGCGCTGGCGGCTCAGGTGCTGGCGGTGGGCCAGCAGCCCGGTGGAGCGAGAACTCTGGAGGGGCAGCCGCGGGTCAATGAAGGTCGTGGAGCGACAGTTGTGATCCACGAAGAAAGGCTGAGGATGGAGGAAGAAACACTCAGGTATTACTACTGTATAACATGCTGTAGTTTATGATAAATTACATTATTAATAATGAAGCATCGGTGTTAGAGCAGCATGTTACTGTTGTAGCTGCTGGAGGTGGAGCTAGTTTACACTACTTTATATACATTTAACCATTTAAGTCCTAACCTAGGGGGTCAGAGCCCCCTCCAAAGGGTCACGAGATAAATCTGAGAGGATGTGAGGCGATTAACAAAAGGAAAAACAAAGTTCTGAGTCATGTTTCACAGAAGCCATTTGCCAGGAAATTGCTTCCAGTGCCCTGTGTCACTCGCAAATTGAAGAACGTCCTCTGCATGTCCTCTCACATGCTCAGACTCGAGTCCCGAATTAACACGAAGGGGGGGGGAAATGATCTCATGTTGCAAGTCACAGCTTGCATGTTGTAAATTTGGGGCGAGACAGGCTCCTGATACATAAATTAATATTATTTTTTCCGGTCTCCGGTCTTTGTTGTTTGTGAAACTCTCTCTCTCTCTCTCTCTCTCTCTCTCTGGATAATGTCTGGACGTCTTTGGTTCTTGAACAGTGATTTAAATGAAACCATGTGAGACGTTTCTGTCGTGGATCATAAGCCAAAAAGGTTGTGACCTATTAGTTTAATCTTTAACCATGTGTTGTATTTTATTGGGTAAAAATTTTTAATCATAAAAGGAACAAGTAACTGAAGCTGGCACATAAATGTAGTGCAGTAAAAAGTGCAATATGTCCCTTAAAATTATACTTAAATACAGATTTAGAAGATAAAAGTACTTAGTTACCTTCCACCACAAACACACTTTAATCTTACTTTTAAGTTAAGATTTGCTGTTGTGGGCGACTGAGCAGAGAAAACAATCACCGGACACACACGACCTTCAGGGTTAATGTAATGACAAGAGTCACATGTCAGGGGTCTCACACACACACACACACACACACAGACACACACACACCTTCCCAGTATGGTCGTGCTTCATCTCCCAGCCCCGAGGAAGCTCCAGCTGCTTGTTGGAGAACATGTTGAGGAAGGTGACGAGGTCGCGGTTGTGCTGGTAGCGCTCAAAGTAATGAGCATCCCGACGCACCTTACTGATCATGTGCTTCAGGCAGGTGTTGCTCGTAAACATGCGGTAGGCACTCTGGGCAGAGAGGTGAGGTCATCAGAGAGAGAGAGAGACAAAAGGCAGGCTAGAGACACAACATGCAGGTCATTTAGTTGGATAATTCACTAAAAAAATGGATGTGTGTGGATGGTTTGGCATTTCTTCAGTATTAGAAATGTCCAGAATTAAAAGTCATTTAAATTGCATGCTGGTGATATGTGTGTGAATTAAATTAGTTTGAGACCTTTAGATGTCTAATTGGTTCAGCGATTCAAACTGAAAGGAAATGGCATCTTTGTCATGATTAGTATAGAATCAGTTTATTTTGTCTCTTAGACAAGAAGATAAAATGTAATTAAATCTTGTAAGTCTTCTCTCTTCAGTCTTTTTATATTCACACATTCGGAAAAAAAACATGCATAATAAGAGACATTTTACTCTATTCTCTATGAAAACTGTCAGTATTCTGCAGCTAATTACTATTATTTAATAATATCTCATTTCTTCTTTTACATTAATGTAATAATCGTCAATTCAGAGATATAGAGGAATGCAGCGATGAAGCAAACGATAAGTTAATAAAAACTACAAAACAGGATTGATATAGTCCACAACATGTATGTGATGGAGAGGATTACATTTAGACAAAAATGGCTTTTATGTCAACGATAAGACCAGATTTTGTATAACTGATCTATCAATAATGTTAAATCCTATAAACTTTTCCCTTCTTTTATCTCCCTACCAAGTGTAGAATACTTAAGTATATATATGTTATATTTATAATCCTTGTGATTCAGTTACATGTGAATATTTATCTACACACTCATACCTTGTGGTTGACAGTTTGTACGAGTCCAATGCATTTAAATGTATATTGAGTATATGTCCAGTTTCTATTGCCTTCTACTGTACAACACTCAGATTCTCCCCTTGTTATGTGCCCAGTTGGCACATGTATGTTACTTAAACTGAAAAGTTAATAAAATGTAAATTACAAAAAAAAAAACCTACAAAACAGAAACAACATATTCTCACCTCTAGTCATGCAATTAATTTTGTTTTTATGTGTTCAGACATTAAAATCCACCCGACGCATTTTTGTTTTGGGTTATTTTATGAGTAATTTTGGGTGAACTGAACCTTTAATGCTGATATTTATATAAGTATTCAATTTATATAAAACAGAAACACATAAGAAAGTTGCTGAAATACCAAATTTATAAGTTTAAAAATGTTTTTTTTTACTAGATACATTACTTTATTATCATGTAATAACATTTAAATTATTCACTACTAAATAATGTTTGTCACCATTGATCGTCACTTAACTGATGAACCGTTTCAGCGCGCTGCTCCAGCAGCACTGAGTCATCGACTCCCCGAGAGGACGCTTTTTGTATCGTGCTGAACTGAAACACTTGATGAACTGACAAAAGGTTCAGCAGTGGATCGTTCACGCCGCGTTTACCGTATCCGAGCCCAATTATTGTGACGAGCACTCAGCAAACATTATTAAAGAGAAGTGGTTCTCGAGTTTAGAGCTACGTCTGTTTATATATACTGTATGTTAATGGAGTTCAGGGTCAAAGGTGACAAGGGGAAGGTGAAGCACACTCGACTGACGGGGTTAGAATGCAGCACGGTGAAGAAGTCGGGGCTGCACAGGAACTTGGCGCTGGGCGACTGCAGCAGCAGAGAGAGCCGCGAGCGACCGCTGGAGTGACTGACTGCACTCTCTCGTCTGTACTCTGCAACAGATTCAACACACACAAACACACACACGAGTCAGACGGAGGCAGACGGACAAAGCAGAGACATATTTATGTTGGTGCAATATGTTAAGACTGTGGCACAAACAAAGTCACACGCTGTTTTTAGGGCGGGTTCACAATTTTTCAAGTGTGTTTTGAAACAGTCAAGTGTCCGTATGAGCAGTGAAAGAGGTTTTCTTTGCTGTAATCATTCCTCCTGTTCATACTGGATATTAAAAGATCTCCTTCATGATACACTTACAATGCACGTGATGCAAAAATGCAAAGTTAAAAGTCGATGCGAAGCTTCTGTGAGGCTTCAGCAGTCTGAGTTTAGTCATATCAAGTGGATATCTGACACATTTACAGTCTTTTTAGCATCAAATTCTCCTCTTTGTGTTTCCCTGTTGAGCTGCAGGTGGATGTATAGAAACAAAAAGAGGCACTTTGGCACTAAAAAGACTGAAACGTTGAAAGATATCTACTGGATTTTACTCATTTGGACGCTGAAGTTTCATATTAGCTTCACATAAACTGTTGTAAGTGCTTTTATGAATTAAAGCAGCTTATCTTCTGATCTTTATATTTGTGTTTAGCCTTTTTTCTTGTGTTCTTGTGATTTTAAATGACTGTTTGTTTGATTTTTTGCTTCATGTTGCGGAAAGCTAACGGGGATCCGACTAAAGAATAAAAGAATAAAGCTCTATTGAAACCGACCTGAAATGGAGTGAGGCATCAGCTCGCCTTCTGGTTCAGGAAGCAGGTCAACCGTGCTCTCCTCCGCCCGATCGCTGTTGGTTATGGTCCTCCTGATGCTCTGGTATCTGCGATCATGTGAAGGTAAAGTTTCGCACCGTTTCAGTAAAGAGAAAGAAGGCAGACGGACTAAAAGTGAGTGAAGAGAGACGAATGTCTGAGCTGCTCGCGTGTCCCTTCTGAAAGTCTTTGTGTACCTTTATTTATTCAAAGGTGCATTAGTTCGAAAAGCCGAGATAAAGAGAAACAATGAGAAACCTGCAGGCAACGTCCCATTAAAACAGAATACATAACACACAAAATGGGTCTCTGAGAAAACACTTTTCATAAGCACGCACGTTCTCCTCAACTCTGCTGTTAATAGCAACCTTCAGTTTAGTTAGATATTAAATATTTACCTTTACATAACAGTTTTCACTACTACAGCAAGAAACCATGGTGCTTATTGCAGGACGTTTATCTTTACAGAGCCCACCTGCGGTTGAGTTGCTCCATCTGCTGAATGGAGTTGGAGCGAGTCAGGCCCTGCGGGGCGGGAGGTCCGGTGGGGCGCTGCCATGTGGTGGTCCTGTTCACGTGGTCCACGAAGAAGATCCTGCCGTGACTGTCGATCCGAGCCTCCCAGTCTGAGAGGCGGTTAATAATTGACACACAGTAGGTGTTTAATGCCTCGCGGGAGCAAAACTGTAAAAATAGACGCTAGCTCGCAGTTAATGACGGATGAAGACATCAGCAACAAAAACTTAAAAGCATAAATGAGCCCACTGGAATGAGATATGAATATAAATGACCAGAAATCTCTTATTTATTTTAAGATAAACTGTTTTGTTTTGTTTTTTTAGTGAGTGCATTCAGTTTAAAATGAACATTAACCAAACTAAGAGTCTGCAGACATGCCAGCTGCAGCTAACATTTGCTAATTAGCGCTAAATGCTAAGTACAGCTGAGGCTGAGTGTGTTTCAAATATTTGGTCTATTAACCTGATGATGGTGCTTAATGAAAAGTTGGGCGACCACTAAAGTTATTAGAATTAAAACTGAAGGGAAAATCAATGTCTGAACCAAATCACATGGCAATCCATCCAGCAGTTGTTAGGAAATTTGAGGTCAGCGGATTGACCGACCCGATCAATCAACATTGCCGTCCCTAGAGCCACAGTAGCTTGTTAAGAAGGAATGCAAAGCTTCAGATAAAAATTCACATATTTTACTAATAATACACGTCAGAGTGAGGAATCAGTGTGTTGATAGTGTGACTACAGGAGGTGAACATGTGTAAAAACTTGCTAAGAAGGCGGGAGCACTTTGACGATTATGCAGCAAAGACTTTATTCCATGAAATCCTTCTTTACAAATTGTCTTCACACTTCTTCGTCTCGCGTGGTGAAGCGACACCTCGCTGCAAGTTTGAGCGCCTAACCTACACAATGGACTTATTCTTTCGGAGTTTCACTTTTGCTCATAGACATGCTGTAGACACAGACGATGATATGCACAGCCATAAGACACAGACGGACGGTATGTTTCATGCGGACACACACTCACTGGGAGGCAGTGGCTCGTCCACACGTTGGTAACGGTGGATGTCATGACGCACAGAAGGAAGAGAACGCACAGGATGGCCGTTGACGTGGGTACCTTCGCACAGAAGACACATGAAAGAAAAAAAGGGGGATTTTGATTTAATTTATCGTGATCATTATGAAAATATCGTTTGAGTGGCACTGTTGTTCAGTTTTAAGCTTTACAAATCGACTTAAACCCAAATTGTTTATTTCTAAAAACGCATTTCTTGGGAGTTTAAACTGAAGCGGAGTACCTTCCTCTCCATCTGTTTCTGTGGTAGCTTGCTCTGAATCCGCGGACACCGCCTCCTCAGGTGGTTTCGTCTCCTCCCCTTCCTGCTCTGCAGCCACGCCCCCGGCGGCCTGCAGGCTCAGCCTCCTCACACCGATCTCCTCCGCCACCTCTTGCTCGCCGGCCGCGGGAGCTTCCGCTTCAGCCTCGGTGACGGCGGCGGCGACTTGCCCGCCACCTTCATCATCTACGGCTTGATTGGTTGGTGGGGTAGCAGACATTACGTCTCCCCCTGGATCGATGGCTGTCTCTGCACCCTCCTCCGCTTCCTATAAAACATCCCCCAAAGATAAATTTAAAAAAAAAAAAATGAAAGACTGAAAACAATGGATGCAATTATAATCATCAAAAGACATTAATTGAGCCTGACAGTGTTTTAATGCGCTGATGACTCGACTGCTGGAAGAGGAGCCAAAGTTCAAGTGGAGCTCGCTGGGTAAATCACTCTTAGATATGCAGATACGCTTCAAAAATATCTGTGAATTACAAGAGGCGAGTCGTTCCATGTGGTGGCTCACAACATAAGGTGGCATTAGCTTCATCACCAAGGCAACAACAACAACAAAAAAAAGCTGAGAAACATTTGATTTCATGCAAATACAAGAAACAGTCAAACATTTGTTGAAAAAATCCCATAAAAAGCCGACAGAGATCTTAAGGAAAAGCGTTTATCACTGTGTATCGGATGATGGATTGCAGCAGTATCATGGTGCAGCGTTCCTTTAATGAAAGTCCATAATTCTCCACAATCACAAGACGTGCGTGTGTGAACAGCGTGGGGCTAGGACCCAGCGGAGACCGCCGCTCAGTACAATGTGTGCAACTGTGGAGACAGTAAATGACACTCGGCCGCAGCGGAGAGCGGATCGCGGCTGCACATTCAGCCAAAGATAAAGAAGATAAAGAGACGAACGGTGGGATGAAAAAAAGTGACAAAATATTATCAGAACTCATCACCACACGTATCCACGACTAGCTGAACACACAGCTGATGTTTAATGAGCTGCTCATTTAGAAACTGACGTAATAATAACGTGGCGGTGTTGCATCTGATCAGCTGTTGTTAATCAACTAACCAAAAATTAATTGGCAGCTATTTTGATAACTGATTGATCATTTTGACTGATTTTTTAAAAGAAAAAATGCTAAATTTCTCTGGTTCCAGCTTCTTAAATGAGAATATTTTCTGTCTTCTTTAGTTAATATATTATATTATTATATTAAATGTAATATCTTTGGGTTGTGGACTGTTAGTCAGGACAAAAATAGATGTTTTATGTTGTATTTTGTAAGTTAAGGAAACAGCAATTGGATTGTGAAAGAAGAAAAAAAAAAGTCTTGAATTGAACTGGGACTGATGGATCAATCTATTGAACTGGAGTGAAGACTAACACCAAATTTAAGACACGAATGAAAGTCAAACAGCAGTAAGTAAGTTGCACAGTTGCACAAATTTACAATTTGCACACCGCACAGCAGAAAGTATTATTGCACAGTCATCGTAGTTTAAGTCTACAATTGCATTGTTATTCACACACGATCAATAAGAAAATGCGCTGAAAGTTTAAAAGGGATTTCCTAAATGAAATCTTGCTGCTACAGTTCAATAGTTCAGTTTGCAAATAGTATCTACAGTAAAAGTATAAGGACGCACACACACACACACATGCAAGCATGACTCACATCCTGCCTTTGGTTATATGACTGCCTGTTGGTGGAAATGAGCCAACAAATAAAGCAATGCACCAATAAAGCAGTGAGGAAGAAGACTGCTAGTAAACAAACTTGACTGTAAACATATTTGCAATTTAAAATATAACAAAATTTGGCTTTGCAGAAGTTTTCTGCAGCAAAGAGCTCCAGGACTCACACAATGTGTTTAGGAGAGAAACTCTGAATGTAGAGAAAACTTCACAGGCCAAATATCTACATTTGTTAATAAAAACAGACATGTTTATGTTATTAATAATCAAAACATGTTAAATATACCCTTCAAAAAGAAATGTGAGGTCTCCTTGTTTACATTATGGTCTTGTGCTGAAACTATTTATCGATTCATCCACATAAAATCAAACATTAGCTATTCTGATAATTAATCATTTGAGTCATTTATCAAGCGAAACGTCAAACATTTGCTGTTTTCAGTTTCTCAGATGTGAGGGTTTCCTGCTTTTCTCTGTTTTTTATTATTGTAAGTTGAATATCTTTCGGTTTTCGGACTAAATAACTTAACAGAGTAACTTCACACCCGTTAAAATCTGGTTTTTGTTGACCTGCAGAGGTTTAATTCTCTCTTTGATGCAGTGATGTACAGGTGTACTCCAGGACCCTGTGACATCAGAGCTGGGTGTGGTCAGGTGTAAAAAGAGGCTTTAATCTTAATCTTTAAGCTTTTCAGTCTGTTGTTCAGTTACTCATTAAGGATTTTCTGACATTTTACAGACTATACGACACAATTAACCCATTAATACTAATAATAATCATCAATAATGATTAGCTGTTGCCCTAATAAGAGCCTTTGTAGTTTTGGAGAGATAAATATGAACAAAGGGCTGAATCTTAGTTTGCACCTACAGTATAAAAGGACAGTGAACTCACCACAGCTGTCGTCAGTGTGATTGGACAGCTCTCTGATGATGAGACAACCGTCTGAGGGGCTGTCGCCATGGAGCAGGTGTCAATCTCTGACAAAGGGTCCTCGCTGGGCCCCCTTCCTTCCTCATGCACTTCTGCACCCTCTGGCAAAGCATTATGGGACACAGCCTCGATGAAGGGAGTGTCCTCCACTTCAGAGAAGACGTCCGGCTCCAAGATATCCTCCAAGTCCAGGCTTGCCTCCACATCCAGGACCTCCTCGGCATCAGGGGGCACGTCCTCTGTCAGAGCTCTTGCACCCTCGGGCTCCTCCTCCAGTACTGACGGCTCCAGTTGCTCAGCCTCCTGCTGGAGTTCAGGAAACGGGTCTTCCTCATCAGGACCGCTGACATCTGGAGGGTCTCCATTCATCAGCAGCGGTGACAGCGGCACCGGAATGATGTCATTGGCCCCGGATCTCTCTTCGTCCTCGTCTGAATCGATGTGCAACATGGCGCTGAGCCTCGTGTGCGTGGGGAAGCTTGAGCGTAGTTTAGGTGAAGCGGCACCTAGGGGTCTTTCACCGGGACCTTTAGGGGCCTCGATAGCATCCAGGCCCTCAATGAGCGACCTCTGGAGCATCTGATGGCCCGACAGGCCCGCAGCCTCCATGTATTGACCCTCAGCTCCGATAATAGGCAGATCCTTCTCCGGGTAGGCTGTGGCCCCGCCTTCCCACATGCTTTGGGAACCCTGGGAGCCGGTGGGGGAGGGGCCTGCAGAGACCACCCCTGGAAGGTGATGGGGCAGGTCCTCGTCGTCAGATGGAGTCCCTGGAGCTCCGTTCAAGGACGAAATGCCGATGATAGAATCAGGAGAGGCACCTGGGCGGAGAGGGTTGCATGTTGACGGAAATAAAGTCAAAAGAAAAAATGTGGAGAAATCGTGGAAAATAAAAAAAGGCAGATTTACCATCAGGTCCAGTCGAGGTGAGCTCCACTTTGAACTGCAACTGGCCGCTTACGTGTTCGGTGGGCAAGCGTCGACACAAAGGGAAACTCACAGGCTGGATTCTGGAAAGAGGAAAGCCGGCACGTTATCACCACGACACATTCTGCGACCCTCTGCGTGTTCGTGTCAGTGAACGCATCAAATTTAAGTAATGAAGTTGGTCATAAAAAATGTCCTTCAGACTGAGCTGGAGGGGAGGGGGGGGTATGTTCTGTTTTACGTGCGTGTGTTACGTCACATACCCAGGTATTTTTTCGATAAGCCGCTGCACAGGGATAGTGAGCTGTCCGAGGAAACGCTTGATGATTGGCCTGCTTTTCGCAAATTTGTCCTTCACCTCGATGTACAGGATGTCCGTCATTAGTGCTACGAATGTGTATTTCTGCAGAGAAGTAAAGAGAAAGTATACAGTCAGTGAAGATAATGCAAGTCTTCTAACTGATAATGACAACTGAGCGTATCTGCATGTGTAAAAGCCTTATACGTCACCTCTCCATGCCAGACGGGGTTGGTGGTGTTAGCGATGATGGCCGATCGTCGTTCCTGTCCGTGATGGCTGAAGATGGGGAAAACGCTCCTCTTCCCTGGGTGAATGGACATCTTCAGGTACGGGTCCGGGTTGAAAAACATGCCCTTCTTCAGGCCAGTGGCACGCAGATCTGCAACAAAACATAAAAGAAAAACTTTATTTACACAGCACCAGCAGCAACCATAAAGGGCTACAAGGTGCTTCACAGTTACAAATAGAACAACAATAAAAAAAGAATATGAATAAATATTTTAAGAAGAGACAAGTCATCTTTTTCTCTGACTAGCAGGAACAAAGAGAGCTATGAATAAGACCTACTTTGAGTAAAAGTAGGTCTTGAGATGAGATTTAAGACATTAAAGACATCCTGTTTGTGATGAGGTGACCAAATATACTGCGTCTACCCAGGAGAGGAGAAGGACTAAAACTCTCTTGTCTGTTGAAATTAACTGTTGAGTGTGACGTTATTTATTTCTGTTTCGATATTTGATCGGTTGCCTGTTAGTACTACTAAACATTGTGTTGAAACATACCATTTAAACTACTGTAGTATCTGTTTCTGATGGTTTGTTTATGCTGTTTTCACCTCAGAGAAGGTGCAAAGTGGCAAACAGTTTCATTATAGTTGAGTTTGCAGTCGAATAAAAAGCCACTTTTGTAGCAACAGACTGCTGTAAGCAAACTGTAAAAGTGCAGTCTGGCATTTTTCTGTAAACCTATTTGAAAAAAAAGCCCCTCTGATATCACTCCACTTAAATAGAAAACATTCCCTGTATTTCTCTGACAGGAAACGCCTCTTTAAATTCCAAAATCGCTGCTTCCTGAAAAACAGCTGTTAAAGTTTACTCCGGCTTTTCCCGAAAGGACTGTGAGACAAACATGACTGCATCACTCAGCCAAAAATCAAATGTCTGGTTTGTGTTTCATTCGCTCCAACAAAAAAAGAGAGTCTGAACAGCAATGTGCTACTTAAAAATGCATCATACATCAATGCAAACCTCTCAACTCACCTGTCAAAGTAAAGCTGATCAGTTTCCGAGGATGTTCAACACCCACCTGCTCTGCTAGCCCCTCCACCTGAGAAAGAAGAGGCAATGTCAGACTCTGTTTTCCACAGAAAACAAAAACAACACACAGACACATTTGTATTCCAAGGGAGCTAACCCTAACCCTATATTAGTCCAACTAAATTCACATAAATCTAAATGCTAATACAAGAGACAACTAGGAAGGTGGAGAATTGGATTTGCTGAAAGCAGGCAGTGGTGTAGCTGCACGAATGCACTGCTCAGTGTTGGTGGAGCAAAGACTCACATCTAGGTATGATTTATGGACATGTGACTATACTTTCATGCCTGGCTGAACAACTGCAAAGCTAGATTATGCACTAATTGTGTATAACTTATATGTCTACTACATTTTACATTGATTTTATATTCATTTGGTGTTAAAATTAACTTGCAGAGACTTTTTTTCTTGAGTGAATAACTTTTGAAGTCCATCTGAAATCACATTTAATTATCTCTGTTTGCACTGAATGACATTTTTAAAATATATTGGTTATAGTTTTGGATGATTAGAATGAAGAAAAAGGGTCTTTGTGGGCATATCGAAGGCTTGCTTGACTCCATTAACAAAGCCAGACAGCCAGTGTCACACCATACAGAACGGAGACAAAGTAAACAAATGCTAACAGGGGAGCAACGACCAAAACAGCATCGGGTCTAAAGTGACATTTGCAGGTATGTTTACATGTTGTTTAATGTGCTGCAGCCCTTTTAGCTCTCCTGCTAAAGCTAATGCGGGTTGTTCAGAGTCTGTGGCTCTTGTGTGGTGTAGCAGGATGCAATCAGGCTCAGTGTGACCGTCCGCTCTGCCTCTGATAGAATAACACGTTATCGCTTTATGCAAAGATTTGATTTGCTGTATTGAAATAAGGCCTCCGGCTATGTAAGCAGATGACAGAACGCTATTTAATCAAATAAATGCAAAAGTAGAAGGTGCAATCATGAAATCAAAGAACATTTTTGCCAATTTTTCCCTTTTTGGTTTCTGATATGAACACAGTATAAGTGATTTACAGACTTAAGTGCAAAAATCAATCAACTTTTTATCTTTCTGGGTTTGAATTACCAGCAACATCACTTATGAACGCCTTGCTTTCTAGCAGATGAACGTCGACGGAGTCTAAACTACTTAAAACAATCTTAATTCATTTTAATTGTGTGCAATCTGCACCGCTGACGTTTCAACCACAATGCTATATGCTAAAACTATGCTCTTTCACACACACACACACACACACATACGGACCAGGACTGCTGGATTCTTCACGGTGATGCAGGGCGTCGTGGCTCGGAGGGCTCCACTCACGCCGTGGTAGTACTTGAAACAGATCTTGGTCTCAGCTGCAGAGGAAGCAGTGCAAACATTATCCGTCATTAGTTACAAAACTGTCAAAAGGTCTCATATATGTATTAAGACAAATTGTGAAATCCAAGGTAAACATACTGATCAGATGATTGTTTATAGCAGCTTTATGAAACATGATATTGCACTACCTTTCAACTTTTTTGCCAGGGAAACATTATACTTTTGATAATTGAAGAGTATTTTTATTAAGTGACAGAATATAACTACGTTTTTTGTTTCTGAAAGAATGGATGTTTTTGTCTTCCTGGTGTAACTTACGCTCCATAAAGTAGGGCCCGGGCTCCAGCCTCCAAACGATCTGACCCTTCTGAGTGCCATTCACCCCTCGGTTCTTACAGTCCCACACGTTGGATGGGCTGGTTTCATCTGGAGGAGTGTACAACTGTTAGGTGTGTGTGTGTGTGTTAATTCTGGGGTAAGACAGAGATAGATCAGTCCCCTTAATTTCAAACCAAAGAACATTAAATCAAATAACATTTCAAGCAAAAAACATGAGAGTGTTCGAGCTCTGGATTCTTCTCTCACCGAGCAAAAAAACTGCAACCAAGCTACATTTCTTCAGCCTTTCAGTTTGTTTAGTCTGCGGACTCTGTTTTTCCAAAACGCAAGTTTGCCTTTAATCAGTGAAAACCATTCCCAAAATAGCTTCCCTGCAACCTCTAACCAGAAGGACAAACACAAAACTTCCTCCGAGTTGAAAACAGGGAGGGGAATTCCGCTGTATCTAGCACTTTCACACACACAGATTAATGAAGCACCAACCTCATCTGACTGGTGGAGGGAGTGGAGGGAGGTGTGTGTACTGTATATGTGTGTGTGTGGATGAGAGGAGGGCAAGTTGCTTATCATTGAATGTCTGCTTAGTCAAGGAAAGCGGTAGCCCCTCTGGGGTATAAGACCCTGGAGAAGGTAATGAAGTCCTGGCGGCCTTTTAATCGATATGAAGTGACCCGGCGCCCCGCCCGGCACCAGCCGTTTACACTATCTCATTCTCCAATACCAACGTCTGGACAATTTAATCCACTAATCAAGATGGGTGAAGACCTGGAGGTCATGATCATTTGGTAAACAAGTTAAAAAAAAACTACGTTCTCCTATAAATAACTACACGGTGTCCTTTTGAAGCTCTTCCAAAGGTGTAAGTTTACTTTTTCCCCAATTACCATAAATGCACATGAAGGTTGTAAAAGTCAAAATCAAGTCTGTTGTACTGCAGGCTTGCCCGACCTCCCAGAAGTCAAAGGCACCCATTGTTTTCTGAAATCCATTATCCCTTCCTGACACAATACATCATGCTGCACAGATCGTGGATGACAATTTTCCCTCAACGTCAATGTATTATACCAGTAATTATCTGGTGTAAAGAAACACTTTTCATTTTTTGATTTATTGCATAATGCATTATGTTCTGTGCTCATTGACGACAGTGGAACAACAACATTGATTATGCAGTTAAAGACTCACATCAGGGAAAAACATGATAGAGATTAAAAAAAAAAAAGATTTATCATGGTTATTAGTAGAGTAGCATGGCTGTATGAGCTGTTTGAGCACTTTAATGTTCAGCTGGTCGGGTTTTCATCATATTTCATATTCAAATTAAATAAAATGGTGGTTCAAAGAGCCAAAATGAAACTTCCTGGTTCTGCTGCAGAAGTATAAAAACCTATTTTAAAATCACACTGACATTTGTAGCAATGCAAACTGATAAAAATCCAGCTTCGGAGCAAAGTTGTACTCAACAATAAGATGTCTGGTTCGCTCCATTTGTATGAATATGGACGGTAAATTAAAAACAAACTATCTAACATCATTGTTCATTTAAGGGGGTATCCTCAAAAAGACGAAAAAATAAAAAAAGACTGGTCAAGATGAGTATCCTGACTTTTACTCACTACATTGAGTCGGGCCTCAAAAAGACTCGATCCTACAAATTTCCATATTGCAACCAATAGCATGATTTCATTCAACGACCCCAGTTTGTAATATAAATGATCACATTAATGTAACCAACAACAAACCCAAATGGAGACTTTAGACAGACAAGACATAATACAGCTGTTTCCATGGGTTAAAAGCTATTCACCACCAAGTAAACAAAACTTTATGAGTGAAATCAGTTTAATATTTGTTTCTTTAGCTGCCTTTAATTAACACTATTTCCCAAAAGTCCTACACCATCGTGGGTTAATGCTGCATTCAAAGAAGATCAGCAAAATGGGAACAACAATCAAACTTCCCGTTTTTCTGTCTTGGAAGTGTTCTCGCATTATTCCAAGATGGTTACTCCTGTTTGTAGCCTCACATATTATTTCACCAAGTGGAAGGATATCTTATAGTAGCTGTTGGATTTCCCCAATATTTCAACTTAAACACTGACATGAATGTTTTTTTTTCCAATTTGGTGGACATGAGCGCAGAATAAACATCAATAGCTTGACAGATGAGGCATGTTAAAGGAAGGACAATTAGTTCAGACATGGCGGTATATACAGTGATTACAGTTCAAAAGTTATATATGAATATTACAGAGCTGCAATTATAAGTCAATTGGCAGAAAATTAATCTACAACCATTCTGACAATTGTTGAATTATATTAAGTAAATCCAGTGGTAGTAAACTGAATATCTTTGGATTTTAGGCTGTTGGTCGAACAAAAGATCGGCTAAAAGATCAATCTATTAATCGAGAAAGTAATCGGTAGATCAATAATTGAAAAATAATTGTTAGTTGCAGCCACAGAATATTATAAATATATATATAAATATGAAGGAAACCAGGTTACGATGATGTAAGTACCAATCCTTTGATAAATTTTAATGGCAGCTGTTTTTTTTTATGCTAACGAATGGTTGTTGTTTAACTTTTCTTAAAATTATGAAGGCTTCAACTTCTGATAGCATGTATTAAATATTATAACCCTAAATATATTAACCCTTGAAGCTGATGAAACAGAAGCTAGCTCCTAGGTGTCGTCAGGACTTCAGCCCCATGTGAGCGAAACAGCGCAGAATTCATTCGTAGATTCTTGATAACAAATGTGCTGCTTGTACACAATCGCTCCTGTATTACTTTTCACCGTGATGGACAGATCTGCCTGACAGTTCGAGCCTGATAGCCCTCTTCAGCACATAGGTCAATGAATTTCTCCCCTGTCAAATTGCTGTCTCTAAGCAGGATTAGCATACATTATTGGAGACCACCCAGGCTCGCCTCGGAGACGTGCATGGTTTGTGATGGTGTGTGTGTTATCGTATACCGAGGCAGAGCCAGTTACATGTCGACTCAGCCTCCAGTCCTGTGTAAAATCTCAACAGCTCCTGTTTCAGTATTGACTCTGAGTTGGAAGCTTCTGCACAAGACTCTACTTGGCTATTCTCAGCTCCCAAAAATAAAACACTGGGGTCAGCCGGAAAGCTTTGAGGACAGGTGGGGTCAAGTCAACTCAGAAACTTGAAGGCATCTCTTGAAGTTGACTTAAACTGTGCAATTTGGTCTGGACTAAATTTGGTAAAATATGAAATTTGGTAAATTGTTTTAAACTCAAAAAGGACGATCACAAGCCTGCATCAAAAATCTGAAAGGGTCTGAAATTTAGGGCCAAATTTCAATATCAAATCATCCAACTGGATTATACTGTACAGAATACACCGGCTGACGGGTGCCAGCTCTGATTAAAGTTTAAAAAAAAGAGAAGTTTAAGCTCACAACTCAAAGCGTGTCTACAAAGGAGGCATGTTAGCAACAATTCACTCGCATTGTCAGTCCTGCATGTCTGACGGGTCACATATGTTTCAATTTTCTACATAGTCCATCTAGCTGCATGTATTTTACTTACGTTGCATTATCAATTAATCTGCAGAATATTTTCTTAATTAATCAATAATCCTTAAAATGTCTATAAATTCTATAAAATGTAAATTGTTGCAGGTTTACCTGAATGCATCTTGTCTGGACACAACATCAGGGTCCAATCACAAGCTTTAACTGGAGCTTTCAACTGTACGACAGAGCAGCAGGGTTTGCTCAGTTGTCATGGAGATGGAGCTGTTGTCATGCGAAGATATGGTTTCATCCAAAGTATTATAATATATATTACAATATTTGTATATTATAACATATGAATAATAGCTCATCATCTCTCTCTATGACAAGTGAGTCAGAGTTTTTAGCTGCTGAAGAACCAGAAGCACTTCCGGTGTCTTGCTTTGCTCATCAACTGGCTGAAACGCAAAGTCTGACTACAGAAGTTATGTACTGGTGGTGAGACACACTGATGGGTTACTCCTCAACACTGCTAATAACTTAAAAAGACAGAGGAAATAGATCATTTAACAGCACAGGAGGGCCTCCACCATCAGTCTAACCCTTCCCAAAGCTCATTTTTATTGTTTTCAACAATGCCAGCCCTTTAAAAAAAAACATCTCTGCCAGCAACTCCATCTATACAATCATCATCAGGTATCATGCAAGCAAATCTCACCAATATGGTACAGCCCGATCCAGTCGGTCGCATCCACTTCCTCCTTGATATCCCAGGATATGACGAGGTTCTGGCCCCGGTTCAGCGTGTACTCCAGTGTGGATGCCGTTAGCGAGGACCGGCTCTGGGAGGTCACCAGATCTGTATCGCTGTTGGCCCGTGGAAGCCCGATGGGACTGCTGACGACAGAGACGCTATCGACGGAAGCCCCGCCCCTCTCCGCCAGGGTTCGCAGGTTCTCCGGGCTGAGGGTGTGCCGCAGGTGGGGGCTGCGCCTCCGTGGAGCTGATAGATGTTCACGGCCCCCCACGGCCAGGTTGGGTGCATTGTGGGAGCGCGTCCTGGGTGGTAGGACCGCCGTGGCGAGGGAAGGGCGCATGTTGTACGGCGAAGACGAAGAGGCAGCTACGAAAACTGTTGATGAGAAGGCCCAAAGAAGAGGCAGAGATAAGAGGCTTTTTTTTTTTTATTGATTGAGCTGGTTGTTTAAGTGATGACACATTTTTGCTGATTTATCCATGTTGACTCAACTTATATCCTCATGTTATGACAGTGAAAAGGTTAGAAAAGGTTGTCATGAGACAAAACATATGGGAGTCTTAGAAATCATGTGCTGATTCCTTCTCCACAGAGGCTCCTCGGTCCTCCCATCATTACCATAAAGGCTATAGCAGAGGTTGAAGATATCCAACAGTTCTTCGCCACTCTTATCTCATGTTATCCAAGGGCACAGAGAGCCTGAAAATGGGTAAAGAGAGAGAGAGAGAGAGAGAGAGAGAAATCAGTAAGCTACAACATCACTCCCACACAACAAAAGGAACGATTGCATGCAGCAAGTTGCAATCAACAAACGACTGAACAAGCATTAGTCACCAGAGGGGTTGTTTCCCGTCAAAGAACCTGTCAGCAACACAAATAACCCTGCACAACCGTTTCACTCCATCCTTTCTTCTTTGACAACCCCGTCTAATGACATGAGGAAATGGATGTGAGGCAGGTTTGCGCAATTCCTTTTATTGTTATAATTAATTTTTGAGTTGTTTCCGGATCTGAACGGTAAAGGAGTAAACACTGTTTACTTCTTTGAATGACTAACGAAGCACTTAATTAGGGGTTTTATACTGTATGTTCTTCTTGGTGGTACAAACAGACCTCTACCCCCTGCGGAGAACAGTAGACTGAAATGATCTCATTTTAAATCCATTATCTCTATGAGACCATTGGAAAAAAAGACATCTTTGATCCATCGTAATAACCCTCACACACACACACACACACACACACACATCTCTGTGACTGGATTTCTATGCTATCTGTCAGTATCGGTAGACAGACAGCTGTATCTGCCTCCCAGGAAGCTCTTCAATCAGCAAATTGCCAGTTTGGGAGCTGTCTGGGGAGTGCTGTCACAGTCTCCACCAGAGCCATTTTGTTTTAAAAAAAAAGGACGGATACCGTGTGACTCCAGAATCTAGCCAAAAGGGAGCTGTTGTTTAGACGGACTAAGGAGCAGAGAAGGGAGAAAGGTTCGGTAATATTCAGCTAATATGTGCCTGGTGCAGTGACTGGAAAATGATGTGGGCTGCAGTCTGAGCTAAGCCCTGATATCTTTGGCATTTTAAGTGCATATACGTCTCAAAAGCTGAGCTGTTCAGTGGTGCTTTGAAACCGTTGCCTCCTCTGCAGGCCTCGGCGTGCGGTGTGCACTGTATGTGTCACTGCGTTGAATGAATTCATTTGGATTGGAAAAGCTAATAGCATTCGAACTGAAAAACCTACGAGCGAGACATCACTCCAGTTCAAAATGACATAATTGTCAGTGACACAGCTTCCTCTTATATTTTGATGTGAATGCGCATTTTTGGAAGTTCATTTCTGCTCTTTGCTTCGTCAATAAACTCTCTGATTTCCTTCCACATCCACCCACAGCACGCTCTGCAGCATCTATCAAAATAACAGAAATAATCAACTTCAATAAATGCTTCTGCAGCGGGTACAAGTGCTGGCAAATGTCTCTTCCTGTCAGAAATAGTGCAAATGAAAACAAATATTTTCATTATCGATGAATCTGCTATTGTCTTTCTTGACTAATCGATTAATCAGTTTATTTTATGGCACTTACTACACTTACGTTGTTGTCTCCTGACTAGATCCCTGCATGTGATGTATCAGTCTAATGTGTACGTCGCTTTGGATAAAAGCGTCTGCTAAATGAAAAAATGTAATGTAAATGTAAATAAAACAACACAAAACTGTGAAAAATGCACATCACAATTCCCTAAAGCCCAATGTGACATCTTGAAATCTCTTGTTTTGTCTGACCAACAGTCCAAAACCCAAAAATTTATTATATAAGACCCAGAAATGCAGCAAATTCTTACATTTGAGAACCTGGAACCATCATATATGTATATACAGTTATAGTTATATAGTTTTTGCTTAAAAATTATTTAGACGATTAATCGATTATCAAAATAGTTGATTCTGTTTATCAATAAATCAATTCATTGTTGCAGCTGTAGTCAGTAATCTATTTTCAATCTTTTGGTTCAGAGTCCAATTTATTATTTGGAATGATTTTCCACGCAGCGAGATAAAAGGAAGGCTGTGTGTGAAATTATATGAAATTCTTCACCGTGTAAAGACGGAAAATGATTTCGAGAGCGATTCATATGTTGTAAGTTATATGAAGAACTGTCTCATATAACGTGTGTATATATTGCCCTTGAATCGATTCACTTTGCATTTTGAACTGATTGAACAGGGATGATGAACTGGCCTCTGCGCTGATGTATGTGGATTGGCTGCTGTGTTTCCAGATAACCCAAGCCTGATATTGAAATAAGATCTGCTGCATTTGACATGAGGAAAGCCTGGACGTCCCTGACTCGACAAGATTACCAGAGCACAGCTCCATCACACACACACACACACACACACACACACTGCATACAGGGATTTATGACAGAATAAAACCTTCATCACAGATGTCACATATGCAGGAATACGTAAATCCTGCTCACGTGCGCACATGGCCCTCATACACAGTCATATAGCAGCAGTCGGGAGGGATGCCTTCCATAAACAAGCAGAAGCTCATTCAGTTAAAGGAGAAACAAAGAGTATATGTAACTGCTGAGTTGTTATGTAAGTGTTCCTCTGGTCCAAGCGTCCCCTCGTCCCCCCCCCCCCCCATGTTTGCCAAGCATTGTCTAACCCTGATGTGTAGTTGGCGACGTCTTGGCTCCACCCGTCCCACTCCAAACAGAGGGGATAAGGAGTCTGTCTACCAGCTACAAACAGCACGGACCAAAACATGACCTCAAGAAAGGGCATTCAACAATCTGGACTCATGCCAGTGAGCTTTTTTTTTTTTCTCCCCCCGAAAAGACTCCCATTTCCCATTTTAATCCCAATTCAACTGCTCTGCACGGTTTTGACCTGATGTGGGGATTAGTGATTGATTCTCAGGAGATGGACAGGAAGGGCCAAGGGATAAACAAGGTGTAATATGAGTATCCAAAAAAAATTAAACTGTGCTTCTAACTCTAACCATTTTTTTTTTTGAGATGATGTTAACTATCACACCAATCTTGCAAAGGCTGTCATTTCAATGCTGTTCTGTTATTAGGCGCCAAATACTTTGTACTCTGCACCGCTGTGCAGTGAATGCTAAAGAGAAATATATCTGCAGCAGAGGATCTGATGGAGTACGGAGGAAGAATGTGCTGGATTGTGGTTTTCTCATGTCATTTCTTCAGAGGACGCTCATGGAACAAGATGGCAAAGATGATTTCTAGGTTTTGGGAATTACAACGCACGCACACACACACACACACACACAGATATACGCATGTTGAAAATTTTGGTTTGTGAACGCTGTACAGTATCATACATATCTGCAGACTGTGCATGTTTGTGTTTCAATGTGCTTTTTTTTCTTCTTCATACTTGATAAAAAAGTAAATTCACTATTTTAAGGCTAGGATAGGCCGAGGCTCAATATTTTTTAACTAGTATCAGTGCTAGCAAGTATTGTCTGTATATCCGAGGCATGTTAGATCTTATTGCTCTGTGCCACTGAGCTCTATAAATACTCACTGGAGTATCAAATCTGGATTAATCTGCTGCTGAAAATAGTCCCCAACAAATGCACTTTTCCCTCCTGTTTGAGTTTTGTTTGCTAAACACAACAGTGTCCAGCTGTTTAAGTAAACAACTGAGCCTTTTTAAATTATATATTTGTGATAATGTCTTCAGTGAGAATGAGCGTGGGGCTGACAGGGTAAGGAAGTCAGGAAGTATTGATTGACAGATAATATGTGTTGTTGGTCTTTTTGTTTTAGGCAGCGGTTGCTAACTTGTGGGTTGGGACACCCGCAAGAGGTCACATGATAAATCTGAGGAGTCACGAGATAAACACAATTTAGAAAAAATATATTTCTGCTAAATAAAATTGTTTATTTTTTAGAATTTCCTCTCATATTTGGCTTTTTTTTATATATAAAAGTGAATTATTGGATAATTTACATCCTTAGGCCTTAAAATAAAGAAAACAATCACTCTTTGGCAGAGGTAAAAAATAGACATTCAAAACCCAAAACAGATTCTGAACAAATGATTTAAGGCATTTTATTCATAAATGTGTAAAGTAGGGCTGCTGCAGCACTCCCACCCTACAGTCCTGCACCCTCGCCTCCAGGTGGTTGGAGCATCTAAAAGGCTCATTTGTGTTGTTGCAAGATTTATTTATTTTCTGTCATCTGCGAGCCAGTCTGGCAAAAAAAAAAGACCCAGCCCTTAAAGACAGCGGCGTATAGAATATTAAAATGCGAAAAACATTATTATTATTATGTCCCAAAACACAAAAACAACTCTGAAATTTATGTATGTGCATAACAAAATTCCTTTCAGCCAATCATGATGCAACTGCTGTAATTGTAATGGTACAATTCAAGTTTTTTTCTATAATAATTTAATGATTAGAGAGGCAGCTTTCAGTAATTGGAAACAAATGGAAATTGACATCAACATTTTTTCAACTCGTCACATAAATTAAGATAAGAGATAAGACAAGAATTCATTGATCCCCAGAGGGGAAATTCACAGTTACAGCTGTGCAGGAAACAGGGAAACAGATAAGAACCAAGAGTAACAACACAAACAAAATAAAAAGTCAAGTAAATGGAATTCAATCTATATACATTACAAACATTACTTGGGATATATTCATGACCTGACTTCTGCACACGTTAGTTCAGTTAGATATAGCTTTATATGTATATGTTATATAGATGAAGTATACAAAATCTTTACAACACACATTAAAGATGCAGCAGTGTTGTATATATGTATATATGATATAGATATACCTTATTTTCCAGACTATAATGCGCAGTTAAAAGCCTTTAATTTTCTCAAAAAACGACAGTGCGCCTTATAATCCGGAGCGCTTTATATATGGATTAATTCTGGTTGTGCTTACTGGCGCTCAGTCAAAATGTTTTAGTACGACAGGATTAGCATTCAGCTACACATTTCTCCGTTTTCTATTTATCCGTTTAGCGTCGCTAAGCTAGGCTAACCCATTGTTGCTAACTTTGGAGCTAACCCCTTCACTTTACTTCACAACTTCCTGCTGCTGCTGCTAACCGTTTCCTCTGCTCCGCTAGCATTTACCGTTATTTCAGACGCTCTCTCTCAAACATGTTTCAAGACAACTCTGCTCAGCTGCTCCCAAATGCTATTGATTTAAGAATGAATGAATATTTGGCGTTATTTTTGACATTTAAAAAATATTTTTGGCCTGGAGGGGGTTCACGTTGACCTGGTGGCCCGCAAGGCCTGTACTATTAGAGGGGAAACACCAGAAACACTGGCTAATGTTTGATTTAGCGGTATCAGACTGTGTTTTTTTAGAATGTTACAACTGAACAAGGTTGGGAGTTATTGTGAACACATTTGACAAGTTTGACTGACTGACTTATCTGACTGTTTTGTTTCGCTTAATGCGCCTTATAGTCCGGTGCGCTTTATATATGAAAACAGTTTGAAAATAGACCATTCATTAACAGTGGGCCTTATAATCCAGTGCGCCCTATAGTGCGGAAAATACAGTACCCTCCCCAACTTGAATGAGAAAGTGTGTCCAATCCTCCAACCAGCACCACACATACACCCGTACACTACCAGTCAAAGGTTTGGATATTTCATTCAAGTTAATGGGAAGGTGTGCCCCAACCTTTGACTGGTACTATACATAAACCACATACATCAATTTAAGCATCCAGCATCAGTTCAGTAATATTCAAACCTAATTTCTAGGAGTCTAGTTGTGTGAACTGTAGGTGCTGTGATATCCGTAAAGGGATTCCTTCTCCTCTCACTCACTTCCTCTCTGTTTCTGTGTGTGTATAGGTGTCGGTGTCAGCAGCGGGACCCCTCTGTGCCCCTGTGGAGGTGACTGCAGCACTTTACAGCCTGACAGAACGGGCACCTTGGGGAGCTGGCACACACACACACACACACACACACATAGAGTGGCACTGAGGTCTTATTGTGCCTCACTGACAAATAAAGTTAGGAACAAAAACACAGAACCAGCAGAAAAAAAGCTTCACACACTTAAAACCAACCCTGTTTCCTAGAAATTACGTTCATATTTGACTAAATTGTAACCACAAGTACGCTATTTTGCCAGAAAGGAAAAGCTGGCTGACTCACATTTTCTCTCAGCATAAGGAGAAAATTATGTTGATTAATGGATTTGGCAAGTTGCAAAAATGTCGTTACTGAAGGTAAATGTGAGGTAAATTTTCTGGTAAATGAGGTAAATGTTCAGCCAATGTACCAACTCCCCCCCCCCCCCACCAAAAGCAAATGATCTTGCAGTACAGTATACGCTAATAGAAAATACAGTTTGTTGTTTAGGCACTGGCAGCACTTGGTTAAGGTTAGGGAAAGATCATGGTGTCACAGCACAATCTTTCACCAACCTTAACCAAAGTGCTTTCATTGCCTAAGCCTGACTACATGAACCCAGGTCGTAATTGAGAGAGCAATTTAGTTGTATATGAACCTAACTAACCCTAATTCTAACCCTAACCCTATTTCTAGTTGACAGGGTTGCTGAAAGAAATGCACCACCCCATAAAACCAAGCAGACAATCAGAAGACGAAATGACACTCTTCTTCCTCACTGAGCTCCGACATGAACCTGGAAAGGTGGATGAAGACGAGAGCAGCCCACCTGCATGGCAACAACTTCCTGCGATGAGGCTTCACACTTTTGGAGGATGCGGTTTTGTGAGTCATTCGGATAGCACATGGGTTACACAGGGTTGGTGCCGGAGTGTTCCCACTTCGCTAGAAAAAGTGCATCTCAGTCTTGCTCGGGGCATTTCTAAACACATCACCCTGGGAGTATACGTCCGGAATGAGTCACTCCTCGGGAGGTATCCCTCCATGACAGGCCTAGGCGAGTCGAAAATGGCATTTACGCTGGAAGACTGATTGATATCACCTTGTCCAAGTTTAGAACGCTGACCTTTCTATAATGGGAATGTGGGTTGTATATGGATTTATGACAGGCATTTGTGTATACACAGACTGTATACAGACATATACTAAAGCGATAAGCCCCAAGAGGCCGTAGTGTACAGTGGTTTTAGAACAGCTAAGGGGCGTGGAGTGCCTAAAACCCCCTTAGCTGTATTAAAATCACTGTGAACCATAGTCTCTTGGGGCTTATTGCTTTTATAAAGTGGTTACTCCATATACCTGGCAGGGTTTCATAAAACAAACACACAGCAGCAAAAGTTCTTCAGCGAAATTTAGCAGAACGGTTGCCAAGCAACACACAGATGCAGTGGAAAGCATGCTAATCAGGCTAATCAAGCATCCTTAAAGATTGGGGTGATAATCGATATTAAGGCCTATCTGGATATCGCCATTCATTGTGCAATTGTTGAAGTAGTGTTCAATGTTAGCTCTGGACAGGTGCACTGAATTTACACAGGGAAAAGTTGTTACAACCCGGTCAGTCCTATCTGCTGACTCTTCTGCATACTGCCCCCCAGAAAAGTCTCTGGCAGGTAGGTTATGCTGTGTACTGACGGTGATTAAGTGATTTCAGGTAAAAAACTCGACCTCACAATGCCTTTGTTGCTTTCCATGATGCATGTTGGAGTCAGGATCTCTCCCACAACAGGGTCCCACCTTCGTTTCTTGGCTTTTCCAGCTCTTTAATTTCTCTCTCAATAATTTCAGCATGTGTCCATTCTTTTCTATCCTGTTTATGTCTGTCCACCACTCATCCATACTTAGCCCACCCGGTAAACTGAAATTCACAAAAAAATCTGACATGTTGAAACAATTTGTATATGGGACTAGTTGGTGCAGTAATATTGTTGTAATGTGGTCTCAGTTGTTTGTTTATAGAGAATTGTACAAAGGCTTCATATGCAGCTCAGCTGCTCATGATCAAGGACCAGAACTATCCGTTTTATAAAAATGAATGCTGACAGATCTTCAAGAGACGTTTCAGCTTCTGAACAGACTATTTCAGTTCTTTTATCACACCAGTCATTGGTTGTTCTGGTCACTTCTTTTTATTTTCTTTAACCCGTACTTAGGACGTATACATAGACATTTTTCTAGTCGACATCATCCATCAGCACCACCAACAGCACCATCAGAGTGACTAAGAGCTTATGAAAAAATCATTGTGAAGTTGTTTTTGTGCCTTAAACTGCATAAATTTCAGAAGTAATCGTGGGAAAATGTTCATTATTCCAAGAAGGAGATCTACTGGTTAGTCAAGAGTGCAGAATTAGCTATTAGCTTCAAATATCTGGTCAGAGTCCAGGATTTTATGAAGGTGGTGGATGATTTTACACTGAATTTGCAGAAAGAAAGGCTTTAAAGGTCACTCTAAAGCTCACTCTGTTACAGTGGTCAGTTTGAGTTTAGTTTCAGTGTGCCATTGGGTGGAAAAAGCATCACGTTGTTATGTTTATAATCCTTCAGAGAAAAAATACAACAGGTGTTTAGAATCTCTTTTCATGATCCTTTGTGGCTGAGCAATAATATTGATTAAATCCCATACTGAAATAGCAGGATTTTTGTTAATGTTAGAAATATAATTATCAGAATGACTAAATCTGCCCTGCGCAGCAAACAGCAGGGATTTTATGCTAACCTTACTTTTTACTTTACTTTCTATGCCAGCGTTACTGTTAACTTTTTATGCTAATGTTACTTTTTTTAACTTTTAATACTAACATTACTTTTTACATTACGTTATGCTAACGTAACTTTTTTACATTTTATGCTAACATTACTTTTTATGCTAACAATACTTTTTTTTTTAAATTATGCAATGTTACCGTTAACTTTTTATGCTAACGTTTTCGTTTTTTTACTTTTCTTTTTAATTTTTTTACTTAGTATGTGAAAATTTGTTGTTTTTACTATTCATGTTAACATAGAGATGTGAAGTGGGAGGGGCTCCTGGTTACTGAATTGTTTTCCCTCAATCTGTATTCCTATTTCAAATATTTCTCGAAATGATCTCCTCAGTGTCACTGAACATAGAAACTCAGAACTTGGTTTACTTTTTATGCTAACGCTCCTTTATTGTTTTTATGCTACTGTTGTGAGGGAGGCATCTGTTTTTAATTCATGATCCTGAGTGATGGTTTGGGACATTCAGTTCATTTCTCACTGAATGTAGAACTAACTTTGTGTAGTCTGTTAGCATTATCTTGTTCGAGATACATTTTACATCGTCTGTAAAGAAGGGAGGATCAACAACATGATGTTTTATAGAAATATATAGAAACTCTGAATTTATTTTGAGAAATTTTTATTTATTAGTAGGATAGTGCAAAATCCAACTGGCAAAATAAAAATCTTCCTCTTGAAGAGTTAGAATACGAAGAGTTTCTATAAAACACCATGGTATTGATCCTCCTGGCTTTCCAGACAGTCAGAACAGCTTCGGGTTTATGTATTTTTCCTTTTCCAGATATTTCGTATTTGGGAGCGTATTTTTCTTAATGATTGTGTTTTCACTTTTAAACGTGTTTCAGTATTTGTGGCATTTCTTAGATTTGAAGCACATTTTTCTTAATGTTTATGCTTTAAAAACAAATGTATTTATTTCAAATAATATAGAAGACACATCCAGTCACCTGACCGGCATTGACCGTTTTTCACTAATAGCATCGTCATTCGCATTGAATCTCCACAGTGTTACATTGTTATGTGTTGGACTTTTTCTACCAGGTTTAGTTTTCTCTTTACATTATTAGATGTTGATTTGTATTTCTTGGTTGTATGGTGCTGTTATGAAACCCTGAATTCTCTTTGGGATAAATAAAGTTTTAGTATTTGCAGCATTTCTGTCTGTGTGTGTTTACACTTTCACATGTATTTTACAGTTTTTTTTACACAGCACTTTTAGGCTCGGACCACATTTCCTTAACATTTGTGCTTTTGGTTTTGTATGTGTTTTGTCTTCATATGCAGTCAAACGCATCAAACACCAGACATCTTTTCTACCTAATTCAACCTCAGCACATCTAGAAGACAGCTGCTTTTCATGTTAGCAGAGCTTATGATGGATTCTCAAAGTGACCTTTCACCTGCTTTAATCTTCCTCTTTAATATGGGTACTGGAGTACGATACGTTGATGGCACAGGGCAAAGGATAGCTGCTGTTATGAGGTGTGAACCTTCCTTGAAACATGAGTGTGCAGCACATACTGTAGGCAGATGGGAAGTAGTGTGTAATTGAAGGTCTGTTCGGGTGTACAGCCAGCTCTTTAAATATTAAAAGATGAGGGTCAAAGAGGATTTCTACATCAACCTCCTTTGCCTCATTAAATCTACCCATCCATGACTCAGAAACTTCACACGTAGATTTACTCATCAGTTATCAGGCTCATCAGCAGCTGACATGAGGTTTTTGCGCACAGCCTGGACAGCAGTCAGGACTGAACATTCACAGGTTCAGATTGTCCCCTTGTCAAATTCTGTCAAGTGAGGAAAGTTGCTTTTGGTGATGATCCGCAGGGACAAAAATCGAGCAAAACTGTATTTTTTGCTTGTTCCAGTTGATCTCAGATAACGGATTTGCTTAAAGTATCATATTTTTTTGAAAAGCAGTGCATGCTTGCAGTTTTTTTTTTCTCCAGATTTCAACCTAACTCCTACCTTGAAAGCAGATCACAGTGAAAAGCAATTTATGCAGGGTAAGATCTCAAAAGACACTGCGGCGCATGTGATTGGATTATAGCAACCAATCCCAAATATGGCCACAGAAATTCTTTCATTTTACTTGAATGCCAGTGGGCTTACAAGTCTGAGCTGAGTGATGGTTTTCATGTGTAAACACACAGGCCACTTTCTGGACTAGTGGGCATCTCAGCATCTCAGAGACGTGAAGGTAACCCCCGCTTGTGGCAATATCACGTCAGCAGAAAAAAAAAAAATCACGTTACATAACACTTCGACTCCAAGTTTTAATCATTTCAAATCAATCTGTGCGCTGCCGAGGCCGCGCACGGCCGCTTTTGCGCACATGACTGAGCAGGCCATATAGGGACCGCACTGTGTGAATGTGCAGGTGTCATCGCTCGCTATTGGATTACTGTGGGAATTCCCTACGTCATTTTCTTTTTATGCATCTCCTTCACAAGACGCATGCATTGAAACCAATATCAATCAATTAACCCCTTCAGTGCAAACCCACGACAAGCGCAGAATAAACGTGAAAACGACGCTGCGGTTGTTTTAATGACAGGTTCTGCCTGCTTTGAGCATAATCATCATCATCATTATCACCATCACTGCTGGAAGCCATGAACACCTACATTCATTGACGGCGCACTGGGTGGCAGAGCTTACCTTTGGCGCAGAGGTGCGGGATGGAGGAAAACGGTGTACGGATGATGACAGCGCTGCCACCAACACCTGCTCAGAGCTTTCTGCGCGGGGATATCACGGTTTAGGTCGTTATCCCTGCAGTCCAAATGAGGCGAGACGGGCGGGGTGCCGCGCTAGGGCCCCCCCTCCCTCTCAGATCCCGAGCCAGGGCAGCTTTGGACTCGGAGTCACGTATCGAGACGGTATCCCTCCTCAAAGCTGCGGCGCTGCAGAGACACCTCGGCCCTCTTCGGGTAGCAGCGCCCAGAGGTGTGCGCATAAAGTCCTCCTCCACCACCGGCAGCACCACCACCTTCCTGCACTCTGTCCGCACAGGAGGCTGCCGCTGTCGGCTTCACTCGTGCAGCTCATGCAGGCATCGCATCGTTATTCCTCCCTCTCTGCATCGCAATGCGCTGCAGTCAGTGCCGACGTCCTCCCACCAGTGCCGGCAGATGCTCAAAATCTGACTGGGCAGAGCATGCAACCGCTGTCAGTCCAGAAAAAAAAAAACCCCAGCGGAGGATGGCGTAATGTTTGGTTATTGGCAGCAGAGTGACTCTCCTTGCTGGGGGCTGCGGAGGGATTTGTTCAGATGTCCGTAGTGCCTGAGATGTAGTTTTTTTATAACACATACTCAGTGGTGAAAGTAACTAAGTACATTTACTCAAGTACTGTACTTAAGTACAATTTTGAGGTTCTTCTACTTTGAGTATTTCTATACTTCCATTCCACATTTCAGAGGGAAATATTGTACTTTCTACTCCAGCTTTAGTTATTTTTCAGATGAAGATAATAAAATGAGTTAAAATACAACACATTGTTAAAGATGAAACCAGTGGTTTCCAACCTTTTTTTGGCTTTTGACGTCTTACAAAAAGCAGTGTGTAGTCGGGGTCACATTTCACATGTCTATGAGTTGTTAACAGCTCCACCAAATAGTGATTTTTACCTCTAAACTTCTCACATGCTTTCATTTCAATAAATGTTCAAATGATACAATATTTCAGCAAAAACCAAAGAAAGAAAGAAAAAAATCCAAAAACTGAAAACAGATTTGTGTATCAGAATTTTGTTTTTTCTTCTTTCCTCTCCCATTAATCATCTCATGACCCCTCAGATTTATCTGCTGACCCTTTGAAGGGGCCCCGACCCCTAGGTTGGGAACCAGTGGACTAAACTAGCTAACTGTATATAAAGTAGTGTAAACTAGCTCCACCTCCAGCAGCTGCAACAGTAACATGCTGCTCTAACACTGATGCTT
Source organism: Euthynnus affinis (assembly GCA_029490765.1). Classification (NCBI taxonomy): domain Eukaryota; kingdom Metazoa; phylum Chordata; class Actinopteri; order Scombriformes; family Scombridae; genus Euthynnus; species Euthynnus affinis. The sequence goes on from CM055850.1 coordinate 27,307,732, forward strand.
CAGTATTAATAATCTAATGATGTCATATATAATAATATATCAGTCAGAGGGACCAAACCACTACTTTTACTGCAATACTTAAACTACATCAAGCTCATAATACTTGTAATGTAGTTTTACTGTAATAGGATTTTTCATACAGGACTTTTACTCATATATTTTTACATTGCAGTATTGGTACTTTTACTTAAGTAAATGATCTGTTTACTTCTTCCACCACTGTATATATAAGTATATTAATGTGGCAATATGCCACAGTGGGTGGTGACTCTAGACTTTAGGCTGTACTGAATGCAGTAATCCTGTGGAACAATTAATGCACAGTTAGTGCATTTACTCCAGTAGTTGCATTTCACTGCAATTTAGAGGTTAGCCTACTCGCACTTCAATTGACTTTCTTTTTCATTTTATGTTATTTCATACACATCAGAGTTAAATAGTGTACATTGTACAACATGCACCTGAGAGCTATACTTACTGATTTGTAAATTTAGATTTCATATACAAAACATATGATCAATATGATGTATTAATAAGAGATTTAACTTCACAAAATAACACAAAGGATAAAAGATAAATAGATTAAAAAAAAATATATAGATAAAAACAGCATCCAACTACAACATCAAAATGCTGTTTATGCTATTAAATTATAATAGTAAGAAAGGGGCCACTCTGCATAATACTTAGGTGATAATACCTATTTTTCTTCAGTAAACTTTTGAATCCAAGACTTTTCTGTGTAATGGAGAATATTTGCTGTGTAATATTGTGCTTCCCAAGCAAGGATCTGAATTATTCTTCCACCACTGATAGCAGCCCATCTTTCAAGTCAATTTAATTCATGTATCCCAATATCACAAATCACAAATTTGCCTCAGGTGGCTTTACTATCTCTCCAGCAATACGACATCCTCTATCCTCAGACCCTCCATTCAGAGCAACAGAGGGGGGCGGGCAGACATGCAGTAGTGTTGTGTGCACACAATAGACCAAATATCAAAATTACATAAATACAACACAGACAAACAGGATGGATTCATATATGTGCACATATATGAAGGATCTCATCAGGGGGATGTCGAGCAACTTCCAGGTTAACCCAAGTAAATTAACCTGTTGTAGACTACACATAGCACATATTGTGACCTTAATGATAGGAATTTTCAATTATAAAGGCACATTGAAAAAGGACAACCACTTTCCACCAGTTTCAAACGAGGCACCTGTATAAACACAGTTAAGTAATCAGGGGAGTGTGCAGAAGGGTGTAATATGCAGCCGTGTTACTGTCGCAGACCACAAACACCAACTGGCAGGGACACGGGGCCCCCTGGTGGCCGCTCAGCAGAGGTGCAGCAGGTCTACAACATTCAATGAAACAGCAAACTGAACATAGAGTGCAAATGGTGCAAGTGTACAGGGTGGAAGAAGTACTCAGATCCTTTACTGCAGTAAAAGTACCAACACAGCAATGTAAAAAATACTCCATTACAAGTAAAAGTCCTGGATGAAAAATCAGACTACAGTAAAAGTGTCAAGTATTATCAGCTTGATGTAGTTAAAGTATTGCAGTAAAAGTAGTGGTTTGGTCCCTCTGACTGATATATTATATATGAAATCATTAGATTATTCATACTGAAGCACGGTGTGAAAGGCAGTAATGTTGAACTAAACATTCAAAACATATCTGATTGGATTGTTCTTTGTTTTGTCTACATCATTTATTCTTTATTCAGATTGTGTGACTGCAGCGTGTCAGAGATCAGCTGTGTTTCATTGGTGTCAGCTCTGAAGTCCAACCCCTCCCATCTGAGAGAGTTGGAGCTGAGCTTCAATGACCTGCAGGTTTCAGGAGTGAAGCTGCTATCTAATCTTAAGCACAGTCCACACTGTAGACTGGAGATCAGTAGAGAGTTGTTATCAGTCCATGCCTATTTCAGCCATATTGTATTAAACATAGCATCAAAGCAAAGATCCAGTATTTCCTGGTGTACCTCCAGCTTTCTCAGTGGCTGCTTTCCTCAGTGAAGCTGTGAGAGGAGAGTGGTGACAGACTGTGGGATTGAAAAGAAAGACAGAGAGAGAACAATCAGCCAATCAGTTCAGCCAGAAGTTTGCTGTGATCATGTGTTTGTGTTGTGATGCGAGGACTACTGTTATTGTTGTGTTCATGCCTGCAGGAAATAAAGCTGGACTACAGCTGACAGCCTCACAAGATGCATAGACACAGTGGTCTTCAACATCAAAACTGTCATACCATCGAATCTGATCTGAAAGTGTTTGTTCTCTTATTTCAACACTGCACTAAAAAAATGTATCAGTTCGTCTTTATCAGAGTTTTAAGAACAGTCTGACTGCAGCTTGCAAATCAAAGACCCTGATTTCACTTAACCATCATGGCGTTTAGTAACCATGTGGTCTGTATACGGACCAGAATGTCTGCTCAAGTCCTGGAATCACAACAGGTGTTTAGCTGACTGTTGTGATGAATTAACTGCAGGAAAGACCTTCAAGTCCCAAAGAAACTCTGCAGCTTTTACACGTTTATAATGGTTCACATGTATCAACAGTAAATCCATCAGTAAACTGATGAATGAATGTCTGTTGCTGCAATACTGATGTGTTCATGAGTCTCAGCAGTTTTTTTCTTGTGTGTACTCAGTGAAATTGAGCTGAGCTTGGAGCTCAGTGTGTTCACTCCAACATGTTAACATGAGAGCTGAAAGAAAGCTTGATACACTGCACAGCTGTTCCACTTCAGGTCTGAATGGGACTGAAGTCCCTGCTGGTCTGCTACATCAATGACTGACAGCTGTTGAAGTGAGTCTCACTAAACATTGATGTATGACCTTTGTTGTTTCTTCTCTCATCACCTGGGAGCCATGTCTGGTTACAGAGAAAGAGAAAAGTTTTATCATCGCTTGAAGCAGCAGTAGCAGGTTGTATGTAGAGAGGCTTGGACTGGGCCATGTTACTGGGAGGTAGAGTGGAGAGCTTCATTCAGCAGTGACTGACAGAGAAATCAGTGGAGATGACTCTGTGCACCAGTAAGAAACTGATCTGAGAACAGCTTCACTGTCAGACACAAAGTCCACCATCATCCCAGTGTGTTCCTCTGGATCTGGCAGAGTATCTGGACTCTGCTGCTGCTCTGTCCTTCTACACCGTCTCTGCAGACTAACACTCCTCCGTTCTCCACATTTTCTTTTTTTATCCACCCAGATTCTAAACCCAAAGTGACTCTGCAGATAAGTTTGGTTTATGACAACATATATGTCATGACCTGTTTTAATTACTCCATTGCTTTCAGCTCCACTCAGTGGAATGATGGAGAATTGTAGTTCATTTCCACAATGTGGACATTAAAAGGCAGCATTCAGCCTGTATGTCTAAAATGCTGTTCAAAATACACAATAGTAAAGACAAAACAATAAATACTTAGAAGAAAAGACTATCTTTACCTTGTTTTCTTGATCTTGAGGCTCACCAAGTGTAGGTGGCCCAAACTGTCATCCATGTGCTCATTTGTTAACTTCTGTTTCCATAAAACTGGATTTGTTTGGCTTTGGGTTTTTTTCTTTTTTTACTATGGCATTTGGTCAGTGTTGCGGTAAGGACAAGCACATTTAGATGAAAAAAAATCAACATATAAATAATCAGTAAACAAAGAAACAAAAAAATCTATATGGTGTAAAGTAATGTAATTGAATTAGCTCATTTTCCAAGATGCGTAGTAACACTGTGTATATTTACCAAGCATCATATGAGACATTTGAACATAAATCCTATATTTCACTGCTGGGACTTAATAAGCTTGTAGCTGCATGAACACCCCCCAATATGTATGTGTATGTATATATATATATATATATATATATATATATATATATATATATATATAGTACTGTGCCAGTTTAAGGCACTTCAGAGATACAATAACTTTGGAAAGACACCTGATAAGATCTGAATTTATCCTTCAGCATGACGAGCCCCGAACATACAGAGTCATAAAGAACTATCTTCAGCAACAAGGAGTCCTGCAACAGATGGCGAAGCAGCTGAGATGCCGAAATCCACAGACGAACTGTGGCAACTTCTCCGAGATGCAGGAACGACTGACCTGCAAAGTACCTGAAAATCTGCGTGCAGGTGTTCTAAAGGCAAAGCTGCATTGATTCATTTAAGTTTCTTCTGTTTACTGATGTTTGTATTAAGATAATTAAGCAAAAATACTGACGGCATTATTTTTGAAAGCATCTTCACTTTACTTTTAGTGATTCAAACTTTTGAACAATAGTATATTCCTATATAACTATCCCACATACTTCTAGATACTTATTCAAAACAGACACCCAGGAAAGGCAGTTTAAACAAAACTGAAGTAAACATGATGCAAACTTTCGTCTATTCTATTGATGGTTGTTTAAGCTAAATTTGAGGTCACTTCACTACCACTGAAGCTCACCTAAAGCACACCTGTGGTACACTTATGCAGGTGTATTCACTTATTGGTCCTAATTAGACCTTTTCTCTAGACTCTGTGGGTGTATGCAAACCTTTATCATTCTTACTAGTGTATGTAGTTTGATGACCTCACATAATTAACATACTAAATTTACATCTGTGCTGAACTATGCATCAGCCAGAATGCCTGTGCATGGCCTTTAAAGCATATTACTTTCATAATGTTTTACAGCGTTATTGTAAAATATGCTTCCATGTCAGACTGGAGTTAAATGTAAATAATGGTATCTGAGTATTTAGACTAGTGTTGCAGAGATCTCAACCTGACCACAATTCAGAAAAAAAACAAAAAAAACACAACCACAATGAACTTTTCTTTGTTTTTATTGCAACAACAATGGTGCCAAAAATTGCACAATTTGCCCATTTACAATGACATCAGATAAAAATGTGAGAAATATAAAAAAATCAAAGCAATCCATTTTGACACAATGCTTAAACCTGAGGATTAAATACTCTTCCACACTAGAGCCTCACCAGAAAATAGAAAGAAAATAAAAACAAAAGAAAGAAATCCCAGCAAAGGTCAGAGGACTAACTAGTTCTGCACAACAAGGACCAGCTAGCAGGAGGTTAGAGGTTTTAAAGTCACTCTAGAGGCAGAAGCAAAAAAAAAAAACAAAAAAACCCAACAACAACAAAAAAGTTATCAGACTTTAAAGCACTTACAGACAGTGGAAACATTTAATGAGGTTTACTTCCATATTATAGCAGATAAACACTGTTAAATGTGACCTGTATTATACTACTTACAATCAGGTTGTGATAACTCTTCAACAAGAACCAGCTTTTATTTCATAGACTTTAATATCAGCTATCATTGAGCCACTTCTGTGTGTATTATATTAGTTTTTATCTTAATGTGCTCCGGAGATTTATGACATGCTAAAACAACACTGGAATAAACAAATTATCAGGAGATCCACTTTATATTTAGCACATATAGGAGTAAAGTTACTCCAAGGATGGAGGCATGGTGGCAGTCTTTCCCAAGCTTTTGGTTTTACTGATGAATTTAATGTAAAACTGAATACTTTAAATAATAAAAGAAGAAAAAAACTGCCACCATGCCTCCATCCTTTTCTTGGAGTAACTACTCTAAAACTTGACAAAAACTGTGAGGAGCAGTTAAACCAAATTCCCTTTTAGAAGAGAGCTTTTTAACTACAGTAAGAGCCTCTTTCTTTGTTTTCATGTTTGACTGTTCATAAATATTTTTTTTTTGGCAGCTGCACATGTGCAAAGTGGATGTTTACAGTGATCAATTAGACTGAGTGGAGCAGATGAAGCATTTAAACTTGGTGCGCTTTGATTAAAATGCTAAAAATAGATTGGGATGAAAGAAAAGTTAAGTTCATAAAAACAAAAAAGGAGACATCTTAAAAATAAAAATGATGGATTTAGGCTGACATCTGTCTGTGGGATATTTGATTTTTTTTTTTTTTTTATATGCTGCATAAGTGAACGTACATTTGATTGACAAGATGATTTAACAACAGAAACAGTCTGAGGCATCACCTACTGTACTATCAAGACAGAAAAGTTACTGGACAAAAAGCTCTGTGCCTTAAAAAAAAAAAAAAAAGTGTCACTGACATTCAGGATGTTACAAAACCGTCACTCACACTCATGTTTGACTCTTTTAAAGACGCCATAACAGACACTTGAGTCACATCTTTTGCTTCTGAAATTGTACACAGGGTGCCGATATATATTTATATATATGTATAATTAAGTTGTCACTTACAGTTTAAGCTGAAATTAGATTTTATGACCACTATTCTTATTAACAATGGTGCCGTTTCACTCATTTTACACAAATTATACAGAACAGGCTTGTCCAAGTAATTTCTTTCCTACATTTAAATACATCAGTGACTGAACAACTCGCTTCCTTCCACTTTGCCTGAATTCAAACTATGTGATCACATGTTACACAAACGAATAAACGATAGATGGACATGTTATTTAAAGCTGCACAACAACAAGAGAGCAACATGGTTTTTTTTAATGGTTTTAAAATGATAGTATTTAAGACTGTGTGAGTATGAAACTTAGATTTGGATACCCTGCATTATGTCAGTCCAAATCAAGTTTTTTAACCTTATTCTGGACTTTAGCTGACTTTTAAGTGTCTTTTTCTAAGATTAAATATATTAAATTTATAACAACAGATGACAAACACACAAACGGTTACCTCATTTCTAAATTCTTCATAATCCAAAACATCATTTCTGTCTGAGTTCGGAAAGAAAAAACCCTTCATGTGGAACTATGACGTGATCACAGTGAACACCGATAGAAATCACAAGTATATTTATATAAAACATAACTCATCTCTACTGATTTGTTCTACGTAGTGTATGCCACCGATTCACAACGAGGCAGACAATGTGCGTCTCAAAAAGCACGACAACTGCACCAGACGGACGTGGGCACAGGAAAGCTGATCACTGACACCACTAGTTTTGTAGAAATTCACACACACACACACACACACACACACACACACACACACACACACACACACACACACACACACACACACACACACACACACACACACACACACACACACACACACACACACACACACACACACACACACACACACACACACACACACACGCACAGGTCGAAACATTCAGTGCAGGTACATTCACATTGCGGACAACAGAGCCGTCTTTGTCAAGCACATTTATGTATGACTGTTGTTGTTGATTGGTCCCTAATGAACTTATCTTTAGTATCTTGTTATTATAAAGTCACACAAATCTAAAAATGAGGAAACACATTCGCACAGAACCGGTTGAAGTACACTTTACATTTACCGGGGCCTTCGTGGTTGAGCCACGGCACACGGCGGTAACGCTCAGCTGACAGACGGATGGATGGTTTTAAAAGTGACAGGCAGCTGTGAAACAGACGCACCGCTGCATACACGAGAAAGCAGAAAAGGCACAGCAGCTGCTTCACTGACAGTGAGGGCAGGTGAGCAACAGCAGGAGGATGTAAGACAAAAGCAAAGAACAGTAAGACACCAGAGAGGCTGAAAAAAAAAGAAAGAAAAGAAAAAGTCAACACTGAGACGAGAGACACCAAAAACCAGATGTTTTGGGATCACCTCCCTCAGTTTTTCTGCTGACATTATGACACCCACATATAACAGTAAATCACTAGTTCAAGTTGAAGTCGTCCTTTAAGATTTAATTAATGGGTGAGAGTTACTCGGCTAAGTCTTAAAGGTTATTAGCAACAAATCTGACTGAAACAAAAAAAGGCAACAACATGTTAGGCCTACATGCCAATAAAACACACACACACACACACACACCAGTTTTCATCATAACAGTCTACATGACAGTTTGAAGCGACTGTGGCGAGACCATCTCCCTTCTGATTTCTTTTCATTTAAAATCCAAAAGCGTCATATCAAACATCCTTTTTTTTGTCACACCTTGCATCAAAGGACGAGGCTGGATGATATATATATATATATTTTTTTTTTTCTCTCTGTGTTGTCAACATGTAAAGATGAAACCCAACAATAAAGTGATCCTGCTGACAAGTATTGTGTGTGTGTGTGTGTGTTTATTAAAAGCCTGATATATCTTATTCCTCTGTGCTGTAAACCTCTGTTATTGTCCAAAAACTATTAAAACCACATCAGTGAGTCACACTGCTGCACTGGGTGACACGTTCCTTTATTATGAAGAGTTTTGGCACGTTAGTTTGTTTAGAAACAGCTGCAAAGACTAATAACAGCCATCATGTTTTCAGTCTCCTGAGAGTGGTCCCGTGTAAGGTAGACGCGACTGAGCATGTGCAGTAACAACACTTTTCTAGCTTGTTGTGCTACATATTACAACCTCCTGACTTTGTGCTACGTTGTACGTCATTTTAGTATAAAGAGGCTGTGATATGTCGTCTCTGGAGACTGAAAAACGCTGTTTCTAAACAAAGTCATGTGACCAAACTCTTCATAATAAAGGAACATGTCATCTAGTTCACTTACATGTTTTAAAAGTCTTTGGACGACAACGGAGGTCCACGGCACAGAACGATAAGACACATCAGGCTTTAGATACAAACACTATACTTGTTAGTAGGATGAGTCCATTGTTGGTTTGGCTCTGAACATGAGATTTGTTGACATTAAGAAAAATCACCAGCCTTATCCTTCAAGGCATATGTAAATTTTTGAGAGACAGACTAACAAACGAACATTAGTTGCCTGTAAATCTACTCATGTACAGAAAAACAGCAGCCTTTATTTATCTCTTTAAAAAAAAGGCTCAAATCTGGAACCACAGCAAATCAATAATAAATTAAACTAATTATAAATTACAACATGACATTCAGATGGCCACAGACGTTGTCGTTTCAGCAACTTCATGACTTGCTACGCTGCTCCATGTGTGGTCGACTTTCATTTGCAAAACTGACATACAGTTTAGATCAAACACAGAAGGTGGCGACTTCTAAAGAAAGAAAATGTCCACTGAACATAAACCTGACGCTGCCTTAAAGTTGAACCTTCTGTAATACTCATAAATGTCTTCACAATTGCAATATTAATGACTTACGTTGTGTTTAAATTGAAATTATTATTACGTTTCACCAAGAACAACTTCTTATTTGCTGCACTGTAACCAAATACCAACAACCACCTCTAATTATAACCATAATGAACCTGACGAGCTTCGTCCGTTGCTTTGAACATGTGACTGTGTGTCCGTAATGTGATGAATATATTCATGATTCGTTCCGTCCCCGTTTGCTAATTTGTCTGTTTAGCATATTTATCTCTCAAATAACTCATTAGCATTTGGTGTAATTTCATTTAAGCTGCCAACACTTCATTTAACACATACAGAGATGTTGGAGGAGGCTTCTGACATTACTGGATCAAACGTTAGAGCAGCAGCGCTCACATAGCATTAACCTGCCTGGTATGTTTTCATGCTTTATTTTACAGCATTAATTGGAATTGAATGGTGAATAATTAGGATTTATTTTGAAAAAAACACGCTTAAAAGTGAAAGGAGCACTCTGAAAGCAAGATATGATATTCATACGGAAGCTTGATCCAACTCCTCCAGGGGTCAGGATGCATGAAACTCTGACTAAAACTGTGTGGATTCACAAAGCAGGAAATATGCACATGCATTCTTCTTGTCAGATTAATAAATCTGCGTACGGAAGAGGATCTTAGGGTCATGTGAAAAATGTATTTAAGTTCTGAGTTTAAAGAGAATTATGTTTATAAATGTGCCTTTGATTGAAATCTTGAAAATCTTAGTGTAAATTTAAAAGAAGACGAAAAAAAGAGGATTCAGCTCACCTATATTTCATCTCCATGTCATCACATCACCCTCAGATCATAAGAAAAACACATATGTACACCTGGTCTAAAGAATGTGTGAATTGTGTACATTCTGTGTTTATAAATATCATAAATATCATAAAATTATGTGCTGTAAATGGTGCATGTGTGTTTTTTTGTATGTATGCACTGTTTATGCATCTGGCCCCTGGTGTCATATCTCACACAGCCAATCATAAAGTGAATAAAGATCACATGCTGCAACCTTTCCTCTGCAGCCAGATGCCAACGTTGAGCGACAGGTTGCTGTTTTTCAACGCTGGACGTCAACGGTGGTTTAAAGATGTTTATGGCTGCTCGGCTCTTTTCAAAAAAGAATTCTGACTTTAATGTTAGAAGTCAAATACATTTTTCACATGTGGGTCTAATCCTCTTCCTTAGCCGTGCGTGTTCTTAATTGAGGAAGTGGTGCACAAGAGCCTCGTTTCCACTCCCACAATCAGACAAACGAATGGATGAAGACACGACTTTAACCTGCTGTCTTCATACCAATAAAAATACTAATCATTCTGATTTCAACAAGAGGAAAGGTAAAGAGTGTGTGTGTGTTGAGTTACAGTAAATGTATCTACTTCTGATTAAGTTTAAGTGGAGACGCAAATCTTTTATATGCATGCGAACGCATTTTAGTTTGTTCTGAAACTCCAAGTTGCCTTTGCACTTCAAATACTCCTTCACTTCACTTATTTGTTCCTTTTAAGGCTTTTAAGGGCTCATTTTAAATAAGCTCCTTCCTCTGTGTTTATTTAAACAGCGGCTGTTGCTGGAGTGAGTGAAAGACAGAGGGAGTGACTGCTTGTCAGACGAAGCTGCGCTACACAGAAAAAAAACAAAACAACAGACAAACTAAGGATGTAGATTTCAGTGCCACCTTAAAATGAACACCAGCCACTTTTTCATTATCATCAGATGCACTTGAGACACACGACTGCAAAACTTTCTATCTCTGAAGAACAGCTGTCTACACAGGCCGCCTAAGTGAAGCTCCATTTTAGGCTCTTCTCTTCTGTTTTATGCGCTCGTCTACAGTGAACGTGTATGAAGCTCTGACTGCTACCAAAATGCAGGTGACCTACACTCAATGCTGCTGCTCTGCTAGCAAGCTGCTTTTTGCTACAGAGGCGTTGTATGGAAACTGTTTGGCTCCGCTACTGTGTTGGAGGAGATTGTAATCCTCTTCTAAACATCATGAGACGGATTAGAAGTAGAGCTGCGACAATCAGTCGATAAATGAATCGACATAAAATGAATTGGCAACTATTTTGATGATCAAATAATCAAAAAGGCCAAATATTCTCTGGTTTCAGACGAACTAATGTGAGGATTTGCTGCTTTTCTTTGTCATATGTGATAGTAAATTTAAAATCTTTTGGTTTTGGACTGAAACAAACTTTCAGTTTTTGAACATTTACAGAAAATCAATTGAGAAAATAATCAAATGATTAATCGATGATGAAAACTGAATGATTATTAGTCGCAGCTCTAGTTATAACCTCCACATCTAGCAAAGCGTTTTCCAGCGCAGACCTTAATTTAGCCTTTCATTGTTACTTTTCTATATTTAAAAAAAAAAAAAAAGTGAATAACGCAGAATGTAAACACGTCCACTTTGGATTTTCTCGGGGGGAATGAACGTATGACACTGCTGTCCGCTTATGTGGCAGTGCTACAACAGTCAGTAGGGTAAAGATAACACACACACACACACACACACACACACACACAACTATAAATCATCGCTAAGCTGTAGGCAGTGTAGGAGTTAACAGTGTAGTGACCACAGTGAGCAACGCCACCGTAGACAGCGAAAAAGAAACAGAAACTTAAAAATGAGACGTTTTAAACACCCTGTTGAGAATCTCTAGTATCAGTAGCTTCACTGGTAGCGGAGTTCTTTCTCCTTGAAGGCAGAGCCATAGATATACAGAGTAAGGCAAACTTGGTTTCAGGTTCAATCCAACAGAGCCATATTCGCACCAAATGTTCCGAGGCCGTTACATCCTCTCATTTTAAAAAACCGGCGTGTAATCGCCACGGAGCTTTTAGCGCTAACATCGAGCAAGCAGTTCCCCAAGCTATGTATGTCTACGGCTCTGCTCCACAGCAGACAGATAAGAGTAAGTCTTCCCGGGAAAAAACGAGGTTCCCGAAGCGCGACTCTCGTCTCGACCGGCTCCAGCGAGCCCAGCTGTAACTTAGAGAAAGGCTTGTTATGGTGGAGATGATGGGGGCTGACACCAGCCAGGTACCGTCAGAGCAGACAACACGAAGCCAGGGGGACGAGCGTTGCCAACAGGAAGTAGGTGACTCTGTAGAGGTGGAGCGGAGAGAAGATCACCATGGCGATGGCCAAGGGCAGAGGCAGGCAGGACGTCAGAGGCAGGAGTTTACTGAGAGAGACGAAGAACAAGGTGAAGCTGATTTTCCTCTTTTAGCTGCAATAGGATAATAACGCTGATAGTGAACATGCACACTAGTGATGCTCCTACCTTTTGCTGAGTTTTAAAGTGTTGCAGTTAATAAGCAGCATGTATACAATGATTAGAGGCACAATGTGCGGCCAACAAGGGTCAGGATCCAACTGGGCAGAATACCTGCAAAGGATCACAACTCTGGTTAAACACAGACGCACCATATGTAGCCCCTCACCTCTTTATCATCACTTTTGCACATAATTAGAACATTATCTTACTAATACAGTCCTGTTGAATTTCAGCTATATATCATGCAGGTATTTTAAACAAATGACCATGAAGTAAACTTGAAATTAAAAAGGAAAGGTTCACAATTTTTCAAATGTGGCTTAAAACAACAGTCAGGTGCTGATATGAACACTGTTCTGGTTTCCTAAATGTAGTTTAATTAGCATTTTTCTTGATAAAAACGTGGAATTAATTCGATTTTTTTTAATGAATATGTGGTAACGATAAACACAAGCCTTCAGTGCCTCGCTCTGTACCTCAGGTTGCGGATCCAGTGAAGAAGTGAGGGTGCGCTGAGCATGACGGGCAGCGTGAGGACAGCGGACAGGCAGAGGTGGAGCTGTAGATCGTCCCTCACCTCCTGCAGAGCGCACTCGGACAGCAGGGGCACGCCGTTACATTCCCTGGACTTGGTTGGGGCCTCGGCGTCGACAGAGCCGTTCTCAGAGTCTTTGTGCTTCTGGGGAGCCTGGAAATATTAGCGGAAAAGTTTCTTTATTATTGTAATCAGATATTGATCATCAGATGCTCGCCCCTCATGCAGCGATGCCGTTAAACCTGAAAGTCTTACCAGATTCAGCATGTGACTCAAAGACCTTTCTGTCATCTGCAGCCTGAGAACCTGAGCATACAAAACAAAAACAGCTCACAAAAATGTTTAAATTACCTGCTTGAAGTGTTTTAATGAATTAATTATATAATAGTAGCCATTTATTGGACCCCCTTAAACTACTGAGCGGATGTTGATGTGCAAAATTAGACACTAATGTATTTAATTGTTGCGACTCTGTAAAATTACTGAGAATGACTTTGTTTGTTTTATACACGTCCTCAGACTCACCCTGTAAATGTGGAGCAGAAAAGCAGCGAATAATGAGAACGCCCCGCAGGATACCCCGCCCAGAACAGCCAGAGACAGAGTGATGAGGAGCTGGGTCCGCAGCTGAAGGGTGCCGCAGTCTCTAGAGACCGACGGTCTGCACGTTAAAATAGAAAATAAAAATTAGCAGCCAGAAAATTAATTTTTAAAAAGGAAAGTTATAGTTATTACAATTAAACCTGCAATAACTAATTATTTGGTCACAAGTTGTGAAGGCAACATTACATTTGATCACATTGTAAGCAAACAGTTTCCACATCCAGCAGTTACGGAAGAACATTATCATTCATTGGAGTTGTGTTTCTGTCCACCATGTGAATGTAAATCCAATATTCTCTCTCTTTTAACTGTTTGTCCTGTCTACTAACTCCTGAGGGAAATATATCTGGCTCTTAAGCTGCTAAATAATCCGCTATGTTCACCAGCTAGTCGCTAACTGTCTGTTTGTCGTTTGATGTTAAGCAGATAAAGCACAGTGGGTTCACTATGAGACGCAGAATATTGATTACAGCTGCTTTTAAATGACATTGTTTAAAAGGTTTTGATTATTTCACATATGTCTTCAGAAAGCCAGAAGACCACATGATTACAGTTTCAAATCTTAAGCCTCTATGTAGAAACGTTACCTGTGTAATGGAGCTAAAATTAAAGAGACCAGGCGGATGATGAGACGAAGGACTGCGCTGCCCCAAAACGCCACAGCCGCCCCAAAGAGGTAGAGGAGCGGGGACATGAGGCGAGGCCATTCTTCGACCGGAACCGCGCCCTCCTGAAACGTCATATCAGGGAAGGATGGGGGGAGGGCATCCGTAGGGGGGAGGTAAAGAAGTGACCAGACCTCTTTGAACCAGCTACAGCTGAGGGGAAGCAGACCAGCGGGAGGATTAGTAAGAAAAACAAAGCAGAGTTTAAGAATATCCATAATCGCTGATTCAACGAGAGGCTCTGAATGCCTACCTGAGTAAGATGTGCAGGATGAAAACAGGCAGGTTGACTTTATGAGGCTGCAGGCCTTTGCCCACCACCTGGCTCATGAGCGCTGCTCGGCCGGACTTCTGGATGACGGACAGCTGCCCCCCGCAGGCGAGCAGGAGAGTTACAGCTGTGTACACCGGCACCATGGGACCACAGAACCTCAGGATCTGCCAGATGTGAGAGAGCGGGTCAAGATGGTTGGAAATGTTTGGGCAGCAATGATCAATGAACTCGAGGATATTCATTAATAAAAGTTGTTTTACCTGTCCGAGCACCCTGGGTAATGAAGTCCTCACCGACACCTGAGATTAAAATCAGAGTCATTATTTTGATCTTGATGCTTAAAAAAAAAATATGTCCGTCGTTATAAATCACCGTCAGAATGTGGTGTAAAATGAGGAGTAGTACCTTATACTGGCAGTTGGGGGCGGTGTGGAGCTGCAGCAGGACCCCTGAGGTGTTGTCTGGACGACTTGTATGCAGCATCCCTGAGATCTCAGTCACTGACGGCACACTGGTGGAAACAGCGGTTAGATGAGAGGATATGATGTGTTAATCTGCTGAAGGTGGATAAAAAAAAAAAACACACACACACAGCTGAGACTTTGACATAACTGACCTGGCTGTGATTAAAGAGTCTTCCCGAAACCACGGGACCTTTATTCTGTACACGTTGGGCAATCTATCTGTAGACAGAAACACACTGATTAGACTCATTATTACATTTTAGCTCGTGCACACGCGTCCACATGACAAGAGACGAACTTACCTTTATACACTTTGCACTGGCTGGCGACATTTATTCTGAAAGCCTGATAGACCTGAAAGACACAGAGGTGTTTAAAAGTTTAATGACAAAGTAGGAACAGACATGATGTGATGAAATAATGAATCATACCTGGTGAAAGTGTTCCAGCACGACGGTGTGAAGAAGACCAGAGGAGTTGACTGTGACATCACTGACGGTCAAACCTGGAAAAACAAACAGTTATTCAGATGGGACGTGTCTCTTTTCACTTGGGGGCAGCTGCAACTATCAATACCTTATGATACACTTGGATTAGTGATAATGGGTTAGTTGTTTGGTCTATAAAATGCCAGAAAATAGTGAAAAATATCGATTGTTGATTCACAGAGGTCAAAGTTGTGTCCTCAAATTTGTTTGTTTTGTCCAAACAACAGTCGACTGTCTATCTTTGGGTTAAAGATCGGCAGTTTACTATCAAAAAAAGACAAAAGAAACTAAAAAGAAAATTAATTTACATTATATTATATTCATTTTAGAAGCCGGTACCTGAGAATTTTGACTTTTCTTTCCCCCCAAAAAACTAAATACAAGTGTTTAGTATTATTCAGTTGATAATGAGACTAATCATTGCAGCTCTAATTAACAGGCAGGCGACTCACCGAAGGACAGGACATGTGGTACCGGGACAGACAGAGTTTGTGATGCTTGTCTCTGCCACTCGCACTCCACCGTGAACTGTGGATACACAGATAAACATTTGTCATTTCCAATAAAGTGACCTTTGTGATTATTCTACTGGAGGTTAATAATTCGCTCCCACGAAAGAATAACATACTTGACATACAATAAACGCCAGATCTTGTTGTCATGACTTCTGATATGTACATTTGCAACATATATAGAATGTAATAGACATATACTGGTGTGTCAATGAAGTCTAAACTTTGCCTGTTCTCTAACTTTTTAACTTTTTGTGAGGTGATGGAAGTTTTAAGTACCTGTTTGCCGTTCAGGTTGGAGGCGGAAACGACCAGATGAGTAACTGAAGACAAGTCGCTGAGACTCAGAATAAGGACCTGAGGAGAAAGACAGACAGTTAAGAGCACCCGACAGCAGTTCAGATCGGAGTAGACGCCGTCTGTCTAGAGGATAATCACCTTGTATGGAGGCAGAAGCTCAGTATCCATGGACAAATCCACTGCATGCACACTGGGGGAAAAAAAAAGAAGACTCTCTATGTATAAAAACCCAAAATGTTGATTGAGAATAAAAAGCTGGTGCTAATCATATTCCTACCATGAAGAACCGTTCCTCTGCACGCAGCCGTACACCCAGCTCGTCATCTCCTGTTGGACAACAATAATAAAAAGGAGAATGGACCTTTTTTCTTTCTACAGTTTGTTTTTGGGTAGTGAAGATATTGCAAATTTCCCAGAACATGTTGACACAGACGAACAAGACCTCACATATTCCTGTGATACATGACTAGGCAGACGCTTGAGGACGGACTTTCAGTATCTAATATCTAATCTGTCAAATCAGCATGAGAAGAGTATGTGAGGGATCATTAGAACGACTACAAAACAAGCTGGAGAACAAACACTTTGAACATAAATTTGTTTTTTATATATTTAATCTCATACTTAAGGTCCCAGTAACAATTTAAAAGTAAGAGCAAATACTCAGGGTCTTTGTAGAACAATAAATGCACCAGAATATAAACTTGTTCTGTGTATTATCTTTAATCTGGATTAACTTCAGTGCTTCATTTAAATCCAAACATTTTGGAAAAAAGTATCTAAAAGAGATAAACTACTATGATTTCCACTCTATATTAAAGGTGGAGCTGTTGCACTTCAATCCTCACAACCTTGTCTGACACAATATTTCAAGTCAGACCAACATCAGCACTTCAATTCCTGAAACTCACCAGGTTGTTGCTGCGGCAGTAGAAATGGCTGTAGGCTTTCCTGCGGCTCGAGAGGGCGAACATGAAGTATTTGACCTGTCCTTCCTGTAGACAGAGAGCAACGCTGAGCACTTGGAGCTGCGGACACATTCTTTTGTTGTAAGTAATATAATGTATGTCTGTCTGTTCGGGAGCTTTGTTCTCTTAGCTAATTGTTAAAATAACTACACTACTTAACAACCAGACTTATTTTGTCTTGAAAGGACATGAATACAAAAAGCAGTGGGCTGAAAATCTGATGTGCGGTCTTCAAATATGAATTAGTATTCTTGTTTGAATGAACATAAGGAGTTCCTTCATGTTATCAGAGTGACATGTGGTACCTTTGGTGTGCTGTAAGCCAGACGCAGTGTGTTTACTTCACTCCATGCTTCAGGAAAATCTGGAAAATTACAAAAAATGTTAAAAACCAGACCATAAATTAGTGTGTTTTTTATTTTAATAGTGTCACTCCAACACAAAGCAAGTCATTTGCTTTATAGCATGAAAAAACAACAAACAGAACTATACTGACTAATATTTTATAGTGTGCAGCCCGTAGAGAACACTATAAAGAATAAAATCAGGACAGGCTGACAGAAATACAAAACAGACTTACTGATATATGATAAAAAAAGACATATGGCTCATACAGTAAACTGGAAACAGGAGGCTAACCTAAGATGGAGATGGAGGTGTCTTGAGTTTCTCCCAACATCCTGACAGGGTGTCTGATGAAGTGATGATTCAGGACAGTCATTTTCTTCTCTGGGTTTTCTGTGAACTAATAACAACACACCGATAAAAGCTTGGAAACAGATGACAGGCTTAAAATAAAATGCTTATCAGAGATTATAACATTTCACAGGCTTAAGATTTTTGGGAGGACGCATAACTCTCACTCATCTTCTGTGACGACATCCGGCTATATTTGGCTCGTGTAACATTGTTCACACGTTAACAGGTTTTTAAAAAAAGCAGCGTCACCGCTTTGTTGTTCTGACCTGTCTGGTGTCGGGATCGATGAGGTCGAAGAACGCTCGGACGGTGGCGAGGACGAGCTCTTTGCACCTGGAACACAAAGACATACGCGCTTGTACGTCTGCGTAATATCTAAATATAGCTCCAGAGAAACAACTAGCAAAACAGAAAGCCGTGTCTTTTACCAAACGATGGACAGATGGTCAGTGGATACCCATGTCCTTGGAACCGCAGTTGCCTTGGAGAAAAAACAAGAAGACATTGAGACAGTAAGTGAAGAGCTTTTAGTGTTGCCTGCTATGACGTCCCCCCAGAGCAGAGGCTTGTCTTGACATCAGTAAGTGTGTACAGAACAAATAAACAAGTCCCTTTTCCAGCAGAAAAAGTAGAAATCATAGAAAAAGTTTCTACAGTTTATCAATTATTTGGTAAAACTCCACCCGGCGAGCACACAAATTGAAGATACTTACCACCAGTGACAACTTATTGGGGTCTCCTGGGGGACAAGGTAGGGATATCAGACCGGAGCGGACCTGGTAGTCGCGGTAACCGCCACCAACCGACAGGACTGTGACGTTCCTGAGCTTTTTCGCCTGGCTCACCCACTTCTGTCGCACTGAAGAGTAGAAATCTACACAGAACAGAAAATATATTCTTCAATAAAAATTTTTTTAAAAAGTCTCAACATACACAAATAACACATTTCCATGGTTACATGGTACCGCCTCAACTCAGCTCAACTCTCCTCTGGTACCAGGTACTTTTCTGAGTGTTGTTACCCCCTCAGGGTATCTGGTCGTCATTAGCAACGGCGCATGAACCTGCCATGACCTCATCTTCAGCACGACACACAAAGGATCCGTTTGTCGGCAACCAAACAGAGGAACGTCTGCACATTGTCAACTGACCAAAGCGTGGAATTGCGGGTTGCCATAGCGACCGTCACGTTCATAGTAGATGTGTGTTTGAATGATTAAACAATTGCAGCCGGCACTTGGCTATTCTAAAAATGGCGGGTTTGGTTTTGCTGCACATTGATGATGCAATGACGATCCTCACTGACCAATCAGCGGTCTGCAGTGTTCTGACGTCACATTTCGGTACCAGCTCTGCTTTTTTTGGAACCTCGACAGAGGTGATACCAAAAAAAGTTGGTACCAGTTACTTTTTCGTAATGGAAAACCAAAAAAGGCGAGTTGAGTTGAGCCGGTACCATGTGATGGAAATGCACCAAAAGGATCAACTGAATGCACTCCAGCACACCACCACCTCCCACTATGAGCTCAGTAATAAACATAAAGTAGAGTTATCATGTTTCTGACCATATCAACAACAACTGAAAATGTTTAAGCTTCATAAAAATAGAATTTATAGCGGAGCTGTTGTATTGGATCGCATTAGATTGCACAGGAGTTCCTAATAAAGTGTTTGGTGAGTGTATTATCATACATGACATGTGATATTGGCCCCTTATTTATATTTAAATTAATATCAATAAATCAATCTTCATTTGCATTGCACTTTTCATACAGGTGAGTGCTGCAAAGATGGCCAACAAGCTGATAAGACAGAACAACAACAACAACAACAACAATTTGACAGCAATGCACGTGAGAAAATAAAGTGATGAAGACTAAGGAGTCCTGACTGTTATGGACTGCAGTGAAGGATTCATACTGCAGCAGGATAATGAGCCCAAACACCTCAAAGCTTTGCCTGAACTACTTTTAAGAGGCAGACAGGAAACACGTGGGGAGACAGAGGACTAAATATATTTGTAATGATTCTTGCTGGCCTCTAATGTCCTTGTTAACTTATAACCTTATTACTTAACAAAATGGGTGAGGGTATTTTCCTGTGGAAGATGTGTAGTCGGTCGAAACATTGCAAAACTAAATTAAAAAAGGGAACTTTGTACGCAGGTAATCCTTGCATTGCAATGTAAAAGCTCAGTGTCAGTCTGAGCACCATACAGTATGTAAACTAACCAGTGCTGATTTTACTGATTAGTTCCTCCTTTCTGGTTGAAAGTATGCAAGTTAATCAGTGAGATCAGCTGTTGACGTGTCGGCTTGGAATGAAGACATATCTCAAGTTGACAGGCGGCTGAAAGACACCAAGTACGTCGATGTACCGTCGAAGAGTAGCTCGACAGTCGTTCTTACCCAGCAGGTACGGGTCCAGGGCCAGCACAGGAGCCAGGTGAGGAGACGCCTGTGTGATGATGAGGCTGACCAGATTGGTGTTGAAGCGGGGTAAAGTGTACAACGCCCGGGCCACCACTCCTCCCATGGAGTGGCCCACCAGTACCACACTCTGAGGGGGGGTCTTCAGGTGCTGGCAAGCCAAGAAAAGTGAGAAAACAGACAGTCAAAACTTTAAATGCTGCATTCACATCAGAGTCATAGACTGGGAAACTCAAACCATTCTGGCACTTCATAATAAAGAAATACTTAAAAAAGTCGTTGATGGTGATTAAAGCTAAATTTAATGAACATATTGATGAATTGTAAGTATTCAGACACTTAATTGAAGCCTCTGTGGCAGCAATTACAGCTTCAGCTCGCTCCACAGACGGGTTTTAAGTCCAGGCTTTGAATGGAAAGGCCAGAGTCTGGTCCTGAAGCCGCTCCAGTGCTGATCTGGCTGTATGCTTGTCATCTTATCCATTTAAAATTAAATCTACAGTACAGTAAAAGTGTGCAAAAGGGGATTAAAGAGTCTATTTACCAGAAAGAAGTGTACACATTTTTATAAAAGACACATTTCTCCTGCCCTCTCCTCTTGGATGTTGCACTTTGGCATTAGGTGTCATGATTATTGAAGACTGCTTCTTTTCACAATTACATTACTCTGCAGCATTTTTTAATTTTATTTTAGTTTTTAAACCAATGCACCTGCAGTTTGGCCACAAATGATTTGACCTCACTGGAGCCCAGTTTAGTTGTCTCATGTTGCCGTTAAAGCTCACGTCCTTGAGCTGATTGCCAGAGAACTTTTACTGCCAGCGAAAGCTGCTGGCATTCAACCGAATATTGACACCTCCGTAGCTGTGTTTGGAACGGCAAAGGTTAAAATAAACTAAATATTTGTCGGTGGAATATCTACTGTTAGCTGTATTTTTGATCCTGGTGGCCGCTTGTAATGTTTGCGATTGAGAGGAATTTGAGATTGTGCTATTATGGCACTCAAACTTCTTTACTATCATGAGACGTTTTAATCAGAAAGACTCACTAAATGCCTTTAAGTTGAGTGTGGAAGGTGACGGAAAGCGATACGTGGGTGTGATATGCACCCCCCCCCTCGCACTGAAATATCACTCCACCAGCAACATCTGTCATATTGTACAGAGTAAGTAAGTAACACAGTCTTGACAAGTGGATGATATTTGAAGCCTGACCTTGTAGAGTTTCAGGATAGCCTTAATGCTCTCGTGCAGGAAGTGCGTCTGTCGGAGCAAGCTGCCGCCGTAGAGAGCCACCAGCTCCTCGTTGAAGTCCACGGTGAACACGTTGAAGTGGAGACCACCCTCCTGGTTTTCAGCCTTCCTCAGGGCCACCGAGCCCAGCGAGCGAGCTGCGTGAAGGGATTCAGAGAGAAGGGGCAGATGAGGGAGTTAAAGTGAATTTAGTGATCACACTGGTGCTGGAGGAAGAGCATTATACAGTCAGACAGAACTATAATTAGTCCTAAACCAATCACCACCTTATGCTTAGATGTAATTCTGCAAATATGTGCAAATTATTTTTTTTATTTTTGAATTATTCATAAGAGTCGTCGCCTATTGTGCTTCTTCAGATCCTCGGGGCAGCTATTCATGACCTAAAAAGGAAAAACTCTCACTTTACAAAAACGCTCATTAAATTTACATTAACTTCCGGCGACGCCCCCTTCCGATCTGATGATACGTCTCTTTTTTTTTAGTGACGCTAGCGTCATAACTCGTGAAGTCGGTTGTGTTATCGAAGCAGCTGTTGTTAAAAATACAGCTTGGAAAAAATGTTAAGGGCTTTGAGAGCACACGGGGGGCCATCGTCATTACAAAGAGCACAAACAACAGGCGGTGTAATTACAGAAGGTGTTTGTTTCCACATGAATAAAAGCGAGGGTGTTATCCTCCTACACGCCGCTGACAGCGAGAACAGGAGGCCAGCAAAGTCTCCGAATGGATTTGTATCATAGAGAGCAGCTATTAGATACCAGAAGGTCCCAGGTTTGATTACCCACGACTGTATTACATCCAACTCCAATGTAAATATTGATCATAAAAATTTGAATTAAGCCATTTAATCATGCAGAACTCTACATAAGGCTGCTGCTGTTCCACATGTCAACAAATCCCATTAAAAAGACTAAAACCAGCAGTGATGTAAATGTTTAAAAACGGGTCAAAATTGTCTAGTTTCCCAGTAATTTTCTGGGAAGTCAGTTTTATTTATAGTCAATTCAATTTCATTTGTATCACCCCAATATCACAAATGACAAATTTGCCTCAGGGGTTTTTTTTTTTTTTACAATCTGTCCAGGATAGAGCATCCTCTATTCTTAGAGGTCTATTCTGTACACACAACCCTTTATGGGAAACTTGTTGGGGACTATTTTCAGCTGCGGATTAATCTACGTTTGGTACTCAAATAAATAACACTCAAGTGTGTATTTCTGGCGGCAGGATGTTGTATGTGGGACTGACTCAAAATAAACTACATTGTATGCGTGTTCTTGGTAATGAAGGAACATGTCGCCCATTGCAACGGCGTGGCTCATCATATGTTTTTAATAGTTAATAATAGACAAAAATGGAGCTTTATGGCACAGAGGAGCAAGATATATCAGGATTTAGATACGCAGAAAACAGTTGATTGTAGAGCTGCAACAGTTAGTCGATTTAAAATTAGCTAACCATTAAATTGATCTGCAACTTTAAGTCATTCTTTAATTAAAAAAGTGCAAATTCTCCAGTTTCTATGGTAGTAAACTGAAGCTCTTTCAGTTTTGGACTGTTTGTTGGGACAAAACAAGACATCTGAGGACATCATCTTTCACTCTTTTCTTTATTGGTTTCAAATGTAAAATTATTATTAACCCTCCTTTTATTTTGTGCACTTACCTTGTTTATAACTGCCTGCATTTCCAGGCAGGAAGAGCACAGGGGCACCGGTGAGTTTAAGGGCACGGGTCTCCTGGGCGTACAGACCCTCTCCGTACAGGTAGAGCCCATACGCTGGGTACAGTCTGGCCACACGACGAGGCAGGGCCACCCGCTGTGAACCCAACACGCACACAGATATGGGTTTACGTTAAAAGTAATATAATCAGAGACTGAAAAGTTAAGATAACTAAGGTGATACTGATATCAGCATTAGAGAGTTTAAATAATCAAATAACATTATCTTGGCTGATATTGCAGTGCAGCCATTTATCCGTCAGGCTCTGCTGATAACCTTGACATTAACACCAAGGTTTCGTGGCAAGACAACTCAAGCTCTGGATTTGTTGAGCTCAAACACCCCATCACGAGCAAAAATATTGATATACCTGGTATTATTTAATTCTACTAATTAAAAATGGATATTGTTGCAACATCTTTTTCATATAATTAAATTGTTTTAGGTTGCTTTGGTCAAGTTTGCATTACTACCATTTGGCATGGCGCCTTTCAACTGGTTATAAATTACTTTTAGCTGCACATCTGAATTATTTTAGCCTGGTATTTCAACTGTTTACATTATCTATACCCAACTATTTCAACTGTCAACATAACGTCTAGCTAACTATTCCAACTGCATTGCTTTTAGCTTACTTAACATTACATGTAGCTAACTGGATCAACTGTTCATACATTAATTTTAGCTTAACAATTTCAACCACATTATTTATAACTACACATTGCATCAAATCAACAGTTCCAGCCATTACTTTAACCATCTATCTCAACCATTTATCACTTTTAGCTCTCTTGCTAGCTAGTTTTGATGCACTTTCATTGATGACGAGTGACTCAGGTTGATGCAGTTTTTACTGGTTATTGTAAAATTCTAAACATCAGCATCACACCTATTTTTTTTAACCCTACATGGCTGCTTATTTTCCTCCTTAACACAAGTATGTGGATTTATTATTTCAATCGAGTCGCAAGTTAATTAGCTGAACTATAAAGCAACTGCAGAAGTCCCTCCTGTTGGGGATCACTGGCCTGAACAATACCTCAATATTACATATGTTGGCTTTTACTGTGTGAAATATAGATATTGCACCTTTCCTCTAAAAGCTTTGCGTTATATTTCATAAAAGTGTGTTCACTTTGTTAGCAGAAATGAAACGAGGTGGCTCATCAACGCTATTAAACACTATGGAAAACTTGGGAATGGTGACCTTTTTCTGGTATAGTTGACCTTTAATGAATGCAAACAACGTCCAGGTATTCATTATTAAAAGTCTATACTGTACAAGTGTATGACGCCACATTGGACTGGGAAATACTTGGTTATCATAACATTTCTGATTGAATACCATCAGTCTATTCAGCTGAAACAGTATCACTTCACTGTAAAGAAGAGCTGCATCACAACATTATAATAATAACCAAAATCCAAAGATCATATCTGATTTGACAAAGATATTTTGTGCTGATGTGTTGGCCCTATCGGTACATTGTTGTTCAGGAAAATGTATTGAATAACTATATCCTTCCTCATCTGCCCCATATAATCACTGAAACTGCAAACACTGAGCGAGTCCTGACACAAGAGACAGCTGCAATGATACGATCGAGCGGCGGAAAAATTAATCGGGGACTCTTCTGATAATCGATTTGGCCATTTCAGTTCGGTTACAGCAAACGTCCTCTGCTTCCAGCTTCTCAAGTGTGATGATTTGCAGTTTTTCTTGTCATATATAAGACAGTAAATTGAATATTTTAACATCTTAGACTGTTATTCAGACAAAAAATATTCACACTGAAGACATCATTGTGACCTCAGAGACACTGTGAATCCCATTTTTTTCATTATTTTTTTTAACATTTCATAGACTAAATGATTAATAGAGAAAATACTGGAATATTATTCATGACAGGAAAATAATCTGTTCGGTCCAGCGCTACAAGAGAACCACTCCATTGACCACACAAACATGACAAAGGTTTTTTTCTTATGATATATATGGCTCTTTTTGCTCTTCCTGCTTATACCACAACAAATACTCTCCTGTCTGAACTCAGGTTGATACCCATACAGTGTATTGCCTCCAGCTGTGCCCCACTTCTGGACAGATGAACACATTAGTGAGCATGAAGAGCAGAAGAGGGCGACCTACATTGCATTACTAACATCTTAACCCTACATTTGGGGTGTGTGTGTGTGTGCGTGTGTGTGTGCGTATTTAACACACGTCCATATCTTGCAAAGCTGACCTGCTGCTGACCTGCAGTGAGGATTTAAGGATCAGTGGTGATGGAAGAAGTAATCAGATCCTTTACTTAAGTAAAAGTACCAATACAGCAATGTAAGAATATTACATAACAGGTAGACTGAAAAGTCTTATTAAAGTAAAAGTATATAAGTATTATGAGCTTGATGTAGTTAAAGTATTGCAGTAAAAGTAGTGGTTTGGTCCCTCTGACTGATATATTATTATATATGACATCATCAGATTATTAATACTGAAGCATCAGTGTTAGAGCAGCATGTTACTGTTGTAGCTGCTGGAGGTGGAGCTAGTTTACACTACTTTATACAGTTAGCTAGTATAGTCCACTTTTTCCCAACCTAGGGATCGGGGCCCCTCCAAAGGGTCAGCAGATAAATCTGAGGGGTCGTGAGATGATTAATGGGAGAGGAAAGAAGAAAAAACAAAGTTCTGATACAAAGTTCTAGTCCAAGATGTCTGATTTCACAATGATTTCTCTGGCCTCAGCTCTGAAGTCCAACCCCTCCCATCTGAGAGAGCTGGATCATTCGAACATTTATTGAAATGAAAGCATGTGAGAAGTTTAGAGGGAAAAATCACTATTTGGTGGAGCTGTTAACGACTCATAGACATGTGAAATGTGACCCCGACTACACACTGCTTTTTGTAAGACTTCAAAAGACAAAAAAAGGTTGTAAACCACTGGTATCATCTTTAACAATGTGTTGTATTTTAAAAGCTTGTTATATTATCCATTGTGTCAAATCTTCATCTGAAAAGTAACTAAAGCTGTTAAATGAATGTAGTGGAGTAGAAAGTACAATATTTCCCTCTGAAATGTAGTGGAAGTATAAAGCACAAGTACCTCAACATTGTACTTAAGTAGAGTATTTATACCAGTACCAGTACTTTGTACCACTGGGGATCAGAGGGTGATTTATGGTTTCATAATCTGGCTAATTTGGGCGCTAATCTAATCTGAATCCCCTACATCCACGCACAAATCCAGCCAGTCAAGCAGGTGTTATTCATAGAAAGCATTGAGGGGATAAATAGTGAGCTATGTTAACCTGACGTTACTTGCTCTGTCAGGTAGGAGGTTTCAGGAAATAGCTTGAAAGATGCTTGACAGGGATAATTAACCTAATGTAATTAAGCTATGTTTAGCAATACGGAACGCTAGCTAGTGATTTGTGGATCTTTTATGATGTGTAAATGATGATAATTAGCCTGAATACTTACGCGGTATTCCGGGTATTCAAACATATAGGTCATACTGCATCTGTTCTCCTCGAAGCCAGTCAGCAACTCTCGCAGGCCAACCGCCAGCAGCCCCAGAGATAAACCGTAAAAAACCACAGTGGCGAGTTTCATGGTTCAACTGTGAGTCCCGGTTTCAAATTTTATAGCCGTTCAATCTTCCGTGTTTCCATTTTCAATCAGTTAACTCCTCTGCCAAGCGGGGAGGGGGAGAGAAGAGAGAGAAGACACCACGCAGAGCTGTCATGCACACCGGCGGCTCTCAACCCCTCACAACAGGAACCACATACTATACAAACACAAGTGATTGACGGCTCGCTCGGCCAATGGGAGGCGAGGAGTTAAGGAAGCGGACCAATGGGAGAGCGAGGAGCGAGTAACATCATTTATCTACCAGCGATTGCTTGTGCTAAATTATTTTATAACATAATAATTACTTTATT
The DNA here is from genome assembly GCA_029490765.1 of Euthynnus affinis. Classification (NCBI taxonomy): domain Eukaryota; kingdom Metazoa; phylum Chordata; class Actinopteri; order Scombriformes; family Scombridae; genus Euthynnus; species Euthynnus affinis. Next base: position 27,334,989 of record CM055850.1, read on the forward strand.
TCATATAATTTTATTTTAGTTTTACTTTTACTTATGTTTAAGAATGTCAGTGTTTTTTTTTTTAAGTTCCCCACCAGATATGTTTTAGATGTATATAAAATACTCTGTGATAATCTGTGTCTGATATGTTTTTTCAGATAAAAATGTTTAAATTGTCTTGTTTAAATCCTTAAAATTACATCCCCTCCTTCTCCCTCATTAAAAATTTCAGAATCTATAAATAGACAAATATATTTGATTTCAGAAGTTTAGCTGCTGGACACAAGATGTCACCCACTCCATTGTAAAGTCTTAGTGGATATGCAATGGAGGCTTCAACTTTCCACATCACACTTGTGTAATAACGGACCAGGATTGGCCTCCAAACTAGTTGTGATGTCACAAATCTTGCTCATAGGCCCCGCCCTTTAAAATTGGATTTTCAATGAGGTCAGAGAAACTTCAGTGGATGGATGTTAGTCATCAAATAGATATCTGACACATTTACAGTCTTTTTAGCATCAAATTATCCTCTTTGTGTTTCCCTGTTGAGCTGCAGGTGCAAGCATAGTAACAAAAAGAGGGACTTTGGTTGCATAATTATGACAAGAATAACATATTTCAGTGTTCATCTGGGTGCTCCATTGTTTTAAGACACACTTGAGAAAATGTGAACCTGTCTTTTCTGTCCCTATAAATGCAGTACGTGCACTTGGTTTTGTATTTTTTTCCCCAAATTTGAATCATTTAAACATCAGAAAAATGTAATTAATTATTGTGCAGACATGTGCCATTACCTGTATTATGATCATTTCTAGGAATACATTAAAAAATAAATCAATCAATCAATAAAAATACAAACAAGACGTACTACAGTGAGTGGAGGAAGATACAAATTCTTCACACTTTAATTTTCTAATATTTAATAAAACAATCAAAGACCTGCTGCAGCTGCACGAAGCTGCCTTCACCATTACAAACACATGTACACACACACACACACACACACACACACACACAGTACATTTCATATTGTATGCAGCATGTGTGTCCGAGCCACGACCATCGAACAGGACAAATATTTTGTGTGAGGGGAAAAAAAAAACCATGGTTGTTCAAATCTGGCACATGAAATGAGAACATCTTTATGCTACGCAGTCCTACACAGAGAGGCATGAGTTCTTTAATACAGTATGAGAGACAATCAAAAATAAAAACGAGGTGTGAGAGTTTTTACCTTTAAACACATTCTGCATCTAAATTTGAAAGTGTACACAGCAGCAGATCTAAGACTGACAAAATAAAGGGTCTAATTTCAGTTTCAGCCATCCACAAGACCAGATGTAGGTCAAATAATCCTCAGTATTTGTTTGAAATGGAGATATTTATTCAGAATGTTTTTTTTTTTTTACAATCCCCTCTGGTATTACACAATAGTTATAATAAGGCTATGAATTATATTAAAGTAACATTTGACACCTCAGGCTCCAGAGCAAGAGTTCACAGCTCCAGTCAGGCTCTGATTGTTGGTTTCTGGGATATTAGAGATAGTGAAGAAGAACAATCTGCAATACAGAAATGTTGCAGACAGTTTCTATGAGAACAGATATGTAGAGTGCAAAATAGCGGATCAATCCGAGTGTGTCCTGGTGCTTCTTTTCCTCCGTTTTTTTCTCCTTCTGTAGATTATCTTCAACAGTTTTCTTCCTCGATTTCATGAAAGCAAACACTGAGGGGGAATTTTGTGTCTTTGACTGGTTTCCAGCAGCGTATCTGCGTCGAATCAAAAAAACCACCGAACCTTAATCTAAAAGCTTGGAGTGCTCTATCCTCGTAATAGTCCAGTCTGGTGCCACTCCTTTAGTAAACTCCCTTTGGAATCTGTCAGCAATCAAAGCCAGGAATTAGAAGAATTAGGATTAGAGGAGCATCTTCTTAGTCTTAAAAACATCATGCAGCTGAAAAGTTTTAGTTTTACATGCAAAATAAACACATATACACTCACTCATAGTGTGCGGTTAGCAGTCTCTTGGATTCTGCTTCTCCTTCTTCACCTAAGGTCACCTGGAAGATGCGACTTCCCTCCACGGAGTCGTCAGGAAGACGTGCGCTCGTCAGATACCAGAAACGCATCAAAATACTCACAAACTTCCTCCCTGATTAAAAAAAAAATAAAAAAATGTAAAAGATTAACACTGATTAATGTGTTTCCTGTAATAATGACAGAACAAAACATTGATTCTGTCGGCTGACCGTTATCATCGTAGTAGATTCCCACGTCTCCGGGTGTCGTGTGCATGATCGTATCCGGCTCGGCGGAGAGTGCTTTCATGTAGCTGACAGGCAGCAGGCTGCATTTTTCCTCCAGCTTCCCAATCAGCTGCAAGCAAATGAAAATCCAGCACAGAGATTACCCCTGTTATATACAAGTATAATAAAATACTGTATGTTTAATCTTCTGACGCGACACCAGACATCTTGATTATGTCGAATATGCGTCTGGAAAATAGTCACAGCAGGAAAAGCTCCGGTGTAAATAATCAAATTAATGATGGTTGAATTGCATTTAGCTGCTTCTGTTTCAGGATCTTGGTTATTGATCATGTTGGTTCACTGTCACACTGTCATGACTCACTGGGACACTTTAATAGAACGAAGTAGAGCTGCAGTAATTAGTCAGTTTCAATTGACAGATAATTAATCTACAACACTGTGATATTATTATCGATAAATCATTTTCAGTCGTGTTTTGAGAAGAAATTCTTTGATTCCAGCTCCTAAAATGTGAATATTTATTTTTTCTATGACAGTAAACTGTTGGTCAGGATAAAAGTAGACATTCGAGGACATAATTAGGGGCTTTTGGAAACAGTGATCATAGATCAAACGACTAATCAATTAATCGAGAAAATAACAGACAGATTAATCGATCATGAAAATAATCTTTAGTTGCGGCCCTGGAACAGAGACATTAATGTTGGTTGTTATTAGTTGTTAATGTTATTAGCAACATGTGCTTTTCCTACAATGATAATTAAAATGTCTAAAAAAGGCCAGTTTGGCAGCACTTTGGTCAGTTTATATAAACAATGGGATGTTCTTTATTTATCTCAAGCTGCTGCCCCAAAACACAAAACATAACTTTATTATTGTGAGATTAAGACCTTCTTTACTGTCATTTCTAAGCACTTGCATTCATTAAAATGAAATCTGACCTCTGCGTTTGACCCATCCTAAACACTAAGAGCAGTGAGCAGTGCCAGAGGTCAGGACAGGAGCATTAACCCTAGCATACATGTCTTTGATGCTGGGAGGAAACCCACACAAACAAACGACCTGGGACAGCAGGGGTTTGAACCCAGGACCTTCTTGCAGTGGTGCAACAGGATTATTTATATTGTGTGTATCTTTGTGTGAAGCAGAGGAGCCATCAGGTGGATATTTGGGTGCAGATAAGGATCATACAGGTTTGGACTTCCTGGGTTCTCATACTCACGTCTTTGGCCACCAAACCCTCCAGGGCTTCGAACTGACATTGTGACAGCAGTCTGGAAACATGAATGAAGGCCTGAAAGAGTTAAACAAACATAATACAATATAAATATAAATAAGAAATCAAGGTCATAATGAGATTGTAAGTTTTAAAATATCCAATAACAATATATATGTATATATCTTCAGTGTAAAGTCCATCCTCAGTGTTTGTGCGCTGGAGGCTTTAAGTTGACACATCACACTTGTATACTGGATGACGATTGGCTCAAAAACATTTATGATGTCACAAATCCTTAATGGCTTTCTATGAATAACACCTGCCTGACTGGCTGGATTTATACGTGGATGTAGGGGATTCAGGTTAGATTAGCGCCCAAATTAGCCAGATTATAAAACCATAAATCACCTTCTGATCCCCAGTGGTACAAAGAAACTAAACTCAAGTACTGTACTTCAGTACAATGTTGAGGTTCTTGAGTATTTCCATGTGATGCTACTTTCTACATCTCAGAGGGAAATATTGTACTTTCTACTCCACTACATTTATTTAACAGCTTTAGTTACTTTTCAGATGCAGATTTGACACAATGGATAATATAACAAGCTTTTAAAATACAACACATTGTTAAAGATGAAACCAGTGGTTTCCAACCTTTTTTGGCTTTTGACGTCTTACAAAAAGCAGTGTGTAGTCGGGGTCACATTTCACATGTCTATGAGTTGTTAACAGCTCCACCAAATAGTGATTTTTCCGTTTAAACCTCTCACATGCTTTCATTTCAATAAATGTTCAAATGATCCAATATTTCTTCCCTCTCCCATCAATCATCTCATGACCCCTCAGATTTATCTGCTGACCCTTTGGAGGGGCCCCGACCCCTAGGTTGGAAACCACACTGGACTAAATTAACTAACTGTCTATAAAGTAGTGTAAACTAGCTCCACCTCCAGCAGCTACAACAGTAACATGCTGCTCTAACACTGATGCTTCACTATTAATAATCTAATGACGTCATATATAATAATATATCAGTCAGAGGGACCAAACCACTACTTTTACTGCAATACTTTAACCACATCAAGCTCATAATACTTATATACTTTTATTTAAGCTGTACTTTTCATTCAGGTCTTGTAATGTGCTGCTGTTTTGGTGCTTTTACTTAAATAAAGGATGTGATTATTTCTTCCACCACTGATGGAAATACTCAGTAAACTACTTGTAGATTATTTGACAGACAGAATAAACCCAGATTATTTTTACAGACCTGTTTCGCTCCTTCTGTGAACTCCTCGATGTTAAACTCTCTATCAAAGTAAGCCCTGATCAGAAAGTAGTAAATCTTTGTGCGGAACCAGATGACGGGGTTCGGGATGCCAACAAACACGACCTTCTGATATTTCTGCCCGCCGCCGTCGGAGCTGTACGGCCGGACCGCCGCAGCCACACAGGCCGGTGCTGAGAGAGGGAGCCGCGTTTTACCGGAGCCGCTCAGGACGACACGACTGAAGCTGAATGTTGATGGAAACCTGCAACAACCTCTGAACAACACGGCCATCTTTTTTTACCTATACTACCAATACTTCCGGTCCCTCTAGTTGTATCTTCCGGTTGGGAACAAATAGTATATTTATATTTGTATATATTGATATAAAAAATAAACATACGTCTACACTGGACAACAACAATAATAATAGTATTTCTTTGTAGAGCACTTTCCAAAAATCCACATTATAAAGTGCTTCACAAAGGCGGCAAAATGAAACAGACAAATAAAAAAATAAGTTTAAATTAAATGCTTTCAAAGACAGATAAAAATAATTTTGTTTATGAAATAAATTTAAAAAAAGAATATTGTTTTATAATTCAAAGGCCTGTTTTTTTGTTGTTTTTGTTTTTGTTTTGTTTTTTTACAGACTTTACCTTGGGTCGTTTTCCGTTTCTGTGGGGAAGACTAATGCTGTGACACCCGCTGCTGTTTACCTTCATTAGCTTGTGAATTTTCACAGCTAAATCATGTTAAATGGAGTTTCAGGAGAAAGTTCCTGTGCCGATATTTACAGAAGTAGACAGAGATGTTTTTCTGCGAGATATTTATCCACAGGTAGGAACATATATATCTGCTTATTACAGCGAAAAAAGAAGCTTACAGTCTCCAATGAAAAGCAAAGAGTTCGCATTAGGTTAAAGGACAGGTTCACAATTTTTCACATGTGCATTAAAACAACAGTCAGGTGTCCATATGAGCAGTGAAAGAGGTTTTTCCTCGCTGTAATTATTCCTCCTGTTCATACCGGATATTAAAAGATCAAGTGGATATCTGACACATTTACAGTCTTTTTAGCATCAAATTCCCTCTTTGTGTTTCTCTGTTGAGTTGTGTGTGACATTGGATCATGAGTACCTTTTATTTGTGACCTGCACCACCTGCAGATAAAATGTATTTATTGTTTTCCAGCGAAGGCCAGCTGTGCTGAGAGGCGTGTGTCTCGGGCCGTGCCTGGAAAAGTGGACAGTCGAGTACCTTGGACAAAAAGGAGGAAACAAGGAGGTGAAGATTCACGTATCCACTGTGCCACAGATGGACTTCCTTCACAAAAACTTTGTGTACAAGTGAGCTCTTCCTCTCTTTGTCTTTCTCTCTCTCTTACACCCATAAATCAGTCCTCCGTCTCTGCGGAGTTCTCATCCACGTCTCATATTCGCAGGACTCTGCCATTCGATGAGTTTGTGAAACGGGCATCTGAGAAAAAACACTCTGAGTTCTTCCTGTGTGAGGTAAATATCGTAAAAATAAGTGTAGCGGCTGTTTCATCATGCTCCAGTTTCCCACAGGCCGCTTCCTCTGCAGCGGATCTTAGTTTCATGTTCCACTGAATTGAATCCAACAAGTCCAGAAGGGGAAATTATAATTATCACAAACATCACATCTGGTGATTCTTATCCAAAGTTACACCTACACCTGGTCTATTACTGACTTAATGTTCTGTTATTACACTGTAACGCACACATTCTTACACAATAACACACGATTAAAAAGCTTGTTTCACAGACTTCTTCACGTTGTTGCCAAACTTTTTTTTACCATGCACATTAAAACTGTATCACGTCCCCATCAGCTGTCATAAATAACCAGTTAGAGCTGCAACCAATCATCATTCTCATTATGAAGTAATGTGTCGGTTATTTTCTTCATCAATCAATTAGTGTTTTGATCAATCCACAACCTAAAGATGTTCTGTTTACTGTCATAGAGGACTAAAAATATAGATAATATTCACATTTAAGAAGCTGGAACCAGAGAATCTTCAAAATGATTAATCTATTATCAAAATAGTTGGTGATTAATTGACTAATTGATTAATTGACTAATCGTTGCAGCTCTGTAACCAGTTATTATAGCACTTAAAGAAAAAAGATAATAGCAAAAGTAAGAACATCTTTAGTGTAATCCGTTTATGATACACTATTCAAAATATGATTAACTGTTGTATGAATTTAAATAATATAATAACATACAGTATATATAACATGTGATAACAATATAAACAATTTATCAGATACAATGATGCACTGAAGAGGCTCTTTGAATAATATTTTTCACAGGATGTTTCATTGTTTTAATAAGTTTAACTTCTGCGTTCTGTTTCAGGATGAGAGTTATTATCTGCGATCGCTGGGCGAGGACGTCCGAAAGGTATTTAAAAGATCTGTGAAGATGAAACATTATTATCATCATCATTAAAGCAACTTAAAAAAAAAACAGATTTGTTTGTTCTTAGATTATTAAATGTGGTTGGCATTGAATGTTTTCAGTCTGTCTGTTGCCACATGGAGCCATTTATAGGAGGAACGGTTCACAAAGCTGCTGAGATCAACTGTTAGAAAGGAAATGTGAGAACTCCTGAGCGAAGAGAAAAGCCGGTGTTTACCTCGTTGCTACGGATGACTTCATGTTTCATGAATGAACTTAGTCAACATCTCCACACTGATCCAATATGAAAGTTCCCCTCCAGTCAAAAAAATGTGTTTTTCTTCTCGTTCCTTCGGTGACGCGTGTGAATGACGTGCGCGCAGAGTTTGTTTTCACATTCATCTGCTGGAAGTGGAAAGTTTCTCTGTGCTCACCTTAGATCTGATTTCTTAAAGATGTGCGTACCTGCAAGGATGATTTGTAACATCGCAACTAGTTTTGGAGCCACTCCTGGTCAAGTGTGATGTGGAAACTTGAAGCCTCCAGAAGCACAAACTCTGAGACTTTACAGTGAAGCAGGAAACATCTTAAGCTTTTGAAATGAACAATCTGATTTCTGAACAATTTTTGTGGAAAAAAAAAAAACATGCCCGACACAATTTATCATTTTTATGTCATACAACGTGTCTGGAGCTGATCTTTAAGGAAAATATTATCAGTACACACATGGTGCGGCTGAATTTAAACACTTAAACTGTCAAAGAAAAGAAAACGGACGGCGTCTGAAGAGCATAAATTGGTTTGATGAATAATTCTGACATCTGGGCAGCTGCATTTTTGGAGAGTTGTGTGAACCCTCATCTCTCATGTTATAGTGTTTTTTAATATTTTGCTACACTGATTGAATCCTTATTAACTCATTAAAGTCCTAAAGATGGGACGGACACGCTCCTTATGTTTAAGACTTTCCTCTGACTCGGCCCTTTAGCTTTAGGATGTTTAATGAATGCAGCCCCCTTGAAATATAAATATAAAAGTGACACAGGTATGTTTCTCTCTCTGGCAGGAACCTGCTGATCTGAGCAAACAGTTCCCAGAATTGGCGGAGGACTTCCATACCCCGCACTTCTTTGACCCCGATCAGTTTTTCTCCAGCGTCTTCCGCATCAGCTCCTGCGGGCTGCAGCTGTGGACGCATTACGATGTGAGTGTTGTTGGACTGTTGACCGATGCTTCATACAGAGTAGAAAGTCAGCGTTAGGATGTATGTGTATTAACGTTCATTATTTTTTTACGTCTTGTGTGCGTGGAGGATTCAAATTGTTGACTCACAGCTCAGGTTTTTAGAGCTGATCTTCTCCAGGTTTTGCATCATTTCATTTTTGCGTCATTTCCTCAGGTGATGGATAACCTGCTGGCTCAGGTGACGGGGATGAAGAGAGTGGCTCTGTACAGCCCGCAGGATGCACTGCACCTCTATCTGTCAGGCAAGTAGCTCCGGGAAGATGTCTGCGGGTTTGAATGCGTCTATAGACGAGATTTGTCAAATATAAATCAGCCTGGTGCTCTGAAATCGATGCCATTTGTTGGGATGAACAAGGTGTTATGATATTATAATCTGATTTTTAATGATCATTTAACCCATCAGGTGATAAATCGGAGGTCCTGGACATCGACTCTCCAGACTTGAAGCTGTTTCCAGAGTTTGTGAAGGCAAAGAGATACGAGTGTGTGCTGGAGCCTGGAGATCTGCTTTTTATCCCCGGTAAGCAACCACTTCCACAAAAACGTTATAATGCTGCCTGCGAGTCAAAACCCAGGGATTCAGCCTGGTGTGAATGCTTCATTTGTAAAGTTTCTTCTACTTCCTCCTCGTGATGACATCAGATTATGCAGGATTATACAGCCTCGAACATATACAGATGTATTTGACAAGTTTTTTTGAGTCTCAAATAGTCTCTGGAGCCGGAGGAAGCTTCCTGAAACTGACCAATCAGAACAGAGCGGGCTCATCAGGAGGCGGGGCCTTAAAGAGACAGGAGCTAAAACATCCTGTTTCAGACAGAGGCTGAACTGAGGGGCTGCACGAAGAGCCAGTAGAAGATAAATAAGCAGTTTTTAAAACTGTAAATCATGGAAAGATATTACAATAATATAAATATAGATCTAGATATATGAATTTTATGTCCTCTTTAATCTTATAACTGATGAAACACATCACACAGTTAGTACTAGCTGCTGTAATTGATTAGTTCTTCATATATTAAAGACTTTTCATAATCCAGTGTGTCTGTTTCTCCAGCTCTGTGGTTCCATAACACACTGGCGCTGCAGTTCGGTGTGGGCGTCAACGTGTTCTGGCGCCATCTACCTGCGGACGGCTACGATAAAAAGGACCCGTACGGGAATAAGGACCCCGTGGCCGCAACCCGAGCCCTTCAGGCGCTGGAGAGGGCGCTGCACACTCTGGATGAACTGCCGCCTGATTACCGGGACTTTTACGGGCGGCGCATGATTCAGCGGATCCAAAAGCGGACGTACTGCGACGCAAATACACAGGAGGAGTTTAACAGCACGTTACCCAGCAGTCCCACCTCCAAACCTGGATGAGTGTCCACAGAAACGCCTCGAATGCATTTGTGTTTTGTTAATTTTGTTAATTTCCTGCTGAAAAAAGTCTCTGTTAAACTTGTTAATACATTTCATAAAGACTAAAACAGCAAAGCTTTTTGTCTTTTCTCTTAAAAATCATAAACACAATAAGTCACAGATTTATGAGCCCGGGACTAAAATGCACACATGCAGATACAATACGGTTTGAAATTTTATTGCACAAAGATTACAGTTCTTTATGTTTCCTTACAAACATTTTAAAGCTTTGTAAACAGTGAAGCAGCATCTCCCCAGTGTGTTCAGTGTCTCCTGCTTTCACCGCTTTGAGTCCCTGTTGTCACATTTCTTAAGTCTCAGCAATTAAGTGTGTGTGCACAAAAAGCAAACCAGTGATATGAAGCAGGAAAAAAAAAAAAAAAGCTCGAAAATATTGATTGTATCTCAGTGTAAAGGAAAAGTTACACGCTGTGGGTAAAAGCTGTTGTTGGGCATCAGCTGTTCAACATTCAATTACCTGCATCAGGCTGCTAGCTACATAAATATAAAGGAACTACAATAGAGTTGCGAAGTGGGAGCCCCGGTTCAGGAAGTAAAAAAACCTCATTCATTGTTTCCATACACAACATGACTCACGTGACTCACAGCATCAGAAATGATCCGCTTCTTTGATTGAAAAGTTGAAGGTACAAGACTGAGCGCACAGAAGTTTCAGAGTAAAAGTTAACTACGACTCCCAGGGTGCATTTCAGCAAGAGACCAGCCAATCACCGATCTTTAAATTCCATTAATGCCAGACAGAAGCTAAAGATTAATTAATTTCTGGGTCACTTTTGAGTGAAAATGGCGACTATATCTATTTTTTATAACCTCGTAGCAACGGCGGTCAAGGCTCATTGGTATTTTTAGCCTCCTGCCAAAATGTTGTTGCTTAGAAACGGAGTTAAAATAACTGAAACTTGATACTGGTGGATCGTTACATTATCCGGGAGAGTCCCGTGTTTCTATGTTCAGTAACATCGAGGATATCGTAGAAAGAAAAAATGGGAATACAGAACGGGGAAGCTCCCACTTTAGCAACTGTATTGAAAAGCTGGTGACTTTTTTTTTTTTTTTGACTGTGATGGTTATATCGTGTTGGGGGGTGCTCCCTAAAAAAAAAAAAAAACACATCCGCACATTTGTCAGTCTTTAAAAATAGTTTGGCTTTGGATGCAAATGAGGAAAAAAAAAATCAGACGAGGAAAAAAATTACACAGAAATGTTCTCTTTCATTCACAAACACACACAAAGCACTCATGCGCTCTGAAGGTAACAGTCTTACGGCCGTATACGGTGGACGTCGGTACTGATCACTGCACCGTGGTTCTTGTCTTTTCTTGAATGTCTCTGCACTCCGTGTGAGCAAGGCAAGTAAAACATCTTGAATCTCGACGAGAGGCAGCAGAAAGAGGGCAGTGCAACGTTTTGTCTCACGCTAAACTCAACAGAGAAGTCTTTTTTTTTTCTTTGGTGCCGTGCAGTCCCGTGCAGACTTTCCATGTATGTGGGCCTTTCTCCTTCAGCCATGAGTGCTGCTAAACTTCAGAGTTTTTCCAACCAAAGTCTTGAAGTACACAAGCATCCGCTTCCCTTCATTTTTCATGAACTTCATGTGTGCACAAAGCAAAGCGGCATTCTCATCATACAGAAAACAGACAAAGAAATGGCACATTGCTTGATTGTGTTCTCTATTCTGTGGATATGATAACTAAATTTCTTGATTTTTTTTATTTTTTTAAGGTTGCTTCTCAAGCAGATGTTCTGTTTTTCCAAGTGGTCGGCCAGTCTTGGATACAGAGGAGGTGTTTTTTTTTTTTTCGCTACGGAGTCTGTGCCATGCCGCGACTCGACTTTATCTTCTCCAGTCGTTTAGTGAGGTGGCTGTTGTTTGACTCGAGTTCGTCGATCTTGTCCAGTGCTGACCGCAACTGAAGAAGAAGAAAAGATATTGCAGATTAAACAGCCTGTTAAAATGTGCTTTCTTTTAAATCTTTGCAGCATAAAAACAAACACTACTACACCTCTCTCTGTAGTTTCCGTTTCTCCGCTTTTAGCTCGTCTTCCACTTTCTCCGAGTTCTCTGCTGCAGACTTGTAGCGCGTCACCTGACCTTCAAGTCTGGTCACCTGGAAAACCAAAGAAATCGACTTGTTAACTGAGCGCACCGACATATTTTTCCAAGTGTGAACTGTGAATTTTAAAGTCTTCTCAGCTTACGTTTTGTTCTAAAGCGGTTACTTCTTGCTCTGCTTTCACTAGTTTGAACTTCATCTCACTTATTTGCCTGTTGGAATCTCCTGAAAAGAGGAAAAACAAAATTAATCTTGAGTTGAAGGAGACAATTATAGGAAAGGTTCACAATTTTTCATGTCTGTCTTAAAACAACAGTCAGGAGCCCAAATAAACATTGAAACCTGTTTTTCTTGCTGTAATCATTCCTCCTGTTCATACTGACCGTTCATGGTGACCTTACAATGGAAGTGATGGAGGACTAAATCCACAGTTCTGTGCAAAAATGTCTTTAAAGAAGCTTCAGTGTCCAAATGAGTCAAATCAAGTAGATATCTTTCAAAGTTAGTCTTTTTAGTGCCAAAGTCCCTTTTTTTGTTTCTATACTTCCACCTGCAGCTCAACAGGGAAACACAAAGAGGAGAATTTGATGCTAAAAAGACTGTAAATGTGTCAGATATCCACTTGATATGATTAACTCAGACTGCTGAAGCTGAATAGAAGCTTCACATTAACCTTTTAAATGACTGTGAGGACACACTGCCTCCATCTCTTACATTAAAGCACATTTTAAGGAGATCTTTTAATATCCAGGATGAATGATTACAGCGAGGAAAAACCTCATGACTGTTGTTATAAGACACACTTGGAAAAATGATCTTTTAAAAAGCAGCAAACTCCCACCGGACTGTTTCCGTGCGTACAGAATGAACTTACTCTGCACTTCTATTATGTTGGGATCGTTGCCATTTTCAAGGATTTCACCGTCCGGGTTCGACCCGCTCTCTGTGCCGTTTCTCTGCGTCTTCTGTTCCAGCTGGGACTTTAGCTTCTTTACCTGTTAACACATCAGCTGATGAGTGACGGCACTCAACGCTACAACGTCGTCACTGCATCGCTCAGTTTCCATAAAAAGGAACACGTAACAGCTGGCGTTTCACTGTAGGACGATACTATGAATAAACGATATCATCAGTCACATAGCGGACGAACGACAGACTCACCTGTTCTATCATTTTTTCACGCTCATCCACCAATTTCCTCAGGCGAATCTCTGAAAGACAAAACACACGTTTGAGGAAAAAAAGCAATCTCAAAATCTCAAAAAAGCTGAATTCACATGTGAGTCTTGGTCACATATCATTAATGCAAATGGAGCATCATGCATCTCAATGCCGTAATCAATACAGATTCTAACAACAATAATCAAAACTATCACTGTTGGTCTTTTTAAAAAAAAAAAAAAAAAAGATAAAATAAGTTAACATACCAGGGGTGTGAGGAGCCAGGGAGATGGTGGGAGGGGGCTGGGTCAGGGTGGGAGGCTGATGCATGCAACAGAGCAGGCATCCATGAGGGAGTGATGGAGGCGGAGTGTGAGGGGAGGGAAAGTTAGCATGCACAAACTGTGGACAAGAGGGTCAATGCAAAGGGCACACGGCACGTAGGACTACGTTCACACCGTACGACCAAATAAGGAGGTAAATGTGCTGAATGAAAAAGAGAGGGTGAACCGTGAGTGGCCGTCGTTTTGGTCTAGAAAATGTTAGAAAATGATGAAAAATGTCTTCTACAACTCTACAAATGTCTTCTTTTATCCTGACCAACAGTCCACAGCCAAAAACTATTCAGTTTATTATCATCATAGAAGAAAAAGGAAACAAAATATTCACATTTGAGAAACTGGAATCAGAGAATTAGGGCACTTTTTCTTAAAGGGGATGTACCATACACACATTTATTTTTCCTCTGGGGCTCTACTGGAATATCTTCTCATGATTTACAGTTATTAATATATCTTATACTGGCTCTTTAAGTTCAGCTTCTGTCTGAAACAGGCTGTCTCCTGATGAGCCTGTTGTGTTCTGATTGGCTGGCTCCCAGAGACTTGGGAGGCTACGTAAACAAACAGTAGTAGGATTGCGCTGCTTTTTCTTGTTCTTTACTGGAAATATGAACTTCTCAAATTTCTGTAAATACATGTTGGAACCAAAATGTGCAACTGGAGAACATGAACAACTCTTAGGGTGACGTTTAACAAAGACATCAAGAATTATAACTAAAAAGAAAACTTAAAATCACAAAAAGTGTGATATATTCCCTTAAAAAATGACTTAAAACTATAAACTTGACAATTAATTTTCTGTTCAATCAGTAGTTAATCAGGACCAGATGATTTGTTGGGACATGTCTTACTTTCTATTACACAATTCAAGAAATTGAAAATAAAGAAATAAAGAAAAATGCATTCAGATAAAAAATGTCAAACTGTAACAGCAGGGTGTTTATTGTCATTTCATGGCCACATTCATCTTTTTCCATTTAAGTGCAACAAAATGCGACATACATTTATCAAACATTTATGGTGCTTTACGATTTTACAGTCCTCAAAAAAAAAAAAAAGGTGCAGAACGGTTTTGTTGAACTTAAACGACAGTCTTGTGGACAGAACGGCGTTTTCCAAGCGTGTTTGATTTCAGCCATGAACAGAACGGCTAGTACATGTAGAAGCTAGTTAAAGTAAAAGTCTTCATCATCATAATTTCAAATGAACAATCTTTGTTTTGTTTATTGATCCCCTATGACATTTAATAGATGAATATACGGATGAGTTCCTGGATTTGTAGCACGACAAATGTTCTGTGATGCAGTCACAGAGAGATAGTATCAATGAAACATTACAAGCAGCATGATAAATGTGCGTCAATAACAAAATAAATGTCACCCGACTTACAGCATCAAGTTTTATCTCCTTATAATGTCAAACAGGTCCAATAGTAAAAATCTACAGTTACCTCGTAATTTACATCCACAAAATCAATTTTCCACACATATGAACTCAGTGAAAAGAGTTTTGTTTTTTTTCCGACTATGGATTGTTTTCATGTATTTAATTTAAAAAATAATATACATATACTTACATCAATGCTAACTGGGGACGGTAATCAAAGTGCTTTGACATTTATTTTACCACTTTGTAAACAGCTAAGCAAAAAAAAAAAAAAAGTACACGGTGAATTAAACAAAATATATCTAAACTACATATACCATACATGTATAAGCTAAGACATCTTACATTCCTTGTCCTCTTTGCCCTTGGTTTTGCCTTTCTTGCCGTTCTTTTTCACGTCTTTCCCTGACGGCGGAGGCTCTTTGTTGCCGCCCACTTGGTCTGCGCTCTTCGGCGAGACTTCACTCTGCATTTCGTGCTTAACGGCATCTAACCCTTCCTCCACTGATGATGAGGACATCGCTTGGTTAACGTCCTCCGAGCTGTCGCCTTCCACGACGGCAGCAGCCGACTCTCCGATGTTCGAAACCTCCACTTCCTCTCCGTCTGCTACGCCTGCGTTCCCCTGCGGCTCGTTTTCCGCGTTCTCAGATGTGGTTTCCTCATGAGCCGAAGAGTTTTGGTTGTCTTGTTTAGTATCAGGCTGTTTATCTGTTGCGTCAACCGTACGCTTCTCGTCTTCGCCGTCGACCGGCTCGTCTTGTGTTTTTTCATTTGAACTACCGCCGTTGCTCTCGTCTGACGTGACCTCAACAGCCTCCTCAACTTCTGCCTGTTCCGGGTCTTTAGAGGAATCTTTAGAGGCTATAGCCGCGTCTATATCCATGTCGTCGAAGTCAAACGACTGCCCTTCGTCGTCGTCGTCACCGTCCTCTTCATCACTGTCCTGCTGGTTGGGTGGAGATGAATCGTCATCCTCAGACTTGTCTTTATGTTCAGGGTCTTCTGCAGAAGTGGATTCTTCACCGTTATGGTCCTCCTCGACTAAAGAAGCGACCTCAGGAGCTTCTTTCGGAGAGTCTGGCGTCTTTATTATCTCACTGGAATCGATCGTGTCCGTTTCTTTGGACACTTTAACGTTTGATTCATCAGTCTGATCTGCGCACTGTGCCGTCTGGCTCTCTACGTTATCCAGATGTTCAGCCTGAGCTGCAGTCTCCAAAGGGCTCTTTGAGGAGTCGTCCGGCTCCGTTAAATCCTCAGGTTCCCTAAATTCTTCATTCAGCTCTTCCTTTTCTGATTTGCCAAGTGTTAGCTCCGACTTATCATCATCCTCCGGACTGGGAGAAGGGGATGCTTGGTCGATCTCTGCTTCTGGTTCCTCAACATCTTTGGCAGTCTCAGTTGCCTCCTCAGGACTTTTATCATCAGTAGACAACGGGGCCACGGATGTCTCAGAATCACTCGTGGGTTCTGATTTATCAATGGCGGCATCAACATTGCTCAGAACATGTGATTCAGCGTCAGCGTCTTCGTTACAGTTCGTGCTTTCAAAGGTCTTTTCAGTTGTGCGTTCAGATTTCGTCTCATCAACAGACCTCATCTCATCCTCTTCACTATTAGCAACTCCTGATTCAGTGTGGACTTCGCCTTCGGTTGTGATGTCGTCGCTTTTAGAGTTATCTACACTAGAAGTGCACCGTTTGTCGAGGCCATCAGTCTCGATACCTTCGGAGTCATCATTAAGATCAGATGCGTCAGGACTCGTTTTAGATTCCGCTTCTTCTACTGTTTCTGAAGTTTGCTCCATGTCCTGCTCATCCTTTAAGTCATCTGTTCTTGATTCATTGAGCGTTTCAGCAGGACAAACGTTTTCAGTGGGTACCACTGCCTCTGCTACATCTACTGTCTCAGTTTCCAGACTCTGTTCCTCCTTCTGTTCACTCGTAACACCATCGACTTTTGATTCTTGGAGGGTTTCGATGTGAGAAACGTTTTCGGTCGGTTCTGCTCCTACGGCATTGACAGCTTCCTTCATAGCATCATCCATTTTTGTTTCTTTGAGGACTTCGGTGGCAGAAACATCATTGTCAGGTTCTGTTGTTGACCCATTATCTCTTGCAGCCAATTTGACGTCTTTTCCTGTTTTGCCGTTTCCTTTATCATTTCCGTTTCCCTCCTTCGCGTCTTTTTGCTGCTTCACTTCCTCGTTGGGACCTCCTTTCTTTTTGCCTCTCCTCTTTCTTTTCTTCTTTTTCCCAGAGGCGGTAGCTCCCTGAGGCTGACCTTTACTTTCATCCGCCTCGTCGTTCTCTGCGTCTTCGGCGTTCTCGGGCTCTTGTTGGGGTTCGGTGTACGACACATCCTGGACGGACTCATCGGCTTCGTTCACGACATCTTCTGTAACTTTCTGCTGAGGGCATGATTCTGTATTTCTCAAATCACTTTCCTCAACATCTTCCTGTTTGTTTTCTTGCGCTTCAGCGAGGTTGTTACTCGTCTCTCTAACGTCATCACATTGCGTGTCGACCGTCTCTCCTAAATCTGTTCCCGGAGCATTTTCCTCAGGACTTGTTACGATCTCTTGAGACTCAGGTACATCTTTGGCTTCTGTGATTGGATTTTTATTAATGTCAACTTGTAACTCCTTGCTTTCAGTATCTCCGACGCTCTCTTCCTCTTCCTCCGTGGGTAAGCATGTCTGTCGCTCTTCCGTCGGCTGTTCTTTGCTCGACGTTTCCACATCGGACACGTTACACAGCACGTCAGAGCTCAAATGTTTCTTTCCCGCTTCCTCAAGAATTTCTCGACGCTGCTGTGGATCCACCTCTTCCTCTCCGCTACTTCTCAACTGAGTCTCCTCTGTGCTGCCTGAGAGATCATGAAGAGCAGACGGTGATAGAAGATATGATATTTGAAAAGTGTAACCTTCAGCAGAAAAAAGTGTAATAGCAGAAGTCAAGGGTAAAAAGGTAAAAGGCAGAGAACACCTGATTGATTCAGTGGCCAGAAAGAGAAGCACAGAGCCAAGATGACCAAGAAGAAGCACGAGAAGGAAAAAGTGGAAGAAAGGCAGGAGGAACACCCAAAGTTTCTTGGTCCCAAGTACATCAACGCGAAAGAGGAGAAGCGAGAGGCCGCCTGCTTGAGAAAAGTAAGTCTTGGAATCACGATACTGGTGGTTTTGACAAAGAAAAATATGATTTCAGTATATCAATGCAAAGTTTTAGTGTCTACTGTGAAAAAGAACCTTCAAGTGAATGATTTAGACCATTTAACCAAATCAACTGTGCCACAAGATACCCGTCAACTCCCATATAAAACACTTTATTTTGGACTTTTTTTTTCATTGTAATTAATAAAAATGATGAGAATGGGTGCGAGGCAAAAATAACAAAAGCCAAAAACATCAACTCATTAGTGATGAAGACAGTGAGTGAGTCATTGCTGATTGTTAATGTTTCTACAGAGAAGCAAGTAGATGCAGTAGATGTTGCTTAAAAAGGATAAAAGGCTGGTGATTTTATATATTTTTTTCTTATTGTCATCAAATCTCACGTGTAGAGCCGAACCGACAATGAACTCATCCTACGTAGAAATACTGTGTGTGTATCCAAAGCCTGATATATTTTATTCCTCTGTCGTCATCCAAACACTATGAAAAAACACCTCAGTGAGCCACAGCGCTGCTCTCCTTTGCCACAAAGGGTGCGGGAACAGCTCCGAAGACTAGATAAGAGAGTAGTTCCTTGTAAGGCAGACGCCATTGAGAGTGATTGGGGAAGGCGGTTCAGTTTACAGAGCATCGCTAGCTTGTTGTCTTCCATATCGCAACCTCTCAAGAGCTTGTGATGTGTAGCGAACAAGGTAGCGAAGCTGTAAACAGAACCGTGTTCCTGCTCGTTGATGTGTTTTTAATAGTTTTAGGACAACAGCAGAGGTCTGTGGTTCAGAGGAATAAGACATATCAGACTTTGGATACACACACAAAATACTTCTAAGTAGATAAAGTCATTGTTCGTTCGGCTCTGCACATCAGATTCCTTGACAATAAGTTAGTGCAAGGTTAGTGCAAATCAGAGTTAAAGTGATGAACAATATGCAAACTGAAGAGTTCACTCCAAAAATCAGAGACATTCACTTTCTGGCAATTTAAATGTATACTGAGAAATAATAATCTTATTTTCTTTAATCTGAAACATTTTGGAATGAAAGTCTTCAGTTACTTTTCCGCTGAGCCATGCAGGAAGAAGAAAGAAAGTTGTTTTTTTTTTCGCAGTGTGTGTTTACCGAGCATGCTGTTCCCCTCCGTCGGGGACGTCTGTGAATCCTGAGCTGGTTGTGCAGCAGAGTCTCCACCGGAGGTCCCGTCGCTTTCCGGCTCACCGACGTCCCCGTTGACGTTCAGGTCAGGTCCCAAAACTATTCCGTGTTTCTGGACAAAACATAAGCTCAAATGTAAGCTCTATAGAGTACACATCTTAAAAAAAAGTTGCAATATAAATGCTGTTGGCAAAAAATTAAAGCTAAAATCTAATAACATCCTTAAAACAATGCTAAAAAAAAGCAGACGTGGGGCATATTTGCACTGTAAGCATGATTAAGTTCACATGTTTACTGAAGCAAATACTTTCTGGTTTCAATGACAGTTTTCATTCACATTTCAGAGTTTCACATTTCACACTAGACAGCAGACGTAACCTGGAGTTCGATTAAATGTCGCAGGAGAAACGAGCATCCACACACACACACTGACTGAGTACCTTCAGAATGTCTTTCAGCTTCACCACCTCTTCTCTGAGCTCGTCTCGCTCGATTCGGATCGCGTCTGTGTACTCTTTCTGTCGCTCTAAGGCCTGAGCAGAGCAGCCCCCCCCCCCCAAACCCCGAGTGGCAAAAGAGTGCAAAAAGAGAGAAAAGAGAAAAGTGTACAAGAAGAAGTGAAAGTATGAAGCAGTTTCATGCAAAGGAGATACTGAATTCATGTCAGTCAGAGTAAAAGCTGAATGTGATTTAAATGAATAAAAAACTTGCTGCATCAGGGCTCGTACCCCGATTTTTTTATCCTTCCACTCCACCGTCTCCTGTAGGTCAGATATCTCTCTAACAAAACCATCCTGTTTCATACGCAGCTGGCGGATCTCCTACACAGCAGGAAAAAGGAGGGGAGAAAAGAAAAAGTTTGAAGGGAAGAGAAGAGAAGAGAGATCGCAAAAGGAGGAAAAAGCAGTGCAAAGTATTTACTGTGTGTGAAAGAAGAAAGCTGTGAGATTGCACCCGACATGCAGCCTTCATGACGAACTTCTGCACCCTGCTTTACTCTCATAGTGACACACGTTCACACTGTGGGACAAAAACACTCACGTTTAGCAGCTCTTCACTTTGTTTTAGCGTCTCTTTCATTTCGTTGAACTGGAACTGAAGCACGCTGTGGGCATGTTTCTCTCTCTCATATTCCTGTGGGGAACGACAGAAAGCGTGACAACCGATTAACTATTTGTTTTCATCTGGAACGTTAAATCACATGACACCCTAACCCCCCAAAAAACATCACAGGACGACGTCATGTGTGATGTCTTTATCTGGTCCTGACTGTGAGAACATTGTTCTTCAGTTGACCATTTACTCTCTCACGTATTCTTTAAACAGTTGTCGTCAGTAGTGAAAACAACACTGACACATCTTCACCTTTTCCGTTGATATGTGGAAACTTGTTAGCAAACAGCTGCCTACTGCGGCCCAAAACTGAGCTATGAGGGCTCTGAGAAAGAACTGAAACAGTAAAGTTGGTGCTGGACGGCTAAACAATGAGCTGAAACTCACTATGAAGCTTCATAAAGTTTATTTTATTGTATTATTATTGTAAATAAATAAAATAAATCATAAAGCTGAGGGGGCGTTGCTGATAATTCTCTAAAGTGACACCCAACACATGATCATTTCATACATTATCATCATAATAAATATTGATTATAGCTACTTTAAGAAAAGTTTTTTGAAACCTCGTCCTTGTTTATACATTGAAGAGCTTGTGGAGAAACCAACTATAATACAAACTTTGTAATCCATGAATGACCAAATTCACATTATCCTTTGAATTTAGGATGAAGCAGCTTTATTGAATCTGCTTACAATGTAATAATATAATTATATATATAAAAGGCAGGACTATGTGCTCAAACATGCATCAAATCTCTGCATGTTTATTATCCTTCTGATGGTTTTATGGAGAGTAAAACAGGTCTGAACAGGCCGGTGTCGACTTCTGCAGAGCAGCAACGCTCACTGGAAATATTTTTGTAATTTTCTTTTCTTTTATTTACCGAGACGAGATTTGGTTTCGTCTGTTTTATGATGAATTTTATGATTTCAATTTTCTGCCTTTTATGAAGCATGTTGTAATGTGGGTTTAGAAAAGTGCTTTATATAAGCAAATATTATTATTATTATAATATAAAAATGACTTAGTTGTTGTGGGAAAAACAAGAAAAGAGCAATACTAATGGATTTATGATTGAAATATAATTTAAAGTTTGCTTTGAACAGATGTTTTGAGCAGATGTCAGTGGCATCAAACAAGGAAAAGTGCGACCTAACAAGTCATGACATATTAATCTACATTTCTAAACAGAGCAACACCCAATTAAGTGATACATTGATGACTTATTATTAAAAACATTTTAGACACAAGTCATTCAGGCTTTCTTTCCCTCTGTTCACTTCTGTATCATTGCATGCTCTACCTTGACTTTCTCGTCGTATCCCCGGCGTGACTCTGACAGCAGCTCCTCCAGCTCCATGAGCGAGTCCTTGAGCGTGTCCACCTGGTACATGAGGTTGCTCTTCTCGTTGTCCAGCTGGGCGTTGGACACCATGGCCTTACGATACTTCTCCTCCACTTCAGCTAACGCGCCCTGATGTCACAACATACACAGAACACAAACCGATATAACAGACGCGACATGTACTCCTTAAAAACAGCGGTCATAGTTTCCTCTGTCGGATATGTTTGGATTAGGAGACAGATGAAGCGAGGAGAAAGACCGGACGAAGTGAGAGAGTATGTAGAAGTCAAACCTGTATCTGTGAATGCTGGCGAGGAGGAAGTTAAGAAAAGGCCAAAAACACACACACACACGAAGAAGAGGCAGCAACATGCAGATGCAACATTGCCAGTCAGATTGTCAGTTTGTAAGTTGATGCACAAATGAGAAAACTTCTTCTCAGCGGACGTCAAGGAGGGATTATATGTCTTGTTCTCAGGCAGGACATTTAAAACTCACACTGCTCTCAGCACACAGTAAAACTCTACGACTGTCAGCGCATCGAAATATTCGTGTGTTGGGTCTGAAACATGAGTTTTACTCCTAAAGAAGAATATTAAAGGACATTTTGGAGTTACTAAACTATCAGTTGGTTTGTTGATCTGTTGTGGAAGTGGATAAAATAACAGTAAGTTTGTTAACAACGTGCATGTTTGACCTTTTGTGAGTGACTCAACAGAAACCGGCGTACGTTAGGGGGGGCAGCAAACCTATTAGCAAACAGTCTGGGGTCAGGCTTATACCTTGGCTTCTTTTAGGTTCTGTGTGTACTTGGTTTCCACATCTTGAATCTGATCCTTCAGTTCATGAATCTCCTGGTGAACAGTGCAGCAGCGGTGCAGCAGAGGTGCGGCGTGACAGCGTCACAGGAAAGGCGAAGCGGAAATATCGGCGAGAGGACGACAAGAACAGCAACAGAGACGTGTTTGCAGAGAGAATACGAACATGAGAGGAAAGCAAAAGAACTTCACTGAAGAAACGTTTGAATAAAAGAAGACGTCCTTGAATCAGATGCATTTATTACTTTATATATTTAAAATCCAGAGGTTTCCTTGAAAGTGACAAAACACTGGATTTAATCCTCTGTGACGTGCAACTGTTTTATTTTACAGCTGAAAACTGATCCGTTATTGTTCAAAAGGGGCCACATGAATAATAATAATAATAATAATAATAATAATAAACTCTGGACAATATCAATATCAGGATCAATATTGTTTCTCCATCTTTGGATGAAGCACAATAATTTGTTCTTGAACATTTTAAATGCAAAAAGATAAAAAGCCTTTATGTCATACATAAACCTATCAATGTAACTTACTGAGATAAATAGTGATGAAACTAAACAACACATTTAAGAAATAAGAATATAAAATGTATTAAAAATGATATCAAACACATTTTGGTCAGACGGTTCTCTTCTGAAAAGCAGCGAGTGCTTGACATGATGAACCAGAGCTGATGAGTTTGATTCATCGTGGAAACCGAAAGCAATGTGCACATTATAGAAGTAGGAGATTATTTTAATGTTACTGCTGCATCTGAGTTTAAAACTGCTTTTTTCTTTTTGACTGAAACCCACAGTCCATCTGGAAACATCCTCTCTGTCTTTAGGAAGCTTTTTTCCACATTACCTTGATTTCTCGTAAGGAGGTCTCCGCATCTACGGTTAAAGCCGTCTCCCCGCTTCCTCTCCGTGAGGAAGTCCCGCCTAAAGAGGTGAGCGTCGCCGCTGTTAAGGCTGAAGCCGCTCGAGATCCCTGAGGAAAAATGAAGGAGAAAGGAATTGACTCTTTAGCGGTTACACAAAGAGTAGATTACAGAATAACTTCCAAAGACGTTTATTCTTCATGCTCACCTTCTCCAGATAATCTCTGTCCTCCACCTGTTGAGACAAATAAAAGTTACAGTCAGTGAAACCAGAGGCTGATGTTGCGGCTACAGGGCCGAGACGACACACTGAAGGAAGGAAGGAATGAAATCCTCACTGCAGGCAGCTCAGCGCTGATAAGAAGGTTTACCTCAACACCTCTGAACAAAGACAGCAGCAGAAGAAACAATATTTCCAAGTATTCAAAAGTGATCATTACCACGTTAAGAAACAAGCACAAGTTTATTTTAATACGCAACACCATGCGAATGATTAGTTCACAGTCAGCGAAACTCCTGAGCGGAACGAGACGGGTCCAATCAACAGCAGGTTATGTGTCAAAACGCTTCAAACACCTCAAGTTTTATTCCCTTTCATACACATGAAAACATCCAGTCACAAGACCAGCTGCAAGTCAACACACACACACATTAACCTCTGATGCAAACCAGCCTGCAATAATCCATCCTCGTCGGGGTGAAGTGCATAAAAATGAAGACCCAGGCGGCAAAAACAAAAAAGCGACTAAGCAGGAACTCACATCACGGCCTGCGGGTGCAAACCGACTCACGTCAGAAAAGTCAGGAATAGTAACATCGTCCAGGTCCCTGGGGAGGCCGCTGCTGCTGGCGGCACTCCTCAAAAAACTGGCAACTGAGCTGCAGTTGTCCTACATCGGCCACCAGGGGGCGAAACAGAACAACAGAAGAAGAAGAAGAAGAAGAAGCCAGTCAACTCAGGAGTAGGGCATCAGAGAGTTAGAAAAAGAAACAGTAGAAACAGAGGAAACAGTAGAAAGTATATCATAATCAGTGCTCTTCATCTCTGCTCTTTGCTTATTCATGTTTCTGAGAGCAGACTAACCTTCCAGTTTTATTGCGTTCATGAGCTGCCACACCAGCAGAAACCAAACACAAGCACATGTTCAAACCTATATTTAGCATTTTCCCACATAGAGGGAGAAAGGAGAAACAACTTCATAAGCTGCATGTATGAATTAAGAGTACTGGTCCAGCAGCAGATCAGGAATTAACGCATCTTATAAGACATATTTTTTTACTAACGAGTCACAACTGAAGCTGTTTCTGAGGGGATGCAGGCTGGTGACAGATGGCTCTGATCAGCGACTCCTTGAAAACTCAGTGAACTGGATTCACACTTCCACAGTTACCTTTCAGGCATTAATGTGATTTTGCAGGAAGTTCACTGGTAGACTGAGCTTCTATTTACAGCTCAGTAACATTACAATACAGTTTTAAACATGCTGTAACTATACAGGTCCATAAATACCAGCGAATACCTGCTGGGATTTTTCAGATAGAACAAATAATATTTTCATGTTCCCAAAACCATGCCAACTGTGAGTCAGTGTAACACCCAGACTGAACACAGCCTGTTTGTGTAGTTCTGCCTCTGAAGTCAATCACTGTTTCATAAAAAAGGTCATTCTGTGTCAAATCAGACAGAGTCCAGGAAAAGTTCTTGTTCAGAGTTTGTCTGTGTGATATCTGTGTCCCAAAACTGAAGCCTTTAAAACAATGCTATTCAATTCCATATTTGTTTTTTATATATTTTTTGGCCTTCGATATTTTAAGGATTATTATTAGCCTCACCAAACTTTATAGGGTGGAAGACAAACATGTTCTCAGTATGACTGAAACATTAAAAGTTTGTGTTGCATGCCAACTGATTTTCCATAAGGCCTTAGATTTGGAAAAAAATTTCCTAAATGAGAGTGATATTGAGGGTATTATGAACCTATATTTGCACTCACAGTATTAATCATTATTTTTTCTTCAGATACAATCTTCTATTAATTTCGTGCCACTGTTTGAGGTCTCTACCACTGACGCACATGCAGATATTAGGAATAAAACGAGGTGTGGTAGCGTTCTTCGGCTTATTTTCATTGAATCAAAATGGTATGTGGCTAATAGGAAGATGAAAATGTGGAAATATCTTCATATATGATCATTTAGTGTACAAAACACAGATGTCCTTGGCAGAAAAGCGTCTATTTCAGGATTACATTTTTCAAGATATTAATGCCCAAACACGGCTTCCAATATAAGGCTGTAAAAATGAAATAATATCAAGAGCTGAATAAAATATGATAACAGAAATATTTTACATGCTGTGGTTTTGGGACCTGCTCATGATATAGACGAGGTTTGAACAAAATGTGACACAGTGCTGCATCAAGCCGATATCTGATTGGACACAGAATGACCCATAAAACAAATGTTGTGCATGATGGTTGCACAGCTCTGCATTGTACAAAACAACAATAACTGGGCTAATGCAGTGGTTCCCAACCAGTCCAGGCTCAGGGCCAGATTTTCCCCTCAGACATCATTGACCAATCTAACACCCAGGACCTGTGAGGAGTACAGTGCTATAGAGGCTTAAAGATCAATACGATATGAAGCACTGAAAGAAAAGTGCAATTAGGGCCCAAAATGAAGATTTAAAAAACATTAAAGCACCTCATTTAAAGAGCAGAGCAATAAAACAGCTGCTGTGTTCAAAATAAATAAAGATAAAGAGAAAAGTTGTTTTCAAGCCAGACGTTCACTGCATGAAACGTACTGTTTGTGTTTGTTTTGCTGAACATATTCTCTCAGCCTGAAGCTTCTTCTTCTGCTACCATCAACAGATGTGCAAAAGAGCAGGTCACATGACCCACAAAGCCAGCACCGATAGGTTACTTATACTGTAAAACATAAAAATCATACTTCAAAATAAAAGCGCTGTCCTGAAAATGAGCTAAATCTCAAAGTTGACCCAAATGTTTGCGACCCACTAAGAATAAACCCGCAGTCCACTTTTGGACTGCAACCCATGAGTTGGGAACCACTGGGCTAATGCATTGTAAACCCCAGAGTTAGTAGCAGGCTGTCTTCTGAGGAGGGGAGGGGAGGGGCTCACCACTGGGCTGGCACGGGCTGAACTGGCCCTGCTGGAGGCTCTGGAGCTGGAGCGGTAACTAGAGTACTCTAAAGGCTGTAGAGGAAAACACACACAGCGTCATGTTTCTGTGTCCAGGTGCAGTCAAACGCAAACCTGCATGCACACACTCGCACTTAATAACACGAGTAGGACAAACGCATGCTGGTGACGACTGAATCTACAGTCCGACATCCTTTAAACAACTCCGAAAATTAAGACTTTGTTTTAAACTTGAATTAGAAGGAAACAAACGTAACACTTATCTCCCATGCAGATGCAAGAAACCATCACTCCAGTCAGGTCTTATTTATGTAAAAAACAACTTCACATATCGTTATTTCACAGCAGAATCATGTTCAGATTGAAGTTATGTGCACTCTTCTTCTTCTTCTGTTAGTATTATCAGTCCAGGAACCGACACACTTCTCAAACTCTATTAAAATCGTGTCCAAACCAAATAAAAACCACCGTTCCAACTAACAACTCTTACATGACAGCTGGAGCCGATGACCCGCCGTGACCCGCTGCACAGACTGTCTTCATACAAGGAGCTCTGCACGTGTGACATGTCGCACAGAATATAAAGTGGTCAACTCAGGGTTTCGGCACTTCGAGCGGACAATGACATTTCTTTGATATAGAGGATTTTATGACGCCCTGCCTTAAAAGCGCCTGAGTGTGTGTGAGGCTCACTTCAAAACTGAAATCTACAGTCAGGTGCTCGGTGATGACATACTTTTAGCTCTTGAGACAAACACGCTCAGTGTTAGGTGCTCAGAAGAAAACCCGGTGGGAATAAATGATCATTAAACGTGTCAGTCAACACCTGAGTGGGAGTTATTGTGGGTAAAAAAAAAAAAAAAAAAAAGATCAGTGGGAATGAAATGAACCGACCCTACGATAGAGCTGCTGGCTGATGTGACTGAGTGACCTGTAGAACTGCAACAGACGACCATGAAGCGTGAAGTCAGAATGATGTTTGCAAGACAGAAGGAAGCAGCTTGGAAACCGCAACGACTCATGGTGGCTTTAAACTCGGCTAAACTCTCCGCTCTCCTCTCCGCAGCAAGGGACAAAAGGTCACGTAGCGGCTGAAGAGGAGCGGAGAAACGTGTTGATGTGCGTCTGCCTGTGTACGGTACCTGGTACCCGTTGAAAGAGGAACCTGGGTTTCTGGAGGACGACAGACCGTTGAGGCTGTACAAGTCAGAGGAAGCGTAAGAGGCCTGAAAGGAGGAGAAGGAGGAGGAGGGGGAGGGAAGGAGCTGAGTAACAAGCTGAGAGAGGAAGGAAGTTCAGGATGAAGAAACAAACATTCGTAACATGTTTTAAAAGTCAACTCCTCACCAAAAACTCGTATCTGTTAGTGATGTGTTCATGCTACAAAACTCTGCAGCCAATCACAAAAGTACGAACACAAATCAATTCAACTAAAAAACTCCTCGACTTTGTTCGTCTACAGTAAACTCCTGGTGTTCAGTGGATCCTTCTCAGAAAGAGTCCAAGCGTGCAAAAGACATCATTTCTGCTAAACGCATGCAGTAAATGTCACTTCAAGCACCTGAAAACCTTTGCGGCACTCGTGTCAGGTGGAACGTAGAACTGAAATATCCTCATCTGATCCAGTGTAGCTCGGATTGACAAAAGCATCCGCCAAATATATGCAGGTAAATTTAGGTGCAGCAACGTAGAAGAACATCTAGGTAGTTAGCGTGTTAGCTAACAGGCCGGAAATGACGATAGAAAACACTGGAAAGAACTTCATAAGCGTGCTAGACTGGCTGCACTGTCAATATATAGAAGTTCAATACAGAAAAAACTAAACACATGCTCATATTCTTTAGTATATTTAACAGTTTGGTTAGAAAATGTCACGCTTTTTCCTCTAAAATCACTCCAACCAACCAAAACTTCCACATAACAGTTGAGAATTCGACTCATTTTTTGTTAACGCACAAAAACCTTTTTGCCATGCCAACAGGCCGTTTAGTGTTAGTTGTGAGAAAACACGGTTTGCTCGGCGGCGCTACGACCCACCGGCTGCAGGTCTAGTCTGGAGGCACGAGACACCCGGCTGTCGTCACTCAGTCTGGAGCTCTGAGAGTCAGGGAGCAACGGTGACAACATCAAAACACAGACGACGCGGAAGCTATGTCTCATCGTCACATGCTGTTAGATTGATTTATAAGCTGATGGACGTGAAACTTTTGTGTCGGAGATAACGAGATGAAAGCAAAGAAGCTGAAGGTTAGCACAAGTTCTCTGGAGCAGCACCGGGCTGTGCGGCGGATTTAGATAAAAATATGCTGCAACTAACGATTATTTATTGTCAGTTTGATTAACTGATTAGTCATTATGCAACCTGAACTGTCTTTTTTGATCCCGACCAACAGTCACAACCCAAAGACATTCAGCTTACTGTCAGAGAGGTAAAAAAAACCTGAAAATATTCACATTTAAGAAGCTGAAACAGCAGAGTTTTAGCATTCTCTCTTAAAAAAAATGACACAAAACAATTAACTGATTATCAAAATGATCAATCATTGCAGCTCTACATTTATTTATCATATTTTAAGTTTTACTCAAGCCTCTACTAGAAAAACTGTTAATCTGGCTGCATTCACACAACTCATCAAAAATCCCAGACAACATTTCTATGACTTTAACGACATTTCATTCTCTGGCTTCACACACTGCAGTTAAAAAAAAAACATAAATGTGTCAACAAAACAGTTTGACGTCAACTCAGAGCACCTGCATCCTCTCATGCTGTTCGTCAAACCAAAACTAAAACCAAAACTATCTTATAAAAAGTGCCGACACGTGACGCACCGTCAGGTCAACTCTGGATGAGCGAGACACTCTGCTTTCATCACTGAGTCTGGAGCTCTGATAGAGAGAGAGAGGGAGAGAGAGAGAGGGAGGGAGGAGAGTCATGAGCGACGAGATGCAGCTTCTACGTGACCTTCCTTCACACCAGGTGATGTCATGCAGTTAACAAAGTTTATTCTGGATGTATCGGTTCACAGTCACACAGTTACTAACCCTGCTGGATATTACACTGTACTCATCATCATAGCCGTTCCTCTGCGAATAAAGAGACACGGGTGAGAAACACTTAAGAGGGCCGTTTTATGCGGTCATAGGTTGTTTTTTTTCCCAGAGCTTTTACATACATCTCTGTCTTTGTGCTTATGTTTCTTCTTTTTCTTTGACTTCCTATGTGAGTGTGAAGAGGAGGCCTTTGAGTGAGAGAAAGAGGGGGAGAAACAATAATAAAAAGGCACATGACACAGTATCTTATTGTTGCAAAACCACAATGACTGATTGTTTTTTTTTTTATATATAGTTTACATAGTTATAAAACAGTTTCAAAAAGTAAGATATAAATCAAGAAAAACCTTGGCAACACACAGCACAGACATGCACTTCACGGTGTAAACGGTGGTTAAAAAAAAAAAGAACACAAAACTTATTCACATGCATTTAAACAAGAAGAAACTAAACTGATTCAGTCCATTGACCGACTGAGCCAGATATCAGGAACGGAAAGTATGTTGAAATTTTTCCACAATCACAAAAAAAGCTCCGAAGAAATAGCAGTTACCGTTCAGAGAGACGTAACAGGCTCGAAAATAGAGCAGACTGTGTTTTGGTTGGAGCGAGATACGCATCTCTATAATACACTCTGTTCTTTTTTTTTTTTTTTTTTTTGTAGCAATCAAATCTAACAGACTCCAAAAAAAAAAAAAAGACGTCAATGTTCCTTCCTTCACAACAGCAACGGGGTAACATGACCAAACATGATCATTTCACTGAATCACCTCAGGTTGAGTCAGTGTTTAAGGCTCCTTTAAGGCTGTTAAACGTTCACCGT
This sequence comes from Euthynnus affinis, assembly GCA_029490765.1. NCBI lineage: Eukaryota > Metazoa > Chordata > Actinopteri > Scombriformes > Scombridae > Euthynnus > Euthynnus affinis. Next base: position 27,365,290 of record CM055850.1, read on the forward strand.
CGTCACATTATTTTAAGATGACCGCGATAAAAATCACACACACACACAAACACAATCGGTGTCAGACTGTCACAACCCTGAGGTCTGATGGTGCGATAAATGTGTGGTGAACGGCAGCACTAAGATGTGTAAAAAAGTATATGAAAACAGAGCTGTGAGCTGCAAAGTCACACTAATTATTTCGCTTTGCACGTCCTGCACGCTGCTTTGGTGTGTGTGTGTGTGTGTGTGCTGAAGACGTATTAAAAAGGATAAGGCTTTTGTAGATTTTTCTTATTGTCAACAAATCTCATGTGCGGAGCCGAACCAACACAATCATCTGATCTACGTGAGAGGACAGCGTTTGTATCCAAAGCCCTGATTTATCTTCTTCCTCTGTGCCGCAGACCTCCGCCGCTGCACCGCTGGGTGATATCGTCTTTCACCCCGAAGACTACGGTCAGTTTGTTCAAGAAACGAGGACTAATAACGGTGATCGTGTTTTCAGTCTCCGCAGCAGCAGCAGAGTCCGTGTGAGGCAGATGCTACCGGATCCCTGAACTCACCTCGGTGTGGCTCATTGATGCATTTTTAATTATGTTTTTAGACAATAACAATAAAAGGATACGGCACAGAGGAAGAAGAGATTTGGATACACACACACACACACACACACACACACAATACTCAAGTAGATCATTATTTGTTTGGCTCTGCTCATGAGTTGTTGACAATAAGAAAAGTTTAGCCTCCTCCTTTAAACTTTATGTATTCTCATAGGTTTGTTTGTAGATGTGAGACGTAGCAGGAGTCACATTGTGAGAATTTGGGCTGAACTTTCTGACAGATTTCACATTTCTCTCATCAACCCCAAAAAAAAAAGGCCTTTAATCACTCATGAATTGTTTCTTTCATTCAGTAAAGCAACAACTGAGTCCAGTCGACAAACGTATCAGAGATGTTTCCTCCTTAAACTCACAAACAAGCAGAATAAAAAGCTGCCTTCCATCTTACAGATGACAGATTATAAAAAAAATCTATTTAATGCAATCATTGGACAAACAGCATGCTTTGAATTATAAAAGAAGAATCTGTTTACAGGGGTAAAGGATGGTTTTTCCTTCATGCTCCAAAACCAGCTTTTACACAACAAAATCTTCACACAGAAGGTTTAAAAACACACTTCCACTGTGTGTGTGTGTGTGTTTGAAGAATAGCAACCCTTACCCCTCCACCATACACCGCATCATAATCCGACTGTGCAAAAAAAAAAAAAGACACAACAATGTCAAACCGAGTGCCACCCACACTGACGGCATCTTTTTGAAGCCACAAAGGAAACACTGTCTCCACACACACAAAAGGTTGAAGACGACAAGGTTCGTCTTTGTGAATCATAAAGCAATTTAAAGAAAAGGGAAAGAGGTTTAAAAAGGAGAGGTGTGTTTTGTTTTTTTTTTGGTGGGTTTTTAGTGCAAAAAGCTGTTGGATACTGACCCTGACACTGCCCCGGCTTCCCACTGACATCCGCTCATCATCGTCTGAGAACTGTGTGAGAGAGAGCGAGAGATTGAAATGGATGGTTAGGATTGAGAGCACTCACAAATGTATGATTTATGTCAACAGTGACACGCTGGACAGCAGATTAGGACAGGAAGTCTCCTGCTGCAAAAAGACACATGGTTCCAATAACATCGTTTCCTTCTGAGATCTTTTTTTTTATTTGATTTGTGTTTTTATGTACTTTTGAAACAAACAAACAAAGAAAAAAAAACACATTTAGAGAAATTCTGCTGTGCAAAAATAAACAGTGAAATCAAATTTTAATCTTCTGCAATGCTGTATGTTTTCAGATATAAGCTGGTATTCAAACACTAGTTGTCTGGTACAGCTGGATTAGACTGCTCACTAATTAAAGCCGGCTGAAAACAGAAGGTGAAACTACCTGTACAGGTTATATAATCTATACCTGAACAACAACAAGGTCACATTATTACAGTTTCACATTAAAATTACTCGATTACTGTTGCTGAGATGCAATTAGTGATGTGGAAATGTACATTATCCTAACTTAAAGGCATCTACAACAAATTAAAATCAGAAAAGAATAAGATATCTGACTAAAATGTGATAAAATATACTGATGAAGCCCAAATAAAGGTTTCTCTTCAGCTGACCAAAATCTTGAGAATTTGCGACCACGTTATTTGCGCGCCCAGCTCGCTAAATCTAACCTGAAGGCGACACTGGACACTGAGTTACTCCCTGTGATCTTCCGCGATTGACTTTCAAAGAATGGGTGGAGGACGAGATAACAGAAGGACAGGCATGAAGAGATGGAAACAGAGGGAGGGATTACAAACCGTTTGTGTCCGTGAAGGGCGTGAGTATCGCTCACTGTCCTCCTGGATGAGGGAAGGGAAAAGGGGAAAAGGGAGGGGTGAAGATGGAAGATGAAGGAGGAGAGATGTCAAAAGATCAAAAGAGAGACAGATGGATGGCGAAAGGTAGCCGTAGCTTGGAGGTACTTCCCCAACCAGTGGTCCAGTGGTGAGCAAGTCCAAAGAGGAGGTTTTCATTCCAGCCAGAAGAGCGTGCTTTCAAACTAATGGGAAATTTTTGATTTCATTTCATTTTTGGGATCATGATGTCTGGATCTATTGTGTTATTTTGGCCAAGACATGTCAAACATTTTCATCTGGACACATGAAATCAGAGAGTGATATTTATGGTGGAATGAAAACGTGACTGGACACCACATGAGGAAGAGTTTGAGCCTCGGGACACAAAACTTTCTTTTTGGTTTACTTGAATGCATTTGTACAATTCTTTATTAAACACAATTGGTTCCTTTTTTTCCCCTCAAGGTTTGATGCTGAAGGACACCTCTTCACAGAATCGACCATGCACCTTCACAAAACCACCAGAGTTAAACCAGTAAATCCACCGAAACACACACACGTGCTGCACAAACTCAGTTAGCTTCAACACATGCTGCAAAATTGTCGCATTAAAATCTCGTCACAGCGCAAAAAGGTGAATTATTTTTAGTCAAACAACACCGTGATTAGTAGTTTGAAGCCCTCACATGATCATACTTAAGTAACTAAAGTGAGAAATACAACAGGGGTAAATCCCATGCAGTGTTAACACTAATGGGGCAGATGGTCATGCTGATACAAAGCCAGACGGGGCACCCTGCTCCTTTGAATAAGTGGATTATCATTAATGGTCAAGCTTTGATTCATCATAATCCGTCATTTTCTAAAAAGGCTTAACGGGATTTATGTGGAATTCAAAAGCGTTCGCTCGGCACACTGTGAGAGCCTCCCCGCAAACGAGCTCAAATCTGTCAATATGGACGGAGATAAACAGCACATGCACAGCGTTTAAAGTACGCAGGAAGACGGATTTTTTTTTAAAAAAGCGTCGTCATCGCGGCACAGAAACTGTACCATCCATTGTTCGATATCTCCCCATTTGCTGTCTGCTCGGTCGTCTACTTTGGTGTCCAAGCCGTAATATTTCTAAAGAAGGGGAGAAGAAACGAGGGCAAGAAAGTTGAGAAAACAGAACACAGGTAACAGGATTTCCAGTGTTTTCTTGGGCGCGATTTTGCAGCACACGCCTAAGATAATGATATAATCATGCTTAAATCAAATAATGTCCAACAGGAGGCCTACCTTCTGCACCTGAAAGATCTACACACCAACACCGATGGAGGGAGGAGAGAGAGGAGAGGAGAGGAAAGAAAAAAAAAATGAATTGAAGGCAGATATGAAATTAAAGCTTTAAAGAAAAAAAAAAAGGTTGAATCAGCTTCAGTAAGTGACAGATTAAAGCAGACAGCACGCAGAGAAAACATACTGAGGCACTTTTCTGCTAATGAGGAGCTCAGGAATGTGAGGAACTCCTGCTCCACATCAGTAACTGACCCAAGAAAACAGCGAGAGTTCACTGCGAACTTTTCTCAAGACCTGTGAGACCGGGCCTGTGTGTGAGGCTTTTTTTCCCCCCCCATGATTCTTTAAAAAGGTGGGTATAAAGTGGCAGAAAGCTGCAGCGGCCGGAGCCACACAGTCACTTTGGAGCCTTGTCTACACATGACCGCAGCAGCAGCAGCAGCAGCAGCACCGGGTCTTGTGACAAACAACTGGCTCGGCCAACTAGCTCACATCAGCCACCGAGTCATGTTTTGTTTTTTTTTGTGCCAAGTCCAGATTTATTTAACGAGGACATCACAAGCACATTTCCAGATCTATGCTTATATATTACTTATATATAGTTTATATACTATTATACACTCATATATATATATTATTCTGGGGCTCTACTGGAGTATATTTGCTTGATTTACAGTTAAAAACTTATTTCTCTCATACTGGCCCTTCCTAATGACCCCTGTCTGCTCTGATTGGTGAACTTCTGGTCTCACAGGAGGCTACAGAAACAAACACAAGTTGGATTTCACTTCTTTTTTTTTTTGTTTTTTTCACTCAAAGTATAAACTTCTCAAATACATTCATACATGTTTCAGTCTGAATCTGAGCCGACGTGAGAGTGGACAACACGAACAACCCGAGGAACAAAGGAACTTTAAGGGCAGCACGAGTTCACTTCGTACTTTTTGAACTTTGAACTGTGTTTAACACAGACGTCCAACATTATAACAGTATACGAATAATAGAACATCACAAAAGGCGTGATATGTTCCCCTTTAAAGTGCATTAACACACTTTACAAAAAACAATAATGAACACCTGGAAAATTTAGTGACATGAATTAAAAACAGATAAAACATTTGGAGCGATACCAAGAAAGGGTTAAAACCAAACAGCCAGCTGGTTACAGTAACTTCTACACTTTGAGTAACTTGAGTGAGTTTTAAAGGTTTCCAGAGAAGGAGCTGTTGTGTTATTGATGGGTGGACCACTGTGAAAATGCTCTGAAACCAGATGATTTTTTTGGGGGGGAATTCTGGGAAGAGATAAGTAATCTTTCCATCTTGACTTGGGTTTGGCGTGTGCGCTAGAAGGAGACTGGTGAAGGTAAACAGGTGCTAAACCCGTGTTGTGTAGTGTACTGTGTTTGACAGCAGTTCTTCTCTGCTACTGAGACCAACACGCTTGCTATTAAATTAAAATCCGATGCCTCTGTGAGCTTGTCAAACACACACTTTAAAAACACACACGCCACCCTTACTGTTGCACATTCCATCCCATCGGTCCAGCACTTTAATCCAGATTTACTACCACTGTCTCCCTTGTACGCTTGCCCAATAGATGGATCGGCTGCTTTTGTAATTCTGACATTGATTTGCAGCTTTGTCCGCCGCACAACTTCGGCGACCCCCCCTGGATCGTCGATTGTGGAGTTATACCCCTCACACACACGCGCGGGGTCCGAGCCGCTCTGAATTTACAGGCTCGGTTGAAATGAGAAGGTCATGTCCGCGCGCTGATGACCTCTTAACTGCTGCGGAGTCATAAAAACACAGTCGTCCTCAATTCCAAGAAGGTCAGACTGAGACGCAGGGGCCAGATTTATTTATAAAATCTCATACGATTAATGTCGGAGGGGTGGGATGGGGGATGGGGGGGTGACAGAGAACTCATTCCGCTAAAGGACGACTGTTATCAGCGCAGACATACTTGTGTAACTGTGTCGCAAGAACAGTTAGGAAGTAGTGCTTCCATTCCACATTATTCCTACATTCCTCCAAACACTCCTGTTGCTCTTTAATAGTAACCAAATCCACCTTAATACCGACCACAACACGAGCTCTGACTGTCCAACACTCTCAGTTTTGACCTTTGACATCTAGCTACAAAATAAACCATCACTTAAAAAGCAAAAATGTGACATTTCCCACTTTTATAGACGACTGTGTGAACCCACTAAAAGCACACTGTGGTGCAGGATTTATCAATGCATAGTGCAGAACGGTCATAACTGAGTGGAGAGATCTGCTTACTTATCTCTATTTACATGTCTGGACACTCAATTAGCAAAGTGAGCCAGACACCGTCACCGTCATAAGCCCATTCATCGAACGAGTTGCACAATCAGCTTACAGTGTTCGTGTCCGTTATATATTCGACTCACCGAGCTGCCTTTTTTTATTGGGGGGGTTCCCGGGCGCCCGGTGAGGGCAGCCCTCAGCCCCCTCGACGCCAGCCGACGTCCGGCCGTCCTGCTGCCCGGCTCAGGGTACCAGGAAGGACCGCATCCTTGGACAGTCAGCAGGTAAGACCACGGCCGGTCATGCGGGCAGGATCGCAGTAGGAAACGGAGCGCGGAGAGGTTCGAGGTCAGGACGAGAGGAGAGACCGCACGGGTTCTCGCCGCTACAAAGACAATAATCCACCGGTAAGTCCCGTCTTCGGTGTGTGAGAAAACCTCGGAAAGGCGACGACCCGGCGGCGGCTGTGAGTGTAGCGACCCATCGTTCACGCCAACAACACAACAACAACTGCTCTGGCTGCGGGCTGGACCAAGGAGCACAACCTGCTAAGCTACTTTAGAACTCGGCTAAAGGGTTTAAGGGACACACACACACACACACACACACACACACACACACACACACACACACACACACACACAGGGCAGGACTCAGCTTAACAATGACCCTTAATCCACTGCTCATGACTGGTGTTTATGTGTGTGTGTGTGTATGTGTGTGTGTGCACATGTAGATTGTTGTTGTTTGGGCTCAACACCTGTGTTTTGACTGCTGAATAACTGTTGGAATGCTGCAGTACACCTGAATGGGAAAGTATGTGTATGTTTCTAGTGTAAATCAGATCAGAGCGATGGGAAAATGCTGATTTTTTAAAAAGTTGATATGATAGTATCAGGGTTCCAGCAACAATTATTTTAATTATTAATTCATCTGCTGATTAATCAAGAAAATAAAGCATCAGGAAAAAAAATAAAAGCAGAAAAACGTCTCAGTGTAACATCTTGAAATGTCTTGTTTTGTCCAACTAATAGCTCAAAACCTTATAATTTTCAATAAACTGTGATGAAGACGCAGAAATGCAGAACATTCTTCCATTTAAAGAACCTAAAACCATCACATATTTGGCATTTTTGTCTAAAAATGACTTAAACAATTACTCAAAATCGTTGCAGCTCTAACTGGTGCATACTGGGAAATGACAGAAATGTGTCAGTCATACATATTGCTTTATGTTTTTTACCTGAGATAATGTCTCTGGTTGGTTATTAGGCCTCAGTGGCTGATGTTGTATATCAATGAACAGAGCTGCTTTATGTCTGTTTATGATTCACAGTATTTTTGCATCCATGTGTTTATTTTTCAGCTGTTTCATTTACAGGATTTGCCAAAAACTGTCCGTCACACAATGATATTCTGTCTGCAAAATGTTTCTCAATTGAATTTCCATCTATCACAACAGATCATTACATGTACATGTCATAGATCATTTTATCTTTGTACTTTTTTTTTTTGTTTGGAACAACATGAAATACAGAAAACTTGGGAACGTTCCAAGTTTCTGGGGTCTTAACTTTTAGAGAAATTAGGCAACTCTTAATAGTTGAGCTGCGACAGGTGAGAGGCAGCAGAAGTGTGTTAGTGTGTATGGGATTACTGCTAAAGCTAAGAATAGGGAGCTAGGAAAAGCACAACTCCCCATGACACAGATCAGAGGTGCTAAACTGGAGAAAGAAAAACTTAAGTAACACACACACACACACCACACACCGCTGACCGGCAGTCCAAACACACACACACACACACACACACACTGTCCGGCTCTGCACCTGTTTCAACACAAATCAGAATGTGGTGCCGGTGCCAACAGCAGCACCGGAGGAGCCGGAGGATGCAACCCACATATTTAGGGTCTCTTTGGTCTTGATGTGCGCTAAATATTAGCATTTTATTTCTTTTAAATTAAAGCTTGCTGCTTCTGAATACCAATTTCTAAAAGGAGTTGTCAAGTTTAGTGGCCAAATAGAGACAGTAAATAATATTAGTGCAGCTATATGTATGGACTATAGTTATCCGAAGGGGCGGGGCATGTAAAAATAACCATATAAAACCAAATGCCCAGGTGCCCGTATAAATACTGTGTATCCATGGTAACCAAACATAAATATCTGCAGCATATTGTTAAATGGGTTAAGCGTCAAAGCAGGTGTTAAAACATGTCTGTTATCTTCAGAAGCTCCAGTCGCTTTAAGAAGAAGTTCAATTAAACGTTTTGAAGTCTTGGAAGATTTTTTTTTTTTTTTTAATTTAGCCGGAGATAAACTGGAAAAGGTTCAAACCCTTTTGAAGGAGTAATCAGTGAGGCTCTGAGAGGACTTCCGTCTCATTACTGCGCCAGACTAAAACCCCACAGCGGAAAAAAAAAAAAAAAAAAAGTCGTTTTACCTCATTTTAACTTGTTTATTATTTCCTAAACCGAAAGGAGCTTTCAGACTGAAAACATAAAAGGACTTCACTTAGTTCTACTGAAGGTTCACTGGAAGTCCCCCCTCCAATAAAACATGTGTTTTACTTGTTGTTGTTGGATGTTTGAGCTTCCAACACGTGTTCAGAACGAGTTTCACACAATAAGACTGTTTTCAAGTTGTATAGTTCCTCTTTATTTTACTCTTATTTTATCTTCATTTTACCTTTATTGTATTTTTATTTCTCACTTGTTTTATTTGCATTGTACAGCACCTTGTAACTCCTTGGTTTCGAAAGGCGCTTCATAAATAAAGTTTACTTACTTACTTACTTACTGTGCTCACCTTAGATTTCAGTTTAAGGCCTTTTGCTTAACAAGCGTGATTTATGAAATCACAACTACTTCAATCATCATCCAGGATGACAACTTACAGAAATGTGATGTGTAAACTTGAAGCCTTCGGTTGGGACTGAACTTTACAGTGAACCAGGAGACTTCACTGCATCTTGTGTCCAGCGGTTCAAACTTTTGAAATGAGAAAGATTTGCATGGATTTTTCCATGAAGGAGAAGGAGTAGATGTAACTTTAAGAATGATCTATCCAGGTGATAGATAACTTTTTTTTGGTGGAAAAAACATGACAAGACTATTATTATTTAAAGCAGAGCATTTTTTCTGTCTTAAAACACGTCTGGAGGAGATTTTTAAATATATTCCTGTACAGTAACTTTTTTAAAAAAGACATTATATCACCTGTCTCCCAAAATGTGCTTCATTGCTGTTCATGTGATTTGTAAATGACATTTATTTGTTGATCCTGAACTCTGTTTCTTTTTTATTTACTTACTTTCTATAGATATGACTGGCAGGAAGTCCCAAAACAGTGCTGCTGTCTCTACTCTGACCCATGACCCACAGGATCAAAGAGTGCCAGCTTAAGAGCGTAAAGCAACGCAGACAGGAAATGCCTTTGGCCCAGAGAACCAACAAGACCGCTGAAATCCCCTCGTTATTTATGGAAATGCATTTTTAAAGCTTCGTGACGTTTCACTGGAACCTTGTGTGTAAAAGGTGAAACGTAATAACGCTGCAAGAGTCTCACTTCCCAGTGTTGAGCTGTTTCGGTTTAAGTGTAATAAAAGGTATCCGGATAGACTTTCTCCTTCCATAACTTCCTTTAAAATGATTCAAAATGACCATTCTTTACGGTCAAACGGCCACTTTCGAGTTCGCCGTAAGGTGCTTCTTGTATCACGGGGTTTTAAATGTGAGCGTTACCTCTTTCTGTTGCCTCTCCAGCTCCTTCATACGGATCTCTCTGGCCTCTGCCCTGGCCGCCCTCTTCGCCGCCAGCCTGGCCTCGGCCTGAAGAAATGGAAACAAAAAAAAGGGAGAAAATAGAAAAAAAAAAGGAGAAGTGAGACGGCAGTAGATTGATTTAGGCTCCGGCGGTAAACATTTACATGTGTGTAAGCGATGAGGACACGAGAGGATCAAGAGTTCCTCGACAGAGACACATGAACTTTGGGACTCATTGTTAAGGAAGTATATGGTATATGCCAATCATTAGATTAATCATTAGATCGTTGTCAGTCAACTCCAGATTCATATCACAGGAGGAGTTCACTTTAAGTCTCCACAGACTGTACATAGTAGTATGTCGCACCGATATCTATAAACATAGAATAATATCAAGTGTCCTTTAAACTCTGAATAGAACAGTGGACTGTATTTATATGAGTGTGCAATCCTGTGAAAATCTTACAACCCGTTTAGACACGTAGCCACAACAGTGTGTAGATGTGTGTATGTATTTATATTTCTGTATTCGAGGGCATTGCCTTTGCTCCACTCAGCACTCAGGCGAGAGCAGGGCCTTTTCCTTAAAAGGATCTCTCTCTCTCTCTCTCTCTGAGCGTGTACTGTATGTGTGTGTGTGTGTTACAGCTTGTGTGTGTGTAAGCATTTCCTTCCTCTTAACTTTGTGGTAGACACACTGTGTGACTGCAGCTTGTTCCCCCCCCCTCTAGGCGGGGTCACTGTAATCCCTCCTTCCATCGCACTAATGTCCCCCCCCCCCCACCCCCCCTAAAATGTCAATCACCATGACCGAGTAACAGGAAAACACAGGACAAAAGAAAAGAGTGTGTTTCTCTGACACACGCCTGTACCAAAAAGGCAAACAGGTCCACACGAACACTACAGAGGAACTTTTAGTCGTGACTCACTTAACACTGTTCACACAAGCTTCCCTGTCATGTCCTGTTCCAGGAACAAAACAAACTCTGACTGGAGGAATAAAAAGGGTGTTGAAGTCTCTTTTCTTCTTCTTCAAACTTAAATACAGTCTGTTAAATTTAAGTTTTTTTCACATTTCATCATTTAAAATCTAAGAGAAGAGGTTGTTTGGCCTCTTGCCCTCATTATAGATCTTGGAGTCATTTTTACATTTTAACATTAACTACATCCATGTTGTGAATCCTGTCTACACTAGGGGGTGAATGTTAAAGTCTTTAGAGCTGCAAATATCTATTAGTCAATCATGAACATGAACTATTTTGATCAAAATCATGCTTTGAATCATTTCAGAGCAAAAACACCCAGCAGCTTCTGGTTTCAGCTTCTTAAATGTGACGGTTTGCTGTTTTTCTTTGTCGTGTACGACAGTGATTTGAATTATCTTGAACTTGTCAGTTAGACAAAACACACAAATTAAAGACTTCACCGTGGCCTCTGAGAAACTGTGAACGCATTTTTTTCATAGAACAAAGGATTAACCGAGATAATCAGCACATTAATTAACAGTGAAAATAATTGTTGGCTGCAGATCTACAAGATATTAGAGATATATTTATGATGAAATGATTAAAAAAAAATGATATGTCATGTCATTAAGTGATTATTGACTGGCTCTTGCACTGAGTTTGCCTTCAGCTTTCCCAATTTCTACAAAGTCAAAATATTGATTTAGCTTAATACCGTTAATACCATAATATGACAAATTTCCATCGCATTAACATTTAGCCTAATAAGTAGCTTTGCAAAAACAAAGGTGAAAGAATTTTGTTAATACTTGTATCCCATCACACAGAGACTAAAGTTAGCGTTAGTCCAGCATTAACAAACCAACACACGCTGCAGCGCTTTACAAAAACCACCAAACAATTCTGGTTTTGAGGGGGGGGGGGGAAAGAAAATAACTCAAGACCAGTTATCTTAACCGCCAGTTGTTTATTATTGCAGTGGACAAGAATGGATGGTTTGGCACACAGTACACAGGGGTAAGAGTTTAAAAATAGTGCTCCCCCTTTCTGTTTACTCAGTGGAGAAAAAGGCTGTAACCACCTTCAACAGTGATGTCACGGTGTACTGACCCCCAACCTGGAGTACACCTCTACATCAACCACCGGAGCAAACACACAGTCACTGTTAAAGTCGCCGCTCTCGTTGTGGTTTGTTGCAGGATTGAAGAAGTTATGAGCTATGCGACGACCATCTGCTTCAATCTCCACTTTAAATGTCTCGGAGGAGGAGAAGCTGGTGACAGACGCCGAATATATTAGAACAGCAGGCTTGTTGCTGCATCAGTAGAGATGCTTTTTTGCCCTGCAGTAAAACTGTGTGTGTGTGTGTGTACTCAGCACGTCCTGCTTGTGAATGTGTGTGAATGGGAACCAAGACATTAAAAAAATGCAGATAATAAGTTAAATATTTCAACTAAAAGTCACAGAAAGCTCTTTTAAAAAGTCGTCTGAGTGATGAAGGAGATCATCCAGAAATAGTTCTTACTCATTGCGGTTATCTCTGTGGCTCACTGTCCATTATTCTTCACATTTAACTTTCAGACATGCAACAAATTGCTCATTAAATCCAACTCAGAGGCTGCGTTGATGTGTCGACAATGGAGCGTTTTGGGTACAGGGTCTTTGCATTTTTATCTTATCCCTCATGACCAAAGGGCTGACTAAGTTGCAGAGTCAGAGGAGAAAGATGACATCAGTCTTTTTTGGCTTCCTGCAGCACAAACACAACACTTTGAAAACCTCCATTAACATGACGGCTTTTACTCTGAGGAGGACGGAGCGCTGGCACTCTTACTCCATCTGACAACAAACTCAAAAGGTTAAGAGCTTTTGCCGTTTGTCACTAGTTTGCATGAGAAGGTTTTAAAGTTCATTAAAAGGATTAAACAGCCAAACATAAATGAATTCAAGGGCAGATTAGTGGATATCAGTATGTTTGGTGCAGAGATGTTGTGCAAATTCTGTTACTGCTCGATACAATTCACTGGTCGGATGGGAAACGGTGCCGCATACAATTTCGACACAATACAATACAGCATGTACCAGGTCATGCAGACAATCGTATCACGTTGAGTTAGATTTTCCTGTGAACAAGTTTACTTGACACTCTTTTGAAATGTGCGGATGCAGAGCGACACCCAACAACAGCAGCTACCCTAAAAGAAGTTATTTCCATGCCTATTACTCATCTACCACACTACATGTTTGCCTCATTGTCATGTTTTATTCTAGGTAACACAATATGGCCCAGAGAATAATCAGAAGTCAAAGCGAACACTAAAAATACCAAGAACGCTGCAAGTAGGACTGTAATTATTAATCATTTGGTCAAAGGTGACGTGTTCAGATGGTTTGGTTAAACCAACAGTCCAAAAACCACAGGTATGTGGTTTATCATTACATATAACAAAAGGAAAACATTAGATCACATATAAAACCAGACTAATTTTTGTGTTTCTATTTTTAAAAAATGACTAAAAAAAAATTATTCAATTATCAAAACAGTTGCAAATTCCTTTATTTGGATCCCCATTAGCTTCCGCAAAGTGGTCGCTGGTCTTCCTGGGGTCCACACAACAACAGCAACAATAAACGACAATTTAAAAAAGTCATACTGATCAATGAGGCAAGAAAAAGATGAATCATTGCAGCTCCGGTTGCAAGAAGGTGCAGCAGTGTGAGCAATAGCAATGAAATTGTAGAGTCACTTATTGGCTGTCAGCTGAGACACAGTGCATCTTTGCAGAGGTCGAGCTATTTCATTATTCTAATTACTTCCACCTTGTACCTGCATCACTGACCCACCCAAACGCTACGAGTCTCATCCCTTAACTGAAGTACACAGAGCTCTAAATGCATTTCTCGCTCCTGAGCTCTCTTCAACGGGGCTGTTAAAGTAAGTAAGTAAGTTAAATTATTGCCAAAGTTTGTCAGAACCCAGAGAACATTATCTTACAGTACAGTACAACATCTGGTGTAAGGGTCTGAACTGTAGTTAATTCATTTGGACCATGTAGAGTTATATTAAACATATTCTTTATGTACTCTTGACTGGCACCAACAGCTAAAAAAAACACATCGACAGTAAACTGAAACCATAACTTGTTATATCGTCTGATGGAGAGAAAGTAAAAGTGTGGAGTCAGGTTGGAGAGGAAAAGTATTTAATCAAGTTGTCAATCATATCCCTCTGAAGAAATTCCAACACAATGCATACTTTGTTTTGGGTTTGGACAACATTATCATACCGCTGTCATATTTTATGTGAGAATGTTTGCCACACATGTTCAACAGGAATCAGTCATGGTCACTGGTGCATGACTGCAGATGTCATGTCCACAAACAAACCCACCAGTCCAGCATGTTAAATGCAAAATGAAATGTGAAAAAAACAAATGGAGGATGTAAATTAACTATTTTGTAAAGACCCTTTACATTATGGCTTTATTCTCACCATTTTTGTAAACTGTCGGCAACAACACTGGTAATTTCAGTACTGAATGTTTGAGTCTAACAGCCCCTCAATAGCACTCGAAACTGAGAGGTGTGAATGATTCAATGATTTACACGCATCGAACTTCCGTATTTCTGGGAAAAACACACTCGTTCAGAGTAATTCTAGACAACAGGCGCGTTTAATTCGAGGCTATTAAAAAAAAAACAGGCTGACTAGTTTTACAGTAAGACAGTAAGACCGAAACAAAAGCCAACACGGCTCATTGCTCTGCACTGCTCCATGTAATGATCTCTTCTTCCATCCAGCTGCTCCGCTGTGCTTTCTCCTGTCTGCAGTCTGTTGTACTTGTAAAAAAAAAGATGCGTAAAAACCCGGTGTCACGTTTACATGGTGGGAAAAATCTGTGTTCTCCAGGATGATCTACCTGAGGAAACCAAGTGTCACTCATCGTCTACCTTCATGATAGGTTTCTTGTTTACATGACATTTAGAAAATCACCTTATTGGTGAAAACCAAGCCAAATGTAAACACTGGATGTGTGAGAATGCTGTAACAACTAAGTGTTTAAAAGCTGGCTCAGCATTCTTTTCAGAAAGTAATGACTTACCTGACATAACCTGAGTTACCTCCACCCACTTGGTCTATTTAACAAATGCCAAGACACACACACACTGCCTGACACACACAAAACATGTCAGTGTGGCATTTTAAACTGCAACTAACTCTTCAAACTATCTTCTCGTGGTCAAATAACACCGTGGTATCAGTAACTGTAAGCACTGGAAACCCTGGATGGTGTTGTTCCCTGTACTGTTGTTGTGAGTTTATTTATATTGTAGCTGCCTGTAGTCAGAAACATGCACCTAACTAGGCCAAAAGACAGAACTGGACGTCTTTTTTTTTTTTTTTTTTTTTTCCCCTTCCATTATGGCTATTTATAATGACCTACATGGACTCTATCACACATGGTTCTATCAAAACTGTTCTAATTCGGCACAATTTCAATGGGGTGACTCTTCCTCCTGAGAGTAAATGAGCTAGTTCATTGTCAGAGTGAACGCTCTAACAAGATTCAGAAGTTGGGTGCAACCTCTGACATGGTTTAAACACTGACAAAAGTAGAGAGAGAGAGAAAAAAAAGGTAAGTGTTGAAGGGAAGGTTGATTTCAAACATATTGTGAAATGGTGGGTTATGTAACTTGGTGTATGTTCTCCTTCCTCTTACCATGAAAACTTACCGAGCAAGAGCTACATGATGGAGCTAAAACTCACAGTCGGACTTCCTTTTATATTACAAACTTGTAAAGGCAGTGTTTTCTTCCTATAATCTACTTTATTGGATGTTCAAAACATATAAAATCAAGGTTCATTCTTCCTTATAAACCTGCATTAACTGATCTTTTGGGCAGTGGAAACATGACCTATCATCACCTTTCAAGTTGATATGTTGAACTTGTTAGCAAATAGTTGCTTATTTCCACATCCAGCAGTTACAGAGCAACATTTGGAGCCGTGTTTCTGTCCACCTGGTGAACCTAAGTCCAATATTCACTCTCTTTAAAAGTCTGTTTTTGCTCTCTACCAACTCCTGAGGGGAAATATCTGGCTCTTTAGTTGCTAAATGCTCCACTATGTTCACCAGCTAGTCTACAGCTAACTATGTCTGTTTGCCGTTTGGTGCTGATCAGGTAGGGTACAGTGGCTTTTTTTTTTTTTAGAGCTTTTTCTCTGAACTTAAAGAGTAAAGTTGCAAGCAGACAGTTAAACAATGAACTGAAACTCACTGTAAAGATATAGAGGCGAGGGGAACTGCAGAGTCATTGGTTATTCTCTGTAGGTTCACCACTAACCACACCTCTGATAATACAAACTGTCATTAGATGCATTGGGAAAATATAAAAAAATATTGCTTGTAGCCACTATATGAAAACCTTCTGATGCTTTCATGACATAAATACTGAGGTGACTGCAGACGACAGATGTGTTGGCCTGGCTCCTATCAAACTGATCACGTCGCTGCTGATAATCTCTAAGGGCACAAAAGTTTTCCAGTGCCACGGCGACTAAATGCCAGCCTGGTCCAGTTCTGTCTCCAGAGAGCAGGGTTCCCACGCCCTGAATGCCAGTCTTCAGCAACCAAAATGGTCGGGTATTTTAATGACCATAAGAGCTGACAGGCGGGACAAAGAGAGCACACAGAAATAACTCTTGATTTCGAACCAGCTGGAGGTTCGACTGCGCCTAAAATGAGGTGGAACCATTAAGTGGATTCACTACACATATATTACTTATCATCCAGTCGAGGGCGGTGATGATGACTAACTGAAAGAGAGAGAGAGAGAGAGAGAAGAAAAAACTTGTTTCCTCTTTGCAAAACCTTAAAAGATGTTGCCTAAAAAAGGGTGTGGCTGCTAGAAAGCACAGCTCATTCTATAGCCACAGACATGAGTCAGCTGAACGGACCTCATTTCCTCACACAGAGCAGAAATGGATAAATAAGCCCTTGTTTCTAAAAAACCCACCACTGACGTCAGTATTTCATTAGAATCAAAAAAAATTGTAGATTTCATTTAAGCAGATAATTCTTGATTTTGGAAAAAAAAAAAAAAGTAAATTAACAAAACAATCACGACTCCACACGGTCCATTTACAATCTTGTTACAATCTATATACAACACCATAGTTGGATGGAGTTTGCTCAGTTGTCATGGAGACGGCTTTGTTGACATGTGAGCTCATGGGAGTAGCCCTTTTAAATTTCATCCAAAGCACCTTAAGGACTTCTCTTCCACACTGACTTTAAAGGGTAAGAATTTAAAAGTTCATTCTTGACTTTGGAAAATATTAGACAAAAAAAAAAAAAAAATCCCAACTAAAAAAAAAAGGTTCAATTTTATTCCAAGAGCATTAAGAAAGTTTGACATTTACTAAAAAAGTTAGTAAGTGGATCTTGAAGCTGGAATACTTTTGTCAAATCACTCAATTTAATTATTAAAGTCAGTGTCTGCTGGATGAGCCTTGGAGATGTATGTCAGTCTAGCCAAATAATACATCAATATACGGTATGTCAGAAGGGCCATGACCAAAAATAACAGCCTAAAACACACAAAAAAAAACACTCCAAAAAACATGTGACAATGGCAGATTCCCTTCTCAGTGTCAGGAGGATTCAAGACGGTCATGAATAGAGCGGGATTGATAGCCATCCTCTCGTCATTTAGACTAAAAAAGGCCATCTGTACGTGATAAATCACTCAGGAATTTGTGGTTCGGCTATTCTATTCATAATCCACCGCCCCCTTTTCAGACATGCACCCATTCTATGTTAATGCGGTCGGTCTCACGTCTAAATAAGGACTTCCACGTCACGACTGAGATATTACGAGGTCGAATCTGGAACATTTCTGTGACGTTTTCGACACAACACAAGTCTGGATTGAACGGCGTCAGGCTGCAGAAACACAAGGTCGAACACGCAGAGAGAGAAAAAATGTCATTTCATCTTCTTACATCGCTGTAACTTTAATATCTCAAATCATCATCATCATCTCTAATGATGAAGCACTGCGAAGGAGCCAGTTTTAAAGACCTTGAGGAGATCCATCTTCTCATATCAGATCAGTAAAAACTGAATTTGCAACATCGACTGTTGAATAAATCAAAACCTGAAAACATGCTTTACATACATAGTTTGTGAGCAAATAGAAGAAGAGCACTAACGTCCTGTCAGTCAGACTTTATTAGAGAGTGAATTCTGCTTGTTTTATAATGTTACGTGATTCTCTCTCAAATATTGTGCAAACAATATTGGCATGTCACGTCATGTCTGAATAAATACATGACAAGATGACACAGCACTTTACCAGATAGATGAAACCAGCAATGCCACATATTAAAGAATATATCAGCATTTCTTACTGATTCTTTCTAAAGTGACAGATGTGCACACACAAGCATTCACACCTGGATGCTGCCCAGTGTAACCACAGTCTGATTTGTTGACTACAGCAGCTTCACTAGAGCAGTCGTTGGTTTAGTGCCTTGCTCAAAAGGTTCTTCATTGGTGGTAATTAGGCGGTGGACTATTTTGTTTTGGCCTACTTCATAAGTGAAAGCACCTAATGTTCAGCCTCCTGCCTCTATTCTAACACACTGTACACACACTGCTCACAAGTTTTAGAGCAGCTCCGCTTTTCTAGTTTTTATTGAAATTTAAGCAGTTCAAGTCCAGAATGACCTGAAGGCCTTTTTCATACTTTCCGTGTTTCACACACACACACAGTTGAGGACTTGCATGTGTTTCCATTCATTCTTTTTCAGAGGTCCGTGGACGGAGACACGTTCTACACGTGAGCACTAGTAAACAGGGCTTCACAGCACCGTAACTTTCCAGAGTTTTAGAATCCAGTCTGTGAGTATTACAAACTGATGTGCAATGTTTTTCTGATCAGCCTTTAAACAAAATAATCTGTTACTCCGACCAGACTTGCTGATCATATTTCATTGCCTCACTGGCATTTAAAAAAAACAAAAAACAAAACACACCCAAACCAACACAGCCCCTTGCATTGTTTTACACAAGACTGTTTTCAGTCTGAATGCAGCTGGGGAGTTCCTGTATGTTGCTGAACAACAAGAAAAAGTCAAGAAAAAGAAAAAAGAATGAGAACAGGACCACACTACATACATACAGTAGACGAGACAGGCGTTCCTATTCTCACTCGTGCTATCGAGATATGGAGTTACGCAAGTAACCTAGTTTGCTTTTCTAGCACGTGCACAGTTGATGTGTTTTCTATGCGTAAGTCTGTGTGGTCACAAATTTTCAGCTGCACGTGGACGTCCACAGAGGGTCTGTGGAGACCCTCACAAACATGGACGGATGACGGCATTTATGTCACACGGACCAAATATGAAAATTTCAGTTATAAAAAAAGGGATTTTCAGGGATCAAGGGGTTGACAACTCCCAGCTTTTCTGCAGCAATTGATGTCAATTAAGCCCTGAAAGTTGATCCAAACAATTCCTACAAGTGTCCTTTTTTTTTATTACGAACAAATCCTGTCTGTATAAAAGCATGGAGGAGTAAATCCTGGATCCAGAGTTGGCACAGAGTGACTGGCACCGTGGACCGAAAGGCATTTTACAGAGCTATGTAGTACCCTCTGGTCTATGTCTAGCTGGACAAGGGTTCATCCTACAGTGTGATGAGGATCCAAAACAACTCCAGACTGTCAGAAGAAAAGAACTAAAAGGTAGGCATCAAATAACACAATGGCCAGACAGAAAGGTGAAAGCAACCTGCGAGTCAGGAACTTTCCAAACAATATTTGATGTTCATTTCAATAAAAACCGGAGAAACTGAGCCGTTTTAAAATGTTTGACTGGTACTGTACGAGTTGCACGATACAGATCATCAGTAATAGTGAGTTACATTCATGATGTGCCCTAAATTTCTGCTGCTGCTGCTGTCCTTCTGCCTGCCTTCAACTGACACAGCCATGCAAGTCAACCTCAGGCTACACTACAAACACGTGGAACAGCTGTGGAGCTCTCAGCCTCGCAAACAAACTGGTTAGCAACTGTGCCGGCTACTTCAGGCCAGGATTAAAATAAACAGTACGCTTCGGAGATTTCTAAAAATACAACAAGGGAAGCAACTGTGTTCAAACAGTGAATAAAACGTAATGCAACCAGAAAAACTAAAAAAATGTTTTCCTCAAAATTTTTGAAGATCCAAAACACCGGAAGCATCAACAAAATGTCTGAGTGCTCTGCAGCGACAGCACACGAGTATTTTCACAATCAAGACAGTAAACCATGGAGACTAGGAAATCCTCAATCATTCAATTAACAAGCACGACATTGGACTTTTCTTCTCAGGAAACTCTGTGCCTGTATTGTAAAAGTACGTCATCCTCATCCCAGGAAGAAATATTTCAGTCACCCACATGTTTCCTATTGGTTCTATACTTGTTTCCTTGTGGAAGTAATATGAAGCTTCTTGTAGTCTGAACATGGTGCTTCAGGCAGCAGCAGTTTTATGTTGCAACTCCCACTGCTGCTTCTGCTGCTGCTGCTGAAGCATCATGGGAGTAAGCAATACCTTACAGGAAGTTACACAAGGAGTTTGCAGCGCACGGCGAATAACAGGAGATCGGTTGCAGAGAGGAATTTGTCTGACGTGTTTATTTCCAAAAGATGATTTATTTCTTCATGCTACTGTCATGGCGTCACACACACACATTAGGACAAATACAGCTTACTTCCTTGCCTCTGGGCAGTAACGCCGTTGTAGGGGAGGGTGATATGCTTCGTTTACTGGCTCACTCGCAGGGTTTGGGAAAGCGATAGTGACTTCCAAGAGGCACCCCACTGGTTTTACACATAAAGTTTATTTTACTGATCATAGGAGGGACTAGTCAGACTATAAAAAAGGCGTTATGTCTTCTGTGACTCTGGAAGAGAAAATAACAGCCTACTTTCTGTTCACTGGCACTGGCTCCGTGTTACTGAGCAGCTTGCATCCACTTAAAGAGACTCTTCTGGTGCTGCTCCTTCTTACCTCCTTAACCACGGTCAAACCCTACACTCCGCCGTGACTGTTGCGCTCCTCCGCTTCTGTGCATTTGACCGCAACGTCACTCTGCAGACATTGGTGGTTGCTCATCTCAGTCAGTGATTTTTCTCTGTCCTGGCCCTGCGGCGATTGGAATGAACTCCAGCGCTGAAGTCGGGCCAGCGGAGTCGCTGCCCGTCTTTGACTTCAGGCTGAAAGCTGGCCTTTTCAGACACCCCCCTGCTAGCGGTTACTTCCATCTTTCTCTCTCTCTAATCTCTAAGCAGTTGCACCGCTGTAGCTGTTTATTTACAGGAGGTTGCACTTGCAGTTTTGCGCTCTTATCTTTGAGTCTGAACACACTTACTGAAAGTCACTTTGGACAAAAGCCACCCAATGATTGTAATGGAACCTGGAGGGAAAACTGCATAACCCTTGTGTATTTGTGGGTGGTTGCAGAGGGCTGTATGCACGTCCTATGGCATGTTATTATGGACTTACCAGACGTGAATATCTATTTCATGACGACTACACTTTTTTTTTTCCTTATAATTCTTGCATGTCCATATTATTGCCACTTGAGAAGCTTGAGCTTGAGCTGAGAGGCCAGAGAGCTGAGTGTAAGGAGAAGGGGAAGTGAAAAGTATCTAAAAACAACAAAAGGGAAAAAAATATGTAATTTAAAAGAAGTCCAACAGGCTATAAAGTGCTAAGCATGACCGAGGTGAGAACATGTTTACACCAGCATAAACCAATGTATCATTTGAGGACGACCAATAGAAAGTTGTGTTGCATTGCTGCTTCGGTCACACATTAACATCTTTTTGTCAGGAATTGTCTAATCATTTGTCTTTGTTCTTGCAGCATCATCACTGCTTTGCCACCAAATATTGTCAAGTGCAACCTTCAGCATACCTGATTTGTTAGTTTATAATACCTGCAACTCGACTCCCACCCGGCCCTCCCCCCTCTCCCCTCTCCCCCCCACTGTTCCCTAAGCTTTGGAAGAAACTCCGCCATGGTGAATAAACAGGAAGGAGTTTGTGATAACAATCTGCATGGGCTGTGCATGTAATGATGTCATCAAGAGGAAGCCAACACACACACACACAAAGACACACACAAAGACACACACACAGCCTCCACTTCCTTTTAAGGAGACGTGAGTCAGCCGAGCAACGGCGAAGCGAAGCCCATGGTTTGTGTATACGCACACACACACACATATCAGGAAATACACAAGTGATTGTTTGGGCCATTAATGTTTGTTTAAGCACTTCACGGCATAATGGGTGTTCACTGGAAAATGTCAAAGTGCTCCAGCCCGAACTCTGTGTGGCACAGCTGTTTCATTCATCGCCGTGAAGTGCAGGAAACTCAACATGTCTTGTTTAGAAGTGCAGCACATTAAACATCTAAATTAAAGTGTTTGGATTGGACGGGCGACACAGTTACAAAACACGACTATTTATTCATGGCGCATACTTTATTAAACTGTTGGCTGTCATTGTGTAAATGTGTGTTGCTTGTTCCTCTGCGTTAAAGACGAACTTGGCTGTGACTTCATGAGGGACTCTGGATTTCTGGCTCATGACTGTAAGTATGAAAAAAAAAAAAAAGGGGGGATTGTGTGGTGGGCTTCCCCCTTCCTCGCCCGTCAAGCTGCAGACTAATCCTCTCTTAATACTTAATTCTCTTCAAAGCTTCACTGAGCTTCTGACAGCCACCGAGCACACAACCTGGCAACTTAATCCCCCCCCCCCCCCCCCCCCCAGTTTAAATTGTTTTCTCAAGCTCGTGCAGACAAAACAGACCGTCAGCAGACACCTGAGGAGCCGCTGCCGACGGTCTGAGCATCGCTGGTGGAGGATTATGAGTCTGCTGCTGATAACCGAAGCTAATCTAGCTACAAATTATCTGATTTTGAGAGAGTATTATTCAAGTCATTCATGATTAAAAACCTTTTCATGCACCGGATCCTCAACTGTGCTGGTACAAAAAACACACATCTGTCCCATTTTTCTTCTAGTAAATAAGAAACGTCATCATCTTATCATCCTTTTAGTCTCTGTGGGGCAATTTCTGGCTAATTCTGATAACATCCTATCTGTGAACAGTCAAATCTTTCTTGTCTTTAAGTCAAAAGGCAAAACAGTGGCAAGTACACAGAGTTCCTGAACTAGTGTCACACAACTCTTCTGTGTCTTGTGATGATGTGATGTGATGTCTGAGTCTCTGTTGCCTCAACATTTCCTTCAATTGGCTGTTCCTGGGAGTCAATTATCTACGTTTTTGTGCTTGTGTTGTGATATTTCTTCATGTCACACAGTGAACTTGTACTGCTCTGTCCCTGACAAAGTTTGATATGATGTATTTGAAATTAGATTAGGAGTGTTGTTCATAAACCTAAACCTGGCTCATAATAGCAACACTGTCTAAAAGGCTCCTGCATAGACATACTGTAGCTTGTAGAGATGTAACGGTTCATGTATTCGTCCTGAGACATTCAGTAGAGGATTTTCGGTTCGGGATGTGACTTTCATTGGTTCAGTTTGCTCTGTGACCCAAACAATTACTAAACTACAAACTAGTTTAATAATCCACTTACGCCAACTTGAGTTCTACCTACAACATGTTGGCAGCGCACCACTTAGCGGTAGCATGCTAATGGATGTACGCTTGGCCCCGAGTTATCCCGGTTTCCCTGGTTACCTGGTTAACCAATGCTCATGTAGTGTCGCTACCATCAGAATAACAAAGACACCCGAGCTGGACGATCCTCCCACGACGCTGACTGAGCGCAACAGTATCATTAAAATCTGCTGGTTATCTCTGTATTTAAAACTATATCACCCTCATCCCCCTTTGGCTTCTTTGAGGGAAGCCGTTCAGAACGACTGTAAACACATTTGATTCCTGGCAGACAGCACGTCGTAAGAACCGGTTCTGAATGACCATAAATTATCACAGCTGTCAGCATGTGTCCTGGCTCCTTGCAGGAAATAGAAAGGTTGCTTTCTTTTCTTTTTTTTTTTTTTTCCCCAGTGCAGCACAACTAACTGCTGTCAGCAGTTTTCACATCAAAAACAATGAACAACAGTATTAAAACACGAGTCTTGCAGGTAAAACACGAGACTCATGTAGCTGTTTATGAGTTTAGCGCTCAGTGGGCCAGGTCACGGTTAAGATGTGAATTTGTGATTTTAAACAATCTACAGCTGCTCCATCGTTAACAAGGTATGATGGTAAATGTATTGACTTTTACATGAATCCAATCTATAACAGTGTTATTGTCAGTGTTCAAAAATATTTCTGAGTGAAGAGAAGTGTGTATGGATACTAAAATAACCTTGATTGTAATCTATTTTCCAGAAAGACACAGTTGTTTTGACTCTCCAACACATGGAAGACATTTAGGAAGATAATTCTTCAGCTAATAGTCAATATTTATCAAGGTGCTGTCAAGTTAAATTTAACAACATTCACAGGCCAACTATGTGCTTACGAACAGACTCGGCTGGAAATAAACTAACTGGGTGTGATCTTTGGGTGTAATTCATACCAGGACTGAACTTTACCAGAAGCTTCCAAGAAAGTGAGTTTTGCTTGAGGCCAAATTCCAGGACGGTAATCATTACTGTGATAATCAATACCTGACACCAAACAGAGGAGCAAACACTGGAGTTCACTGTGCTTGAAGGTAAACAACTAGAAACGGTGACGGCTGAAAGCCTAAAAACAGTTCTCTGGACAAAGTGGATAAAAAAAAAAAATCTTAGAAACAGACTTTTGTTGTTATTGTTGATTTATTTATGACGTAGTTCAACTTCATGAAAGGGACCTTATCATATATCCACTAACCTGTTATTGAGTCAGTTTGCAACCTGGCAAGAATTGCTTATGGTTAAATGTATGTGTATGAATCTACTAGAAGCTAATGTTAGCAGTGATTAGTGGTTACAAGCTATTTAGCATTAGCGCTGCTTAAACTGCTAAATGGCTGGTGAGTGGGTTTGCCATCAAACCCAACAGTTTAAGGTTTAATGATCTCTCATTACTCTTTTTCAGCTACAGAACTGTGATTTACAGGAGACATTATCAACAAACAACTTACAGATTCCTACTGAACAATCCTTATTTGTCCGTACTATAAAAGAGCCAAAGAGAAACCGAAGTGAATCACCTCAGATTATTATGTTCCAGAAGTAAGAAAAAAAAACCCCATTCAAAATCCCACTGACGTGTTTAACTACGCTAATAGCTAAAAATCCAGTGTTGGAACAGAACCTTTCTTCTTTCCCAACAGTATGTCGTCTCTCTTGCTTTGTACGTTTAGACAAGGATGGTGATTCTTTTTAAAAGAGCCTTTAAAGCCATTTCCCATCAGCTAAAAGTATGAAAAGTAGACTCAAGGAACTATCCAGAAAGTCTGATGAAAGAGTTAGAGAAGCTGGTGAAACAGAGGCTAACCTGTACATAACGTCATGACGTCATGACTATTTATGTTTACTCTATATTAATAACCAACATTTAAATCAAAGTAATATTTTCAGGTAGTTTTGTCACTAAAATCTGATTATAGACACATAATTTATTGTCAATATTGAAAGATTTGGAGTCCAACTACTCAGTCTCCATTATATGAACATACATACACATACTGAATGTTACTGTAAAGAGCTTTAAGGAAAACCAAAACCTACCAATGGGGTGTTTGATATATGTATTGAATGAGTAATTGTGGGTTTATGTAAGGTATTCGATAGCAGGGACTTCTGGTTTTAAAAAAAAAAGGCCCAAAGCGAGCTTAAATATGGACTAGCACATATGGATTAACATACAGAAGTACATAAACAAGCTGAAATCCCCTGGAGCAAGATTGAGCATGAGGGGATTTGATTAATCCTTTTTTTTACCAAATTGTCCTCTTGACCTCAGAGCTTTATGAGTAACCGATTGCTTAATAACCACCAAAACCAGAAGCAACAGCTGACTGATCCAGCAAACATGGATAAATATTTTTTTTTCCTGGAACTAAAACAAGCAAATAAGTGTTGAAAGTGATTGTGAGGATAGAAAGCGTGGTGTAATAGTGTCAATAGTACACGTTCCTTGCTTGAATGAAATATTTAAGCTGTAGTATAGCAGGGACCTGAACTCATCTGTTGGTGGTGCAGACCTTTAACACTGGATGTTCACAGGATTCCCGGCATTAAGGGCGTCTCATGTATCGCTCATGATAATACCAGTGTAAATCTTAATGTGATATAAATGTGTCATATCAAGTTATTTACAGTATTGTGACATATTGACACAACTATGAGCAGTAGGGCTGCAATTAATGTTTATTTTCATTATCAATTCATCTACCAACTGTTTTCGTCTTTATCTGATGAACCGTTTAGTTTATGAAATGTTCAACAAAAAAAAATATTGAGAAAATTGCATTCACAGTTTCTTAGAGGCCACCGTGATGTCTTCAGTTGGCTTATTTTATCTAACTAACAGTCCACAACCTTGAGATATTCAAGTCACTGTCATATAAACAGCAAATCATCACATTTGAGAAGCTGGAACCAGATATTTTTTTTTGCTTCAAAAATGACATGATGATAAATTAATAATTTAGTTATCAGAATAGTAACAGATTCACTTTCTGTTGATCGACTGATCGATTAATTGTTGAAGTCTAATGTACAGTAGCGGCACACATGGTTGAAAGTGAATATAACATTGCTGCTGGCTTCGCTGTCTTAAAAATGTCATTTGGGGGTAAGACCCGTAAGAATAGAAGCACTGAACCACACAATATAATTAATCATATTATAATTACACTGACCAAGTGGCCTCTAGATCTGATGTGACAAAGGTTGATCAATCATAACATTGTATCACATTGTTGTAATTAATCTGAACAGCATGCCTGCAAAAAACAGCCCCTTCAGTCACAGTCAGGTGTGGATTTGTGAGGAAAAGTGAGTGCATGAAGGTCAATTCCAGGTCGCTACATGCACATGATGTACATGGTGACATCTGCCCATGTCTGCATGCAAAGGTCTACATGCATCCCTGCTTCAAATGTATTGATGCATGGACTGTACCACAGGTGCACATGTGCTAGAAAGGCAGACTGGACACTTGTTTCATGTCCTGTACATACTGTTCTCCCCATCCTTGGTCCTATTATCAGTAAGCCGTGGCACATTATTTTCTTTTTCTAGTGTGCATGTGTGGAACACCTCTGACTGTAGTATGCATAGAAGTGTGTGTGTGTGTGTGTGTGTGTGTGTGTGTGTGTGTGTGCATCCACATCCATACTGGGGTATGAACAAAGCTGAAGTAGAGGACAGCAGACAGCTGCTGGTCAGATACCAAGCTGAAGTTAGTTTGATAATCACCGGCTGGACATGTTTGACCCAGTAAGGTCTGCATTGTGATGAAGTTCGTTTAAAGTTCGTTCATTAGCTGGAATCCTGACTACTGTCAGTATAGCAAGTCTATTTCCATCAGTGACTCTCTCCTCTAAAGTATCTGACTCCTCCATCTGTCACACACACTCAATACAGGAGCTGACTGTAGAAATCTGAACACATCAGCTGAAATCATCAAAAACAAAAAAGCAACACAAACACCTAACTGTGAAATTAGGCAATACCACCCACTCAATTTATGACCAACTGTTGGTCATAAATTACTGATGGTTCTTTGTCTTTAAAAGTTGGAAAGGATGAGCTCATGGCTACTAAGTTTCTCCACACCAAGAGATTTTTTTAAAGAATTATTTTGTGGGGGAAAAAATCAACAAATCTCATAAAGTTCAAAAACAGCATAGTGAAGTTTAAAGATGGCGCACATCCACCAGCACAGGTAATATTTGTTTTGTCTGATTTGACTTTCTCTCAGGACAGTGTGGGTGTGGACACACTTTCTTTATTGACATATGCCTGTCTCTGTTAGATTTGTTGCAGGACAGGACCAGCAGGCCTTTTTCACAACAGACATTTTGATTTGTGACAGTAGGTAAAGCACAGGCGTTACAATAAATATGCCAATAAGTCATGACGGTGTGACGGCGAGCCAGCAAGCATAAAACCAGAACACCCTGAAACTGAAGCAGCTAAATGAAATTCAGCCATCATTCATTTTATTATTTGATCTTGTGCCTTTCCTGCGACATATCAAAAACATCTCCTGGGAAAAAGGCCTATCACACCTTTATTTTCCTTATTAGTAATGAGGTTTGGTGACGTCATGAAATTCCTCACTTCTCCACACCTTCAACCCAAACAGAGGTCTGATCAGCCAGAACTGTACTAACAAATGACTAATGAATCTTCTGATATTTTGATTTGATTAAACATTTATAGAATCATTAATTCTTCGCAAAAAATATGGTAAATTATGCCCTTTATTACCTCCAATTGCCACAAAAAGAGGACTGGACTTTACAGAGTGGGCATTCATGGACTCTACAATATGTCATGGTGCCAGGTACTCTCCACCAGATACCATCCACCACTAAAAAAAATAAACACAGAATAGTGTGATTTGTGGTTTGACTGTTCTTGTGTGTTCCCTCTAAGATGCATATTACTGAATATTTCACAATTAATCTCTATAACGTAGTCACAGCCCTGCCCAACTTTTTCACATTACAGTCCATTTAAGAGTAGCAAAAGGCCGACAACAGTTTGCCATCCTCGCTGACACTAATGAGTGTTTACAGGTGGATTCATACTGTTTGACAGAAGAAGCGCGCCGACTCCCTAAAATACAGCATTACTAACACTCTGGTATTCGGGGCTAGCATTCTTTCCTGATGTGTGGTCTTGTGCTGTTTGGTCCGAGCTTTGTCAGGTTTACAGTATTGACACTTTCTCTGAACCATGCGGTAGTGGGAGGAGAAGAGAAAATAAAACAGCAACATAACCACTAATGGACCATTTGCACAACCTAATACAGGAGCTAAAACTGCCACCAGCATCGTCAAACATCTGCGTATTACAGACTAACTTTATGCAACAATGCCTATCGTGTCCAAACAGAAACTTTCCACATTTCCATGCTGGCAGGATGAACAGTTGGCGAGCCACATCCTGCTCCTACATCCCCCATCTCCCATCCCCCACCCCCCTTTAGACTCAATCTAAAATTGGGGTGCAGCAACAGCTGATCTTTCAGGACCGTCTATTTTTAAAACTCTTTTGCAGAACAGGCCAACTCATCAGGGCTGACATACCATCCTGTCAGAAGAGTGCCAGTGAGGGACTTGACCCCTCTGCTACTTAAAGGCACAGACTTTCTCTTTGGTGAACAGACGTGATGTGACAGAAAACAGGCCACAATCACGGTCTCGTTGTTGGAGTTGTGCCTAACTACCGAAGAGACAGATGAGGATTCACTCATCAAAGAGAGTCTCCTGTTTGGGTGTTGTGTCTCCGCTGATGACTAACCGCGGAGGTCAAACCCCCTCGTCTCCTCGAAACCTCAGCCGTCAACATTCCTGCCACTGCAAGTAGACTGCAGATAGTTGAACAAGAAACGATTACCAGCGACAGGAATGTGCAACCTCAGACAAACTACTGCAGTGTAAATAGTCAGCTAAGCAGTACAGGGAAGATAACACTCAATCTGTGGAGGGGTTTGGCGATGGCACAAGGGCCATTCACAGCTAGGAAATGATGACTATAGTGTGTGTGTGTGTGTTTGTCAGTTAAGAGTGACATGCAAATTTGCTCAAACATCCGGCACAGACCCAACTTCCTCTCTACTGAAGAAACTCTGTCAAAGCCGCCCTGGTTACAATGCGTTCAGGTTTTATGGTCGCTTTTTTACGCCCTTTCATTTGGCAACAGGATCATTATCAGTTCATTTTTAAAAACGCATGTAAATATTCCATAAATAGAAACGATTGTATCCTCAGAGACAGATGAACAGTGCTGCTTCATATCATTAAATGTCAGATTTTTTTTAGATTGGTTGGTATTTTCCTTTGAAATGAAACTCAAACTATTGATTTTCAGCCTGCGTTTCACACTTCATGTGCACAAGTGCAGACGAAAGCTTGCAAGGCTCGACACTTCAAACAGAGTGACTTAAGTCCCGAAGACAGACTAGACATTATTCTTACCACAAAACATCAATTTATCCTCCACTAGACTCATCGTAATAAAAGAGATTAGAAAGCTGGAAACGGTGTAAACGTGTCAAAACATGACTCCAGCACCTGTTAGACACAATTGTGTGAAAACTGCTTCCAAACTCCAGTCTTGCATTATTGGGGGTAGCCCAACAATTTCTGCAGGTTAGCACATGAGAGGCTTTTTATGAAGTTCAGTAAACCATTAAAAAAAAAAAAAAAAACAGCTGCAGGTCACGTTTACAATAGCTGCCACTGCACAGAGTTTCAAGCAGTTTAAAGCAAACATAGATATTTCTGGAAAGAACAGCAAACAGAATATACTGTGGAAGGGCAAAGATTACATTGCAGAAATATTTTGCCACTTTAAATATACAGTTTTATTGGCCAATAC
Organism: Euthynnus affinis; assembly: GCA_029490765.1. Lineage (NCBI taxonomy): Eukaryota > Metazoa > Chordata > Actinopteri > Scombriformes > Scombridae > Euthynnus > Euthynnus affinis. Next base: position 27,395,550 of record CM055850.1, read on the forward strand.
ATTAGTCTAGGTTGTTATCCGGCTGGGTCATCACACCATGTTAATGAAAAACATCCCTGCAGCTATTAAAACCTGCAATTCTATTTGATTTACACTATCTACTAGTACAGCTACTAATAGTAATCAGCTACTACTTCATTTAAAAGGACAATTATTTCTCAATTTATCATATTTTTGTTCATCAAATAAAAACTGCATACACTCTGCTGCCTGGCATCCTTCTATAATTCTGTCATCCAGATTTTTCCATATTGCTATCAGCTATTAGCCATTTGCTATTTTGCACCACTCTGTACACACAACAGCTATTTCCTGTCTGTCTGTCCAGAAATAGAGATAACTGCTCTCTGTTGCTCCTCTTGAGGTTTCTTCCATTTCTTTCACTATGAAATGACTTTTTGGGGAGTTTTTTTCTTCCTTTAGGATAGAGAGAGTCTTATCTGGTAAAGCAGATTGTGTTGTCCCTTGAGACAACTTTGTGATTTGTGATACTGAGCCCCATAAAAACAAAATGACTTGACAGCAATAACTGTGTTCATTCTGTGTTACTGTCACACTTATAATGAAACTCCTCCTCTTCAGTTTTTGAATTGAATGCAACCAGGAACCAGGAAGAATTTATGTATATTACCAGTTGAGCTGCAACTAACAATTATTTCCGTTATCGATACATTCCTTGATTAATCATAAATCATTTGGTCTATTAAATGTCATAAAATCATAGAAATGCATGTCACAAATTCCCAGAGTCCAAGGTGGCATGTTCCAATATCTCACTGTGTCCAGCTAACAGTCAAAAACCTAATCATATAGTGCAAGTAAGCCATAAATTACACACATTTAAGGAGCTGGGACCAATGATCATTTGCCATTTCTGCTTGAAAATTGCTTAAATGATTATAAAATTGTCAATTAATTTTCTGCCAATTGACCAATCGATTAATCATCTAATCATTGCAGCTTTAAATCACCAGGCATCAATAATATAACTTTTTTTTTTTTTACTAAAAAGGTACAGCAGAACATTATGTTTCATTATTGTCAGTTTTTTATACTGTATCGACATGAACCGAAACCATTTTTGCTGCCCGGAAGGCTGCAGGAAGTTAATATTAAAACTTAGCGTACTTCTGTGTAAACTATCAATGACTTGCTGTTAATGATTATTCCAAATCAGTAATAAATTTAGGAGTTTACATAGTGATGGCCATAAAGTCTGAGGACTTGAACTGCCTTCCTTTTTCATCAAAACACAAAATTGTGGATAAATTATGAATCAAGACATGAAAGCAGGGAACTTGAAGTCAATGAATATCCGAAATTGTTTTTGTCTAACAACAAAATCTACGAGGCAAACTGTGAAGAAGCACATCTGCCAGTATTTAGGTTTTGGGGTCAAATGACACCAGTGGTGGAGGAAGTATTCAGACCCTTTACTTAAGTAAAACTACCAAAGTATTAACAGCAAAATATAGTCCAGTGGTTCCCAATCTAGGGGTTGGGCCCCTCTAAAAGGGTCAGCTGATAAATCTGAGGGGTAGTGAGATGATTAATGGGAGAGGAAAGAAGAAAAAACAAATCTCTTTTCAGTTTTTGGACTTTTACCTCTAATCTTTCATATTTGGTGAAATATTGGATCATTTGAACATTTATCAAAATGAAAGCTATTCATCAGCACTATTTGGTGGAGCTGTTAACAACTCATAGACATGTGAAATGTGACCCCGACTACACACTGCTTTTTGTAAGACACCAAAAGCCAAGAGGGTTGGAAACCACTGGTTTAAAAAGGTCTAGTGTGTAGAATTTGGTGGCATCTAGCAGGGCAGACATGGCAGAAATTTAATATAATATAAAATTTATAAGTATGTTTTAATTGGCATAATCACCTAAAAATACATATTGTTGTGTGTTTGTTACCTTAGAATAACCCCTTTATATCTAAATTAAGAGAGGGTCGTCTTCCATGGAGCCCACCATGTTGTACCACCATGTTTAGAGAAGACCTTTCACATTTTTCTCAAGTTTCACGACCATCGTAGGTTCTTCTCCATAGTTAAGTGGAGCGGTGTTCAGTTGGTTGCAATCTTCAACCTCACCACTAGAGGTCACTAAAACCTACACACTGCACCTTTAATCTTTAACAATATTTTGTATTTTAAAAGCTTGTTATATCTGTATATAAATCTTATAAAGCAACTAAAGCTGTTAAGTAAGTGTAAATGTTATGTAAATGAAGTGGAGTAGAAAGTACAATGTTTCCCTCTGAAATGTAGAGGAGAGGAAGTGTGAAGTAGTATCACATCACAAAGTTCATGTACCTCAAAATTATACTTAAGTGTAGTTCTTGAGTAAATGTATTTAGTTACTCTCCGCCACTTTGTTTTACACAGAACTGTGAAAGAAGAGCAGTCTATGAGCTTTTATTCTCATTTCAACATTTATTCAACATACAGACATTCTCCACTCACCTCTCTCGCTATCAGATTTAGGGCATCGTCCTCTGCCGTCGACCTCTCCTTCTTGGTGGATCTTTTCCGTCCTGTGCCCTGGGTCCCCATGTTTTGTTTTGTTTTTGTTTTGTTTTTTTTAAATCAGACACTCAATGTCAATAAACTCACACTTGTGGTCCAACTGTGCACCGAATAATCCACACAGAGCTGTAGTTAGTGGCTCTCATGTGTCGCTGAGATGTAGATTCACAGACGAGGAGATGAAACAAACCCGTGGCTGGTGCTCACAGCATGGCTCATTGTCATACATCCGTCTTCCTGTGTTTCAGCAAACGAATGTCTCAAACTGCCAGAGCACGTGTGTTTCTGACGCGATTACTGGCGAATTCAGTCACAACCGTCCACTGCGTCTGTTAATCCCCGGAAATTAAACAAACACTGAACTAAAAAAAAAAAAAAGAAAGAAAAGAAAAGAAAAAAACAATAATAACTTTAACCAAACCCTGTAAAAACGTCTTGGACTGCTTTAACGTTGAATAGCAGCAGTGTGACTCCTCTAAACTGACTGGAGTCACAGTAATAGACTCAAACCTGTCACACTGACGAACTTCAAAGCCTGTGCTCAATCATGCTGCCTTCACGGGATGTCGGATGTATGGATTTCAATCAGTATGTGGAATAGTATGTGACAAGCGGGGAGTCCCGCTGTGGTGGGCGGTGCCAACAGAAAAGGCATGCATCAGCCACTAGATCCACGTATCCTGAACATACAAGAACAAGCGCGTTTTTTAATTGTATTTTATGGGTTTATGTGTTTGTTCTGTCATTGAAGGACTGTTTAAAGGTAAAATATGCAGGATTTACAAAAAAAATAATCCCTCTCAGTCATCACAATGACCCACTAGAAGTGTGTGGTGGTGTATTTATCTACAGAGACCCTGCCCTCTGCCTATTTTTTCTTATTTTAAAATTTTTTAATTTACTGTACTCTGGGATTTTTCTGAGGGTGTGTAGGCCCTAGCCAATAACAAGGTGTCCAGACTCTCTATCTCTGTCTCTCTCTTCCCCGCTGCTCTGTCTCTGTGTCATGGATGTATAGAGAGCTGCAGGTCTGTGTGTCTGCTTAACCAAGGGCGGGGCTGAGCTACACACACACAGAGCAGAGAGGCCACAGCTGAAAGGTTGAAGCTCTACATTCACACAAAATCTGGCAATGCGGCGAAACACCAATAAATTCTGCAAAGTATACCTTTAAGGACGTTAATTTTTCCTCTTGGAGATAAAATCATCACTTAAACCTGTAGCAGAATATATTTGACAAATGTTTGCATTCTTTCCTTTTATATTATTGAGGATTACTTAATTTTCTGTATATTTTTGACTGTTAATCACCACAACACCAAAGCAAATGCTAGTACTGTTAAGCAATAAACAATTCAATTCAATTTGTATATAGTATGAATTATTCCATGTTCACATATCACATTTTATGGGACATGTGACATGCATTCAGTTGCATTCAAATACCAAAGATGCTTTGACTGCATTTTTTAAATTGTGTTATTATGAAAACAATCAAAGATTTTGATGGTTACTTAGAGATAAAGCTTACTGTATATATAAATAGAAAATAAATCAGTTAATTCGGCGGGTGTGGGAATTTTTCTGTGTGGTTTCTACAGGAAATGAGTCAAATAATTAGTAGTAACTAAAATAGACCTATTTATAAGTTTTACAACACCACATGATACCATCTGCTGTTCTTTGTAGTCTGAAAACGTCAGTGATGGAAAGTAAGTACATTTATTCAAGTGCTGTACTTTAAGTGAGTATTTCCATTTTATACTTCTTTATACTTCCAGAGGGAAATATTGTACTTTCTACTGCACTACATTTATTTAACAGCTTTAGTTACTTTTCAGATGAAGCTTTGACACAATGGATAATATAACAAGCTTTTAAAATACAACACATTGTTAAAGATGAAACCAGTGGTTTCCAACCTTTTTTGGCTTTTGACGTCTTATAAAAAGCAGTGTGTAGTCGGGGTCACATTTCACATGTCTATGAGTTGTTAACAGCTCCACCAAATAGTGATTTTTCCCTCTAAACTTCTCACATGCTTTCATTTCAATAAATGTTCAAATGATCCAATATTTCAGCAAAAATCAAAGATTAGAGAAAAAGTCCAAAAAACTGAAGACAGATTCATTTATCAGAACTTTGTTTTTTCTTCTTTCCTCTCCCATTAATCATCTCACGACCCCTCAAATTTATCTGCTGACCCTTTGGAGGGGCCCCGCCCCCTAGGTTGGGAACCAGTGGACTAAACTAACTAACTGTATATAAAGTAGTGTAAACTAGCTCCACCTCCAGCAGCTACAACGGTAACATGCTGCTCTAACACTGATGCTTCAGTATTAATAATCTAATGATGTTATATATAATAATATATCAGTCAGAGGGACCAAACCACTACTTTTACTGCAATACTTTAACTACATCAAGCTCATAATACTTATATACTTTTACTTAAGTAGTATGTTTCATGCAGTACTTTTACTTATAATGGAGCATTTTTACATTGCTTATTGGTACTTAAGTAAAGGGTCTGAATGCTTCTCCCACCACTGCCTATAGCTACATGACAGTTGCACTTATTGTTTTATACTGGGAGTAAAGAGAAGTGAATGAAAGACTGTTATCTGCTTCTCATAACTTCTAAATCACACCCTCCAGAAAGTTTTCCCACCACAATATCCCAGACTTTAGCACAAGGCACTAAGTATCTGGCGTTTACGTGCAGCACTTGAATGCAGCATCAACCTCTGGACAGGGACTCCATACATGTTCAGGGGTTCAGTTTCAGCCAGAAAACCACAGCTCCCGCATGGGCTATCGCACTCTCTCACTCCCCTCTGCTATTTTTAATGATGACCACGGAGCTCTAAAAACAGCCCCGTGTTTCTTAAAGAGATAGACAAGGGCTCAAACTTTGAGTGGCTTTTTACTGCCTATGAACTCATCACAATGTAGATCCCCAGCATGTTGATGTGATGATCCATTGTCCTGACCTCATTGAACAGCTTTTATATTGTGTTATTTTTAGAGTTTCAATCTAAATGAATATGGAATTACTGTATCAGGGAATATGGGAATCCCCTAACAGACACTGTTTTATTCTGGTTGTAATGGTCCCTTAATCATTGCTATGTGAACTACTTTGAATTGCAATCTTTCCAGAAAGACTTAATATAAATAACTTTTGATTCTATTATTAGAACATATTTAACATTATATTTAATTAAGGCTGAATTACATGCCTGTCATTACATTGATATAATATTCACAAATTTATGAGGAGTGAAAGGCTAGTGGTGCATTATTGTTCTTTTGTTTTATTAATATCTTTAAAACCAAGAGACAGGATGCTTCGAAAGAATCATATTATCTACCAACACATTTAATTCATTTTAATGTGGTATTGATAAGTTATTGATTCCATATGCCAGTCAGGGTTACAGTTTCTGTACAGTTAGGCAGAGTTAAATTATGATTTTAGTAAAATAGTTTGTATTATTCAATCAATAATTACATTTTGCATATGTGGTTCTTATTGAATCAGTTGTAGTTTTTATTTAGTTGATTTTTTCTTTGAACATAATAGTCACAGAAGAAGAAGGATCTATTTAATACAGACGCATGCTCTCAAACTGTGAGGCTGACAGTTGATTATTAAAGCACATGCTGCCCTCTTGTGATGACACAGTGTAACGCCACATGATTCACAGGAAGAAAACAGTCCAAAGAAAGCGGACACAGTAAATATCTCATGATCTGTACTAGTTACTCCTCCGTAAATGACTTGTTTCCTTTGTGTAATGTATGAATACATTAGTTGAGTCTCTTTGAGTCTCTGTTTGAATCTGACATTTTACTGAGTAAAGGGGAAATTACACCAAATCAGAAAAGTCCCCATCCTCCTTTTTAGTTTCTGTTTTCACAACTTACAAATCTTCCCCAATGTCATTGTCAGGAAACCACTGATTTAAACTTGTGGTCTGATCGGCACAAAGATTGAGACTGTATGTGCTGGAAGGGTTTACTGCTCAATAGTGAGTGCACACAAGGAAGTGAAATCATGTTGGCCTTTTACAAGTCAGGACTGGACTTTGCTTTTACTTTTATTTTCTGTAAATCAGCGTGAAGCCAGACATTGTCACAACAAAGAACACACTATCTCTCTCTGAACAATTTGGATAAACCGTTGCTTCTTACCAGGGAAAATAACTGATTCCTGCATCAGGACGTGAGGACTTTATTAGACTTTTTTTTGTCTTGCCTGCCTGTTTTCTCTCACTGGTTTGGATTTAACTGAATCTTTTAATGGGGGAAACTCCTCCAAAGGTGCCAGGAGGAGCTCAGCTCCAAAGTGACACTTTCAGAAGACAAGTCCAGACCTTCAGGGTTAAGATGGTACTTCTGGGAAGCTCCGGAGTGGGAAAGTCAAGTTTGGCCCTGCGATTTGGCAAGGATGAGTTCAGAAATACATCACCGACTGTGGGCTGTGAGTTCATGACACTGGAATAACATTTACTAACACTGAAAACAAGATTTATCTTGAAGGAATAATTTGGGAAATGCACTTTCTTGCTTTTCTTTTTTTTGCCAGGAGTTAGATGAGGAAATTGATAGCATCCTCATGTTTGTCTGTTACACATGAAGCTACAGGAGACAGTTAGTTGAGATTAGTGAAACACAGGAAGCGGCGTTATGTCCTTTGTTTAGTCTGTACGAAAAAGTTTTGGGTTTTCAGGGCGTTATGTGCACGACTGTTTCTTGGTCGGGTACAATGACTGTGAAACCACAACACTTTGGTTTTGAATGGATCACTTACAACTGACATATAATATGTTAATTAGTCAACTTTAGAGTTGCGGGTTGTTACCTTTGAGCCAGGCTAGTGACACACACACACACACGCACACACGCACACACACACACACACACACACACACACACACATACAGACACTAAATCCAGTTCTCAGACCTTTACACTGCCTTCTAGTTTGTCAAAGACTTGACTTTAAGATGCTGCTGTTGGTTTATAAAGCAATAAATACATCTCTGCTGCTACATCATGAAACATCCAGACCTCTCAGGTGGTCTGGGATCAGGTCTGCTTTCTGTCTCCAGAGTCAGAACTAAACATGAAGAAGCAACTTTCAGTTTGTATGCACCACGTATTTGGAACAAACTCCCAGAAAACTGCAGGTCTGCTGCGACTCTCAGTTCTTATAAATTGCAGATCAAGACCTTTCTATTTGACACTGCCTTTCATTAAACCACTTTAAAGGTTAATATCTCACAATGCACTGCTACTTTTATTTTCTTGTCTTATTCCCTTTTTAGGTTATTTTTTAAATTTCCAAATGCACTTTTTTAATATTTTTGATATGTCTTTTTTACTTGTCCTGCCTTTATATTCTGTTTTAATGCCTTTGATGATCGATGTAAAGCACTTTGAATTGCCTTGTTGCTGAAATGTGCTATACAAAAAAACTTGCCTTGCCTAAAAGAAAATAGCATTGGTGCAAACTTCAGTTCAGCAGGTAGGATGCTCCAAGCTTCAAGCTCTCTGTTGACAGCTTCTGTTCAGGATTCAGAGAAAACAGCTGTCCTTTGACCTGAGAAGTCTGGCTGGTTTATAAGCTGTGAGCATGTTGGCTATATAGTCTGGAGTCAGACCATTCAGAGCGAAACCTTAAAGTCAGTCCTCTAATGACCAGGCAGTGGTGGGAAGTAACTAAGTACATTTACTGAAGTACTGTAATGAAGTACAGTTTTGAGGAACTTGTACCTGAGGATTTCTCTTTTACTTTACTTTTTACTGCACTACATTTATTTGACAACTTCAGTCACTAGTTCCTTCAGAAGGAAAATATGCTAAGCGTATGAAATACAACACATTTTTAAAGATCAAACCGGTGGTTCCCAACTTCTTGTGGCTTGTGACCTTTATATATAAAAGCAGAATCTAGTTACTTATCTTATCTTAGATGTCTGTGTGTCATCAGTTCCACCAAATTCTTTCATTCAAAGAACTATTCAGTGTCGAAAGAGGTTAAATTGTCCAAAATGTTACGACACAAAGTAGAAATGCTGAAAACAGATTTGTTTACCAGAACTTTGTTTTTTCTTCTTTCCTCTCCCATTAGTCATCTCACGACCCCTCAGATTTATCTGCTGACCCTTTGGAGGGGCCCAACCAGTGGACTAAACTAGCTAAGTGTATATAAAGTGGTTGAAACTAGCTCCACCTCCAGCAGCTACAACAGTAACATGCTGCTCTAACACTGAGTAATATATCAGTTATTGCAGAACGGGTGCTTTGACTTTAATACTTTCAGTACATTTTGCTGTAGAGTTGTTTGAGAAATGGGGTGATATGACTTTTTGGTCCTTGTCAGAATATGAGCAGCTGCGTTTCATGAACTGAAGCTGTTAGATTTTTTACGGGAAGACAGTGGTGAAGTGTTTCCGAGTCTCACTGAGATAGAAAAAAACACATTTTTGAAATAGTTCTGAGGTGATGGAAGGACACTTTGGTGATGTTACAGATGTGAAAATAGAAATTCAGGTCAGCATGAACAATAACTTTAATATGGTAGCAACCTTCTCATCTGACTCTGGATAAGAAAGTGAATAAACAAATTTATGAAAATGTCAAACTGATTTCTTCTAATGTAACTAATTTATCATTCATCACTGTTTCATCTACTAACTGGCAACAGCACTGTTACATCTAATGTGCGATTTAACACACGTGTTCTGATTGACTGCTGAATATGATCCAGTTAAAATAATCTGAAGTTTCAGTGGTGAATGAATGAACTCTGTCTGGTGAACTGTGATGTCTGCTCCCCACAGGTGCATACCTGACTAAGGTGGTGCATCTGAATGATGTCACCCTTCGCTTTGAGATATGGGACACGGCGGGGCAGGAAAAATACCACAGTGTCACCCCACTTTACTACAGAGGAGCCCACGCTGCACTCTTGGTCTATGACATCAGCAAAAGGGTAAAAAGGAACACACACTTGACTCGTAGCAAGACTTATCTCGTCCTTTCTTGACTTGTTTATGAGCCATTGTGCATATCTGTGTCTTAATGTCACCATAGGAAACATTCATCAGAGCTCAAGTGTGGCTCAAAGAGCTGGAGAAACAGTACACCCCGGGATCGACTGTCGTATGGCTGGTAGGCAACAAGGGAGATCTGGCTGAGGATCGACAAGTCTCAGTGCAGGTAACAGGCACGGAAAGTAAACTTCCTCGATCCCGATAATAAATCTATAAAATTCTGATTTATTATGTGTCATGCACACAGGAGGGGCAGGATCTAGCCAATGAGAGGGACTTATTCTTCATAGAGACTTCAGCCATGTCAGGGGATCACATTAGCGAGCTGCTGCTAGATGTGGGTAAGTAAATGTGTATAGAGACAAGCAAATACCATTGATAGATATACACAGACACACAGATACCACACGGGGTGCTAGGCAACGGTACTGATGCGTCAACACAAGTATTTTGTGGTGAGAGGTCTATCTGCTCTTACAGCTATCATCAATCAATCAATCATACAAACCATAAATTTGACCTACAGAGTACCTTGTAGGTCAAATTTATGGTTTTCATACCAAAATACTTCTGTTCAATGTAACAAGTAACAGTAGACAAATATTGCTATAATAAATTAAATAGGATTCTTTGTTTTGTTATTATTTTAGAAGTCTATTCTCTCAGTCATATTGTGCTGTAATTGGTTACTATGATCTTAAAACTACAGGATAAGGACTCAATAACTTATAAAGTAACTTTTGAATATCTATAACTATTAAAAATGTCAACATGCTTCACCATCCTGTTTGAATGATATTCATATTTTCACAAACTGACATTTCCCCTCACCGCTTACACAAATTAAGCGAGTTATTTCATAAGTTTGTGCAAGTAGTTCCAGTTTAAGCAGCAGGAAAATGAAGATGAACTGTGGGCTTCATGTTTGCATATAAGAGACATGATCAATATAAATGGAGCCCGAATAAATCAAGTCAACGATGAAAGCAGTGTTTGTTCTTTGAGGGTTGCTGGTTTGGCTCCCGCACTGTGTGTTCATGTGGCCGTATCCAGGTTTCTGTCAATAAATGAAATAATAAAGAATAATAAAAAATGGAAGCTATAAATTGTCATCACACATCAAGTCGCAACAGAGCTGCAAAGATTTATTGCTACTTCACAATGCTTCTAGTGATAACTGCATAACAAATTCAATATGTTGTTGACAGTAGAGTCTTGTGTAATAACTACTCGCCCATGAAATTATTCCTTGAACCTCGATTTTGGCATTTCTTTCTTTAGAATATCCAGATGCAGCACAAAAGTCTGGTAGTCTCTCTGCTGCAGAGAGCGGCAAGAACCCGGCTGCAATATGGCGATGTGGCGTCTACATGTATACGTCTATGAGAAAATTGCACTGAAAAGAAAATCACACTGGGATATTTATTGACTCAGTGTAGCCTCTCAGGCTCGTCTGTGTTTTATCCCACAATGAAGTGCTTTAGCCTGAAAAGATATCTCCCTGACAGACTCACAACAGTACAATGACCTCTAACCTACCACTAGAGAGCAGTAGATAACAACATGAACATCAAGTCTACTTCCTCCTCATGAATCTAAAGGTATCCACTTGCAGTGAGAAAACATTAAGGTGTGAGGTGGCTTCTTGTTGCCAAAAATAAAAGGTGACAGTCTTTTACTGATTGAGCTCCTGGCTGCTAAAATGTCTTCATGTTCCTGTGCAGTGCAACTGCGATTGTCGGACCTTTTTTTTTTTAACAGAGCTAATGTTTCAGCCCACAGGGTGTACGAGTGTGTTGGAGCCGAGCAGGGAGGTCTGTCAGAATGGCGGGAGACACCGCTTCAGGATCTGCAACATAAAGACAAGTTCAATCCTTTTGCATCTTGCTGCAAAGTCGGACCCTAACCTCTACAACTTATCACTGTCTGCCTCATTTTCTCCCCGTCTTGATCAGTTTACACCTACACAAGGCAGCTGATGGCAGGTACCTTTCAAATCAGTTAAAGGCTTGCAAATTTCTTAATCTAGTTTTCTGCCTTTTTGATTCCCGAGCCAATGCACAACACTGCTTATATCCTTAAGACAACAACCAAGGAATGCATGTAGAGAAGAAATAAGGATATATAGGATAAGTCTTGGCTTGGCTTTGGGGTTACAGTTTGCTTTTAACTCCATTAGTTGATGATTTCTTGCCCTCTGTGGGTTCAGGATCAACCTCCAGCAGGCTGTAAATGCTCTGAGTCTTTGCCAGATGTTGAACTGATACCAATTACCTTCATTCAGTGTCTCCTGCTGCCTTGTGCCTGTCTGCATGTGATCACACTTTAGCAGAAATCCCTCAGAGAGGCGGAGTTCAGTCGAGTGTGGTTCCCCAAATTCCTTTCGCACAATAGAGACCCTGTTGAGGTTCATAAAGGTAATAATAGAACCAATATTACGACAATCAAAGTTTTGGATGTGTTTCTATCGTGTGATAATATTCTGGAGGCAGAAAAGAGATTTTTTTATGGTACAGAAAGAACTTTAAAGCATGTATTCAGTGTTTTTACTGGCTGTCACTCTCAGTCTTTAGTTCTGCCAACTTGTGGCATACTGAACCAATGACAGTGTTGCTTTTAAAGGAATAGTTCAATATCCACTTCATGTCAGTCGGGATATGTTTAGTTTGCTTTGTCCCAGACTTCTGAATCACCAACTACATTTGTTCAGCAATTTAAACAGAAATAATTAAGATGAGGCAAGTTTTTATTAATATAACATATTTCATACACAAAGAAATTCAAAGTGCTTTACATCATGCGAAAGATTATGAGGATAAGAACATTAAAAAACAAGACTAAAAGAAGCAAGTGAAAGTAATAGAGAAGCAAAATACATAAAATTAGATCAAAAGTGAAAGAGTATCAAAAGGCAGCATGAAAAAGATGAGGTTCAGCTCCAAAATTTAATTAAAAGCAAACAAATGTGTCTTCAATGTAGATTTAAAAGTTGAAATCTTCAGGCTATTTCTTCCAGATGTGAGCAGCATCGAAACTTAAAGCAGCTTCGCCATGTTTATTGATAACTTTCGGAGCCACAGGTAGACCAGTACCAGCTGACCTAAGAGCTCTGGGAGATTTTTTATTTTCATACTGTGAGAAGATTGAATAAAACTCATCCACTCAATTCAATCTGCTTATCAGGCTAATGTCTAATTGAGTATAAAAATAAAGCAGCTCCAAACAGGCTGTGCACAGCAGAGTCTCGTCATCACGCTGTGGGTGCCAATATGTCCGGAGCCAAAAAAACAACACCTGTGCTCATCAGCCAGATGCAACAATCCTTACAACAGCTGGAGACACTGCACACAACTACTTGGTGCCAAAAGGTGTATTTTTGAACTTTGGACACAGCCAGTTTATTTTTCCAAAATTTTGAGCTGTTCTAAATTTCATAATAGTTTCTGTCCCTGAAAACAGTTTTATGGCTGAATGAATAAACTAGTCTAGAGCCTTAAGGTCTGCTGCAACATGACTGAAGAGATTTTTTTTTCTTTGATTTGTAAATGTGTGTCACAAAGGAGTATGCTGTGCTTTGAAATGTGATTCAATGCACGATGCAAAAACGCAAATAATAAAATAATATAAATACAATTTCCTCACTGACATTAGGTAAAATATTTGTGCCACTCTCTCTCTAACACTTGAAGCTCCATTTGCAAGTGACTGATCCCCCTGCAGTCAATCATTTGCCCTTTGCACAATGTTCTCATTTTCTCCATACACTCAACAATCTGCTTGTCTGCTGGATGGCTCAAAACGTGGACTTTTCCCTGCTCAGTGATTTAAAACATCACTGAGCTCATAGATAATAAATTGTCACTGAAAAGAGGATTTAGTGCTGATTGAAACCAAGCTTCTGTACGGCTGGGGAGGCTGCTTTCCCTCATTTGGTTTGGACGTTTCTCAGAAACAAAGGAACACCTCACGCTGAGCAGATGAAGTGCAGTAGAAGTAAAACAAAATTTGGTTGTTATTACGGGTGAATAAATCTTGTGAACAAAAAGCAACCCTCAGTTCTGCTCAGTTCACAACTTGCAGATGTGCAAACCTCTGAAGTGAACTTGATCAAATGTGTTTCTTCATTTTTAAACTGTTGAGCTGTGAATTAACACAAAGTGAAAATAAAACAATGAAGAACTGGAATATATTTCTAATTCTGAAAGATGCTAAAGTAAAGTAACTCATTCTCCATTCTTGACTGAACTGAAGTTTTTTGATGTACAGTTATGAAATGCTCCATTGTGACAATACAAAGAACGATACAAAAAATATAATATAATAATAATAATCCTGCTTGTGCTGCCATCTACTGGCCACTACATGTTCTGCACAACCTTTGCACTACGACCAAACCAAGGAACAGTACCAGGCTGTGCAATGAATAGTGGCACAATGTAGTGGTCAAGCTAGCTGTAACTAGATAATTTGCTAGCATGTTTACTGTCGGCCGAAAACCATTAACTGTACAAGCTATTATTATGGATTATGTTATTCTTTGTGTTTTCAATAAATGATCAAATGTCTATATTTCAGTATTAAATGATTATTGAAAATGATGTGATGTCATATTTTGGAGAGTGACTGTTCAATCAGTTAGCTTCATGATCACTGTTTTTACATTTGAAATGTTTTACAGATGATTATATAACACACACTTCATAAAAACTAAATGAAGGTAAAAGAACAGGGAAACATGTTTTCCCTTCTACACGTTCTACAGTTTATAAGTTGAACCAGCTTAATATGTTCTACAGCGTGCCATTCATGTGTGTGGAAAGTCGGCCACTGCTGCCAGAGATGGACTCTGATACTCATAGAGGCCTACTGTAGGAGCCTGAGGAACTCTTTTGGCATTTGCACCCACTGATTAACTTTCATTGGAGAGAATGTGATGCCATCCTGAAACACAGTGCAGCTCTCTTATCTCTTGAGTGTAGTCACAAATGCGACTGACCAGCTTTTTCACTGAAGTTATCCTTAAAAGTGAGGGATACAAAAAAATAAGGCTTGACATTGCATTCTAACTTTATTTTTTCATGTAATTTCTGTGATTGTTCATTCAGTGTAATTAGCATACAAAACACTTTCCAGGACTTTCTAAAGTTCAAGTCAACAGTCACATTCTTACTTCTGTCTTCTTAATGCAATGCAGTCAAAGAATATAATAAAACCAACAAAAATAATTTACATAAAGCTAACTCAGTGACTCAGACATGTATTAGAAAACTCTGACTCATTATTAAAACTTCCAGAGTGGAACAAAACAAATAAGAACAATCAGTCAACCACAGAATTTTCACTGAGTAATCCAAACATTGCTGTCACTGTCAGCTGCTGGTCTGTAAACTCTGGCTGTGATGAAAGCCAGATGCTCGTTTCTCCCCGAAACTTTGCGGCCAAATCGTCCGACGGGTCTGATGCCTCTGCCTGTATACCAGGAGGCATCGATGTCTGGATCTAAGCAAAAATCAGACAACAATTACTTACTTAAAGGACCAGTGTTGTGTAACAGTTAGTGGCATCTAGTGGTGGGGTTGCAGATTGCAACCAACTGAATACACCTCTCCCTCCCCTTCCAAGTATGAAGGAGATGTACAGTGGCCGAAAAACATAAAAAATCCTCTCTAGAGCCAGTGTTTGGTTTGTCCATTCTGGGCTACTGTAGAAATGGTGGTGCAACCTCTGTAGAAGAGGACCTGCTCCCTACGTAGACATAAAGGGCTCATTCTAAGGTAACAAAAACATGATGACTCTTCTTTTCAGGTGATTATACACTAATTAAAACATACTTATCAATATTATATTCCATTTCTGCTGTTAGATGCCAATTAAATTCTACACACTGACAGATATAACAATATTATAACCTTAATAATGTGCTACTGATAATTGAAATTGCCAAAACATTTGTTCAAGTGTTACTATGCTGACAAGACATGAAGAGAAATAGTTAGTTTAGAGCTTGTTATTCTTTTAAAAATAAGGTAAATGTATCTAAACCCAAAGTTGTCAATATTGAATCAATCAATAAATAAGTGACAAGTTGGACAAATACAAATAAGATGTATAATATGATCATGATATTCTGAAATGATCCAATAAAATTTTTTAAGCTTGTTATTGCAAAGTGGTATTTTATTTATTTATTCATATCATTTTATTTCACAGTAACAATTATTTAATTTTTTCATTCCAGTATTTTTAAACATTCAAACATTTACTCACTGATCACTTTACTTCACAAATAAATTGGTAATAGTAAACTGAGAAAATGGAGAAAGTTATGCAATAGGCTGACTATGTGATGAAAAAGTGAAATAAATAAAAGCTTCAGAAATAAAAGCAAACTTTGGAAAATATAAACTGTATAGTTTAGTAGACAATAAACTCTGCCAATGTCACAAGAAACAGGATAAAATAACATTTCATTACAATCAGATGAGTTTTTAAATATGTATGGTTACACTATATTTCAAAATGTTATATTTATGTATTTAATTTTGGCCACTTTGAGTCTCCATATCATTGTCTTATCAGTCAGGTATCCCTTACTTCTGATAATCATGGAGCCGCCTCGATAAGGTCCACATAAAGCTTGACTCAGCAACAGAAAGATGACACAGAGTATTGCACACACCCTCATTGCAGCTCGATCTGCACCAAAAAAAAAACAAACATAAAATCAGTTACATCTACACCCAAACATGTGGTTCAGCTGATACGGAGGAGTATCAGAGCTCTCATTTTTAATAGGAAATACAGTTATTGAGTAAATATGTACTCTCACTGATAAAGAAAATTACAAAGAATTAGAAAGTCATACATTTCTACAGCACACGTTCATGTCTAATAAGACCAAATGACTGGAACCTGCACAGTCGTCTGTTTTGAAGTAATTTTAATAAACTGTAAATCTTCTCTGGCCTCTTAATAAAAATTAATTTGCTCCTGCTGTCTGAGAATCGCAGCAAAAGATGAGTAAACTGTGCCAGAGAAAGTGTGAGAGTTGAAAGACAGAACAAGGATCAGGGCTAAAGCAACAGTCTGCATGAGTTTTTTTTCCCCTCCTTTAATCTTAGCAGACGCTCTGGCTCTACTTTGCCTTGATTACACAGTTGCATCATCTTTGATCCAAACTATATTTGACCTGGTTTTCATCACAGGAATACTGAGAAAATATGCAAACTTACCGTGAGTAGAAATGTTTGCAGGATGGTTGAGCTGCAGCACCAAACTTCACTTGCTGTTTCTCTATCTTTCAGTAAAAGCCAACACAGGTGCAGCGATGGTGACCACAGCAAATCCTTCTCTCCCTCTAAGTATTAAATAACATCCTATTACAATCCCAACAACTAGACACAATAAGTGAGTAATTATATTGAGACTAATAGACCCAATAAATGTGTTCTCACCTTCACTAAGCGGTGGATGCACCTCTGAGGTTTTGGTGTCTCTGGGTGTTGGTTTGAGTTCATCAGCGTTTCATCATCTCTTTATATTCCAAGGAGGAGAAGGGGGCAGCAATGTGTTGATATGCTGATGTCACCCACCCCTCAAGAACAATGTATACCGTTTTACTGTCTACGCGTGACTTCATTGGAAAATTACTGCTCTTTTATCATGAAAATGTACCTTTTTGTAGGTGGACTGACTCATTTTGTCGGCTCAAAGAAGTTCCTTCCGGCTGTTCACGGGAGATTTGTCAACTTTCAAACATTAACAGAGGAGCAGGGAGCTTATTTTGCATTTTGAGGGTGTTGTTGGATGCTATATTGAAATAAATCTTAAAGAAGTCATTTGAAAGATCCAATATCTTTATGTAAGAGGTGTTTCTGCATTTCACTTATCAAAGTCATGTGAACCTTTCCTTGTTAGAAGCAACAATAACAACAATATAAGACAAAAACATGTAATGAATGTGGAAAATTATGTGTATTTCTACTGTAGCATTTGTGCTTTTTGAAATGACCTCTCTGGAACGTACGATTGCTAAAACATTTTTAAGTTTAAAGACTTTGAAAGCAGCTTTCAAGTGCACAGTGATGCAAACCTTCAGAGCAAAATGTTCAGTTATGTCACCGTAACAGGCAAATATAAATGATATTTGAAGTGCTGCTCACACTGTATCGACAGTGACGAATGATTAGCTGAGGTTATGGTGAATCAGTGTAGTTCTGCCACCGACAGAGGCAACAAAAGCAATTATATTGGTTAAAATGATCTTTATAAGGTCACAAACTGCATTAGTTTTACAACAAAAAAAATAAAGATAAAACAACAGCATCAGTTTAGTTTTGTAAATAATTTAATAAGACTAATGAGACAAAGGATGTTATTACGTAACTAAAATTACGCTAATAATTGAACCCAGGCTTTGAGTAATGTGTTTAGTGATGATGTGGAACGACGCGCAGACCTCAGACCGAGATTTTACATCAAACAAACAATGAAACCAAAAACAATCTTTAAGAAATCTAAATATTACTTACAAATTCGAGGGCTGCAAAGGCCACAAGATGTGATTCATATCATTGTTATTCTCATCAAACCATTCAGTGATTCTTTGTACCCTGAATGGAAGCATCTGCGGTCGATGTGTTTCTCCACTCTTTAATTTTATTTTACTTTTTTTTCCTTTAGTCTGTCATCTGCCTGCGTACAATAAGTTAAAATCAGGACATTGTTTTCAAAATACAAAATCTGGCATTCCTTGATCAACCACTGTAACCAAATATGTATGATGTCCTTCACTGACTTTCAAAAAGTTGTTCAGATCGATTTCTGTTTACAAAACCTTCCCTGCGAAATAAATGAAAGAGACATGTCAATTTAAAGAATTAACCAAGTCCCGGTTTGTGTCATATTTTCAGTCTTTCAGCAATTTGAGCATACCTCTATATAAAACTGTTGATTATGAATGAGCAGTAAAAGTATTATTTTGTTAAAGCTTTAGAGATGTACAAGATTTATAAATCTAATATAAATACGTTTTAGTTGTTGTACCATAACATGTATGTGTATACTGCAGACGTCTGTATTCTGTATTGATTTGACGCATGTGTCGTGCTACATATACACTACATGCACCTTAAAGTGTTTTCTATTGCTAGTAAAAACCCTTAACAAACATCACAAAGCATAAAACATATGTTTCTGAAAATGTATTTCAAGCTGATTCTAAGTTTGTCATTGCATTATGGATCTGTAATGATTAGTAAATTAATCAATTAGTCGTTTTTTTTAAATAATCAAATAATTGAAAAAAGTCAAATCTTTTGCTTGCAGCTTCAAATATGGATATTTTCTGGTTTCTTTAGTCTTCTATGAAAGTAAAATGAATATATTTGGGTTGTGGACAGTTGGGAGACATTTTTGGTCATCACCTAGACATGTTCCACCTTTTATTGACATTTTAAAGACCAAGCGACTAATTGATTAATCAAGGAAATCTTTGACAGATTAATTGATAATGGAAATAACGGTTAGTTGCAGTAATGTAGTGTGTCTATCACTGAAAGACAAATCGGAAGCTTTAAATGCTTTTGAACCTAAGACGTAGCTCTAGCGAAGATAGTGCATATCATGTGTAACTCACACACACACACACAGTATAAATACGGTGCGGATCTAACCCAGTAAAATAACAATATCAAAAGGACACATTTTTAAATATAAACTGAAGCAGTCCCACCCCAGTCGATAGTCTCTGAAATGCAAATAGGAAACTCTTTAAGGAGACTTAAATCCATTCCAGCTGAATTCCAGTTCATCACAAACTGTAATAAACTTCTCGGTCATATGATGCTCAGCCTCCTCATGAGCCCTGCGTCATTACTGGTTTCTGCAAAGAGAGGGAGACAGACAGAAAGACTATGATTCACTGCTTAATTCACAATTAGGGGATGAATCATTCCATGCATCGATTAGATTTATGAAAGCTGTGAAATCATTGATAGCGTCTGAGACAAAAGAATGAATAAAAACATAAATTAAAGCAGTCTACGATTTATAGAGCTGTTGATCATTTATGAATCATCTTTTGAGATTTGGGGTTTGTTTAATCGTCAAAATCATTCACATTCAAAGCGCATTAAAGGGAAAATCAGAATGTTTTTTTTCGCTCATCGTTTCAGCTGAAAATATCACTAGTGTTCATCTACATGTTAGACAAGTACAATGGAGGAAGTGAATAGTGATAATTAAAGATCAAACTTGATTGAACAGTGTGCTATGGTTTGGACTGCTGGAGTTGTTTTCACTGTAGACTGGATCAAGACCTACTTATTGCATTTGTCTCCTAGTCTGATAAAATTAAATAACTGCAAAAAAAAAAAAAATACTATTCAGCATGGACAGACTCAGAGGCGTCTCATTCATAGTTTGGTTGTTTTCCTCCTCTTGTTTAACAAGATACACCTGAAAAGAATATTGCATGGCTGCCTTTCAAATCTCTGTCATTAACTTAAAATAGAGCTGTGTGATGCAAACACAGAAGTTTTATATTCAGTGCAGTAAACATCCATATATTTATCTATCTCTTTATTTTTTCCATTTCATTCAGTCTGTAACAGTTCCCAGTTTTCTGGGCAGGATTCATGTACTGGTTTATTAAAATTAATGCATTACAACAAAGTACAACAAGTCCATCTACATGTGGGTAGTTTTGGTGCTTGCATAAAAGCTAAAACTATAATAATAATAAAAAATACTAATAAAAAATGGTCCTTACCTCTCCCACAAATGACAACTTGCCAGAAAACATGGCATGGCATTGGGCATTTGTTCTCATATATGCAAGAATTGCACAGCATTTGTATATTATAGTGTTATTGATATAGAAGAAGCTATTTCAAACCACCACGAAGCCTGACTGGAAACCAACCACCAGTAAGAGAAGTCAAAACCCAGTGTTCTCAGTAAATGAAGAGTTCATTTCCAACAATAGATCCTCTTGAAAAGAAAGCATTTTTTGTAAATGAATAGTTTGACATTGCGGTAAATATGATGATTCACTTTTCTGCTGAAAGTTATTTGAGAGGATTAATAGCAACCTCATGTCTGTCTGTTAAATATGAAGCTACAACCAACTAGCTTAGCGTAGCATAAAGACTGGAAACAGAGGCAAACAGCTAGCCTGGCTCTTTCCAAGAGTAATTAAATCCACCTAAACTCACAAAATAACACTTTATAACAGGAGTGTAAAAACAACAAATTATAGTGTTAAGTAGGCTTGTGTGCTTTATAATTTATATAAACCTTTGGTTATTATTCATCAGGCTCTACATGGTGAAGCCACTGAGTGTTGTATTGTTGTCCTTACAGTGACTGAACGTCTGTCAAATTGATCTCTTCAATTTGTGCAGAAATAAAACAACTCAACACTTAACTTCATTTAACGCTGTTGGTTTAGGTTTAGGAACATGGCTAGCTGTTTCCCCCTTGCTAAACTATGCTAAGCTAAGCTAACTGGTTGCTAGTTGTAGCTTCACATTTAACCGACAGACATGAGAGCGACATCGGCCTTCTCATCTAACTCTAAAGCAAGCATTTCCCAAAATGTCAAACTATTCCTCTAAATTTAACATTCAACACCTTTAAGATCATCCACACTAAACCAACTTGGCCTCACATGTTTTAATTTTCTTTCCTATATATATATATATATATATATATATTTTTTTTGTCAAAGTAGGTGTTGCTTTTCTCCTAATGGCAGCTATAAAATATTGGAAATAGACTCTTCGCTGCACTCAGCACCACAGAGCGGGGGGTCATACCGCACAGGTTGCCCTGGTCTTGGGCTTGGCCACTGGGTTCCTCTGTGTCAGGGAGCCCCTGTAGAGGGAGTTCCTCACAAACCTGTCCATCTGGCCTGCAAACGACATTGTACATCCATATTCTACTGTCTCTTTTAAAAATGTAGTACAGTTATGAAGTCAGACTGGGATTTCCTCTGTAGTTTTGTTACAAACCTAAAAGCCTTCAGGATATTTGGTGCCAGTGGAGGTTTAGAAATTATAAATGAGGGACACTAACAACAAAATTATTGGAAAAATAAGCAAGGTACAGTAGAGCTTCTCGGTGGCCAATGCCTAAGTCTTAAAAATAACTCAATAACCTGAAAATGTTGTGTAATACCACAATTATGCATCAAAATATTCTACTATATATAGTACACTACACTGTTGGAAATTCTGCATGTAGAGAATTTAAGTATCTGATATCCTGCAGAGAAGATCAAGCTTATACAACAATAGGACACAGTGTTCATCTGACTTAACCCGGCGCACAAAATAGATCATCATGTTCTCTGAATTTAACAAGGTTAAGATGTTTTGAGTCAGTCGGGAGGCCCTGGGGATCACGCTCAAGGGCAGCAGTGTTGGTTCTTACTTGTGGGAAAGTTGTGGGAGAGTCTTCTTGCTTGGATCGGTATTGCAGACTGGAAGATGCACAAAGTGGGAGAAAGAAACACAAAAGCAAAAAAAAAAAAAAGGGAAAAAAGTGAGAATGTGGGAAAATATATTGGCCTATCAGCTTTTTTTTTTGGCACCTTAAGAAGTAGAAAAATTTATCAAAAGCAGATCCGCTG
The DNA here is from genome assembly GCA_029490765.1 of Euthynnus affinis. Classification (NCBI taxonomy): domain Eukaryota; kingdom Metazoa; phylum Chordata; class Actinopteri; order Scombriformes; family Scombridae; genus Euthynnus; species Euthynnus affinis. The sequence continues at coordinate 27,417,782 of CM055850.1, forward strand.
GAGAGGCAAAGGTTTTCTAACTGATTGAATCTAAGAGGGAGGGGCCACAGAGCTGCAAGTCGTATATAAGACCACCAAGTCAAGTCACAATCCTCCTCCAGAAGAATTAGTCTCTGCCTCTAAAAATAACTGCAGTGTACACTTGTTTGACATTATATTATATGAAAGGTAGTTTATAAAAAGAAAGACTTTCATAATGATTCAAAACTCTGACTTAAGCCAATATGTCACCAGTTCCTATACAACCAGTACCTACCAGACGATGCAGATTTCATTGCCTCATTTAAGTGTCACTTAAATACCTGAGCTTGTTGACTGAAATATTCACCCTCTGGTGCTCCAAAACAGACGTTACAGGAAACTGAAGCATCGCCACACGTGCCTTCGCCAGCTAACATTACACTTGCTTGGATGGCAGCAGGTAGCCTCCCATTAGTTAGTAGCTACCTTAAACACAGTTAAATGCCTACAGCTAAATGGTCTAAAGTGTGGCTGTATTTCACTCAAAAGTATTCCAACACCGGGACGTGCAAGAAATGTTTGAAAATAACTGCGTGTTAATGAAGCATCTGGCGACGCTTCCAATACACTTCAAAGCAGAGAGATGCACCGGGTTCAACTGCTTGTGTGACCCAATGTCAAGCACATCAGCCGGCAGTGTGAGGGTCCCAGCCATGGGGAGACAATTATTGATCCCAACTCTTGCAAATGTGGAGACCATTGGTGACCATGATGACAGCAGCATTTCCTCAGGTTTGTATATGCAAGTATGTAGGTGTCATACTTTGGAGACACCATCGCTGTGGTCGAAAACGACGCTATGAGAGCGCTAAGAGCGAACCAAAACAGTAAAGTGGCAACTGGGAGAGCTATGAATGAGCTGAAACGATGCCTCTGACACGCACTCACACACACACACACACATTGATAAACTGTCCGGCTACTTTAAATAAAGATGAAATAAAAAAATAAGCAAGAACCAATGTATGCGTGTTAACATTTGACCAAGGGATGACTCAGAGGGAGTTTTTGACTCTTCACCTCACTCTATCTTGCTTCATTTCACCTCTCCCACGCTCCTCAGGGGAGGCTTTTGGCTTTCTTATTTGGATTTGTCTTGATGAATATCCATGTCTATTACAGACCATATCCTGTCATTTCCCCAACAGTGGAAATCATGTCTGGAATGATGAGTTAAATTACTAAAGACCACAGTGAATATTTAATTCCCCACCTTCCCCTGAAATGTTCATCCCATCCGCATGGGGCTTTAAGATTGATGTCTTTACCTTTTTCTTTTTATCCATTGGCATACCAGCAGCGTTCAGAGCAGCGATCCTGTCCTCTATGTAAGAGACCTTGGGATAAAAAGAAAGAAGTGGCTCCAAATACTTGTACCATTTTTGTCTTTATAGAATAAAACTATTATGCCAACTAATATTAACTCAGCATCTGGTTTTGCCTCACCTCACTTTGGGCGTTCTGGACATCAGCAGCTGCTTGGGCTACCTTGTCCTCCAGCTCGACTAGTAAGGCTGTCGAACCTTTGAAGCTCGTCTTCGATCCCTCCTCCAGGGGGCGCAACTTTCTCTCCAAGCTTTCTGTTGAATGGTTTGTCTGTAAAAGTAATGTTGAGGTCAGAGGGAAAATTCTGTGTTTACTGGTATCTCACATAAAAAATATGATTAAACATTTATTTTGCTATCATTATGTATTAAAATTAAGTCATTTATTTGAGTGTAAAATGTTTTTTAAAAGTGTGTACTGGAAAGAAAATATGATAATTTCCCTTGAATCCTTGAAAAGTAAACACAACGAAACACTCGTATAATTAACAACAAGAAAAACAGTTTTTAAAGCAGGTTTGTGTGGCCCACACTGGAATGCAAAGCTTGGAGCAATTTGTGTGTTTCCTGCAGTAAATTCTTTGAAGCTTCTTGTGTTCAGAATTTATGACATTTGACTGAGAAGAAAATTTTGATCTAGGTCTCTACGCTGTTAGACTGAGACCGTTCTCACCAGAATTACGACAGCATTGCTCATTTGTTCAAAATCTTAAAAGGACCTATGTTCAAATGTACTGACGTGTGTCCTCTTGTGGTTGTCTAAGTAATGGCTCCCCAATGGCAAAGGTGGGAGTGGCGCGACATTGTTATAGCACCTCATAACCTCTTAGAGCTGAGTTTTTACTATTTTTCTTAATAGTTTGTGAACATCCCAACAGCAATCTTATCTGAAAGGAGAAATTAACAGCCATAATGATTTCAATGAATGCTGTTCAGTGGAGAATGCAACAACATTTTTGAATTTTTAAACAAATATTTAAATTTGATCCAAAACAAAACACTTAAACACTTAAAAATATTTGTAACATTCTTATGTTTGTATATTCTCTGAAGTCTAACATTTCAGGCTAATTGGTCTGAGTAGCTGTCTAATAAAACTTAACTTGACACATTAAAAAAAATGCAACATTTGTTATTTGAACAGCAGGAGTTATGCTTCCATAAGCTGCATATCCTGTGGTGGCAAGTTGTGCTTCATAGTTTAGCCAGCGAAGGAAAAAAAAATAAAAAAGCAGAACAGAAAACAAGGGCTTCTGGGAGGTCAAAAGGTCTGAAACGAGAACAGGACAGCCAGACTGCCATAGAAAAACACCAGCTTCACAAGGCTGTGCTCTATCAGTCAAAAAAATTCACATGACTGTATGTGTCGAAATTTAGCATGTGTGTTTTCAGCCAGTGTTACATAATACTTCAAATCCTTACAGTTTTATATAAAAATGGGGTGTGCTGTTTGCACAGATGTACTGTAAAGTGGTTTAAAAGGGAAAGCTACCATTACTCACTAAGGCATTGTAGATTTGTTACTTTAAAGGAAAAAATGCCAGTAAAAACAAATCAGGCAACCTACCACAGCAGCTAAGAAAGAGTCATTTTCCTAATTCCATTCCCTGTTTCAAACAATCTGGAAGCGATGGTTACAAAGGAAATGTAAACAACAAGGCTCAGTACCTTGATTTATGACTACAGTATGTGCTTGACCCAGATTGTTGCAGAGGTGGTATAGAATTTCATCAGCCAGGGTATTTTAAAAGTACAAAATGTGCAACTAGCCAGATGTGCAGTGTATATGTTTCTGATGTACTTTCTGGCATAAAATGAAGTGTTAATCCAAGTATGAATGCTTGTGTGTGAATACTCATTTGTTCCCCTGCTGATGTGAAGCTTATTTATATCTATACCTTCTGAGAGTCAGTCAGCTCAGGCTGCTTTTCCTCCAGTCTGGAGAGCACGATGCTTGTTCTGGATGTGGGTCTGGAAGGGATCCTGGTAGCTTTGGCTTCTCTCTCTGGGCTCCTCCATACCGGGATCTCTTGGGATTTTTCCGGCCCATTGGACTCCTCCTCATCAGAGAGGCTGTGGTCGCTGATGTTGTCTGTCATCTCATGCAGCTTCTGTCTTAGTTGTTGCTCCTCTAGGTCCACTTCCTCCCACTGAGGAAGAGGAGAGGTGCTGTCTGGAGTCTGAAGAGCCTTGTTGGTCTGTAAGAAGAGAGTGGAGAACATGTGGCTGAGAGAAATGAACTATGGCATTAGTGAAAGATTATAAATAACGTAATTACTTGACAGTCAACCTGATGGGAATTATTAAGGAGATTTAAAATGTGTTGCTTAGCAGCTAAAAACAGACCACATAATGCTTCAGAAACTCAGCATTGATTGTGTTTTTGTGGGTTTCCTCTGGGTTCACAGTCCAAGTACAAATAGGTACCGAGGTGCTGTTGTAGCCAAGGAAGCTGTCATTGTAATCGCAACATCCCTGGTTTTTCCATGTGGGGACGTTTCCCATTACCAATCCCCATCTCTCTCTTTCCCCTCATATCCTGTCAGGTCTCTAACGTCTGCTACCCAATAAAATCATAAAATGTCCCAAAAAATACTTGGAAATCCGGAGTCTAAATTCATTGCGAAATATTCCTCGAAACAATGATTGTCCAATCATAGCAACCATAACTAGGCACAACAGACCTATTAAGCTTGGGCTTTCTCCATATGCTGAAGTAGTGTGCATGGGACTATAGCAAGTGGCAGCTACCACAGCTTGAGGTTGACGTCAATATGGAAGTGCCTTAAAGTGCCCTGCAACTGACACTGTCGCTAAATATTGCTTCAAAAACATAACTGGCTCCAATTAACTCACATTCAAAAAGTGTCAACTTCTATCTAGAGATACCGAGGCAATAATTTTTTTTCATCGTGCCATTATGGTCTCAATTGCTAAATTCAGGGCCCTCCAGAAAGTGTAGCTCATTTTGTGGGTGTTGATTGACAGTTGTGATTGAGTGAGAGCTACATCCAGTACATAAAAATTTAAGGGCGTGGTGTCATTATTTAGCCTTTCTAAAAACCAAAAATACAAGGGCTGAATTGCAGTGTGCTTGTGTGCTCTCAGTTTAGCATACCTTGCTAACGTATACCTACAATACAGTAGTATCCTAGCATTCACGCCACTTCCAAAGGCAAGGATCATATCATTAGCTAACTACATTTACATTTTACATTTTTGGGATTACAGATTACATTCCCTTTTTGAACTGTGTTGGAACCAAGATGCTACTATATCTTGTTTTTATTGGAGTAATGCTTTTAGGCTCTGCTACTATCTGCTACTGTTAGCACTGTGAACTGCAAATGTGCAGTGCAAGAACAGGATTGATTCTTGACAGACGTGGCAAAAGTAACCAAAGGGGGGGCAGGGCTTAGTGAATTGGCCCAGATGCGACCAACTGTTTGTCCAGCTGTGTTGCCCTGCTTTCTTGCCAATGCAAGCTGGGATAGACCCCTCTCCCCACCATGCCAATGACATCTTTGCGATCTTGAATAAGAGCTATAACACTTGGAAGAAGAATAGATCATACAGTAGATGTATGCATGAAAGCATGATGATAATTATCCTATCACTATACTAATCAGATGGTCATTAACGCAGACCCAAGTTGCGTGCAGACTGTGCTCTGACAAAACCGGCATGTGCTAAATGCAAATTGGTTTAAGCTGTGGTTTGCCACGAGAGAGGGAAATCATGACTCTATCAAATATTGCTCTCATTTGAAACTGAATAGCCACTAATTACCATGATGATACTGGTGTGGATTTCAAAGCTCACATCCCAATTAAAAACAGACACCAAACCCACATGAGACTGACTGTTGATGTGACAATGATGAATATCAGTAACTGTGTGCCCTCCTTCATTATCAGAATGCTGCAGATAAATTATTTATTGTTAGAATGGAAAAATCCTAAATAACTAAACAAACAAAAAACCCAAACATCCTGTTTATCTTCAGAAAGTTAGAGGAAGGGCCACATGCATTAATGAGACTGAACTGTTGACCTTAATGTGGCTACACTGGGAGTGTTTATTCATTTTATTAATGATGAAGTTGATTTTTGACATTGATGTTTTAACAAACTATGCCTCTTACATCTAGCAGACAGGGGGTGTTTCTGGCCAAGCTTAAACCCTCTGTAACACTGAGGGGAATAGCAGAGTTAGTTCATAAGTCTCTGCAGGTTTATCACTATGAGAGACATCTTTCACAGTGCAAGCAGTCATTCGATCCAATGTTAATATGAAGATATTGATTAGTGCAGGGCTGACATCATTGTTTGCTCTCCGCCAACTTACTCACTAGTAGCAGAAGCAAGTGGAAAGAAACACAAAGCATTAAGCAGACCATCACAGACCCTGTGGTTTTTGTGCAGCCTGTGAAGCCCCGACATATAGCCAGTATGTATAAATAAAAAAAATAATACTAGTCTGTGTGTTACACTAGCAAGCCTTACAGGCTACGATGGATGTCGTACTTAAACGAGAGACTTATTCCTCTTCTGCCGCAGTAAACACAAAACGTGGGCCTGTTGATAACTGTGTTATATTTAAGACTGGTGAACAGTGAGATAAAGTGTGATAAATAGCAGGCCTAGGGCTATATGCTGACACTCCTACGCAGACACACACCCGAGAGTCTCTTGTAGTAGAGCTGCTAGCTTAGCTACGACACAGACACAAACAAAGTAACTCTCTCAAAGGGCCGTTAATGTGCTGGTGGAGTCTGGTGGTCACTGACACTCCAGGAAAACATTTCCTCTTCTTGATTTTATTTGTCATTGTCTTTCATCTAGTTTTTTTTTTTTTTTTTAATCAGCTTTGTTGGTTTCATTTGGTGCCTTAGTATGAAATCGTTTAACTGTTTACATGTGTAATGTCTTATTATCAGTATGTCAACCATCTGTGAAGCATTGACCTGTATGAAAGGTGCTATACAAATTAAGTTTGACTGACTGATTGAACAGATATCTGAAACACATGTTATCTTAAACTAGGATCTGAGGATACAGGGTGTCGAATGTTGTATAGATTGTAAGGTCCTTGAGGCAAATTTGTGATATTGAGCTATATAAATAAAACTGACTTGACATGTGTTATTTAAATGGATTTACCTGGTCGTATGTCGGGGTGACCTTCTGCTCTAATCGGTTCAAGAGGGCCTCAATGGCTGACATGCGTCTGTTCAAATCAGTGATCTGAGGAAAGACAGACAGAAAGACAGACTACTGTAAGATGACAAATACACAAGACATATAGTCCATAGTTTATATAATACGGGTGGATTCAATCTCTAAGTAACAGCATGTCATATGATATCAATTTTACTCATGCTGAACAAATCAAAAGACAAATTGGCACCGAAACATGTCTTTCAAGACAGATGGCCTTCAATTTATTTTGCACTTGATAAAGTTCATGCTGCACTTTCACATGTTCTCATCAGAGTCTGAGCTCTGGGCCAAATCACCTCATCTCCAAATCTGATTTCATAATAATTGAGAGGTTCCTCTCTTAAATGACCACAACAGTCCAGAGTCAATCTTGACTGAAAGTTAAAAAAACAGAAAAGAAATAAAAATGACACATAATACTATGCAATTTATCTTCAGGCAAATGTGAAATATATGAAATCTTCACTTGGAAAACAGTCGTAATGTAATTTTACTTTTCCCAAGTTGCCCCTGAGAGCATGAAGAGTCATACTGTAGTCAGGAAGTCAAGCAGACAGTCATCTAACACATCTTTGATTTAAAAGAGATTTTCTTGCCCTGAATGGTGGTTTCAAAATGCATTTCACTCTAACCAAGTTTCGTTGTGATTTTTTCCCACTTTATTGTCCTTTTTTGTGATTATAGTCATATATGATTCTATACTGTGATTATTTTTACAATGATCTTTTATTCCTTAACTTTATTTCTTGATTATATTGGGTTTTGTATTAAATTTTGTAAGCAGTGTTTGTTCACACTAAGTGTATTCTGTGGTATCTGGCTTGAATACGAGCACCGGCTCTGAGGTTGCAGGGAGAGCCGGTGCACTATGACAGTTTAATCCATGATAAACACTTTGCCTTTGCGACTGATGAAGATCCAACTGGGATGTGAAAAGTTATACTTTTTTCTCCATCTAATATGTAATAAATAAAAATGTTTTAAGGGAGCATCCAAGAGTGTCTGTTTTTGAGTCAGCACCCTGTAAAGAAAGATCAGATTTTAGCAATATTTCAATGAAAATGTGCTGGCAGTTTTGAGTTGTCTGCTCATTTTGTCAGGTCACTGTCAGTCAAATTTGTTTAGTCCACATCAACATAGTCCTGAATTATCTGAGTTTCTGAGTATACACTACTAGATGTTTCTTTTCCTGAGAAAAACTTGATTTGAAAGCATGTTTTCATGAGCTTTAAAATTACTAACTGTTTGATAGATTGATGATTGGTTATTGTCTTAACACCAAAATCTTCCCACCAGGTGTCCATTTGGGTTGATGACGGACACAATGTGATTCACATTCTTTTTGTCAAAACATTCAGTGAACACTTGAGTCCTGTGTGACAATATGCACATTTGTTATGTTTATCTGATCGTTTCTTCATGTCTTCCCTTTAATTTATCACTCGTCTGTATATTAAATGAGTAAACACCCTGTAAGCTTGAGCTACACCGTTTGTGCCACACATGCCCCGTGCAGAGTCTCTGCTTGTTTTTGGCTCATCCTGATGTCTTCTTCAATAAACATTATCCAACTGAATGTACGTCACTTTACTTTCAAGCTCACTTGTCCGCTTGAATGTTTTCCAAATCAGAATCAAGCCAGCATGCAGTAAGCTTGGATGTTGCAGCCAATGAGAAATGTCACGGCTGTTTTTGATGTCTCACAGGCACATGTCTAGGCTGTTTTTTTTTCTATATCTTGTTTGTATTGCCCAGCTGCAAGACAAACTTACCATGACATGAAATATCAAAGGTGTAAATCAGCATAAGGCCAGGGGGCGGACTGATAACACCAGCCCTGTTTTTGTCATGGCTACCTTCCACCTCCGAGTTTAATCACCTCCTTTGTTTTGATATTCCTTATCTTCAAAGACAACAAGGGGAGTTTTTAATTCGGATAGTCCCAGTCATACCTCAAAAATTAAACATAAAATATTCAACTTCAAATAATCCACTCAAAGACACTCACAAAGACACTTTCTGAAAGCAGCTCACTCAGTCTCAGCCAAACTAATGATAAACAAAGTCTGTTTATTATTTGCTCCTCATGAACAGATCAGCAACAGTTGTTGTGATCCTTTCCAGGGACGGAGTTGTACACTAACACATAAATAGACACTGATGTAATATATGCTACCTCCCTCTGATCTAGCAGCTGTTGCCCCTACATCACTCAATGTGTCAGCTTGATGAACTCGTGGATGGGTGGATGTGTGTGTGTGTGTGTGTGTGTGTTTCATTTCCAGTGTTGGCCTTGAATATCAAAAGGAAAAGTCATATTGTGAGCTGTTGGCTTTCAAAAACTGTGACTCTGAACCAAATAAACAAAATGTTGTTATATTAATAGTTGTACAGATCATATCAATCAGAGTTCTTTGCCGAAATACTCCTTGCTCATAAAAGCCAAACAGGGCCAGATCAAGTTTATAATTTAAAAAGTATTGTTTATTGTCTTATCTTTCATTCCCCACATTAATGAAACACATTTTTGAGGCCACGTGGGCTTTAAAGTTGCAAGTTTTATACTGCTATTGTGATAGTAATATTTGTCTCAAGATCATTATATGTTTAGTTTTTTGTTCCCTACCAACTAGACAAATAAAAAATGAACCGGGTTCGTTGATTTCAGTTTCTCTTGGTCTTGACTTCATTAAACTGCGCCAAGGGAAAAATAATCCTGAACATTAAAATTTTATAAACCATCATTAAAAGCATTGGGTTGTATGCACATTAGTAAAGTTGATTAATATCAGACACAATATCTTTGCAGTGATGGGAACTGATTATATAAGAAGTCACTGTATATAATAACCATCAGATTTCTAATTTTTAATGTCAAATTCAATGAAATGTAATGAGGGATTTCATTTAATGATTAAGAGATATTGATAAGACCTGTGGTGGAGGGTTTGCTGAGCTCAGGCTCTCTTGGGATGTGTGGCTGCAGGGACCAGGGTGAGACTGGTAGAACGGGTAGGCTTGACTGTGGACGTCCTCTTCTTCGGAGTAATCAGGGCCAGGCAGATAGATGCTGCTGCCTCGGGGGCCGCCGGCGCTTCCACTGCCACACGAGGAGTAACTGAGTCGGGAGATGGAGCGGGATGGGATCGTTCGGTTGTCCGGGTACGCAAGGTCATCTAGAAAAAAAATTGTATGGTAATGTGTGCGATGAATAAACTTGTTTTCAACTTTCTTTAGAGGCAAAATTCGTCCTCACGGCTGCAAAAAAAAGTATCATTTAAAATAATAAGTTGTATTTTATTTCAAATATTAAACCAAAGATATGCCATAAAGTATAATAAATGAAAACAACATTTTTAAAACCACATCTGACTCAGACCAATCAAATATTAATAGAATATTGGATTGTATTTTCCCCAGACATTGTGGCTACAACACTCCAGCCAGACATGGTCCTGTGGTCCAAAACAGCCAAGCTGGCATATGTTGTGGAATTGACAGTACTATGGGAAAATGGTGTTGAGAGGCTTATGAGAGGAAAAAGACCAAGTATTCTGAACTGGTAATTGAAACTGCCCAGAACGACTGGAGGACCATGATTTCCCCTCTAGAAGTGGGTTGCAGGGGATTTGTTACTACATCTATGATCAGTTTATTGAAAAAAAAAATGGGGGTGAAGGGTCACTCCCTCCAACAAGCAATCAAGTCAAGTAGCAGTCGGCTTTGGATTAAAAGGAAAGACAACAACTGGGATACAAGATGAAGATAGGAGGGTATGGAACTGAGGGGGGTGTACCTAGGATGCCAGGTATCACCCTTGAACCCTTTGGAGATGTTGTTGGTTTATCAATCAAACCTCAAAGAAGGAGGGTGCCCACCTGTTGACCCTGATGTCATACCTACCTTCCCTCTCACCACTCCAATCCCACTGCCAAGATCAAGAGTGTTGATTTACCACAGGGATTGGAACATCAAGTCCTATTGGCTAACTAACAAGCTAATTAACTATACTAAAGCAAATGGTTCCAAAATTTTACTTGAAAAATGACTAATTAATAACTCTAATGATATTTTTTGTTCAGGACAAAATGTTAAAAAATCAAATATGAGCATCAGCATCAACCCCTCCTGGTTTCTGTCACATGTGACTCAATGTAGTGGCTTTCCTAGACTCTCTTTTTGTGTACAGACTGTACCTCCAAATTCACAATTGTCATCCCTGTGTACTTCAGATCATTGGACCCGCACGGAAAAGCTGAGGTGTTTTGTTTCGTGTTTTTTTCTTTACCTTGTTGTGGAGTCAATCCAAGGTCCATCCTCCTGCTGAGGTCAAGTCCAACATCCGTGTTGAACTCCATACTTTTGCATTGCTCCTCCAAAATCTGTTGGAAAACAAAGGCCATGTCAGCCTCAGCAAGCATCGACTCCCTCACAGCTACGTCCGTGGCCGTGATGTCATTGGAGCCTGGGGCCTAAGAGTGAGATGGAGAGAGGTTAGTGCCTAACTTCTGCTGTGTTCTGCTCCAAAAGTAAGAAAATCTCATTCAAAATATTATGCATATAATGACTTAAGTAACTGCGTTGGGATTTTTTTTTTTTATGGGGGCTGTAGTTTTCTGTGATCACAAAGTAATCACAAATCACAAAGGTTTCAACTTCCAATAGCGAGTGCTGTAGTGGAGCCAGTTTGTCACAGAATATGGAATAATCCCAGGAACATGCTGATGATTTGTTTTTTCTATAAAATGTCATAAAATAGAGAAAAATGCCAGTTGGAATTTCTTAGAGCCCATGGTGACATCTTAAAATGTCTTGTTTAGTTTGATCAACAGTCCAAAATCCAAAGAAATTCAGTTCACCATAATGTGTGACACAGAAAAGCTTCAAATCCTTGTTTTAAAAGCTGCAGCCAACAAACGAGTGGCATTTTTGCTTAAAAAAATTATGATTACTAGATTATCAAAATAACTGCAGATTAATTTTTGTGTCAATCGGATCAGATTTGTTTTCATAGTATAACTCACAATATAAACAATGAAGACATTTATTGCCAATGTGACACACATGGTTTCAGGCTACTTCATTAAAATATTGTCTGATCATCCTATTAATAAGCTGACGGGTGTTCTACAGTCTGTGAACACATGCGTCAACATCTAGATGTACACAATGGTTGTATTGTGGCCAGATAGATGAAGAATGAATGAATGAATAATGGCTGTGCTCAGCATTAACATTTCTTGCCAAACCAAAGACTGAAAACAGAAACAAGCTGAAGGAGATGCAAACAGACGGCTCCTTTTATGAAGGCATGCAGAATGGTTTGGTTCTAGGAAAAGCTGGTTCTGTGTGGTTGTCCAGCTTCTACCTGATTGGATTGTCCTCTTGATTCGATGGAGTAGTCCAGATCCAGTTCGAAGGGATCGACAGTTAGCCGCCTTTTGGTCTTTTTCATCTTTGAGGAGCAGAAAAGGAAATACCATCACCAACAGAAAAGAGGGAGTAAAGAGGTATTGAAGGTGACTTAGATAAGACCAGAACAGGAGAGATGAAGTATTCAGCCCCAGATAAGTTCTTGTATGTATGCTAAGTTTTGAACAAATTAAACAAAAAATCGGTTTGACTGATTCTTCTTTTCTTGTGTACAATTATCAACAATGTATAAGAAGAAACTTAGGGATGCTATTGCCACTGTCTCTTGCTCAGAACATGTCCAAAGGTGTAGTATGTCTGCTGGACCAGATGTGAAACTCATTTCCTATGAACTGCCCTTTCATGCTGAGATACCTCTGGGAAAAAGAATAACCTTGACAAAGTGCACAGAGTGAAAGCCATCCTGCTTTGCATTAAGTCATTGGTTGGAGGACTATCACAATCTGTTATGGGGGACATGTTCATTCTGGCACTTAACTGGAATATCTTTGCATGATTCACAGTTCAAAATCTCCTCATTTATCTTGTACTGATACTTTATGCAGCCCCCTCAGTTCAGCTACTATCTCTTTAAGGCCCTCCCTCCTGATGAGCCCACTCTGTTCTGATTGGTTAGCTCCTTGAAGCTACTTCCTACTGCTCTGCATGCTACATAAACAAACAGTAGCAGTTGGATTCTGCTTTTATTTCTTGGTCTTTACTTAAAATGGAAACTTTTCAAATACATTTATACACATTTGAGCCTGAATATAATACGAAATATGAGACTGGAAAATTGGAACAACCCATGAAACAACATGAGCAAAACAGATTACAGAACAGATGGCTGTTTGTGGGGATGTGATCATGATTTGATGCCAGTTTGATGGAGAATTAGAGGTGGCTTTGCAAATAGAGCAACTTTTGATGTGAGGGTGGCATTTTTCCATGTGTTCACCTCATGTTTTGGAACTTTGATCATGTTTAAAATAGACATCTGACAATATAACAGTATAAAAGTAACAGAGGTCACAAAAAGCATGGGTTTGGCCTTGGAAGCCACCTGGGGGACATGATCAGGAACTGAGAAACACACCAACTTTTGTGGTATTATAACCCCCATCCTTCCCTTATTATGTCCCTGTTTGTTTGCAACATTTTGTCTTTTAAGTAAACAAACAGAATTTTAATAGAAGGACAAAAAAAGGAAGGGACACTGCAAATTACCTTTAATAATAAAACACAGTTGTCTTTATAGTATGACAGGTGGGGGGGATACTTAATTTTAAGATTCATGCTCAGGTCCTGTGTTGTCAGAGCATATACCTGACGCAAGAATCCTTGAGCAAGATCCTGAATCTCAGCACTTCTCTGAGTGGGCAAAAATGTCAGGAAAGTGCCCCTACTTAGATCAATGAGGTGTTTCAAGCGGCACTACTCTATGTGAACAGTAGAGGGCACTCTGTTTAAGTGTGAATCAAACTGGGGAAACAGGAAGCACTACTTGGCCTTCTTATAGTCTTTTTTGTAACATCTATCAAAAGTCTCAGTCATAGAGGATGTAAATAAAACCTTAATCAGTAGTCACACTGGAAACAAAGAGAAAGCATTAAGAGACCCAGCAGAGCCCAGAAGTCCAGTCAACATTTTCCCCCTTCACCAGTTGCTGCAGTGATTGAAAATAAACAAAGCGTAGCTCCTAAATTACACAGGGACTGTGGTATAAACAATAGTAGCCTGGGTTTTATGACAAATTCCAGTGGACTCATTGCCCTCTCAGGAGTTGAACCAGAGGGTCTTTCAACTTTGCTCCGACTTTTTTTTTTATGTGTGCAATTATGTATGACAGCCTGGTATTTACCCACAATGCACAGCGGTGAGTGCCGGTTCGACCGTGCCTAACCTTAGTCGTCACCAGCTGTCAAAGGAATTCCAGTTGTTCATGAGGGCTGGCCGAGATCACGTAGATAACGTCTCTGCTTTTCAACAGAGGAAGGACCCGTCAACATGACAAAGATCAGTGCTGACCACAGCGGAGCCTTTGCAAACACTAGCTTGTTTCACAGAACATGCGTGAACAAATGCTGAATGTGAACTTGAATGAAAGTGTCTGTGCTGCAGATGAGCTTTTGATTTCCCTCAACGCAACATCTTCCAATTAAGAAACAGGAAACATGTCAAGTGTGGGCAACAAATCAACAGGGCTGAAGTGAATCAGGTATTGTTTTCAAGTTTCCACGTGTTGTGGTCTCAACATGAATTAGCGGTGAAAAAAAACAGAGCCGCTAATGTTCTGCTGTCTGAGCACAGATTGATATCTGCTTCTTATTTTCTGATGTTTTTAGAAGAATGCTCTCTGCTGGCTGCAAACTCACTAAAACTTTAGCACCTAAAAATAGCTGCAAGACGCAGACAAAACAAAGATTAGATATAATAGAAAAAGTCAATAACGTGTACTACTTACTGTAAATGAAAATGATTCAAAAATGATTTTCCATACCCCTTTGTAGTGTTGTGACTCTGTGACATCGATACTGTGCTCCTCATATCCATCTGCTGATAAAGAAGACAGACATGTTGGTGCTATACTACTTACTGAATAAGGACATACTGTACGATAAAAAGAGTATAATTTCTGAAAAGAGATTCATCTGACATTTCCCCATAGTCTACTGTACATCTTGCAGCAATCAAATTTATTTCCACCTGGCAGAGCAAGTACAGCACAGGAAGGCAAGAGCAGGAACATTGTGTGTTTTCAGCTGCTCTTTAAGAGAGCATTTAGGAGTGAGTTGCATTTCTACGTAACAGAAAGAGGAGACAGAGAGAGGAGGGAGAGACTGGGAAACAAGAAAAGCTTCAGAGAGAAGCACAAGTCAAAGAACAAGCCTCTCAGATCAACAGATAAAGTGATGTCGAAAGTGTATGCAGAACAACAACACGCCAGATAAGGGTCCATATATAGTCATGGAAACACTTATCAATTTTATTTTGATAAGTTTTATTTTATGGGATTTTGCACAAACAATCCTCAGATCTAATGATTATACAAGCAATAATATTAACAAAGTTCTTAACTTCTTAAGATCTTGGTCATTCTCTATGACTAAAACTTCCCTGGCTCTGCTCTTGTACTCTTGATATTCCAGTGGGAATGAAAGCTAGATGACCACTAACTGTACTAGTTAAACCAAAACTTTTTTTTCCCCCCAAACCGCTGCAACCACTACATGAGACACCCATAGCTACAAAGTCCAAAAGGGCTCATTTTAATAATGTGATTTAATGTAATGTAGTTTATTAATGATAATATGAAATGTAGACATGTAATTTTTAACCTAATTTATCATAAAAGACCATTCATGGTAATATAACTCTGAGGATGACTACACACATGGCTTGATTAAACTATTTAGAGGCTGAAAAGCAAATAATTAGTTAAAGACCCCTGCTGACCTTTGTTAGTGGTAATCTGGTTAAACACACGGCTTAATTTGAGAATATATATATGCACCTGGTAGATTTTGACAGCCTCATTAAGATAGTTACACTAAACAAAACAGGTATCAATGTAGGTCCAGATCTTTATCCTTTCAGTTCATATGGTGGTGCATATTCTAAAACAACCTTGCATTAAATCAAATTACAATAAACCAGCAAACATAAAATGTATCTGGCAGCTTTTGGGGCCCCAGAGCTTTGCCTGGTTGATAATCCTGCCCAGACCACACAGACTCACAGAAAACAAATGGTATGTGTACAGGATGATTAAAATGTTAAAATTACAGCTCAGATTCCTGTTCAGGTCGCATAACATTATATTGAATAATTAAGAGATATTTTTCCAGCGATAATGAGATCTTTTCATCATAATTATGAGATAGTAAGACATAATTACAAGATAAGGCCTCCAATTATCTTCTTCTCTAGATTATAATTTGATAAAGAAAGAATGAAAGGTAAAGAATAATAAAGTATATTAAACTCAGATGATATATCTGTCTGTCAACAATACCTAAACATTCCTGATGATAATTTAAATCAGTCTACTTACTTTGGACCTCAGGGTTGCTCTGTGTGTCATATTCTTGGTGCTCTGGAAAACAAAAAAAAGAGAGAGAGAGAGAAGGGATGGCTTACTTATTTGTGTTTCATTACAATTTCATGTAAATTATCCCAGAAATGGACTTGATTGTTTTAATAATCCTCACACTGTTGTCTTATACAATGAAAATCAATGAGGTCAGGTTTGCAATTGTGCCATGCATTAATGCAATAAATAGCTAAGCAAACCGAGATAATTCAGGTAGTTCTTAGTTTCCACATAAAATATTAATCAAAAACAGAAGCAGCAGTAGTAGCATTAAGCTGAGGAGCCAGAGTTAGAGTTAGCCAGCTAAACACTTCTGTGAACAAAAATCCATTTGTAAGCATCTGTGTTACATCTCCCAGTGTGCACATATGATGACACCCTCCGAGCTTTGAGGGCCCGACGGACCACAGCAGCATACATACAGTAAAAAGACAGGAAAAGAATGTGTGTGTGTGTGTGTGTCTGTGTCTGTGTGTGTGTGAGTGTACAGTCATGCATGTTGAATTTAATCCAGGTGGTCACATGAATGTCCACATGTGATGAGTTGCTGATCATTTTGAACATGATGCATCTGTTAACATACATATTTATGGCTGTGTTTCATAACTACAACTTGCATCTGTGCACATTCTGCGAGCTGGATTCCACATAAACACACGTCAAACAAAAGTTTTGTTCTCCCTCCCTCTCTTTCTGTCTTTTTCTCTCCCCCCCCTCACCCCCTGTCTCTGCAGGACTGGTTCCTTCAATTCCAGGCACAGAATGGGAGACATGTGACTGGACGATCACAAGGCCCGCTGGGCTAAGCCAGCAAACCAACTCACTCTGTATCTCTCTCCAAAATCCTCGAGGGTGACTCAACGTAAGCAGTACCAGGAGTCTCGGCTGTCTCCTCATAATTCATTGATCGCCTGATGCTATGATCTCACTTGGAGACCTGCTGTGTATAATAATGCTCAAAGCTGACATACAGTGTGCCTGAAGGATATTTCTTTTATATGCTCTGGGTGTGGCCAGGGGATGCTGGCAATGCTGCGTAAAGTTCATGAGCAACTTCAAAAAGAGAAGAAAAAGTGCCGGGAAGGTTTTAATGAAGCTTCATACCGTCACTGCATTAGACTTTAAACACAAGCAGAAAACATAAACAGGACCTCGCAACACATTAGTATCTCTGGTGATTGTGTCTCCTGAGATGCAAAGTGTCTACAGGACAGAATTCTGACATTGGAGGGTCTGGCCCAAGCTGTATCCAGGCCTGAAATAACTAGTCTGTGACAACAGCTATGAGGAGCCAAAGCCGGAAAAACAGGAAAGATGGAAGAGATTAAATCCCCCTGAAAGATTTGGCAGCCCCAGCTGATGACGGCTCACTATCTGAAAAAGAGATAGGAAACTTTGTTTCTGCAATTCAGTGTTATAAAAATGAAGGGTCTCACAGACAGATGGGTGACAAATTAACGGAAAGCACCGAGATGAATTTTATGAGCACTATGAAGATATCATATTATTATTACTACTATAACTATTATTGGTGATGTTGTATACATTGATATATATTCTGCTCGGCACAGGCTTTTTATTGTGTAACAAGCTATTTATTGCAATTTATATTATCTATGGAATATATGTTATATTACATAGTTAGATGTTTTAGTTTATACATGGATGAATTGGATAACAGACCAGTAAAGTAAGAAAAAGGATCTGGTTGAATGACTGTTTGTGAAGAATGCAAATAATGGTAATAACTAAATAATCAGCATCATTATTGTTATAAAAATTAGGATTATACTGAGCGTGTGGCCCTTTTCTTTTGATGTGTTATGATGAAGGTTTCTGTTTTGTTCTATAATTTGTATAGATAGTAACACCAGCTAAGATTACCAGTGGGAGGCCAGAAAACACATGTTAGAGAAAGGGTCAAGAGAAGGTCATCTTGATTGAAGCATCTTAAACTGGCCATAAATTGGGAGGCTGAGGTAATGTGTGATGCTATCTGAGGAATGTGTCTGGAAACATCAGAACAACCAGTTGTAAGGTATATAAACTAACTGTGAAGGCTCTACGAGGAGCCTTTTCTCTGTAACCCCACTGTGAAAATGCACTGTAAAATGTTCCTTCTTGTACAAGAAAATAAATTCAACTTAAACTCTGATTCTTTGGATCTGGTCTTCATCATTTAAAGGTCATTAAGAAGAAATTCTTATGACAATTACATTGATACTTAGCATCACAGCCCCTGAAAGTTTTCACCGCAGAAACAGCTACATCAACACAAACTAAGCTAGCTGAGCTAGCTGTAAGCTAGTTAATGCGGAACATAACTTTGCGCCCAAGACCATCTTTTTAATCTGATATCTGTGGTGGCTATAAGAAATGTGCAGCAGGCTGTGTGAACCAATAAGGGCAGTTTGTATTCACTATAGCCAGCAACAGCAACTGGAAGTCAGGAGACAAATCAGAAACTGAGCAGGTGAGAAAATAGGTGCCATATCAATTATGATTACATGCATACATGCTATCTATAAAACAGACTTTATTCATATTAATTCCAACTATATCTGCTACCACCTACTATGCCACTTTGATCTGCATTTAAGATAACTAGTATTGGCTTTTGCACATATATTTATACTTTGGGTGATGTGTCAATAAAGTTCGATCTTATCTCAAAGTATTTTAGTAAAGTTTTGGGCCACCATGAGTTGGCAGAACAGCTTCAGTGATTCTTGTTGTAGAGTCTGTGAACTCTACTGGAGGGATGAACATCATTCTTACCAATGACATTCCTTCATTTGATGAGTTTCGTACTACGTTGCTCCAAAATCTCCTATAGGTGTTGAGATCTTGTCAAAGCATTCGGTCTGAGTCTTAGTGCATGACCTTGAAGAGCCTACATTCTTTTGTTCATTGGATTATGTGGACTGTCTTCACTTACTTAGAAAAATGCAGAAGAGTACGACTATTGAATTTGAAATTGAAAACTGACCCAATTCACACATGTGATGCACTTGTCATGGTGATGTTTTGCCAACTTGAAGAAGCCAGAGTGTGATTCAAAAGGCAACATATTTTTGATGCAGTAACAGTATAGCATGCAGCTGTTGAATCTCCTTGAAGCCTTTCATTTATTGGGGATTTCTTATGGTAAGCCCAAGCAGACTTCCAGCAATGCTCTGTGACTCTGCCTGACTCAACTTCTGACCTGCAGCACCTCCACAGGGCTCGAGAAGAAATCAGTGGAACAGATGGAAATTTGTGAAGGTTCAAAGCAACCTTGACCTGGGAGCTGAAATTCTAGCATGTTTGCAACCTTTAACTTGCTTCACATTCATACAGACATTCCCACTTGGCAGCTGCCCAGAATAACCATTTTTCGAGTGTTGGCTGCTGAGCAGCTTCAATCAGCTGGTGGGGTTTAATCTCTGTGCTGAAAGGCCACCATGACAGTACTTGTGAAGTAACCCCCACACACATTTTGACAAAAGGATCTGGAATTGAAACATTCCTGACACAAGCTTTTTTACAGGCTGTTATTTCACCAGCATAATATTTTAGGGTGTGAATGTATTTGAAAAATGTCTCAAACCTTTCCAAAAACAATTTAACACACTGTCACTTTTATTTTCTAAACAGAAAACTGCCCACAAAGGTGTCTTGATGATAAAATTCACCTCCAAGGTCATCTGGAGAGCAGTCGTGTTCTCCACTCAGCCTTTTGAAGAGTGATCGCATCACCTTGGCGCTGCCGAAGCGCTTGAATCGGGCGCGGACGTTTTCATGGAACCACTCCAAAGTGCCAATTTTCAGGACCCTGTTAGAGGAAAGGGAAGGGACAAAAAAGAAACTGATGAATTCGTACACAGACAAGATGAATGAGAGAAAATATGCGTGGGAATAGAAACATTTCTCCAAGGACTGAAAAAACCTTGTTTGTCAAACATAGCAGGAGCAAGATATTACCGACACAGAACATGGTATGGTACGGCATATGGTGTTTTTTTTGTGTGCAAGATTAGCATGAGATGCACAGCATGATATTTTCCAGAACCTGGCTGAACTCGGGGAAAATGTCTTTTCAGTACTCAGCCCCATCTGAGCAAACAATAGTGTAGAGGTTACATATGGAGGGGGAACAAGATGGATGTATTGAATTATATACAGAGCTTGAAGAACTGAGCTGAAGGAGGATATTACGTTTGCCAAAACATCCATCAAATATGGTGTATGCAAGACTCTTACTGGTGATAGATTATAAATTGCGTTGGACAAGATCTTTAGCTAATGCATAAAATGTAAACACTTTGATGTACACTGGGAACAGAAAAGCGCTTTGCTTGAAGATTTCTTGGTAGTTTGTTTTTGTTATTCATTTTACTTTCGACTGAACAAGTTTACGTGGCTCCAAAAATGCACGATTCACATACTCCACTGTAAATATTCCGTTTTTAGTTGACATCCCATATGAGAGTGTTTGTCCATTAGCTGCTGAAAAGCTCTTAAATGTGTTGATCAAGTCCCCTCACACTCACATGCACATCAACAGTTTGTTCTTAACGTTTTTTTTTTTTTAAAACTACACTTCTGTACTGAAAAACTTAACTCCTGTGACTCTTTCACCTAGACTGTAGTTTGCTGTCATTTTTCATCACACTGACCAATATCAAAATTCTATCAACAACTTTACTTTAAACCCTAATGGCACAATGGGTGTGGATCCACCATATAAGCAGCATGATTTCATGTTTATTAACTTTTGATTATAGAAAAGAGAGAATGATTATGAAATAAGGGAACTTATTGTCCAGGACATTTCAGTCAACAACTCTCTCATAGATCAGTGGACCCCCAAATTAATCCCACGAGCACCAAAAGTATCATTTTCAATTTATTCACAGCTAGAAAACATTCACAAGTGATTGTGCATTCTTTTCGGAAGGATAAAAGAAGGTTAGCAAAGATGGCAGTACAAAAGGCTATGGATTAAAAGTCATCCTTTCCCAATCTTGAGGTTGGTACCCAATGTGAGGTCACCAGATATGCAAATGGCCTCTCACAAAGTTGCATTATGTTGAACCTCAAACTTCATGAATCTGGACTCTCACAAGACTTGGCATTGAATGGAACGTGTAGTGAAATAAACAAGCTTTCTGTGGTGCATGGTGAAATGCCAAGCTGGCAAAACATTTGACTGAGTGACTCATTCAACTGCTATGTGATTTCTGGTTTTGCCAGCCACCACCGTCCAGCAGCTGGTTGAGATTTCATGCAAACAAACGCTACATAGATTTTGGAGGAGTTTGGAGCACCAGTGGATTGACCAAAGGCGTCACGGCACACTTTAAAACTCATGGTTGCAAGCTCTTAGATGTGTGAAGTTGGATTTAGTGCTTTAATACTGGTCCAGGCTAGATGTGGCAGATGAGATAACACTCTTGACATAGCCAGCACTGAGACATATGTTGACACCATGTTGTACTTTACACCATTTTGACATTTATCTGGTGAAGTGGTAAAGTTTCTCTGCGTTTTTCACGAATCCAGCAGATAAAACTTTAATCTTTGCACTTAAATAGACTGTTGGTCTTTCATTGAGGGAGAAGATGTATTTTAACAATTCTTTTTTCAAGGTCATTCTACTTTTTTTGTGAAAAAAAAACCCAAAAACATATCAGACACACCTATTTTATATGACCTTTAAGTAGTATAGAGGTAAAATCTCAATGTTTCTAATTAATAAGGTATCAGATATCAAAGACATGTGGTCTCCTAAGCCAAAAAAAGTTTGGAAACCTCAGATATAGGGGTGATATTTTTAATGTGCAGTGATCCTAAAGGCCTGAACTAAAGCTCTGTGCACCAATAAAGATATGAGCAGCTTTAAAGGTCGGAAATGAGTACAGTCCAGGTTGAAATGGTGGGTTAATGTAACCAAGCAAACAAGTCGAACTGTGGACATTGCGGTTTTGTGGTATGCGCCTTGACCACCGGGGTGCCCTGGGAACCACAGATTTTTTGGCGAGATTTTTGAGCTGGCCTTATTTTGATTCACTTCAGGTTTCATATCTTTAATTTGTCATTTCCTACCTGGCCATGCGACAGGGATCACACACCCAGCCATGCTCCTTCTTGTTGTAACGACTGCAGGACTTGCAGATGTACAGCTGGCAGTCTAGACACTGACGTTTGCTGTTGACCAGGAACTTGAAGGGCTCGAGACAGCGAATACAGTGAGACTCAGTCAGGCTGGTCTGGTTGCCCAACAGCTCTCTTTTGGTGTCTTCCTTCTCAATCTTGGTCTTTAGCTCCCTAAGGAAGAGGAAGATGGAAAGCATGGTTTATCAAGAGCACACAATTATTCTTTTAGGCAAATGATTGGGTAAGTGACAAAGAGAGAGGCAAAGTAAAGGATACATACACTCCTTAGAAATACTGCACTAAAATGATACAAAGCTAGTGAAACCACCAAGAAGCTAAAGGAGGCAAAAGAACAAAAATATTCTTTTGGCAAACTTTCTTTCACATCTGGTGTCATATAAACAGCAAAAGCTACACACAAATGGCTCCTATCATTTAGCTCTATTTCTCCACAGAGAGAGATATTACAATAGCTCGGAGCCAAAAATATGCCATCACGTCTTTGTGCATTTGTGAAAAGGCAGGCCATGTATTAAAAAGCATGCAACAACAAAAGAAATTAAATGTATTGTCTTGCAGTTTATCTGCTGAACTCTGCAGGCAAAAGAGAGGATGCATTTCATACAATCCATACATCACTACAGAAGAATGTTTTTGTAATAGGATCTTTTGCACTTACACTGATTAATTGCAAATGGCCTATGAACAATGTCTGTATGTCACAATGAAGCATGGCTGGTTACCGTAAATCTACTTCTAACTCAAATATTTTATATAGTAGTACAGAAGATATGGCTATGACTCACAGATGGAACAGCACTAACAATTCTGCTCTGTTGTAGATCTGTAAATCATGTTTCTGAAGGCTCATCTACAGACAAGAGCTTGTTTTCTATTAGAAACTGGCTCAAAAAATCTGACACTCATTTACAGTATTGAAATTTGACAGATGATACACAGGAGCGTTGAGTAGATAGATCGTCATGAAACAGCTCCAACATGAAACTGGCCCTGAAATCGGAAATTGGTGTTATTACATTTTGATTGCTGTACAAATTACACAGACAAGATACATTGTGTAAATAATACAGTTTTAGAGTCATAGTTTGGTAGATAATTCCCCCCCGACTCCAGTCTTTATGCTAAGCTAGGCTAACCAAGTCCAGCTCTACACTTAGACATGAGGTTGATCACTCTGCTCATCTCACTGTCAGAAACAAAACATGTAAGTGCATTTTCCCAGAGCTGTCTTGGAAGACATCTGAAAGTGAATTTCTAACTTGTTACTCAGTTTATGTTTTTACACTTTTATGCTTTATACCATTTGTTTAAACAGATTTTATGAGCTGGCTGAGAAATGAGTGAAGAGATGGTTGTCAGTATACGCATGGCAACACATGGCTTCATTCTGGCAACCGTATATAAATATTATGTCAGCCTTGTTACATGGAAAAGTCAGCAGAGACAGAAAATGCTATAGTGGCTGTCCAGGAAACATTTTGTTATGGTTATTTGGGTAAATGGGATATAGCTTCATTGCATTTTGCCTCCTGATGATTTTTGACTTAGAACTGAGCCTCCAAATCAGCTTTTTATTGTCTCAAAAATAAAGCGAGTATTTCTCTCTCTTGAGTGGCACGCAGAGACTAATGCATATTTTTATACTCAGTAGACTGGACTATTTTAATGCTTTCCTACCTGG
Source organism: Euthynnus affinis (assembly GCA_029490765.1). Taxonomy (NCBI): domain Eukaryota; kingdom Metazoa; phylum Chordata; class Actinopteri; order Scombriformes; family Scombridae; genus Euthynnus; species Euthynnus affinis. The sequence goes on from CM055850.1 coordinate 27,441,695, forward strand.
TCTACCCAAAAAGTTATTCATCAGTTACAATTATGAACTCTGCTGCTCAGTTGCTGAATGGTACCAGAAGGAGAGAACATTACACTAGTTTCCTGTCAGTTTCCATATTGATTTTAAAATTCCTTTACTAGTCTTTAAAGCACTTCCTGGTCTTGATCCACCCTACTCGTGTTGACATGCTTTCAATGTATGAACCAGGACTCTCAGGTCCTCTGGAGTCTTTTAGTTTTAGCAGGACAAAAACTTTTGGTGAGGATCTGAGAGCAACTGAAAGTTTAGAAATCTTTTAACTTAAAACCTATTTAGCCTGGCTTTTGATTAGAATATTTTATATATTTTATTAATCATGTATTTTATTGTAGTCATGCTTTATTCCCTCCTACCTATTTTATTTGTCAGTGTCCTTTATCTGTTTTATCAAGTTCTTATTTTAAAGTTTTTTTTAATTTCTTTCTTAACATTACATTTGTTCTGAAATTTCTTAGAAAAGTTCATTTTTATTGAAAGTTTTTCAAAAGCTTGATTTTACGAATGTCTTTTAGGAATGAGCGAAATTGCTCTTAATACTGAAATTGCGCATTGCAATAAATGCGGCGATAATCTTAGTAAAATTCTGCTCAAAGGCTTCAAGAAGTAAAGCCAAATCCTTCAAATTCAAACAAACACATCTTTCCTCGCCTCTGTATGACTTGGCGACTGCACACACGAGTGTTATGAATAAGGTCATTGCTTTGAGTCAAACCATTCTCTTCAGCAGAGCAAACTTGTGCTTGTTGGAAAAGTATCAGCCTCACTCAGTGCCGGGAGATGCTGATAGTAGGAGAAAAGGAAAAATTCAGATAACAAGTCCCAAATGTCGCACAGCGTGGGTGGAGTCTGGCAAAAGACTCACTAAGGGATGAGAAGATGCTTATTGTTTATTAAAGCTTTTTTATGCCATGCTTTTTAAATTATAGTCCAGTATAAATAGGATACTTTGTAAATATCCCATAACCTTTTGCAGATACAGTTGCTGGCCGTTAGCGATGTGATTTAAAAGTAATATCTGTTAAATCCACCCTCCTCTGAAACATAAAATCCCACAGATCTGGTATACAAGATGCTCTTCTATGATTCAAATAAGATGTGTGCTGTAGGCAACGTCCAAGCCTTCCAAGCACTGATACATGGCTGGCAAGGCTGAATATCAAAGGCAAGTGCAATGACTTACCAAGAAGTGGCCTCGAGTGGCGCCTTATGCAGTCAATTAATTTGATGATAGACACTTTTCACAGCCGAAATTTTGACCGAACTGTCAAAGCAGGAAAAGCACAGTTGTAAATAATAACATTAACAATGGCTCCATTCCATTAATTCTCTCAGTAAGCTATGTCAGTAAGTGAGCATGCACAGTACCAGAGCCCTGGAACTGTCTCATCTAAATGCAGTGCAGACCTCATTTATGTTATTAATTCCACATGTGCTTTTCCTGCTTTGACAAGTCAAAATGTCTGCCGTGAAAAGGGTCTGTTAATGTGATGAGCTGCAAAGGTTTTTTTTTATTATTATTGCTTTCTATCCGCTGATGAAGGCCACAAGATGTGACTGAAAATTCTGGAATATTTCCAGTAAGTGGACCTTATGCAACCAAATTTTTTGACAGTTTTGCACTCACAATGTGCTGTAATAAATATACACTGTTAAAGCAGAATGATTCATTTTTTGGTGACGTGGGGGCAACGAACCGAGCTGTAAACACTGACATGTTACCACGTAGTAAAGCTGATACAGTATGTCAGCAAACAGTTACACATCCAGCAGACATGGAGCAACATTAACATGCATTTGGAGTCTTGTTTCTGGCCATCTGATGAATGTAAGCCGAATATTTTCTCTCTTTTATTCATTTTTCAATTCAGTTCAATTCCCCTGAAGGGGCAATATGAGGCAAGCAAATTTGCAAAACACACATATTCAGTTCATTCACACACAGAAAGACACTAAAAATGCAAATATAACAATGTTAGAAAGAGTTAAATAAAACTTCCTCGTGTTTATTTTACATACAGGTAATGTAAAACACATTAGCATTAGGTTAATGCAGTCATAGAGGACACTGATAATCTTATATGCTTTGTTGAGAAGGTTAAAATACTTTCAATAAAAGAGGAAGTAAAATATCAATATTCTCTGATCCACTCCAGAGAAGTTCAGTTTACATAGGCAGTACAGATGCTGCTGAGCCTTTTTCACAAATAACATCTGTATTTTCATTCCCTCAATTTGTAGGTCTGGACTGGATTTCAACACTTAAGCCATGAATGACTGGTGGAAGACTGTTTGTGTGTTTTAGTGAGATTACAGCTTCTTTAGTTTTGGATACATTTAAGTCTATTTAGCTTCTAAATGCTCCACTACGTCCACCAGATAGTTTCAAACTTTGCCTCTCTGATGTTTTGTGCTGGGCAGGTAGTGTGTGGTGGACTTTTAGGGTGTTTTCTCTGAAAACAGTTGCCTGCTGCTGTTGGAAACAAGGTTGATTGGAGCAGTGAGAGTGAACCAAAACAATAAAGTTGCAAGCCAAAAAAGCAAAGAAGGAAAATAGCTGAGAGGTGCTGAAACACTGCATCGAGCTGAGAGCTGCAGAGTTGGATGACAATTACTACAAGCAACACCTTTCACATTATTGATAGTTGCATCTGTAAATGTAAAACCTCTTCATGTGCAGCAGAGAATTTATTACTAGTAATATTTAAATTAGGGTCTGAACATACATTTATGGACATATAAGAATTATGGATGACATTTCCAAGAAAGCAAATGTGACTGTATGTTACAATTCACCTTATATAAGATTATACAATGATTTACAAGCATTTACTGAGAAGCCTGATAAATACTATAGTGTATTCTGCCTCTTAACATACAACAGGCTTTTACTCATTTATTTTCCTTCGTTCTCTAGACCGTATTATCAACTGGCACACTTTAACATATCTTAACTTTCTTTGTTATTTGATTAAAACCAGGTACTGCAGAGTTTTTGCTTAACTAGCAAAGCTTAGGAATCTGAGTACGGCAGCCAGACATTCACTTCTTCACAGACAGCTGTGAGGACCTAAGTAAGACTGTTCCCATACATGGTGATCTTCTCTCAATGTCCGATCACACACATCAAATGCACTCTAGTGTAGCTTCTTTCCATTTCATACTGACCTCAGTTTGAGCTGGTATGGTGGTCTTTTATCTTACAGTAAGGTCATTATGTCGTTCTCTTTAATGCGTGTTACTTAAAACTTCTGACAAGTTATCATAGAAAAGGAGAGAGAGATAAAAAGAGGCTGACACAAACTCTGGCACAAATATAAAAAGGATGAGGACTAAAATTTTATAGTTTCCAGATTAACAAACCTGTAGCAGCAAAATAAGACAGATAATTGAGGTTTCTGTCTAAGAATTTAAGACTTTTTATTTATAGTCATTTTATCCATTGTTTATATGAAAATATTGATTATAAAGACTTAAAGGTGTACTATGCAGAATTTGTTGATTGGCGTTTATAAACACAGCCAGTGAGAGAGAGTGAGAGAGAGTGAGAGGGAGCAGTAGCGGTCAAGGAAGTGAGAGAGTGACAGAAGAGACTAAGCAGTGCCTGTGAGAACAAAGCTGGGAATCAGATGAATAAAACATTACTTTCTGATTGTGTCACGGCTGTTATGTTCTAAAGCACCAATAAATACACCCACACCTCTGCACAATCCTGTGGGAAAGTGTAGCATTGCTAGATTTTGTGTGAATGCAGAGCTTCATCCTGTGGCCTCTCTGTTCTGTGTGTGTAGCTCAAGCAGACACACAGACCTGCAGCTCTTTATACATCCATGACACAGAGACAGAGAGCGGAGCGGAGCAGAGGTGAAGGACGGAAACAGCGATGTAACCTGGTCACTATGCAATGAGTCCCGACCTCTCACCCTCGTTGCTGTTATTGGCTAGAGGCTACACACCCACTGCCCAAAGGTCGACACCCAGAAACATCCCAAACACAGAAAAATAACAAAAAGGTCTCTGTAGATACATATATTACCACACACTACTAGTGGGTTGTAAGTGATGATAGAGAGGGATTATTTTTGTTTGAGTCTATACATTGCATAATATACCTTTAAGCAAGAAACTAAGTTAAGTTATCAAGTTAAAAACTAACTTAAACAAATTAACATCTCTGATAGAGGAGGTTTTTGACAAAACTCACAAAATGTAGAAACTTTACTGTCCTCTTTTATTTTGTTAAGGCAAGCCAAAGTCTAAATTATTGCCAAAATAAGTTTTTTCACTTTATGAGCCACAGGATTTAGGCGTGACAGTTTTGTATGTAAACCACATGAAAACCCGTACCTTTTTATAGATTGTAGAGGCCTTGGATAAAAACAATAGTCGCCTGAGCAGCAAACAACTTCTCATATAAATGGAAAACAAATAGCTAGAGAAGAACCTTGGCAGAGGCCGCAACCTAAGTGGTGGAAATTGAAGGACAGTGTTGGCCTTTGTGAAGGAAGCTCACATAGAGACAAAAACTATCTTCATGACCCAACTCCTTAGCCAGCTCCTGTGGGGGGATCTTCATGAATAAACATTAAAACTAAGTCACTTTTGGCTTAGTTGAATGCATTATATGCTTAGATGACTTGCACAGAAGAGTTTTTCACACATCTGATGTATGTCATTAAAAATTTATATTTAACTTTAGATCAAGAAACATTTGTCAGATGAAAATCAAACTCTGACTCTCTCCATCCACTGTTTCAAGCTAGAAACAAGAAGGTTCCAGTGATAACGCAAGTAAATCTGTATAAAATGACACTTTCACCATGCAGACAGGCAAAAGTAACATTTGTTGAGTTCAAAAATACTCTTGTTATAAAATGATTCAAGACTGAGAAGTCTCTTCAGACCATCACAGTCTACGAATAAGCAAGAAATCAATTCGTCTTAGATAGTGATCTTAGAAAAATACTTCACAGGCGAGCTGTCAGCGATTCGTCATTTCAAGATAGACCTTAGCTTTTTGATCTTAGTTATACCTGACAAGTCCTCCAAATTAAACAGATAACAATGTGTAATGTTAGAGGTGTCACTCGTAGTGATGAACCTACAGAGAATAATCAGCAACTCTGCAGCTCCCCATGGCTCCCCACGACTTTTAGCTCATTGTTTAGCTTTCATGCTGCAACTTGACTGTTTGGGTTCACGCACATTGTTCTCATAGTGTCGGCTGCAGCAGGCAGCTGTTTTCAAAGCAAAGCTCTAAAAACCCACTGTGTCCTATCTGCTCAGCACCGAACGGCAAACTGACACAGTTAGCGGCTAGTTGGTGAACATAGCAGAGCATACAGCAGCTAAAGAGGCAAATATTTCCCAAAGGAGTTGGTGGAGACCAAAAGCAAAGCTAAAAGACACTGAATATTGGACTCAATAATAATAATAATGATAATAAATTAGATTTATATAGCGCCTTTCAGAACACCCAAGGACACTTACAGAGACAAAAACAAACTAACACGAATAGAGCAACAGAGAAATAAGTTCGTTTTGATAACTGTGGACCAAAAGCCTGAGTAAACAGGTGCGTTTTGAGGGTAGATTTGAAGGAGTCCAAGGTGGGAGCATTTCGGATCTCTGAAGGGAGAGAGTTCCAGAGGGTGGGGGCTGCCACGCTGAAAGCTCTTTCCCCAAAAGTGCGTTGGAAAGTGCGGGGGATAGACAGCAGGCCAGAATCAGATGAACGCAAGGTACGGGAAGGCCGTGACTTACATTCACCAGGTGGAGAGAAACACGATTCCAAATGAATGATAACGTTGCTCTGTAACTGCTGGATGTAAATGAAAGCTGCTAACAAGTTTAACATACAAACTTAAAAGGTGACAATTTGTCCTTTTGTGCTCACTACTTGCTTCTGCTACCCAGTGGCCAAAAAATCAAGTAATGCAGGTTTAGTGGATTTATGGGTGGAAATGGAATATGAGTGAATGTATGAATGAATATGAGATATTGTGTGTTAAACTCCAATGTTTTGCTGATCCATACATCCATCCTGACTTCCTTCTTGTTAGTCGTCACACATGACCAATTTTGTAACTTGATTCACACAATGTATGACAGATACGAGATAGACATTGCAGGTGTAAATCTTGCATCAACAGAATTCCACTGAATGAAGGAAAAAATGCTGTGAGTGAGTGAGTGCTGCACTGGGATGGGAAACTAGTATTGGTAATGTTGAAGTAAAAAAAAAAGAATTAGGTCAGTTATTAGTCAATTAGGAGAAGTAGTCAAATAAGAATAAAAAAGCAATGACTCTCCAGCTTGGTTTCAATGGAAGTCCATGGTGTTGAACTCCAGTCTAAAAAGCATCTGATGCACTGATATTGAGTTAAAAGTCCTTTATAAATACATGGATGTACACTTTGCAGGTGTAAATTTTACTTCAACACTACTTTCCACTGAATGTTTTCTACATTTTGTGGACTATCCTAACTATTCTATCGGGACTACTAATGCTTCAGCTGTGTCATCTACAGCCAAGGACAAGGGGAAATCCCATCTCAAACTTTCTTCCTCCCTCAGCCTATCTAAATCATTCATCTGTCAGTTTTGCCAAGTAGACATGTGAGCAGTAGCTCAGTAAGTTAGGAGCAATTGACTGAATCATCTGTTGATGACGTGCAGCAAGTTAGTCCACCCTTCAGGAATAGACTACAGTATGTAATTTTTGCTTAGTTCTGCTAAATGTAAATCAAACAAATTGGCTGATCAGCCATCTTCTTTCAATATAAAACCCAGCAGATAACCAATTATCTGGCATGGCAGGCTTTGAAGACAGGACGTGATTACTGGCTCACCGTGAAACGTGGGAGTCCAGTTGTGTTTAGACTGATGTGATAATATGATGGTATAAAGTGCAGTGATCTGCCATGTGAAACGAATACTTGACTGTAAATCCATTCAAGTGGACTTTTTCCTAGTTTTCCAGCCTACTGAAGGATGTATGAGCAAGACTAATTTTTTGACAGAAGAAAATTATTCTTACAAATGAAAGGTTTAATTCATGAGCAACAAAGCATAACGCTACTGTAGATTTAATGTTTCTGCAGCTACAGCTTTGGTTTGTCATGACTAGAAGCTTATGATGGCTAATGATAGCAAATTTGAGCAAATAATAGATAGATATTGTTCTGCACTATAGCCTGTGTATAAAGATGGACTTAGTGAGGTGTGACTTCACCCAAATGAAGCCAGTTTGAAGCCCAGAGCTGCGGCTTATGGTCGGTGCCATATTTTCCATTTGGAAGAAAATTTTGTTTGGAAATTTGGTCCAAATAAGGTATTGCCTTTCACGCTCTTGAAACACCCTGCTGACTGAAATGAATGCTGGGAACGAGTGGTGCGCACTTTGGCAAATGTTAGCTACTTTAGCTCAATTGTACCAACAGGGCAGATATTGTAATCACGTAACATTAAATTTACTGAAATATTGCGACAGTAGCCGTCTCAATCCTGGAGCCAAGGAGAGCAGCGGGTGAGTGAACTGTGATAATTCAGTCTTGACCAAAGCGGTGGGCCAACTGCCTGACATTGCCAACACCAGAGCCGCGCTGCTAGCATAGCTAAAAAATCCACAACTTTTTTACACTGTTGAAAAGAGCACCTAAGTAATCAAATGTTGTGATGTTTGGTGGTAGATGGAACATTCAATTTGCTATAAATGTATTAAAGATCTTTTTAAAGCAACATTTATTTCTATGCTGCTTCCAGGAAATTTGTAAATTAGTCTATTAACTCAGAAAAATGTACCTCTTTATAGTCGTTCTCTGAAAACTGAGGTGAAAAAAACAACAACATGCAACTGCATACAATTTTTAACTCTACAGAAAAAAAAAGTATAATCTTATGATAATCTTAGATTTATAATCCTGAATTTACAGAAAGGGCGATTAAAGGAGCAGAACTGGTAGAGATTTAACATTTAAACTAAGAATAGCCCTGCTTCCCACAATATATTATACCAGATTAAAGTGGGAAATGCTGCACTACATACATGAGACAGCTGAAATATATGATATAAATGTATGGTTTACTTAACGGTATAAAGTGGGATTTAATAGAGTCTGATACTGTAATTAGGTTAGGGTTAGAATTTGAACTGTAAATATATAATAGAGAAAACATCCATCTATTTATAGATAATTCTAATGGGGACATGTTTTTTTGTGAATTTCTGTTATTTATGTACTATTATAATATTGGATGTTTATGTCGAAATCAAAATAGTCAAAGTTAAAAGCTAGGGTTTCTGTCTGCTCTGAACCATGGATGTATTATAAGCACTGGATACAGTGATGCTTCTCAGCCTTGCTTTCAATTTTTCCCAGTGGCCACTTGCAGCGAGTTGCCAGGAAAAATTCCCCTGTGGCCCAAAAAGCATTTTCCCCATAGACCACCTTTATAAAAGACACATCTGCAGAATAGTTGACAGGACACCTCCAACTGCAAACAAGGTCAATTATGACTCTTTCTATTATGAATTTTTGATCCATGGAGGTTTTGTATTTGTAAAACATTACTGGAGCTGAGAAAAGTGAAAAAAATGACATCATCACAATGTGAAGTCTTGAGGCCGAGTGGGGGTTTATGGGTGGGGCCAGTGGGAGAAACCCTACTGTACATATTCTCCGGGCCACATATTCCCGGAAGTAAAGTTTTGGTGTATGTGCCAGGTGAGCTATTGGACTAAATTGCTCACTTGGACTAAATAGATGTCATTACCAGTCCAGTATCCAGCTCTTTTAATACATCTATGCTCTTCGTTCGCTTTATTTGCATTTGTTTGTGTTGACATCAGATCATTTGCGCATGCCCATAAACAGCTGTCTGTTTTGTAGTCTTTGTTGCTAAGGTTGTTCCATATATGTGCAGACGTCAAATTTCCATTTTGAGTTAAGAACGAGAAAAAGAAATTAAATCCTACTACTGTTCTCTGCAGAGGAGCAGCTTCGGGAACCAATCAGAACAGAGTAGGCTCCTTCGGATGGGAGCCTTAAAGAGACAGGAGTTAAAACGGCTTGTTCCAGACAGAGACTGAACTGAGGGGCTGCATAAAGAGCCAGTATAAGATAAATAAGGAGTTTTATAAACTGTCAGTCATGCAAAGATATTCCAGTAGAGCCCAAGAATAAACATATAGACTTGGAAATACGCATTACATGTGCCCCTCAAGCAAATATGTTTCATCACTGCTTGTATTTCATAAATGCCAGCCCCCAAGAAACTCAAATTTGAAAGTCTCGTCCCTCCAAAAAAAAAAAAAAAAAAAAAAAAGAATAAGAACAGAGAATCCACAGTGAGCATTAAAGGGGTGGCTATCCGTCAGATAGCTGAGTGGCTCATCCATATCAAATTGAAATCAAACAGAAAATTGCAGTCTTATTAACTTACCCAAGCCGGTCTTCCTCTTTCTTCCTTAGGTCAAAATCTCGCTGGACGACTTCCCACACATGTTTGGCCTCCTCATCTGTGAGTTTGGAGAGATCCAGCTTCTTGCCTGTAGCGGCGCCAGGCCCAGGCATTATTCTGAATTTGATGCCTGTGAGCTGGTAGTCTGCTGGGTGCTGGGCAGTTTGGAGACATAAAATGCAATTGTGTTTAGAGAGGTATAAGCAACAGGGGAAGGATTTAAAAGTATACAAATATTTAAAGATCCCCCCAGACGTGTTTTAATACCTATAAAAATACTCAGCCTTGAAAATTTATTTGTGTCTGATATGTTTTTTCTCTTAACCTGGTGAAATTCTTAAAATGAAATCTCCTCCTTCTTCGTCATTAAAAAAAATCCAGAACCTATAAATATGTAAATATTGTTCATCAAGTTTAACTGTTGGACACAAGATGTCTCCTACTTCAGTATACAGTCCGTTCTCAATGTATGTGCACTGGAGGCTTCAGGTTTCCACATCACACTTAGTTGCATACTGGACCATAATTTAGTTATGCTAGTAGGGTCATGTCTTAAACTCAGATTTAAGGTAAGCACAGAAAAAATGTTCCCACATTCAGCAGATGAATGTGAAAGCAGCCTTCTAGTGTCAAACTCTGCACATCCATCATTCATCAGAGTGAGGCTCAAACATCCAACTGAAGTAACAGAAGTAAAACAGACTTTTTGGGTAGAGTGACTTAAGGATGAACTGCTAAACACTAGAAATTGTAGAAAATAGGTCACTTAAAATCAGGTCACTTACATTCTTTTTCCAAATAATTCATCAGTTTTGCACTGCCAACAATTTTATGCAACATTAAGTGCAGAGTTCACAACATGAGCATTCATCAATTGATCTGGTCATGTCATGGTCATGATGCAAACTCACGTGCTGTTAGAAAGGCTGGAAATAGATTTCTCACTGGGGAATGAATTTGAAACACAGCTTTCTGAAATGTAAAGTTTCACTGAACTTTGACCTTTTTAACAGAACACAAAGACAATTTATCAACAATCAAAGAAATTCCAGCTGACATTCATTGCTCACTGAATTAATTTCCTCTCTACTCTGAGTTGTTGTAAAAAATAACACTGTGAAATTAAAGAACTGGTTTGGATTTTTTCAGTATGTTTTTTCAGTACTCACATGGCACATTGAAAGAGCTTTTAGTCACATTAGTCATTCCTCCTCTCCATTCTGAAACCCAAGAGATTCCTTCCTAGTGTGACTCCACTATATAAAAGCATTGACATACTTTCTTATAAAGTTGTTGTGGCAAACTTGTGAGCAAACAAGTTGTATATTTAAATATCCAGTGGCTATAGAGCAACTTCAGCATTCATTTTAAGTCATTATTCTTCTGAACATTTGCTCTCTTTTTAGTTATTTTTGTCCACACCAACACCTGAGGGAAATATCTGGCTCTTGAGCTGCTAAATGTTCTACTTCATCAAATGTTCATCAGCTAGTTGCTAACTGTGTCTGTCTGCGGTTTTGTGCTGGGCAGGTAGTGTGCAGTGCAGATTTTTAGAGCTTTTTTGTTAAAACAGCTGCCTGCTGTTGCTGGAAACTATGATGATGATGAGGACAATCAGACTGAACCAAAATAGTAAAGTTTTGTACTGTAAAACAAGATGAAATATGCTGAGGTGGACTGCAGAGTTGGGTGATAATTTTATGTGGGTTATTCACTATTCACTAGTTTTCCCATTACACATGATAATCTGATTATTGCATTTACTAACAAGGTTTTATTACATCTGAACAGTGCTTTTGTTGCTCATAGAGTCTTTGAAAACAACTCTAGATGTTCTGAACCTAAAGTTGTAATGAACCTACGGAGAATTATCAGTCACTCTGCAGCTCCCCTCAGCTTTATGAAGCTTTATAGTGAGTTTCAGCTCAGTTTAGCTGTTTTGGTTCACTCTTAGCACTCTCATAGTGTTGTTTTCGGCCACAGCAGATAGCTGTTTTCAAAGAAAAAACTCTAAAAAACCACTGTACACAACCCGCTCAGCACCAAACGGCAAACAGACAGTTAGCTGTAGACTAGCTGGAGTCACACTGGAGCTAAAAAAGTGACATTCACCAGGTGGACAGAAACACAACTCCAAATGAATGATAATGTTGTTCTGTAAATGCTGTATGTGGAAATAAGCAACTATTTGCTAACAAGTTCAACATATCAACCTAAAAGGTGATGATATGTCAGTGTTGTGCTCAATACATGTTTCTGCTGCCCCCAAGTGGCCAAAAAAATTGGTTAATGCAGGTTTATGGTTTAGGAACAGATTGCTTCCATGCGTAAAAGAAGCTAGTGTTGATCAACTATCTACCTTGACCTTCTTGTATAACTATAAAGTTGTCACTTGTCATAAAAACCTAAATACCTTTGCTTTCTATTCAGCATTTGAACAAATAACAAATGCTGTGGTTTATTGTTGAGGACAGTGTCTTTTCTTATTCAGTGTACTTTCACTGACCGTCAGTCTATTTTACACTTTTGAGAAAGCACAGTCCTCTATGCTCTATGCTTTTCTCCAAACAAAGCAGATCAGAAAAATAGTATAGATCAAGGGTCAGTGACTGGGAGCATTGGTCAGGAGTTGGTGTTTCAAACCTCTCTGCCACATGCATCTGTCCTGTGATCTGGGAAGGTTTGGCAAGGTTCAACCCTCACATTGCTGAGGGATTATAATCAGGTCTCTGTTTAATGGAGTCTACCCAAATATTTCACATGGTCCAATTTTATAATGCATTGGTTTCAGAGGATGAGGTAACGCTGTGCAAGCTGACAGAGCAATGCACATACACACACACACACCTCCACACGCACACAGACAACCAATACAACTCACTTGCACATAAACACTCAAGTCTCACAAAATTGGGGAGGAGTAAAAGAGTGCTCAGGAACATTACTTAATTGTCTTGTTTTTCACAGGCCGAGTAAAAAAACTCCAATGAACGGGTAGCCTAATCTAATTTCTGTTTCTGCAAGCGCGCACTAATGTTAAAAACAAGCACGCAAGTTTGACAGAGAAACAAGAAGTCCCATCTAAATTTTCCAGCTCCATAAAATGCTGTGGACAACTTTCTCACAGTTAAACTCACACACTTGAACAGCCAAGCAGTATACATGTATTTGTTTAGCGGGTGTTAGCAACTTGGTATCTTGCTCCATTGTATTAAGGTACCATTGAGAAAACAAGCACTTTAAAAGAATACTCTAATATTCCTTAAGGTGTTTTAGTCTTTATTCTCAAGTCATTAAAGTCTTAACTGCATAGCATGTGGTCTACTGTTTACATCAAATCTGCTGTTGATACACAGAATTCAACAGGTGCACAATGGTAGGGCTCCTTGTGTTTGCAAAAGGAAGGTACAGCTTGATAACAGGCACTGACACACAAAAACCTGGAATAATTACAATTAAAATTAAAAATATAAAATAAGTTATTACTTTAATCCAATTCAAACCACATTACACGCTCCTATAGGTTTTAGATGTGGCAACTTTGGCTACCTTTGAGTAGATCTAAGAAAAATATAAGGTACTGTATGTGGTATTTGCCTCAATATCAAAGTTGGAGCAAAGTCAGACTTGTACTTGGTCCAATGAAAAGAGCCAAATCACTGTCGCCCACTGACATTTTAGGCAGCACAAATCTCATAAGAGAAGAAGCAACAGAATTAAAATACAGCACAGTTGGGATACAAACATATGTAGGCATTAACATCACATTTTCATCATTCTGAGGAGATCAATGACAAATGCACTGCATATAACTTACCTTGCTGACTGAGTAGCCTGCGGGCAGTATTTCCTCTGAAAGCACTCCAGGCTGACTGCAGGGCAAACTAAGTAGCAGACAGCAATGCTAATCACATGTCTAGTTAACCAGGAGGAAGAAAAAGGCTGGGAGACAAGCCTCCTCTCCGCCTTCCTTGACTTTACTTCAAAGTGTCAGACTGTGCGCTTTGTCCACCCCCCCTCCCCCAACCGCCAGCCTCATTCAAGCGTTATTAGTGACATTGTAACTGCTATTAGTTAGTGTATGATAAATAATAAATTGGAAATTAAGTGGTTTGGAAGCGATGATTTGGGGTATTTCATCGCTTTGGAGAGTATCCAAGTATGCAGTGATCATGAGGTTATGTCGAGGCCAGTTGGGCTTAACTCCCCAGTCACATGTCATGGATCCTACAGTATGTTACAGAAGGTGGTGATGCATGACCTCAGAACAATTCACTCACAAGTGACACCTTTTCATTAGATATGCTGCATTCATGTTCTCTAGGCGAAAAAATGTGAGGTCTTGTCACGTGTAACAGCAGCAGTAAAAGAATGCAAAACCTTTTTCCATCCCTTATGCCAGTTAATAATTGATGTAGTGTTGGTTTTAAGAGTGAGTAGCAGAATATAGTTGTAAGACTGTTGTTTGCACAGTGGGTGGGCCAACTTTCTTTCTTGGACAGGAATCAGGTTCTACTGACGAGTTATTTACACTTGGACTTACAACTTGGAAGACAAGGTTTCAAGCATTTTAATGTGTCAGGATCATTACAGTCACTCTAATATGATGTGAAAGCAGAGTTGGAAGGAGTAAAGAAGTAAAGACGCCCGTCACAGAGGAAACTCCCTATCGATTTTGACAGAAATGGTGATTCAGAAACCAAAAGAAACTGAACTGAATATGACAATCAAAACTGAGACCATTCTCCTTTGATTTATTTATCTTATTCTCTCTCATAAGCATAAGGATTTGCTCCCATTTCCTCTCTCAGTAGTTTATGTTATCCAAGAGGTCTACTTGAACCATGTGACGCATCCAGCAATCCAATTTTCTTGTTTGCTCAACCACCAGGCCCTGTCATCTTCCTGTGGAGTATAAATAAACACAAACATAGTCTTTGGAAGAGGTTAGTCACTAAGATTTTGTCTTACATTTTACATCCTTGTAAGTTCATTAATTTCTGGTGGAAAAATCTGGACATACTGTTCACGACAATAAAGGCTGAGCTGGACTGGTATTGATGTTTGTAATGTGTGCATAGGACACATTTTCAAATCTGTGTCCATATTTTTGTATATTTATGTCACAACTTTGTGATGCTGTTCTTTGGCACAGAAGTTCTTCAGTCTGAATGTTAATGTCAGCATGCCAATATCCTCACAATGTCAGTGCTAACATGTTGATGTTCAGCAGTGTAATGTTTACCATGTTAAATGTGAAGTGCAGCAGAGCCAGGGGATTACCAACATCACTAGGATGTATATTCTCTGGGAAACATGAATGTCTGTACAGAATTGGTGGCAATCAGGTATTGGTAGATGCTGAGATATTTCACTGGATAAGTTACATCAAGTTACACCTGTTGGTGGCGCAAGAAGAAGAGTCGGGAGATCACTAGAGTTGTTAAGTTTTAGCCTTTCTTTTGTTTGTTGCAGGTATGCGCACTGCACACGGGTGATGTGATATACAGCCCTGCCATTGGTTTCACACTATTTCAGTGATCTACAGACTGTAACGTGCCAAGAAACACAGCAATGCATCAGCAAAGACAGGGAGGAAGAAGAATGCAAGCTAGTAAACATGGATATAAATTTCCCTCCAGACATGTTTTAAGACATATAAAATACTCTAGAATAATAATTTGCATCTAATGTGGTTTATCGACAAAAAGTTTAGTGAACTAGTTGAAAACATTCTTAAAAAGATTTCTACTCCCTCATCCTCCTAAATCCAGAGTTTATGAATGTGCAAAGATTATTCATTTTTAAAGTTTAAATGAAGCTCAGCGAAAGTTCAATCTTTTGAATGCTCAGGTCTGTAGTTTTAGTTCTCAAACCATCTGTCATTCCCATCCCTCACGCATGCTCACTCATAATTTCCTTGCTGCCATTCCCATGGGCAGCTGTTCACATCAGCTGGTCACATCTAACCAATAGCACAGTGACACACCTTCATTGTCAGCCTATAATGTTGAGGCTGTCTTTTTAAAATTGTTTTATCCCTCTTTGCCTCAGTGATTTCATGGTGCTGTTCTGCACACCCCACCACCTCCTCATCACCACCCACTTCACAGATTCATCAGTGCATCACTTCATCAACCTCATCAGTCTCAGAAGTCATCAGCCACCAGCACCAGTGTCTAGACTACTCTAGGGGGATTTATCTTGCTGCTGCTCAGGACTAAACACTAAAGACTTGTAACAATACACAATAAACAATTCTTTTTGCTTCATTCACATGTCTGTCCTCATTGAACTGCTGGATACAAAATGTCCTCTAATTAATTCTCAGTGTTTGTGCTTCAAGTTTCCACATCACATTTATGGAAGTTGCATACTGGATCATGATCGGCACATACATCATTCAAGCTCAAACATCCAGCTAAGGTAACATTAAGCAAAACACATTTATGAATGAAGAGGGACTTTATATAGAGGACAGAAATGCATTGAACACTTTTGTCAGACCTAAACAATACATTGAAATAATACCTTTTGTTTGAGTTAAAAAAAAATCGTAAATTAAGTGTTGAATCTGCCTTGTACAATGTTTTTGCTCAATATATCATATGTCAAACTGTGTGGAATATGTTTATGTGACATCGACTGTACATTTGTTCATATTGATGATTCATAAAGATTGTGAATTATTATTAGTTACATATTTAATTTAAAGCTTAGTGACAGTTAATTTAATTTCACCCAGTGTGACTTGATTAGTCATATTCAACACCTATCGACCACCTATTCGTGCCTCTCATGTAAACATGGCTTTGTATTTATGAATACATTCAAGTCACATTTTGTTTACCTCAAATGAAGAGATGAAAATGTAAACAAACAAACAAACAGCAAATGTTACTATTTTTTGAAGACATTTTAAAATGCCTACGCAACTAATAGAAACTAGAAGAAAACTAGTAATGAAGTAAACTCCCAGATGGGTGGAAATCCCCCCAAACAGCAGGAACCTCTAAGTCTTTGAACCTGAGGACCAAAAAAGGAGAAAAAAACCCCAAAACAAAACAAAAAAAAAACAAAACAAAAAAAAAACCCTACAACAAAGGTTTGGCTTCAGCACAGTCAGATCCTGTAGCTAACTTCCCATGTACCGTATGTTAACGTTAAATCCCTCCCATTTTATCTTGGATAACACCCAGTGCAAACAAGCTGGTGTGTTTCAAAATCCTGAACAGGACATGACCAACTGGTTTGATGTTTGATTTTCATTTTCTCTGTGCTGGCCTGAGTTTAAAATCCCCACCACAATAATTTAAGGCAAACAGAGACAGTGGTTATTGTATTATACAAACAGCAGTGTTCCAAAAATATTTACTGGCAATTTAATAGGAAATAATTATCTGAGATTCCATTCATCATTTGAATTTCTTTCATTTTGTGAGACTACAAGTGACATTTCTCAAAGGTTTATTCTTTCTGGAACGCATAGAAATAGATAGTTTTGAAATTGAAAGAGCCTACAGGTTTTGGTATTATTGAAGAGGATTTGTTGACTCTCTGTGCTGCAGAGTGAAATAAAGCTTGATGATAAGGGAATAAAAACTGTTCAGAGTTGACATTGACCTCTTATTGCACATATTTTGCCTGTTTGTCATCACGCTCTGTTTACTCCATCCACTTTAAGAGTCAAATTTGTGCTGATACAGAAAAATGTAAATACAACTACTTTTACTACAACCTCTGTGGTGTGCTCAAGCAATCTGGAAACATAGATAAGCAAAGATAAAATGGCAAACAATAACAATTGATAAAAAAAGGAAACCCCACTTCTCACACTTAACAATGGTTTGTAACATGCTCCGAGTCACTGTAGTTGTAAACATGTTTTGAAGTGTTTATTAATGTATTCGTCAACCGTTATGAACATGTATATGACCAGAAAATTTCTAAATATGATTGATTATTTGTATTATTTTAGTATTCATTCATTCATTTATACTTCTTTTTCACTCTCTATGACAAGCAAACTCAATCCATTGATGAAGGTCACTGTCATGGTTTTGTTTGTTGAACTGGATAGAGAGGCAGTAGACCCTTGAGGTTGATATTGAAGTTTGTTTTCACACTAGTGACATGCGACTGAGGAGTTTGACACACCTAGTTAGATTTCTAAGCTGTAGCAGTTTATAGATCAGGCAGTTCATTTCATGTCTTCTGTATTTTCATTCAGGGCATTTAGCAGATGTTCTCATCGAGAGACTGACAGGTGGCTTGACTCTCTTTAACTCATCCTCAACACATTATGAAAAAACAAGTTTGTTAACATTTGTTTCTGTAGATTTTAATCATTTTCATTTACAGCCACTCTGTGTGAGAAGAACTGCATAATTTTGCTTTTGTTATTTGGCTTTAATCTGTATGTTTTAAGAAATATAAGATAATGTGAATGCCTATGTTTAATTTCTATGACTATTTTTACAGCTTTGCAACATATATGTCTTATATGTAAGCACCATTTTCTCTCTCATTGTGTTTTCCGGGTTTTTGTTTTTCTGTTTGATCTGACTATTTCCTCCTGTGTTCCCAGCCTGCTTTTGTCTCCACACTTCTCTACACACCTGCCCTGCATCAGTCTCGCTAGCCCTTTCCTGCTCTGTGTGTCTCCCCCAGCCAATCGGTTCCCAGCCTGCCCTTGTGTCTTGCCACCTGTTCCTTGTTGTTTCATTAGTTCTGTTTGTATTTAAGTCCTGGTTTTCAGTTCAGTCCGGTTGGATCCTTTGTTCAGTTTTGTTTTGTATTGCTCTGGTCACTTCTGGTCTGCTCTGTTCATCTGTTCTGTTCATCTGTTCTGTTCTGCTTTGCCTGCATTATCAGGAATAAAGAGTTCTTCTTCTGCTCCTGCATCCTGCATTAGGGGCCATCTCGGTCACAAGATGCAGCCGAAGGCTCCAGGAGAAATCTTTGAAGTGGATATTGATATTTTTTCCCCCCATCAAACTACTATTACCAAGGTCAAGAAGGAACCTTCAAGCTATAAAAGTCTTAATGACTATTTTGAATGGTGATTTTTGATTTTGGAATCTCCATGTATAAAAATGTGTATTAGCTACACACAAATAAAAAAAGTAAAACATTTCCATTTTTGTATATTCTGGGTCCCCTTAAGGAAAAGTGTTGAAATTTTAAATTCCAGGCTAAAAGAAAGGTGTTATGGGGCTGTTAATGCTCTCAAATGTAAAAATGAATAAAATTTGACCTGAATGGTATGTAATGGTTAAAATGTTACCTGCCCACAGTGCTATTGCATTATTGAAAAAATGTTTGACAAAACATTTTATTTTGTTTTAGATTATATACCTCAAATATTAATCTTTAACAGATTTAAACAGACTTTAAGGGAAAAATCTACAGCCAACTGTCGCAATTGCAGCTATAAATTTACAACTGATTTATAAAATATAACGTAAATCAGCACAACAATGATCTGTTATAACAACAAAAACCCTGGCAGACTGACAGAGAACCATATGTTCAGGAAACCTTTGGCTTTCTGGTTTAAATCTCCCCCTATTGGTGTACACACTGCACTGACCTTAAACACAATGAATTGGTAACCGCAAGAGGAACCAAGCAATTTCAATAAATGGATAAAAGAATTTAACTTGACCACAAATTTTATCAGCACTTTCTTCTCTTGACTAGTTATCATGTGGTTTTGGCGTCCCCCGCTCTTGCTTGATTTTCTTCCCCCCTGTGAGATTAGTACCCTCTAGCATAAGCATTCACTTTGATATGGACCCGCTGATTGACTCTTCCTGGGTTATCATTGGCACTTTCTGCCTCCTGTCCAGTAATCATTGAGAAGCAGGAAGAGGGCCCTGTTTTTAGTACAAAGCTATGATGAAGCCATAACAGCAGGAAATGGTCACATTCCCCTTGAGTCCAAAAACCCAGCACACAGAGCAAAACCGTCACGCAAGATTTTTCTGTTTTGCAGCTAAAGCACCATCCCTGTGTCCTGTTTTTATATTGAGTGCTTGGAAAGTGTTTGGTTTTGTCATAAATCTGTGTTTCTAAGATCAAGCATTTCATGGTAGGTGGAAACTGGTTTCATCATTAATTGGCAGTGTTGTGGTCACTGACTTTACTTCCTCATTAAGTACAGAAACATAACACAAAAGAGACTAAAGGCACTCATACAAGGAACATAGACTCCATAATTAAATGCATACATAATACATCTACCAACATCTCTGTCCCAGGGCTTTATAACACCCAAACAACAAAACAAAAATAGCCCTACACCCACCCATTACCCCTGACTGCAGAAAAGAAAAAAATAATGTATAAAATGTAAAAAAAAAAAAAAAAAAAAAACAAAACAAACAAAACAAAATTAAAGGAGTTTTTTTTTGTAGTTGCCAAGCTTACAGTATCACATACTTGTACACATATTTTTCATATATGTAGCAGTTGTCTACTGTTGCTGAATGTATGGAGTCTTGGAGTTTAACAAGCTGTGACAAATGACAGGAATTTCACTGACATTTTTGAATTCCTAAACTGTACTTGAAGAATGTGGACTGAAACAGATCTATCTACTTGATATTCAAAGGATCTTTCTGTGTTTTGCTATGTGGATTATAGAGCCAACGGTTTTATGGGAATCCCCCATTTTAAATCTTTGGTAGTTTTATACAGAAATTTTCCTTTCACACATCCAGCTTGGCCCTGCTGGCTGTCAAATGCATTTTTTTCTTATGTGAAAGAAGTTTGGACCAAGTGACAAAGGCTTATTATAGAGACAGCTTCAGTGCTGCAGCACACACATGGGTCTTTTACAGTGTCACATGTTCCTACAATAGAGGAAAATCTAAAACTGTGCCTCTCTTTCCTTTCTCGTGTGAAAGGTTTTGTGTGTTTTTCATTCTGTGTATGAAAGAGATACGAATACTGAGAAAGGAAGGTCTGTCTTAGATTTTTATATTATTTTTATCTTTTATATGTTTACATTTAAATGACAAAGCCCTCTAGCGGACTTAGTATTTATGACTCTTTTCTGTCAGGAACAAGGGAGGAAGTTGTGTGACAGATACAGAGCCTCTAAAGTCTGTAGAGGGAGGAGGTCGAGGTGGTTGGATCGGTCAACAAGATGTCGGACTCTGAAACTGGAGACTACTGTTCAATTCCCATTTCCACCTGACGGTCGTTATTGGTTTCTGTAAATCATGACCATGATCATTTCTTAACCCTGACCAAGTTTTTCTTGTGCCAAAAGCTCAAATTACTCATAAATGTCTCTGTGAACCTATACGGAGAGGATGGTCCCTGTTAAATAAACAAAAAAGTAAAAAACAACGTGTAGAGGTAGGTTTGCAAAAGCTCACTGAGCAGCCAATGCACACACCTTCCAAATATCAATAACATGTCGTGACTTGCGCATCAAGTAAGTTAAATGACTCAATTACTGTTGGGAGTTGGGTCCAAAACAGAGAAAAAACAGATGTAATCATACTTCATTCAAGTATAAAAGAAAAAGCTAAGTGAACATTTGCAAGCAACTCCCATCCATCTTCGCCTATGTGCAGCCTGGAGAAGCATAAGTCAAGCTTAAACCAAACCACACATTAACCATAGTGGAATCAGTGAAGAAAACTGCTTAATTTTTCATTTTTGCAACAGCTATTTGTAACAGTTTTGGAAAGCACTGACAACAGTGTATGTGTTGTTCTGGAGGACAGTTGCAGATGATGTATTTTCTTATTTAATTTGGAGAACTTGATGCCTAACACATATTCAAGTGCCAAAAATTACAGTTCAAGTATGGTTTCTCTTATTCGGCTTAAAATATCACGCTTTTGACATTTTGGGAAATCTGCTCATTTGTTTTCTTGCCAAGAGTTAGATGAGAAGATCAATACCACTCTTGAGACACAAAGTGGAATCTGTCTTTTCATTTAACTCGCAGCAAGAAAGCTAATAGACATATTTCCCAAAATTTCAAACTATTATCTATCTTTAAATATACATTCTCCAACCACTAGACATGCAATGCAATTATAGCAAGAATGCCAGTAAGGCAGATGGTGCTGGAAAAAAAAGATTAGTGGGTGATTCCTAACATGCAATACTGCTTTATACTTTACCAAAGCAATTGATTTCAATTGATTAAATCCTTCAGCCAACTCTAAGCTGCAGCACAGATTTTTGTGAGACATCTTCAAGCTTTAGCAGTGCCAAAGCATAGCACCAATATGTGTGGGGGTTCTTTGAGGATACCTTGAACCAGCTGCTGCAAAAGAGCCTCAGAAACATCTGTGCTCATCAGACTAGTCAGGTACATCTCAATATTATGCCAGCTTTTATTTTGAAAATGTGTGTATGGCACACTGATGCTCTGGCAACGCATCCAAACTGGAAAAATCTTTAACAAATTAAAATTTCCCTCTGCACTCTGCATCACTGAACGTCCTTAGGGTCCACCATTCCCATCAATACTCTCTCCAAAAACATCGGGGCAACAGACTCAGGGCAACAGCTGTGCACATCATTGCGTTCCTTCCAAGTTGTCTGGCAAAAGGACCCAGCCAGGAGATCTCTAGAAGTGCTAGCAAGCTGTGTGTGCTGTTAAAAATATGTTGTAAAATTGATGAGCAAACAGTGAAGCGTAGAAAGAATTGGAGGAGTAATATGGTCTCATCTCATCATCGGAGAGTGTGAACAGGTTGGCAGCTGCTGCAGAAATGAGATATTTCTTTTGCTGAGTCATGAATAAAGGGACTTAAAAATACAAGTGTGATTAAACATCTGCATGTCTGCAAATAAAAGAAAACACCTACCCTTGCTGATATGCCTTAGCTGGTTTAATACAACTTGGATCTTTGGATTTTCACTGATTTCTTTTTTAATTTAATACACTGTACTCATCAAATTACTGGGATCTGCAAATGCCACAGCTTTCTAAAAAGAAGTTAGATGAGCAAGAAATGTGAAATGAATGCTCAGATTTGATTTTTACCTACATTTAATTGGTTTAGATAATCTGGATAAACTGTTGCAACCTGCTGAATAATATTGTCATGATGTTGCAGTGTTTTCAGACCTCAGGAATTATTTTGGTGAGTGCAATGTTATATTACTGGAAAACTCCTGGCTAAACAACAATGAGGTCCAAGTTGTAATAAGCAAGAATTAGGCCTATCCCTTACCATTGGCCAGAGGGTATTTGGGACCAAACTTAAGGCATGCATTAATATTCGAGTAAATGATTAAGAAAATATGATTCTGTGTGCCTTGGTATTGGTTATAAATGCCTTTACAACCTAAAAACTTTAAGAGAATTTACATAAAATTACTGGCATTTGGCAGCAACAGCTGTTGTTGCTGATCAGTGCGGATATTCACCTTTAAGCTGCATTACGCTATTTATAACCACTAGTGACAAAAGTCATCTCAGGGCAAGTAAAGACTGTACTCTTTAATTTACAGATACCCAACAATTCCCCCGTGAGCAGCACTTGGTGACAGCGACAAGGAAAAACTCCCATTTAACAGGAAGAAACATCAAGCAGAACACAGAACCTCTTAGCAATGGGCCATTAACTTATCAATCTTTAATGGCTAACCAATTAGCGAACAGTCATCCACTTATAGTACAGCAGACAATGAGCAACATGAGTATCTTTTTGAAGTCTAATTGTCAAAAAGGATACTCAAGCCTAAAATGTCTTGGTTTGTTGTACCATCTCCTCAGAATGCTGGGTATCTGTAAAGAACATGATCTTGGCCTGCTCTATATGAATGTCATGGGATAACTTTTGTTGTGATTTGATAAATAAAACTGACTTGACTTGACTTGACCTACCACATAACCAAAAGTTATTTGTTTTATTGTTTAAAAATGTTGCTTAATACAGCTTTAAAGTATAGGGTTAGAGGTGGTATGAACGTGGTATTAATGGGTATAGCAGTAGAGGTTTCCAAGAAAGAGACCTTGACCATGACCTCTGTACATTTCCTACTCTCATGAGGACATGCTTTATGTCAAAATATTGGTTGCTGCACCTTATTAAAAGCTCCAATTATTATCCTGTGTTCCTTATCTCATCTTTCCAGACCCCATCTGTACAGTAATAAGGAAGTAGATGAAACATGCAGTGAAGAAAACAAACAGAATGCACTCCAGCATTGATTGCCAAATGGATGTGCAGTGACACACGTAAGCACTACAATTAGAATAAATTATTTTATAAGACTCAGAGTGAACAAGGTCCCTGAATCCAGCTATTCAAATTGGATAGTGACCCTTTGGCCTGCAGTCAAAACACTGTCCTGAAGTGGCTGTTCTTTGTTAAATACAGCTCTGAGTGTGAGGGCACATGCAGTCTTGGAATATAGTAATCCATCCTTCAAAGTTGTGTTTGCTTTACTCCCACGTTGAAGTGTTTGTCATACCTCTGCCATTACGTAACAACTGCTCCACCAAGTGAAGCAGAACGTTCAAAGTCTTAAACATTACTCAGCTCTGTCAAACACTTGGCTATATCCCCTCTACCACACTGTACATAGTTATGGGTTGTCATGATTACATGGTAAAGACTGTAAGATACATTTTGTGTCATGACATTGAGTTGGATGTTCTTTTAAAATGAGTCATGTTTGGTTGCAAAATGTGTCCAGTTGCAAACATCTGGTTCACTATCCATGTTGCCTCAATTTTAGTTTTATTTAAAGCAAACACAACATATTTTGCTTGTTAACAAAATCACATGAAGGCTCAAAGTGTGTTATACTGCAGATTAGCATTACTATCAATTTTCAATATGTCAGAGCTCAAGTCCTGCTAACTAATTACCCCTAATCCCTGCTTAGTGTGAAACAGCCAGCACGGTGCATGACATTAAGGGAGATGGGAGAACAAAACTGCAAGCCTGATGAACAAAAATTATTTCCAGATGTTAAGCAAGCCAAGTCACTTATCCAAATCATGGAAATTATAACCTCTCAAGGTAAATACCACTCATGGACCAAGGGTGGAAAAGGCAACGGTATAGTGAGTCAGCTCCTAAACATCTGCAACTCTGAAGGGACTTTTCAGGACATCGCACCCTGTTTAGCACTATGAGACAGAGGCAGACCATGTTTCCTTCTTTGGCCCTGCTGAAAATGTATTTTCATTCATGAATATGTACATTGGTAATTTATTGTGGCTACAGCATTAATAGATTCCAGCTGTCAATTAAAGACACCCATTGAGAGTTCAATGGTGGCCATTGTTCAGTCAGATTGGTGAGTCAGACAAGCTGGAGGTGGGGGACTATGTGGCTGCCCTTGGCAGAGCAAAAGGGAGATGTGATACACTAGAAGCAAGTTACAGCAGTTGAATGTTGGAAAGACATTCAGTCCATACCCTTTTTTGTGGGGATGAGTGGGAGCCAAAGAAACTGCAGCTACTTTTTTTTTTTTTTTGCAGAATAGACATTTGTGGAAAACTTGTATAAAACACTAGGTATGCCCTTGAGTTATCAGAACCATAAGTTACACTGTCCCAAATGCCAAATAGCCTAATGGAAAACTACTGATAACACAAACTCTTTAAAGTTGTCCACAAGATCACTTAGTGGGATTTGTTCTTGATTATGGAATTGCAATCTGGTCCTCCTTTTGAACATACCTCCCTGTGAGATTGAGTGGGTGTTGTGGGAAGGAGGTGTGGTCAGTTACTCCATCGTCATGTAGGAAGAGGTGTAAGAGGGGCCTGAGGTTGACCATGGGAAAACTAAGAGGAGAATATTCCAGAATGGCTTTCCAAACCCAAAATGGGTATGGAAATATGTGTGCATCATGTGACTGGCCATGTTAGTGAGCTGTTTCGCTCAAAGCGGTTTTTTGAAAAAATACAGTGGAGCCATGTGAATTCGTTTCAGAGAGAAATAATTGAATAATGACACTTGGACAGAGATGACTTGTTCTTTCACATTTAGAGCCTTGTATTTTCTACGGCATTAGTAATCCTCTCGTCCAAATAAAAATCCGGACTATACACCAATAAAAGTTTTTAGATAATGGCTTCACTTTCTGTGTTAATGCTGTTGTTTTTTTGCTTAGTTATACAGTAATCAAATACAGATGCAGTGTGTGCAATTAAAATTTTCCAAAAGCAACTACAGTGTATTTCATGTACTATATTCATCCAATTGCTTATATCCTTTAAAACATATGTGCAACTTATACAGCATTGCTTTCTTTGCTGTGTCCACTGGCACCATGCAATCATCACAATGAAGAATATGCCATATAAAACTGTGTACTGTTCATTTGCACATCAGCACACTTTATTACAGAACTCAGAGTTGAAAGCAGACATGAGTTGTGCTCCTACAGCAGATTACTGTTTTGTGCAAGGATGCTATAAAGCTTACTGGGGTCGCAATTAAACATGCTTCTTTTTGCTGCTCTTTTGCATTCAGGATAATCACAATTGATTTTAGCCATTTTTTAGCTAGCAGCGTGGCTTTAGAAATGGAAATGTCAGTCTGCTGCTGAGCTCACCACTTTGGTGCAGTTTGAAATATCAACTATTGGATGGATTGCCATGAAATTTTCCAGTGCTTTGTTTTATGACCAGATGCTTGCAAAACTGATGATATTCCCATCATCCTCATCTGTAGGCCAGTATGTGTTTAGTTCTAATTAACATGTTAGCATGCTGATGTTTGAATCTAGCTCAAAGCACTGCTGTGCATATGTGCAGCCTCACAAAGTCACTAGCATGGCTGTTGACTCTTACTGTAGTCTTTTTTTGTTGCCCAGAAACTGACTGAACTGGATAACTTGGAGCCTTCACCAAAATCACAGTGTTGACATTTGGGTTTAGGATGATGACATAACATTGTTTGGATTGGCCTTTGCACACCCAGAGGTGAAAGAAACAGCTTTTTGTATGAGTTTTGATGTTTTCATTCAAAGACTGACTTTTCTAATTTAACTCTTTCACTTTATAATTTGTACTGTTGATAAATTATCAGTGCACAGCAAGAGAAAAGGTCAAAGAGGACACTAAAATGCTAAATTAGAATAGACTTTACTGGCCTTTCCACTAGCTATTCTTATTTACAACGTTACTGTTTTGCAGTGTCTGCACAAATGCAACAGATGAAGATCCAGGTATGAAACTGAAAGGCCACGTCAGTGTGATGTCCACCAGTGTGGATCATCTGGACTGCTTGGTGTCATTCCAGAATATATATATAATATCAATGTTTAATCCAGATAAGAGTGAGGGAAATCAAAGGAAATGGGATCACTAAAAGATGCTATGCAGCTGCGCTCCTCATGTGTGCAACACATTTCCATTTTATAACTCCTCATGGCCCCAAAACATTTTTTCTTTTGCTTTTTTCCTGTTGGCCAGCTGTGAGGCTTGTCTGCTTCCTATTTAGCTTTTGTGTTCTGAAAATTCCTCCATTTCTTATTGACCCCATAGAGGGTGGCAAAAATAATGGCAAAAACCATTAGGATCACATGCTGTAGACTATACACTCAAATTACAGATACATGGCACATCACATAAAGAATATTCTGCATTTTAAAGCTACTGAAATCTCTCAATGGTGAGCAATACCATTTTTCTTTTATAATATTATATCTGGGAGTACAATATGTGAACATGAAGATGATAGATTAACATTTGAAATACTTTTCATTTGAGCGTTTCTTAACAAAATCAAGCATAATTGCCAGCTATAATCATCCATGTTGTTGCAATTATGGTTTCCATTATATATTTCACAAACAAAACAACATGCCTGAATAAAAGACATAATAGCACAAAAGCAGAGGTAGGTGGAAGCCTCCCACAGTGCGGAAATAGCTAAATAAAAGACTGTTTTATGCCTTCCTCCTACCTTAGTAATGATTATATGTTTCTATGTTTGTCTTTCTCTTTCTCAGATGTTGAAATGCTGAGCTTTGAAACTCAAGATGACAAAGCAGAAAAAAGGATGAGCCACAAGCCTCACCCTGATCATCACTGCCGATAAAGTGCAGCTTTCCGAGGATAACAGATTAAACAGATGCACAATATGATGAGTACACCTACAACAGAATGTCAAGTCTTTTGGAAGATTTAAGGGTCTGGGTTTATCCCTGCAGAGGAAATGGCCTGTATAAATAGTTTTGGCCTCGTTTCTAGGCTCGTCCCTTAGCAACGCTTAAACACGCACACAGACCGACACATTCACACAGAATGCAAAAACTTGTAAACACGCATGATAACAGTACCACCACAACACACACACACACACACACACACACACACACACACACACACACACACACACACACACATACAGTCGCATTTCCATCACTTCAAAGGACATTACACTGACTTACATTCATTTCCTGGAGACTTACCCTAACCCTTACCATAACCACTACTTGCTTAACCCTAACCTTACCTTAACTTTAACCCAAGTCTTCACTGTGAAAATGAATGATTTATGTTACAGGGACTTGCTTTTTGTCCCAAAAGGGAAGTGAAGACCCCACATGTGACTATGTAAATGGATTTATGTCCCCACAACATAAGAAATAACTGAATACCTGGTACACACACACACACACATACAAACACATGCATGCAAAGACCCTGACCAACTTAATATATTCCCTAACCCTAATCCATCAGATGCCTATGCCATGGCATATCATCTATCACACTCAGTGCTCATACAGTATGCACAATGACAACAATGACACAATGACAACAATATTATGCATGTGTGTGTGTCTTCTTTCTGAATCATTAAGTCGATTAATGTTTTAAACTTTTGAGCTGATATATGTTGTATCTGGCTATTAAGCCCATATATTTATTTAGCCAGTTATCCAAACTGCAACAGTGCTTTTTCTGTTTTCCAGCTCATAAAGATTGATTTTTACTGTCAGAAATGCAGATATAATAATGCACATTGTTTGCTTTTGCTTAACATTTTCAAGTAAAGATATGGATGGACAGAAAGGAATCTGCACATTTAACATCTGCTGACAGATAATCAATTATATCTATCCAGAACCCCAAGGCCATAACATGTGCATGATTGTGCCGACCTCACCACAGTAATGCTGGCACATTTTTGATTCTGTTCTTAACTTTCCAAAACTTCTTAGGGTCAAATTGATCTTCAGAGATATACTGTTAGTACCATATATGATTTGAGGAACATTTACATTCACCCCCATGGGACTCGATATTGAACAATATGAATATTTGAAACTGCCACAACATGGTTGATTGTACAACAACCATGATGTGGCACATTGCAACTGGGATAGCACATCCAGACCACTAAACTTGGCTTAATCTAGAACATCCTAAACTATTTAAGTAGAAGCAAAGTGTAATTTTAAAAAATAGACACTAAGTCAGAATTTAAATATTGTGACAAGACTGCTTCTGCAGCTGATGTCAGGCCAACATGAATTCATTTGACAAAGATGTTCATTTCAAAGGTCAAAAAACCTTCATTGGTTTAAATAAAGAAGAAAACTCTCATATGCTCATGGACATTCAGCTGCAGCCTATACACAAATACACTCATTAGTACCGTAGAATTACATACAGCATCTATGGGAACAGTTAAAGAAACAATACAACGAGAGGAGACCACAATAGATTGTGAAATGTTTTCAAGAATGGTTGTGACAGGAGACATAAGTTTCTGTTTCCTCACTTGGAATAACCAGTGTGTCTCCCCTCTACTGCCTTCTGCTCTCAATCCCCACTCTGGTCTCCCTACCAATGTCATCTGTAAGCAATTTACTTTAACACCTGAAGACACACACATCTGGTGGATGTGTCAGAGTTATGAGGTAATTCTGTATTTACTTCCTAATGGAGAAAGCAGCTCCAAGTTAAAAGCATCAGGATAAACTTCCTGGGAACACTGATTGAGGAATGCTTACACTGGTAGTATTATCTACATCTTTGCTGTGTCCATTATGTGTATCTAAAAACATCTATAAACATTAAATACTTTATTTCATTATTTCATATTTGTGTGCACTTTTTTTTCTTATTTTAATAAATATTTAGATAAAAAAAACTCGCAACTATGATTTATTATGATTATTCTTTACTTTATTGCACAACCTTCAAGTTTTATTTACACCCATTGCATAACTATATTTATTAATATATTCAATCAGGTATTAATTCAATTTTCATACTTCTATTTCTTCCTCCTTCCTGATTCTACTGTTAAAGACCCTGGAAAAGTCGCCCTGCAGAGCTGCCAATGTGCACCTCACTTACAACTTTTATATCAAATTTAAAACTCATACTTTTACTATATTTCAGCTTCATCTACAGTATAAATTGTCTCATTATTTACTACTAATTTTATTTAAATCTCTCTTAAAGTCTCTTTTTTAAATCTTGACTTGAATGTTCTTATTTATTGCATGTATTTCTCACATTTTGTGTATTGCATCTTTTGGTATGAAATGTGATATATATGTATTTTATATTATTTATTATTAATTATTTATTTTTTAAAAATAATATTTTCTTAGCTTTTTCTAAACATTCACATAAAATTAGCAACATGACAGCATTGAAGTCAAAACTGCACTGCAAAAAGCATAAAGCAAAACAAACAAAGTAAAAACAAACAAACAAAAAATTAAAATGAATAAAGTTAATGGTAACACATTGGTACAGCATTAGTAGATTATGTTTATAAAATTAGAAGTAAAACAATTAGTCCATCAGTCAATTGAGAGAGAACCAATCTGCAACAATATTGATATTTCATTAATTATCCAAGTCATTTTCATGAGGAAAGACGCTACATGTTCTCAAATTTTTGGCCCCAAAATTATTGTAACTATTTTTTTTTTTTTGCTGTAACACAGTATGCTTATAAGGCCTATCAGTAAAACATTGAGAGGGCAGACTCAGCAAAGGTATACAAAATCATATTGGTGGGTTTTGGTCAGTTGGGTGCGTCTGGTGACAGGATGTTTTTTTTTCCCACTTCTGTGACTAATCATATGATTACAGCATGACAACATTTAGATCCTTGCTAGATAAACTGTTGCAGGCTGCCAACCAGCTATTAAGTGTCCTTTGAAAGTTCTGGAACTCTGTGTAAAATCTTGATAGGAGAAATATGCTGTTGCAATCTGTTTTATGACCTGCAGAGCAGTAAATTCCTCATAATTGTTTGTTTCTTTTGTGCTCAGAATCAGGAGCCATGTTCTCTACAACAACCGCTTACTGCTGTTGGTCCATGCATGTAATTTTTTTGTGGAAGACAACAAATTTTGATTTTAAAATAGTGAATATTTATTCATATAGAATTATACAAAAACATATTTATCATTTATAAGCTGTGGCAGCCTGTTTTGTGCACTTTAAAAGTCCCCCAAACATAACCTTAACAACTACAATGACACAGTGACAGAGTTTATTGCAGTCTCAAATTACATTTTAGTCTTATTGCTTAAGAAATAAAACAAGAAGCAGGAAGAATGGACTATTAAATGAGAAAATAGAGGAATAAATAAACAAATACACATGTACCATACTGGAAAAACAAGTAGCCTAAATGGATACAAAAATAGTCAAATATTTCAAGTCAATGCATAAAATACATGATGATGAAATACAAGGAAAAAAATGTAAGAATTTAAAAAACATGGTATTTTCAATTTTTATCCATTCAGTTATAGAATAAGGTGGCGCCCAGCCCCAAAATGTGACCCACTGCATAGGCCCCACCCATGTCACCACAAGTAGCATCCACCTAGGAAACTCCAGCTGTACTGGCTGAAAAAACTTCTATTTTCTTGAAATACAGTCAATATCTTTTAAACATAATTAACAATATTCTACTGTCAGTCATTGCATTCATGTTGTAAGTCTCATCTCCTGAGTGTATAAGTCTGCAGTTTTCGCAATTGACAGCATGCATGGGGCTAATTGCCTGGATGTATTAAGAAGAACTGGATACTGCATTTAAAGGTGGCACCCATTCATTCCTATTAAAGTTGCTCAGTGGTGCATGGAGCAAGAAAAAAAAAGTAAGCTGTGTGTCCATGTTTCTGTGGGCTTCCTCATGCTTCCACATTTTTGGGCCCAAAGGCATGCAGTGTCCTTTTCCAGTGCATTTGAGACTTCCTCTGGCCAAGCTGACTTCAGGTTGGCTTCTTTTTTACTTGAAAGGGGTCAAATAATTTAATCATGTTTAAATAATCTTTTAGAGTTTCCCAATGTTATTGGACCAAATGGATCCAATTCTGCCAGTAAAACAAGTCCTTTCATGGAGGTTGTGAAATATTTACTCACTGTTTTCCAGCCGCTCCTTTTCCAATGATTGTATGCGGAAACAATGCTTTTCACATGAAGGACCCGGAAGTTATTTACGCGACTATGTCAGACTGGCTTCATAGCCCAGCGCTGTTCCTGGGGGCTTGGGCTAATGGGCACGAAACCTTTTACTTTGGTCTGTTATACCCATGGATGTATTAAGAGAAGTGGATAGCATGTTTCAAGATGGAGCCTCATTAATTCCATTTAAAGTTGCACATTGGGTGCACAAACTGTTTCAGGCTTCCTTCGGCTTCCACATTTTTGGGCGCAAAGAGCTGCCCACACACATAAATGCATGAGAAGACTTAATTTACTCTCCGTTTTGATTTTGATTGGACATGAGGGCTCAAATTGTGATGCATTTTTTATTTATCCAGCCAAGGCAGCTAAGTTGTGAACATCTCATCTTTCTTAGCCAAATATAACACCTTTAGGAACATACTTAAACTCTGTCCAGGGAAAATTGCCCCTTAAACTCCATGCTAAAACTGCCCCCCCCCCATCAAGAAAAAGCTTTCTATGTATTAGTTTGGCCTCCATCGAGCTGTTAAGCAAACTTAGAGTGATTACTCAGCATTTTACTGTGGACGAATGAAGCCTATAATCTAGCCACTTATTAAAGTTAGGGCTCAACAGAATTGTCTTTAGATAAGTTACATATTTAGACTGATGCCTCGGCTTGTATGTCCAGATGTGATTGCTATATATCCTACTTCAGGAAATGAACAGTAGCTTGGCTTTTGAATATGGCTACCTGCTGGAAGCACCAAGAAGAAAGTCAAAGTCCCACCAGACATATGACACAGCAAAGAACACTATTTACTGTATTGTTATCAAGTCACCTCTGACACTAGATTTTGCACATTGCCTTTAATAAATGTTTCCATGCTGATTATCGACAGTTCTTTACCATATAAGTAAGTATGTTTATTCAAAGTGTAAAATCAAGTTTCAGTACACATTACAAATAAGCTCGGTATAAAAATGCTTTGCTGCAAATGGACTGTTTGTTAATCTGTAGGATGGTTAGGTAGCCTGCTAAGTGTACCTGGAGGAATGTAGCAATTGGACTGGTGCTACTCTGTGAAGAGTTCTGTGGGTGATAAGGAGTGACTTGTAATTTGACCTGAATGAAGTTGGGAGCCAGTGAAGTGAAGACAGAATTGGTGTTATTTGTTCAATTTTTTTAATTCCTCTATGAGTTCTGGCAGCTACATATTGGACTAGTTTTTTAATGCTGTAGTGAGGAAGGGTGTGTTACAATTACAAGTCAAGAGGATATGTACTAATGCAATGCTAATATCACTTTTAAAGTTCATGGTAGAAGTGGTAATGTGTTGCATATTTGATCTACTGCATTATGGCCATAGAACCTTGTGTAAAATAACAATAAAAAGATTTTTTTTTCATGAGAGTCTCATATTTTCATGAGTCATTTGGTGGTACTGAGTCAAAGTCATTCAGAAAGTGGAAAGTACAGCACAAATGCCAGTTAGTAGGAATATGAAAACCACAGAAAAGATGGTAAGTATAACTCTGTGTTGCAGGACAGATGTTACTGGTCTTTTGTCAAACACAACAGACTAGTGTGATTATGCTAGTGGTAATTATAAGTACTGTTATCTCATAGCAAGGAGAGCCTGAATGTGTGTCTGTGACAGTATGTATATAATGAACACCAAGTTAAGAGTCAGTAATGCTTATATTACCCAGCTCAAAGAAAGAAGAAGAAGAGAAAAAAAATAGATTACTTCACCAGACTTATCACTGGCTTTGATTTAAATTCTCTGCAGATTTCTGGTGTACTTTTGAACCTGGCCCAGGGTAATACTGAATATTTGGTATCTGACCTCCTATCCTGAACTCTCTTAACTCATCCCTGGTGAGGTCAGTATGCACACATTTCTCACTTTTTCACTGCAGTCGGATGTTGATTCAGTCATGCTGTCAAGCGGGTCTCAGATTTCAAGGTTCTTTGAAAGAAGTGTCTTCTTCTGAACTGAATTTAAACATGAGGTAATTTAAGGCCTAGTGTCAGTGGAATGTGTCATAGTTTGTACACTGTATTTACTTCACCAAACAGAACTAGACTAAAAACACCATAACTAGTTATTATATTCCTATCATCCATTCTTTTTCATATAATGCTAATTTGAGTTTCTAAAATGTGCTTTCCTCATCTCCCTTTGCTATTTAAAATGAAAAAAAAATTCTGGTTTAGAAATTGGTCTTTTATTAAATGGTGACCTCAGTCTACTAACTATTCAATTTGGTTTGTCATAAATACTTACTTAATTACATATCAATGGTAAATATTGTACTTTTTACTCCATAACATTATTTGATATCAATCTAGTACAGATACAGATATAGTTACTTGTTATATTTCAGATTTTACATACAAAACATATGATTAGTTTATAAATTATAATGATTGTTACAGATCAAACTAACCAAGTGTATATAAAGCAATTCATATTAGCTACACCTCAGCTGACATTAAATGCTGTTTACCTGTCATGCATCAATGATAACAATCAAATAACATAATTACCATATATATCACTCACAGGGATAACTACCACTACTTTTGATACTGTACTACATTTTTTGCCAACACTTCTATTCATTTACTTTTGAAAAATGTTAAATGCAGGACTTTCACTTTGTATAGTTTGATATTGCTTTATTTACCTAACAATCTGAATACTTCTTTCACCGCTGGTTATCAATAATCAATGACTTTCCTACTCTCATTTATATACAGTACCAAATAGGTGAGAAGAAAGACAAAAAGGCTGTTTTCATTGATATGTCTCATGCAGATTATTCTCATGTGGACTTTATATTTGTATTGTGACACATAGATAATTGGGTTATGGCTCAAGGGTGGCAGCATCCAAAAGCTCAGGATAAAAATAAACTTAACTCCGTAGTGTTATTCACCCATGTTTGCACCTCCTTCTGTTGAGCATCTACCGTTGCTGTGAGTATTAATACTTTCCTCATCAGACATAGGAGTGAGCTAAGGCAAATCCATCTCCACCCATTTATTTGCTTATTATCCAATGGAAATAAATGAGATGGTGGAATCAACACATGCATTTTCCTCAAAATGGCCAGTGAACAGTTTGTTCCTAATGTCTTCATAGGCAAAGAAAGCAACCTCTAGAAACTGGTTTGAATACTCCAGTTATATGGATGGGGAGTCTATGCTTTTATTTGAGAATAAAATAAACACTGAGTGTGTGTTCATGGGTGTATGGGGCTTAAGAAGACATTTGCTATGCTTTTCATAATTTCCAAACACTTAAGGAACCTGGAGACATTACAACCCCACCCAGGACATCCTCTGGGTGCTGAAGAAAGCAGCCATTTGTTCCCGTTTTTATATTTACACTGATAAAAAGCTGAATTATTCTCATCTGTCCTGTATCACATACCTGTTCCTGTTATAAAAGCTGTTAATTATAAATGAGGGAAACAAAAGTCCATGGTAATTTGTACTTTAATCCACCCACATTAAGTCACCTTGGTGGCGTGCATCAAAGAACCCCTTCATCATAGCGCTGCCCTGCCTTGACATCTCAGAAAACTGTTCAAAGCTGTAAGTGTGACATAAAAATTACCCAATAATACAATTATTAGTCCTTGTCACACTGGGACTATATAATGTTTTGTTTCTATAAGGTCTGTGTTGGGTTAGTGCTCACTCACAAGGGAATATATGTAAGACATGTTTCCTAGATGATGAAAAAATATTTGGATCTACTCATTTCTTGCTTTGATCTTAATCACATACTAGATTAATGCATTTGACCATATATAGTTGATACAAAAAAAGGAATTCAGCCACCAATTTTCATTAAAGAAGCATTTTCATTCAGTATCTTGTGACAATTTAGCGGCATACGGATCATATTCTCTCAGAACATACAACAGTCTGTAACTCATTGCATAGTTTAACAGCGGTTGCCTAGCAGTACCATAACAGTGCAGTGCTTTGCAGGAAAAAATGGCGGTGTGAGTAATGACCTACAGACAACACAACATGAATGCAACAGCCCAGTGTTACAAATACTTCCATATGGGATACTCTGGAGTCTCTCTCTCTTTTTATAGTGTAATAGCAGATCTAGTTACGTTGTATAAAAAAAGGTTACCTTGCCTGATCGTCACCTGCTGGTAGAACTCAGCTTTTGGACTTTTATTCAAATAGATGTGGAGGAGTGAAGTTAATTTTACAGCATACTGACCTCTGGGAACAAAATCTGTTTTAGCTCACTGACAGAAAAATGCTGCAGCTATCCTCTCTCTGTTTGGCTTGGACCTAATTCACGTTTAAGAGTTCAACAGTAAAGTACTACATAAGGTTATTTTCTGTTCACTGTATATATGATAGAATATTCATTACTGTATACTAGCACTTTAAAGTGATCACTAATGTACTAATATGGACAGCGCACAGACAGCAGTCAAAGTGTTATTTAGGAATACTGCCAATTTCAAAGTTAGAAACTTTGAAATAAAAAGCTGAAATGTTATGACTAATGTGTGAGCAAACAGCTGCCTATTTACATATCCAACAGAGCAATATTAGCATTCATCTGGAATTTTCTTACTTTCCACCTGACAAATGTAAGCAAAATATTACCTTTTCTTTTAGCTGTTTTTTCACAACCAACACCTGAGGCACATGTGTGGTTCTTAAGATGATAAATGCTCCACTATGTTCAACTTTCCCTGTCTCTTCTTTGATGCTGAACAGGTAATGTTAAAGTGGGCCTATTGGATCTTTTCTACTGGTTGATGAGAATGAAGTTGTGAGCCAGAAAACCAAAACAATAGGCTAAAAGAGGATAAAACACTATGTAAAGCTGTGGGGAACTCAAGAGTTGGGGATAATTCTCTTTAATTCTCTTGTGGATTTTTCAATAAAAGAGACCCCTTTCTCATTACACATAATTGTTTATATCCATTGTTAATGGAGACATCACATGCTTTCTGTATTTTTCTGTCATTTAAATATATATTAATAATAAAATAATAATGTTGGATATCTATGTTAAACATAATTAAACTGAACTGCAAAGTTACCTCTACTTCCCCATCAACCTGACATCAGATTACTCACACATGCCCACAGTAGTATTCATCGCTAAGGTCATTGCTAACGTTGTTCCACGGGTTGTTTGAATTGACAACTCTTATATTTTGGATCAGATTTTGGCTCAAATATAGTTTAGTTTTGGTCTTCAACAACTCTTGTTCCACTGTGTTCACTCGCTAGTTACTAACTGTCTTTCTCTTGTTTGAAGGTACTGGAGGGGAAGGTATAATGGATTTCAGAGCTTGTTTGCTGAAAACAGCTGCTTGCTGCAACTGGAAATGAGGCTGGAGTAGCAGTGGAACTAAACTAAAAGAAAAAAAATCAAAACCAAAACAATCAGCTGAAAGACACAAAAACGCTCCATAAAAAGCTGAAGGGGACCGCAGGGTCAGGTGATAATTATTTGTGAGTTTGTTACCATGAGATGCTCCTGTCACATCATACATCACTTGATGGATTGCAAATATAGAAATATTGACTATTGCAGCTTTGTTATGTACTGTGGCCAGAGATTTCTACAACACGTCAGCAGTACAATCAAAACGAAACTATTTTGGAATATGTGCTGCAATTTTTAAATAAACTTCATATATTCTTTATTTCACTTTTTTTTTTAAATACAGAGTTAGTGTATGTTATGTATTTAAGACACAGCTACAGTTACTCATAAACTTCTATAAGCATTTATGAGTTTTTCATCAAGCCATACATTCTGCACTGTGTGCTTCTGTGAGGGGTTGGTAATAAACATGAACTCATAAGCAATGTCGTTATAGTCTGCTGAGGACCTCATATGCTCATTTTATTTTATGGTTTTGGAACAATATTTTCATGGCACTGTGTCATTGCTTTTCCCTAACAGCGTTCACATTTTAATCTCTGCCAAAACAGTGCCTTGCATATTCCTTTGAGGAATGAGTGATTATGTGTGATTTGTTTCATTCAGTGAGACTTCACTAATAAGCTGTCCAGACAGTGGGATGTAAATGAATCATTAATTAATCAACTTCAATTGGAACTTGCTTAGCCTAAATCCCTTTATCAATGGATGCTACTTAATGCAAGATTTTACTCATTTGACATTTTAATTTAACAAAAAAGGTATTAAAAAATTGCTATTTCTAAAAAAAAGTCCAAATATCCAAATTTCTGAAATGGTTGCTTCTTGAATAACAGCTCAGTAGAGGTAGTTGGAGAGATGGCAAAAGGTAGGAAAAGGTAAGGAGAAATTCCCGCTCCAAATTTGTGACATCATCCTCCCCACAGCTCCAGACCAAACAGGGCTATGTGTCTGGTTTTCATTTACTTCTTTTCTCTCTTGCTCACCCTCTCCTTTCCTCTGCTCTCCCTCCTCTTTTTTTCCCTTTCTTTAGAGAAAGTGGGAGGAGGAAGAAAGAAGTGGCAGAACTCCAGGAGTTTGGAAGTTTGTCCCATCCCTGCCTTGAACTCAGTACCACAGCTCCTCTGGTTTAAGACCGAGAGGGTGCCTGTCTCCTTCTGTCTCAACCTTTTTCCCCTTCACTCAGGACCCCTCTCTCTGCACATCCCATATCAGTGGCCTTATCACTGCCTTCCTTCGGGAGGTGCTGGAAAAGCCCAGCAAGGGAATTTACTTGGAGGATAATGACTAAAAGTCCAGCTCGCATTTTACATAACTGAGTTTTTCTTCAAATACAAATACAGTGGAGGAGTACAGCTACTTCAGCTCAGGGTAAGTTTTAAATCTGCTATGTTGTTCTGGTGGATGTTGCAAAAAAAAAAAATTGCTCTTTGTTTTTTTTCCAAACACATGCTTGCTTCATTTCTCAACTTTTACTGCCCTTAAGATGGACCTTGATTGCACCGCATGTTGATTATAAATAGTGCACTGACCAAAGCATAGTTTCCTGTCATAACATGTAAGCTTAGGATGGGTGTCATAATCACAGGGACGCACAGAGTTTTTGGCTTATAGCTCATAAATATCAGACATGCGTTTAACAGTAGGACTCAAACCTATACTTTAGTGGTGAGAGTGCTGCAAGGGCAAGAGGTGAGCCACAGTTAGGGAGAAGAAGGAAATCTCAGCAATGTTATGTCTCAGGATATGTGGGGAGTACTGCATGTGAGTGGAGAGGGGCGTGTGTGCTCTGTCTTTCTCCTCAATACGTCTTAAAATGCTCCGACTGTGTTTGACATTTTTGGTTCTTGTGAACTTTTTCTCACTGTAAAAAGTAAAATCCCTGAGATGCTACATCTGTAGTCATGTGATTCCAGATCAGTAATAGAGCTGTAAACCTGTAAGGAGTTGAGTTGCGCTTTTTAACTTAGCTTTTGTCAAACCCTATTTTCTGTGAAAAAGGGCAGTTTTTGTGTAATTAATGAATAAAGTAATATAGCAAATTATTTAAATCCTGTATAAGAAACTGATCATGTCTTTGCACTTTGTTAGTATATTGTGAAAATGTACTTTGGTAACTTAGTTACATGTAAATTGAAAGGGGGGATCTGTAGTCAAAAGTGCAATTGCATCCATGTTTCAAAATCTCTACATCCAAGTGAGCTCTACAGAAGAGTAGTTGGATGTGGAGATGTTTCCACTGCATCAGTAGCCCAAAACCACACCCTCTCTGAAATGAGTGCAAGAGTGGAAAAGTGTGAAGAAAGTGTTTTCCACACTACTGGCCAGATGAACAAGGAGAACCAGAAGGGGTTTGGTCCGTTGAACGAAAAAGGTGGGGTGGGTGGTGATGGTGGTGGTAGTGGGCTGTGGGGTTTAGGGTACCAGGTGTGAGCCATTAATCTTCCATTTCTCCTACAAGGCTGTCCAAGTACAGACAGAGGAATTCAACCGTGTCCTCATTGCAACATTTTATTGTGTGCATGCAGAATTTGATGCACAAATTAAGTTATTTTATTCTGTCAAGTATCAACATAATGAAATTACACTGGAAATGGCCAAAAGTAATTCTCATGAGCTTCTGCTTCCATGTAGCTTTATATTTTCACATAACTTGTTGCTATGATACAGAGAGGAAGAACTTGGTCATTGTTCAAAAGCAAGAGGAAACTTAGTGTGTGCTCCAGATTTGGTATTTGGTATAAAGCATTTTTTACATAATTTACTACCAGCATTATCACAAAGCTACACATCCCTTTGGTAGCTAGTATCAAATCAGTTTTGGCTGAGCTGCATCAGGAGAATACATAAGAGAGGATTTTTAGAAATACTGTATAAATCAGCATGTGTAGGTTTTATTGCAATTCCATTCTCTACAGTCTTTTTTCTCCATGATGCAACACAGATGTCTGGAAGGTTGGAGCAATTTTCAGAAAGGTCTAGACTCAGAGAACTACCTC
Source organism: Euthynnus affinis (assembly GCA_029490765.1). Classification (NCBI taxonomy): domain Eukaryota; kingdom Metazoa; phylum Chordata; class Actinopteri; order Scombriformes; family Scombridae; genus Euthynnus; species Euthynnus affinis. The sequence continues at coordinate 27,482,008 of CM055850.1, forward strand.
TGTAAAGTTCTCTCTCTCTCTCTTTTTTTAAGGAAACATAAATAAAAGGAAGTACATCAGAAGCAACCATTCACACTATTACACACTGGTCATTGAAAAAACCAGACAGGGTGTGTGATTATGGCAGGTCATCTTTGAGTACTTTTTGTGTCCTTAAAGGTGTTGATAAAGAAAATACATTACAACTACTAGACCACAGAGCTGTTCAAAGGTATATTAGGAAAAAATACATATTAGAAATAAACTGATCTCACTCAGCTGTTAACAATGAATCTTTAGTTCGTTGTTACAAGCAATTTTGTCATATGATTCTCTGCCATCCTGACCAATATTGCACTAGTGTCAAGTTCAATACTTGAGCTCTGCAAGCCCAAATGCTTACATTGGCCATGATGCTTGAACACACATCTGCTAGGTGTCAGACGGACTAATACACACCAGCTGTGGGGAACTGCCCGCCCAGCCTGACTCCCCTTCCTCTTTTAACTTTATCATTGATTCTCCTCTCATCTGTGTAACACATGTCACGTCACATGCTTCCAGTTGAGGGTTGGATGTACAGATCTACACAGTCTTGGATTGTGATTGTGATTCATACATGTGGAGGCAAATAAGTGCAAAGTCACACAGACTTTACATTTTCTCGCCAGTGAGTGGCAGTGTAGAGTGTCTCACACTCAGAAGCAGCATTACAATGTAGAAAGGAATTGCATCCATTGTGACTTCACGTATGTTTCTGATTGCTTAGCTTCACATTTGTGAACAGTTTATTCTTTTGTGCATAGAGAAGAACAAGCTGTCATGATTTATTTTTGCATTTTTGGCATTAATGTGTACAAGGATGTAAGTCAATCATAAGTAATATTAACAAGTACTTAGGCACAATGTGCAAATGTGAACCATTAAGCTCATGTCATTCTGTGTGGTTTGGACATTATAGTTCTTTATTAGATGCACATTATCGTTCCAACTTTTAAGTGAAATCTGGCCAATACAGTTATTTCCTCTGTGCATGTGTATGTGTGTGTGTGTGTGTGTGTGTGTGTGAGTGTGTGTAAGCTTGACATGCAACAAGATTCAAACAAAAGTAAAAGAAATATAAGCAGCATCTGCTAGTGGAAGGGATAAATTGATCTCCTGATATGTGGAGGAGGATATGATGTAATTTCTGCTGCGCTGTCTAAAAGATTAATTGCCAAAATAAATGCAAATCTGCCAATGTGGCAGGATCTCTACCAGATGTATTCATAGGCAACTTTTTGGTTGTAGGAAAATGTGATTTTTGGGAGAAACGTAATTGCACCTGGATTGATGTTTTTCTTCAAATATCAGACAAAGTTTTTTTTTTGCAAAATGTTCTCACTCCTCTGGTATTGCCTTTGAACATAAATCATTAATGGAGAAAAGTTGATTTTTTCAATTCATGGTTGGTACATCCATAATCCAGCTGCAGATAGTGTCAGTGTATAAGGGAAAAGCCTGATGTTTATTTTTTTTTAAACTTTATTGGAATTACATACTCAAACTTGTCAAGTATGGCTGGCTGTGTTGCTGTGGTCATTTGCTTATTTTGTTCATGTTCTGTGTCAAAAATGCATTTTTAAATTTGAATGTAAAGCCAAGCCTCTCTGTATTGTAGCTTTTGTTTAGTGAAACCTTTAGTGTCTGTAAAGTGACTGGGCCATGCCCCTCCTCCTTTAATAAGAGGTCTATTTATTGTAGTGAGTGTAATTAATTCAAATGGTATCTGTCACCAAAACTAATTAATATTGCACTGCTTTTTTAGTGTGTTTATGGTTTTTTTTTCTTTGTGTGTGCGTGTGTGTGTGTGTATGTGTGTGGTCTAAGCTATAAATGAGTGTGTGAGGTCCAGCTGCAAATGTACGTTAGAGTTTTCATGAGTACATTGTAGTGTCTTGTTCTGTAAATGCTAACTGACACTGTTAATTACAAATAAATCCACACAGCATGTTCTGCTCAATGTGTTACATAAACTGTCCTGCTGAAATGATGATGCATCAGAGAAACACACACATGCAGCTGACATGAGCAGGGAATGAAAACATGCCAAGCCATAACTCCTCATCTTCAGCACATCTTTTTTATTATTAGACTTCCATGATGTTTTATATATTTGGATGTCTCTGCTGTGGACAGGCTCAGACATATAATAAGATACAGTAGATATACCTGGATCAGTAGCTTCTAAAAGCCCTTATATGTTGGATATCGGATTTTAGCGACTTCCAGTGGTAGTAGCAAAAAAGACAGGAATGGCTTTTATCTGTGGACAGTGAGATTGAAAGGGTTGAAATCAGTGGAGTTACTGAGTTGTCTGGGAATGCCAGAAGCATGTTTGGTGCAGAGGATTTAGACCAAGACCTAATAACTACTTTGGGACACTGTAAGTGATGGGTTTATACCACTGAACAGATGTATTAATCAAATTAATGGGTAGAACATTTAAAAAAAAATATTTACCTTCTTGCAATTTATGAATTCCTTATTTGTGCCATTGGCAAACTAAATTTTAAAGCTGCACTAATCAATATCTTTATTTTAACGTTCGGTCAAATGTGGAATATGAAAGCGGTTGCTTGTAGTGAAAAACTCCACTCAGAACTCAAAACTTTAAGTTCATTGTTTTGGTTTTAAACCTCTCCTGTGTTTCCAGTGCAATAGCTCTGATTATCCCACTGTGTGCGTCTTGCTCAGCAAGCTGACAGATTAGCAGTTAGCAGCTAGCTGGTGAACATAGTGGAGTATGAGCCTTTTTGCCCAAGAAAAACGAACTTCAGGGTCATAAATTCAGTCACCAAAAATTACCTATACATATGAGTGACAGACACCATCTAGCAGTCATAGTAATTATGACCTGTAGAAGTGATACAGTTCAGATGAAGTCTATATGAGGTGAATTCCTTATTAGGAGGAGGTGGTTTGGGATGGTGATACTTGGACTTAGTTGCAGGAGACAGCTGTTTACTTCCTGTTCACCTCCTGTTCGCCTGTAAGTGATCATTTGAACACAAAGACTTGTTGTGGAGCATTTAGCAACTAAAGAACCGGATACCAAAACCAAAACAAAATGAACATTGGACTCACATTCACACTAGTTCAAACATTTATGCTGCTCCATTTCTGTTGGGTGTGTAAATAGGCAAAAGTTTGCTAACATGCAAACTGTAAAAACTTTATAAGGTCACAATATATTAAACATGTGTGTGATATTCAGCTTGTTGTGGAGCCCCCAGTGGCCAAAAGAAAAAAATGCTGCTGTGAGAGAGTGAATCAATTTGTAGACAGCATATTTGTACTTTCTCTCTGAGCATTCTGTCTTAACCTTCTCCCCCAGCTGCCATTGTTTTGGCTCCTTGTATCACAGCAAACAGGACTCCACTGTGCTACTATGTTTTCCTCTGTGGCGGTGAGGGGAAGCCATAGTGTTGACACATTGGCCAAGCCTGGCAAACTCTGTAGAGAAGTGGCTTTTGAGTGACCTGAAATCACATGAGCATGAGTGGAGAACATAAACATCTGTTACAGTGTCCAAGGAAGCTTAGATTTCCTTGAAATGCAGGAACTTGGTGATTTAGGCCTTATATCTGGATAGTGACACATATTTCTCACTGCAAGTGTGAATTCTATTAAAATGTTACTTTCTTCTTATGATCTTTACTTTGGTGAAATGTATGCAAGCACTTTACATGTTGTTTTTATATCATTAAAGTTATGCCAGAATATAATTTTGCAGAAAACATGATCTTTTGGGACCTTTGGGTATTCAGTTAGCATTCACAGATGATGAATGTGTTTTCTGTAGCCCTCAAAAATAACTTATGAAGTCCAATAACTTTCCTCAACTGTGAATGGCCTCATTCTTCAAATAATGTTTGGTCAGTGTGTATTAATGATCAGACTGATGGACAGAAAACAAATGCATTGTTTCTTCCACTAGTTTAGGTTTTCAGAGTCTCTGTCTCATCTGTAAAGTGCTGTCTGCATAAACAGTGGACAAAGCAAAGTATAAACACAGTGACTCCAGCTAACATAATGCCTCCAGTGTTGTATTTAATCCAACAGCCATATGTTTATAATTCATTAATTCTGCGTATCCTGGATTCAGATGTAGCTGACCCAGGCTTTCCTATCCTTGTGAAATGGTATCTTTCACTCCAGAACCAAATCTCATTTAATTTGAAAAAGATTAGAGGGTAACTTTGTCAAGAATTCACCACAGACAGTGACATTTTCCACACCCGCAAATAGCCAGCAATACTGGTATGAGTTACTAGCCAAGGTTTAGAATCAGACACAATGCAAAATAAGCAAAAACACTTTAGCATGTATCTTCATCTGCTTTGCCTTTTGCTCTTCAATCTAAGACCTGTGCAGTCTGTGCCTTTATTTGGGCTGTGTTTCGCATGCCAGAATGTGCTACCTTTTTGTTTTAATTTTAAATAGTTGCAATGATGAGCTCAATTCGCACTTGCAAGAACTCTTTTGATAGTAGTGATATGTACCAAAATTGATTTTGTTGTATTTATATTACTGGCACTCTTTTTTCTGGAGGTAGCCTAAAATTTAGAAAAGCAGGCTCATTACTGGAAGGTTGCTGGTAATGGCAGGATAAATCTGGGTGCCTTTGAGCCTTAGACCTTTAGACCCTTAGCTCTCAACTGTTCAGTGGTGCAGCTCATTGGACAAACAGAACTGTTTGTGGTTATAATAGTCAGATCATTCTTGACCTGACCCAACTTGAAACAAACCATAATGAAAGATATATGAAAAGACCAGAAAGAGGTTTTTTTTTTAAATCAATTTATCCTTGAAAAACAGGTCTTTTAGAAAGTGTCATATCTGCATTTCCCACCAGAGGGCAGTAATTTTCCATGATTTTACAGCTGTAACTCAGTACCTGTATATCATCTTCCATCACCACAAATACACCTTAAATAATGTAATTTTCTGGAATGGGGGAATGCAAACTTCTTGCTCATTCTAGATAAGTTTCCTCTGTTTAATTCTCATACCAAAAATCTCTAATTATCCAAGCCCCACTTTTTACAGTACACATTAGAGCTGCCCTCAGCACTGAGCTTTTATTGTGTGTCTGCCAGCAGGCACAGGGGCTGTTGAAGAGGCTCTTCTGGGACTTAAACAACTGTCTACTTTCATTCACCTGTAATTAGCCTAATGGTGAAGACTTCATTGGTCATAGACCATATGTGGCCACCTCAAGCTTTTTATTTTTGGGGCACCTTTTTCATATTGCATATCAGTGTTTATTCTTGTCTGTAAATTCTACCTAATTGCAGAGTACTGTGTTTGCCAGATCACAGTTGGGAGCTTGGTTTATTTGGGTGGTGTTTTTCTCAGATCAGAGTTTTTGCAGTTTTACATTTGTGTTTAAATGTAATTGCTATTGTGTTCCATGCAGCTCTGGTTGCTCTTGTAATGATCAAAAATTGTAATTATCACCTCAGGGTGGTCTGATATTTTTTCTATTAAATATCTGTGTGTGTATGTGTGTGAGAGAGTGCTCTTGGAATTGTATCTCTGTTAGGACCAATTAAAAAAAATATTTTAGACCTTGAGATTGAGGACATTCTGAAAAGTTTAGGCAGGTTCAAGGATTAAGACTTGGTTCATGGGTAAAGGTTAGAATAAGGTTTTGTTTGTTTTATAAGATGGCATGTTTGGGGATGCATAGTTAAAAAGAGAGTCCTCACAAGTACCAGTGTCTCTGTATGTGTTTGTGTGTACTTGTACATTTATCTGAGAGAGCATTGAGAGTTCTATGAGAGCATCTCTGGGTTTAACAGTGCCAGAGTGAATGCATGCCAGCTCTCAAAGAGCTAGAACTTCATTTTTTCGGTTATCTCTACTTTTGCTTTTGCTGCAGAGCAATAATGTGTGCGCACATCTTGACAACGGTTCGGCCATCACTTAATGATATCATAAGATTGGAGGGCTGATCAAAAATTGTGTTGAAAACCTACCTGCAGAAATCTCCTGAATTCAGAAACTCTGACTTCTGAGACAACAGGGGGTCCATGCAGCAGTTAATCATATTTGGGATTAAATATCTAGAAAGACCAAGTCAAGGGCAATTGAAGAATACTCTTGCACACCTTCCCATGTGCTAAATGCATAAAGTCAGTAGTGAGCCGTGTGTGACCTTTCTTTCATATCCTGTGACATTACTTGACATTACAATAGGGGAAAATCTGACTAAATAGAAAACATATACCCCTGCTGTGAAACTGGACTTTCCAGTCCAACACACCTCTTAAGAACACATTATTCTGAGAGTTGGAAAATTCAGTCCTTGCCAAAGAGAGTTAATTACTAAAGCACATTGGCTGGTAGTTTTAACAGGTGGTTCTGATCATCACCACTCCATGCCTCAGGTCTGCTACTGATGCATGCTGCAGCTCCCTCGCTAACACAGATACTAGGTAGCCATGCAGGCTACATGCATGTTATTTAACTTATTTTATGATCTTTTGTATTTGGCTTATTTAGCTTTTTCTTGTTTTATTGGTTAATGTGATTTTAAATTGTTTGTTATTGTTGTTGTGTTTGTGGGGACCCTGGGAAAACACATCCATACTTACACAACAGTATAGATCTCAAATTCTGCCATTAAAAAATAACCTGCAGTCACGTTCACACCATCTAACAGCCATAGTAATGTACTCCAGAAGAACCCACAGGGCTGTGGTATGCCACTTCACAAAACTTTTATAAATCATTGTCAAAAAATAATTATGTTTTATGGTGTTATGGCTATGCTATGGTTAAGGTCTGGTTAGGAAACCACTAAAACCACTCGGTTAGGTTAGGGAAAAATCATGGTTTGGGTTAAAATTATCACTTGAGATATGGTTTATACTTCCTTAAAGTTACACAACATTTGTTGTCATGGAAACAGCACAACGTTATGGTTTTTTGAAAAATGTCCCAACTCAAATGGGAAGTGAACAGTGGTCTCCTGCAGCACATTTTGCCATCTATCTATCTAGCCACCCACCCAACCCGCTATCTAGACATTCACCCAACCCACCTTCTCCTAACAATCTAATCAAATCACCACCAGTTCAGATGACATCATACTGATCATACTGATGTCATCTGAACTGCATCATTTCCCTGGTTCATAGTTACTATGGCCATTATATGGTACAGATGTAACTATATGTTGTTTCTACTGGCCCGAATTTTAGACCTACACTGTCATTTTTCTTCTGAGGATGGGCTGCAGGAAAACTAGCGATGCTTTGTGCAAGCTAATGGTGATCCAAATGATGAGTAAAGAATAGTAGCAGTGGGATATTGCATATTCTTACACAAAATGCAAAAGAGACTGTCTGTTTGTTGAAGATTAATTGTTACATTCTTGGCCAATGAAACAAGCTTATGCAATGTTGTGTGTTGTATTTAGAGAGGCAGTGCAGCAAAAAAGTGTGTGAGTGAGACATTTCAAATAGGATATCCCTAACGTCTGCATCCATATACAAACAAGAAACATGTTCATCAAACCACTCCAGCAATATGTGCTGTGGCTGTGAAAATGTTTAAAAGACCTTAAAGCAGTCCAAGTTTGTACCGGGGCATATTTATTTCAAATTTATTTCACATACTAAGAGTCATAACATTTTGCTTTAATTAACATTTGCTCATTTAACCTTTTCAGTAGACTCATACATTTTGAAGTCTGAGGCATTGGGCAGGCCTTGTGGTCTTATGTTGATATTCATATTACTTTTTGTTTCTGGTTTCACAGGTGTCCTCTTTTATTCTTCTGAAGATGAGGAGGCATCGGTTGTTACCGCTATGTGCCATTCTGGGCGTCCTGTTCACAGGACTCCTCCCTAAACTTGACGCTCAGGAAGGTAAGTTGAACTAAGTTAATCTCTGCTGCAGAGGACCTGTGTACCAGTAATACTTTTTCCAGTTTTCAGCAATGCTCAGTGGAACATTTTTTATTTTTTGCTTTCATAAACCTATGTAATCTACCTTTAAACGCGTTCAAATATTGCAAAGAAAAATGGAATTGGAACAAGGGCATTCCTAACAAAAACAAAAATCATTAATGTAGATGAATTATTCATCACTTCTAATGAACATTGTTGCTGAATTGGGTTTTTTTTTTTCTATTATTATTATTATTTTTAAAAAATGAATTCAAACTTTGTATCTCAACATTGGACAAAAAATAGAGGTCTTAGGAGATATTAGAATACCAAGTCCAGTTAGATGCTTTTAATAAACAAAGCAAAATGGTTCTATCTTTGAATTACCAAAATATTACAGTTGTGTTATGCAACAGTATTCGTGTTTGGCACCAAAATACATTATTGATATCAAACACCAAGCATCTTTTCACTGGTCTTCCATTACTTCCTCCAAACACCAAGTTTTCTCTTTTAAAGATTGTGCACAAGGGTTGGCAGCTGATATATACTTTCTAGTGGATTCATCCTGGAGTATGGGAAAGGAGAACTTTGAGCATGTCAGACAATTCCTGTACAGCATGATACAGACACTGCACCAGGTTGGAGGGGGCAGGTTTAAATTTGCCCTTGTGCAGTACAGTAGCAAGCCTGAAACTGAGTTCCAGCTGAACAGCTACCCAACAACACAGGGAGTCCTGGCACACATCAAGGCTATGTCTTATCGTGGTGGGGGCACCCGAACTGGCCTGGGCCTGGATTTCCTGATCCGCACCCAAATGAACATTGCTTCGGGCAGCCGTGCTGGTGAAGGAGTGGCCCAGGTGGTGGTGGTGCTAACAGACGGGCGCTCCCAGGATGACGTGGCTGAGCCAGCTCAGGTGCTGCGGCTGGCAGGCGTGGAGGTGTTTGCAGTTGGAGTTCAGGATGCAGTGGACTCTGAGCTCAGGGAGATGGCTAGCCAGCCCCATGGCACTCATGTGTTCAGTGTAGACTCTTTCCTGACCTTGCGGGATATAATCCAAGATTTAGTAGTGGGGCTTTGCGGTGCAGTGACCCAGTCAGGGGGGTCTCCTGTGGCAAATGAGGCCCCTGTGGCTGGAGGAGGGACAGGTAATGAAATGGGACCAGTGTCACTACCATACTAATGTGTCTACATGTGCAGGAAGAAGCTGCTGGATATGTGGTTGTGACTGGGTTTTACTATTAACGCAATCAAATTTACTTAACCATAATAACCTTTCACTCTCCACCTGCAAAATTAACATCACTTGTTTTGTCTCACCACATTTAATTACAACCCTAATGCTTTAAAAATCACGTCACGATTTGCATGTGATTGACACCCCTACTACATCTTAGATTAAGGTGTTTAGTTTGTAATAACATAAATATACCCTTACACAAAGCCAGATCAAATAAAATGAGTGTGGATTGAAAGACAACTATTTAGGCGTTGTGAACATTCTGTTCCAAGGGCTTAAAATATGGTAGTTATTGAGTAGTCTGCATACAGCAATAACATTATAAAATTCATAATCCATAGCACTATTTTCAGATGATGCCTGTTTCTATAAGACACAGCTGTAGGTTGTAGACATAAGCATATAGACAGCAACAGAATAAAATCAGAAAATAAAATAATTGCATCCTCAGATTAAGAACGGTTCTTTAGAAAACCTTTAGAAGAGAATATTGTCTGAAGGATGTCTTACTTAAAACATAACATCTCAAAATCAGTCAGTGAGCTCTTAACAAAAGCTAACCATGCACAACTGCTTATGTGTCTTGTGTGTGTATGTTTGTCTTTATCAGTCACAATGTCTATCTTTGTAAAATATGTGCAATATTCTGTATTTGAAACAGTGATGAACTTGCCTGGACTCATCCTTGACCTACACAAGAACTGCTTTGAGAATGTTTTTATATGTAAATGTCCAGAAATTATTTGCAAAAATGTTACAGTAAATTAATAGAGTGAGAAAGATGAACTTCATTGAAGGGTAGTTCATAATAAATCATAAATTAATTGGAAGCATCACCAATATACACGATCGTACTGATTTTATATGGAATCACATCTAATACATTCTCAATCGGAACTTGGAGGCACCAAGGATGGGCCACAGGGTCATGACTGGTCACTTTATCTGAGGTCCATAACAAGAGTCTGCATGGGATGGCTGAACTCAGTGGAGCTTTTAAAAGGGACTTATCAAATAAATCTAATAAGAAACATTAGTGATAAAATATCTTATTAATTTTGTACGTGTTTTCTTTTGATTTGCTCTTGTTATTATAGTATGGCAAGTCTGAAGAGTCAGTTTGTCTAATCTTTTTACATGGCCTGAATATAATTTATATAATTTAACACCCTTGTTTTCACCTTAATTTGTTAGAAAAGAATTTTCTCGTCTTGTGCCCCCAACATTTTGTAAAAAAAATTTCAGTATTTCAGTTCAGAATACTCATTGAGCCACATTTAACCAATGTCAAATTCAATCTCCTTTATAGTGTCACTGAGTTCTAATCTGGCCTTGACTGGGAAAAATGTAGCTTTTCTAGAATTTAAGATAAACACTGTTTTACTGTTACAGTCATCTGGAAAACTGGCTAAGTTACACTTATATAAGTGGTTAGCAATTATACTGAGTGCAAAACTACTGTACTTGATCAGAAATTCTCACGTTACTGTAATTCATATCCAACCATAATAACCATTCTATGATATAGGAAATCAAGTGACAGTTTACAGCAAGATACAACAAATTCAATCACTTCAGGAAATCTCCTTGGTTCAGCCTACATGCAGTATGATGTGTTTTGCAATGTTGTTATTGATTTGTTCACTTTGAATGTTACTTGACACATGCAATGATACACTAGCACAAATACTTTTTTTGTCTCTGTCTCACTGTGTTAACGCTTTCACAAGTTCCATTTTGTTTTGTTTTCTCTCTCTCTCCTTAAAGCGCAAGATTCAGCTGACCTTGTACTCTTAATTGATGGATCAAAGAACGTTGGAGCCGCAAACTTCCCCTTTGTGCGTGATTTGGCTTTGAGAATCATTGAGGGCCTTGATGTGGGCAGGGATACTGTTCGGGTGGCCTTGGCCCTGTACAATGCCGACCCAGAGATAAAGTTCTATCTAAATAGCTATGACAGCAAAGCATCAGTCCTGGAAGCTGTGAAGGGACTTTCCTACTCAGGGGGCGATGAATCTAACCTGGGCGCCGCTTTGGAGGAAGTTGCCGAGAGCCTTTTGAGCCAAACAGCTGGGGGCAGGGCAGACGAGGCTGTGCCCCAGATGGTGGTGGTTATCAGTGCTGGGCCATCCACTGATGATACTGGTGCTGGTGACCGGGCCCTTAAGAGGGCTGGCGTTATCACATTTGGCATGGCGATTGGTGATACTGCCACTGCAGATCTGGAAACAGTTGCTACAGATAAGAGTTTTGTCCTGTCAGCTCCTGATTTCAGAACAGTGGCAAGCATGGGTGACCAGCTGAACCCATACATTAACGGGGTGGTCCAGCGCACCATTATAGTTCAAAATGAGTTCGCAGAAGGTATGTAACTTCTCTGTAAATGTTGTCGGGGAATTGTAATTGCAGAAGGGGACTTTATAAATTTAAAGCCCTTGAGAGCTCATAGTGAATGTAATAAACTGTAGTTACCTAGTAAGTTATTATAACAAACATGTTATCAAATACTTACCTAGGAGTACTTTCACATCCAAAAGAAAGTTACTTTTTCACCACTCAAAAAATATCTGCATCTCTTTCCTTTACTAGATTACTCTCTTAATCAGCCACTTTCCACAGCCAGCTTTCCACAATTTACACACTGGCAGGTAGGGTACAACTGGCTGGTGTGAACTTAGGTGCTGGGATCTACTGCCCTCGGGTCCTTTATGGGTATTGTGTGAGTGACTCACCATACAGACTGGTGACCCAAGATAATGACCTGAAAGCACCTTAATAGTTGCACAGGGCTACAGAGGGGGCTATTGATTTTTAGAGGAATTGGCAGCCATTTCATATCACAGTATTGTGTGAGCATATCAAAAAGCTCCTTGATAATATTTTCCCCAAAAACAGAATTTTCTCTTCAGTACAGTTCTAATAGTCAAACAAAACAAAAATAATAAAAATGAAATTCCAATAATGATTGTACCACAGAGAACAAATATTTGCAAAACAAGCAGTTTCAGTAATTGGCCTCCTTACAATAGGTTTTGTAGAGACAAGCAGAGACTTGTTGTTGGGTTGTTCTATTAATATTTTAAGCTTAACCGATATCTTCTATGGTACTTGTGGATAATATTTGAACAACAAATATTTTCTTGTGTTAGTGACAGCTGTCACAACATCAATTTAAAAATATACTTTTGATTTTGCTTGCCAATTGTAATTCATACCTTCTGAGTATATAGCTTTAAGATATAATATTTATGAGGCCTATCTCTCTTTTTGTAGTATGTTAATATTCAGTAAATTAACTGAATTTCAACACATATCCCATATCCTTTAAATTTAATTATAGAACATCTTTTGTGGGCTAAATCTTTAGTCATGAAATCAGCGTTATTCTCATATTAATGGCTTTTCTTTTCTTTTCAGCCTTGGCAGTTGGAAAAAGAGACATCATTTTCCTCCTTGACAGTACAATGGGTGCAACAATTATCAACTCTGTGCGTGAAGTCATCAAGCGGTTTGTTGACAGAATGCCAATTGGTCCAGATGAAGTTCAAGTGGGTGTGGCCCAGTTCAGCAATGTTCCTCGACTTGAGATGGACCTCAACTCCCATGGATCCAAGGATGAAGTGACCGCTGCTTTGGGCAAAATCAAACCAAGACCAGGACAGACAGTCAACATTGGAGCAGCCTTGGACTTTGTACGGACAAATATGCTGCGGCCCGAGAAGGGCAGTCGCATGCAGCAGGGGGTGCCCCAGCTTGTTCTGTTGATGACCAGTAAAAAGTCCAGTGACAGTGTAAAAGAACCTGCAATGGCCCTACAGCGAATGGGTGTGTTGACCCTGGCTGCAGGCTCCAAGGCTGCAGATGAGCAGGAACTGAAGGACATTGCTTTTGCTGACAGCGTTGTGTTCATGCTGAAGGACTTCCGCATGCTGCTTCGCAACCCAATGGCAATTACTGATGCACTCTCCACTCTAGCTGGGGTGGTGGTGACTGAAGTACCCACTGAACCAGGTAATATTTTTTCTATTCAGTTGCCAGTATTTTTCTACCTTGCACCTAAATCTCTGTTTTAATTTCAGTTTTAGATTTAATTCTTTATTTAAACGGTGTTAATTTACTGCTAATGCGAACTGAATATGTCCTGTTGCTTCACATAGAAAGCTTTTGACATTATACTATTGGGATTTTTTTTATTGTGAAGTAGCTAAAGGAAATGCAATGTATTTTTCACCAAGTATTGTTAGTATTGACAATACTATGTCAGTATTTTTAGAAGGTAAGGTTTTAAATATTGCAGAAAGGAATGATAAAATAGGACAGCCATACTGAGCCAGGTAGATTTAAAGTTACACACACACAGACAAACACACACACACACACACACACACACACACACACACACACACACACATACAGCATACCAAAGTACATTGAAGCTGTTTTGCTGTCATCTGCTGTCTTGTGCTGGGCCAACACTTTACTAAGACACTTTAATTTGTCACTCATCTGCAACTGCCCATAGCAACTTCATCACCATATGACATCTTAAAGGGGACATATTATGCTTTTCCTTATTTTCAGTATATATAATGCTACAATGTTGGATATTCATGTTAAAAGTGGCGAACATGTCAAATAATGAGGTAAACGTATAAAGAAGTAATCCCTGTGAGAAAAAAGTTCTGGCTTCAGACTGCTCTGAATGCTCGGCTTCTAACATTTTTTTGTCTACTACTATTTTCAACTACTTCTACTACTATGTTACAGATTACATTATATGGTCATCTACTGCATGCAAGTTCACTGCTCTGCTTCACTAATATTATGGCATTTTCACATAGTTTTCGAGGTAATCATGCTGAGCCATGACTCGAGTCGAGCTGGCATGCTGTGAGTGTTTTTCCACTAAACAGTACAGCAAAATAAAATAAGTTGTTTACTTGCTGGAGGTCTGCTGGTCATAACATCACTGTGGCTGTTTCTGCTTGTACTGTTCCTCTCTGCATTATTTCCAATTGATCCGCTGAATGAATAGCTCCAAATTTCTCCATATCTTATTATTTTGACTGCCTTTTAGTGCTGCTAGAAAAACTCTACAAATTCAGTGCGGAACATGTTTCACTTCCTGTAAATTCTTCACAATAACTGCCTCCCATTAATTAGTCATTTAAAAGCTTTTAATTTTAAGCAGTAAAGCTATGGAGCTTTTTCCCTATCTTTATTCAAGAGCGTAGTATATAAATTTGAGAGCATACTTTATTGATTTTACATTCAAATTTTGTAATTTGTCCCTCAAAACCAAAATGACAAAATTTGAACATAAAATCAATAAAGTATGCTCTCAAATTTATATACTACACTCTTGAATAAAGATAGGGAAAAAGCTCCATATAAAGCAGGAAACGTTGGGTTTGCATTGGCAGCAACTTAAGACCACTGATACATACTGCCCCTCAGCACCTTCCAGAAAGCTGGCCAATTAGAACAGTGGACTCATCAAGAGGGGAGCCTTAAAAAGACAGAAACTACAACAGTTTGTTAAGAGACAGAGGCTGAACTGAGGGGCTGCATAAAGGGCTGGTATAAGATAAATAAGGAGTTATTTGAACTGTAAATCCTGCAATCTACTCTAGTGGAGTCCCAGAATAAAAATATAGAGCTGGAAATGACCATAATAGGTCCCCTTTAATGTGTCAAAAATTGTTTTACATCTTTTCGAGCCTGGACTTATATGTACATGTGTTTGTTTTTGTGCTTTTCCTCAGTGGTGGAGATAACCACAGTGCAGACTCAAAAAGTGGTCAGAGACATTGTCTTCCTTGTGGATGGCTCAAACTACATTGGCAGCACTAACTTACCCTATGTGCGAGACTTCATTATCAACGTGGTCAACCAGCTGGATGTACGTCCTGACAGGGTCCAGATTGGTCTCCTGCAGTTTGCTGAAAATCCAAAAATTGAATTTTATCTGAACAGTTACCGCAGCAGGCAAGATGTTGTGGATAAAATCTCACAACTCAGGCTGACTGGAGGCTCAGTCTTGAATACAGGAGCTGCCATGGATTATGCCCTCGCCAACATGTTCCAGCCATCTACAGGGTCACGCAGGAGGCAGGGAGTCCAGCAGGTCTTGGTTCTGATCACAGGTGGTCCAGCAAATGATGAGGTTAAAAATATAGCTGATAAATTGGCTCTGGCTGGTGTTTTGACCTTCACAGTCAGTTCTGGGCAGGCAAATGCTAAATTACTGACAACAGTTGCCTTTGTGCCAGATTTGGCTTACCATGACATAAGCTTTGCTAATTTACCAGCAATGGCTGAACAAATCATGCCAAAGTTGATAACAGTGGTTGGCGATACAGAGTCATCATTCCCAGAGGAACCAGGTGAGTTTTGTATTTCTCATTTTCTATTTAAGAAATAAATGTGATGTCAGATGATCAAACTGTAAAGAAAAGTTTGTCTGATAACAGTCTTTTTTTTCCTTCAGCCACTGTTCCTGGATCTGAAAGGGATGTTGCCTTCCTCATTGATGGCACAGACAGTGTTCGAGCGGATTTTGCCTACATTCGGGATTTTATCATTAAAGTAATTGAACCACTTGATATTGGGATTGACAAGGTACGAGTTTCAGTGGTTCAACACAGTGAGAGGCCAACTCCAAATTTCTACCTTAACACTTATCAAACCAAAGATGAAGTGATAAGAGCTGTCAAAGGAATGACACTGTCTGGTGGACGTAGTCTAAACACTGGATCTGCTCTGAGATTCATGAAGGACACTATCTTGTCTGAAAGGCATGGTAGCCGGGCTGCACAAAATGTTCCTCAGTTTTTAATCGTTTTGATTGGAGGCAGATCCAGGGATAATGTGAAGGAACCTGCTGGTGCCCTGAAGACAGGAGGAGTCGTACCATTTGGTGTTGGTGTCAAGGATGCAGACCCAAAGCAGATTGAGGCCATTTCACACAACCCTTCCTTTGCCATCACTGTGAAGGAATTCAGTGAGCTTAGCAACGTACCACAAAGGCTCAACAACTATGTGAGCCTTCAAAAGGAACAGCTAGACATCGTCCTACGGCAAGGTAAGGAAAATCTCTTTAGTTATTGATGTGTTAAACTCGCTGTAAGAAAAACAACACTTCTACTGATGTTTTGGTGTTATATCAGAATAACTGAATTTTATTTGTTGTGTCTTAGTACAAAGTGATGCTGTAAAAAGAGATATTGTGTTCCTACTGGATGGCTCTGATAACACAAGAAATGGATTCCCAGAGATAAAACTCTTTGTTAAGAGTATAGTGGAGAGTCTCTCTGTTGGTGAAAGTCAAGACAGAGTGTCTGTGGTTCAGTTTGCTGATAACCCTGATGTCAACTTTTATCTGAATTCTCACAAGACAAAGAATGACATTATGAATGCCATAGATAATTTAAGGCACAAAGGTGGCAGACGCCTTAATATCGGGGGAGCTCTTCAGTTTGTGAGGCACAGTGTCTTCACTTCTTCCACTGGTAGTAGAAGACTAGAAGGTGTGCCACAGATTTTAATTCTTCTGAGTAGCAAACCATCCACTGATAATGTGAAAGGCCCAGCTTTTGCTCTTAAAGAGCATGAAATTGTGTCAGTGGGGGTTGGAGTTGGAGATGCCAATCTTTCAGACTTGGAAGTGATTGCCTTCAAACCTGGTTTCACATACAAGGTTTCTGATTTTTCCAAGTTGCCTTCAATACAATCACAACTTGTCGCTACATTGAACATAAACAAAGACGCTGAGGGGACTATGACTGGAATCTCTGATTTAATAGGTAAGAATATCGAATATATCTGTGTTATTTTTCTTCAGAATAACACAATTACTTTCTAGAATACTTTTTAAAATTAACATAGATTCCTATAGTCAAATGACTGATGATGATTAGTAATTCTGAATTGTTTTTGTTTTGCATGATATTTCTATCAAGAGACAATCTACTTAATTGTTCTACATTTCTTTGTCTTTCAAGAACTTAGCTCTTTCAGACTTTTTTCTACTTGTCAACTTTGATGTTACTTTGAAGATGAGTCAACAAATTATCTCATACATCTTTTTGATAAAAAAAGATGGTTCTTGAAGTTATACTTTCAGAGCAATAGCTCATCTTTCATGCTCAGTTTTTCTTTCTGAGCTTCTAACTTCTCATGCTGATCATTATGCATGAGCATAGAAAAGTCTTGAGCCGGCAGTCCGTGAATTCTTTTACTATCCATGTATCACCTTGTTGACACAGGGAACAATAAGAGGGATATAGTGTTTCTCCTTGATGGGTCAGATGACTCCAGAAATGGTCTACCAGCTATTCGAGAGTTCATCAGAAGAATGGCAGAAGAGCTGGAGATTGATGAAGATAAGGTTCGAGTGGCTGTTGTACAATATAGTAATGACACCACAATTTACTTCAACCTGAAAACTCATAGATCCAAAAGAGCTATCATCTATGCTGTAAGAAGTCTACGCCATAAAGGAGGAAGACCACGGAACACTGGAGCTGCACTACAGTTTGTACGAGATCATGTTTTCACCTCTACATCTGGAAGCAGGCGCCTAGAGGGAGTCCCTCAGATTCTGTTTTTATTGACTGGAGGCAAATCCAATGATGATGTTTCAGGACCTGCATCTGACCTAAAACAAATTGGTGTTCTATCTTTTGCCATTGGAATGAAAAATGCAAAACAGGAGGAGCTTCAGAAAATTGCTTTCTCCTCCAGATTTTTTTTCAACCTGCCCATCTTTGGTGAACTTTTGTCCATTCAGCCGGAGATAGCAGCGTTTGTCCAGGCGGAAATACAAATTGAGCCTCCTACTGTTGTGGGTAAGAAGTGCCAGTGATTCATAATTAGGAATCAAATTGACTCCCTCCTTATGTTTTTGGACATTTGCGCTTTCATAGTTTGAACTGCAATGAAACTGCATCATCTTCTGAGGGATGTCAGTTGATCAGTTTCATGTTCCTCAAACTGTCTTCACTAGCTAGAGAACACTTCTGATTATGCTGTCTCTTGTTTGGCTCTCATCCTTCTTCTTCTTGTACCCTGGAGAGTCTTTTCTTGGCAGCCTCAAATCAGCAAATGCTCTGTCTATACGTAAGCTCTTCCTTGAGCCAATGATAATCACATCATTGACTGAATATTTTGAGTTGAAGAATACTGAAATCTTTTTTTCAGCTTTCTCGTTCTTTCATCTTTGAAAGAGGAATACACTCCTTACATTGTACTTCTTCAAGTTTTTCAATAATTTAATCTGTTTTCTTAAATGTTCTAGCATACATGTTCTATAGTCATAAATTGTGAGCTCCCATGGCTTTACCAACTATTTTAATCTGTAATGATTGCATCACAATAGATTTCAGCTTATATATTATATATCTGGTTCTTAAACATGGTTTTCCTATTCTTTCCTAGTTGAATTAGAGTCCCCTCAAAGAGACATAGTGTTTCTGTTGGATGGGTCAGATGACACAAAGAGTGGCTTCCCAGCAATCAAAGGTTTCATCCAAAAAGTGGTAGAAACACTCAATGTTGGTGAGAATAAAGACCGTGTCTCTGTGGTCCAATATAGCAGAGATCCACAAACACATTTCAGTTTGAACACCTACACAGAAAAACAAGATGTTCTTGATGCTGTCCAGCAGTTGAACCATAAAGGAGGCAGACCCCTCAACACTGGGGCAGCTCTTGACTATGTGAGGAATACTGCTTTAGCTGACTCCTCTGGGAGTCGGCGTCAAGAAGGTGTCCCTCAGATATTGATTCTGTTGAGTGGTGGGAGATCTGAAGATGATGTAGCAAGTGCTTCTGCATCGCTAAAACAGGACAAAGTTGTTCCATTCTGTATAGGTACAAAGAATGCAGACATACTTGAGCTCCAGATGATTTCACATATCCCTTCCTATGCTTTCTTTGTGCCTCGGTTTGATGATATTGGGAGCATCCATCAACAACTTGTATCATTTGTGAAAAGGGTGCCTCGTCAGCCAAGACTAAAACCACAGAATGTATTAGGTAAGATATCTATCAGTGAATCTATCAATATATCTATCTACTTTTCATAATTGAATTACCTCATGTGTAACTCTACCATGCTTGTGTCTGTCAAAGCTTCTGCAGATAAAACTGAATCCGTTCAACATGATATTGTGTTTTTACTGGATTCCTCTGATGAAATGCAAAATGAGTTTGAAGCAATGCGTGGCTTTGTTGAAAGAATGGTGGAAAAACTTGATGTGGATGAGAACAAAGATCGTGTGTCAGTGGTGCAGTACAGCAGAGCACCTTCTGTTGTATTTTTTCTGAACACATACAAATCACAGCAGAATGTTGCTGACAATGTGCAAAGTCTGAAGCATAAAGGTGGCAGACCCCGCAATACTGGTGCAGCCCTTCAATACATCAAGGATAATGTTTTGACAGCCTCATCTGGAAGTAGGCACCAACAGCATGTCCCTCAGATTTTGATTCTCTTCACTGGTGGACGGTCCAGTGATGATGTCAGAAATGCTGTAGAAAACTTGAAAGGAATCGGTGTGGTGGTATTTGTGGTGGGAACAAAGAATGCAGATACCCTTGAGATTCAGTCTATTTCACAGGAAGCCAGTCAAGCTTTCTTTGCAGCAGATTTCAGTGACCTTTCAGGCATTGAACAACAAATATTTTCTGCCATCAAGAGGGGTAAAACACCTGCTGTCAAACCAGCATCATACGGTAAGACTGCTATGACAAGACTTTACACTGTGTGCACAACTTCAAGCATTATCTGATTAAGGTAAACCATAAGTTATTCATTGTAACGAAGGGTCAGTGATGGACAATAGAGAATTTGTGCTCCCTTGTGGGTAGTGGATCCACTGGCTCCCAGATCAAAGACACATTGGATTTTTCAAAACTCTAACCAAAAGTAAGAAGTTGATCTAGTTAAGAAAGGAGTTTGTTTAGAAAAAGCTCCATCAGCTGTTCCAGGGGCAGTGATTGTGTCAACCAAAATATTTCACCAAAATAGTGGAGCAAATTGTGCACATCAGGTTTTTTAACATTTGTAGGAATAAAATATTTTTCATCACAAATTTAATCAACCATTTTTTATATACCTGTGATTACAGATACCAACAGAAGAGACATTGTTTTTTTACTTGATGGTACTGATGATTCTCAACAAAGCTTCCCAGATATTAAAGACTTTGTGCAGAGAATAGTGGCAGACCTAAACATTGATGAAAACAAAGATCGTGTGGCTGTGGTCCAGTACAGCAACACGGCACAGGTTAATTTTAACTTGAGACGCTACTCAACAGAGGATGATGTTCTTGATGCAGTAAGAGCTCTAAGTCACATTGGAGGTTATCCACACAATATTGGAGCAGCTCTCCAGTATTTGAGGGACAATGTATTTACCTCTGGCTCAGGAAGTAGACTCCTTGAGGGAGTTCCACAAATTCTAATTCTGCTGAATGGTGGAAGATCTGCAGATGACATAAGAACCCCTGTCAGAATGCTGAATGAGATTGGTGTAATCTCAATTGCCATTGGAACTACTGATGCTGACACCTTAGAACTCCAAACAATATCTCACAAACCCAGTTATGCGCTCTCTGTCACCAATTATGAGGAGCTTCCTACTGCTAAGCAGGATGTGTTGTCACTGTTAGGAGAGGCTTCTCACCATGTAGAGCAAACTGCTCCAACAAAGGGTTTTGGTAAGATATCCCAAGTTGTATTGTTTCTACATTTCTTGCTAAAAACATTTAGTCAAGAGAATAGAAGAATGGATTGACTGAATTACAGGGGACTGTCACTGCTGCTGCTCACCTTTTACCTTCTAAGAATAACTTTGCCTTTGTTTCTACATTTTTGTCTTCATTGCAGATTCAAAGAAAAATGATGTAGTATTTCTTATTGATGGATCATATGACTCACGAAACAGCTTTGATGAAATACGCAGCTTTGTGGAAAAAATTGTTGAACATTTAAATTTAGATGAGAACAGAGACCAAGTGGCTGTTGTTCAATACAGTCGTGATGCCACTGTCAATTTCTACTTGAATTCCTATTCATCTAAGAATGATGTGCTCAATTCCATTAGAACAATGAGGCACAAGTTGGGAAGACCCCTCAACATTGGCAAAGCACTGGAGTTTGTCAGAGACAATGTCTTTGATGCTTCAGTTGGAGGCAGACGTGCAGAATTGGTTGCTCAATATCTATATGTTTTTAGTGGTGGCAGATCAGGAGATGATGTCAGAGGTCCAGCACAGTCACTCAAAGAAAATGGAATAAAGACTTTTAGTATTGGAACAAAGAATGCTGATACTTTGGAAATGCAAACCATCTCTTTCACACCAGCATATTATTTCCATGTCACAAGCTTTAACAATCTACAAAGTATACATCCATCTGTAGAAGCCACATTGAGGGGTGCTCAAGAAACAACGGAATATACAACTGTTATTGGTAAGATGTAGAGAACAAATTTGCATAACAACTTTTTTAGACATCTTCTAAATGGACATCTCTGAAGATCCAAATCTGTTGTTGTTCAGAAAAGCTGTATGATTATATACCATAGATTTATCAAAAAACGTTGACATTTACAAATGCAAAGATGTTGGTTTTGTAAAATGTTTGTTTGTATCCATTTCAGACACTTCCACAATTACAAAACTAGAACTCCAGAGTGCTGATATTGTTTTTCTCCTTGATGCATCTGATGATATGCGATCAAATGAAAGACAAATCCTGGATTTTGTCAGAGAGTTTGTCAAGCAAATAGAAATTGGGCCAAGCAAAGTGCAAGTTGCTTTGATACAGTACAGCACAGAGCCTACTACAGATTTCCTCCTGAACAAATATTCACTGAAAGATGATGTCTTGAATCATTTGAACAATGTAAAACTGAAAGGAGGGTTTGCTGTGAACACTGGTGTAGCTTTGGATTATGTGAAGAACAATGTGTTTACTGCTTCATCTGGAAGCCGCGCCCATCAGGGAGTCCCACAGATACTAATTTTCTTAAGTGGGAGAAAGTCAGAAGATGATGTCTCAGGTCCAGTGGACAGACTGAAAGATGCTGGAATTGTCCTTTTCAGTGTTGGAATGCGTAATGCGGATAGGTTGGAGATGCAGCAAATAGCACATAGACCTGGAGCAGAATATTTTATCAAGGACATATCTGACTTTACTCTTGTGAGACAACAGTTGCTCTCATTCATTGCATCTCACAAAGGCACTGTCAGCCCTGGTGTAGGTGAGTGAAATTAAATGTTAATTTACTTTTTAACAAATAGATCTAAATTTATTAACATCCTACAACTGCATGCATTTAATTAAAACAACAGTAGTAAGACTGTTCTGTTTAACTGTAAATTAACACAGTTTACATGATTGTTGACTTTTCTAGGTTCAAGCTCCAAAATGAATAGAGATATTGTCTTTCTTATTGATGGATCTGATGATGTCAGGAGTAAATTCAGTGCTATACGCGAATTTGTTGCAAAAGTGGTTGACAGCTTTGACCTAGACCAAAGGAAAGATCAAGTAGCTGTTGTACAATATAGCAACAATGCTGAACTCAATTTCAATCTGAATACTTACAACACAAAAGATGATGTTCTGAAGCAAATTGCAAGTCTCAAACCAAAAGGCGGAAGGCCTCAGTATATAGGAGCAGCACTGCAGTTTGTAAGGGATAATGTCTTCGTTTCAAATGCTGGAAGTCGACATCACGAAGGTGCCAAACAAATACTTGTTATACTGGCTGGTGGAAGATCTAGAGATTCCCCCCGAGGCCCATCAAATATGCTTAAGGCTGCAGGGGTTGTCACATTTGCAATTGGTTCAAGAATGTCCAATCCAGCTGAGATGCAAGTCATTTCCTCTGACTCAAATTATGCTTACTCAGTACCTGACTTTGTAAATCTTCCTCGTATTCAACAAAGTTTGATGACCCATCTTAATCAAATGAAAACTGAGGAGGAAACTGAAGCAGGTAAGAACCTAGATTATTTGAATGATCATGTAAATAAATCATCATGAACATCAATTTATTCATGATGATTGTTACTGACAAAAAAAATATATCTATTTTTGTTAACAGTGAAAAGTGATGAAAAAGGAAGAGATATAGTATTTCTCTTGGATGGATCTGATAATACCAGAAGTGGATTCACAGCCATGCAAGATTTCCTGTACAAAACAATAGAAAGACTTGATATTGGACACAATAAAGACAGAGTTGCTGTGATTCAGTTTAGCAATGTGGCACTAGCCAATTTCTTTTTGAATTCATTCTTGAGGAAGGAAGATGTCCTTAGAGCTGTCAGGAGGCTCTCACACAAAGGTGGAAGACCTCTCAAAACAGGGGCAGCTCTACAATATGTTAAAGAAAATGTGTTCACGGCTGCTTCAGGGAGCAGATACACTGAAAATGTTCCACAATTTCTTGTTGTTTTAAGTAGTGATCCATCAAGTGACAGTGTGAATTTGGCCGCAGCTTCCTTAAAAGAAAGCAATGTCACAATATTAACTATTGCAACAAAGAATTCAGACCGCAAGGAAATGGAAAAGATATCACATGGTCCAGGATACTCTATAGACCTTTCTGAACTAAGTGATCTTTCAAATATACATGAGCAAGTTCTTGCTGCAATTAAAGAAGACAATTTGAAAAATGACATTTCAAAAACAGTCGGACCCGGTAAGATAATTTCTGCATTCTTCTGTATACTGCATGATTCACTTCATACGCAAGTTAACAGCTTTTTCTAATTAATGAGAAATAGTGCCTTTGCAGCTTATCAGAATTAACCGATATGTCCCGTCAGTATAAGATATGATTTATGTCTGTTAAGGTGCTTTCATGCAGCGAGCAGTAGTTGACATTCACTTGGGAAAGGTTTAACACATGAAATTAAACGTCTCAAATTTTGTGTTCTCTAGTGGACAGAAAGGCACCAGGAAGGGATGTTGTGTTCTTGTTGGATGGATCTGATGGTACTAAAAATGGATTCATAACTATGCGAGACTTTGTCCAAAGAGTAGTAGAGAAACTCAGTGTGGATAACAACAAGGACCGTGTCTCAGTGGTTCAGTACAGCAGAGATCCAGCTGTCCAGTTCTATCTGAACACGTACACCACAAAGGGCGAGATCCTTGACACTATTAAAGGTTTGAGGCACAAAGGCGGAAAACCTCTCAACACTGGAGCAGCTCTCCGGTACGTGAGGGATAATGTCTTCACGGCCTCTGCCGGGAGCAGGCGCCTGGAAGGAGCCCCACAGGTGCTGATATTGTTAAGTGGTGGAAGGTCTTTTGACAGTGTTGATGCACCAGCTTCTGCTCTCAAACAGCTGGGAGTCTTGACCTTTGCAATCGGAACCAGGAGCTCTGATAGCAAAGAACTGCAGAAGATATCCTACGATCCCAGTTATGCTCTATCTGTATCTGAATTCACTGACCTTCCCAGTGTCCAACAACAGCTTCAGTCTTCTGTGGAGGCTGTGACTGTTGACGTCATCCCAGAGGCACCAACTGTACCTGGTATGTTAACAAAAGCTTAGCCGTTTGCTGGCTTGAAGGGTTACCTGGCTTGTTTTAACTAGATTGAAGGAAAGAAAGACATTAGGTGTCATAATTGTTTAGCTCCATGTGTACATTTAAAGAAAAGTGGTGGTGTGCTATCCAAGTCTTTGAAATTGAAGTGGGGAGCGCTAGATGCTTTCAAAAAAAACATGCCCACCGCTTGATGATTAGGCAACGAGCGTACTTTTGCAGAGGTTTTTATTGTTTGTCCTCCTGTCTTTTTCTCAGTTGACACTGCCAAAAAGGATATCGTATTCCTTCTGGATGGTTCCGATGGCACAAGGAATGGCTTCCCTGCCATGCGTGATTTTGTTGAGAGAGTGGTGGAGAAACTCAATGTGGGACAAAACAAAGACCGTGTCTCTGTGGTCCAGTACAGCAGAGACGCAGAGGTCCATTTCTATCTGAACACGTACACCACAAGAGAGGATGTTGTGGATTCGGTCAGAGGGCTGAAACACAGAGGAGGCAGACCCCTCAACACCGGGGCAGCCCTCCAGTATGTCAGGGACAACGTCTTTACAAACTCCTCCGGGAGTAGGCGCCTGCAAGGTGTTCCACAGATGTTGATCCTGCTAAATGGTGGAAGTTCTTTTGACAATGTAGATGTCCCAGCCTCTGCTCTCAAACAGCAGGGCATCTTTGTTATCGGCATTGGAACAAGGAACTCTGATAGTAGAGAGCTGCAGAGGATGTCATACGACCCTAGTTATGCTCTATCAGTGTCTGAGTTCACTGACCTCCCCAATGTCCAAGATCAGCTCTCCTCTGTAATGAGCACAGTGCTATCGAGGGCCACGCCCATGACACCAACAGTAACCGGTAAGAAAGCGACCAATTTTTCCATCCCAAGTTCATGGTGGGATGCAAAATGAAGTGTACTAAAGTGTACTTTTACTGAGCTTGAGTCAGCCAGTGCCACTTAGGACAGAACAGTTGTGCCAGCATTATTAGAGTAAACTGTAAACGTTGAGCCTAGCCTTCATCATCTGACTTTCACACAGGAAAGGTTTGACACATGAAACTAAACATGTCTGAAATTTTGTGTTCTCTAGTGGACAGAAAGGCACCAGGAAGGGATGTTGTGTTCTTGTTGGATGGATCTGATGGTACTAGAAGTGGATTCCCAGCTATGCGAGACTTTGTCCAAAGAGTAGTAGAGACACTCAGTGTGGATGACAACAAGGACCGTGTCTCAGTGGTTCAGTACAGCAGAGATCCAGCTGTCCAGTTCTATCTGAACACGTACACCACAAAGGGCGAGATCCTTGACACTGTTAAAGGTTTGAGGCACAAAGGCGGAAGACCCCTCAACACTGGAGCAGCACTCCAGTACGTGAGGGATAATGTCTTCACGGCCTCTGCCGGGAGCAGGCGCCTGGAAGGAGCCCCACAGGTGCTGATATTGTTAAGTGGTGGAAGGTCTTTTGACAGTGTTGATGCACCAGCTTCTGCTCTCAAACAGCTGGGAGTCTTGACCTTTGCAATCGGAACCAGGAGCTCTGATAGCAAAGAACTGCAGAAGATATCCTACGATCCCAGTTATGCTCTATCTGTATCTGAATTCACTGACCTTCCCAGTGTCCAACAACAGCTTCAGTCTTCTGTGGAGGCTGTGACTGTTGACGTCATCCCAGAGGCACCAACTGTACCTGGTATGTTAACAAAAGCTTAGCCGTTTGCTGGCTTGAAGGGTTACCTGGCTTGTTTTAACTAGATTGAAGGAAAGAAAGACATTAGGTGTCATAATTGTTTAGCTCCATGTGTACATTTAAAGAAAAGTGGTGGTGTGCTATCCAAGTCTTTGAAATTGAAGTGGGGAGCGCTAGACGCTTTCAAAAAAAACATGCCCACCGCTTGATGATTAGGCAACGAGCGTACTTTTGCAGAGGTTTTTATTGTTTGTCCTCCTGTCTTTTTCTCAGTTGACACTGCCAAAAAGGATATCGTATTCCTTCTGGATGGTTCCGATGGCACAAGGAATGGCTTCCCTGCCATGCGTGATTTTGTTGAGAGAGTGGTGGAGAAACTCAATGTGGGACAAAACAAAGACCGTGTCTCTGTGGTCCAGTACAGCAGAGACGCAGAGGTCCATTTCTATCTGAACACGTACACCACAAGAGAGGATGTTGTGGATTCGGTCAGAGGGCTGAAACACAGAGGAGGCAGACCCCTCAACACCGGGGCAGCCCTCCAGTATGTCAGGGACAACGTCTTTACAAACTCCTCCGGGAGTAGGCGCCTGCAAGGTGTTCCACAGATGTTGATCCTGCTAAATGGTGGAAGTTCTTTTGACAATGTAGATGTCCCAGCCTCTGCTCTCAAACAGCAGGGCATCTTTGTTATCGGCATTGGAACAAGGAACTCTGATAGTAGAGAGCTGCAGAGGATGTCATACGACCCTAGTTATGCTCTATCAGTGTCTGAGTTCACTGACCTCCCCAATGTCCAAGATCAGCTCTCCTCTGTAATGAGCACAGTGCTATCGAGGGCCACGCCCATGACACCAACAGTAACCGGTAAGAAAGCGACCAATTTTTCCATCCCAAGTTCATGGTGGGATGCAAAATGAAGTGTACTAAAGTGTACTTTTACTGAGCTTGAGTCAGCCAGTGCCACTTAGGACAGAACAGTTGTGCCAGCATTATTAGAGTAAACTGTAAACGTTGAGCCTAGCCTTCATCATCTGACTTTCACACAGGAAAGGTTTGACACATGAAACTAAACATGTCTGAAATTTTGTGTTCTCTAGTGGACAGAAAGGCACCAGGAAGGGATGTTGTGTTCTTGTTGGATGGATCTGATGGTACTAGAAGTGGATTCCCAGCTATGCGAGACTTTGTCCAAAGAGTAGTAGAGACACTCAGTGTGGATGACAACAAGGACCGTGTCTCAGTGGTTCAGTACAGCAGAGATCCAGCTGTCCAGTTCTATCTGAACACGTACACCACAAAGGGCGAGATCCTTGACACTGTTAAAGGTTTGAGGCACAAAGGCGGAAGACCCCTCAACACTGGAGCAGCACTCCAGTACGTGAGGGATAATGTCTTCACGGCCTCTGCCGGGAGCAGGCGCCTGGAAGGAGCCCCACAGGTGCTGATATTGTTAAGTGGTGGAAGGTCTTTTGACAGTGTTGATGCACCAGCTTCTGCTCTCAAACAGCTGGGAGTCTTGACCTTTGCAATCGGAACCAGGAGCTCTGATAGCAAAGAACTGCAGAAGATATCCTACGATCCCAGTTATGCTCTATCTGTATCTGAATTCACTGACCTTCCCAGTGTCCAACAACAGCTTCAGTCTTCTGTGGAGGCTGTGACTGTTGACGTCATCCCAGAGGCACCAACTGTACCTGGTATGTTAACAAAAGCTTAGCCGTTTGCTGGCTTGAAGGGTTACCTGGCTTGTTTTAACTAGATTGAAGGAAAGAAAGACATTAGGTGTCATAATTGTTTAGCTCCATGTGTACATTTAAAGAAAAGTGGTGGTGTGCTATCCAAGTCTTTGAAATTGAAGTGGGGAGCGCTAGACGCTTTCAAAAAAAACATGCCCACCGCTTGATGATTAGGCAACGAGCGTACTTTTGCAGAGGTTTTTATTGTTTGTCCTCCTGTCTTTTTCTCAGTTGACACTGCCAAAAAGGATATCGTATTCCTTCTGGATGGTTCCGATGGCACAAGGAATGGCTTCCCTGCCATGCGTGATTTTGTTGAGAGAGTGGTGGAGAAACTCAATGTGGGACAAAACAAAGACCGTGTCTCTGTGGTCCAGTACAGCAGAGACGCAGAGGTCCATTTCTATCTGAACACGTACACCACAAGAGAGGATGTTGTGGATTCGGTCAGAGGGCTGAAACACAGAGGAGGCAGACCCCTCAACACCGGGGCAGCCCTCCAGTATGTCAGGGACAA
Source organism: Euthynnus affinis (assembly GCA_029490765.1). NCBI lineage: Eukaryota > Metazoa > Chordata > Actinopteri > Scombriformes > Scombridae > Euthynnus > Euthynnus affinis. The sequence continues at coordinate 27,510,685 of CM055850.1, forward strand.
CGTCTTTACAAACTCCTCCGGGAGTAGGCGCCTGCAAGGTGTTCCACAGATGTTGATCCTGCTAAATGGTGGAAGTTCTTTTGACAATGTAGATGTCCCAGCCTCTGCTCTCAAACAGCAGGGCATCTTTGTTATCGGCATTGGAACAAGGAACTCTGATAGTAGAGAGCTGCAGAGGATGTCATACGACCCTAGTTATGCTCTATCAGTGTCTGAGTTCACTGACCTCCCCAATGTCCAAGATCAGCTCTCCTCTGTAATGAGCACAGTGCTATCGAGGGCCACGCCCATGACACCAACAGTAACCGGTAAGAAAGCGACCAATTTTTCCATCCCAAGTTCATGGTGGGATGCAAAATGAAGTGTACTAAAGTGTACTTTTACTGAGCTTGAGTCAGCCAGTGCCACTTAGGACAGAACAGTTGTGCCAGCATTATTAGAGTAAACTGTAAACGTTGAGCCTAGCCTTCATCATCTGACTTTCACACAGGAAAGGTTTGACACATGAAACTAAACATGTCTGAAATTTTGTGTTCTCTAGTGGACAGAAAGGCACCAGGAAGGGATGTTGTGTTCTTGTTGGATGGATCTGATGGTACTAGAAGTGGATTCCCAGCTATGCGAGACTTTGTCCAAAGAGTAGTAGAGACACTCAGTGTGGATGACAACAAGGACCGTGTCTCAGTGGTTCAGTACAGCAGAGATCCAGCTGTCCAGTTCTATCTGAACACGTACACCACAAAGGGCGAGATCCTTGACACTGTTAAAGGTTTGAGGCACAAAGGCGGAAGACCCCTCAACACTGGAGCAGCACTCCAGTACGTGAGGGATAATGTCTTCACGGCCTCTGCCGGGAGCAGGCGCCTGGAAGGAGCCCCACAGGTGCTGATATTGTTAAGTGGTGGAAGGTCTTTTGACAGTGTTGATGCACCAGCTTCTGCTCTCAAACAGCTGGGAGTCTTGACCTTTGCAATCGGAACCAGGAGCTCTGATAGCAAAGAACTGCAGAAGATATCCTACGATCCCAGTTATGCTCTATCTGTATCTGAATTCACTGACCTTCCCAGTGTCCAACAACAGCTTCAGTCTTCTGTGGAGGCTGTGACTGTTGACGTCATCCCAGAGGCACCAACTGTACCTGGTATGTTAACAAAAGCTTAGCCGTTTGCTGGCTTGAAGGGTTACCTGGCTTGTTTTAACTAGATTGAAGGAAAGAAAGACATTAGGTGTCATAATTGTTTAGCTCCATGTGTACATTTAAAGAAAAGTGGTGGTGTGCTATCCAAGTCTTTGAAATTGAAGTGGGGAGCGCTAGACGCTTTCAAAAAAAACATGCCCACCGCTTGATGATTAGGCAACGAGCGTACTTTTGCAGAGGTTTTTATTGTTTGTCCTCCTGTCTTTTTCTCAGTTGACACTGCCAAAAAGGATATCGTATTCCTTCTGGATGGTTCCGATGGCACAAGGAATGGCTTCCCTGCCATGCGTGATTTTGTTGAGAGAGTGGTGGAGAAACTCAATGTGGGACAAAACAAAGACCGTGTCTCTGTGGTCCAGTACAGCAGAGACGCAGAGGTCCATTTCTATCTGAACACGTACACCACAAGAGAGGATGTTGTGGATTCGGTCAGAGGGCTGAAACACAGAGGAGGCAGACCCCTCAACACCGGGGCAGCCCTCCAGTATGTCAGGGACAACGTCTTTACAAACTCCTCCGGGAGTAGGCGCCTGCAAGGTGTTCCACAGATGTTGATCCTGCTAAATGGTGGAAGTTCTTTTGACAATGTAGATGTCCCAGCCTCTGCTCTCAAACAGCAGGGCATCTTTGTTATCGGCATTGGAACAAGGAACTCTGATAGTAGAGAGCTGCAGAGGATGTCATACGACCCTAGTTATGCTCTATCAGTGTCTGAGTTCACTGACCTCCCCAGTGTCCAAGATCAGCTCTCCTCTGTAATGAGCACAGTGCTATCGAGGGCCACGCCCATGACACCAACAGTAACCGGTAAGAAAGCGACCAATTTTTCCATCCCAAGTTCATGGTGGGATGCAAAATGAAGTGTACTACTACTACTACTACTACTACTTTACTACTCTACTACTATTTTACTGAGTTTGAGTCAGCCAGTGCCACTTTGGACAGAACAGTTGTGCCAGCATTATTAGAGTAAACTGTAAACGTTGAGCCTAGCCTTCATCATCTGACTTTCACACAGGAAAGGTTTGACACATGAAACTAAACGTCTGAAATTTTGTGTTCTCTAGTGGACAGAAAGGCACCAGGAAGGGATGTTGTGTTCTTGTTGGATGGATCTGATGGTACTAGAAGTGGATTCCCAGCTATGCGAGACTTTGTCCAAAGAGTAGTAGAGAAACTCAGTGTGGATAACAACAAGGACCGTGTCTCAGTGGTTCAGTACAGCAGAGATCCAGCTGTCCAGTTCTATCTGAACACGTACACCACAAAGGGCGAGATCCTTGACACTGTTAAAGGTTTGAGGCACAAAGGCGGAAGACCCCTCAACACTGGAGCAGCACTCCAGTACGTGAGGGATAATGTCTTCACGGCCTCTGCCGGGAGCAGGCGCCTGGAAGGAGCCCCACAGGTGCTGATATTGTTAAGTGGTGGAAGGTCTTTTGACAGTGTTGATGCACCAGCTTCTGCTCTCAAACAGCTGGGAGTCTTGACCTTTGCAATCGGAACCAGGAGCTCTGATAGCAAAGAACTGCAGAAGATATCCTACGATCCCAGTTATGCTCTATCTGTATCTGAATTCACTGACCTTCCCAGTGTCCAACAACAGCTTCAGTCTTCTGTGGAGGCTGTGACTGTTGACGTCATCCCAGAGGCACCAACTGTACCTGGTATGTTAACAAAAGCTTAGCCGTTTGCTGGCTTGAAGGGTTACCTGGCTTGTTTTAACTAGATTGAAGGAAAGAAAGACATTAGGTGTCATAATTGTTTAGCTCCATGTGTACATTTAAAGAAAAGTGGTGGTGTGCTATCCAAGTCTTTGAAATTGAAGTGGGGAGCGCTAGACGCTTTCAAAAAAAACATGCCCACCGCTTGATGATTAGGCAACGAGCGTACTTTTGCAGAGGTTTTTATTGTTTGTCCTCCTGTCTTTTTCTCAGTTGACACTGCCAAAAAGGATATCGTATTCCTTCTGGATGGTTCCGATGGCACAAGGAATGGCTTCCCTGCCATGCGTGATTTTGTTGAGAGAGTGGTGGAGAAACTCAATGTGGGACAAAACAAAGACCGTGTCTCTGTGGTCCAGTACAGCAGAGACGCAGAGGTCCATTTCTATCTGAACACGTACACCACAAGAGAGGATGTTGTGGATTCGGTCAGAGGGCTGAAACACAGAGGAGGCAGACCCCTCAACACCGGGGCAGCCCTCCAGTATGTCAGGGACAACGTCTTTACAAACTCCTCCGGGAGTAGGCGCCTGCAAGGTGTTCCACAGATGTTGATCCTGCTAAATGGTGGAAGTTCTTTTGACAATGTAGATGTCCCAGCCTCTGCTCTCAAACAGCAGGGCATCTTTGTTATCGGCATTGGAACAAGGAACTCTGATAGTAGAGAGCTGCAGAGGATGTCATACGACCCTAGTTATGCTCTATCAGTGTCTGAGTTCACTGACCTCCCCAGTGTCCAAGATCAGCTCTCCTCTGTAATGAGCACAGTGCTATCGAGGGCCACGCCCATGACACCAACAGTAACCGGTAAGAAAGCGACCAATTTTTCCATCCCAAGTTCATGGTGGGATGCAAAATGAAGTGTACTACTACTACTACTACTACTACTTTACTACTCTACTACTATTTTACTGAGTTTGAGTCAGCCAGTGCCACTTTGGACAGAACAGTTGTGCCAGCATTATTAGAGTAAACTGTAAACGTTGAGCCTAGCCTTCATCATCTGACTTTCACACAGGAAAGGTTTGACACATGAAACTAAACGTCTGAAATTTTGTGTTCTCTAGTGGACAGAAAGGCACCAGGAAGGGATGTTGTGTTCTTGTTGGATGGATCTGATGGTACTAGAAGTGGATTCCCAGCTATGCGAGACTTTGTCCAAAGAGTAGTAGAGAAACTCAGTGTGGATAACAACAAGGACCGTGTCTCAGTGGTTCAGTACAGCAGAGATCCAGCTGTCCAGTTCTATCTGAACACGTACACCACAAAGGGCGAGATCCTTGACACTGTTAAAGGTTTGAGGCACAAAGGCGGAAGACCCCTCAACACTGGAGCAGCACTCCAGTACGTGAGGGATAATGTCTTCACGGCCTCTGCCGGGAGCAGGCGCCTGGAAGGAGCCCCACAGGTGCTGATATTGTTAAGTGGTGGAAGGTCTTTTGACAGTGTTGATGCACCAGCTTCTGCTCTCAAACAGCTGGGAGTCTTGACCTTTGCAATCGGAACCAGGAGCTCTGATAGCAAAGAACTGCAGAAGATATCCTACGATCCCAGTTATGCTCTATCTGTATCTGAATTCACTGACCTTCCCAGTGTCCAACAACAGCTTCAGTCTTCTGTGGAGGCTGTGACTGTTGACGTCATCCCAGAGGCACCAACTGTACCTGGTATGTTAACAAAAGCTTAGCCGTTTGCTGGCTTGAAGGGTTACCTGGCTTGTTTTAACTAGATTGAAGGAAAGAAAGACATTAGGTGTCATAATTGTTTAGCTCCATGTGTACATTTAAAGAAAAGTGGTGGTGTGCTATCCAAGTCTTTGAAATTGAAGTGGGGAGCGCTAGACGCTTTCAAAAAAAACATGCCCACCGCTTGATGATTAGGCAACGAGCGTACTTTTGCAGAGGTTTTTATTGTTTGTCCTCCTGTCTTTTTCTCAGTTGACACTGCCAAAAAGGATATCGTATTCCTTCTGGATGGTTCCGATGGCACAAGGAATGGCTTCCCTGCCATGCGTGATTTTGTTGAGAGAGTGGTGGAGAAACTCAATGTGGGACAAAACAAAGACCGTGTCTCTGTGGTCCAGTACAGCAGAGACGCAGAGGTCCATTTCTATCTGAACACGTACACCACAAGAGAGGATGTTGTGGATTCGGTCAGAGGGCTGAAACACAGAGGAGGCAGACCCCTCAACACCGGGGCAGCCCTCCAGTATGTCAGGGACAACGTCTTTACAAACTCCTCCGGGAGTAGGCGCCTGCAAGGTGTTCCACAGATGTTGATCCTGCTAAATGGTGGAAGTTCTTTTGACAATGTAGATGTCCCAGCCTCTGCTCTCAAACAGCAGGGCATCTTTGTTATCGGCATTGGAACAAGGAACTCTGATAGTAGAGAGCTGCAGAGGATGTCATACGACCCTAGTTATGCTCTATCAGTGTCTGAGTTCACTGACCTCCCCAGTGTCCAAGATCAGCTCTCCTCTGTAATGAGCACAGTGCTATCGAGGGCCACGCCCATGACACCAACAGTAACCGGTAAGAAAGCGACCAATTTTTCCATCCCAAGTTCATGGTGGGATGCAAAATGAAGTGTACTACTACTACTACTACTACTACTTTACTACTCTACTACTATTTTACTGAGTTTGAGTCAGCCAGTGCCACTTTGGACAGAACAGTTGTGCCAGCATTATTAGAGTAAACTGTAAACGTTGAGCCTAGCCTTCATCATCTGACTTTCACACAGGAAAGGTTTGACACATGAAACTAAACGTCTGAAATTTTGTGTTCTCTAGTGGACAGAAAGGCACCAGGAAGGGATGTTGTGTTCTTGTTGGATGGATCTGATGGTACTAGAAGTGGATTCCCAACTATGCGAGACTTTGTCCAAAGAGTAGTAGAGAAACTCAGTGTGGATAACAACAAGGACCGTGTCTCAGTGGTTCAGTACAGCAGAGATCCAGCTGTCCAGTTCTATCTGAACACGTACACCACAAAGGGCGAGATCCTTGACACTGTTAAAGGTTTGAGGCACAAAGGCGGAAGACCCCTCAACACTGGAGCAGCACTCCAGTACGTGAGGGATAATGTCTTCACGGCCTCTGCCGGGAGCAGGCGCCTGGAAGGAGCCCCACAGCTGCTGATATTGTTAAGTGGTGGAAGGTCTTTTGACAGTGTTGATGCACCAGCTTCTGCTCTCAAACAGCTGGGAGTCTTGACCTTTGCAATCGGAACCAGGAGCTCTGATAGCAAAGAACTGCAGAAGATATCCTACGATCCCAGTTATGCTCTATCTGTATCTGAATTCACTGACCTTCCCAGTGTCCAACAACAGCTTCAGTCTTCTGTGGAGGCTGTGACTGTTGACGTCATCCCAGAGGCACCAACTGTACCTGGTATGTTAACAAAAGCTTAGCCGTTTGCTGGCTTGAAGGGTTACCTGGCTTGTTTTAACTAGATTGAAGGAAAGAAAGACATTAGGTGTCATAATTGTTTAGCTCCATGTGTACATTTAAAGAAAAGTGGTGGTGTGCTATCCAAGTCTTTGAAATTGAAGTGGGGAGCGCTAGACACTTTCAAAAAAAACATGCCCACCGCTTGATGATTAGGCAACGAGCGTACTTTTGCAGAGGTTTTTATTGTTTGTCCTCCTGTCTTTTTCTCAGTTGACACTGCCAAAAAGGATATCGTATTCCTTCTGGATGGTTCCGATGGCACAAGGAATGGCTTCCCTGCCATGCGTGATTTTGTTGAGAGAGTGGTGGAGAAACTCAATGTGGGACAAAACAAAGACCGTGTCTCTGTGGTCCAGTACAGCAGAGACGCAGAGGTCCATTTCTATCTGAACACGTACACCACAAGAGAGGATGTTGTGGATTCGGTCAGAGGGCTGAAACACAGAGGAGGCAGACCCCTCAACACTGGGGCAGCCCTCCAGTATGTCAGGGACAACGTCTTTACAAACTCCTCCGGGAGTAGGCGCCTGCAAGGTGTTCCACAGATGTTGATCCTGCTAAATGGTGGAAGTTCTTTTGACAATGTAGATGTCCCAGCCTCTGCTCTCAAACAGCAGGGCATCTTTGTTATCGGCATTGGAACAAGGAACTCTGATAGTAGAGAGCTGCAGAGGATGTCATACGACCCTAGTTATGCTCTATCAGTGTCTGAGTTCACTGACCTCCCCAATGTCCAAGATCAGCTCTCCTCTGTAATGAGCACAGTGCTATCGAGGGCCACGCCCATGACACCAACAGTAACCGGTAAGAAAGCGACCAATTTTTCCATCCCAAGTTCATGGTGGGATGCAAAATGAAGTGTACTAAAGTGTACTTTTACTGAGCTTGAGTCAGCCCGTGCCACTTAGGACAGAACAGTTGTGCCAGCATTATTAGAGTAAACTGTAAACGTTGAGCCTAGCCTTCATCATCTGACTTTCACACAGGAAAGGTTTGACACATGAAACTAAACATGTCTGAAATTTTGTGTTCTCTAGTGGACAGAAAGGCACCAGGAAGGGATGTTGTGTTCTTGTTGGATGGATCTGATGGTACTAGAAGTGGATTCCCAGCTATGCGAGACTTTGTCCAAAGAGTAGTAGAGACACTCAGTGTGGATGACAACAAGGACCGTGTCTCAGTGGTTCAGTACAGCAGAGATCCAGCTGTCCAGTTCTATCTGAACACGTACACCACAAAGGGCGAGATCCTTGACACTGTTAAAGGTTTGAGGCACAAAGGCGGAAGACCCCTAAACACTGGAGCAGCACTCCAGTACGTGAGGGATAATGTCTTCACGGCCTCTGCCGGGAGCAGGCGCCTGGAAGGAGCCCCACAGGTGCTGATATTGTTAAGTGGTGGAAGGTCTTTTGACAGTATTGATGCACCAGCTTCTGCTCTCAAACAGCTGGGAGTCTTGACCTTTGCAATCGGAACCAGGAGCTCTGATAGCAAAGAACTGCAGAAGATATCCTACGATCCCAGTTATGCTCTATCTGTATCTGAATTCACTGACCTTCCCAGTGTCCAACAACAGCTTCAGTCTTCTGTGGAGGCTGTGACTGTTGACGTCATCCCAGAGGCACCAACTGTACCTGGTATGTTAACAAAAGCTTAGCCGTTTGCTGGCTTGAAGGGTTACCTGGCTTGTTTTAACTAGATTGAAGGAAAGAAAGACATTAGGTGTCATAATTGTTTAGCTCCATGTGTACATTTAAAGAAAAGTGGTGGTGTGCTATCCAAGTCTTTGAAATTGAAGTGGGGAGCGCTAGACGCTTTCAAAAAAAACATACCCACCGCTTGATGATTAGGCAACGAGCGTACTTTTGCAGAGGTTTTTATTGTTTGTCCTCCTGTCTTTTTCTCAGTTGACACTGCCAAAAAGGATATCGTATTCCTTCTGGATGGTTCCGATGGCACAAGGAATGGCTTCCCTGCCATGCGTGATTTTGTTGAGAGAGTGGTGGAGAAACTCAATGTGGGACAAAACAAAGACCGTGTCTCTGTGGTCCAGTACAGCAGAGACGCAGAGGTCCATTTCTATCTGAACACGTACACCACAAGAGAGGATGTTGTGGATTCGGTCAGAGGGCTGAAACACAGAGGAGGCAGACCCCTCAACACCGGGGCAGCCCTCCAGTATGTCAGGGACAACGTCTTTACAAACTCCTCCGGGAGTAGGCGCCTGCAAGGTGTTCCACAGATGTTGATCCTGCTAAATGGTGGAAGTTCTTTTGACAATGTAGATGTCCCAGCCTCTGCTCTCAAACAGCAGGGCATCTTTGTTATCGGCATTGGAACAAGGAACTCTGATAGTAGAGAGCTGCAGAGGATGTCATACGACCCTAGTTATGCTCTATCAGTGTCTGAGTTCACTGACCTCCCCAATGTCCAAGATCAGCTCTCCTCTGTAATGAGCACAGTGCTATCGAGGGCCACGCCCATGACACCAACAGTAACCGGTAAGAAAGCGACCAATTTTTCCATCCCAAGTTCATGGTGGGATGCAAAATGAAGTGTACTAAAGTGTACTTTTACTGAGCTTGAGTCAGCCAGTGCCACTTAGGACAGAACAGTTGTGCCAGCATTATTAGAGTAAACTGTAAACGTTGAGCCTAGCCTTCATCATCTGACTTTCACACAGGAAAGGTTTGACACATGAAACTAAACATGTCTGAAATTTTGTGTTCTCTAGTGGACAGAAAGGCACCAGGAAGGGATGTTGTGTTCTTGTTGGATGGATCTGATGGTACTAGAAGTGGATTCCCAGCTATGCGAGACTTTGTCCAAAGAGTAGTAGAGACACTCAGTGTGGATGACAACAAGGACCGTGTCTCAGTGGTTCAGTACAGCAGAGATCCAGCTGTCCAGTTCTATCTGAACACGTACACCACAAAGGGCGAGATCCTTGACACTGTTAAAGGTTTGAGGCACAAAGGCGGAAGACCCCTCAACACTGGAGCAGCACTCCAGTACGTGAGGGATAATGTCTTCACGGCCTCTGCCGGGAGCAGGCGCCTGGAAGGAGCCCCACAGCTGCTGATATTGTTAAGTGGTGGAAGGTCTTTTGACAGTGTTGATGCACCAGCTTCTGCTCTCAAACAGCTGGGAGTCTTGACCTTTGCAATCGGAACCAGGAGCTCTGATAGCAAAGAACTGCAGAAGATATCCTACGATCCCAGTTATGCTCTATCTGTATCTGAATTCACTGACCTTCCCAGTGTCCAACAACAGCTTCAGTCTTCCGTGGAGGCTGTGATTGTTGAAGTCACCCCAGAGGCACCAACTGTACCTGGTATGTTAACAAAAGCTCAGCCGTTTGCTGGCTTGAAGGGTTACCTGGCTTGTTTTAACTAGATTGAAGGAAAGAAAGACATTAGGTGTCATAATTGTTTAGCTCCATGTGTACATTTAAAGAAAAGTGGTGGTGTGCTATCCAAGTCTTTGAAATTGAAGTGGGGAGCGCTAGACGCTTTCAAAAAAAACATGCCCACCGCTTGATGATTAGGCAACGAGCGTACTTTTGCAGAGGTTTTTATTGTTTGTCCTCCTGTCTTTTTCTCAGTTGACACTGCCAAAAAGGATATCGTATTCCTTCTGGATGGTTCCGATGGCACAAGGAATGGCTTCTCTGCCATGCGTGATTTTGTTGAGAGAGTGGTGGAGAAACTCAATGTGGGACAAAACAAAGACCGTGTCTCTGTGGTCCAGTACAGCAGAGACGCAGAGGTCCATTTCTATCTGAACACGTACACCACAAGAGAGGATGTTGTGGATTCGGTCAGAGGGCTGAAACACAGAGGAGGCAGACCCCTCAACACCGGGGAAGCCCTCCAGTATGTCAGGGACAACGCCTTTACAAACTCCTCCGGGAGTAGGCGCCTGCAAGGTGTTCCACAGATGTTGATCCTGCTAAATGGTGGAAGTTCTTTTGACAATGTAGATGTCCCAGCCTCTGCTCTCAAACAGCAGGGCATCTTTGTTATCGGCATTGGAACAAGGAACTCTGATAGTAGAGAGCTGCAGGAGATATCATACGACCCTAGTTATGCTCTATCAGTGTCTGAGTTCACTGACCTCCCCAATGTCCAAGATCAGCTCTCCTCTGTAATGAGCACAGTGCTATCGAGGGCCACGCCCATGACACCAACAGTAACCGGTAAGAAAGCGACCAATTTTTCCATCCCAAGTTCATGGTGGGATGCAAAATGAAGTGTACTAAAGTGTACTTTTACTGAGCTTGAGTCAGCCAGTGCCACTTAGGACAGAACAGTTGTGCCAGCATTATTAGAGTAAACTGTAAACGTTGAGCCTAGCCTTCATCATCTGACTTTCACACAGGAAAGGTTTGACACATGAAACTAAACATGTCTGAAATTTTGTGTTCTCTAGTGGACAGAAAGGCACCAGGAAGGGATGTTGTGTTCTTGTTGGATGGATCTGATGGTACTAGAAGTGGATTCCCAGCTATGCGAGACTTTGTCCAAAGAGTAGTAGAGACACTCAGTGTGGATGACAACAAGGACCGTGTCTCAGTGGTTCAGTACAGCAGAGATCCAGCTGTCCAGTTCTATCTGAACACGTACACCACAAAGGGCGAGATCCTTGACACTGTTAAAGGTTTGAGGCACAAAGGCGGAAGACCCCTCAACACTGGAGCAGCACTCCAGTACGTGAGGGATAATGTCTTCACGGCCTCTGCCGGGAGCAGGCGCCTGGAAGGAGCCCCACAGCTGCTGATATTGTTAAGTGGTGGAAGGTCTTTTGACAGTGTTGATGCACCAGCTTCTGCTCTCAAACAGCTGGGAGTCTTGACCTTTGCAATCGGAACCAGGAGCTCTGATAGCAAAGAACTGCAGAAGATATCCTACGATCCCAGTTATGCTCTATCTGTATCTGAATTCACTGACCTTCCCAGTGTCCAACAACAGCTTCAGTCTTCCGTGGAGGCTGTGATTGTTGAAGTCACCCCAGAGGCACCAACTGTACCTGGTATGTTAACAAAAGCTCAGCCGTTTGCTGGCTTGAAGGGTTACCTGGCTTGTTTTAACTAGATTGAAGGAAAGAAAGACATTAGGTGTCATAATTGTTTAGCTCCATGTGTACATTTAAAGAAAAGTGGCGGTGTGCTATCCAAGTCTTTGAAATTGAAGTGGGGAGCGCTAGACGCTTTCAAAAAAAAACATGCCCACCGTTTGATGATTAGGCAACGAGCATACTTTTGCAGAGGTTTTTATTGTTTGTCCTCCTGTCTTTTTCTCAGTTGACACTGCCAAAAAGGATATCGTATTCCTTCTGGATGGTTCCGATGGCACAAGGAATGGCTTCCCTGCCATGCGTGATTTTGTTGAGAGAGTGGTGGAGAAACTCAATGTGGGACAAAACAAAGACCGTGTCTCTGTGGTCCAGTACAGCAGAGACGCAGAGGTCCATTTCTATCTGAACACGTACACCACAAGAGAGGATGTTGTGGATTCGGTCAGAGGGCTGAAACACAGAGGAGGCAGACCCCTCAACACCGGGGCAGCCCTCCAGTATGTCAGGAACAATGCCTTTACAAACTCCTCCGGGAGTAGGCGCCTGCAAGGTGTTCCACAGATGTTGATCCTGCTAAATGGTGGAAGTTCTTTTGACAATGTAGATGTCCCAGCCTCTGCTCTCAAACAGCAGGGCATCTTTGTTATCGGCATTGGAACAAGGAACTCTGATAGTAGAGAGCTGCAGAGGATGTCATACGACCCTAGTTATGCTCTATCAGTGTCTGAGTTCACTGACCTCCCCAGTGTCCAAGATCAGCTCTCCTCTGTAATGAGCACAGTGCTATCGAGGGCCACGCCCATGACACCAACAGTAACCGGTAAGAAAGCGACCAATTTTTCCATCCCAAGTTCATGGTGGGATGCAAAATGAAGTGTACTAAAGTGTACTTTTACTGAGCTTGAGTCAGCCAGTGCCACTTTGGACAGAACAGTTGTGCCAGCATTATTAGAGTAAACTGTAAACGTTGAGCCTAGCCTTCATCATCTGACTTTCACACAGGAAAGGTTTGACACATGAAACTAAACATGTCTGAAATTTTGTGTTCTCTAGTGGACAGAAAGGCACCAGGAAGGGATGTTGTGTTCTTGTTGGATGGATCTGATGGTACTAGAAGTGGATTCCCAGCTATGCGAGACTTTGTCCAAAGAGTAGTAGAGACACTCAGTGTGGATGACAACAAGGACCGTGTCTCAGTGGTTCAGTACAGCAGAGATCCAGCTGTCCAGTTCTATCTGAACACGTACACCACAAAGGGCGAGATCCTTGACACTGTTAAAGGTTTGAGGCACAAAGGCGGAAGACCCCTCAACACTGGAGCAGCACTCCAGTACGTGAGGGATAATGTCTTCACGGCCTCTGCCGGGAGCAGGCGCCTGGAAGGAGCCCCACAGCTGCTGATATTGTTAAGTGGTGGAAGGTCTTTTGACAGTGTTGATGCACCAGCTTCTGCTCTCAAACAGCTGGGAGTCTTGACCTTTGCAATCGGAACCAGGAGCTCTGATAGCAAAGAACTGCAGAAGATATCCTACGATCCCAGTTATGCTCTATCTGTATCTGAATTCACTGACCTTCCCAGTGTCCAACAACAGCTTCAGTCTTCCGTGGAGGCTGTGATTGTTGAAGTCACCCCAGAGGCACCAACTGTACCTGGTATGTTAACAAAAGCTCAGCCGTTTGCTGGCTTGAAGGGTTACCTGGCTTGTTTTAACTAGATTGAAGGAAAGAAAGACATTAGGTGTCATAATTGTTTAGCTCCATGTGTACATTTAAAGAAAAGTGGTGGTGTGCTATCCAAGTCTTTGAAATTGAAGTGGGGAGCGCTAGACGCTTTCAAAAAAAACATGCCCACCGCTTGATGATTAGGCAACGAGCGTACTTTTGCAGAGGTTTTTATTGTTTGTCCTCCTGTCTTTTTCTCAGTTGACACTGCCAAAAAGGATATCGTATTCCTTCTGGATGGTTCCGATGGCACAAGGAATGGCTTCTCTGCCATGCGTGATTTTGTTGAGAGAGTGGTGGAGAAACTCAATGTGGGACAAAACAAAGACCGTGTCTCTGTGGTCCAGTACAGCAGAGACGCAGAGGTCCATTTCTATCTGAACACGTACACCACAAGAGAGGATGTTGTGGATTCGGTCAGAGGGCTGAAACACAGAGGAGGCAGACCCCTCAACACCGGGGAAGCCCTCCAGTATGTCAGGGACAACGCCTTTACAAACTCCTCCGGGAGTAGGCGCCTGCAAGGTGTTCCACAGATGTTGATCCTGCTAAATGGTGGAAGTTCTTTTGACAATGTAGATGTCCCAGCCTCTGCTCTCAAACAGCAGGGCATCTTTGTTATCGGCATTGGAACAAGGAACTCTGATAGTAGAGAGCTGCAGGAGATATCATACGACCCTAGTTATGCTCTATCAGTGTCTGAGTTCACTGACCTCCCCAATGTCCAAGATCAGCTCTCCTCTGTAATGAGCACAGTGCTATCGAGGGCCACGCCCATGACACCAACAGTAACCGGTAAGAAAGCGACCAAATTTTCCATCCCAAGTTCATGGTGGGATGCAAAATGAAGTGTACTAAAGTGTACTTTTACTGAGCTTGAGTCAGCCAGTGCCACTTTGGACAGAACAGTTGTGCCAGCATTATTAGAGTAAACTGTAAACGTTGAGCCTAGCCTTCATCATCTGACTTTCACACAGGAAAGGTTTGACACATGAAACTAAACATGTCTGAAATTTTGTGTTCTCTAGTGGACAGAAAGGCACCAGGAAGGGATGTTGTGTTCTTGTTGGATGGATCTGATGGTACTAGAAGTGGATTCCCAGCTATGCGAGACTTTGTCCAAAGAGTAGTAGAGACAACACTCAGTGTGGATGACAACAAGGACCGTGTCTCAGTGGTTCAGTACAGCAGAGATCCAGCTGTCCAGTTCTATCTGAACACGTACACCACAAAGGGCGAGATCCTTGACACTGTTAAAGGTTTGAGGCACAAAGGCGGAAGACCCCTCAACACTGGAGCAGCACTCCAGTACGTGAGGGATAATGTCTTCACGGCCTCTGCCGGGAGCAGGCGCCTGGAAGGAGCCCCACAGCTGCTGATATTGTTAAGTGGTGGAAGGTCTTTTGACAGTGTTGATGCACCAGCTTCTGCTCTCAAACAGCTGGGAGTCTTGACCTTTGCAATCGGAACCAGGAGCTCTGATAGCAAAGAACTGCAGAAGATATCCTACGATCCCAGTTATGCTCTATCTGTATCTGAATTCACTGACCTTCCCAGTGTCCAACAACAGCTTCAGTCTTCCGTGGAGGCTGTGATTGTTGAAGTCACCCCAGAGGCACCAACTGTACCTGGTATGTTAACAAAAGCTCAGCCGTTTGCTGGCTTGAAGGGTTACCTGGCTTGTTTTAACTAGATTGAAGGAAAGAAAGACATTAGGTGTCATAATTGTTTAGCTCCATGTGTACATTTAAAGAAAAGTGGCGGTGTGCTATCCAAGTCTTTGGAATTGAAGTGGGGAGCGCTAGACGCTTTCAAAAAAAAACATGCCCACCGCTTGATGATTAGGCAACGAGCGTACTTTTGCAGAGGTCTTTATTGTTTGTCCTCCTGTCTTTTTCTCAGTTGACACTGCCAAAAAGGATATCGTATTCCTTCTGGATGGTTCCGATGGCACAAGGAATGGCTTCCCTGCCATGCGTGATTTTGTTGAGAGAGTGGTGGAGAAACTCAATGTGGGACAAAACAAAGACCGTGTCTCTGTGGTCCAGTACAGCAGAGACGCAGAGGTCCATTTCTATCTGAACACGTACACCACAAGAGAGGATGTTGTGGATTCGGTAAGAGGGCTGAAACACAGAGGAGGCAGACCCCTCAACACCGGGGCAGCCCTCCAGTATGTCAGGGACAACGTCTTTACAAACTCCTCCGGGAGTAGGCGCCTGCAAGGTGTTCCACAGATGTTGATCCTGCTAAATGGTGGAAGTTCTTTTGACAATGTAGATGTCCCAGCCTCTGCTCTCAAACAGCAGGGCATCTTTGTTATCGGCATTGGAACAAGGAACTCTGATAGTAGAGAGCTGCAGAGGATATCATACGACCCTAGTTATGCTCTATCAGTGTCTGAGTTCACTGACCTCCCCAGTGTCCAAGATCAGCTCTCCTCTGTAATGAGCACAGTGCTATCGAGGGCCACGCCCATGACACCAACAGTAACCGGTAAGAAAGCGACCAATTTTTCCATCCCAAGTTCATGGTGGGATGCAAAATGAAGTGTACTAAAGTGTACTTTTACTGAGCTTGAGTCAGCCAGTGCCACTTTGGACAGAACAGTTGTGCCAGCATTATTAGAGTAAACTGTAAACGTTGAGCCTAGCCTTCATCATCTGACTTTCACACAGGAAAGGTTTGACACATGAAACTAAACATGTCTGAAATTTTGTGTTCTCTAGTGGACAGAAAGGCACCAGGAAGGGATGTTGTGTTCTTGTTGGATGGATCTGATGGTACTAGAAGTGGATTCCCAGCTATGCGAGACTTTGTCCAAAGAGTAGTAGAGACACTCAGTGTGGATGACAACAAGGACCGTGTCTCAGTGGTTCAGTACAGCAGAGATCCAGCTGTCCAGTTCTATCTGAACACGTACACCACAAAGGGCGAGATCCTTGACACTGTTAAAGGTTTGAGGCACAAAGGCGGAAGACCCCTCAACACTGGAGCAGCACTCCAGTACGTGAGGGATAATGTCTTCACGGCCTCTGCCGGGAGCAGGCGCCTGGAAGGAGCCCCACAGCTGCTGATATTGTTAAGTGGTGGAAGGTCTTTTGACAGTGTTGATGCACCAGCTTCTGCTCTCAAACAGCTGGGAGTCTTGACCTTTGCAATCGGAACCAGGAGCTCTGATAGCAAAGAACTGCAGAAGATATCCTACGATCCCAGTTATGCTCTATCTGTATCTGAATTCACTGACCTTCCCAGTGTCCAACAACAGCTTCAGTCTTCCGTGGAGGCTGTGATTGTTGAAGTCACCCCAGAGGCACCAACTGTACCTGGTATGTTAACAAAAGCTCAGCCGTTTGCTGGCTTGAAGGGTTACCTGGCTTGTTTTAACTAGATTGAAGGAAAGAAAGACATTAGGTGTCATAATTGTTTAGCTCCATGTGTACATTTAAAGAAAAGTGGCGGTGTGCTATCCAAGTCTTTGGAATTGAAGTGGGGAGCGCTAGACGCTTTCAAAAAAAAACATGCCCACCGCTTGATGATTAGGCAACGAGCGTACTTTTGCAGAGGTCTTTATTGTTTGTCCTCCTGTCTTTTTCTCAGTTGACACTGCCAAAAAGGATATCGTATTCCTTCTGGATGGTTCCGATGGCACAAGGAATGGCTTCCCTGCCATGCGTGATTTTGTTGAGAGAGTGGTGGAGAAACTCAATGTGGGACAAAACAAAGACCGTGTCTCTGTGGTCCAGTACAGCAGAGACGCAGAGGTCCATTTCTATCTGAACACGTACACCACAAGAGAGGATGTTGTGGATTCGGTCAGAGGGCTGAAACACAGAGGAGGCAGACCCCTCAACACCGGGGCAGCCCTCCAGTATGTCAGGGACAACGTCTTTACAAACTCCTCCGGGAGTAGGCGCCTGCAAGGTGTTCCACAGATGTTGATCCTGCTAAATGGTGGAAGTTCTTTTGACAATGTAGATGTCCCAGCCTCTGCTCTCAAACAGCAGGGCATCTTTGTTATCGGCATTGGAACAAGGAACTCTGATAGTAGAGAGCTGCAGAGGATATCATACGACCCTAGTTATGCTCTATCAGTGTCTGAGTTCACTGACCTCCCCAGTGTCCAAGATCAGCTCTCCTCTGTAATGAGCACAGTGCTATCGAGGGCCACGCCCATGACACCAACAGTAACCGGTAAGAAAGCGACCAATTTTTCCATCCCAAGTTCATGGTGGGATGCAAAATGAAGTGTACTAAAGTGTACTTTTACTGAGCTTGAGTCAGCCAGTGCCACTTTGGACAGAACAGTTGTGCCAGCATTATTAGAGTAAACTGTAAACGTTGAGCCTAGCCTTCATCATCTGACTTTCACACAGGAAAGGTTTGACACATGAAACTAAACGTCTGAAATTTTGTGTTCTCTAGTGGACAGAAAGGCACCAGGAAGGGATGTTGTGTTCTTGTTGGATGGATCTGATGGTACTAGAAGTGGATTCCCAGCTATGCGAGACTTTGTCCAAAGAGTAGTAGAGACACTCAGTGTGGATGACAACAAGGACCGTGTCTCAGTGGTTCAGTACAGCAGAGATCCAGCTGTCCAGTTCTATCTGAACACGTACACCACAAAGGGCGAGATCCTTGACACTGTTAAAGGTTTGAGGCACAAAGGCGGAAGACCCCTCAACACTGGAGCAGCACTCCAGTACGTGAGGGATAATGTCTTCACGGCCTCTGCCGGGAGCAGGCGCCTGGAAGGAGCCCCACAGCTGCTGATATTGTTAAGTGGTGGAAGGTCTTTTGACAGTGTTGATGCACCAGCTTCTGCTCTCAAACAGCTGGGAGTCTTGACCTTTGCAATCGGAACCAGGAGCTCTGATAGCAAAGAACTGCAGAAGATATCCTACGATCCCAGTTATGCTCTATCTGTATCTGAATTCACTGACCTTCCCAGTGTCCAACAACAGCTTCAGTCTTCCGTGGAGGCTGTGATTGTTGAAGTCACCCCAGAGGCACCAACTGTACCTGGTATGTTAACAAAAGCTCAGCCGTTTGCTGGCTTGAAGGGTTACCTGGCTTGTTTTAACTAGATTGAAGGAAAGAAAGACATTAGGTGTCATAATTGTTTAGCTCCATGTGTACATTTAAAGAAAAGTGGCGGTGTGCTATCCAAGTCTTTGGAATTGAAGTGGGGAGCGCTAGACGCTTTCAAAAAAAAACATGCCCACCGCTTGATGATTAGGCAACGAGCGTACTTTTGCAGAGGTCTTTATTGTTTGTCCTCCTGTCTTTTTCTCAGTTGACACTGCCAAAAAGGATATCGTATTCCTTCTGGATGGTTCCGATGGCACAAGGAATGGCTTCCCTGCCATGCGTGATTTTGTTGAGAGAGTGGTGGAGAAACTCAATGTGGGACAAAACAAAGACCGTGTCTCTGTGGTCCAGTACAGCAGAGACGCAGAGGTCCATTTCTATCTGAACACGTACACCACAAGAGAGGATGTTGTGGATTCGGTCAGAGGGCTGAAACACAGAGGAGGCAGACCCCTCAACACCGGGGCAGCCCTCCAGTATGTCAGGGACAACGTCTTTACAAACTCCTCCGGGAGTAGGCGCCTGCAAGGTGTTCCACAGATGTTGATCCTGCTAAATGGTGGAAGTTCTTTTGACAATGTAGATGTCCCAGCCTCTGCTCTCAAACAGCAGGGCATCTTTGTTATCGGCATTGGAACAAGGAACTCTGATAGTAGAGAGCTGCAGAGGATATCATACGACCCTAGTTATGCTCTATCAGTGTCTGAGTTCACTGACCTCCCCAGTGTCCAAGATCAGCTCTCCTCTGTAATGAGCACAGTGCTATCGAGGGCCACGCCCATGACACCAACAGTAACCGGTAAGAAAGCGACCAATTTTTCCATCCCAAGTTCATGGTGGGATGCAAAATGAAGTGTACTAAAGTGTACTTTTACTGAGCTTGAGTCAGCCAGTGCCACTTTGGACAGAACAGTTGTGCCAGCATTATTAGAGTAAACTGTAAACGTTGAGCCTAGCCTTCATCATCTGACTTTCACACAGGAAAGGTTTGACACATGAAACTAAACATGTCTGAAATTTTGTGTTCTCTAGTGGACAGAAAGGCACCAGGAAGGGATGTTGTGTTCTTGTTGGATGGATCTGATGGTACTAGAAGTGGATTCCCAGCTATGCGAGACTTTGTCCAAAGAGTAGTAGAGACACTCAGTGTGGATGACAACAAGGACCGTGTCTCAGTGGTTCAGTACAGCAGAGATCCAGCTGTCCAGTTCTATCTGAACACGTACACCACAAAGGGCGAGATCCTTGACACTGTTAAAGGTTTGAGGCACAAAGGCGGAAGACCCCTCAACACTGGAGCAGCACTCCAGTACGTGAGGGATAATGTCTTCACGGCCTCTGCCGGGAGCAGGCGCCTGGAAGGAGCCCCACAGCTGCTGATATTGTTAAGTGGTGGAAGGTCTTTTGACAGTGTTGATGCACCAGCTTCTGCTCTCAAACAGCTGGGAGTCTTGACCTTTGCAATCGGAACCAGGAGCTCTGATAGCAAAGAACTGCAGAAGATATCCTACGATCCCAGTTATGCTCTATCTGTATCTGAATTCACTGACCTTCCCAGTGTCCAACAACAGCTTCAGTCTTCCGTGGAGGCTGTGATTGTTGAAGTCACCCCAGAGGCACCAACTGTACCTGGTATGTTAACAAAAGCTCAGCCGTTTGCTGGCTTGAAGGGTTACCTGGCTTGTTTTAACTAGATTGAAGGAAAGAAAGACATTAGGTGTCATAATTGTTTAGCTCCATGTGTACATTTAAAGAAAAGTGGCGGTGTGCTATCCAAGTCTTTGAAATTGAAGTGGGGAGCGCTAGACGCTTTAAAAAAAAAACATGCCCACCGCTTGATGATTAGGCAACGAGCATACTTTTGCAGAGGTCTTTATTGTTTGTCCTCCTGTCTTTTTCTCAGTTGACACTGCCAAAAAGGATATCGTATTCCTTCTGGATGGTTCCGATGGCACAAGGAATGGCTTCCCTGCCATGCGTGATTTTGTTGAGAGAGTGGTGGAGAAACTCAATGTGGGACAAAACAAAGACCGTGTCTCTGTGGTCCAGTACAGCAGAGACGCAGAGGTCCATTTCTATCTGAACACGTACACCACAAGAGAGGATGTTGTGGATTCGGTCAGAGGGCTGAAACACAGAGGAGGCAGACCCCTCAACACCGGGGCAGCCCTCCAGTATGTCAGGGACAACGTCTTTACAAACTCCTCCGGGAGTAGGCACCTGCAAGGTGTTCCACAGATGTTGATCCTGCTAAATGGTGGAAGTTCTTTTGACAATGTAGATGTCCCAGCCTCTGCTCTCAAACAGCAGGGCATCTTTGTTATCGGCATTGGAACAAGGAACTCTGATAGTAGAGAGCTGCAGGAGATATCATACGACCCTAGTTATGCTCTATCAGTGTCTGAGTTCACTGACCTCCCCAATGTCCAAGATCAGCTCTCCTCTGTAATGAGCACAGTGCTATCGAGGGCCACGCCCATGACACCAACAGTAACCGGTAAGAAAGCGACCAATTTTTCCATCCCAAGTTCATGGTGGGATGCAAAATGAAGTGTACTAAAGTGTACTTTTACTGAGCTTGAGTCAGCCAGTGCCACTTTGGACAGAACAGTTGTGCCAGCATTATTAGAGTAAACTGTAAACGTTGAGCCTAGCCTTCATCATCTGACTTTCACACAGGAAAGGTTTGACACATGAAACTAAACATGTCTGAAATTTTGTGTTCTCTAGTGGACAGAAAGGCACCAGGAAGGGATGTTGTGTTCTTGTTGGATGGATCTGATGGTACTAGAAGTGGATTCCCAGCTATGCGAGACTTTGTCCAAAGAGTAGTAGAGACACTCAGTGTGGATGACAACAAGGACCGTGTCTCAGTGGTTCAGTACAGCAGAGATCCAGCTGTCCAGTTCTATCTGAACACGTACACCACAAAGGGCGAGATCCTTGACACTGTTAAAGGTTTGAGGCACAAAGGCGGAAGACCCCTCAACACTGGAGCAGCACTCCAGTACGTGAGGGATAATGTCTTCACGGCCTCTGCCGGGAGCAGGCGCCTGGAAGGAGCCCCACAGCTGCTGATATTGTTAAGTGGTGGAAGGTCTTTTGACAGTGTTGATGCACCAGCTTCTGCTCTCAAACAGCTGGGAGTCTTGACCTTTGCAATCGGAACCAGGAGCTCTGATAGCAAAGAACTGCAGAAGATATCCTACGATCCCAGTTATGCTCTATCTGTATCTGAATTCACTGACCTTCCCAGTGTCCAACAACAGCTTCAGTCTTCCGTGGAGGCTGTGATTGTTGAAGTCACCCCAGAGGCACCAACTGTACCTGGTATGTTAACAAAAGCTCAGCCGTTTGCTGGCTTGAAGGGTTACCTGGCTTGTTTTAACTAGATTGAAGGAAAGAAAGACATTAGGTGTCATAATTGTTTAGCTCCATGTGTACATTTAAAGAAAAGTGGCGGTGTGCTATCCAAGTCTTTGAAATTGAAGTGGGGAGCGCTAGACGCTTTAAAAAAAAAACATGCCCACCGCTTGATGATTAGGCAACGAGCATACTTTTGCAGAGGTCTTTATTGTTTGTCCTCCTGTCTTTTTCTCAGTTGACACTGCCAAAAAGGATATCGTATTCCTTCTGGATGGTTCCGATGGCACAAGGAATGGCTTCCCTGCCATGCGTGATTTTGTTGAGAGAGTGGTGGAGAAACTCAATGTGGGACAAAACAAAGACCGTGTCTCTGTGGTCCAGTACAGCAGAGACGCAGAGGTCCATTTCTATCTGAACACGTACACCACAAGAGAGGATGTTGTGGATTCGGTCAGAGGGCTGAAACACAGAGGAGGCAGACCCCTCAACACCGGGGCAGCCCTCCAGTATGTCAGGGACAACGTCTTTACAAACTCCTCCGGGAGTAGGCGCCTGCAAGGTGTTCCACAGATGTTGATCCTGCTAAATGGTGGAAGTTCTTTTGACAATGTAGATGTCCCAGCCTCTGCTCTCAAACAGCAGGGCATCTTTGTTATCGGCATTGGAACAAGGAACTCTGATAGTAGAGAGCTGCAGGAGATATCATACGACCCTAGTTATGCTCTATCAGTGTCTGAGTTCACTGACCTCCCCAATGTCCAAGATCAGCTCTCCTCTGTAATGAGCACAGTGCTATCGAGGGCCACGCCCATGACACCAACAGTAACCGGTAAGAAAGCGACCAATTTTTCCATCCCAAGTTCATGGTGGGATGCAAAATGAAGTGTACTAAAGTGTACTTTTACTGAGCTTGAGTCAGCCAGTGCCACTTTGGACAGAACAGTTGTGCCAGCATTATTAGAGTAAACTGTAAACGTTGAGCCTAGCCTTCATCATCTGACTTTCACACAGGAAAGGTTTGACACATGAAACTAAACATGTCTGAAATTTTGTGTTCTCTAGTGGACAGAAAGGCACCAGGAAGGGATGTTGTGTTCTTGTTGGATGGATCTGATGGTACTAGAAGTGGATTCCCAGCTATGCGAGACTTTGTCCAAAGAGTAGTAGAGACACTCAGTGTGGATGACAACAAGGACCGTGTCTCAGTGGTTCAGTACAGCAGAGATCCAGCTGTCCAGTTCTATCTGAACACGTACACCACAAAGGGCGAGATCCTTGACACTGTTAAAGGTTTGAGGCACAAAGGCGGAAGACCCCTCAACACTGGAGCAGCACTCCAGTACGTGAGGGATAATGTCTTCACGGCCTCTGCCGGGAGCAGGCGCCTGGAAGGAGCCCCACAGCTGCTGATATTGTTAAGTGGTGGAAGGTCTTTTGACAGTGTTGATGCACCAGCTTCTGCTCTCAAACAGCTGGGAGTCTTGACCTTTGCAATCGGAACCAGGAGCTCTGATAGCAAAGAACTGCAGAAGATATCCTACGATCCCAGTTATGCTCTATCTGTATCTGAATTCACTGACCTTCCCAGTGTCCAACAACAGCTTCAGTCTTCCGTGGAGGCTGTGATTGTTGAAGTCACCCCAGAGGCACCAACTGTACCTGGTATGTTAACAAAAGCTCAGCCGTTTGCTGGCTTGAAGGGTTACCTGGCTTGTTTTAACTAGATTGAAGGAAAGAAAGACATTAGGTGTCATAATTGTTTAGCTCCATGTGTACATTTAAAGAAAAGTGGCGGTGTGCTATCCAAGTCTTTGAAATTGAAGTGGGGAGCGCTAGACGCTTTAAAAAAAAAACATGCCCACCGCTTGATGATTAGGCAACGAGCATACTTTTGCAGAGGTCTTTATTGTTTGTCCTCCTGTCTTTTTCTCAGTTGACACTGCCAAAAAGGATATCGTATTCCTTCTGGATGGTTCCGATGGCACAAGGAATGGCTTCCCTGCCATGCGTGATTTTGTTGAGAGAGTGGTGGAGAAACTCAATGTGGGACAAAACAAAGACCGTGTCTCTGTGGTCCAGTACAGCAGAGACGCAGAGGTCCATTTCTATCTGAACACGTACACCACAAGAGAGGATGTTGTGGATTCGGTCAGAGGGCTGAAACACAGAGGAGGCAGACCCCTCAACACCGGGGCAGCCCTCCAGTATGTCAGGGACAACGTCTTTACAAACTCCTCCGGGAGTAGGCGCCTGCAAGGTGTTCCACAGATGTTGATCCTGCTAAATGGTGGAAGTTCTTTTGACAATGTAGATGTCCCAGCCTCTGCTCTCAAACAGCAGGGCATCTTTGTTATCGGCATTGGAACAAGGAACTCTGATAGTAGAGAGCTGCAGAGGATATCATACGACCCTAGTTATGCTCTATCAGTGTCTGAGTTCACTGACCTCCCCAGTGTCCAAGATCAGCTCTCCTCTGTAATGAGCACAGTGCTATCGAGGGCCACGCCCATGACACCAACAGTAACCGGTAAGAAAGCGACCAATTTTTCCATCCCAAGTTCATGGTGGGATGCAAAATGAAGTGTACTAAAGTGTACTTTTACTGAGCTTGAGTCAGCCAGTGCCACTTTGGACAGAACAGTTGTGCCAGCATTATTAGAGTGAACTGTAAACGTTGAGCCTAGCCTTCATCATCTGACTTTCACACAGGAAAGGTTTGACACATGAAACTAAACATGTCTGAAATTTTGTGTTCTCTAGTGGACAGAAAGGCACCAGGAAGGGATGTTGTGTTCTTGTTGGATGGATCTGATGGTACTAGAAGTGGATTCCCAGCTATGCGAGACTTTGTCCAAAGAGTAGTAGAGACACTCAGTGTGGATGACAACAAGGACCGTGTCTCAGTGGTTCAGTACAGCAGAGATCCAGCTGTCCAGTTCTATCTGAACACGTACACCACAAAGGGCGAGATCCTTGACACTGTTAAAGGTTTGAGGCACAAAGGCGGAAGACCCCTCAACACTGGAGCAGCACTCCAGTACGTGAGGGATAATGTCTTCACGGCCTCTGCCGGGAGCAGGCGCCTGGAAGGAGCCCCACAGCTGCTGATATTGTTAAGTGGTGGAAGGTCTTTTGACAGTGTTGATGCACCAGCTTCTGCTCTCAAACAGCTGGGAGTCTTGACCTTTGCAATCGGAACCAGGAGCTCTGATAGCAAAGAACTGCAGAAGATATCCTACGATCCCAGTTATGCTCTATCTGTATCTGAATTCACTGACCTTCCCAGTGTCCAACAACAGCTTCAGTCTTCCGTGGAGGCTGTGATTGTTGAAGTCACCCCAGAGGCACCAACTGTACCTGGTATGTTAACAAAAGCTCAGCCGTTTGCTGGCTTGAAGGGTTACCTGGCTTGTTTTAACTAGATTGAAGGAAAGAAAGACATTAGGTGTCATAATTGTTTAGCTCCATGTGTACATTTAAAGAAAAGTGGCGGTGTGCTATCCAAGTCTTTGAAATTGAAGTGGGGAGCGCTAGACGCTTTCAAAAAAAAACATGCCCACCGCTTGATGATTAGGCAACGAGCGTACTTTTGCAGAGGTTTTTATTGTTTGTCCTCCTGTCTTTTTCTCAGTTGACACTGCCAAAAAGGATATCGTATTCCTTCTGGATGGTTCCGATGGCACAAGGAATGGCTTCCCTGCCATGCGTGATTTTGTTGAGAGAGTGGTGGAGAAACTCAATGTGGGACAAAACAAAGACCGTGTCTCTGTGGTCCAGTACAGCAGAGACGCAGAGGTCCATTTCTATCTGAACACGTACACCACAAGAGAGGATGTTGTGGATTCGGTCAGAGGGCTGAAACACAGAGGAGGCAGACCCCTCAACACCGGGGCAGCCCTCCAGTATGTCAGGGACAACGTCTTTACAAACTCCTCCGGGAGTAGGCGCCTGCAAGGTGTTCCACAGATGTTGATCCTGCTAAATGGTGGAAGTTCTTTTGACAATGTAGATGTCCCAGCCTCTGCTCTCAAACAGCAGGGCATCTTTGTTATCGGCATTGGAACAAGGAACTCTGATAGTAGAGAGCTGCAGAGGATATCATACGACCCTAGTTATGCTCTATCAGTGTCTGAGTTCACTGACCTCCCCAGTGTCCAAGATCAGCTCTCCTCTGTAATGAGCACAGTGCTATCGAGGGCCACGCCCATGACACCAACAGTAACCGGTAAGAAAGCGACCAATTTTTCCATCCCAAGTTCATGGTGGGGTGCAAAATGAAGTGTACTAAAGTGTACTTTTACTGAGTTTGAGTCAGCCAGTGCCACTTTGGACAGAACAGTTGTGCCAGCATTATTAGAGTAAACTGTAAACGTTGAGCCTAGCCTTCATCATCTGACTTTCACACAGGAAAGGTTTGACACATGAAACTAAACATGTCTGAAATTTTGTGTTCTCTAGTGGACAGAAAGGCACCAGGAAGGGATGTTGTGTTCTTGTTGGATGGATCTGATGGTACTAGAAGTGGATTCCCAGCTATGCGAGACTTTGTCCAAAGAGTAGTAGAGACACTCAGTGTGGATGACAACAAGGACCGTGTCTCAGTGGTTCAGTACAGCAGAGATCCAGCTGTCCAGTTCTATCTGAACACGTACACCACAAAGGGCGAGATCCTTGACACTGTTAAAGGTTTGAGGCACAAAGGCGGAAGACCCCTCAACACTGGAGCAGCACTCCAGTACGTGAGGGATAATGTCTTCACGGCCTCTGCCGGGAGCAGGCGCCTGGAAGGAGCCCCACAGCTGCTGATATTGTTAAGTGGTGGAAGGTCTTTTGACAGTGTTGATGCACCAGCTTCTGCTCTCAAACAGCTGGGAGTCTTGACCTTTGCAATCGGAACCAGGAGCTCTGATAGCAAAGAACTGCAGAAGATATCCTACGATCCCAGTTATGCTCTATCTGTATCTGAATTCACTGACCTTCCCAGTGTCCAACAACAGCTTCAGTCTTCCGTGGAGGCTGTGATTGTTGAAGTCACCCCAGAGGCACCAACTGTACCTGGTATGTTAACAAAAGCTCAGCCGTTTGCTGGCTTGAAGGGTTACCTGGCTTGTTTTAACTAGATTGAAGGAAAGAAAGACATTAGGTGTCATAATTGTTTAGCTCCATGTGTACATTTAAAGAAAAGTGGCGGTGTGCTATCCAAGTCTTTGAAATTGAAGTGGGGAGCGCTAGACGCTTTCAAAAAAAAACATGCCCACCGCTTGATGATTAGGCAACGAGCGTACTTTTGCAGAGGTTTTTATTGTTTGTCCTCCTGTCTTTTTCTCAGTTGACACTGCCAAAAAGGATATCGTATTCCTTCTGGATGGTTCCGATGGCACAAGGAATGGCTTCCCTGCCATGCGTGATTTTGTTGAGAGAGTGGTGGAGAAACTCAATGTGGGACAAAACAAAGACCGTGTCTCTGTGGTCCAGTACAGCAGAGACGCAGAGGTCCATTTCTATCTGAACACGTACACCACAAGAGAGGATGTTGTGGATTCGGTCAGAGGGCTGAAACACAGAGGAGGCAGACCCCTCAACACCGGGGCAGCCCTCCAGTATGTCAGGGACAACGTCTTTACAAACTCCTCCGGGAGTAGGCGCCTGCAAGGTGTTCCACAGATGTTGATCCTGCTAAATGGTGGAAGTTCTTTTGACAATGTAGATGTCCCAGCCTCTGCTCTCAAACAGCAGGGCATCTTTGTTATCGGCATTGGAACAAGGAACTCTGATAGTAGAGAGCTGCAGAGGATATCATACGACCCTAGTTATGCTCTATCAGTGTCTGAGTTCACTGACCTCCCCAGTGTCCAAGATCAGCTCTCCTCTGTAATGAGCACAGTGCTA
Source organism: Euthynnus affinis (assembly GCA_029490765.1). Classification (NCBI taxonomy): domain Eukaryota; kingdom Metazoa; phylum Chordata; class Actinopteri; order Scombriformes; family Scombridae; genus Euthynnus; species Euthynnus affinis. The sequence continues at coordinate 27,538,202 of CM055850.1, forward strand.
TCGAGGGCCACGCCCATGACACCAACAGTAACCGGTAAGAAAGCGACCAATTTTTCCATCCCAAGTTCATGGTGGGATGCAAAATGAAGTGTACTAAAGTGTACTTTTACTGAGCTTGAGTCAGCCAGTGCCACTTTGGACAGAACAGTTGTGCCAGCATTATTAGAGTGAACTGTAAACGTTGAGCCTAGCCTTCATCATCTGACTTTCACACAGGAAAGGTTTGACACATGAAACTAAACATGTCTGAAATTTTGTGTTCTCTAGTGGACAGAAAGGCACCAGGAAGGGATGTTGTGTTCTTGTTGGATGGATCTGATGGTACTAGAAGTGGATTCCCAGCTATGCGAGACTTTGTCCAAAGAGTAGTAGAGACACTCAGTGTGGATGACAACAAGGACCGTGTCTCAGTGGTTCAGTACAGCAGAGATCCAGCTGTCCAGTTCTATCTGAACACGTACACCACAAAGGGCGAGATCCTTGACACTGTTAAAGGTTTGAGGCACAAAGGCGGAAGACCCCTCAACACTGGAGCAGCACTCCAGTACGTGAGGGATAATGTCTTCACGGCCTCTGCCGGGAGCAGGCGCCTGGAAGGAGCCCCACAGCTGCTGATATTGTTAAGTGGTGGAAGGTCTTTTGACAGTGTTGATGCACCAGCTTCTGCTCTCAAACAGCTGGGAGTCTTGACCTTTGCAATCGGAACCAGGAGCTCTGATAGCAAAGAACTGCAGAAGATATCCTACGATCCCAGTTATGCTCTATCTGTATCTGAATTCACTGACCTTCCCAGTGTCCAACAACAGCTTCAGTCTTCCGTGGAGGCTGTGATTGTTGAAGTCACCCCAGAGGCACCAACTGTACCTGGTATGTTAACAAAAGCTCAGCCGTTTGCTGGCTTGAAGGGTTACCTGGCTTGTTTTAACTAGATTGAAGGAAAGAAAGACATTAGGTGTCATAATTGTTTAGCTCCATGTGTACATTTAAAGAAAAGTGGCGGTGTGCTATCCAAGTCTTTGAAATTGAAGTGGGGAGCGCTAGACGCTTTCAAAAAAAAACATGCCCACCGCTTGATGATTAGGCAACGAGCGTACTTTTGCAGAGGTTTTTATTGTTTGTCCTCCTGTCTTTTTCTCAGTTGACACTGCCAAAAAGGATATCGTATTCCTTCTGGATGGTTCCGATGGCACAAGGAATGGCTTCCCTGCCATGCGTGATTTTGTTGAGAGAGTGGTGGAGAAACTCAATGTGGGACAAAACAAAGACCGTGTCTCTGTGGTCCAGTACAGCAGAGACGCAGAGGTCCATTTCTATCTGAACACGTACACCACAAGAGAGGATGTTGTGGATTCGGTCAGAGGGCTGAAACACAGAGGAGGCAGACCCCTCAACACCGGGGCAGCCCTCCAGTATGTCAGGGACAACGTCTTTACAAACTCCTCCGGGAGTAGGCGCCTGCAAGGTGTTCCACAGATGTTGATCCTGCTAAATGGTGGAAGTTCTTTTGACAATGTAGATGTCCCAGCCTCTGCTCTCAAACAGCAGGGCATCTTTGTTATCGGCATTGGAACAAGGAACTCTGATAGTAGAGAGCTGCAGAGGATATCATACGACCCTAGTTATGCTCTATCAGTGTCTGAGTTCACTGACCTCCCCAGTGTCCAAGATCAGCTCTCCTCTGTAATGAGCACAGTGCTATCGAGGGCCACGCCCATGACACCAACAGTAACCGGTAAGAAAGCGACCAATTTTTCCATCCCAAGTTCATGGTGGGATGCAAAATGAAGTGTACTAAAGTGTACTTTTACTGAGCTTGAGTCAGCCAGTGCCACTTTGGACAGAACAGTTGTGCCAGCATTATTAGAGTGAACTGTAAACGTTGAGCCTAGCCTTCATCATCTGACTTTCACACAGGAAAGGTTTGACACATGAAACTAAACATGTCTGAAATTTTGTGTTCTCTAGTGGACAGAAAGGCACCAGGAAGGGATGTTGTGTTCTTGTTGGATGGATCTGATGGTACTAGAAGTGGATTCCCAGCTATGCGAGACTTTGTCCAAAGAGTAGTAGAGACACTCAGTGTGGATGACAACAAGGACCGTGTCTCAGTGGTTCAGTACAGCAGAGATCCAGCTGTCCAGTTCTATCTGAACACGTACACCACAAAGGGCGAGATCCTTGACACTGTTAAAGGTTTGAGGCACAAAGGCGGAAGACCCCTCAACACTGGAGCAGCACTCCAGTACGTGAGGGATAATGTCTTCACGGCCTCTGCCGGGAGCAGGCGCCTGGAAGGAGCCCCACAGCTGCTGATATTGTTAAGTGGTGGAAGGTCTTTTGACAGTGTTGATGCACCAGCTTCTGCTCTCAAACAGCTGGGAGTCTTGACCTTTGCAATCGGAACCAGGAGCTCTGATAGCAAAGAACTGCAGAAGATATCCTACGATCCCAGTTATGCTCTATCTGTATCTGAATTCACTGACCTTCCCAGTGTCCAACAACAGCTTCAGTCTTCCGTGGAGGCTGTGATTGTTGAAGTCACCCCAGAGGCACCAACTGTACCTGGTATGTTAACAAAAGCTCAGCCGTTTGCTGGCTTGAAGGGTTACCTGGCTTGTTTTAACTAGATTGAAGGAAAGAAAGACATTAGGTGTCATAATTGTTTAGCTCCATGTGTACATTTAAAGAAAAGTGGCGGTGTGCTATCCAAGTCTTTGGAATTGAAGTGGGGAGCGCTAGACGCTTTCAAAAAAAAACATGCCCACCGCTTGATGATTAGGCAACGAGCGTACTTTTGCAGAGGTTTTTATTGTTTGTCCTCCTGTCTTTTTCTCAGTTGACACTGCCAAAAAGGATATCGTATTCCTTCTGGATGGTTCCGATGGCACAAGGAATGGCTTCCCTGCCATGCGTGATTTTGTTGAGAGAGTGGTGGAGAAACTCAATGTGGGACAAAACAAAGACCGTGTCTCTGTGGTCCAGTACAGCAGAGACGCAGAGGTCCATTTCTATCTGAACACGTACACCACAAGAGAGGATGTTGTGGATTCGGTCAGAGGGCTGAAACACAGAGGAGGCAGACCCCTCAACACCGGGGCAGCCCTCCAGTATGTCAGGGACAACGTCTTTACAAACTCCTCCGGGAGTAGGCGCCTGCAAGGTGTTCCACAGATGTTGATCCTGCTAAATGGTGGAAGTTCTTTTGACAATGTAGATGTCCCAGCCTCTGCTCTCAAACAGCAGGGCATCTTTGTTATCGGCATTGGAACAAGGAACTCTGATAGTAGAGAGCTGCAGAGGATATCATACGACCCTAGTTATGCTCTATCAGTGTCTGAGTTCACTGACCTCCCCAGTGTCCAAGATCAGCTCTCCTCTGTAATGAGCACAGTGCTATCGAGGGCCACGCCCATGACACCAACAGTAACCGGTAAGAAAGCGACCAATTTTTCCATCCCAAGTTCATGGTGGGATGCAAAATGAAGTGTACTAAAGTGTACTTTTACTGAGCTTGAGTCAGCCAGTGCCACTTTGGACAGAACAGTTGTGCCAGCATTATTAGAGTGAACTGTAAACGTTGAGCCTAGCCTTCATCATCTGACTTTCACACAGGAAAGGTTTGACACATGAAACTAAACATGTCTGAAATTTTGTGTTCTCTAGTGGACAGAAAGGCACCAGGAAGGGATGTTGTGTTCTTGTTGGATGGATCTGATGGTACTAGAAGTGGATTCCCAGCTATGCGAGACTTTGTCCAAAGAGTAGTAGAGACACTCAGTGTGGATGACAACAAGGACCGTGTCTCAGTGGTTCAGTACAGCAGAGATCCAGCTGTCCAGTTCTATCTGAACACGTACACCACAAAGGGCGAGATCCTTGACACTGTTAAAGGTTTGAGGCACAAAGGCGGAAGACCCCTCAACACTGGAGCAGCACTCCAGTACGTGAGGGATAATGTCTTCACGGCCTCTGCCGGGAGCAGGCGCCTGGAAGGAGCCCCACAGCTGCTGATATTGTTAAGTGGTGGAAGGTCTTTTGACAGTGTTGATGCACCAGCTTCTGCTCTCAAACAGCTGGGAGTCTTGACCTTTGCAATCGGAACCAGGAGCTCTGATAGCAAAGAACTGCAGAAGATATCCTACGATCCCAGTTATGCTCTATCTGTATCTGAATTCACTGACCTTCCCAGTGTCCAACAACAGCTTCAGTCTTCCGTGGAGGCTGTGATTGTTGAAGTCACCCCAGAGGCACCAACTGTACCTGGTATGTTAACAAAAGCTCAGCCATTTGCTGGCTTGAAGGGTTACCTGGCTTGTTTTAACTAGATTGAAGGAAAGAAAGACATTAGGTGTCATAATTGTTTAGCTCCATGTGTACATTTAAAGAAAAGTGGCGGTGTGCTATCCAAGTCTTTGGAATTGAAGTGGGGAGCGCTAGACGCTTTCAAAAAAAAACATGCCCACCGCTTGATGATTAGGCAACGAGCGTACTTTTGCAGAGGTTTTTATTGTTTGTCCTCCTGTCTTTTTCTCAGTTGACACTGCCAAAAAGGATATCGTATTCCTTCTGGATGGTTCCGATGGCACAAGGAATGGCTTCCCTGCCATGCGTGATTTTGTTGAGAGAGTGGTGGAGAAACTCAATGTGGGACAAAACAAAGACCGTGTCTCTGTGGTCCAGTACAGCAGAGACGCAGAGGTCCATTTCTATCTGAACACGTACACCACAAGAGAGGATGTTGTGGATTCGGTCAGAGGGCTGAAACACAGAGGAGGCAGACCCCTCAACACCGGGGCAGCCCTCCAGTATGTCAGGGACAACGTCTTTACAAACTCCTCCGGGAGTAGGCGCCTGCAAGGTGTTCCACAGATGTTGATCCTGCTAAATGGTGGAAGTTCTTTTGACAATGTAGATGTCCCAGCCTCTGCTCTCAAACAGCAGGGCATCTTTGTTATCGGCATTGGAACAAGGAACTCTGATAGTAGAGAGCTGCAGAGGATATCATACGACCCTAGTTATGCTCTATCAGTGTCTGAGTTCACTGACCTCCCCAGTGTCCAAGATCAGCTCTCCTCTGTAATGAGCACAGTGCTATCGAGGGCCACGCCCATGACACCAACAGTAACCGGTAAGAAAGCGACCAATTTTTCCATCCCAAGTTCATGGTGGGGTGCAAAATGAAGTGTACTAAAGTGTACTTTTACTGAGCTTGAGTCAGCCAGTGCCACTTTGGACAGAACAGTTGTGCCAGCATTATTAGAGTGAACTGTAAACGTTGAGCCTAGCCTTCATCATCTGACTTTCACACAGGAAAGGTTTGACACATGAAACTAAACATGTCTGAAATTTTGTGTTCTCTAGTGGACAGAAAGGCACCAGGAAGGGATGTTGTGTTCTTGTTGGATGGATCTGATGGTACTAGAAGTGGATTCCCAGCTATGCGAGACTTTGTCCAAAGAGTAGTAGAGACACTCAGTGTGGATGACAACAAGGACCGTGTCTCAGTGGTTCAGTACAGCAGAGATCCAGCTGTCCAGTTCTATCTGAACACGTACACCACAAAGGGCGAGATCCTTGACACTGTTAAAGGTTTGAGGCACAAAGGCGGAAGACCCCTCAACACTGGAGCAGCACTCCAGTACGTGAGGGATAATGTCTTCACGGCCTCTGCCGGGAGCAGGCGCCTGGAAGGAGCCCCACAGCTGCTGATATTGTTAAGTGGTGGAAGGTCTTTTGACAGTGTTGATGCACCAGCTTCTGCTCTCAAACAGCTGGGAGTCTTGACCTTTGCAATCGGAACCAGGAGCTCTGATAGCAAAGAACTGCAGAAGATATCCTACGATCCCAGTTATGCTCTATCTGTATCTGAATTCACTGACCTTCCCAGTGTCCAACAACAGCTTCAGTCTTCCGTGGAGGCTGTGATTGTTGAAGTCACCCCAGAGGCACCAACTGTACCTGGTATGTTAACAAAAGCTCAGCCGTTTGCTGGCTTGAAGGGTTACCTGGCTTGTTTTAACTAGATTGAAGGAAAGAAAGACATTAGGTGTCATAATTGTTTAGCTCCATGTGTACATTTAAAGAAAAGTGGCGGTGTGCTATCCAAGTCTTTGGAATTGAAGTGGGGAGCGCTAGACGCTTTCAAAAAAAAACATGCCCACCGCTTGATGATTAGGCAACGAGCGTACTTTTGCAGAGGTTTTTATTGTTTGTCCTCCTGTCTTTTTCTCAGTTGACACTGCCAAAAAGGATATCGTATTCCTTCTGGATGGTTCCGATGGCACAAGGAATGGCTTCCCTGCCATGCGTGATTTTGTTGAGAGAGTGGTGGAGAAACTCAATGTGGGACAAAACAAAGACCGTGTCTCTGTGGTCCAGTACAGCAGAGACGCAGAGGTCCATTTCTATCTGAACACGTACACCACAAGAGAGGATGTTGTGGATTCGGTCAGAGGGCTGAAACACAGAGGAGGCAGACCCCTCAACACCGGGGCAGCCCTCCAGTATGTCAGGGACAACGTCTTTACAAACTCCTCCGGGAGTAGGCGCCTGCAAGGTGTTCCACAGATGTTGATCCTGCTAAATGGTGGAAGTTCTTTTGACAATGTAGATGTCCCAGCCTCTGCTCTCAAACAGCAGGGCATCTTTGTTATCGGCATTGGAACAAGGAACTCTGATAGTAGAGAGCTGCAGAGGATATCATACGACCCTAGTTATGCTCTATCAGTGTCTGAGTTCACTGACCTCCCCAGTGTCCAAGATCAGCTCTCCTCTGTAATGAGCACAGTGCTATCGAGGGCCACGCCCATGACACCAACAGTAACCGGTAAGAAAGCGACCAATTTTTCCATCCCAAGTTCATGGTGGGGTGCAAAATGAAGTGTACTAAAGTGTACTTTTACTGAGCTTGAGTCAGCCAGTGCCACTTTGGACAGAACAGTTGTGCCAGCATTATTAGAGTGAACTGTAAACGTTGAGCCTAGCCTTCATCATCTGACTTTCACACAGGAAAGGTTTGACACATGAAACTAAACATGTCTGAAATTTTGTGTTCTCTAGTGGACAGAAAGGCACCAGGAAGGGATGTTGTGTTCTTGTTGGATGGATCTGATGGTACTAGAAGTGGATTCCCAGCTATGCGAGACTTTGTCCAAAGAGTAGTAGAGACACTCAGTGTGGATGACAACAAGGACCGTGTCTCAGTGGTTCAGTACAGCAGAGATCCAGCTGTCCAGTTCTATCTGAACACGTACACCACAAAGGGCGAGATCCTTGACACTGTTAAAGGTTTGAGGCACAAAGGCGGAAGACCCCTCAACACTGGAGCAGCACTCCAGTACGTGAGGGATAATGTCTTCACGGCCTCTGCCGGGAGCAGGCGCCTGGAAGGAGCCCCACAGCTGCTGATATTGTTAAGTGGTGGAAGGTCTTTTGACAGTGTTGATGCACCAGCTTCTGCTCTCAAACAGCTGGGAGTCTTGACCTTTGCAATCGGAACCAGGAGCTCTGATAGCAAAGAACTGCAGAAGATATCCTACGATCCCAGTTATGCTCTATCTGTATCTGAATTCACTGACCTTCCCAGTGTCCAACAACAGCTTCAGTCTTCCGTGGAGGCTGTGATTGTTGAAGTCACCCCAGAGGCACCAACTGTACCTGGTATGTTAACAAAAGCTCAGCCGTTTGCTGGCTTGAAGGGTTACCTGGCTTGTTTTAACTAGATTGAAGGAAAGAAAGACATTAGGTGTCATAATTGTTTAGCTCCATGTGTACATTTAAAGAAAAGTGGCGGTGTGCTATCCAAGTCTTTGGAATTGAAGTGGGGAGCGCTAGACGCTTTCAAAAAAAAACATGCCCACCGCTTGATGATTAGGCAACGAGCGTACTTTTGCAGAGGTTTTTATTGTTTGTCCTCCTGTCTTTTTCTCAGTTGACACTGCCAAAAAGGATATCGTATTCCTTCTGGATGGTTCCGATGGCACAAGGAATGGCTTCCCTGCCATGCGTGATTTTGTTGAGAGAGTGGTGGAGAAACTCAATGTGGGACAAAACAAAGACCGTGTCTCTGTGGTCCAGTACAGCAGAGACGCAGAGGTCCATTTCTATCTGAACACGTACACCACAAGAGAGGATGTTGTGGATTCGGTCAGAGGGCTGAAACACAGAGGAGGCAGACCCCTCAACACCGGGGCAGCCCTCCAGTATGTCAGGGACAACGTCTTTACAAACTCCTCCGGGAGTAGGCGCCTGCAAGGTGTTCCACAGATGTTGATCCTGCTAAATGGTGGAAGTTCTTTTGACAATGTAGATGTCCCAGCCTCTGCTCTCAAACAGCAGGGCATCTTTGTTATCGGCATTGGAACAAGGAACTCTGATAGTAGAGAGCTGCAGAGGATATCATACGACCCTAGTTATGCTCTATCAGTGTCTGAGTTCACTGACCTCCCCAGTGTCCAAGATCAGCTCTCCTCTGTAATGAGCACAGTGCTATCGAGGGCCACGCCCATGACACCAACAGTAACCGGTAAGAAAGCGACCAATTTTTCCATCCCAAGTTCATGGTGGGGTGCAAAATGAAGTGTACTAAAGTGTACTTTTACTGAGCTTGAGTCAGCCAGTGCCACTTTGGACAGAACAGTTGTGCCAGCATTATTAGAGTGAACTGTAAACGTTGAGCCTAGCCTTCATCATCTGACTTTCACACAGGAAAGGTTTGACACATGAAACTAAACATGTCTGAAATTTTGTGTTCTCTAGTGGACAGAAAGGCACCAGGAAGGGATGTTGTGTTCTTGTTGGATGGATCTGATGGTACTAGAAGTGGATTCCCAGCTATGCGAGACTTTGTCCAAAGAGTAGTAGAGACACTCAGTGTGGATGACAACAAGGACCGTGTCTCAGTGGTTCAGTACAGCAGAGATCCAGCTGTCCAGTTCTATCTGAACACGTACACCACAAAGGGCGAGATCCTTGACACTGTTAAAGGTTTGAGGCACAAAGGCGGAAGACCCCTCAACACTGGAGCAGCACTCCAGTACGTGAGGGATAATGTCTTCACGGCCTCTGCCGGGAGCAGGCGCCTGGAAGGAGCCCCACAGCTGCTGATATTGTTAAGTGGTGGAAGGTCTTTTGACAGTGTTGATGCACCAGCTTCTGCTCTCAAACAGCTGGGAGTCTTGACCTTTGCAATCGGAACCAGGAGCTCTGATAGCAAAGAACTGCAGAAGATATCCTACGATCCCAGTTATGCTCTATCTGTATCTGAATTCACTGACCTTCCCAGTGTCCAACAACAGCTTCAGTCTTCCGTGGAGGCTGTGATTGTTGAAGTCACCCCAGAGGCACCAACTGTACCTGGTATGTTAACAAAAGCTCAGCCGTTTGCTGGCTTGAAGGGTTACCTGGCTTGTTTTAACTAGATTGAAGGAAAGAAAGACATTAGGTGTCATAATTGTTTAGCTCCATGTGTACATTTAAAGAAAAGTGGCGGTGTGCTATCCAAGTCTTTGGAATTGAAGTGGGGAGCGCTAGACGCTTTCAAAAAAAAACATGCCCACCGCTTGATGATTAGGCAACGAGCGTACTTTTGCAGAGGTTTTTATTGTTTGTCCTCCTGTCTTTTTCTCAGTTGACACTGCCAAAAAGGATATCGTATTCCTTCTGGATGGTTCCGATGGCACAAGGAATGGCTTCCCTGCCATGCGTGATTTTGTTGAGAGAGTGGTGGAGAAACTCAATGTGGGACAAAACAAAGACCGTGTCTCTGTGGTCCAGTACAGCAGAGACGCAGAGGTCCATTTCTATCTGAACACGTACACCACAAGAGAGGATGTTGTGGATTCGGTCAGAGGGCTGAAACACAGAGGAGGCAGACCCCTCAACACCGGGGCAGCCCTCCAGTATGTCAGGGACAACGTCTTTACAAACTCCTCCGGGAGTAGGCGCCTGCAAGGTGTTCCACAGATGTTGATCCTGCTAAATGGTGGAAGTTCTTTTGACAATGTAGATGTCCCAGCCTCTGCTCTCAAACAGCAGGGCATCTTTGTTATCGGCATTGGAACAAGGAACTCTGATAGTAGAGAGCTGCAGAGGATATCATACGACCCTAGTTATGCTCTATCAGTGTCTGAGTTCACTGACCTCCCCAGTGTCCAAGATCAGCTCTCCTCTGTAATGAGCACAGTGCTATCGAGGGCCACGCCCATGACACCAACAGTAACCGGTAAGAAAGCGACCAATTTTTCCATCCCAAGTTCATGGTGGGATGCAAAATGAAGTGTACTAAAGTGTACTTTTACTGAGCTTGAGTCAGCCAGTGCCACTTTGGACAGAACAGTTGTGCCAGCATTATTAGAGTGAACTGTAAACGTTGAGCCTAGCCTTCATCATCTGACTTTCACACAGGAAAGGTTTGACACATGAAACTAAACATGTCTGAAATTTTGTGTTCTCTAGTGGACAGAAAGGCACCAGGAAGGGATGTTGTGTTCTTGTTGGATGGATCTGATGGTACTAGAAGTGGATTCCCAGCTATGCGAGACTTTGTCCAAAGAGTAGTAGAGACACTCAGTGTGGATGACAACAAGGACCGTGTCTCAGTGGTTCAGTACAGCAGAGATCCAGCTGTCCAGTTCTATCTGAACACGTACACCACAAAGGGCGAGATCCTTGACACTGTTAAAGGTTTGAGGCACAAAGGCGGAAGACCCCTCAACACTGGAGCAGCACTCCAGTACGTGAGGGATAATGTCTTCACGGCCTCTGCCGGGAGCAGGCGCCTGGAAGGAGCCCCACAGCTGCTGATATTGTTAAGTGGTGGAAGGTCTTTTGACAGTGTTGATGCACCAGCTTCTGCTCTCAAACAGCTGGGAGTCTTGACCTTTGCAATCGGAACCAGGAGCTCTGATAGCAAAGAACTGCAGAAGATATCCTACGATCCCAGTTATGCTCTATCTGTATCTGAATTCACTGACCTTCCCAGTGTCCAACAACAGCTTCAGTCTTCCGTGGAGGCTGTGATTGTTGAAGTCACCCCAGAGGCACCAACTGTACCTGGTATGTTAACAAAAGCTCAGCCGTTTGCTGGCTTGAAGGGTTACCTGGCTTGTTTTAACTAGATTGAAGGAAAGAAAGACATTAGGTGTCATAATTGTTTAGCTCCATGTGTACATTTAAAGAAAAGTGGCGGTGTGCTATCCAAGTCTTTGAAATTGAAGTGGGGAGCGCTAGACGCTTTAAAAAAAAAACATGCCCACCGCTTGATGATTAGGCAACGAGCATACTTTTGCAGAGGTCTTTATTGTTTGTCCTCCTGTCTTTTTCTCAGTTGACACTGCCAAAAAGGATATCGTATTCCTTCTGGATGGTTCCGATGGCACAAGGAATGGCTTCCCTGCCATGCGTGATTTTGTTGAGAGAGTGGTGGAGAAACTCAATGTGGGACAAAACAAAGACCGTGTCTCTGTGGTCCAGTACAGCAGAGACGCAGAGGTCCATTTCTATCTGAACACGTACACCACAAGAGAGGATGTTGTGGATTCGGTCAGAGGGCTGAAACACAGAGGAGGCAGACCCCTCAACACCGGGGCAGCCCTCCAGTATGTCAGGGACAACGTCTTTACAAACTCCTCCGGGAGTAGGCGCCTGCAAGGTGTTCCACAGATGTTGATCCTGCTAAATGGTGGAAGTTCTTTTGACAATGTAGATGTCCCAGCCTCTGCTCTCAAACAGCAGGGCATCTTTGTTATCGGCATTGGAACAAGGAACTCTGATAGTAGAGAGCTGCAGAGGATATCATACGACCCTAGTTATGCTCTATCAGTGTCTGAGTTCACTGACCTCCCCAGTGTCCAAGATCAGCTCTCCTCTGTAATGAGCACAGTGCTATCGAGGGCCACGCCCATGACACCAACAGTAACCGGTAAGAAAGCGACCAATTTTTCCATCCCAAGTTCATGGTGGGATGCAAAATGAAGTGTACTAAAGTGTACTTTTACTGAGCTTGAGTCAGCCAGTGCCACTTTGGACAGAACAGTTGTGCCAGCATTATTAGAGTGAACTGTAAACGTTGAGCCTAGCCTTCATCATCTGACTTTCACACAGGAAAGGTTTGACACATGAAACTAAACATGTCTGAAATTTTGTGTTCTCTAGTGGACAGAAAGGCACCAGGAAGGGATGTTGTGTTCTTGTTGGATGGATCTGATGGTACTAGAAGTGGATTCCCAGCTATGCGAGACTTTGTCCAAAGAGTAGTAGAGACACTCAGTGTGGATGACAACAAGGACCGTGTCTCAGTGGTTCAGTACAGCAGAGATCCAGCTGTCCAGTTCTATCTGAACACGTACACCACAAAGGGCGAGATCCTTGACACTGTTAAAGGTTTGAGGCACAAAGGCGGAAGACCCCTCAACACTGGAGCAGCACTCCAGTACGTGAGGGATAATGTCTTCACGGCCTCTGCCGGGAGCAGGCGCCTGGAAGGAGCCCCACAGCTGCTGATATTGTTAAGTGGTGGAAGGTCTTTTGACAGTGTTGATGCACCAGCTTCTGCTCTCAAACAGCTGGGAGTCTTGACCTTTGCAATCGGAACCAGGAGCTCTGATAGCAAAGAACTGCAGAAGATATCCTACGATCCCAGTTATGCTCTATCTGTATCTGAATTCACTGACCTTCCCAGTGTCCAACAACAGCTTCAGTCTTCCGTGGAGGCTGTGATTGTTGAAGTCACCCCAGAGGCACCAACTGTACCTGGTATGTTAACAAAAGCTCAGCCGTTTGCTGGCTTGAAGGGTTACCTGGCTTGTTTTAACTAGATTGAAGGAAAGAAAGACATTAGGTGTCATAATTGTTTAGCTCCATGTGTACATTTAAAGAAAAGTGGCGGTGTGCTATCCAAGTCTTTGGAATTGAAGTGGGGAGCGCTAGACGCTTTCAAAAAAAAACATGCCCACCGCTTGATGATTAGGCAACGAGCGTACTTTTGCAGAGGTTTTTATTGTTTGTCCTCCTGTCTTTTTCTCAGTTGACACTGCCAAAAAGGATATCGTATTCCTTCTGGATGGTTCCGATGGCACAAGGAATGGCTTCCCTGCCATGCGTGATTTTGTTGAGAGAGTGGTGGAGAAACTCAATGTGGGACAAAACAAAGACCGTGTCTCTGTGGTCCAGTACAGCAGAGACGCAGAGGTCCATTTCTATCTGAACACGTACACCACAAGAGAGGATGTTGTGGATTCGGTCAGAGGGCTGAAACACAGAGGAGGCAGACCCCTCAACACCGGGGCAGCCCTCCAGTATGTCAGGGACAACGTCTTTACAAACTCCTCCGGGAGTAGGCGCCTGCAAGGTGTTCCACAGATGTTGATCCTGCTAAATGGTGGAAGTTCTTTTGACAATGTAGATGTCCCAGCCTCTGCTCTCAAACAGCAGGGCATCTTTGTTATCGGCATTGGAACAAGGAACTCTGATAGTAGAGAGCTGCAGAGGATATCATACGACCCTAGTTATGCTCTATCAGTGTCTGAGTTCACTGACCTCCCCAGTGTCCAAGATCAGCTCTCCTCTGTAATGAGCACAGTGCTATCGAGGGCCACGCCCATGACACCAACAGTAACCGGTAAGAAAGCGACCAATTTTTCCATCCCAAGTTCATGGTGGGGTGCAAAATGAAGTGTACTAAAGTGTACTTTTACTGAGTTTGAGTCAGCCAGTGCCACTTTGGACAGAACAGTTGTGCCAGCATTATTAGAGTAAACTGTAAACGTTGAGCCTAGCCTTCATCATCTGACTTTCACACAGGAAAGGTTTGACACATGAAACTAAACATGTCTGAAATTTTGTGTTCTCTAGTGGACAGAAAGGCACCAGGAAGGGATGTTGTGTTCTTGTTGGATGGATCTGATGGTACTAGAAGTGGATTCCCAGCTATGCGAGACTTTGTCCAAAGAGTAGTAGAGACACTCAGTGTGGATGACAACAAGGACCGTGTCTCAGTGGTTCAGTACAGCAGAGATCCAGCTGTCCAGTTCTATCTGAACACGTACACCACAAAGGGCGAGATCCTTGACACTGTTAAAGGTTTGAGGCACAAAGGCGGAAGACCCCTCAACACTGGAGCAGCACTCCAGTACGTGAGGGATAATGTCTTCACGGCCTCTGCCGGGAGCAGGCGCCTGGAAGGAGCCCCACAGCTGCTGATATTGTTAAGTGGTGGAAGGTCTTTTGACAGTGTTGATGCACCAGCTTCTGCTCTCAAACAGCTGGGAGTCTTGACCTTTGCAATCGGAACCAGGAGCTCTGATAGCAAAGAACTGCAGAAGATATCCTACGATCCCAGTTATGCTCTATCTGTATCTGAATTCACTGACCTTCCCAGTGTCCAACAACAGCTTCAGTCTTCCGTGGAGGCTGTGATTGTTGAAGTCACCCCAGAGGCACCAACTGTACCTGGTATGTTAACAAAAGCTCAGCCGTTTGCTGGCTTGAAGGGTTACCTGGCTTGTTTTAACTAGATTGAAGGAAAGAAAGACATTAGGTGTCATAATTGTTTAGCTCAATGTGTACATTTAAAGAAAGGTGGTGGTGTGCTATCCAAGTCTTTGAAATTGAAGTGGGGAGCGCTAGACGATTTAAAAAAAAAAACATGCCCACCGCTTGATGGATAGGCAACGAGCGTACTTTTGCAGAGGTTTTTATTGTTTGTCCTCCTGTCTTTTTCTCAGTTGACACTGCCAAAAAGGATATCGTATTCCTTCTGGATGGTTCCGATGGCACAAGGAATGGCTTCCCTGCCATGCGTGATTTTGTTGAGAGAGTGGTGGAGAAACTCAATGTGGGACAAAACAAAGACCGTGTCTCTGTGGTCCAGTACAGCAGAGACGCAGAGGTCCATTTCTATCTGAACACGTACACCACAAGAGAGGATGTTGTGGATTCGGTCAGAGGGCTGAAACACAGAGGAGGCAGACCCCTCAACACCGGGGCAGCCCTCCAGTATGTCAGGGACAACGTCTTTACAAACTCCTCCGGGAGTAGGCGCCTGCAAGGTGTTCCACAGATGTTGATCCTGCTAAATGGTGGAAGTTCTTTTGACAATGTAGATGTCCCAGCCTCTGCTCTCAAACAGCAGGGCATCTTTGTTATCGGCATTGGAACAAGGAACTCTGATAGTAGAGAGCTGCAGAGGATATCATACGACCCTAGTTATGCTCTATCAGTGTCTGAGTTCACTGACCTCCCCAGTGTCCAAGATCAGCTCTCCTCTGTAATGAGCACAGTGCTATCGAGGGCCACGCCCATGACACCAACAGTAACCGGTAAGAAAGCGACCAATTTTTCCATCCCAAGTTCATGGTGGGGTGCAAAATGAAGTGTACTAAAGTGTACTTTTACTGAGCTTGAGTCAGCCAGTGCCACTTTGGACAGAACAGTTGTGCCAGCATTATTAGAGTGAACTGTAAACGTTGAGCCTAGCCTTCATCATCTGACTTTCACACAGGAAAGGTTTGACACATGAAACTAAACATGTCTGAAATTTTGTGTTCTCTAGTGGACAGAAAGGCACCAGGAAGGGATGTTGTGTTCTTGTTGGATGGATCTGATGGTACTAGAAGTGGATTCCCAGCTATGCGAGACTTTGTCCAAAGAGTAGTAGAGACACTCAGTGTGGATGACAACAAGGACCGTGTCTCAGTGGTTCAGTACAGCAGAGATCCAGCTGTCCAGTTCTATCTGAACACGTACACCACAAAGGGCGAGATCCTTGACACTGTTAAAGGTTTGAGGCACAAAGGCGGAAGACCCCTCAACACTGGAGCAGCACTCCAGTACGTGAGGGATAATGTCTTCACGGCCTCTGCCGGGAGCAGGCGCCTGGAAGGAGCCCCACAGCTGCTGATATTGTTAAGTGGTGGAAGGTCTTTTGACAGTGTTGATGCACCAGCTTCTGCTCTCAAACAGCTGGGAGTCTTGACCTTTGCAATCGGAACCAGGAGCTCTGATAGCAAAGAACTGCAGAAGATATCCTACGATCCCAGTTATGCTCTATCTGTATCTGAATTCACTGACCTTCCCAGTGTCCAACAACAGCTTCAGTCTTCCGTGGAGGCTGTGATTGTTGAAGTCACCCCAGAGGCACCAACTGTACCTGGTATGTTAACAAAAGCTCAGCCGTTTGCTGGCTTGAAGGGTTACCTGGCTTGTTTTAACTAGATTGAAGGAAAGAAAGACATTAGGTGTCATAATTGTTTAGCTCCATGTGTACATTTAAAGAAAAGTGGTGGTGTGCTATCCAAGTCTTTGAAATTGAAGTGGGGAGCGCTAGACGCTTTCCAAAAATACATGCCCACCGCTTGATGATTAGGCAACGAGCGTACTTTTGCAGAGGTTTTTATTGTTTGTCCTCCTGTCTTTTTCTCAGTTGACACTGCCAAAAAGGATATCGTATTCCTTCTGGATGGTTCCGATGGAACAAGGAATGGCTTCCCTGCCATGCGTGATTTTGTTGAGAGAGTGGTGGAGAAACTCAATGTGGGACAAAACAAAGACCGTGTCTCTGTGGTCCAGTACAGCAGAGACGCAGAGGTCCATTTCTATCTGAACACGTACACCACAAGAGAGGATGTTGTGGATTCGGTCAGAGGGCTGAAACACAGAGGAGGCAGACCCCTCAACACCGGGGCAGCCCTCCAGTATGTCAGGGACAACGTCTTTACAAACTCCTCCGGGAGTAGGCGCCTGCAAGGTGTTCCACAGATGTTGATCCTGCTAAATGGTGGAAGTTCTTTTGACAATGTAGATGTCCCAGCCTCTGCTCTCAAACAGCAGGGCATCTTTGTTATTGGCATTGGAACAAGGAACTCTGATAGTAAAGAGTTACAGGAGATATCGTATGACCCTAGTTACAGTCTTTTAGTGCCTGATTTCAATGACCTTCAAAGTGTCCAAGAACGACTCTCTTCTGTAATGAGCACAGTGCTAGTGAGGGCCACACGCATGACACCAACAGTAACTGGTAAGAAATTGTCCCACTTTGCCATCCCAAAATTATGGTGGGACGAAATATGAAGTGTACTAATTTATATCTTTAAAGTGTATTAGTTTGAGTCAGACTGTCCCACCTAAAACAAAACAATTGTGAGAAGATTGATAATTTGTAAATTTTGAGGCTAGATTTCACCATTTGACTTACACACTGGAAATGAATGACAAATGAATCCACATATTTCCCTATATTTGTGTTCCCTAGTGTATAGAAAGCCCCCTGGAAGGGATGTTGTGTTCTTGTTGGATGGATCTGATGGTACTAGAAGTGGATTCCCAGCTATGCGAGACTTTGTCCAAAGAGTAGTAGAGACACTCAGTGTGGATGACAACAAGGACCGTGTCTCAGTGGTTCAGTACAGCAGAGATCCAACTGTCCAGTTCTATTTGAACACGTACACCACAAAGGGAGAAGTTCTTGACACTGTCAGAGGCTTGAGACACAAAGGCGGAAGACCCCTCAACACTGGAGCAGCTCTCCAGTATTTGAGGGATAACGTCTTCACAGCTTCTGCCGGAAGTAGGCGACTGGATGGAGTGCCACAGATCCTAATATTGTTAAGTGGTGGAAGGTCTTTTGACAGTGTTGATGCACCAGCTTCTGCTCTCAAACAGATGGGAATCTTGACCTTTGCAATCGGAAGCAGGAGTTTTGATAGTCAAGAATTGCAAATGATATCCTACGATCCCAGTTATGCTCTATCTGTGTCTGAATTCACTGATCTTTCCAGCGTCCAGCAACAACTTCAGTCATCTGTGGAGGCAGTGGTTGTTGACATCTCCCCTGAATTGCCAACTTTACCTGGTATGTTAAGAAGCATAATGTATTGCTGGTTTAAAGTTGTATCTGACTTGTTTTAACCACAATGAAGGAAAGAAAAAAAAATAAACATTTCTCAAATTTTGTGTTCTCTAGTGGATAGAAAGGCACCAGGAAGGGATGTTGTGTTCTTGTTGGATGGATCTGATGGTACTAGAAGTGGATTCCCAGCTATGCGCGACTTTGTCCAAAGAGTAGTAGAGACACTCAGTGTGGATGACAATATGGACTGTGTCTCAGTGGTTCAGTACAGCAGAGATCCAGCTGTCCAGTTCTATCTGAACACGTACAGCACAAAGGGCGAGATCCTTGACACTGTTAAAGGCTTGAGGCACAAAGGCGGAAGACCTCTCAACACTGGAGCAGCACTTCAGTACGTGAGGGATAATGTCTTCACGGCCTCTGCCGGAAGCAGGCGGCTGGAAGGAGCCCCACAGGTGCTGATATTGTTAAGTGGTGGAAGGTCTTTTGACAGTGTTGATGCACCAGCTTCTGCTCTCAAAGAGCTGGGAGTCTTGACCTTTGCAATTGGAACCAGGAGATCTGATAGCAAAGAACTTCAGAAGATATCCTACGATCCCAGTTATGCTCTATTTGTATCTGAATTCACTGATCTTCCCAGTGTCCAACAACAGCTTCAGTCTTCCTTGGAGGTTGTGGTTGTTGACAATAAGAGAATTGTCCCAGATTCGACACCAGAATTACCAACTGTATTCGGTATGTTAACAATTCTTTCTGCCCTGAAAATGTACAGTCTTTCACCTCCAACAGGAGAATGACTTTGAGGACCCTGCTTACATAGCTGCAGTATGAGCAGTTATCTGGTCATTTTATAGTGGTGGTTGGAGAGGTTGAAATAAGTCCGAGCTTCAGTCAAATGACGCGGCATAACACATGGAAAGTATCATGAGCATAGATGTCTTAGAAACATGATTTTTTCTCCTTCACAGTGGAAATTTGATGATTCTGGTACTAATGACAAACTAAATATTTTAAGCAAAATTTCAGGAGGTTTATAATAAAACTTTCTAAAAACTGTAAAATAGTTATCCAAATAGATCCAAATTAAATCCAAATAGCATATGTTTGATGCATCTTTAGACCCTCAATTCCTATCATTCAAACAGGGAACCGAGAGGCAAGAGGCTGAATCTCCTGGATCATGAAAATCCAGATCTGAAACTTCTGTTATTAGATTTTGATAGTCAAGGGCAGTAAAGAGGTCCTGCAACAGCCAATGGTCCAGTACAGGGAAGAAGATAGGAGTGAGAGAGACAGGTACACAGCTCGGATGCTCGTGTGCTTGTTAGACAACAAACGATGGAGGGTCAGAGATATTCAGTGGTTTACAATGTTTTCTCATCAGCAGTATTCTCATCAGCAGGACAGATATGGAGTTTAACTTCTAAGGTGTAATAGATTAATGAGACTGAGAAGAGGAGGGTAATAGCAATGGGCAGACTTAAATTATCAAAGAATTATTTTGTCTAATGTCAACAGGGAAATTATTCCAGAGAAAAGGTAGGAAAAGGCTCTGTAGCCTGAATGTAGTAATATGGATGGTTCCTACAGTATCAACAATGACTTGATTTGTTGTGATGTATTGTTGCACAGCGCATAGTCCTCCACTATGACATCAGTCAGTTATTACTCAGAATTGTAATATTAACATTAATATTAATAATGTTAATATGGGAGATGCCGGATTCTATGCGTGATGGGATACTTTCCAATTTTTTAAATAAAAGCAATGTTATTTTGTATTCTTGAAATGCATCCTCATCAGACACTGCTGTATAACATCAACAGTTATGGTAGCTGTATTTTCAAATTCAACCAGCCTTAAGTAGGATTTAGCTCCTTGAAGAGAGAATATTGTATACTTTCATATATTTAAATAATGTCTACTAATAATTCTTAGTCCATAAGTATACCAGTTTTTTCTTCTTCTCTGTTAGCTGATCATGACACAGCCTCTAGTGTTTCACTATTCATTCAGTATTACTTGTTTGTCCGTTTGTCCGTCTGTTCTATACACATTAAATCATGGCCATTTTTTTCATATATGTGTAACACTGGTAACACTGAAAACCCTTTCTGTTTATAATGTACTGCAATCTATATTCTACTTCTGTTTATTTCAAATGAGAACCACATATGCTTTCCTTGTTTTGATCAAGAAAAGATTAAGCTAATTGTGTTCAAAGATCAGCACACTTTAAACAATAAGGACATTCTTGATTCTGAGACATTTTTGATTCTCGAAGACAAAGGCGAGGGGCATTCATCTCACAAACTTATACAGATATCTTCTTGACCTGCATTTTTTCCAATGCAAGGCAACCTCTGGTTCTCTTTTTAATCTCCTCATTTGTGTTCCTCATTCATCTTCCTCATTTTGTTTCTAATCATATTGATATTCTCCCTTGAATATTTTTTATTTATATTCACATCTAAAATATGTGTCAATATCCCATACTAAAACAGTTTTCCACTGTAGTGTGGTATTTTGTGCCGACTTTATTGTCATTTGCAGTCTGGGTGCACGCATGATGTTGTGATGTGTGCTCTGATATCCAAGACCAGCTGGTTGCAAAAGAGCATTGCATACACTGTTATTGGAAAGCTGAATTGTTAAAAGGCTATCACACCTCGGTTTGTAACTACAGCTGCAATTTCTTTTGCAGAAGTTAATATTACTTTTCTCTTTCTCTTTCAGCTGAGTTGCAAGGTCCCCGGAAGGATATCGTTTTCCTTGTTGATGGATCCGATGGTGTTGGACGGGAATTTCCTATCATCCAGGAGTTCATCCGCAGGGTTGTGGAGAGTCTCAATGTGGGCGAGAGTAAGATCCGGATTGGCGTGGTCCAGTATGGTGACTTTGCGCAGGCTGACATGTATCTGAACACACATACAACCAAACAAGGTGTTTTGAATGCCATCAAGGGAATGAGGCAACGAGGTGGAAGACAACGGAACCTGGGTCAGGCCTTGGAGTATGTTGGTCAGGATGTTCTAACAGCAGCACGAGGTAGCAGGAAGCAAGAGGGTATACCACAGTTTTTAATTGTTGTCTCCAGTGGGTCTTCAACAGATGACATTGGTCGTGCAGCGTCTTCCCTTAAACAATCTAGAGTTCTTCCCTTCAGCATTGGGACCAGGGATATTAACCCTAGTGAGCTCAAGGTGGTGTCATACGTGCCTAACTTTGCCTACACAGTGGATGACCTCCCTGGCCTGTACACAGTCCAAGAATCCTTGATCAACACTCTCACTGAGTTGTCAGATGATGACATCGCCAGGATGCGTCCAGAATTTCAATTTGATGGTAATTTTACTCATATATTTACATCATTTATCATTATTTCATATAATTATATATTTACAATCATATAATTAAATGACGTCTAACAAATTGATTTACAACTTAAACATATTCTCACATCTTACCTACTTACTTTTCAATAGTTGAAATCATGACATGACATTTTATATGTGATTTATTCTCAATTATTCGATTTTTTTCAGTCACACCATATGTCCTCATATAGTAGGAATCCAGTAACTAGTATTTATACCTTGTTTCTGTGTTTGTATTCTTTTTAAACAGTATTCACACCTGTAACTACAGGAGGAGAAAAGAGGGATGTCGTATTTCTCATTGATGGCACGACAGCGACGCGTAGCGAGTTCCCTTCCATCCGTGAAATGATAAAAAGAGTTGTGGAGAAGCTGAATGTAGGTCTGGATAATGTCCGAGTTTCAGTGGTACAGTACAGCGATGACACAAAAGTAGAATTTCTTCTGAATGAATACTCCACCAAAGATGAGGTACGCCAGGCTGTGACAAAACTTCGAAGTAAAGGTGGAAACCGTCTAAACACAGGTCGCGCTCTTGAATGGGTCTCCAGACACATTTACCAGAGGTCAGCAGGAAGTCGCATAGAAGACGGTGTGCCTCAGTTCCTCATTCTAGTTACAGGTGGCAAGTCTACAGATGATGTATCCACTTCAGCTGACCAACTTAAGAGAAACCACATTGCACCTCTTGCTATTGGCTCAAGGAATGCAGACCCTGATGAACTGAAACAGATTTCCCTGAGGCCCGAACTTGTATATACAGTTGACAGTTTCCAGCAGCTTCCAAGAGTGGAGCAGCAACTCATTGATTCAGTCAAAACAATATCCACCACTGATATCATCAGTAGCTATGTCCCTCCCCCTGTGGACACAGGTAAGAACCACTCTCATAAGCTAACTTCAAATACTGAAAGCAATGACTGATTTTTTAAAGCAATCTGTGCCAAAATCTGCACCCTATAATCTCAAAAGGATAAGCATTAGTAAATCCACAAATAAATCCTTTAAAAAAGAGGTTTCTTATAACCTTCAAATCTGTGACTTTTTCTTCAGTAAACACAACACAATCAATCTTTTTAAAGCTACATCCATACCTGTGTCTAAACCAAAACTATTGAGGAGCAAACGCTGAATATAACTCTGTGGAGCAGATTCAAGTAAAAAATCTCAAAAAATCTTATATAACAACTTGATATCAATCAGACTTATTCAAAACATATTCATGTCTTGCTGGCTGATACAGTACAATTACAATCAGCAAAACAATGATAGTAATAAAATAAATGTATAAATGTAGTTTGTTCGTTTGGCGCTATTAGTACATTTTTAGACATCACCAAGGCTCAGAATGTCAACATGGTTCTTATAGTCCTGGAACACTGACAGTTTCCTCTATCCATACATATACAGATACATTTGTGCTTTACTGAAAACAAATGGATATCTTATTTGAATATAAAGGAAGGAGTCTCTGTCTGCCTGTATGTGTGTCCTTTGCGTATCTCAACAACCATTCATGTGATCAACTCCACACAATGTCAAGTGCAAAGTTGTTCGGATGTGGGGTCCTTGAGAAATGTATAAAAACCTCACGAACAACCTTGCTTCTGCCTCTTCTTATGGTGTCAGTGAACAGAAATACAGACAGCGCCACTCTGCCATTGCAACCCACATTGTGGTCAGAGGTGGGAAAGCGAGATCTCTCTCTGTCTTTCTGTCTGTCCTTTGCATATCTCTGAGAACTGCTCACCTGATCTATTTCACACTTGGCAGTGCAATTTAGACACAATATATTTAATATCAATGAACCTTGAATAAGCAAGTGGATAGCGAACCACTTAGCTCCATGTCTGAGTGATAGGCAGTGGAATCAACCAATGGAAGGCTGTAAACTGGTGGTGGTTCAATCTCTTCTGTCCAGATTAAAACCATTTAATTTCTTAAATCCATATGATTTTAATGGATATGTTCACAATTGATACGTGTATATGTGATTCATGACAAATAATTAACAATCACTCTCTTCCAAACAGATACATTTTGAATGGGCACTAGTAAAGAAAAAAATTTAAAATTTTTCAATTTGTAGTTTTTTTTTGTTTGTTTTGTTTTTAATAAAAACTCTCCTAGAACTTGTATTGTAGCACTCACATGCAAAACTGCATCTCTGAAGAGCCTAACTTGTCTTGACAAAAACAATATATGGCATACCTGGATGACATATATAAAGATTATGCGTAAGCCTATGAATGAAGGAAATACAATAAAAATGACATTTGTTTTTTAGCTTTGTTTTTTATTCTTTATATCACTGAAAATTAAAATTCATCATCCAGGGTTCATGGAGGGTGTTGGGGTATAGTTTCTGTCCACCACTGCAAAGCCCCAGGTTTCGATTCTGTTAGTTAGAATAAAAACAAAAACAACAAAAAAAGCGCTTTTTCTTTTATACTTCACAATTAAATATATTTCTCCGTCTCTTGTGATTTTTTTTTCAGGTAACATAAATCTCGGGAGAAAGGACATTATTTTCCTAATTGATGGCTCAGACAGTACAGGTGCTAGTGGTATTGCTCATATCCGTGACTTCATCCTGAACACTGTCCAACAGCTCGATGTCCAGCCTGATCAAGTGCGTGTAGCTGTTGTCCAGTACGCAGACAAAGCTAAAACAGAGTTCTCTCTCAACTCACACAACAGCAAGCCAGCTGTTATCTCTGCTATCAAGAGACTTCGTCAGATGGGTGGTCGATCATCAAATCTGGCTGATGCCATCGAATATGTCATACAGAATGAGTTAAAACCCAACGCTGGTGTTCGTCTGGCTGAGGCCTCCCAGCATCTTGTGGTTCTCACAGGTGGACGTTCCCCCCAAGATGTTTCTATCTATGGACCTCTGCTGAAGGGCTCCAGGGTCAACTGCATTGGTATTGGAGCTGCTGGTGCTGATACAAGGCAACTAAACCAAATTTCCACTACCCCAGAGGATGTCCTTCCGGTTCCTTCATTCCCTGGCCTGCCAGCTATTAGGGACAGGTTTATTGCCAGGTTGAGTGGGACTATCCCTGAGGAATCACCCACAGACTATGAGTATCCAAGTAAGTTGTGCAAAAATTTGCACAATATTAGACCATATTACAAATACTGAAAAACACATTTTACCCTAAACCAAGTGTCCTAAGTATGCTAAATCAAATGTGTCACTTTTTCTCTCTATTTTTTTCCTGTTCCCACCCTTCTCTGCCCTGTCCTCTTCAATGTCTCATCTTCTCTCTTATAGCAATGGGCCTGCCTCCACCTAAAAAGGCTGATATAGTGTTTTTGGTGGATGGCTCCATTAACTTGGGCAAGGACCACTTCAGTGAAGTGATGTCATTTATCATCAACCTAATTGATCTGTTCTTCAATGAGAGAGACAACCTGAGGATTGGCCTTGCACATTATGCTACAGACGTAACTGATGCCTTCTACCTCAACACCTACAAAAACAGGCAAGACATTGTTAGTGCTATTGGGCGAGTGGAATACAAAGGTGGACGAAGAATTAACACTGGTGCAGCCATTCGCCACATTCAAGATGTTCACTTCACCAAAGAAAAGGGCAGTAGGAAAGATGAGGGTACTCCTCAGATCCTAATGGTTATCACTGGAGGGCGCTCAGCTGATGATGGCAAAACAGCAGCCCTTGCTCTGAAGCAAACTGGTGTGAGAATCTTTGCTGTAGGAGTAGGTGACACTGAGAATGAGTTAGAAAACCTAGCGAGCGAGTCCTCCACTGTGGCTCGAGCAAGCACCTTTCCGGAGCTTTCAGAGCTCAATGAGCAAATCCTGGAAACTTTGGATGATGAAGTGAAGGGGAAGCTGTGTGTTGGTGTGCAAGAACCTGCTAAAAGTAAGAGATGTGTTTTCTTCTTGCTAGCGGACTTTTTCACTGAGCACTTTCATATTTTTTTAAATTTGCAACTTAGAATTAAAAGTTTCATATGTTTTCAGTGGTTCAAAATAAATGATGTTTTTTGACACATAACCATGCTCTGTTTTGCAGCCTGCAGCGTAGAAGTATTGGTGGGCTTTGATGTTAACGCCCAGAATATCTTTAGTGCTCAAACCAGCCTCCAGAGCAAGATGGGTGCCATTCTGCAGAGGATTTCCAAGATGGCACCTATCAGTTGCTCATCAGGGCAGATTCCCTCTGTGCAAGTGGGCATGCTGGCCATGGACTCTGCCTCTGAGCCTGTCCTCCTGGAATTCACAGACAATGCTAATGAGCTGTTTGAGTCCTTCAGAAACCTACGCAATCGTGGCCCCTTTGTTCTCAATGGCAAGACCATCTCAGCTTACACGAATAGGTTCAAAACCAGACAGGATAATGCTGTGAAGGTTGGTTACTGATATAATTCAAAACAATGAAAATATCTGTGGAAAATGTGAGGAAGTGTGAAACTATATTGTGTTTCTCCCAAAGGTTGTCATTCATCTGACTGATGGTCTTGACGCCCCAATTGCTGAAATGAAAAGGCGAATTGATGAACTTAAGCAGTCAGGTAAAAAGATTATGCAGTAAAAACTGCTTTTGATGAAATTTTATTAATAACATATCCAGAAGTAATCTGAGGATGAAAACATTTTCACAACTCTTATAACTGCCTAACAGGAGTGAAGAGTTTAATCCTGGTCGGGCTGGAGCGGGTTCCCAAATTTGAGGAGGCTTCATTGCTGGAATTCGGAAGAGGTTTCAGATACACAAGACCCCTAAGACTCAATATCATGGACTTGGACTATGAGCTAGTGGAAGAATTGGTAAGTAACTGATCAGTCAGACAGAAGAATTTCATATTTTTATTGCTTTTAATTATGACTTTTCCTTTTCCCCTTGACTGACTTAATATTTGTCTTCTTTCGCCATGTAGGACAATATCGCAGAGAGGGAATGCTGTGGAGTGCCATGCAAATGTACTGGCACCAGAGGACCCCGAGGGGGAGTTGGGCCTCCAGGGTCTAAGGTATTCTCAAAGTCAAAAGAATAAAATACGTTTTCTTTCAAAGCCCTTTAATTATAACAGAAATGAAATGTTAACAGAAGCTAAGACTTTGTTGTTTTGTCTTTCAGGGTAGTCCAGGATCACCAGGAAGCCAGGGGCATCCTGGAGATGAGGGTGGACCTGTAAGTTTGATTGCCTTTCTTACGTATGTGGTCATAATCTAACAGTGTTTCCATCACAAGTCTGTAGGCTCTTGCTGTAAACTGTCTTGATCTGCAGCTATTCTTTAAACCTTTTTATTTGCTATAAAGCAGTTCATTAGGAATTTCAGTGTTTTTTTCTTAAGTCTTCACCTCCTCAGGTCCCCCTGATCTCATCCTTCCTTGTGTTTTGTCAACATATTTGTCTTTATTCTGTAATGACAGGGAGAGAGAGGTCCTCCTGGTATAAATGGAACTCAGGGTTTCCAGGGATGTCCTGGGCAGAGAGGTGTCAAGGTAAAGGCATTGACATTATCTCAAACATTCACCTCAACTATATGTGTTAATTTCATTTGAAAATATGGTTATCTGTCTCTTATCTTTATTATGTTTTTTAATATTCTTTTCCTTTGCTCAGGGTTCTCGTGGGTACTCAGGAGAAAAGGTGAGCTCTTCTACTTTTTTTTTAAAATGTCATTATCAGATAAATGTGTCAGAAAATGGCGGCAAATACATAGACTACTTAACCAACTGCTACCATGTTGCAGGGTGAATTTGGAGAAATTGGCCTTGACGGCATCAACGGAGAAGAGGTAAATGTGTTTTATATTAGATTTTTCCCATTCAGTCATAAATTTTTAATTTAACATGTCATACAGCATGCTTGTTTTAATTAGCAGTGTGCCAAGTGAGTTCTACCATTTTTTTGATTTGGCAATGACATGTGAACATGCTTTTGTTCATGCATTACTTGGGGTTTTAAGTGGCATCCGCATTATGTTTTTAGGGCAAAAGAGGAGTGGATGGACTCCCAGGAGACCGAGGAAACCCTGGCAGAAGAGTGAGTGATTTTAGCTTTTACTGTAGCTTTTTTTCCATTTTTCAACCTATTTTTTAAAATCTCATTTGGTTAATAGTGATAAATGCGCACTAAACATTTTTTCTTTTTGCTTTTAGGGTCCTAAAGGTGCCAAAGGACAAGCAGGAGACACAGGGGAAATGGGAATCAGAGGAGACCCTGTGAGTTTTACTGAACGGATTATAGTGCCATTTAATGTCAATTAACAAAATCTATAAAAAAGATATATTATTTTAAAGTAACTATAGTCATTTTTAATAATAGCAATGTATCAAATGAAGTCAGTAATGTCAGATGTGTTGCATGTAGTGATGAACCTACAGAGAATTATCAAAGACTATGCACCGCCCTTGGCTTTAAAGAGCTTTATAGTGAGTTTCAGCTCAGTTTATCTGTCCAGCTGCAACTTTACTGTTGTAGTTCACTCTCAGCATTCTCATAGTGTTATTTTTGGTTGCAGGAGTTAGCTGTCTTCAGAGAAATACCCACTGTACACTATGTGCAAAGTACCAAATGGAAAACAGAAACAGTTAGTGACTAGCTGGTGAACATGGTGGAGCATTAAGCAGCTAAAGAGCCAGGTATTTTCCTCAGGAGTTGGTAGAGACCAGAAACAAATCTAAAAGAGAGTGAATATTGGACTTAAATTCACCAGGTGGACAGAAACACAACTCCAAATAAAATTGCAGTGTTGCTCCCTAACTGCTGAATGTACGAACAAGCAACTATTTGCTAACAAGTTCAACAGATCAGCTTAAAAGGAGATGTTATGTCAATATTGTGTTCACAAGTTCTTTCTTCTACCCCAAGTGGCCAAAATATCAGTAAATGCAGGTTTAAACACAAAGTGTTTTTGGCTGATTATAAAGGGGTGTTATGTGCATTATTTGTTGAGTATTTTTGAATTTTCTTGTAGGCATATACATGATAGTCATTTCTAGGCAAACAATTGATTCAAAGGCAGCTGGACTTAGATTTGTCTTATGAAGATGTTTCACCTCTTATCCAAGCGGCTTCATCAGTTCGTAACACATCGGTCTGACTAGTCCTCACCAGTCACACTGGTGAGACTGGCGAAAGATTGAGATTAGATTGGACTGGACTTAGATTTGTCTTCATAAGACTTAAACTCACGCCATATCATCATATTACAATGTCTAAAATCTGAGATATCTATTCTAATATCACAATATCAATATAATATCAATATATTGCCCAGTCCTAGAAGTAGGTTGTTACTAATCACCTGTTATGAATTCCAGCTTAGATTAGTCTTCAGTATATCAGTGGATTCATTTAGTTACATGAACTCATTCCTAATGGTAAAAATTGTGGTGTCTGATCCTTTAGTATCTGAGAATTGTTTTTAAGGGTTTTCAACTGTGGCTGAATTTGAATAAGTAATTTCTGTTTAACAGGGTACAAGTGGGCAAGATAACAGCCGTGCAGGACCTAAAGGAGACCCTGGTGATGCTGGACCAGTGGTAATGCTCCGTTTACACATTGTATTATAGAAAAGTCCTGCAGCATTGTGCTTTTAAACAATTCAACATGGCTGCTTGTGTTTGTATGAGTGTGTCTTACTGGGATGTCTGTTCTGAAATGATAGGGAGAGCCTGGTGAGGATGGAAAGAGGGGAACACCTGGAGAACCTGGAAGACAGGTAAATAATTTTCCTATGTTGTATATTTCTTGCTACTGTTTTTTTTTTTTTTTAAATCAACCTAGACTTATTTCTACTCCAACTTAATTAGGGAGCTGACGGCAGAAGAGGCCCACCTGGACAAGCTGTAAGTCCCTTTTAAGTAATAACATCCAGTGTCTAATTGCTATTGCAGTGATTACAGTAATTTTAACAATTTGCTTCTTGCATTTCATTAAGGGAAAACCTGGAAAGCCAGGAGCTGATGGTGTTCAGGGAGAGCCTGGTATTGGAGGATCTAGAGTAAGTCTGTCACTTTTTACACAGTGTTTTTGGCAAGTGTATTTGTAGATTGAATAATCCACCAATGTGTATCATAGCAAATGCTGTCATAGGAATTTACTGTTAACTCTTTTCTTGGCTGCAGTAGCAATATGACATATTGTTTTGACTGGACTGTGACTAGACTATTTATATATCTATGAGTGTGTGTTCATTCTTTACTCATGGGTTGGTAGTTCAATGCAATCACACAAGAAACTGGTGCATCATCTCTGTGTGGTTTGTCTATTTCAAGGGTCCAGCTGGACCGAATGGTGCACCAGGACCCAGAGGAGAAGATGGGAACCCAGGACCCAGAGTGAGTGAACCTCTTTTTCTTTGTGTACCACATACTGAAAACATAATTACTCAAGTGTGGTTATGTATATTTACAAAGTGCATCTAACACAAGAATCACTTTTAAATCAAGGTTAAAAAAAAAATTGGAGAAAGAGAACATAGCTGAAATATTTGCATTTCATACCCAAATACTAACACTGTGTCAATCACACACAGTGATGACGCACTAGTATTACTTACTGAAAATCATGTGTATAGTATAACTCATTGTGAGGAAAGGAATGTTTTCTAATGTCCTGATGTTTTGTTTTCTAGGGTCCCGGAGGTATCCCAGGTCCTGCTGGAGATAAGGGCAGAAGAGGACCTCTTGGTCGCAAGGTATTGAGTGGAACAAAATTTGCCATGGCTTATGTTCTTCCAAAACAGGCGTGTTTCATTTATAAACACACTGGACTAAGCCTAGCTCTCTCACATTACTGAGCACACATGTGTAGCCTATTTGAGCAAACATGAAAGCACTATAAGAAAACATCAAGGCTCTGTTCAAGATCTACTGCAAAAAAAGAAGCATATGATCCTAATTAACTCTACTGAGACTGATCCGATAGCTTCAAGAAATATTCACTCTTAATTTAAAGCTTTGACATTCCCTCTAAGTCTTTGACTATTTCTGTCTCTGTCTCATTCTCTGTATGTGGTTATGTCTGTGCCTTTGTAGGGAGAGCCAGGAGAGCCTGGACCTAAAGGTGGTGTTGGATCTTTTGGCCCCCGAGGAGAGCCTGTAAGAATGAAACCACTCATATTTAGCATGTACCATCCACTAAAACTGGTGAAATTGAGAAAAATAATTGTCTCTTTCTATGCTTACTAATATAATGGATGATTATTTGATAATCTTCTTGATAGTTGGTCTTGGGAAAGAGAACGGCCTTGGCAGGATAGCTTAAGATGTAAGATTTAAGGCTGCAAGCTTAAGAAGCTTGCATCACTGTCATGGATGATTTAAAGAGGACTTATGTTGCCATGACTTTCTAAGAATGTATATGTGATGTGTTTAATCAAATAATTGGTATGTTTACTGTTAATTCCTAATCGCATGCATTCTGTTGATAAAGGATACCAAAGCATAGTATCACACTGTTATGTTGGGACAAAGAGGGAGGTGGGGGTGGGTTGCTCTTGCTTTCCTTTTACTGCCAAGAGTGCATACAGCTGAATTAATGAGCACTCTGCAAAGAAAAACATATGGGTCCAGCAATCTTTTTCTTGATTTCCTTGTAGGGTGAAGATGGCAGAGATGGGTTTGGTGTCGCAGGGCCCAAAGGAAGAAAGGCAAGTGAATTGTGACCTCTGGTAAAATATATATGGTGATAAGAAGGTCTTACAAACAGAAATGTACATAAAGGATGACAAGAGGGAGTTAAAGAACTGTACTATTGTCATTCAAGATATTTTAAGACCTTTCTCAAACACACAAACAAACACACACATTCTTTCTATGCTACTGAATAGTATTATGAAGACTGTCATGGCTTTGCATAATACTTAAAGTATGTATGCATTTTATCTGTACAGGGTGATGACGGATTCCCAGGATTCCCAGGACCAAAGGTAATGCAAAACACTGACTGTTAAATACTCCTAAATAGGGCTGCAAGTAATGAATTGAATTCAATTGATTCATCAACTAATCAATTGGTCAATAAAATATCAAAAAACAGTAGAAAAAACATGTCCGTCAATTTCTAGAGCTCAAAATCAAATGAACTGCTTTGTCAGAGCAGCAATCCAAAACCTGAACATACTGAATTTATTAAAATGTAATACAAGGAAAAGCAGTTAATTTCCAAAATTGAGAACCCCAACACAATTTTTGCTTAATACATCCTCATTTTCATTTATTCTCTTTATTTCCATCACTGCAGGGAGCGGCTGGTGACCCTGGCACCAAGGGTGGACCTGGACCCAGAGGAAATCGTGGACAGAGGGTAAGTTTTGAGACCCCTTTTAGATTAGGTTAAAACTAGTATATTCTAAATACTACAGGACATATTGTATGGTGTCACTGCAAAATCCTCAAACATTCAGGTTGTTCAAGAGCATCACTAGGCATATGTTTGGTGTGATACATTAGAGGACTGGTTTTGATGTTTTGATTCAAATATAGTGCACATTCTTGGCAGTAACTGTGTTGTATGCGCATGTTAATTAATGTTGGCACTTTGACAGTTGAATATCTCTCAAAATTAATAATTTTTTTTTCTCACTGTTTATTCTTTCCAGGGTGTCTCTGGGGATGTTGGTCCACCTGGACAGAAAGGAGAGGTTGGATATGCTGGAGCATATGTAAGCAATTTAAAAATTTTATAGTCAGTGCACATTCCTATAAATGACACAGTGCCACCATAGCAGAATATGTGTACTCATTTACAATATATACAATCTTGAATAGGTTATTCATGCTTGTTAATTCTCATGGATTCTAAACTTACAACATACATTATATATTCATTATACACTACAAAACATAATATTGTTCTTAACATGATTTGACATAAATAAGAGTATTATATAAGTAGTACAAAAAAGTATTTTATTTGTCCCACCATATCCAGCTGTTAACACACCTGTTTTTGTTCCCTCAGGGTGAGAAAGGACCGAGAGGACCAGGTGTTGTGGTATGTGCTCATTTATCAAACTGACTAAAATTGCATTGGATGAATAGAGCTCATGAGAGCTCATGTCTGGTGTCTGTGTGTTTCTTTCAACATTTCTCTTCAAATGTCTCTTTGTCCTCAGCAATGTGACCTGGTCAAGAAGATCAGAGAAAACTGTCGTAAGTATATTTCAATCAATCAACAATGTCATACAATAACAATGATTAACAATGATGTCCATGTGTTTGTGTGCTACAAAAATGTCTCACCATGTTTTGTGTCTCTTTCTTCACCAGCTTGCTGTTACGGTAAGTACATAAAGAACTGTCATAGTTTTGTTAGGAATATAACTTTTTGAATTACTGTGTATATGCTGCATCTGCTACTCTACAGAGAACTAAATGCTCTATATGTACTACATTAGGTCAGCAGGAATGCCCGCTCTACCCCACTGAGCTGGCCTTTGCCCTGGAATCCTCTCAGGGCATTGACCGCCCTGTCTTCAACAACATGCGTGACACAGTCCTGCGTCTTGTCAAAGGCATTACCATCTCTGAGAGCAACTGTCCAAGAGGAGCACGTGTTGCTCTGACCCTGTACAACAATGAAGTGACCACTGAGGTTCGGTTCGCTGATAGGCTGAAGAAACGTGACCTGCTGCAGAAAATTGAGGGATTGCAGCTCCTTGCGACCCGCAAGGACCCCAGCATGCATACGGCCATGAGCTTTGTGGCTCAGAACACCTTCAAGCGGGTGCGCAGTGGCTTCCTCATGAGGAAGGTGGCCGTCTTCTTTGTCGGTAGCCAAGTCAAGGACACACAAGCAGTTACAAATGCAGCTCTCCGCCTCCATGATTCTGGAATTGCCACTCTGTTCTTAGTCACCCGTGATGACACCAGACTTAGACAAGCATTGCAGGTAAAACGAAACAGATATCTCAAAGGGGAACATTACATTTAAAGGCATATTTACAGTATCTGTCTTGAATTAATTCAGTTATATTGTACAACGTGTTTTGCTCCTGTCTACACACCAGGTCAACAACACTGCACTGGCCCAGGTAATTGTACTTCCTGACAACTCAAGTGCGCAGTACAATTCAGTCATCCAAAAGATTATGAACTGCCATGTCTGCCTAGGTAAGACTTTTTTTTCAAAGATTTTTTTGAACTGATTTACTGCCACCTCACAACACAAAAAAATACATTTCTGAACAAAATTTTGAATTTTTGTAGTTATTTGATATATTATTCCATTTCAAAAATATAAGAAACAGAGTAAAATTGCTTAAGCAAGCTGGATGACCCCAGCACATCCTTTTCAAATTAATCCATAATATTAAGACATAATACATTAGACATAATGAAAATAATGACAAAATATCCAAAACAAAATTCTATGTCCTCCTCTTCTAGATGTCTGCTCTCCAGACCAAATGTGTGACTATGTGCCCCCATCGACCGGCCGAGATAGGCGATCTTCCACCACAGATGTGGACATCGACATGGCTTTTGTCATGGACAGCTCTGAGTCTACATACCCAACCGTCTTCACTGAGATTAAACGCTACATAGCACACATAGTGGAGCAGCTACAAGTGTCCTCAAATCCCACATCTTCCGTTCATCATGCCAGAGTGTCAGTGATCCAGCAAGCACCTTATGAGTTCATTTACAACAAAACTGGCTCTCCCATCCATGTGGATATCGGCTTGACTGATCACCATTCATCTCAGAATATTGTCAAATTCCTGCTGGAGAAGACACCACAGCTAGAAGGTGGCCGGTCACTGGCAGCGGCTATGCAGTCAACAGTGGAACAGGTGTTTGAGAAGGCACCTCACCAACGTGACCGGAAAGTACTCATGCTCTTTGTGACAGGAGGTGTGGAAGAGGAAGAGCAGCAGCTGTTGCGTATTGCTACTGAGATCAAGTGCAGAGGCTATTTCCTGGTCATCATGGGTGTGGGTGAGACACTGAGTGCTGGGGATGCCCGTGTTCTGTCACGCATGGCCAGTGAGCCTTCAGATGTCTTCTTCAAGAGGCTGGACAGTCTCTCACACTTTTATGACAAACACATTCAGACCTTTGGCCAGCTGCTTCCAAAATACATCAGCAGTAAGTTCAAAATAGATTTCAGTTTTAATGCCTTTGTACACACTTTTTTTCTACAATGTTTTAGTATTAATGCCATTCATTTCATCAGGTTAATCATGTCCCTGTGAGTGAGACATTTTGTTCTGTATTGTGTGTCTTCTCAGTCGAAAATGCTTTCTACATGTCCCCTGAAGTCTCCAAAAACTGCAAGTGGTTCCAGAGTGACCAACCACTAAAAAACCCCTTTACATCAACCCACCAACAGGGGTGAGTTTTCTTTTTTTTACACCATGTCATTGTTCACTGTTAATAAACACTGTCAGTTGAATTAACTGTTTATCGTTGCATTTATAGGAAACATCAGAAACATCAGAAACATCATGAGAATCACCAAGCAGTTCATCCAGTAAAGCAAAAAGGTGAGATTGTGGATGCCTTATAATGAACTTGAACTACACCAATTGCTGTTTGATTTGGAGAGGTTAGGTGCAAGGATTCATTCACCCAAAAGAGAATGGAAATTACAGTGCTCCCGTTGACTTTGTTACAACATTCTGGTGAAGGGTTGTATCCCTTGTGGGATAAAAAAGCAGGTTGTCCTATCAACTATTTCTGTTTTCTTCACTGGGACTCATACATAGTCGACTTCTCAAACTGATCACCCAAAAATCAGCAATTAGCACCATTGTTAATTCTTCTCTCAGACTCGTTACACAGCTTCACAACAGAAAGTACTTCTAAAAATATAAAAGGAGATGAAACGTAACACTATGTCAGCCACACTGACATTCATTCACAACAGCTACTGACTATCATTTTCCTCAAACCTGTGATTTTATTGTCTTATATTGTCTTTCCTTGACACAACTATGTCTTACCTCCCTCAGATGCAGATGAGCTACATGTCTCTAACGTCACTTCCAGCAGCATGAAATTGCGTTGGACCAGCCCAGACCCCAAGCTCTTTGTCTACTTTGAGGTGGTGGTGACACGGCTGCACGACCATACCCTGGCACTGAAGACCAATGTATCAGGCACAGAGCTTTCTGTGGACAACTTGGAGAGCGGTCAGTCATATCATGCTGTGGTCACAGCCCACACTGCAGATGGCCAAATTGTCGCCACCCGCAAAGGCATCATCACTACCAGTAAGCCAACAAACAAAAATATGAAAATATAAACATCCCATAAGATGAGATATTATTTAAATGAGTAATAAGAAATATTTTACCTGTGCCATAATACAAGAGGTTGACTAACTGTGAGCATACACACATTTCAGGACAGTGAAGAATGGAGAGTGAAGAAAATAATCAAAAACTCAGGCAGTTATTGGGCCTGAACTACTTTGCAGGTTTCACTGCATTATTTTAACTGCTCCATAAATGTTTGTTTCACTTTGACAGAAGCAGCAGAGCATAAACCAGCCAGGAAAGGTACCAGTACTGTAAATACTACACCACTGGACAGACCAGAGACTGGTGAGCATACTGTTTAGATGCATATCATACTTGCTTTAACCTGTAATTTTATTTTTACAATAATAATGCTTATCACAGTTTATACGTTTTATCATATCACAGTTTTTATATTATTTCTGATGACCTCTGACCTCATTAGCCATATATCAGAATGGTGATGCACTGCAGTGCAAACCAAAAAGGATTGTCTTTAAATTTTCAGCTTCATTACAGCTGTCCTGTAATGAAGCAATATTTCAGTTAAACCACTACACAAATGTGTTATTAATAAACTCACTAGTACATGCCAGAATATACTGTTGGTCGCTCAGGAAAACTTACAGAATCTACGACTCAAGTAATCTTGGTTTATTGTTTAAATCTTTTCCATGTGTTGCACCAATGAAACTGAGGTTGCAATATGTGTAAAAAATAAATGCTCCTCCTTAGTTGGAAAATAGAAGCACTGAAGAGGACTTGCATTGCAATACAATTATTTACTTTACTTTTAGGAGTGAAGCTTTGCAGCTGCCGCAAAGCTTGTCCAGCACTCGTAAAATGGAGGACACAAAACCTAACATCTTTACTAGCTTTAAATTCAGGGGGTTCTGTGAAGAGGCAAGCTTCTTCACTTGCACAAACATTCAGATATGATTTTAAGAAAAGTTGCCTTTATCATAAAAGTTAGTCATAAACTGAGTTCTGTATTTTGATACCCCCAATGTCAGCATTTTATTTTACAAGCACTCTGCAATTTACAGTGTGTTGTCCCACAGAGGAAATGACCGATAATGCAGCCAAGATCCCAGTGGGTTCTATGTTTTCTCATAATGTGAAGTATTTCTGGAGTCAGCTTATGGGACTTGTCACATGCAGATTACCAGGAACACACAACCATGCAAATCCTAGATGACTAGAATGAACTAACATTAAACTCTGGCTGTAGTTACAACTAACTCATTTTTCATTTCACCTATGGAAATCTAAACCTCTTTCTTCCTACTCACTACTTTTGTTTTCGTCCAAACTCCTAATAATGCCCTCTGTAGAGTGTTATGCCATGTTGAATGCCATTTTTTTCCCTGTGGGAATGACCCATATCAGCACTAAAACTCATTTGACCCACCAGACCCTTTTGAACAGCCCTAAGCTAACTGAGTAACTGATGTATGCCTGATGTAACTGAAATCTTAACTTAAACTCATCCTCTCTCTCTGTCTGTTCTCCATCTTTGCTGTTGTTTTTGCATGTTTTAATTAATGAATTTGCAGACCCATGCTCATTTGACTATGATCCTGGAATGCCATGCAAAGACTATCAGGCTAAGTGGTTCTTTGACAGAAGGTACAGCACCTGTAGCCAGTTCTGGTATGGAGGTTGTGGAGGCAATGAAAATAGGTTCGAATCTGAGGCTCTCTGCATGAAACGTTGCATGAGGTCAGGTAAGTGGTTGCTGCTGCTAAGCTTACTAAGGGAATGTGCTACTGCATGGTGTGATTGTGTAATCTAATGCAGCATATTATGAGCTTCAACTCCAGGTACAAAACCTTCAAATGTCAGTTTGCTTAACCCTCAACAACTGCCCGATCCTTCTGAAGCTTAGAAACTGTGACTAGGCAAGCCTGTCAAGGTTGGATCATTCCACATGCCAAAATGGTATACATGGGGCTTTAATAAGCATTTCCAAAACCAAAGACACAAGAGCAAAAATGTGTTTATTATGCTTGCTATGCTTGCCTTGCTACCTACCTTCATAAATCTATACTATAATACTAGTTCTACACTGCGCTGGAGTTCTAGCATTAGCATTAGCTAATTAACACTAGTTACTTACAACTGAAAAAATCTGCTAGAAATAATTCAGGTGATGATAATGAGATTATTTCATATTCAGATAAAGCATTCTTTTACTTATTAAATGTGCGATTGAGAACCACTTGTTTAACAAAAATGACTGAAATTTGAGTGTTAAATCTGCCACTGTTACAGTCAATTAAAGACAACTAAACACATTTTACACTTATATTTGACATAGTGTTTTATATTTTAAAGAGGAGATAGTAAAAAGATAGTAAAAATGTCTTTTAAGATGACTAAATGAGTTATTTGGAAAATGAGGATTCCATCTGCATAGTGAAGAATAAGTGTACTGTGGAGTTAAAGTAGAAGTAAACTGCCAATGCTGGATCATTTGTGTCAGATAATGAGGATTACATCTGAATAAATGTCTGGACATTTATATCCACATTGCATTTGAAACCCTGCTGGTGAAAGTCTGCTCCTTTTAAGATTTATATTTGATTGTTTCCACAGTGCCAGAGGTAAAGCCTCGACCCAAAGTGCAGCAGGTTGAGCAGGTGGAGATCCTCCCAGCTCCTGGTAAGTTCTGATAAAGCCTCACTAAAACACCTTGAATAATATGACCAGTTTGCTGTAGGCCTATCGTGTTACTCTTCCTTCCCTTTAACACTCTGTTTTGAAGACATCCCTGACTTTGATATGAGTGTATAAATGCAAAGCCTTGCCAATATGAAAGAAAAAAAACACTTCCTTCCTGGTCAAATTTAAACAAGCAAATCCACATACTCAAACACAATTTAAATCAGACATTTTCAGACCCCCCCTGATGTTGGCTATATATTTGGACATCAAATCACCAGCATTACACATTATATCACTGTTGCATAATTCAATTTCCTCCAACTGTGCTCACTTTATAAAACAACAAGTCCTTTGTATTCAACTGCAAACCCGCCCACCTCCCCCACTGCCTTGACTGACGGAACAAGTGAAACACCAAGCACGGAAAAATGAGAAGGTTATACATTTGTCACAGTAGTGAGCCAAGTCATAACCACGGAGAAAATGAATGGAAAGCCTTGTTCACTGGTTCATTGTTTTTTTTTTTTTTGGAGGGGGGTGGGCAGCAGCCCTCACACAAAACAAGTTCAATTTGTCAGTATCTCATTAGTGCTGGAGTAAATTGGCTCAAGATACTTACAGTAATGCAGAATGTACTCTAAACTAAATGTGCTGTATCTCATGATTGTGGAAGAAGTCTGCTGGGTTGGAAGTGCTTTTATTCATTCCTTGAAACATTAAGCATTATACAGATTCCCGTTCAATAACACAGACAGGTTATCACTAGCCATTATGTATAATGGTAATGATATTTTTACTGCTGACTGCACCCTTGAATTCAGGGTATTTACAATTTCTTAAAGCGTGCAGCATTTCTGGAAAGTTGCACA
Source organism: Euthynnus affinis (assembly GCA_029490765.1). Taxonomy (NCBI): domain Eukaryota; kingdom Metazoa; phylum Chordata; class Actinopteri; order Scombriformes; family Scombridae; genus Euthynnus; species Euthynnus affinis. The sequence continues at coordinate 27,577,193 of CM055850.1, forward strand.
TGCTGTCATACTTTTACTGATTGCTACTCTTTCTCACTTCCTCCATAGCGGCCTCTACAGCTGTGGACATTTGCCAGCTTCCCAAAGAGGAAGGTACTTGTGCCAAATTTGTCCTCAAGTGGCACTACGATGCCCCCAGCAAGAGCTGCACACGCTTCTGGTATGGAGGCTGCGGTGGAAACCGGAATCGCTTTGACACACATGAGCAGTGTGAAAAGGCTTGTGGAAAACGAGGTACATGTTCAAAATAGTCATTTTCTATATTTTATCTTAGTGTCAACAAATCTAACGTGCAGAGTCTAACCAAAAATGAATTTATCTACTTACAAGTATTGTGTGTGTATCCAGAGTTTGATATCTCATTCCTCTGTGTGTTGTATACCTCTGTGGTTATCCAAAAACTATTTAAAAAAGAAGATACTAAAAATATGAAAAAAGAACTATTGTGTAAACAATGCATCATTGCCATACATTCAGGATTGTTTGGTAAAAAGGTGCCATTTCGATTATTAATTCAGTTATAATTTGGTGCAGTCACTGTTAGATTACAGTAGCTGTCAAAGTGTTTGAAACATAATCTTAATATGAGGCTAACCAAGTTTTTCTTTTCCTTTTCTCACCAGCACCCGTCAAACAAGGAGGCATCGCTGCAATAAGAACATAGGACAAAAATTACAAACATGGCCAGCTTTTACCTCTGTGTAGGGGATTCTGAGGAGAAACATCCAACATGGCCATACCATAAGGATGCAATACCAAAGCAATGGTGGATGCACTGGATTCCACAAAAATAGACTTTATCCCCCAAATTCTTGAAATAGTCTTTTTCACAGCAAGAAGGAAGGCAACACGATTTGCTGCATGATTTGTTTTAACCTACTGGTGCTACATAGTATGTTTGTTTTAAAGATGGAGTTGTTAAGTGCATTCGGTTTGTAATGTCAAGTTTCCTGGAACATCATATGAGTATTTTTTAAAATGCAGTTTTATAATTAAGCAAGAAACATATATGAATATCTTGGACAGAGATTAGCAAATACATCAGTACACGCAGGACTGGCATTAATCGATGCAGTATCTTTTTTATATTGTATTTTTACATTCCACATTCACATAGCAACATTGGCTTTCATACTTTTTCAAACTCACTTGATACCTGTGGAATCATTCCTTCATTATGTCACAGAATCCACAGCAATGTTTACACAAGTCTTGTATGGCAGTATGTGTATTAAAATGACAGTGACCAGCTGTTCAGATGCAAAAAATATTAATGTAATGTTAAGTGCACTTCTGGATCCACTGCCTCAAACACACAAGTTCCAGCTATTGAAAAATGGATTGTACTTGTCAAGCTGTTTTTATTTTTGGTTTTAATGAAATTTGTGTTTCATCTGGGTATAGAAGAAATAAAAGTGAACTAGACTTTCTAATAAACATGAGCAACTGATTATTTTCTTTCTTGTTTTGAATTAAGTCTTGTACACAAGAAACAAAGAGATGGAAAGGAAGTACAGACATATATTTATAGGAACTGAAGATTGTATAAAACCAGAGGCTAATTGAAACCCATGAATGTCTTCTTTCATTTATTTTAAGGGGTTTAAAATGTGGGAATGAGGGTTTATATTACTTCTCACATTCCATTCAATTGTCAATTTTTTATAGTGTTCAGTTGTTGGTTTTTAATACCAGTAATTACATGATTTTCTTATTTTTGCAGATAAGTTCTGTCTTAGTACAATTGTCATGTGCCCATATGTACATTTAAAGACTTTCTGGTTGCCATTGTTTCTTGTGTCCATGATAGCCTCAAAGAGATCCCTTCCTAAAGTTATTGCAATATAAGAGATGAGAAATAAAATCCACAGTCCTTATTCTTTGCAAAATTGCATTCTGAAGTTCAGCTGAAGCTAATATGAGGCCTCAGCAGTGCAAGTTAGACAAATCAAGTGTGTCAATCTTCCAAAACCTTGAGCCCTTTTAGAATGAAGTTACCTCTTTTTGTTGCCACGGGCAGTGTTTGCTTTCTAAGCCACGGCAGAAGGAGAGTAACACAAAGAAGGAATTTTATACTTAAAATATTGCAACACTGGGAGATCCCCACTTGATTTTTCTAACTCAGACTGATGAAGCCATAAAGTTAGCTTTGCTGGGAAAAGGACTGTGGACCATTTTCCCCCAATCACTTGAAATTGCTCTGTTATGGACAGGAGAAACAATTACAGCGAACAAAATCTCTTGCAGTGAGTATTGTTTTAGGACTGACTTGAGACAATGAACACATATATCCTTTAAACCCTCGATAAATATTTTTCATTGTAAATGACAGATTCCATCAAAGCATCATTAAACAGGTATCAAAACAAAATTCTTTGGAGGCTACTTTGGAAAATTTCATACATCAGTACAAAATTGTAATTGCTACTTGCTGTCTCCAAAGGAAAGAAAAGCCTCATAAAATATAATACAGTAACATCCCTCTCTCTACCTTCTGCTTGTGAGATTTGTAAGCTTGTTTGGTTTCCTGGGTCAGGAGCCAATAGGCAGAGTTGAAGAGGACATCAGGAAACTACCTACACTTGAGTAGTTAAGGCCTCAGCATATTCAAATGACTTCAATGATACCTTCTCTCTCTCCACCACCTCCCAGGCCTTCACCAGCGAGTTTGCTTAGGGTTTTGTGTTTTGTTTGCATGCATCACATTCTACACTCATCCACACACTCCATTCATTAGTGACCTAGATGACTAACATTATTATATAGTTTTTTTTGTCACTGACTCAACCCAACCAGTCAAGGCAGATGGCCACCCACCAAGAGCCGGGTTCTACTTGAGGTTTCTACGCCTTAAAGGGGAGTTTTTCCTCACTGCTGTTGCCAAATGCTTGCTCATGGGAGTAAGAAACAAGGTTCAGGAAATATTTAAGGGTTTTGAGGGAGTATGGAAGTGGAAGCCTCTTCTTTATTCAAACAGCATAATGCTGAATCAAAGCCCAACATTTCAAGTTATACTTTCAGATATAACCTGGGGTCAGCATCAATACACCTTGGCATTGATTCTTCAAGTCTCTGAACACTTCTAGCGGGATGAACACCATTCAACCAAAAGATATTCCCTCATTTGGTGTTTTGATGGTGGTGGTGGAGAACGCTGTCTAACACTTCGGTTCAAAATCTTCTATAGATGTTCAATTGGGTTGAGATGTGATGACTGTGAAGGTCATAGCATATGATTCACATCATTTTCATACTCATCAAACCATTCAGTTACCATCCTTGTGCCCTGTGAATAGCGGCATTGTCATTGAAATGGAAACATATACACTTATGTTATTGTCTTAAGATTATGTTTCACTACCTTATAGTCAAAAGCTCATTGTAAGACTTTATTAGTGACCGAGTCTACTGTAAAACAATAGGACTACTGTAAAACAATAGTCCATGACAACATATAGAAAAACATTTTAAACCATGTAAATCTATTTTTGTCCTTTACTAGTGATATTTGACCCAGACAGACGTGACCCTTATAAGTGGTTTCTACTGTACTTATAACCTTCTCCAGTTTCCAGTGATGCTTGTAAATGGACATCAAAGAGTATGATAATGTTGGAAAGTTCTCTTAAATTACTTACACCATAATTTTAAATATACATCCGATATTATCTAGCCTAGTGATAATATAACCAGTCACTGATCTGAATACTCATTTACTAACAAATAAAGATAAAACCATGAATGGGAACAAGCACTGTTCTCCACTTTCACCATGCAGACTCATCAAGTCGGATGCAGGGATTGAACCGTCATTCTTCTAGTTATAAGCTTGTTTCTCTAACCTTTAGCTAACCTAAACCTAACCTCACTGCCCAGCTACAAGTATACATTTAATCTATCATCACTTTTGTGCCAAGTCATCCCAGTTCATTGCAGTTGTTCTGCCCTTTTTGGTGAAAACTCCTTTATATTCTCCAAATAGTTTCATCAGCAGGTTTGTTCTGCTGCTGAGACGAACACCGCTCTAGTTTTTGCTACTTTTTGCACTTGAGCCTCAAGTGAGAGTTAACGTTAATTCAAGGCAGGCTATATCAGGTAAGCACAGCTTTCTTTAGCTGCTTTCATGGCACAGGCCCCTGGATGCTGACATACTTAATATATAATATATATAATATAATATGTGACAGAAGGACATGCATGCTAGGGTTTGAATGGCTCAGAGCGGTAGACAAGTGATTGATAAGAGAAGATCATGCTTTTAATGACACAGGTGTGAGCAAGACAGACATGTCTCACCTTGCAGAAAATTCTCATCCTTTCAATCAAACTTTCAAAATAAGAGCACACCACACTTATAAGAAATATCCCTCATTTTTAAAATGCAAAATGATCTGATTCGGACGAGTCAGAGTGCGAGGTCCTGACCAAAGCTGCTTGCACCTTTAATGATCTCTGCTTCCTGTGTGAAAATGTTCCTAACAGGTAATATCAAAGGTGAGGTGTGGGACTTGGTCATTGTAACTTTAAGATGAATTCACAGATGCATTCTCAGAGTTTTATTGCAATATTCAGAATAAATATGTGCAAATCCAGATCTCCCAGTTTGCTAATCATCCCATATTCATCACCCTAGCAGTTATTTGTGATTAATTGATCTTGAGGGAGTTTCTTTCAATCTCTGCTGAGAATTAAAAGTTGAAGGCCAAATCCTTTTCTGCCTTTCCTCCCTGGACATTCCTTCTAAATACAGTCTTCTTGGAAGAGACCATTCCCATCAGGATAGAAATGTTTCACCAAAACAACTTTGTATTGATTCACAGTGACTCTTCCCTCTAAGGGGACAAGTGAACCCAAACCATGCCTGCAAAACGCCCCCCTAAAGCATAACAGAGCCACCAGATCCCTTCAGTGTAGGGGCCAAGCATTCAGACCTGGACCAGTTTTTCTTTTAATTTGTCACCTGTCTGTATACACAAAAGCACATTTACACACATATTCTTTCTGTAGCTCACACACAAAGATCGCAGTTTAATCTTTACTGAAAATGTTTAGGTAACATGTTGAACAATAGGACACAAACATATCATCTTAAAAGTAGGATTGTTTTCCTTTTTTTTAATTTGATGGCTTTAATAAAGTTCAGAATTATCTCAAATTTGTTTGATTTTGTGTAATGTTTATATCAATTTTTATTTATAACACTATTTACCCATAGAGCGCTCAATTTACCCCATCCCCATGCTCATTTTACCCCCACCATGGGGTAAGTTGTGCCATAGGACTAACTTTTTTGATGTTATAAAACTATAATAATTAGATAACTTGTTTTTATTTCCATGGGTACACAACAACCTGAGGTATATATGATAATTATTTGAACAAAATACTCATTTTGCAGTAAAATCATCAAATGTAAAAAGTAGCTAATTACGAGTCTTTAATGCTTATGCCAAATAATTATAAGAATAATTATATACATGCTTTCACTCTGGTAAATACATATAGCCCTGCCACTGAGGATATTCGACATACTGTATTGTACTGTTTATTTTAAATGAGACACTGCACCAGAGTTAGCTCAAAGCTCATTTACATCTGTAGCTCCTCTACAATCAAAACATACAACAGCACAACAACAAACAGTACAAAGCAAAAAACACACAGAACACATCATACAAAATACAAAGCTACACAGAATAGCGCATCACATACACCCACAATGTCAACCAGAAAACAACACAAGCATGTCAAGCCAAAACCAAAATATTAGAGACCATGAGCTGACTGTATGACCAGGGGTCATGCAGTCAGCCTTGGTTTTGTTACAAAAGATTTCCTCATGTATGAGACCATCTGATGAAGTCACATTTCCTTGTTAGCAATTTTTATGATTATTCCAGAAAATCAGTGTGATACACCCAAATACAAGCGAAACGTTTAATTGTCTTGTATTCTAAAGAAGTTGTATATGCCAAAAACGTCTGTCTTGCTCATCCGTTTAATTTAATAAAAAAAGATTTCTTAAACATCTTTCAGAGTGCAAAAGCTTTTTTGACTTTTGATCATTTCTCATATAATTAAATGTCCTCCTCATCACAAAGAAAATAATTCAAAAGCATAAGTAAAAATTTTAAATCAGCTGTGTTTTATTTAAAGAATATGCAGTGAACATCTAAAAATCATGAGCACAGACATAAACTACTACTCCAGAGAAAGGCTATTGAACTATTGACTTCTTTCTAACATTTATTTTGTGAATGTTGACTGTTATAATTTAAACCACTTTCACAGGTTCATACATGTTTTTTTTCCTATTATAAATTTTTGTGTTCAGGAGTATCTTGCCAGGCAATTACTTAAAAAATTGATTGCTGCCAGCTGTGGTTTGGTGACACTGGACACGCAGATTAAGATTTCAGCCTGAGAGGTTTATATGATTTTAGACAGAGATGTAATGTGTTTACCTTCAGATGCTGGATCCTCCTAACCTTGTGAGCTGAAAGCCAGGCTGCACCTGGATCTTCTCTCCCATTAAAACTGTCCAGCCACTCGGAGACCAAAACTAATGGTGTGTTTGTATAATTTTTAACTTGTAAGTCAAACATCACCAAATATGCTATCTGTAAAGTTTCTGAAAGTTAGTTAATACTGGGAGCACTATACCAGGTTAAAAATGTAAATATTGAACAATGTGTAAAATAGTGATGAATTGTTGTGCAACAGATTACACAAAGGCAGAAATGTTCACAGACCGCCAATATTTAAGACAGGAGACTTTTTTGATGTTTTGTTTTACAATAGCTGACGAATTGCATGTAGTGGGTTCTTTAGCAATAAATAAAATGAATGGAAATATTTTCCAGGAATATAATGTTGGCTTCTCCTTCGTCTCTTAACAAAGATGGACTACACTAGAGGAATTCAGACCTCAGTACTTTTAAAATCCTGACTATGGCCCTGAAAAACAACAACAACAAAAAAACAACATAATTATACTTGTGACTTGTGATATGTTACAACCCCTCCCTGGCAGTCAGAGATGGTTGTTAAGGCAGTGACACCTGGGTAGGCCTCCATCAAGGCTATAAATAACAGTCTGATCCCATTGTTTCTCTCTCTCTCTCTCTCTCCTAAGGATCCACATCTCTCCTGGTTCTGGGTTTGTTTTGGTATTATTCTTTTGCATTCAATAGAAGACAACACACACCTCATCCATCCACACATTACATTCACTACTGATGCAGTTACTTTCCACACCTCAATCCTTTTGTGATCAGTTCTGTTGCATTATTTTTCCAATAAAAGCGATATTTGGCACTTAACCTTGACTGGCTTCCCCTCTTTGCCGCATGCATTGAGCCGGTTTGTGACCGATAGTACTTGTGACAGAAGTCCTGCTTTAAAATATGATCAGTTGACCTTATACCGTCAAGGGTTGTGCTTTGTGTTTATAATTGTCAATTCCCAGCCATCTTTTAAAAAAGATATTCACATGCTTTCCTCTTGGCATCCAGCAGTCACAGAAAGTTTGTTTTGGTGGTCTAAGGGATTGAAAATCTCATACTTAAACAGTGGTTATTGCTGATCATCACTGTTTATTACATCAAAGTGTTTTATTTGGCTTATTTTATAAGCTAAAAACAAATACACAATATTTGTTTTTATTTGTGTTATTTGTTTCTAAATCATTTAGAAACAAATAAAATGTTAGAGACGCATGCTTTGTCACAGTACGAAGAGAAGACGATTTGGTCAGTGAATTTAGAGGGCCTGGGGATATGTCCTCTTCTCAACCCCAGCAAAACGTCCAGATGTTATATCTCCTGGGGTGTTTGAAATAGTATCACTGTTTTGATAAACTCTCCTGATTTCCTCTCGTACCATCACTTTATTTCATTATTTCATCGCCGCTTGAGTTCACGCCGCTTTCATAATAACGTTTTTCAAGCAAAACCGTCTGGAGCTTGAAATGACGAGTTAAACAAAGTGCAGCATAAATCAAATTGTAATTTAAAAAAGGTTTACACAAGCAGTTTGCTTACTTTTAAGGCCATTTCTCAAAGCTGGTGATGTGGCTTCATTTTCATGATTTGCAAACCTTATCTCTACTATCTGGTTTCTTCTTGAACAAGATTTTAGGCTTCTGTAAGCAAGCTTTTCTTCTTGTTTTGTGAAACTTTAACAGGAACAAGCTCTCTCTCATTAATGGTGCAGAACTGGCTTGGAAATTCTTTTAATAAACATGGAGTGGAGTGAAAGGCCAGAACAATCCATGGTTTTCCCCTCAACTGTTCAGTCTACTAAAAGAAACGGGATGCTGTCTGGGTTAAGGCCAGGAAATCCAAATCTCACGCTGATTTTTCAACAGCTCCGGAATCGCTTTACCTCTTTTATCAAAAAGACTAAATCCGAGATCAACCTTTCTAAAACTACTAGAAACTGAAATGATTCTAAGAAATTTTAGTAAGTAGTAATAAAATCTTCATGTGGGAGTGTAACCACGAATGAGTTGCAAGCCTGCATCGTAAAAGACTCATGTGCTCTAACTGATAAATCAGCCATTCTTAACTGCTTTAATGAACATTTTGTTTCTTCAGGTTCTTTATTTGAGTCTTGACATCCAGATCCAAAACAGCCTATGGGTCACTCTTCACTACCCTCAAATTAATTCTATGGTTCAACCATTCAATTTTACTCCTCTTGATGTGATAGAGGTCCGTACAGCCTTAAAGCAACTGGATTATAAATCCACAGGTCCTGACAAGCTTGATCCGTACTTTCTCAAGTTAGCTGAATACTTTATAGCAGAACCTCTGACTCATATTTTGAATCCTACCCTGTATGTTTTTGCTTCATCTCTTCTGTGAAGCACTTTGTGACATCTCTGCTCTTGGAGGGTGTTATATAAATAGTCACAATGAGACTTTTACCTAACTAAATAAAAGGATATTATATGAAAGTGCACTTCCAACATCGTGGCAGCAGTTTGGGGAAGATCCTTTCCTGCTTTTACATAACAATGTCTCCACTCCAGTGTATGAAGGCAAGTCCATATGGATTTCCCAGTTTGGTGAGGAACAAATAGATTGGCCTGCACAGAGCCCAGACCTCAACCTGACCCAAAACCTTTGAGATGAACTATAACAAACCAGGGCTCATTGCCAAGCATCAGTGGTTGAGTGATGATGGGACAGATGCTCATATGCTTTTGTGGCTGAATGGTGACAAATCCTTGCAGCCAGGTTCAAAAATAGAGGCCAGCCAACTAATACCCACTGGTTTGGAATATTCAACAATTACATATGTTTTTCCTTGCACGTATGTGTATTATAGTCATGGTCTTTTGGGGCCAACGATGAGAGATGAGACACATTAAGGACTAGAGGAGCAAAAAAACTTTAATAGTGATAATGGACATGGACAGACAATGGTATTATGTACGTACGTAAGTATGTATGTATCAGTGACGGCTGGTGACTCAAAAAATCGGGGAGGACAGGAGGAAAACCAACATGGAATCTTACAACAAACCACATCAAACTATACGATTGTCCCACCTGATGAAATCGGAGGGGTGGGGGGCAATTTTATATGCCAATAAAACAATTAGCTTTCAAAAACAAAAACCTTGAGTGGTGTAAAGGGTGCTTCGTTAAAGACATTTATCATGTACATATTGTCTCTAAACAAAGAAATGCTCATTTTAGTCGTGGAGTGGTTCAAATTGTGTCATTTCACCAACAAAATGAAATTCAAATTTATAGTGTTGTTCTATTTTGACAACAAATTTATGTTTTCCATCAAAAACAGACAACATATCACAAGATTTACACGAAAGAATACGTGTTTCCTGTGTATTTTCTAAGTATATAGAAAAGTGAAGGTTCACGTCAGAAAGTATTAATGCATGTATCAGATACATGACTTACACACTCTGATCTATATGACAAGTTAACAGTGGGGTGTTAACATGACCACAGAACTCAGGGTTCGGATCATATCACAGTTTTGAATCATGGATCACTTTTTTCCAAAGAGGAGAGAAAAAGTATTTTATAAGTAATACTGAGGTTTGTAATGGTTTATTTCAAACAAATATTCTTTTTTATATTTTGATCTCTCTTTTGCCTCTCAAAAAATAGAGGATAGATTATGTTAGAATATCTCCTGTTCATTATTACAGATGTATGCAGGGGCTGATGATTTGCATGAAGATACAGAATGCTCCTCATACACAGTAGTAAATTAACTCTTGATTTGATTAATAATACACACAGGTGGAATGTTTGGGTGTCCGCAAACTTCTGGCCATGTAGTGTGTATATAAATAACCATCACCAGCATATAGAATAATTTCTGACATATTCACCTGTCACTACACATGATTTAATGAATAAATATGAATCCTCACACTCTGATTTGGTCATTTTGGTTTTGAACACTTTGCTGCTCAAGTCTTTAATTAATGTGCAACTGTTTCGAGTGTCCCACATCACAAGAGGCCAAGACCGAACATAGAGTTCAATCTTGTTATAAGATTGCACTAGAGGACAATTATCCAAATCCAAAATTGAAAACAACAGCTCACAATTAGTGGTGACACTTGATATATTTACACCACTTCTTTCTCTGTCTCCCTGTGGGTGGGAATGTGCTAATGATTTAAACAGCTGTATGTAGCTTGCCAATGAGCATAACAGCTTTCATCACATCTACGCAAATGCAAACCCGTCTTATATACTAACACAAACTCACACTCACACAGTACAGTGCACATATACAGACAGAATTGATCAATAGCACACTTCCCTCTGCAGCATTTTCCATGTCTTCATTGTGAGCTCAGGGGGCATATTAAGCTGTGCAAATTGATTAAGTATGCTAAAGCTGATAGAGTGAATCGCCAGCTGATGCAGACATCGCCGCTCCAAAAGCCGGTACTGTAATGTGCAAAACAGAGTGTACAGTACCATTTTCGCAGCCTCTTAGGAAACTTTCCTGGACTATATAGACAAGATTCACAGGTTTATGATTCGTCTAAGCCATGTTCAGATTGACAATATCACTGTGTCGAGAAACACGTTTCTCATAAGGCCACAGGGTTGATTCAGCAAACCTAACCCTAGCCTGCTAACAGGAAAGGTATTGAAATCAAGTAACATTAAACTTACAGAAATATTGTGACAATAGCCCAACTCGCCAGGGAGAGCAGCAGGTGAGCAAACTGTCAATCAACACCCACACAGCAGACATCAAAGCTATTAAAAGTCTTCAAATCTTATTAACGGAGCAGTCATTTCCACCACCAGCACACTTATAAGCGGGCCTGAATTTTGCAACTGAGACTATAATGACTCATTGAAACAAAGTATTGACTTTGCATTTCTAGAGAGAAGTTGAGGCTTTTTGAATGGGAGTCAGTTGGAGCTTCTAGAGGCTGTGGGTGGCTTTGCATTTTAAGGTACTTCCACACTGGCTTCAGGCTCAAGTCTTGCCACTAGGTTGACCCAGTGTTAGTGTCACATAATTTTTTAAAGGGAACAGCTGGATTTTACTGTTTGTGATAACTTTCCAGAGTTGTAGAGTCTGAAAGTCTTTAAACCCATTGTGCAGTAAACTTTCAGACTTACAAATCTGTTAGTCAACTTGACCTTGCTTTGCATTTCATCATCTCACTGGTACCTGTTAGCAGCATGTCCTTGCTAACCCAGACCTTGCATTTTTATTAACACAGGGCTGTTTTTGGTCAAAGATTGCAAGTTGTAAAACTCAGTGGACACACTTGCATCTTACTTAAATGTATCCATCATTAAAAAGTAGAGTAACTCAGCACAGAGAGTAAAAACATGTACAACAGAAATCAGAGCCACAGTAACTGGCAATTCTGTGTCATAATTTCCGCACTGAGCAAAAAAGTGACTAACAGCAGCTCACTGTGGTACACTGCCGAGGCATTCAGCCCATGCCAAAGCAAACCACCCTCTGGATTCCAACATGCAACCGCCCAGCAGTATATGAATTAAAACAAATAACCTCAGCCCCAGCACCATTAAACAGAGCAAATCATTATTTCGGTTTCGGCAGTGATGAATGAGTCATAAAGTGTATGTGAAGGAATCCTTCTCACCTCCTTTTTTTTTATCCAAATTAAATCATGCTTCCATTTCATGTATTATCTCCCTGTGTTTCTGACTATTACTTTGACTGCTATTTGACTACTATTTATTGAATATAACAATTTCTCTCAGGCTCTTTTTTAAAAAAAACCTTTCTCTATCAACATATTGGACATGTGTGGATACAGGAATTTATTGCATCTACCGTATGGACTGTCTCCAGATGATCTGGACCAATCAGCTTAGTATGCTTGATTTCACATAATAAGCCAGGGGGCTAAGTGGGTTTTTGTTTTGTTTTTTTTCATTTTTTTTGACAGTAAGAATAATAAAACACCTGCACCACCTGCAAGACCTTCACAATTACGCATAAAATACATCCCACACAGCTGTTGACTGTCAGTACCAGATGCTTTAGCTAAGGGGCATCCAGTTTAATAATCAGTTTCAGCACAGACAGAGTAGAAATGTCTGCTCACTAATTGATCTGCTGTTATTTGTATGTCTTTACAAGACATCAGTCTGATACCTGCAGACTGCTGCTAGCTAGCATTAGTTATCCAGCAGTTAGGGAAAAACCATACAAAAGCAGAATGTAGAAACTGTCCAGTCAACTCCCAGGGCTTCAGTCCCAGAGATAATACCTCATCAACAAACACAAACTGAGAGCACAGATCAATGTGAGTAATTTTCAGTCTGTTCTTCTCATACATGTGACTGTTAAATTCACTACGACATAGCCAGAGACAGCTCGAGTCACAACAGAGCTGTAAACTGCAGCACGTGCACATGTAGTGTAACTAATCATATCACAGTTTACGGGACTGTTGGGACTTAAAACAGCTGAAGTAGACAGCTACCATCTAAGTTCTGTTTTGACTAAAAATCTTTTCATGCTCATTGAAATAACTAAATTTTCAAAATTTAGACATTTTACACTTCATGCAAAAAAAACAACATTCAAATTAGAATTCAATTAACATAAATAAGAAAATAAGCTCTTACATAAATGAAGACTTATGCACTCATTTTGTTCAACAAGATAATTGCCAGAATCATCACACCTTTTGCATCTTACTGAGGCTTTCTTACATATGTATGTATAATAGAAAATATTGTTTATAAGCAATCAAACACGAGCTTGTTATTCAAATTGCCTGCTTGTAAAATGACTGCACAGCCAATACAAAATGAAAGCAGGCTGAATCTCTGCTCTGGTTGCAAAACTTCTTCAACTGGAAAGCTGTTCTGTTCCCCCTGCCACTGAAAGTCTTTATATTTACTTCTTTCTAATGAACAGGAATGATTTCAGCCTTGTGTGCAACATTTTCTTATCCGCTCTGTGACAGCGTAAAATTATCCGGAGCCATAGAGACGAGAGGGGCTCTCATTGCTTCCATCTCACTGAACAGGGTCCTTTGGCTCTACTGTATGGTGCCTTTACCAAACCAGTGATTGTGTTTCCACAAGCTGATGATTCATATAGGGCCATGTTGGTGCCAGCGTAAACATTGTTAGAAGAAAGACCGTTGCTGAGCTTTCTGCCACAAACTGAAACTGTTCAAAGACATCTTTGAAAGACCATGTGGTTTTACAGAACAAGTCTGGAGAGAATTTGAAAACCAAAGCCCATTGATTTCATCTGAATTGACTTTTTTGAAGATGAGTGAAATAATAATTGGGGGTTCAAACTGTGTTTTGATGTGAGGAAACCTAAGCAAAAGATCATTTAATGCGGCCTTGTAGCTCAAGTGATCCTCCTGGTGAATGATCATGTTGTTGCGGTTTGCTCGACTACTTTCCAACTGATGAACTTGGCAAGATTAAACTAAGAGCGTGGGAGCTCTGTTCCATGCCTGGTAGCTTTCTACTGTATGCAGCCAAAAGAACAAGGGGTGGGGGAAGGAGTAAGGATTTTTTACTGCTGTAGCAGCACACATGCTGTCGTCCCATCGATGACTCATACCGCTGGCTCTGCATCTTTCCACAAGAGCCATAAAAGTCAGGGGCCTGTAATGACTTTCACATTGAGCAGCAGAGCTGTAAACGCACTCCCACTATCTGCAGCTCCTGAGTCACAGTAGAAACCACCAGACTCATCTCTTCCTTCTCCCACTGTCTCTTTTGGCCCAAACCGGGCATCGTGTGCCATCACCCAACATGCTTGTGTGCTATTGCCCATTCATGGTTGGGCTAAATGCTGAGCATACTGTCCACAAATCCCCCTGGACTGGTGAATGTTGTGCCCTGCCAAGTTAAACATCTTACATGAAAGGACAAAAAGAACTGAGGGAACAGAAGGAGTGAGAGGAGTTACTTAAATCCTAGATTTCCCCCCTGCCCCCCTTTTGTCCTGTTTTGAATGTTTGCCCAGCACTAAATTTTATGGTGACTGCAGGGTCAACAGGGTCCTCATGGTCCTCATGGTTCTCATAGATTGTCACAAAACAAGACTAGTTACAAGACTGTCTTGTGATTAAATAAGTTTAAAGTCTGAAGTCAAATTTCAGTAAGTTGTGGAGAATGCTCAGAAACATATTTGACATTGAGAAACATCATATTATCCACTACTTTGCCATGCCTTTGTCTGTTTTTTCTTTTACAAAAATGTAATCACCTTGTGTAAAATCCGAACAGAACTGCCCTATGTTGGCATAGCGGATACTTACTTAATACACCTAATTTAGGTTTGAATCCAAGCTCATGGTTATCTACAGCTTATTGCTCAACACTGGTATGACTGTACAAAATGCTACTGCAGGACATGGTTGACTTTCCACTCAAACATTGAAAGTTTCATGAGGATGTTTGTCCCTTGTGAGTGTCTTCTGTTGGTTTGGGGGAACAGGTTTTACTTACTTCACATCCTCTGACTGAGGCTGCTGGTGATTCTGGCAGATGTTGTTTCAGGTTTTGTTTTACGGGTCAAAGGGTTGATGGGAAAGTTCCAAATCACACAGTCCAAAACACCAAATCAAACAATTTACTCTTTTGGGATAGTCTTGGTGTAGTGCAACATGTACACAACTCTCTCCCGGCATCCCCAAGGTGATTCGCATCAGTGGCTAATTACAGGTCTGACTTGTTCACACACATGTGACATCAGTGTTGACCCTCCAGTCTCTTTCAACACACATCAGACTCTACAAAACTAAAAGACTTTTCCTAACACTGGATTATCTTGATTTAATGAAAGAAATTGCCCAGTTACATACAGCAGGCCTTTTTCAGAGAAGACATTTTGACATGTGACAGTAGGCACAGGTGTGAATTCCATTTAGCTACTTCAGTGTTAGGTATTTGTGTCATATGTACATTTATAGAGATATATACATATACATTTAGATATATTTTCACTGTATAGCCTTTTCAAGAGATTTTTTTCTAGGAAGCATCCTGAAGCTTTCTTAAAAAAATATAATAATGCTTTATTCTACAGGTCCTTTCATTTTATTCCAAATTCCTGTCAAAAGATGTGTGGCAGATGCACACATCCAAAAAAAAACAGGTGCTAGACCAAAGAAACAATGTACAGACCACATTCCCTGGAAATGTTCTGTCTAATTTTCCATTGCAAGTAAGGTTAAGGTATCTGTAAAATAAAACATTACTAAAGATGCAATACATGTGTTTTACTGTCATGCATTGGGTTGCTACTGTGGCTGTTCTGCAAAGTGTTGACAGTCAAATCTTGGAATTTGGTCAGATTTCCAGCGGTGTTGTATTTTGTCAATCATATTACATAATGGCGGAGCAGCATGCTAAGACACATGATGAGACCAAGGCCAAAGCACAAAGATCCCAGTCACATGTTGTGTTGATAAAAATGTGGAAGGACTGGCCACTAATGTAAAATAACCCCTCTCACCAACTGAAATTAAGAAAACAATATGACACACAACACATAAGAGTACAAGCTTTCCCTGAAATCTGAAAATGAAACTGTTTACTATTTACTATTCAGAACAATATATTAGTGGTAACTGGTTGCAATCATTTCAATTATATCAGTTTACAATGTGCACTTTTGCAAATTGTATATGCTCCATGAAACACACCTAACTGCAGAATGTCAGAAATTATTTTAATAGTCTGTTATGAAGTCTCTTTCCACAAACGAGTTCTACATTCATAGTCCATTATTCTGGTCAAATTATCTTCATGTTAAAGTTCCCATTTAGGCTTCCAACAATAAACACAGAACAGAACTCGCTGATTATATGCCGTCCTCTTTGTACTGGCAAACAAAACCACAAATGCACATTTAACCCAAACATGTTTACCCCAAAGTCTGAAAACTATTAGCAATGAGGGAGAGAGATTGTATCTTATCCACAATGAGTAACTGTGACTCCTCAAGGCCCTTGACCTCCAGTTAAGGTAACAGCATCGTCACAAGAGGAATTCAGCTCGATATCCAAACTGAGAGAATAAGACTAAAAACATATTATGATTAGAAGAATCTTTTCTGTCTGCATTCTTGAGATTCTCTGAGAGGTGACAGATGGTCTCAGTCTGATGCCCTTAATGTGTGTGTAGAGTTTGCTATGAAAATGGAGAAAACACTATGGCATGGTGTTTATGAGCAGACTTAGCAGTGTTATAGAAGACTGAATACCTTTTTTTTGACATATTAGGGTGTTAGCAACTCAATAAACATGTGTAGATACTTGAAAGCTGTTTTTAATTTTCTTGCAAGTAGTTTAGGATAATCAGGATAATTCTGATTTATTATAGCTAATAATACTTGTAGTCACCTGCTGCAGAAGCTGCAGAGGCTATGTGTGCACAAGGCTTCATTTTAGTACAATTGTTGTAAACATCCATCTTAATTTAAAGACTGATCTCCTAGTTCAAGTTGACCTGTGCTACTCACTGTAGCTGTGCACACTCACAGTTTTCCTGTGCAGTGAAGGGGTTATTACGGACATTTCAGGTTGCATTCACTTAATTTTATCTTCAAATGAAGTCATTTAGATAACATGGCTAATCTGCTAAGTGCAATGTGATAACAACCGACTGCAAGACCCAAGTTGAAATAAACTGGAATTATCCTTTAATGATGTTAAGCCTTTCCCAGACTTTGTCATGTCCAAAAACACTGCCTTATGTTCAGTAGTGTGGTGTTTAGGGGCTGAAGGAGTGCAGAGATACGGTAGAGATATTTCTCCAATCACTCTCCAAGGCTCACGGTTAAAAATATCTTTACAAAGAACATTATGGAGAATTTAGCTTACTCTCATTATTATCATACAATCAATAAAAACATCTCACCAATGATAATAATGACACCAATCACTTTTCTTTCAGGCTCTTAAAGATATTTGGACACACCTGTTAAAACAATATATTAATGCCCATGGTTTTAGAATGAAATGTTCAACAATCAGTGTTTGGGGGTCCACAGACTTTTTGTACATAGTGTATTTAAGGATTATATTAAGGACTTAAAGTTCATCCCCCCTCCATTAAAATGTGTTTTTCTTCTTGTTCCTTCAGTTGGATGTTTGAGTTTCACTGTGCAGAATGATGTATCTGCAGAGGTTGTTTTTCTGACATTCATTTGCTGAAGGAGGAAAGTTTCTCTGTGCTCACCTTCAATCTGAGTTTAAGGCATCTACCTACAAGCATGATTTGTGACATCACAACTAGTTTATAGCCAACCATGGTCCACTATACAACTTACACAAATGTGATGTGGAAACCTGAAGCCTCCAGTACACAAATACTAAGAATAGACTTTATAGTGAAGTAGGAGACATATTGTGTCCTTTAGTTAATCTTTTGAAATGAGCAATATTTGCATATTAACAGATTCTGGGTTTTTACATGAGGGAGAAGGAGAAGATGTTTTCAGGATTTTTAAAAAGGTAATTGAAACACATCAGACACAGTTTATTATTCCAAGCAGAGGATTTAGATATGTCTCAAAACATGACTGGAGGGGATCTTTAATAAATTACATTCATCTGTTGGATGCGTGTGTAGAAGCTGATCGTGCAGGAAAATACTTTACTTCAACACCTTTTTTGGTCCAAAATGGTGCCATGGTCACTTCAAACGCAGCTTTTCATTTTAGTCAATTCCCTGTATCTATCACAAACAGCCAAACGAACGATGTATAAGAAAAATTTGGAGTGACTCGTACCATGGCACTATGGGAATAACAGATTAGGTTCTGTTCACTCTTTACTGGTAGAAATTGTCACCATTATTTGGTCAAGAATGTAAAAAACAAATGTAAAAAAGCAAAGTTAGAAAAACTGTTTCAAGGCATCTTTTTTGCCACCTTCTAATCTCCATTTACTTTTTTCCACTTCATGCTGTAGTACTTTAATCAGACAGCAGTAAAACTTAAGTTCAACCTGCTCCCCAGTCCTGGTCTGACAGGAAGACATTCTTTCCATCCTGAGTCAGCAGTGTGAAAAGGGACTAATCTGAGATGTCCTTTTTTTCTTTTTTTTTTCAGACAAAGAATACTGGAGGGAATGCTGATAACAAGTCTGCCGCTGGTTCCGTTATCCCAGTCTGTAAACAGCAGAGCTGAGAGCCCTCTACATCATGATTTCATATAAATATACAGTGCAGCTATAATGCTTGTACGACAGCTACTGACTTTACAAATCTGACAGCAAAGACAAGCCATAGGTACCCTCTTTTAGTTAGGCATATTGTATTATTCAAACTTGGAAACAATCATGCTAACAAAGAGGGACAGAGAGCACAGAGAGCAGCAACAGCTTTCTTTTGAACAGCTCCCGATGTCAGTTTGAGTTTTTGGCTTGACAATATTAATGCCAGATTGCCAACCAGTATGAACTCACATGTCTGTAGACCCTCTGGAAGTCATTTTGTTAACTTGTTTCCTAATAGCATCAGCCTGTAGTCCAGCTGTTTGTCTCTTTTGAGTTTCCTAAAGCAAA
The DNA here is from genome assembly GCA_029490765.1 of Euthynnus affinis. Lineage (NCBI taxonomy): Eukaryota > Metazoa > Chordata > Actinopteri > Scombriformes > Scombridae > Euthynnus > Euthynnus affinis. Next base: position 27,596,232 of record CM055850.1, read on the forward strand.
TGAAACAGTAAGCTTAGTGTATGCACAATGTATTCTATTTATTGATAGTGATTATGGAGATTCATTCTTGACACTGGCCCCCTTTTACATACACATCCAAATGCAATCTATATCTGGATATCTTGTCTGGATAAGGAAAAACACGTATGTATTATATGAACTGCACACCAGACTCCAAGGTGGTGCCCATTCACTCACATAATTGCTTTCCGGGTGCATTTCTGGAAAGGTTATATAAAACCAGCAGGTATAAAAATACAGACAGTAATAATTGACCTTGTTTGCAGTTTGAGGTGTCCTGTCAAAGGTTTTACAGATGTCTCTTATAATGGTGGTCTACAGGGAAAATGCTTTTTAGGCCACAGGGGAGTTTTTTTTTTTTTTTAATTGCAATACCACACACGAGTGGCCACTGGTGGAAACTGGCAGAAAGGCTGAGTGGCTCCAGCTCTCTTTATACATCTACAGGAAAAATGCACAGTAAGTATATATCACAGCATTTGTAATCTAACAAACTAGTTTGCAATGCCCACCCCTAGAAGGGCTTTTAAAATACATCAAACTTAACAGTACAAGAAAATGCTGCACAAGACTCAAGGATAAATACAAATACATTAAAGCACAAAACTCAGCACTCACATATGCACACATATTTGCACAAATTTGAAACTCCACCTCTTCCTGCCAGCTTAAACTGCCTTGCAAAAGCTACCAGTAGTAGCATTAGCTAGTAAGTCTTCCCCCACAAAGTGATATAGAAATAAATGACACTCGCCTATGGCATTGATCCCCTTAACCTGGGATGTACCATGTTTGTTGAAAAGTCTGCCAGTTTCTTCTTACTCTTTCTCTGTTGCTCTCTTCTGAAGTCCCTGACCTTGTTTGTTAAAGTGGGAGTTTACACACACAGTATGCAAGCTCAGCAGTCTCCCAGACCATATTGTTCAGGGTTTTTTTTAATTCTTTTTCAGATGAATTTATGCTGATATAACTCAAACAAAATGTCCCCAAAGCAAATTCTGTAAGCTGCAGAATTTCACAGCATTATCACATATGTTCTTTTCTTGTGCAGCTGTGCCTCTTTAACTTAGATATGGGAATACAGACTTGCAATTCAAAGACTTTGGAGAAAACTCTGTACTGCTTGCCATATTTATTTCATTTACCAGAATTCCCATGGCCCAGGACAATTTGACAAAAGCCCAGCTGGAAAGATTTCAGCCACAATCTGGTATACTGTTGGCATTTCAGTCATTGTACATAGCATTAGATTGGACCTTGAAATGGTTTTTTAAAGACAATGCACTAAAAAGCTAACATAACATTATAGTTTACATTTTATTCTAGTGATTTAATTCTCATCATCATTTGCACGCCTGTATGTTGAAGAAACATTTCTCTCAGCATAGCCAATAAAAAGCTATGATTTGAAGTGGCACACAGATTAAGCTAATGGCAATGGAGTCAGTTTGCTGCTGGGAAGTTGGGTTTGTGCCTTTGCACCTCATGGTGGACCCTGCAGTTAGTAAGCAGGGAAATGCAGATAAAGCTCTATAACCTCAGACTTAAGAAACTGGCAGAACCACAGTTTCATCTTTCCTTATAAACCCTGTGGAGTAAAGACAGAGTAGAAATGTGGCAACCTGCAGGAGCACTGAATGGGGAGGAGTGAATATCAACTGTCTTACATCAAAGATAACCAGGCGTTTGGCGACAATCCAAAGAGTGTGTTGGTGGTTTGACGTTACCTAATGTCACATTTCCTGCATCTTCACTGGTTGACCTTCAAATATTCAGAGAATTCAGAGAAAGTGAAAAATAATAACATGGGACATGGAGTCTGTAGCCCGCTTTAAACCACAATGAGATGTTTTGAATGATTATTTGGGAACCCAAGCTCACACAGTCCATGATGTTGAGTTAAAGTAACTTACAGTGCATGGACATATGATGTGACTGGGTAAAGCACATTAATGCTCCAATTAGCCTTTTTACATTTGCTTATTCTAATCATTCTTGTAGACCTTTACAGCTCTTTAAAGGATGTTGCTGGCATTCTTCTATATGTTCTTATTGTCAATAAATCCCATGCTTTGTTGACCAAAACAAACAAAATCAAGATTAGATCAAGATTTAGTTTATTGCCATTTTCTTGTGTGCTTGCATACACAAACACACACACACACACACACACACAAGAAAAACAAAATGCTGTTTCTCCCAGCCTGCAGCAGTGCAACAACAACACAAAGGATAAAGATATATATTTAAAGATCACTTGAAAAACCAGAAAAACATGTCAATCCCAAAGAGAAAAATAAAAAAACCAAAAAAGAACCGTTAGAACAGTTAGCAGCACAGTGCTTTAAACTGCATTTGGAGATAATGTGCATGTCTCAGTTCAATGTTGACAGCTGAGGCATGTTAACGAGTGACCAGCACTGATAAGAGGAGGGTAGGTGGGGGGAGGAGGGGGCGCATGTTCGTGGGGGGTCACAGTCTGTTAATGATCCTGACTGCTTGCGGGTAAAAGCTATTTAGCATTCTGCTGGATTTGATACGGATGCTTCTGTACCTCCTCCCAGACGGCTAGAGGGAAAACAGACTTTGAGAAGGGTGGTGAGGATCCTTGATGACGCTGGAGGCTCTGCAAACACAGCACTGATGGTAAATCTCCTGCAAGACGGGGATTGGGGCATCAATGATCTTGCTAGCTCTCTTCAATATCCTGTTCAGATGATGTTATTCGAATGCTTTACAGTTACTGAACCAGGAAGTGAGGCCGTAGGTTAGAATGCTTTCAATGATTCCTCTGCAGAATGTAATGAGGGCTGAAATGGGGAGACTTGCATTTTTAAGTCTCCCAATGGGATGGAGCCACTGTTGTGCTTTTTTTTAATCAATTGCTAAAGTGTACAGGTAAGTTGATTAATCTGTATTGGCCTCTCTTTTTTGCCAAATTTCATGTTCATGATTCAGTCATGTTGTTTATTCAGTCCATCCAGTGACTGCTGAGACATGTCATGCAAAATCACAATGTGAACCTCATTGTGATGCAAGAGGAAAAGTTAGGGGTTCACCAACATCTTCTTAGGAAACATGAATGCACAAAATTTCATCACAATTCATCCAACAGAAATATTTCCATCTGGACCAAAGTGTTGGACCAACCAGCCAGTATTACCATCCATTCAGCCATGTTGCTAGTGTGGCCAAAAAGGCTGAGAAATTTTCTAAAACAGCTGGACACTGTAGAGCTTATCAAATATTACTCCAATAATATAGTGCATTTATGGGTCATTCCTGTTTGGTTTTGGTCTTTTTAAGGAATTTGATGACAATTAAAAACTACATTTATTTACTCCATTTATTCTTCAAAGGTAAAGAGTTTTTTCTATATATTTCTGATAATCAAACAAGAACAAACATCATGTATGAGAAATAAAGGTGTCTTTGATATAAGAAATTATGGCTGGTAACAAATGCAGACCAATGGTTAAATAGACAGCTGGTGAAGAGATCATTTATATTGAACTTTTTTTTTCAAACAAGTGCGGACTTTAAAGCTGTAAAAAACTGCATATATTGGCAGGTGTGTCTCTGATTGGGGAGGGGACACACTTATAAAACACTCACTCAGTTTTGGCTGGCAGAAGGACCATTTAATCCAAGTCAAGTCCTGCTGGATATCTCAACTTTTAATGATGGATTAGAAAATCTCCTGGATGAGTGATACGAGGGTCCATGGCTATTATTTGGGAATTCTTGCTGAGGTCACACCACACATGGCTTGGAAAACAGCTGCAGTGAAAAACTGCATCTAATCCTCTGTTCATGAGGATTCATTTTCACGTTGTGTTCTCATAAACTTACACAAGACTTGATGCTGCATGGATTTATGAAGTGTTCAAGTGCTATTTTATTTTCATGACAAACATGATTTTTTTTTAACAAGGGTAAACAGAAGTGGTTTGTGAATCCACTAAGCTTTACAAAATGCCTGAATGTAGCATGTAATTAGACATATTCTAGTGCAAAGCTGCCACAAATTCATATATTTCCAGTTTGTTTAGATAATTTGAAACATATATCTCCAGTGATCTCTAGAAATTCCATAACCTCAGTGATATAATACTGGAAAATTCACTTTCAATGCAGCTCTATACAATTTCCAGTCTTTATCTTTGTGTTTCATCCTCTTTGCAGCACATATTTGTCAACTTGGCACTCATGCAGCAACGCCTCTGCAATGTTTCCTACGCTCTCTTTTCTTCAGTCTTCCTCCCACCGCTGCTTCTCTTGCTTTGGCTCCTACTGGCCCCTCTCGCCATTCCCTCTCCCTCTCTGATCCCCCTCTTTTTCTCATCACCGTCCTCTGTTCCATCTCCCACATCCTCTTGGAGTCTTCTCTTGGTCTCATGGTCATGACTCATCGTCCCACATGGAAACATTTTCACTGTGGATGCGAGGGAGCCTTTACTGCTGTTAATGAAAGTTTAAACAACACCCCCCAAGTTGGAGCGAAACACGTGAGAAAAGGAAATCTGCTTCTTTTCCTCTTGTCCAAATAGCGCTACTTTTGATGAAAGCGTTGTAAACTTTTCTATAGTGCTTTTTAGTGTCTGGTAACAGCAAACAGTATGTTTCATGTCATTCTCTTTGAGGCCACTTGATCTGTCAGCGAAGACTGCCCTCTACTGGTTCATCTTCTTCCTTACGTAACCTCTCCATCTATCCAAGGCATTCCCTGTTGGGTTCAACTTCTCCAGCTATCATGAGAGTGCTGAACAGATTACATCCACCTGATTTAGACACTGCCAGAACTGCTGAGCTATTTTATCCAAATATGTAAAAGCATTTCCAGACTCAAACTGTACAAACTACATTGAAAAAAAGCATCATTGACATTCCAGAAAAACAGAGTATGGAAATTAAATGTATACTCCATTTTTGTCCTATCATGTCTGTTCTGTACAAAAGATATTGCAAATGTTTAAGGACATTAAATCCTGACTTTTAGTAAAGGATAAAGCTGGCAATTTTCTATATTTTTCTAATTGTCATCAAATCTCACATGCAGAGCCAAACCAACAATGAATTGATCTACTAACAAGTATAGTGTCATATATATATATATATATATATCACAAAGCCTGATATAGTGTGTTCTTCTGTGCCATAGACCTCTGTTGTTGTCCAAAAACTACTGAAAACATGTCAGTGAGCCACACCGCTGCACTCTGTGACATATTTTTCATTATGACAAGTTTGGTCATGTTAGTTTATTTAGAAACAGCTCCAAACTAATAACAGCGATCGTGTCAACCCCAAGAGTGGCTCCGTGCACGGCTTAAGCTCATGCATGGGAACATGGTTCTGTTGACAGTGCTTTGCGAATTTGTTATGCTGCATATTACAACCTCTTGAATTTGCACTACGTTGTATATTGAAAAGAACTTCAGCACAAAGTGAAGAGGTTTAGATATATAGCACAACAAGCTAGGAAAGCTCTTTATGCAGAACTGCACTGTGTTTGTATACTAACTCAGAGTCTTGCAGTCCTCTATAACATCACATAAGTGGCATGTGCTATGATGCGAGGCAGAGGTAACCTTTGACCCCTGGAAAAAGTGACCTCACCAGTTAGAGCCCTCGGCTCTTCGTGAACATCTGTGCAAATGACACTGACTTAGTTAAGCTCTCATTTCTTTTTTTAAATTCAAATATGCAAAAAAAAAAAACACTTCCTGTCGAATAACCCTTCTTTTTTCTTTTATGTTTATTCTGCATAAATGCTAATTGTTTAGAGAAAATCTGTTATCTGTCTGGAGACTATAACAGACAGAAAAATAAGAGGATTGTACAAATAATCGAAAACAGCGATCTCAACCACTTCAAAGCAAGCAGTTTGGACTGGGAACATGTGAATGACAAAGACTTATACAACATGGAGGCCATTTGTATGGAGCTATGAGAACCTCAACAAAGGCAAGACTGACTTAAGTGCTGACAACTACTTTTGTAACAATGCTGTGATTTAATACAGAACACTTGTGTTGAACGGCACAAACTATTATTGGCACATTATTGGTACAAAAAGCATTAAATAAGTGACCAGTGAAACTAAGAAAACAGCCTTTTGGACCACATAATTATTGGTGATACAGCTCAGTGTTACCATTTTTATAGTTGAACTCTAAACGAAGTCATGGCCTTTAACCTTTAAAAAAGCAACCAGTCACTGCTGTTTGTCCCTGTGGGGCACTTTACTTTCAGGCTAAATTATACAGGTCATAAATGCATGGGTCCAACAGAAACGATCACAGTTTAAAAAAAAAGTTTGAATCCTTACTCTCTTTCCTCATTAAACCAACATGTTCAAACTTTGCTGCTGAACCCACAGCAATAAAAATGCAAAGAGACTATTCTGGAAATATAGTATGACCTTTTGTCCTCACTTCAAAGCATTCTTCCAGCTGGTTCACTACATTGCCTTGACAGATTTTATGTCTCATATGAACCTGTAAAACTGTGTTAGTTATCCACACGCATCAAGTTACTCAGTATTCATGGTATAACGGAGCTTTAAGGAGCATCAAACCTGCAATGCAGAGACTGATTTAGTATCCACATGCAAGATACAAACTCAGGGTTTTCAGATTAGCTCATTTCCCTTTTTGATTGCTTCAAAGACATCCATTAAGACATGTGTAACTGTGTTTTTAGATATCAACTTATGGATGGCAGAGATTTTTCTTACAGCTCAACCAGGACAAAACTTAAGTCTTGGTTACTGATACTGAAACTCAGAGATAAACTCATTATGAAATTGCAAGCATCAGCATTAAACCCCTGTCAACAAGAAAAAACAAACAAACTAGGAGTTATCTTTGATTCAGAACTTAGTTTCGAACCTCAACATTGAAACATAACCAAGAATGCATTTTATCATCTCAAGAACATTGCCAGAGTATGCCAATTTCTCTCTCAAACCAACACAGAGACACTAATGCATGCCTTTATTACCTGCAGGATTAACTATTGTTATGCTCTCCCTAAACAGAATATAGCTGCACGTGTGTTGACTGGGACCAGAGAGAGAGCACACATTACATCAATTTTAAAGTCTCTACACTGGCTACCTGTTTTGCTTCAGATTTTAAGATCCTTTTATTGGTTTATGAAGCTCTTAATGGTCTTGGTCCTACCTGTTTATTAGATTTGCTTTTAGCCTATAAACCCTCTAGAACTCTACTGGCCTAGTGAGGCATCCTTTTATTACCGTGGTCCCATCCTGTGGTCCCTGAAGACCTGAGAGGAGCAGAGAATGATGATATTTTTAATAGCAAACCCAAGACCTGCCTTTTTAGTCTGGCTTTTAATTGAACTTTACTTATTATTTTGTCTAGTTATTTGTGTATTTCAGTCTGTTTTACTTCTTACTTCTTGTTTATTTTCTGGAATGTTTTCCGTTTAATACCCTACCTTTTATTTCTGTTTTTACTCTCTGGTGTTTCTCATTGCAAGTTGATGAGATTTCTGATCTTGATATTACTGTTGATATTATTCATTTGTGTATTTCTGCATCTGTATGTTTATGAGGTAGGTGGTACTACACTTATTGTAAAGCATGATTGGTCACAGCTGTTTAATAGGTTTGTCTCTATTAAATTTGCATCGCTAATGGTGTATGAAGTTGAGCTGACGACAGCAAAAGTAATTAGTTACGTTTCATGCAACTTTTGTTACTTAAACAACCCCAAATCCACACTCATACATCACATATTCTGTATTTAACGAGTAAAAATAGGAAATTAGACATTATGATTGTCATCTCATGAACAGTTTGGAGATATTCACTGACCTGCTACAGCTAGCTTAGCTTCAGAAATCCTTTCCATGAAGTGAAGCTATGGGGTTCTCACACACATAAACACACACACAAATCTGAAGACAGTCCAGATGACTCCTGTGCGTAGGCTTAAAAAGTCACAACATATAAAGAAACTCACAACATGCAAATATGACAACTTTGCAGTTAGCAACATGTTAGCAGGCAAAGCATGTCCCCTGTTTTGGTTGAAGCTAACCACCTAGCCCCACAGCCCTGCAACAGGCTAACCTGGAACGTAGAAATACATAAATAGATAAATTTAGGTTTGCAGAAATTAATTAAAAACATTAATCTATCAACATAGTTATTTTAAAAATTAATTGATGCATTAAGTAATGTATTAGGTATTCATTTCAACATGTTATGTACCCTGTTTATTTATTGTCGTGTTTACCAATGTTTATTGATGTACTTACGTCAGTATTTTTCACTTAGCGATGAATAAATCATTATTCTGTATCTATCTTTAGTGTGGTACTCAACACTTCGACAGAGGTAGCCAGAGAGCGCACTGCCAAACCTTTCGTGGATAAATGCCACGTTATATCATCTAAGCCGCACCTGGCAATATAATAACGTTGGCCCGTACGGGGATCGAACCCGCGACCTTGGCGTTATTAGCACCACGCTCTAACCAACTGAGCTAACCGGCCATACACACACACCTGTTACCACACATTTTAACATCGCTGCCGCCGCAGCCGCCAACTATGAAGACAATTACGACAACTGTTTTGGAGAAGGCCGATAATTCTCAAACTTTTCACATCAAAGACCCCTAAACTGGCACAAACTAGACCACAGACCCCGATTTGATAAGATTTTGCCCCAGGATCCATCTGATAAGGGTTTTGCTTTTATTTTATTACAGAAAGTGTGTGAAACCCATGAGCAAAATAGTCATACATTTTGTCATGTGTTACCTATGGATGGAATTATCTATATATAAAAAAATATATATACATAAATAAAAAATAAATAAAATTATTCCCCTTTAGGCTATTATCCAACCATATATAGAGGTGCATATTTCAAAACCAGATCTTAATTAATGCATTTGGCAGACAGTAAGTCTACACAGTTTTACTTTTTAATTTTACAACACACACACAGGTCGAGATTGTCCACGTCAAAAACATTTATTTCTGCACTCCGCGACCTGCAACTTCAGCATAGCGTTTCATCAGTCCAGTATTTGTGTGGGTGCATCATGTGTCACCCAAAACAGATTTAGTACTGTTGTGACAGACTGCTCTCAAGGTCAGCGGGAGTGATCGGGGTCAGTTACCCGTCTCACACTCGCACTGCTGACTGACTCTGGCACCCTGCGCTGTCATGAGGCCAAAGCTGGAGCCACACATGCCTGGACATGGGTTACAGTCGGCACGTGTTTGTGTATGTACATAAATACGCATTATAACATTTCTGTATATAGATAAGAACAAACTAAACCAGTAAGGTGCAGGATATATATGTGAAGATGAACAACAAGCCACAGTGAGGCTGAGGCTGTTTACTTAAATGGACTTACCCCCGGCAACAAGGAGGAACTAACACAGCAGATGCATATGGTTTAATGTAAATGTCTGGCAACTGTTTGCAGTGGTCTCCAATGTGTCATTTTCACAACAAAGCACACCATGTCATGAAATAAATGAGTTCCTCACCACTACAAACACACAGCAAATTGCCTTAATGTATGTGATTTCACACTAAATCACATCAAACGTCTTCCACTTCCTTTTAATGTCAAGCAATCAATAGATAAAATAACTATAAAGTGAATAAGTGTTTCCATTTCTTTCCCAAAACAGGATGCAGATTGGGTTTAAAAAAAAAAAAAAAAATCATCACCAGGCTTATTTCGTAGCACTGATGAACAGATGGCAGCCAGATTTACAGAATGACAAATCCATCGTTTTTCCTTGATGTGAATTCAAACTTAATGACACATTCTGAGATCATGAATTTTAAGGGTAAGATTTAAGGTCACTTGGAAATTTGTGCTCATTCTTGAAGAAGTGATGAAACCAGTTGAGAGTTAGTTTCCTGCTCTTGCCGCCGTACAGCCATCTTAAATCTTTGCACCGATAATTAAGTTGTGCTGCTATGTTACAGTAATGAAACTTGGTGTGGGTGTAGTCTTGAACAGACATGAAAGTAGGTGGACGTATATGTTGGCCTTTCGTTACCCAGTGAGAGCTCATTTAAAGCTCTACATAACAGAAAGCCATCAACTTCAATCCAACCAGTTTTATGAAGAAATTCATGTCTTTTGAGACAAACTTGGCAAAACAAGATAGCGCTTATTCTCATTATTTGCTTTTCCTGGTGGTCTAATATGTCTATAATATAGCAGTAACACGCTTACTCACACATTATGTTCTTTCTCATGTGAAACAAATGTGCTAACCTGATGCTCCAGATGGTTTGTTACACACAACCATCTGAGAAGTCGTCAATGGAAACTGTTTGGAAAAGGGCAGGCATTTAAAAAAAAAAAAAAAAAAAAAAAAATACTTGGCAGGCCATTGGATGTACCGCTTATCACCGCTTTACTTTGCGAGGCAGCTGGATTTGCCACGCCGATTGGTCCGAACCACCGGTTGTTTGGACACAAGCACATAATTGTGAGATGGATTCTCGCCTGATCCCGTGATACCATGATCTTGTGAATCCAGCTGCCTCACAAGCTAACAAATGTGCCAATTTATTGTGTATTTGGCTGCCAATTTTCTATATTTTTCATACTATCAACAATACTTATCTAGTATAATAATAATTATAATTCCCTCTGAGCTGTAGAAAAAAAAAAAAGAACTACTAAAAACACATGGACGAGCCACGCTGCTGCACAACAGCAACAACAACAGCTATGGTGATTTATTTAGGAACAGCTCCAAAGACTAGAACCAGCAATCACACTTTCAGAGAGCACTTCCCTGTATGGCAGATTGCACTGAGCATGTGTAGGAATGCGGTCCTGTTTACAGAGCTTCACTTGGCTTGTTGTGCAACATTATCGCAACGTCTTGACATTGAGCTACAATGTAAACTCAAAGAACATCAGCACCCATTAACATTCAGAAAAATATTGTTTTCCGACTGCTCTGTAAGGATCAACCTTTAAGAGCACTCTTAAATCAAAGAAATTACTGGATACAAAGTTAGAAACAGCAAAATATTTATTCACCAGTCAAAACATAAACTTCAAATACGAGGTCTGAGTACTGAACTCCACACTAGAGCTGCAAGAGTAGTTGATTCATCGCTGAAGTCATTTTTCCAGGAAAAAAATGCCAAACATTTGATGGTTCCAGCTCCTCAAATGTGATGACTTGCCGTTTGTCTGCGTCATATGACAGTAAATTGAATATTTCAACATTTAAGTCAGACAAAACAAGCCAATTGAAGACATCATAGAGAAATTTTTTGATATTTTGTAGACTAAACGATTAATCGAGAAATTAATCAAGACAATAGTTGCAGCCCTACTCCACACAGTGACGCATGCATGCCAAGACTTCTGTTGTCTGATGAGATAAGGGTAAGAGTAAACTTACTTTCAGGGAAACCTTTAAGTGCTGAGACAGAATGGACATTGTGTACATACTGCTTTGTGTATTTCTATTGTTTGTTATGTTAGCAATTAAAACACATTGACAGTGATGAGAATCATTTCCTGTAATACTTCCTTTGAAAATCAGATCAGAATTTCTGCATCAGGTGCGTTGCAAAGAACAGGAGAACAAAAAAAAATAAAAGGAATACAACATTGTAGCCAATTGTCAGGATGCTATATTATTCACCGAACATAAATAGGCAGGTCATGGAGAAGAGCTTGCAACGTTCCTACACAAAGATGGGTGTGTTTTTGGTACATCTTTTTATCAGGGAGCGGGACTTTGCAAGCTGTAGGAAGGAGGAAGAGTCTATTCAAACTTGGATTCTCCCTCTGTACCAAGCAGGCGAAGAAGGGTGACAGTGGTTGTGGTTGGTTATCAGTTCTCGAGGAAAGCCACGTAGTCAGTGAGTCTGGCCAACTGCTGCTCATTTGGAACCAATGAAACGGGGGGCGGATCTGTTGGGAGAGAGAGAGAGAGGGAGAGAAACAGTGAGCAGGGGAGAGAGGCACGGAGTAGGAGAAGTTGAGTCAGAGGGGGGATTCCTCATTGGGTCGAATGCTATTGATCTTCCTACATCTAACTGGTTTTGACTAAGTGGCTATAGCCCACGTGTTCTAACGCAGACACTCAGCAGGGCACGGGTTTCAAGTTTACCACGCTGTTGACATCTGCACATGAGCTCATCGCTTCTTCCAACCTGTTTCACAACACTACCTGCAGAGTTTCCCCATGTGACTGTGAGACATTCGGCATGGAGATCGTTAAAGAGTCCCACACTCTTCTCTTCTCTTCAGTAACATTTTACATTCATCCAAACCAGAATGATTTTCCTCCACTCTGGCAAAAACCACTGAGCCAGATTAAGTCCCAATGGGTGCTGTGGGGGTGGGGGCAGACATGTGAGGATTAATGATGAGTGGGTTAGCTGTTTGGGGTTGCACATGTGTGCTGCAGATGCTTGAGCAGCGAGATCCAATGATAACAGAGAGGACAGACCGCGACCTCCTCATCCCTCATGTGTTTGCATGAATCAATAGGTTTCTCTGAGAAAATGGATCAATCCATGACCCTCCAGATTTGAGAACATGTCATGATGTGATAAATATTTTGACAGAATAAGGGAGGAGAGGAGAAGAAAAAGCAATGGAGCAGAAAAGTTTTGGAAATATGAACATTATACCAGGGAGATTTAGCAAATAAAATTACAGGAAATTCTAAGAAAATGTCATCAGCCTTTCTATGGAATTAAAAATGACCCCCGAATCCCAGCACATGACATTTTTATAAGTCTAATAAAATCTAGACAGAGGAGTAGTGGGGGAAATGGGTGCAAGCTTTCACATAAGAGAAAACTGGGCACAGGACGGTAGGACTGATGATGGGTACAATTTAGAAGAGCAATACTGCCACCTACCTGGCTTTTTGGGCATCACCATCCTGGTAGCGGGGTCCGCCTGCCAGCCCTGACTCACCACACCTTTGGACAAACACAGAGACGGAGAAGGAGGAAAAAAAAAATATCCTCAGTGTGTCAGTGGGCTCTGATATGAGACTGATGAATGTGTAAATGATAATGTAATGGAAAGAAGCCGTAACACACCCCAGTGGGAGAACTACTTGACTACAGCTGTTATTATTACTTAGGAAACTCCTACCTTCTGACCTCTTTATAAACAGTAACAGTGATGACAAAACATTTCCTCTCAAGAGGTTGTGTAAATTCAGGCTTACCCTTTACGGCCTCTTCCACAGAGTAGCCCACAAAGGCGGCGAAATCTTCTGCTGCGATGGAGGTATACGCCTGGGCCACTAGCGCGTACGCCCTTTGTCTTGTGCTCTCTGTGAAAGAATGAAACCATAGATAGGATATCAATATCAGATAATACATGAGTGCTAAAGCTGTATTCTAGCACCCTGGGTCTATTTAAAGTGCATAGAGAACAAGGGCAATATTAACTTTCTGTTGACCCCCCAAAAAAAAGTCATGTATCATCATGTTTCTTGTAAACAAAGCTGCTAATTTGCAAAAGCGCTAGAGGTTGTTCACTGTGGATAACAGTGACAGATAGGGTTTCTGAAGCCAGGGGCTGTTTTAGGAGAGTATGTTTTGATAAAATGTTGAGTGAATGTGAAACATTTGTTTTATCTCATTTTTTTTAGCCTGTCCTGTTTCAAATTTTCAGTCTTGGGGTTTGGTTATGGTTAGAGCTGAAACAATTAGTTGAGTAACTGACAGAAATTTAATCGCCAACTATTTTCATCATCGGTTAATCATTTGGAGTCATTTCATATGGAAAAAAAAACATCCAAATTATCTGATTCCAGCTTCTGAAATGTGAATATTTTCTGGTTTCTTTAGTCTTCCATGACAATAAAACTGAATATCTTTGCATTGTAGACTGTTGATCAGGACCAAAGAAGACATATGATGATAAGATTATTTTTATTTTGAACATGTTATATAAGCAGCAAAACAAGACAAAAAATAACAGCAAACTTTCAGTAAGCAACACAACTGTTACTATTTTGGGGCTTTGAGAAACAAAGACATTTTATAGACCAAATGACTAATTGAGAATATTCTCAACAGATGAATTCATAATATAAATAATAATGAGTTGTAGTTCTAGTTGTGGTAATTCTGTGTGTTTGAATTCATAAAGTTGCCTCCTTTCACTCCACCTACGCGCATGGTCCCAAATAACTAACTGACTCAACCTAACAAAAGTTTGTCTGGGATCTAAAATAAAATGAAGCATGTCTGAACAAAGACTCTGGTTCCTTTCACTGCTTTTATCATCTGGCTCTCTTTTATATTAAATCGCGCTTTGATCAACATGTGTGATCAACATGTGAGCTAAAAGAAAAGTTTCCGTAATCAAGAATGCTAAACAACTGAGTGTGATGCATGATTAAGATGAATAATGGCCATTGTGTGCAGTGCGGTGCTTACACTTCAGACCACAAAAGTCTACATCAAAAGGCACTGGCTTGGACTTCCCAACTGACAAAGCTACCCAATTTATCCCCCCACCCCCCCCCCCACCACACCCTGATATGGTGCTGTTGTCTGTGAAGATAAGGGTAAGAGTGACAGGGTCTCGCAACGGCATGGAACGACATACATCGGCATGCACTTGCTGCTGCTCCTGCAAGCTATCACGTAAATGACTCAGGGTTGTGGCCTTTCGTGTTTTATAGCCTAGCAACGGTTTATGTGTACCAACAGTCAACCCCCAGTCCACTGCAGCAGCTAGCAGCAGTAACAATAACAAGTAGGATGAGAAGAGACAGCTGTGAGGTGAAGGCAGGAGATTTGTCAGAGTGCTTTCCCATTCTGCAGTCCAACAGGCTTCCTGTTCTCCCTGTTATTGTACTTGTCTAAAAAGAGGTTGAAGGATTAAAAATATGACCTTAGAAAACTATGTCAAGACAAAAGTTTAAACATCAATTGTGTCTGAAAGTATTAATGTTTATTCAGTCGGAGTTTTAACCAAAGTTTTACCTTTAACATCTGCAGCTTTTATTTGAACACTAAGGTCATGAAATCACTGTTTTATACGTTTGATTCCAATAACATTGTTTTGTCATTGTCATGTCTCGCCATTGATGAACGAGAAAAATAACCGAGGTGATTTCCCCCTCTAGTCAGTAGGCAGCATGAATCATACTTCATAAAAACAGCTTCTTGTGTTGGAACAAGTTTCTTGCACATGACTGGCTGCATATTAGAAAAGAAATGAGGCAAATGCTCCGCACGCAGCCAAACAGGTCATCTCAAGGGGCTTTTTGTAACCCAGTCCGTCCACGGGCAGACATGTATTTTTACCGTTGCCTCTTGACCCTTGGGAGATGACTGGTGTGGCAACTGGACCGTCCTTTTCTTAGTATGCCTTTCTGACACTCCGGAGTTGGGTTTTGGAGCTGCTGAGCAAGACGTCTAAGTGGGAGGACGGGAGTTTTATGGAGGAGAAACAGGACCTGGCCTGTCCTCTCTAACAGTCTATTCCAGGGCTGCTATCATTTCTCACCCTCTCACCTCTTAAAAATAGACCCCACTTTTCACCAGCAAAGGCAAAGCAGACAGGACATGGCAAGGGCTTTTATTTTTGAATACGGTCTATTGCCAAGTAAGAGCAGCAACAGGCTGGGGAAACATTTTGATGGGTGCACTCCAAGGAAGATCTATACTATATATACACTACACTGGGTTTTGCAGTTTTCTTCCTTTATATGCTTCTTGAATTTGATGCTTTGTTTTACGATTAGAATTAGGAATAAAACAAGTAATTAATGAATTTCATGCAGCTTTATTTCAGGTTCCATTGAAGACCAAATTGGTGATTACATGTAGATCAACTTAGACAAAGTGATAAAATGCAAAAGAACTATTTCCATAAGCTACAAATGAATAAAATTACGTGTGCAGATGCTTTATTTACATTTATTTTACAGACCTATTTTTCCACTTAACACCAGCATTTAACTGGCTCAAAAGTACAAAAGTATAAAATGTTCAGGAAAGGTATGAATTCAACATTGAAATTAAATATTGCACAGAAAGTAAGGGCAAGGCATTCCAGCCCACATCCACTGTAACCTTATATTTCTTTAACATCAAAATGCAAAGTGTCCCTGCCATTCTCATTCTTGTTAAAAAACATTCAAAAGCACATATTACAGTAGTTTCTACTAGACCCTAACCACTTCAATTTTCATTATTCTTCCTCCTCCTCTTCTTCCTCTTCCTCCTCCTCCTCCTCCGCATCCTCAAATTCATCATCATCAACCAATCCAAAGTCCATTTTTGCAAGGACTGCTTCAACATGCTCTGTTGACAAAGTGAAGTGGTCCATCTTCTCAAAGCCTGGCTCTGGCCTCTCTTCCCCCATCGAGCATTTAGCTGCATCTTTGGTCTGTGTGATAAGGCCCTTGGAGGCTAACAGGAACTCAGCAGCACCATTCTGCTCCAATGCCCTTACAGCCGAATCCGTCAGCTCTGTACTGGCTTGCAGTCGTTCACCGTAACGTTGAGCCAGCGCCCGCAGAGCAGCCACCTTTTCATCTTGCTCTTTACCAATCTGCTCCAGCAGTATGGTTTTGCGCTCTTCCAAGACAGCATATAATAGGTCAAAGCGTTCAGCTAGGCCTTGTTTAACACACTGAGCATTCTCCTGTACAGCACGGCAGGCATCTTCCATCTGGTTGAGCAGAGCCTGCAGGCGCCCATTGCTGGCCACCAGGGTATCAATAGCATTACTCAGATCGCCTTTCTGGGCCTGGTAAACACTTGCTAGAGGTGCCACCTCACAGTCCTTGTGCTGCCCAAACACTTTGCACATGGAGCAAGTGGGTACCTGGCAGGTAGTGCAATAGATGTTGATTTTCTCGTCTTCGTGTTCTTGGCACATCGGTTCTTTGGATTCTTTAGGCTTCAGGGAGTTGTCTGGGCTTCCACTGCCACTACCTTCTTGCTGCTGCTTATAGATGTCGATGATATTTTCAACCAACAGGTTGCGCTGGAGCCCATGCACACCATGACGGTCAAGCACAACCTCAAACCGGCATGTAGGGCAGCGAAAGACACCACCAGAAAAGCGGTATGGGTTACGTGAATCGTAGAGATCACTGGCACAACTACGGCACAAGTTGTGTTGGCAGGGTAGGATGACCACAGGTTTGGTGAACATGTCCAGGCAGATGGGGCAGCTCAGCTGCTTCTCAAGGCTATCCATGGGGCTGGGGGGTCGAACCACAGATCCTGTCCTCTGCACATCCATAACGGAAAAAGTCTCTATCTGCAGCTAGACCAGAACGTTTCCTAATTTCCACGAAGAGAGAAGTATAAAGTTTACTCTCTCCGTCACTTTCAACAAGTTATCAAAATAAAGGGCAGATACTGCCTCTCTAGTGTATGCTGTTGCTTGTGAAATGCCAATATCTATTCTGGCTTTGGGCTAGCAGCTCTGTCCTTTATACAAGCCCCTCACAGCTGGTGACACCCGATCCTTTTGACCAACCAGAGCACACATTCCTGCCTGCTTGCTGGCCTGGGATCTTTTCAGAGAATTGGCCCCCACCTACCCGGTGCTGCATATGTCACATGTCCTAGTAGGCACTGCGTCCCCTCTAAAAGTGACAGAAGTCAGAACGAGCAGCGATACAAACAAGGTCCATGTGACTGAGGAGCCCTACCTGAAAGAAAGCGCTCAGTCCAATTGGTAAACAAGTCCGTGTCAACATCCTGTGACTTATTTGTTTGGACCAGTTTGTTACTTTCCAAAAGATGTCGTTTGCCATGTTTACTGGTTATATAACCTGTTTTATTTACCACATCAACTGTTTTTCATACACTTAACATAACCACCTAAATTTCAACTGACCAATGATATTAAATTGACAGAAAAATCATGACAAATTTGATAATGAATTAAATCTTTATGGAGGAAACTACTACATTAAATTGAAGTCTTTTTCAAATAAGAATGCTAGTAAACGCTTTATAAATGTGAGGATTCACTTTTCTTTGCTTCTTTGTGAACGTAATATCTTTGGGGTTTCCAAAGTTGGTCAGATAAAAGAAAAACTTCTGGGACTATCATCACTTGGGGCGATACTAATTTGTAAAGCACATTTGATTTCAAATTTTATGACGTAATGGCAACCAATGACAAAATCATGGTCTTAACTTGGTCAGTAGAAAGGGTATAAATACCAGTTTACATGGTGATAGGAACATTATCATCTTTATGGATGGATTTGCTACTTTATTCACTTTGAAACAATAAATTGAGTACACTCACATCTGAATGTTCTTAATTACTCACATTCACCACATCTACTGAACAATTATAATCTTTGGTTATCCAAGTGTCTTATGACCTATTGTACGTCAGCATCCATGTCAGATCAACATGATGTACCGTGAACATGACTGATAAGCTATTCTTAAACTCTTGCACAAGGGGACCAACACATGACACACTTGTCCCAACAATCGTGAGCAAGATAACAATAATTTCATAAGGATTTTTCTCAAAATTATTCTTTGGATATAAGAAATAAAACTGATGTGTGAAATCAAGAGAGAAATATTAGATAGAAATATTTACATATTCAGCTAGATTACAACAGTGTAAATATGTGTAAAGTGATTATCTTATTCAGGCCATTGGGTTGTAACTATTTAAACTAACCTACATGATACTAATATGTCATATTGCTAGACGTGATGTTATAAACAAATTCGCTGACTGTATTTTCCAACATATTATATTTTCTTTCAGCTGGGTTACATCATACCTAAAGCTGTGTTCAACTGGTGCCCCCTGCTGATGGTGACTCTAAGTCATGCAGGTGAAATGTAAATACTTAAGTCACCTAAGCTTTTATTGGTAAAACTATGAATGACATGATTTCAAAATACACCTAACATAACCTTTAAGTCATGTAATGAAGTACAGTACCAGTCAAATGTCTCATTCTCTTAAATGAATAAGTGTGTCCATATGTTTGACTGGTACTATATATATAATATTTAAATGTCCCTACAGGGAATTTCTCTATAATTTTCAATTTTGTCCAGTGCAGGGCATAAAAATATTTTTTATCTATGCTATCTATATATAAAAAAAACTATATGACATGTAGAGTAATGAGAGATAAAGATCAGGTAAGGTTTTTGTTGTTACCTCGAAGGGCCTCCATGACCGGAAGGATATTCTCTGACCACTGGTGCGCTGCGATGGCTGTGTAGATCCCTGGAAAGTCTCGCTGCCAAATGCGCTGGCCAACAGCCCAAACAGCTGTTAATTCAGGGTTTGCCTGCATACAACAAGAGGAAAAGCATTTTAAAATCGTTCCATATGCTTTACTTAACAAGGCAGTGGCCCTCATACTGTACTTTAACAGCGGTCACACCCAAATACTATTTATATTCATATCCATTGTAAAACACCACTTTAAATTCCAAATCTCATACTATTTAAGCAATGTGAGGATCCTCATTTCTCAACCTTCAGCTAAGAATGCGATGAAGAGCAATGATCCGTATGGCAGAAAGCCTGAAAATGTGTTTTCTCAATCAGCTTCTTACTTATTAATTAGCTACAACACAAACACAAGTTTCCATCCACAGATTTCTGTATTTGTGCTTTCATCCTTCGCTCAGTTGGTGATGTCACGCATTATAAATATTTGTATCAAAATGTGATGACAGTTGTGGGGTTATTTGCTTATATTTATCCAAGTTGGACCCCTGTTTCTGAATCAAAACAAAGATGGCAGCCAGCTGGCTACACGGATAGGAAAGAGTCGCAAGGTGGAAAACAGGCGAAATTATTTTTTTATCATGCAGTATATGGATTTTTTTTAATTTAGATGGTTTGAAAAGTCTTTAGGGGTTCTGGAAATACCTCCAGAACAATATCTCTTTAAATGGCCCTTCTGGGTTTTTCAAACATTGCCGGTTAATTATCTTTTAGAGAAACTGAGTGTTACCTCTGTGACCATAATGTATTCTAATACATGAGAGGCACAAACTGGACCTGTACTCTTTTACATCAAAAGAAAGCTCTAAAATAAATCCCACTGTACACTACCTGCTCAGCACCATATGGCAAACAGACACAATTAGCAGTTAGCCTGTGACCGCTGTGAAGCATTTAGAAGCTACAGATATTTCCCTCAGGAGTTGGCTAAGACCAGAAACAGAGCTTAAAGAGAGTTTATACTGGATTTATTTTTGCCAGGTGGCAAGAAACACAACTCCAAAAGGAATGATCATTTTTGCTCCGTAACTGCTGGATGTGGAAATAAATAAGCAATTGTTTATTTACAAGCTTGCCATATCACCATGAATGACTTTATTCATGGATTAAACAGATGCATAAATCCTGAAAAGGTGATGATATTTCAGTGCTGTGTTACTGATCTCAAATGACCAAATGGTGGAAGTCAAACATCCACAATTGGTTTGCTTTTCAGACTCCAGATTCATTTGTGAGTGTTGATGTGAACTTACAAATATGAAATTTGTTAATATGATAACATCCACATAACTTGAAGGCAGCATGAGCAGGACTATTACATCTGTCATTCCCAGATGGAGGAGAGGTTTAACTCGTTTACCGTTTTTATTGCTTGGGGAATCCGCTTCCATAGATACCTGGCATTATTCCTGTTGGACCCAAATTAACATAAGTTAGGCAAAACACAGAATACATCAGTACACAGAAAGCTGCAGGTGCAGGCAGCAACACACGACAACTACTTTACTGTTAACACACATATTTTATGCAAGCAATTCAATTCCAGACTAAATGCATTAGTTGTAAAGCCATCCATTTAAATCTAATTGTTCCTGCTGAGTGCTCTCACTCAAGTGATTACTGTTCTTTCAGCTGCAGGAAGCCATGTCATTTCATTTCTAAGAAGATACTGATGGATTGTGGCTTTGTGTGGCTCACTGGGATGTAAGAGTATGTGTATTTTTCCCAAAGCACTGACAGGATGTTTGGTGAGCGACTTCCTTCCATGACCCAAACAAACACTTTAAAAA
Source organism: Euthynnus affinis (assembly GCA_029490765.1). NCBI lineage: Eukaryota > Metazoa > Chordata > Actinopteri > Scombriformes > Scombridae > Euthynnus > Euthynnus affinis. Next base: position 27,617,311 of record CM055850.1, read on the forward strand.
TAGTCCACTTACTCCCATGTGCTAAACAATAATAATAATATACTGTGATCCAAAAACCAAGCTGCATCCCGAACTGTGAGTTTTATGTACCATTACACCCCTGGTGACATTTAACGGAGGTGCAGCCTTACTGTATACTACAGATGCAACACTTAAGAAGGCATGTTGGTTCTGTTAGTGATAATGACAATCAATGTTCAATCAATCTTTTGCTGTGACAGTGTGCATATGTCACCAGACAAAGGCTACAAGAACTCATAGAATATGTCTATGGCAGCTAAGAAACTGACAGCCCCAATGTTGACTGTTGAAGTTAATCTGTAATAAAAGACAATAAAGAGCAATGTAGAGAAAAGCATGCCAGCTACTTAAAACAGAAACAGAGTTGACTTACATATCATTATGTAGTAAATAGAGTGCCAGCAACTGAGTGTAGACTTGAGGTGTTGCAATGCCCCCTGGAGCCTGTAAAAAATAAATACAGGTCTGATATTAAAGCTTACTGCTTAACAGAAGCAGAAAACCAAGCCATATTTGCTTTCATAAACAAACTACATTATACATATTAAGTAAAAGTACCAATACAGCAATGTGAAAATACTCCATTACAAGTAGGAGTCCTGCATGAAAAATCCCACTGAAGTAAAAGTATGCAAGTATTAGCAGCAAAATGTATTTAAAGTAGTGGTTTGGTCCCTCTGACTGATATATTATTATATATGACATCATTAGATTATTAATACTGAAGCATCAGTGTTAGAGCAGCATGTTACTGTTGTAGCTGCTGGAGGTGGAGCTAGTTTACACTACTTTATATACAGTTAGCTAGTTTAGTCCACTGGTTCCCAACCTAGGGGTCGGGGTCCCCCCCAAAGGGTCAGCAGATAAATCTGAGGGGTTGTGAGATGATTAATGGGAGAGGGAAGAAGAAAAATACACAAATCTGTTTTTTAGTTTTTGGATTTTTTCTCTAATCTTTGATTTTTGAATGAAAGCATGTGAGAAGTTTAGAGGGAAAAATCACTATTTGGTGGAGCTGTTAACAACTCATAGACATGTGAAATGTGACCCCGACTACACACTGCTTTTTGTAAGACGTCAAAAGCCAAAAAAGGTTGGAACCCACTGGTTAGATCTTTAAAAGCACACTATGCAGGATTTTCATTTTCTACAACAACAAAAAAAGAATGTATAGACTCATACAAAAGTAATCCCTCTCAATTATCACAGTGACCCACTAGGAGTGTGGGGCGGTGTATGTATCCACAGAGACCCTGCCCTCTGCCTGTATTTTATTATTATTTTGCTGTGTTCAGGACGTTGCTGGGTGTCAGTCTTTGGACAGCAGTGGGTGTGTAGCCCCCATCCAATAACAGCACGCAGGGTGTGAGGTCGGGACTATAAAAACAGAACCAGGTCATATTGCTGTCTCCATCTCTCTCCTCTGCACTATGTCTGTGTCTTTTGGACCAAGGGTGGGGCTGAGCTCCACACATACACACACACACACAGAGAGAGAGACAGAACAGAGAGGCCACAGCAGACAGGATGAAGCCAAAGCGCCAGCATTCACACACAATCTGACGATGTTGCACCTTCCAGCAGGGAGGTGTGGGTGTGTTTAATTGTGCTTTAGAATGAAACTGCTGTGAAACAATCAGAAAAAATTGTGTTATTTCTCTGAGTCACTGCTTTATTCTACTTATAGCCGCTCCCTCTCTTCATTCACTCTCTAACTTGCTCAACCACGGTGCTGCTCTTCCTCTCACTGAGCAACTCACTTTTAATATTGTGTTTACAAACCCCAACCAACAAATCCTGCAAAGTATACCTTTAACTATGTATTGCATTTTAAATCTTAGCTTGTTATATAACCCCTTGTGCCAAATCTTCATCTGAAAAGTAACAAAAGCTGTCAAATACATGCAGTGGAGTAGAAAGTGCAATATTTCATTCTGAGATGTAGTGGAGTGGAAATAACATAAAATAGCATAAAATAGAAATACTCAAGTAAAGAAAACGTACCTCAGTTGTACTTAAGTACAGTAATTGAGTAAATGTGCTTCGTTACTTTCCAAACTGTTACAGATTACACACTGACCACAGCCAGCACCAGCAGTCCTGTCAGCTAGCTCATATTTCCCTTTCTTCTACTGACATTATCAGCTAATGTAGTTATGAAAGCAAATAGTCAGTCCTAACAGCGACACACTGATAAACTAGCAATTGCTTTTCACTTTAGCAAAACGTGCAGACCATAAATGTAAACAACACAAAAGCTACAACGCTGGCTGTGTTTACCATTAAGTTACAACGAAGAGCTCTCTGGCTATGTAGCTAGCTACCAACTACCTGCTAATAAAAGAAATGAAAGTGGACAAAAGCGGTACATCTTCCACTACGGTTTTCATTAGTAACTTGTAGCGTTAAGTTAGTAAGTTAATATAACAGTGTTTGTAAGTAAACCTAGCATAGAGTAGTGCAAACAGGCTAGCTTTACTCCATATTATTAACGTTAGCCTGAGCTAGCCGCTAGCTAACTAGGTGCCAGATTGTTATATCATTATTAAACTGTCTATGAAACAGTATATAATATTAGCACATAAAATAACTAATTTCGCGATTCATTAATTACCTCGAGCTCTTGAGCTTCACACTGCTCCAGTAGTTTATCAAAATTTTCCTCCATAATCACAGCTGCAGGCATGATGATGCCTAGCTGAAGCTTCTTCTTCTTCTCCTTCTGTGTGATCGAGGTAGATTAGCGGCACGTCAGAGGTGCTGCTGCCCCCACTGGACGAAGCACAAAGTACATAATGAATCTATGTGACACATCACCTCAAAACAATTCAAGATCCAATTATACCACGATACAATACAATATAATGAAATTCCAATTACATATCATGGAATTTAATGAAATAAGGAGGCATTATTGTCCAGACATGACCTGTAAAAGCTGATCCACGCTTTTGTTTTTAGCAGACTGGACTGTGACTTTACTGTTCTTGGGTCTCCCAAAGAAAACAATTGTAAGTCATCCAGAATGCTGCAGAAAGGGCACTTATTTAAATGAAAAACAAAACAAAACAAAACTGAACATATCACACCTATTCCTCAAACCCTGCATCAGATTTTCATTTCAACACTTCGAAATTTATTTCATGCCAAAATGTCCTTGGGCAAGATACTAAACCCCAAATTGCTCCCATAGGCACAGCCACATGTGAGGGTGTGTATGTGTGTGTGAACAGGTGAATGTTAGCATGTTTGTAAAGTGAGTGGTAGACTAGAAATACCCTATATAAATGCAATCCATTTTTACATTGTACATTTATTTAGTTGTCACTGTTACTTTTTCATGTGGTGTCTAAATATATACTCAACAATATCAAACACAAACATACAGAGTGAGTAAAGGCTACTACTACCCATTGCCCTACATACAAGTTAGTTAATTATGCAGATATTGCTTCTCAGTTTGGAGACAGAAAGCAAATTTAATCCCTGCTCAGGAAAAGAAAAGAAAAGAAAACCCAGTGACGAAATCAAGATCTTGCATTACAGATGAGATCTTGAAGATAAACTTCAAGGTTCTCATTAATCTCACTTTTTTTTTTATTACATTTATTGATTATATTTATCACAAAATCAACTCTAACAGTTCCTCTTTTAATGTGAAAATTCATACTATTTCGTTTCATATTCATACTATAATGTGAAAATCTCTATCAGGGTCTCTTGTTAGGATTCTAGTGAACGCCTCCACACTTTCCTTACAAAAGTAGAATCAAAAAATAAAAAAATAATAAAAAAAAGTTATCCTCCTGTGTGCAGTATTGTGCTTGTGACAAAACTGACAGACAGCTATTGTTACAACTCAAAATGACAAAAGTTAGGCTCTTTTCAAAAACAGACATTTTGACATGTCATAGTAGAAAAAGCTCAGGGGTTACTAACAACTTTAACAATAGCGTTTTTCTAAACTATAACAGAGAGCGAGCATGCACAACACAAGGACCCTGAAATTCAAGCAGCTAAATGGAATTCAACTATCATTAAGTTGAATTATGAATGAATTTATTTTTCCTTCAGAGACATGTCAAAATGCTTCCTGTCAATGAGGGAAATTCCAAAGACCTAGAATCCATTTTGGCACTGCAATACTAAACTCTGTCCAACCAATAAATACATGTGTTGGCCTGTACTTAACCGTAGTCTAAACACAGTAGCAGCCTTGAAATAAGGTTACCACCATTTTAACACTGGGTAAATAAATGTAGGGTTTTATGATGTTGTGCAAGTGTGATGGTACATAAAAAATATATATAATAACAGGCATCATATTGTGATGGCAAGATTCATTTTGAATAGCCAGTCACTAAATAAAGGAGTCTGTTAATCTGACGTGTAGCTATGCATGAATACTCAGGGTCAATGTGAACCTGAACCTGGTCCACATGTTGTGTGAAGAACTCTTCAACAAAAGTAAACATTTCTGCTGCACAAAACTGCACTGATTTATTCTTTTAAAGTCGTATCATACTTATTCTTACGGCACTTTTTCATATCATCTTTTGTTAATATGTCACTTATGGTTCTTCTATTTAGCAGTACAGTACTTGTCTGTTTTTGTCCTCACACTATGTGAGGACAAATTGGATATTTATTGTTATGCATCATCGGACCAAAGCAAATTCCTCGTGTTGGCAAGAAACCTGATTCTGTTTCTGATTCTGAATTTCCCCGTTCGCCACTCAAAATGATGAGGTCACTTTCAGAGAAGCGTGCAACTTCAAGATTTACTCCTAAACTGTCATTTCTATACAAGGAATTCAAATATTCTTTTCTTTAGCGGATTGTTTTTGTGACATACAACAGCAGTTATAACTCCACAGCACAGAGACAGACTGTCTCTCCCCTAAAAGTAAGTCATCTGCTGTCTGCCAATGCTTGGGATTTCTGTATTTTTATCCTTTTTATCTCAGCATTTTCTTTGACACTGTTGACTAAATAAAATGTTCTCCTCCACCTTAAAAAAGTATCAGCGCTGAGAATACCTAATGTGCCTCCACTAACTTAACGTGGTTTTTAAAGAATCATCTGCATTTTTACCTGCTAATCCCCAATATCTAGGTCCTAACCAGCATCAAGGGCTGTACTGCATTTCCTTCATACGTTTCCATCATTTTAATGACAGTAAATATTTTATTTTGCTTGTTACAGCCTCACTTCAAACGCATATTCCAAATAATGTAACACCTGCTGTTTGAAACATCTTTCAAATTCACATATTCTTTTATGATGATTACATTTAAAGATGTGCCATCATGTTTCCAACAAGTGACAACCAAAATGTTTTTTTATCTATTGTTGAGTTATTGCATAGAGTCAGTCATTGCTTAGCTTCACAGTCTAGTTTTAATCTCCGAGGGATGCATGTTGCAATAATTCTCCACAGGGAGTCAAATAAAAAACTATGCAAACTAGCCAATCAAGATAGAAATAATTGCTTTCCGCTTACAATTCTTGTAAGTGATTCTGTTTTTTTCTAAAACTTTTAAGTGCATGTGTTATTTTGTAAGCTGAAATAGTACTGCTGAAATTCCCAACATGACAGGTCCAGGTGTGTGCCTGTAGACACGGTGGCCAGCTGGTAAGATTCTGAATGTGTAAACCAAAAGGTTCAGTCTCTATCCCTGCTGTGAAAAGCAACCCGGGCCTTAAAACTCTCAGCACAGGTCCTTTCTGCACTTGAAAGGGAATTAATCCACATGAAATGCTCACTGTCATTACTGGCTTTTTCTAGGACACAATGAAGAGCTGAACCTCGGGCACAACTTTCAAAACCTTCTTCAAACACAGCAATGTTTGTACATTCAGAACAATCTAAGGTTGCCAGATTTAATAAGCATCTTTGTGAACTGGCAGCTGTGTGAACCCAAGATTGAGTGCTAAATCCTTTTGTATAATTAAAATGATGTACGTGATGAATCATGATTTCTGTTATTTTAAAATGCGCACACAAAACCTGGCATCTCATACAGGTGACGTGATGTGATTCTGCAATAACAAAAGTCACCACTTGCTAGCACCATTGCACAGTTTTGCAAGTTTTAAATGAAAGGCTACAAGACACTCATCTTTCTCATGTCAGAGAACTGATTTATACTAGTATTCTGACAAATTTATAAAAAATAATAATGATAATAATACATTTAATTTATAGAGTGTGTTTAAAGGTACTCAAAGATGCTTTACACAAGTTAGAGTCAAACATGTTTTCTTCTTGTTCCTTCATTCGGATGTTTGAGCTGCACTGTACAGAATGATGTTTGTGCAGCATTTGTTTTCACATTCATCTGCTGAAGAAAGAAAGTTTCTCTGCGATCACTGAAATTGAGAGGTTGAGGTTAAGAGGTTGGCCTATGAGCATGATTGTGACATCACAACTTGTTTGGAAGGTAATTATGATATGCAAACCTGAGGCCTCCAATGCATGTACACCTTTGAGCGAAGTAGGAAATATCTTGTGTCCAGCAGTTCAATTTTGAAACAAATGGTAATTTTATATTCAGAGATTCTGGATTTTTTTAATGAGGGAGATGGAGTAGATGTACTTTTAAGGTCCAGTGTGTAGAACTTAGCGGTATCTAGCAGTGAGGTTACAGATTGCAACCAACTAAATACAGCTCAACCTCCCATTTCAAGCGTGTAGGAGCCTACGGTGGCTCCAAAAACTGTGAAAGGCTCTCTCTAGAGCCAATGTTTGCTTTGTCCATTCTGGGCCACTGTAGAAACATGGCAAGCTCCATGGAAGAGGAAACACTCCCTTGAAAATACAACAATTCTACACTAATGAAAACAATTATATTCCATTTCTGCCAAATACGCTCCGCTAGATGCCACTAAATCTTACGCACTGGACCTTTTAAATGAGACTATTGGACTTTTTTGTGGAAAAAAACCCATCAGACACAAATTATTCATTCAAGCATATTTTATTTACCTTACAACATGTCTGGAGGGGATCTTTAAAAAAGATCCTGAACTAAAAACACACACTAAGGTAGCACAGGACATTAATCACACATTAAAAGCAGGTCTAGAAAAGTGAGTTTCGAGGAACTTCTTGAACACAGACAGTTTGGTGCAGTCACGTTTGAGGAAAGATTCAGAGCAAGGGAACAACTCTTGAGAAAGCCCTGTCATTCCAAGTCCGATGCTTGGTCCTGGATGGTAGATACAGGAGGTTGGTGTCAGAGAAGTGGACGCTAGTGGTGGAGATCGGTGAGGTAGGAGAGGGGACTGGTCATGTAGAACTTTGTGAGTAAAGAGAGTACAGAGAGGGATTTTAGATTTAACGGGGGAACCAAAGGAGGACAGGGATGATGTGAGAGTGAGTGAGCAGGCGAGCAGCAGAGTTCTGGATGTACTGGAGTTTATTAAAGACTTTGGATGATGTACCATAAAGAATGCTATTGCACTAGTCGGGGATGTGATGTGATGAAAGCATGGATCAAAGTTTCAGCAGCAGAGAAGGAAAGTGATGGGCGGAGATGAGCTATATCAGGAAAAAAAAAAAAAAAACCCTTGAGATGTATCATCTCATTTTCTAACAGGGTTCCACAACATAAATTCACAAAGACAAGATGATTTGTTTAAAGGAAGAAGAGTTTAGAGCCTAAATACTATATATTTCTGATCTGCTGCCACATTATGAGTAGTCCAAACCCATCAGATCAACTGGGACAGGTCTGCTTATTGTCCCCAGACTAAAAATGTGTCTGTTGCCGCTGGCTTATATGAAATCAAATTTGGGGCTATTTTTTCATATAGGAATTTGTTAGTATTTGTAAGTTTTTTTCTGTTTTATTCCATTTGAGCTTTATAACCTGTCTTAATGCCTTTTGAAGTCTTATGTAAAGCACATTGAATTACCTTATTGTAGAGGTAACATCAACTTCTCTTGCTGTAAAGCTGCTGAGGTTTTTTTTTAACAGTAAACTTCACTTTACTCACATCCCAATATGTTTTATATCAACAACACAATTTTCCAGTTCTACAGTTGCTTATCTACTGCCTTCTCTCTTATCTTTTCCTGCAAAAAAGATAAACCCTTCATCTCACACCAGAACTGAAAAGACCGTAATGATTGTTTTTGATGACAATTGTTATTAAAGATATTATACCTTGATGCTCTTGTCACATCCTCAATAATTTAAGTATTTTCAGAGCACATTCCTTGTTATGTTAAAGACTGCTGGACAGGATCTGGGGAATGAATTTAACATCTTTTCCAGCAGTGTGTTGATTCTTGCACTGCAAACCAGTAGCGGGGAAACATATCAGACTACACACTGGATCGGAGGAATTAGGAATCCTCGGATGTTCTTCACTTCTCATTTATTCATTCATATTTATTCTGTAAACCAAATGAAATTTAACTGTGTGAGACTAATAAAGCCTGTTGGATGAAAGGAAAGTAGCATCATGCATATGAACACAGACTTTGTTTACAAAATAAGAGGATGTTTTTCTCACAAGTTAATTGGAACCACCAATCAAATAATGAGATGTAGAGAGCAGTCACCAGTAACAGTTTTTTTTTAGTGAGTGGTGCGGAAAATCTTGCCAAAAGTATCTAATAGGCTGAAGTAATCCTATAATTTTCTTGAGAAAAAGCACCGCAAAAACAGCAAAAATAGCGTTAACATGAACCCTTTTACCTCTATCTACTTTATTTATACTGTATATAAATCAAAGAAAGTCTTGCTTTGATGCTTGCATGGTAAATAGAGTTTAGTGACACTGAGCATGAGTCTTTGGAAGAGAAGATGTCACGGGAGACATCGCTGGATGGGAAAATAGAGTAAATTGAGTTGTCACCTTTTTCCACATAACAGGAGCTTTTTTCATCTAGATTTAACACATTAGAAAAGAAAAACTCTCAAGTTGATGCTTTTCTTCTAAAAGTATTTGTTTATTTATTAATTTTTTTTCAATTTCAGATCTTGGTTATCTGCCCAGGTTTCTCTGTTAGACATGAATATCATGTCTTTACCACAATATACTGCAGATGTTGTAAACCAAAGTGAAAGGATTTCCAGTGATTTAATTAATATTTTTGGTGAATATATCGCTCCTTTCCCAGGATTTCAAGGATTTTAGTTTTAACCACAGAGCTGTGGATAATTTCTCATAAAATTAATTATATGTCTCATGCAGCTGTTTTGGCATGTTGTTTCTGTGGTTTGAGTAATGGGAGGTGGAGGTTTAGCTATAACATTACAGCTATTTATGTAGGTGATGCTTCACCTGTTTAGTGTTGCTCTGTTCTCTTATTATAGAACCTTTTTGTGTTGATGGTTCATATTAATGTTTGTAAGTTACATGTATCCCACTATCTAAAGCTATAATATGTAATTATTCCGCATTAAAATGTCTAAAAACAACTAGACCTATGCTATTTTTTTGTTGGGTTATGTACTTACATTATCCCAAATGTTTCCAACAATTTTCAAACCCAGAGAAATCTTTCATTTTAATCAAGGTAACAGACCTTTTCATTTGATTGCCAGTCAATAGCATCATACCTCTTCTACCAAAGAATAAAAACCTACAAAATAATACATCAGCGAAGCAGTTATTCAACAGAAACTGTTATATATGGACTTTTTTTTTCAGTTTTAAGCCACATTTTTATATATTTTTTTAGATCTTGGTTGTTTTTTTATTATATATTTTAACCAGATGAAGGATTTCATTCATTGAATGTCTGGATCTTAATTCATCAGAGAAACAAGCTGAACAAACGTTAGCAGCAGCTCGGCTAGCAGAGGAGGTCCAAACACTGTTGGAGAAACATCATTTTTTTATGTGAAATAGCTTTATTCAGTATTTTTATGGTGTTAATCCCCTTGTACATTTGTTTTTGGAGTGCAATTGTAAGCAGCAGCTCAGCTAGCAGCCACTACTGGACCTGCAGTGCCAGCCCAACAGCATCAGAGAAATTTTTTATGTGAGGAACATCTTGATCTTAAGTTAGCAGAGAAACAAGCTGAGCAAATGTAAGCAGCAGCCACTACTGGACATCCTACAGCCACTGAGCAGCAGCAGAGAAACACTGATTTTTTAACATGAAACTACTTTATTCAGTGTTTTTACCCATTTTAATCATTGGGTCCATTTGTTTTGGAGAGGATGAGACCTCTGCAGATAATGAGCTAACTCTAAAACTGTACACTATCCCAATCAATAAATAAATACTACTAAACAAAACAAAACAAATTCTGCTCCTGGTAAAAACATTTTGAACCGTGAACACTGGAGTAATCCTACCCAAAGAAATTAATTGTTTAACAATGAAGACAACAACTCCCTCAATCCCACGCTACTTCACACTGTCATCACACTCTGTCTTTAGTTATTGTTTTGATTGAGAGACCCCTAGTGGCTGAAATCACATATTGTGCATTCAATACATCCATGGTGTGAACACCATTGAAGTCCAAAACTGCCATACATGCACAGATTTAACTGATATGTGAGCCACATGCGTACAAGAATAACAATAACAGACAAATAACAAACATGACTGATATGGCTGTTCTAGCATTTGGTAAGAATAAGTTCCTTCTAGTTTGACTTGAATAGAAGCTTCTTCACAAACTAATATGAACTTCCTTGTCTCTCCGTTGACCTCTGGCACTCTTGTTCTGTTGTTGTTCTCCTCCATGTTTATTTTTACTGGGCTGTGAGGGGCCAGGCAATATGGGCAGAGAAGTGAGATGTTAAAAAAAACACACATGAATTCCAATCTGACCATACCATAGCCAGGGATCGGATATGAATCAGATCTCAGACCACATATGCAATATCTGATATGAAAAAAAATTGGTTTGTTCACACTTGTATGTGAAAAAAATCAGATCGGAGTTATTCGGATTTGGGCCATTTCAGCATGTAATGTGAATGTAGCTTAAACTCAGTCAAACACGGCTATTAGTTATTCTGAACTCTGGTTTTTCTCTATTTTAAATCGGCTTGATGAAAACTAATTGGCTGCAAGTATAATCTTGGAAAAAGCATTTTGTATTGTTCAGTTCAGGACTCTAACCTACTTTAGTGTTAGAAATATAATATGAAAATACAAGATACAAATATGATTCCTCTGTCCTTTCTTTTCATATAATCATTTATAATACTTACTTAAGATGGTTTAATGAATGTAGAACAGCAGCTCATTCAGGTTATGCTTACCTTTCATTTAAAATGAGGACAAAACTGGATTTACATGGTGAGAAAACAGAATGAATCTATAATTGCTCAAACCTCCGTTTCACCCTTTTTCATAGTATCATTAATATCCAACCAAATACCTGGGGAGATTTTGGAAACTGTGTTAACAGATACTATCGATTCATTATCGGCTCTACTTCTGCTCCTTTCAACTCCTTCCACTGACACATTGCAATAGCTGTATAAATCATTCACTTTGCCTGTTGGTCCTAGCGGAAAAGAAGCCTACTCCGACAAAACGAGAGGTTTGTTTGTGTAAAATCAGGTCCAGCAGTGTGTTGTCACTTTGCATTCACCAGTGAGGCCATTTCAATCTTTATTATATTACTGTGGCTGTTGGTCCCTTTAGATGATGTAAAGGCTTCGACTCAATCTGTTCCCCCTTTTTGTTTGTTAAAGATGTTTTATCAGAGTGAGAAGAGAAACAAGGAGAAGGGAGGCAGGGTGAACAAACGTAGACAGATACACTATACACCTGAAGGACATGAATTTGAATGCTTTGAGCAGATGTGAGCAACATGTTCTTTCTCATGTATTACGATTATTACCAAAACTCCATTTATGTTGTAAGTGAAAAGGATAAGGGAAAGGATAAAAGATGTCTGTCAATACCAGGGTTGCCAGCTCTCAAACACTTTCACCTTCAGTCCCACACACTCACGCTGTCCAAACAACTGTCACGCCAAAGCATTGTGACAACAACAGAGATGAACAGGCAAACGTACTCACAGCCAGGAGCCCAGAAGGTATTCAAGCAAGCCAACCGCACTCCAACTAACCTGGCATGAACCAAGGTAAGTGAATAGGACAGCTGTTTTTAATTAATCATGGATGAATTAATGAACCGAGGCTGTTTGTTATAAATAAACGATATAATATTTGTTTTGAATAAGTGATCTGTGAGTTACAGGATACAATTAAGCTATCTTACACTGTGTAAAATGCTAGCTAGCTTACGTTAGGCAGGGAGAAGAATGAAAGCAATGCTAAACAAAGGTGTTTGGTTTTTCAAAAAGCCAGTCATGTGTACTATAATAGATTCTTCTTGACTGCAATATATTATTTAACCATTTTATGCAAACTGAAATAATCTACAGGTACATAGTGTGGGCAGAATGGTGCAAGGGTGAGAAATAGCATGTTATCTTCTTTGCCTTTCAGACCTCCAACGTGGCATTGGACCGACTACAAAGGCCATGCTGATGAGGCTGGATGAAAGTGATGAGATTTCCTCGGGTTATGTCACCAAATTCTACAAGGCAGCAAAAGGCTTCCTGCTAAGGTCGACAGAATACGCGTTGAAGAAGCTTCTGCTGAACGACCCCCCGCTGCCACATGCCAAGGTTTTTGACTTCAAGCAGAGACAGGACTCGCATGTGGATGATGTGCTCTACTTTGTCCAAAGATAAATGACTGAAACCTTGTTTTCACTTTACCAATATTCAATTTAAACAGCGTGAGTAGTTAAATAAAGATAATGTGTGATTTTGATGGGCTTCACCGGCAGCTGTGATGGGCGAGAAAAGACTGCTCTGTGGGGTATTTCATAGAGAGATTTAGAAAATGTAATAATCTAATGGATTAATTAACTTCTGAATGTTTTTTTTTTTCAATTCTAACTAATGTTGAAATTGTCTTTGCCCAGATACAATCAACTTTTTTTCCTGATGAGGACCCAAGGGACCAGGACACATACCTGACATTGTCTGGAAAGGTGCCCTGGTGAGTATGGGAGACCAATTCCACTGTATGGACATGGTGTGGGCACACTTGACTACGTGGAAGAGCTGAATAACCAGTAAAGAACAGTTCTCCAGACTTGGGAAGGTGGCACAACTTGTTCTACGCTTACCTCACTCTAATGTAGATGCAGAGCGAGTCTTCTCAACAACTGGCCTGATCAAAACAGTGTAGAAACACACTGTCGTCCATTATGTGCATCAAAAGTAATTAAATCAAACTATGAACTGCTGATAGAAATGATAATCTAGTCCAAGTCTGCTGCTTGTAGTTGTACTAGACCAAAATAGGTCCCTATGGAGGAGGGGGGGGAAGCAGTGTGTAAGTGAGTAAATGAGTGAGTGAGTGTTCATGTATATTTTTGGCTGGGTGAGTAAGCATGGTCGTTTATATTTGGCTGTGTGAGTGAGTGTGTGTTTGTGTGTGTGTGTGTGTGTGTTCATGTATTGGCTATGTGTCTGGAGTACGATAGGTTCTTGTGTTCTTTGTTTTTTTTAAATTTCTGATTCTTGCTACCATTCTGATGATTCTCCTCTTCCTGTAAGCCCTTGTTATTGCCTTTTTTAACTTGTTCAATAAAACATTGTTCAATAAAACATTGTAGTTTTGCAATAAGAAGCAAAACGTCTTTGACTTTCATTAGCGAATGAACCTGTGTTCTTCACTTTATTGGGTTAGTGTATGCCTAATATTGTGAAATTGTGAGTATTTCCCTAGGCGGAAGTCCCGGGATAGTGCAGTCAGGCAATATCCTTAAATCTTAGACCTAAGCTGCTGCTTAATTCTGCCTCATGTGTAAGCTGCACACTGTTTTAAACCCTGATGGTGAATTGGATCCAAACATTTGCATGTGATTAAGTGAGCATATGCATTTGCGTGATTAAGCCCATGGCATCAAAATCTCACTCCAGCCAATTACCCAAAGTTGGCAACCCTGCGATACTTGCTTACAGAAATCAACTGTTGGTAGCAGAACAAAGTTCTTTAAAGTGGAACTACCATGGGTGTTTAGAGGAGAACTGGGTACCGGACTCAAAGATGTGGCCCCATTCATTCCTATGAAAGTTGGTCAGGTCCGTTTGTAAAGAAATTACTCGGATGTTGCTCTCGCTTTTGGACGTTTACTGCAGTTCAACAATGAGACTGAGCAAGAATCATTCCCGCCTTTCCCTCTGGTCTAGCCTCTCTCTCTCCTCCTACCTCCTACTTCATCCTATTCATCCAATTGCAGCATGCATTTAGACCATCTGTTGCGTTGTCTTCTCATTCATCCTTTTCCTCATTGTCAGTCTTGCTCGTCTCGCAGGGGCAGGCTCAGACGCCCTCCTGCAGAGCTCTCTGCTAGGATCTGCTCCAGCCTCACTCATCATATTTTAAAAAAGGCAACAGAGTGGAGGGCAATGACTCATGGCTATGTAGTATGTGATGCAGAGGGTGAGGGGACGTTGACTGACCACCACTCGGTGTAGCATGAATAGCATGAATAGCATGAATAGCGATGTAGAGCTGATAGTCATCACTAACCAGCCATGAGCAGCTGCTGCCAGATTCTCTGTGTCCGTGCTAGAAACACAGAGAGTCCGCTGGAGCTGTGACAGTCACTAGAAGGACGTTCATGGCCGTTTGTAAAAGTTTCTGTGTGGTTTCTGTGTTGTAGCTGAGCTAGTGGCTCTACAAGAGGCTCTCCAGTGTGTGTGTGTGTGTGTGTGTCTGTGGGGGAGTACGTAGCTGTAGCCCTGCTGTTTATCATGTTAATATTACTGTCATCAGCCTTGAATATCTTGTGAAGCTCTGAATATAGCATATTCTGGTTGTGTTTACTGCCACAGAAAAGGAATACATTTCTTGGAGAGGAGAGGCACAAACTTAGGCTACGGTACTGCCATTTGCTTGGCATGGCAGCTGACATATGATATAGACCTCACAGTCTTGCCTGTTATGTCACGATTAGGGAGGGGCGGAGAAGTTGGCTGAACTGAATTAAATATCCAAATGATCTCTTTTTGAACAGAAAAAAAGTGTAGGAATACATACATACCTACATATATATATATTTAGATATATATTCAGTGTGTAGTTACCCTACAAAGTCAATGCAAAGTCACAAATGAGATATTAATTTGCGCCAGGCCACACAAATCAATGCAAATATGTGTCTGAGCAAGTCAAAAATGTTTTAACTTCAGCCAAAATTTGCACATATTGCAGAGCTTTATGAATGTACTTTAGAAACATGCAGAGACAAGCGAGGGGCAGGAGAGAGACTGGAGGGAAATAACAGAAAGAGCCAGAGTTCCTGGTGTTTTATGAGTTCAGACAGGAGGTGAACTGTACACAAAGACACACCCGGTGCTAGCTAGTTTACAGTTTACAGCAACATTGGCTGTTTGGGGCGAGTAATCACAAATGATCTTTCAGTCAAACTTGCGCAAGTAACACAAAGCGATTTTTCATCTCATGTTATTCTGAACGTCCAAACACACCATAAGGATGAGTCCAGACAGCTTGTGAACAAGTTTTTATCTCAGCTGTGTCCAAGATCTCATTCTTGAGTAACACCACACTACAGCTCATAACCATTAAATACTGGGACGCAGATCAAATTGTTTGTTGTTCCTTCACCGTTAGTCTTTGCCTAAACTGCTTCACACTTCAGCTCTAACTGCCAAAATGTGTGTTGGTGGTCACAGTGTAGTGAACCCAGCAGATCCTCAACAGAGAAGCAATCCTAAGGCCACCAAACTGGAATCTCTTTCTCCTCGGCTGCGCTTTGAAATCTTGTCCATGAGAGCCACAAGCAGAAATCCTGTCAACATCCTCTGAGAGTGCACAAATGTTAGTGCTCATTGTCAAGTAAGCTTAAAGCTGGAAACCAGTTTTTGTTTCTCCTACTCAATAACTGTGATGGGTTTCCATGGGCTTGTCATGAATTAGATCCAACAAGAAGCTCACTTCAACACAACCACATATCATTTTTCATCTTGGCACAATCCCCAATCTCTTTGATCCTCCGGTTTGTTATGCTCGCTCGCCAAGAACGTTGCAGTTCATCACCATTCTGCGTCTTTCTATGGGGTGAAATTCACAGATGGTAGGCGGGTGCATGTCAGGATCTTTCAGATACTCCCATAAGGAATGGAAAGATGTATTATTTAGCATTTCACTGTGTGTGTGTGTGTGTGGTGGGGGCCTGGAGGGTGGCTGAATGATCTGTGATGTATACGTAATTGCCCCATGAACTGCTCCTTGAATTGCCCCTGTTCTTTAATGAATGCATTTAGACAAACGCACCTACCCGCACATGCAGAGCATCTGAATAATTCACAGCTGAGAAGCTCTCCACACTCCACAACTCAGTATTATATCATCTTGTTGCTCAATCCTCAACTAACTTTTATTTTGGGGATCTTCAGTTGAATGTGCTCTAATAAGACCTGATTTTTTTTGTGTACTTGTGTGTTTCTTTGCCTGATTCCTGATATGGGGGGGGCTTTTATGTCTGGAAATTGCCTAAAAATTAGAAGGGAGAGGTGGGGGGAACATGGACAGTATACAAGACGCTGGACTCATATCCACGCCTCCAGATAGCTGGGGCTGCGTATAGGCCCATTTCTGTTGTTGCAAGATTTTATTTCTCTCAGTCCTGCAAAAACAGACCCAGCACATAAAGATAGTGATGTGTACAATACTAATATAACAGAGTCACAAAACAACAGTGACACAACATCTCTCTCTTTCTGCAGTAACAGAGTGCACAGAAGACAGTAAACATCAAGGAGCCCCTCATGGACAGGTGTCTCTCTCTGTTTCTCTCTGTTACATCACTGGCTGTATTCAACAATATATGTACATTGTGCACATAACCAGAGGCAACAACTTTATGAAAACAGTATAATTATGTATTAACCTGGGATACTGTAAGTGAAGTGATTGTACAGTGAAAATAAAAGCATACCTGCAGTAACACAGAGTGCACAGGAACAGTTAACAACAAGGAACCACTCATAGACTTCCTGGGGGTTTACTAAATAACATACAATTATACAAAAATAAATAATACTAAAGGTCGCACATGCCACCTTTGCATTGCAGGATAAAATACCAACACAAACATGTTGAACAACCATTGTGTGTGACTATTTTTTCCATGCTGTGAGTATAAGTGCATGCACACTAGCAGTACCAGCCTCAGTTTAGTTCTACAGAAATAACACAGCAAAATCAAAATGTATTACATTTTACAATACTTTTAGTTCCCTGTATTCATACATCAACTTCAATTCATTTCAATGCTTTGTCTTAACAGGATCTCAGTCTTCCAAAGACTGGTATGGAGCAGATGGTGGAGAACCAACAGCTGCACGCTGGGAACTCGTTCCTGCCACACACAGTGCCTTGGGAAACAAACATAGCATACAACCATTAAACCTCATAGCCAGTGTGAGGGGATATATCTCAGACTGTGAGGAAAGTCCTTCTGATCAAGGACACTGCAATCCAGACCCCTCCACAGCTGAACTGCCGCAGCTCTACAAGAACCATTGGTATCATCATCTGCAGCAAGCCTCATCCAGCCCAGCCTCATCCAGCCAAGCCTCATCCAGCCGAGCCTCATCCAGCCCAGCCTCATCCAGCCAAGCCTCATCTAGTCAAGTGCTCTGTAAAAAAGAAGACACAGTGAAACACTGGATTTTCTAAGGAAAGACAAGAACAACTAGACAAATTAATTTCTTTATTTGGCAAGATGGTTGAAAAAAATAGACTCAGTTTTGTGTTTTTGTAAGCTGTGTTGCTTTTGCTTTGTTTTCAATACAGAGGTTTTTCATTTTGACCACAATTTGTTTTGTATAAAAGACAAAAATGACAACGGTTATCTTGCTGAAACATAAACAATTAAAAATGTCATCGCATGAAAACAAAACTTTCTGATTTACGTCATGTTACACAATGGAAAGTGTACAACAAAGGAATGAAATGCACAGAAAAGAATGATCACACAGTTTACAAGGCTGCATAATTGTGGTGTCTCAGCATGATTGGCAGCCGAACTGATGCTTTCCCCTGATTTGGACACAACTTGTCCCTCTGAAGTCCACATGGTCTTGTGGTTTTGGAGGATCATCCAACAGAATGTCCTCCTCGATGGTATCTCCTTCCGTGGCACATATATTGTGCAGGAAGGTACAAGCAAGAATGACCGCAGAACAAAAACCTGTGTCCACCTCTAGAGCTTTAAACAGCGTTACCCTCCACTTTGTCTTCATCACTCCAAAGGCCCACTCCATCACAGAATAAGCGAGAGAATGATGTCTGAACTGCTTTTGGTGGTTTTACCCCTGAGCAGCTGCCTGAAAGGGGCGATGACTGTAATGGGAGTTTCGAGATATGCATAGCCTCCATCACCTTACAGAAAATAACCAGGTGGAAGAGATTGTGCATGTCATGTACTGAACCGGGATATCCAACAAAAAATGTCCATAAACAGTCCTGATGCATTGCCTATTGCTTGCATTTGAATTGAGTAATATTGTTTGTAGTTGAAATGATCAATGTAGTTGAATTTTGGTTTGTCTGATTCTAATGTGGTACCCATCTATGGCTCCCACAGCTTTGCTAAAGGCATAATTTTCTACCAGTCTTGAAAAGCCTTCACTAACTTCAGCTCAACAATGGTATTGATGTTTGGGAAAAAGAAAACCTTGTGTTTGTTCTGTCTGATGACTGCTGCAATTCTTTGTATGATAACATGTACAATAGATTTTAGAACATCAAATACCTGAGCTGTGACCTTATGTGATACCCGGCGAGCAAGCCAGGAAAGAAATATTATCCCCAGCCACAGTCTCGGTGCAGGTGGAGAGTGGTGACAAACGTGTCGAAGGCTGCTCTGGAAATTCAGAAAGTTGGTTTGAGGTCCTCATTGTCATCCAGGTTTTTAACATCAGTGTGTTTGTGTTACCAAACCAATACCAAAATGACTATCTGATATGAAATAGCTTTAATAATAATAATAACAATGAATGAGGCCTGTCTTTCAGCGTTTTTTATAGCCTTGCGGTCTTGTGCCCTCGCAGACTTGACGTGATGGCAGGATGTATGACTAAAGTCCACGAGGGTGCAGCCTGCAAGTCTGGGGCTAAATCCCAATGCCTCCCCTAAGGCCTAAACTCTGAACCCTCATTGACTTGATTGTCGTCACCTGTCTTGAGTGCAAGAGGCTGCAAGGGCTTGAAATGGTATAAATAGGAATAGGACAATACTTTGCAAGATATCACATTACTTTGATGATACCAAAACGTGCTATGTATGATTGTACTTTCTTCACAGCCAAGGTGCTTAAGAGATCAACTGCCTGATATGGGACATCTTCCAGGCTCTTGTCTTACAAAGTGGACGAGGTAATTGGCAGATAATCAATTTGCTTGTTTTTGTCAAAACAGCATCAGTAAACAAAAATGAAAAGAAATGGTTGCACTGAAGCAGCAAAACTGAAAACTGTTATTATAAATTTGTCAGAGGAAACAGAGTCCCGACAGTTCTGATGGATTTCAGGATTCATCCTGAGAAAGGCGGCTTCATTATGAACTATTTCACTGTATAAACCTGGGATCTGTGTGTAACAGCTGTTGTGTAGAAAAAAACTAGAGAACATTAATTACTGTTAATGACCGATCCTGTCAATGTGTCAGGAAGTTAAAAAAAAGAATTTGTAGATGCACTTAGCATTTCTGCTGCTGTGAGTTTGCTGCAGGTATTTAATAGACTCAAACATTAATGTAACATGTTACAGACCTTGACTGAAGCTCATTAATAGTTATGTTCTATAATACTGAAATCATGTTCCTGTGGCTACGTGCACAACTCTAGAGTTAGAAAACAGCAGAGGAAGTCACTGCAGGATGGACACAACCTGTTTCAACTTCTCCCCTCTGGTAGGCGCTACATAGCACTATATGCCAAAACTACCAGAGACAAGAACAGTGTCTGTCCTCACATCATCACTTTGTTGAACAGTTAAATAAGTCATGTGGTGTCACAACAAATCCCTGACTGCAAATATTACAGTTTAACATACAGATTGTGGAATAACGTGCATATTGTTCATCTTTGTCAAAAGCATATCTACAGTGTACACACTGAATATAGACTTATATACATGTATTCATGTGCAATACATATGATATGTACATCCTTTACACAGCAGCAGAGGTAAGGATGATGAAACTGTACTCCATCTTAGACAACCCATCCTGCCCTCTCTGTGGGGAGCTGATGCATCTACAAAGCACTTTCAGCCTGCAGCTCAGCATCCTGCTGTTCTTCCTGTTACACCGGCCCTGCCCCAGCAGGGATGACACTGAAGAAACACACCTCTGAAAATTATACTGCATCGTTTTTCTTTTTTTTTTTAATTCTTCTTTGCGCCTAAGTATTACAGAGTCAGCACAATACGCACTTTCTTTCCATATGTCATAATGATCTACAAATTGGTCATTTGCAGATGAAGATTTACAAGTTTTACAATGCTTCTAGGCATGTATAAGCATTTTCTGTGCCTGGTGCATGACTTTGTGAATTTACTTAAGTGAACATAACACATCCATTGCACATGTCGCCAATTTGCCTTCTCTATTATCTTCTCTAATCGCATTCACTTGCTACATATTATATATATATATATTATAACATTCAAATTCTGCACATACAATTATCTTTTTGCATTGCATTCATTATTAGTGTAATTGTAGTCTAATGTAATGTAGTAATGTTGCACATACTGCACCTTTCACATCTTTGTCTCAAATTAAATTGACTTCATTTGACCTCAGAAATACTGGAAATTCAATTTTACAGGCTGTTAATTCATTTATTTATTCACCCATTTATTTCTACATTTTTTAGTCTAGTTCAAGACTGGATTCATGCTTCAGTAAATCCTACACACACCATCTTAATACTACATGTTGTAAAATAAGTTGTTCCCATCTTCTTTTATCTCATCCTGCATGTATATAATACAGGTCATACATCAGACAAGGCTACAAAAAACCTTTTCAAATATGATTATCATTTTGGTTGTGATGGGTTTTTGGAGTATCCTGCCTAAGTATTTATGTTTGTACAGTGAACATCATGCCCCAGTCACAAAAACCAGGATAAGCCATGTTTTGAGAAGCTGGGGCCTGTTTCACAAAATTGACTTGTAAGCACTTCTTGCACATACAGTAGTTCACAAATGTTGGCAGCATCGAAATTTTGCAACTCCTAGGGCTCTACCATGCTCATGCATGTGCTACAAGGATGGTGTTTATTTCATGAGTCAAAATAAGCGAGAAGAAAATGATGAATCATGTTACAAATTGCAGCTCAAAAAGAAATGACTGTGGCATGTAAAGCCTTTTCTCAAGCTTCTAGCCATTGAAATAAAGGACCTTTGACATTATAAGTTTTTAAAGGGGACATATAATTTTCTGTTATTTTTATATTGTTATGATGTCAGATGTCATATCAAAGGGTCCAAAACTTGAAGTAAATGTATGTAAAAATGCTACCTACGAGTCAAATCCTGGGGCTTCAACTGTTCTAAATACTGTGTTTGCAATGTTAACTCTACTTCATCCTGCTGATGACATCAGATCACATGCCCACAAACGCCCATCCATGCCATAGTCTTTGTTGCTAAGGTTTTTCCATGGGTTGTTCACGTTGTCCAGCTGCATATTTTGGATCGGATCAGGGGTTGAATATTTACGGATGTATTTGAGAAGTTCATATTTCGAGTAAAGAATGAGAAAAAAATAAGTGAAATCCCACTACGACGTTTGTTTATGTAGTCTCTCAAGCTGCCAGAAGTCTGCAGAGTTAAGCATCTTCCGGGAGCTGACAAATCAGAACAGAGTGGGCTCATCAGGAGGCGGGCCTTAAAGAGACAGGAGGTAAAACGGCGTGTTTCAGACAGAGGCTGAACTGAGGGGCTGCATAAAGAGCCAGTAGAAGAAAAAAAAGGAGTTTTTTGAACTGCAAATCATGCAAAGATATTCCAGTAGAGCCCCAGAATAAATAAAAAAAAGGCCTGGAAATGTTATGCCCCCTTTAAGTAGTCAGTCACACAATTAGTGCAGAAATTAGAAATGCGCATGGATATTAAGGAGTCAAAGACATTTCTGCACAGACTGCAGAATGTGATCAAAAATCTGGAATATATTATTATTATTATCATGTACACAGGAAGATAGATAACTATCATCAATAACTAACATATCCCAAATATCATCAATGTCAAGATTTTGTATTTCTCATAATTGGGATTCTGGTGTACATACTCAGTCTTAGCAGCAGAAGAAAACAGACAGCTGTGGATTACTTGTTACTTTCACTTACACACATGCTTGTTAACAGCCACGTGTCTGTGCATATGTCATTGTCTCACTCTGGTCCCCTGACACACACACACACACACACACACACACACACAAACTAAATGTAAAGCTTTTCTCACAGAAGGTCAGCCATGCGTTTCCTAATAAAATGTGATAGTGACCTGAAAACATGCACAGACACACAAAAGAGGACAACAATAGAAATAAGCTTTTACTTTTATCTGTCTAACAAACACAAACTTCAGGTGTTTGTGTGTGGATGCAGTTTCTAAAAATATAGCCATAAACTCTTAAAATAACCCTCTAACAAAGCTTTCTGAAAATAAGTTATTCCTAATTGGCTGATTTTGGACCTGTCTTGAGTTTTAAGAACGGGAGGTTTGGAGCTTTTTCTAAGACTTTGGCAATTATACTCTTTAATAAAGTAATATATTTTTGCACAGATGTCTGTGAGATGTTATATAAGAACAACTTATTAAATAGTCTTGACATATTTTTAACAGAACTTACTGGTTATGTACATTTAATGTCACAGTGTTTTGATTTTTTCTTGTTCTTGTGGACAGAAGCGACCACTGAGGACACTAAAGTAATGTTCTCTGTATTTTTTCAGGGAATTGGGGGATTTTAGGGGCCTGCAGGGGGAGATTGCATTCTCCAACATACTCATGATTGTTTTTTTTTTTACTGGATGGTGCCAGTATTTGTAGACTCAAATTAGACTTGAATTTTGCTATGTTTAGTTCAGCAACAAATAAATAAATAAAAGTATTTCTCTTCCAAACATATCTGTGCAGTATGGGTAAGGCAGTAAGGTAACATTTAGACCTTTGTATAGGTGGAAAAAAAGTTTAAAGTGAATAAATAAGATGTGAAAATCCAGAAGTTTAGACAGTTTTACATTGTTTTTGGTCTCTGGTCCAAATCTTCTGAGGGGAATCGAGTTGCTGTCAAATTCTGACTGCACCCCTGCTTTTGGATAACACTGTTATCTTAGCGCCGAGCAAAGATAAAAGGTGACTCCACCAATTTTCAAGTTGATTCTTATGGTTCCCTGTACTAAAGTACCCCCCTTCATCCAGCTGCAAAAGTCCGCCAGATGATATGTTTCGAGATCTGCCTCGGACTACAAACTACTTTTCCTCATTGTTTGTAGAAGCACCTTCAAGGATTGTCAAAGGGAGGTCTCCAAACTCAGGGACCAAAACCAAAATCCATCCGCCATGCTGTTTTCTCACCAGCACTAGGGAAGAGCAGACAATAAAATATCAACATCTCCGATGCGTTGTTACAGCTGCAGCTGAAAGACAGACGCTGCAGCATCGACCGGTGCCCAGTGACAACTGGCATGTTGTCTTTGGCAGACACACCACGATGGAGGCAGAATTAAAAACTCTTATGCAAAAAACTTCACAGTGCTTCACAGTTCTTTTGGATAAACCTTTCCGTTCCATACCACTACAATATAACTGGACTCGATGAGGAAAGACTTTTTGTGAATTAAAATAAGCCTTTGGTAAAGAGACATAATGCTTGTCGATGCTAACTTGTCTCTGCTGGGAAATGCATTTGCCACCTGCCCTCCATATACACACCCACAGCAGCCTTGGATGGGACTGTGTGCAGTGCTTTCTGGTCGTTGAAGGATTTTCCTCCTTAGAGCGATAAGGAGGTCTGCAGTGTTTTTCTCAGTCTTCGTCATAGGGCAATGGTTTTGAAAATAATTGCATATTTCTGCTACATACAGTAGTTGACCTAGTTTTAAGAAATCTTTGTATTTACAGCTCTAAAATTCCTCTTTAAATAAAGTAAGGATATCATTGAAACCATACAAAACACGACAGGAGGCTATCAGGTTATGGTGTCAGTCCCTCAGAATTAAATAGCAAATCAATCAAACACTTAATAAAATGTTTCTTTGTCAGGTGCGATTGCATAATTATAAAATTACATACTGTATGAAGTCAACCTCCCTCTGGGCACCCATTACATTATCCACCACTATACTGAATATATTGACTAGTGCATTAAGATAATACGTGCTTATTCGCTCTAAAATAGCTGCTACAAAGTGCTTAAATGTGATTAGACACAGGAACACTCAAGACTATGCTCTTTCCACTCTTTATTATTTATATTGCATGCAATATATATAACATAGTATATTGTAAATTTGTAATGATTTGTATATTTTATGTAGGCATTTTCAGTTCTCAGTTATATCACGTTCAGTGTAATAGGGCATTTGTTCCCTCACGTATTGAATCTTTATGTGCGGTGAGAAAGCAGAAGGACAGGAACATATACATTAGTTGTGGTGGGGATAAACCTGTGACTTATTTTGTAGAACATGGCATAAAAAACAAAGATTTACCCATCTATTAAAAAGCGGCACACCACTGATTTAGTCTTGCACTTCTATAAAGTTGTGGCAAAAAGAAAGGTGACAAAAAGAACGGTTAAAATCAAAGAGGAGGCCTCGATATGACTTTTAGGGCGTTCTCAAACCTGTAGTTTGTTTGCTCTGGTCCCTATCAGTGGTTTGAGGTTAGTTCCCACCACAAATGAACTGCTCCAGGATGTGTTTGTGACCTCAAAGGGTCTCTGTGAGGTTGGCCAACAACTGATTATGAGTATTGTGTTCAATACTACCCAAACAAATTGCACTGAGAGGAAAAACAAGCTAGATCAACCGAACTGAACAATGCAGGTTTGAAAGGTTTGTCAAGTTCCAAAAACACTTGATCTTACACTTCCCATAAAGCAACTTCATAGCATCTTTCATTAGCGATGTCATGGGTGACTTTTTCAAACTTTGAAAAGCCTCTTTAGAGTCGTGGAAGACATTTTTACAACAGCTGCAAAGGCTGTGCTGTACTTCTTGTGACAAGTAAACTGACTCTCACTTGCATAACGAGACAAAATGATAGATAGTAACACATTTTGACAATATCTGTCTACCATGAATGCCTCCCTACACAGGTAACAAAGGTGAAAAAAATATAGGGAACGCTTGTCAATATGATGCAATCTAGTACACAACTACACCCTGAACAATTAACAGAGCACATACAGTATATGGACGCATATCAACACCTCTGATGAGTTCGTTTATGTATTCTTCAGTGAGATCATTAACCAGAACTCGCTAATACATTCGAAGCTGCTCCTAATTATGACGCTGAATCTGGCTGCTCATTAAATGTGTTTCCTGAAGTATCACTGTGGCTGGCCACTGAGTTCATGCATTCTCATTTTAGCGTATACCAAGGGACTGGCTGTGGTAACTGGATGTACTGCCTGGATTTCAGGACAACACAAGTAACCAGATCATCCATAGCTTAGACCAGATTTGCAACTGACCCAAATTTTGCGTAATGCTGAAAATGTTGCTGTCTGCTCTACTTTGTACGGGTGACTTTTCTGATGTTTTCTTGTGTCTTGGTTAAAATTAAGTTAAATAAATGAGGACATACAATGGATAATTAATTAAATGCTGTGTAAATAGTGCTAATAAAAGCACAGTTAAGATCATAGTGGCTATTTTTGTGCTTTTGTTTACTAGTGTTTTCCTTATAATGAGGTATTTTATTTATAATGAGAGTTTTGTGACACAGCTGTTTCCTTTGACAACAAGAAAAATGAATTAAGATAGCACATAAGGAATTTTACTTTGTTAAAAAAAATGACTTTCCCCACAAGCCACAGTCACAAATTGGCAAGTACACACATAGAGGACATGCAGATTCAAAAGCAGTGGCTCATTGGAAACCAGAATCTCTTTGTGAATTGCATTTTGTCATCGCTGTTTCTGCTCCAGCTATTTTATTTTTCTGCGTGAAGCTGAGGCTCTCTGGATGCTTGCCAGACGGCGGCTGGAGCTCAGCATGTCTCAATTCAAATCAAAGTCTCTGTGCATCAGTTCAGTACATTACAACATTATTACAACATTACAGTAAGTGGGCTCCACAGTAGTGATGATGGTTGTGGCTATTGATGACAATCTAGCAGAGTGCATCAATAATGCAAGGTCTTATCTGCACTCTTCTTGAACTGTCTTGAAATAAACCGAGCAATGTGAGGGCACAGATGGAAATTGTGTATTCTCTCTGAAGGTAACTGCTCAGACTTTCAATTACTTGTAACACAGAGGAAGCACACAATCCTTCAAAAAATATTAAAAATGAAAGGTTTCCTTGGGCTGCATATTGATTATTTGATTCTCTCTATGTTGCCCTGCTTACATTCAGTGTGCAGTTGTGATGTGTAATACCAATTTTTATATCTTTGTACTTCTTAGTTTTATTGCTTAAATATTGTTTTAAGTTGTCTTAATACCTCTTTTATTTATTTGTCCTTGATTGATGGACCTCTGCGTTATTCCAGCTTTTAACAGACACCTAATAAATTGGATAATTTTATAAATTTACAAAAGAATACTGTATAAATTAAGCCTTTTATTTAAATTAGGTAATTTTAAGGTATTTCTTCAATGTTTTCTCATTTTTTGTGCAGATTTGTACATTTATTTAACATTCTAGCAATATTTTATATATTTTTTTCTATTTTACAACAGTTTGACTGTAAAAATGGAGATAATATCTACGGTAAATATATGTATTTTTAAAAGAAATTATCCATAGAATAACTATAGGGTTTTTTTTTTTTTTTTTTTTTTTTTTTACCGTTATTTGACGGTAAGTGTCTGGCAACCTTTGCAGAAAGTTTCCTTAATTTTACATTCAGTAATAGGATGTGTATTTTTTTGTGTTTTTAAATTCTATGTAATTTAACATTCAAGTTCATTAAGAAATTAAATAATCCTGTTAAAAAAACTATAATATTCTATTATATGAATTTACAGATTGCAAGCTTTATTTTATGATGAATATTTTTGATACAAATCAATTCACTTTTGGCATTTACATTTAATGTATAAAACAACAACAATAACAACAACAGTAAAATAATACATATACTTTTCTATGATGATTTTCTATGGTTTTACATTCTATTTGAGGTCCAGTTCAGTCGGGCGAACTGGAACTGGAATTGCCCCTAATGTAAAAAAAAAAAAAGAAAAAAGGTATCACTACTTGTTTCATTCATTTTTATTTCTGGGATCTCTTATAGAAGCTCTTTTGAATCTGAGTTGTGTCACATCCTATTTTTATTGTGCTGAGTTTGGCTTCAAAGAGAGACTGAAGACGAACTTTCCCAAAATAGAAACACAGCGCTGAATATTAGCACTGCATAAATTTATGTAGACTCATTGCAGGTAGATATTGTTAATTTATTTGCACGCCATCCCTTTGGGATATGGAAGTTGAACATAACATGTGGAAAACAAGAACTCAGAACAATAACAACAGCATTGGCTGCAGGGATGAAAGTCTAACTGAAGTTGGAAATTTGGAGCTTAAGAAATCATTTGATCTGTCAGAAAGGTGCAGATATCCTCCAACAAGCTCAAAAAGCTGAGCCTGGTTCATTTCAAATGTGTTGGCAAAGGAAAGGGAGGTGAAAACGCTTTTCCACAAGGTAACACAAGCAAACACATGATACCTTCGACCAGTTTTAGCCATGCAATAAGCGTTGTTGTGTAAACAGCACAACTACTGTAGTTCAGCTATCATGTCTGTGCAAACTGCAGAATTTAAAGCACAGTATTGGTTTTAGCATCACTGTGTCACTCTGTCTGAATTCATCGCTGCAGCATGTCTACTGTGGCCTAACAGCCTTGAAACAGTGGAGTGAACAATATGCATAAAGACACCTGCTCCGTGGCTCAACGCAACAAATTGCTTCACACCCATAGAGGGACTTAATGAATCCCGGCAGAGAAGAAAAACATCTGGCACAGTTAGACTGCATCAGCTCCAATCTCAGGGTAGCTCTGTGTCTAAAAGTATTTTTTATTCTCCTCCCAAACAGAGCCAAACATCACATCACCTCTGTGCCATCTCTAATTCAATGGATTTTTTTTTTATGTTCACAAGCTGCAGAGTCAACGGATCCTGCTCAGCACATTGTACTGTGGAATAAATACTGAGTAATGAAGCATGTCACAGTAGACATCTTTATACATGATCCATTTATAGAGAGGGTGCTAATCAATTAGTAGAAGAGTGTCTTTGTACCAAGGGAATATTGGACTGCTGGCCAGATGATAGATGTGCTTTTCACTAGGCTAAATGGAATGATATATTGTAATGGTATTGAATAAGCATAAAATAAAACTCCACTTCCATTAGCTCTGCTTTTATTCAAACTTTTGTTTTGACCATTTTAAAGTCTGTTTTCTGTTGATACCGGAGTATTAAGTTGCTATTCTGATTCTGCATTTCATTCACCTACTCAACACTAAATATATTATATGTATTATCAATACACTCACTCATGAATGCTGCTCACTGTGGAGACATGATTCTAATTTTTAATCTTCCTGCACTCACACACTGTGGTGAATAACTAAATGTGAAATTAAAATCGCCCATGGTTATGGGAGCAGTCGGTGAACTCCTGCTGTTAGTGCTGCATACTTCACCAACGTGTCAGCCTTTTTAAGATCCTGTCTGCAGTGGAAACAGTCATTACAATTAAATTGTAGTTGGATTTGAGTGCATTTGCAGCAACATGAAAGCGATGATGAAAACAGAGATGAAATACGATGATAGAGCGGGAGGGGCCTGAACCCGTGGAGTGTTGTGCCCCAGGATTTTTGACGAGCCCCCAGGCCACACACACACACGCACGCACACATATACACACATACAGAAATGCTTCCTCTTGAGTCTGACTGGCTGATCAGGACAAAACTCAGAGACAGATACAACACAAGTTCACTTTCTGATGCTCTCTCATTGGCTTATGGTATTTACGTCAACGCTCAAGTCAGGTGAGTGTCAAAACATCACTGCACACCAGAACTGGTAAAAGGTGCGTCAGAGGAAACACAACTCAACTAAGAATGAGAAAAAACACACACTTTCTCTCTTACAGCTGGAATATTTATTAGTTGACAATGTTTCCGTCAACAAGACCTTCATCAGGTATGTTAGAATTAAGACGTCATGCTGGGAAAGGAGTGTGGGCTAATGTAGGTATACACTTTATAATATCATATGCACAGACCCAGAGTGGACATCAGGAGCACCAAGAGTATTTCTGGTGGCCAGATGATTCATATCAATATTAATAAATGTCTTCATATATCCTAAAAAAGCTGTGACTATGGTTTCCTTTGAGCACAGTAAACAAAGGTCACTGATGGGACAAGAACTTAGAGTTTTGAGACTGATTAATTGACCAAATTGAGAATTAAATTCAAGCTGTAATATTTCCTCCAGACATTAAAGGTAAGGTGACGTGTGGCTGAGAATACTGTGGCACTAAAAATTGAAGCAGCAACCCACTGTGACAGGAAACACTGAGAGCTTGTCATGACATTGACAAAGAATTTGCGTCATGGCCGTTACCTGGTTAGCTTAATAACATCAGTATTGATGTCCATACCAATCTGTGTTGTTTATTGAATGGAATTGAATTCCCTAATGGACATTATGACACTTGAGCTAAAAGCAGAATAGGAAGATGTAAACAAGAGAAGTAAAAATAATAATAATAATTACATAAGGTCCATAAAACTGCTAATACAAATGGAAGAGGGCACAAAAAGACGAGAACTGGACAAAGACATCAAATAACTGAATCAAAAATCCCAGAATAAGATGCAGTTCTCTGAAAACTGTAATAGGACAATTAAGATGAATAGGCTGGATATGTCATCTTGTTCCCTTTTGTGTCATGTTGATTATGGTATCATATTCGACTGAATTACTGAATTGCAGACAGATTATTATTATGTACATAGTTATTTATCTTAGAGAATATCAGATCAGAAAGAGAATGATATTGAGGGTTGAGAAGACGTCCAAAAATCATCCGTTTCAATCGTAATGGGGATTTGTGGGTGTCAGGTTTAGAAGTTAATTCATATAATTTGCTAAAAGGCCAAATGGATTTAACTTCTCTTAAGAGCTGACTTTATCAAAAATAATAGATATGAAATCCTCGCATAAAGTAAGCTGTTACAACTTGACAGTTCTGAAAGTCATTTCATAGTCATGGCCATTTTCAATAAGAATGAGATCTTAAGGGTATTATCAATATTAAATGAAACAACTAACTGAAAATGTATTAGCATAAACTCCCAGTGTGGTATTCTTTTATTTTCACATAATCACTACAGTTATCCCCTTTCCATAGCTGTACTTATAAGACAGTACTTTTTCAAATACTAGGTCAAACATCATTAAAATCTTATAAAATTTCTCTATAGTACATGTGTTACAGGCTCAGTTCTCAATTCATCACAGCTGTCTTACTGCGGGGCTTATTCCCTTTGTGGATTTAGTGTCTCTGCCTCTATTCTCCCTGTAATTACAAAAAGTCTTAAATAGACCCGTGCATTAATCATTTTCTGTCAGCCATGTACCCATACTGTACGATGAAGTGTGTCATTGCACCAGTTCCCAATGCAGCAGCAGACAATCCTCGATTCCAGAAAAGTGGAAATGGGATCCTGTTCATTGCTTTGAATGTAGGTTCAAGATATAGACTCTATATTCTGACACATACTCTACGTGCCCATACACCAAGTGATTACGTTTAATGTGAGTTTCTAACACAGTTAAAATATAGCATTGGAATTTAACTTTGAGCTCCAAAACAAAGCATAATTGCATTCTTTAGACACTGTCTGAGGATTTTTTTTATGGGTTTGTCAGGTTTTTGTGTGCAATTCATCTCCAGTTTGCAAGGAAAAGAACACTTCGATATGCAGCGCTGCAGGACCTCCTCACTATTTCCTCTTCAAGAACGTGCACAATCCCTTGTGTATCCCCCTACCCTTGGCCCTATACCATCACTAGTCCTCCAACTCTCTACAGAGACCTCTGTCTCATTCATAATTAATGGCCAACGTATAAAAAAGGTGAAGGAAAGCACCCCCTGAGAATGAGCTTGAAAACAGACTTGAAGAGTTACATGTTGAAACAGAATGGTAATGTGAGAAAGGTATAAGAAGAGAATTAAAGCATGGTGCTGCATAAGCCAGGGGTTTTGATTAGATCATCTTCCACTTGAAGAGAAGTCAGAGAGGTAATCAGAATAGAAGTACGGAGGTCTAGCCAGCTAATTCACCATGGACAAAAAACAAATGGTCCCACCTGTCGTTTTATGACAAAGTAAACATTCACAAGTGGATGATGTACAATGCTGTTGAAGTACTGCTTCTGTCAACAAGTCCTCCAAATTAAACAACCAACTATGTGGTTTGAACATTTGCACTCCAGAACAACACACAGGAGTGTTTTCTAATCTGCTGCTGTTCTCTATCAGCGGTAATTGGCACAACAACGTCAATTGTCTGTGATTTCCAAAACTGTTACAAATCACAGTTAAAAAATAATGTTTTATGATGTGACAATGCTGTGATTAAAGGTCTGGTTAGGTTTAGGTTAAGATCATGGTTTGGTTAAAGTGGTCACTTTTGGGTGGGTTAAAGTTACTACTTCCTTAAAGTTAAACCTTTGTCATCACGGCAATAATGATAACCATGGGGTTAAGGTTAGGGGACAATCATAGTTTGTTGTTTTTAAAGAAATTGTCCCAACTCGTGGTTAGAAAGAGGAAAATGAACTTTCTCTGGCAAAGTCCACTGTTGGGTTATAGCCACCATCATCATGCAGATATAATGATCTTGTTATCTTAAGACAGCAAATGGTGCTCATATTTTTTGAAAAATGAATCATGTTTTCTCATGATAAATGGATTGCACTTACAGTATATAGCACTTTTCTGCCTTAATGGACAAAATACTTCACATTTTGCCTCTCATTCACCCATTTGTACCAATGTGTTAAGTAAGGTGCTGACCCAGCTATTGGGAGCAACTTGGGTTTCAAGGACACTGAGACATGTGGACAGGAAGAGCAAGAGTTTGGAACACAAACCCTGTAATTAATGGATGGCCTGCTCTACCTCCTGAGCCACAATCATGGTCACAATTTAGATGAGTGTCTCATTATTTTGGTATAAGGTTGCCTCTACTAAACCCTGTCTCCCAGAAATTCTGTTTTCCCAATTATGTGTTGCATGGAAACACACAAAGCGCAGGACTTTGATGCAGCAGTACTACATGCGGGTTAGGTTGAGGCAACAAAAGCAGCTTGATTAAGGTTCAGGAAAGGTTGTGGGTTTTGGTTAGATGTTAAAGTAAACACATCCTGTCTCCGGCTTCAAGTCACTTTTGATGTCTTCATTATTAAACCATGACAACTTCCTTAACCTTAACAAAGTGCTGCAAGCGCCCAAACATCACCACAAAAACATTAATCATGCTTTAGTTGCTACAAACAGATATTGTGTCGTTAGGATATAAATGTAGATATTTTCCAATGTGTTCAATATCAAAATTTGCAGTTTGCCAGATACATTAATTAACATTGTTTCCTAAACAATGTAAAGGATTTGCCTGGTGATTTCCTATATTTCTTTCAAATCTCATGTGCAGAGCCAAACCAACAATGAACTAATCTACTTACAAGTATTGTGTGCGTATCTAAAGCCTGACATATCTTATTCTTCTGTGTGGTAGATCTCCATTGTTGTCCGAAAATGATGAAAAGCCACACCACTGCACTGAGTGACATGTTCCTTATGTTGGTTTGTTTAGAACCGGCTTCAGAGACTAATAACAACAATCACGTTTTCAGTCTCAAGAGAGTAGTTCCAGTAAGGTAGATGCTATTGTGCAGGAAAGCGGGAACGTGTTTACACACACAATACCTGTAAGTAGGTTCAAGTCGTTGGTTTGGCTCCGCACATGAGATTTGTTGACAATAAGAAAATTATAGAAAATTGTCAGCTTTATCCTTTAATAGAAAGCAGATTTTTTCTTTTAAGACATACTTGCTTTTGCTAAGTATGGATTGCTCTGTTCTGTATAGGTGCATTTTGACCTAAAAGTAGTCCATATTTCAATCCTGTTCCCTATTTCCATTGTGATGCTCTTCATGACATCACTCCACGATTATGTGTTTTGGAAAGGGAAAATAACTTAAAGCATAAACTTACATTATCTCGCAAAGCAGTCTTATTAAAAAAAAAAATAGGTCAATGGGAAACAAATTCATACTGAGCGGTTTCATTACTGTGGTTATTGTTATGTGAAAATGGAAATGTGAAGTGGTCAGTTGGCCATTATGGCTTGGACGTCTTTTCCCCTCCTTTTTCAAAAACTAGGACACCATCTGCAGTTATATTTTTCTGTTTGGAGAAATAACAATTTCCTATTACAGAAATAAATAAAAGTAAAATGATTAACTCTCATCAGCCAAGCTCCAGGAGCATAGACAGTTCTGGGGATCCATCAAAGAAAGAAAACAAGCACTGTGTTCGTCTCATCTCTTAAGGGAACGACTGCATCCCCTCACACTAATATCCCTCCTCCGAATAGGAGGTAAGAAGAAAACAGATCAGTGGATGTGGTCATTGCTAATGAAGACGGCAAATGACGCCATCTCGCTTTGTGGGGAGTTCTATTTAACGATTGTGAGTGGCTGTCGAGCTGGCTGGCATAAGTGCAACACATCAGAAGTTTGTTTGAATAGCCTTTGCTCAGCTAGGCATTGAAATTCTGAGCAAACAAAAAAATGAAGCTGTGACAGTTTCAGAATGTACAAATAAACATCCAGGCTCTCTCTAGGAATAGAAGGAAATATGAGTGATGATCGAAAGGGAATTGAAGGAGAGATACACCTTGCTCTTCTATTTTCCGATGCTGATTGAAGGAAGTAGAGACAACACATCTCTCTGATCAGCAGACTGATGGGAAGATTGTGACATCAGGAGGTCAGGTTTGGACTGACACAGCACTCCTCTCTGACCAGGACAGCATCCTCCTCCACATGCACTGCAGAGCTCTTGGCTGCCTCGGCAGGGAATAATTCTGTCATGTAGATCAAAGAGAAATCGATCATCATACCTACATATGAATGAGAGCAGAATAGCAGTGAGGAAAAGATACGACAGATTAAAAAGAATTACTGAGTGAACAAAGTCAGAGTTGTTCTGTGCTGTCACTGTAGACGAACATCACACACATCGCCAGGGCATTCATTTAGTGATCCTGCATCTATGTATTGCTTTCCGAATACAAATTTGGAGTTTATTTGGTGTCAAAAAAAATGATCAAACACAACCTAGAAAAATGTATTCCAGATTGTGCCGAGGAAACGAGTGTATTAATACACCTCAATCAACAGAGGCAAAAATAGAGTGACTAAAATAAGAACAGGTTTTGAAGAAAAAAAATAATTGTTATGTAACATCAAGCACATTATCCGCGGGACACAGATTATAAAAGAGTCAGGGGGATTAGTACACTTGGCACCCATGTCGGCAAGGACCATGTGGCAGGACTGAAAGCACAGAATCAGCTTATTGTAGGGATGGAGAGCTTTTTCTGTAAGCATATCCACCGTAGCAGCTGATCTCTTTTAACAGATTTGATGTGTAGTGGTGGGGAAGGCACATTCCCTTTTTCTTTAAAGGGAAGTGCATCCAAGAAAAATGCCTCATATACCGATTTAACAGTCATTATTTATATATTTCTGTGAAATTACAACAATCTACAGGGCTGTGCAAGCTCGCCGACACTTATCACCATTTTTGTTACCATTGATATTGAAAATTTTGCTTTCTGGCTATCTAGGAAGATGACATCCTCATTCTTAATCAGCCTGTAAATATCTGATCTCTAACACCAAACCTACTCAGTCAGTGGACAAAGATGTTGAATATCCAAGCAGCCATTCTCACCTCTTCTGGAACCAAAAGGAGACCATCACTCTGAGTGTGAACCATACCATTGGTCCCATAGGTCCAAAGCAAATATTGATCCATTTTCCATAAATGGGCACTTAGCAGCCAATTATAAACATACAGTATAACCTCCTTTCTCCATAGTGTTAAAAAAAAGAAAAAAAATCCCCAAGGCCAACAATAAAGAGAAGTATTAGCAAAATAACCATCATAGCGGCTGCAGCCCACAAGTACACACTCAATGAAGCAAAAAGAGTTGTCACACACTGTGTAGAGCACAAATACACAGCATGGTGGTTTTTGGCGTTCTCTTCTGGACCGTGACCTTCAACCCGCTAGTTTGTTGGTGCACTCCCTTATTTGAACCACATTCCTTGAGCTTTGCAACACAACACGATCTTCCCCAAGTTCAATTTCTCTGCTCGCTTGCTCATTCTTGATGCATAACCAATCTAACCAGTCTCTCTTGTCCCACTGTACTCTTCAAAAGGTTTTTAATTATGATGTGCTTGGGGAACGAGGGCTCGACAGTCACAGATGAGAAAGGCCACTTCTCACTGAGGGTCACTGCTGAGAATTCCATCGTGAGCCTTTTAGCATGCATCTGTTTGGTGTGTGTTCAGTCTTCGTACCTGTGCCGAGGTATAATAATGCTGTCCTTGGACATATTGCAGCCTCTTGACTTTGAACTGAAGTTCTTTGAGAAATTTAAAGCGTAGCCATACACACAACTACTCTCCTGAGATTGAAAACATTGATCCATTGATGTTTTTTTAATAGTTTTTGACAACAACAGAGGTCTACGGCACAGAGGAATAAGATATATCAGGCTTCCGATGCACGTACTATAGTTGTAAGTAGATTGGTTCATTGTTGGATTGGCTTTACACGTGAGATTTGTTGATGATAAGAAAAATATAGAAAATTTCCAGCCAAATCCTTTAATGCATCATTGTATTTTGGTAACTGCTTATGTGGGTAGAGTGGTATATATTTCATTAGTTCTGTGGCTAATTGCACAGTATTTAAAACTCTCGGCTCATGCCAGCATAATCTCGTTCTATGGTTTTACTGTCTGTTGCTGTACAGACCTCTGCTTCATGGTGACATTTTGGTGTTCAACTGTTGGACAGTGACACATTTCCTATCACACCTCGACCTTTCATGCATCAAAAGGCCACGTCTCCCGCTTTCTAAAACAGGATACATGCTTTAGAGTGGATACAGTAACCTTCAAATGCTCTGTGATAAGCTAACAGAAGAGAGGGCCTTTACTTATTGATGTTGAGATTCGCTGGGCACTATGGACAAACTCTGGTAGCATACTGTTGGATGGTTTACAGTATGTAGTATATACAGCTGAGAGTCCTGGTACTTTCACTATGCAACAGATCAGAACAAGGTATAACTGGCATGACACCCAGAGAGCCCCCTGTCAACATTTCCTGTCTCCTTCAAACTACAACACTGTGAAACACATTCCAAACATTTTTCAAGCTAATTATCTTAAAATGTCACTGCAGTCAAACATAGCTTGCAGGTAATTTCAGGCAATGGTTCAGGCTGGCTGCCTGCATGTAATGCCAACATTGATGCTTGGGTTAAATTACTGACAGCAAACCTTGTAGGGAAAATGCATTTTGGAAGTTTGTTTTCCATATAATAATAATAGCACAACACTGTGATAAGTAATAAGGTGAGTAGAATGCCAAGACATTTACTATAAATGCCAAGTGCGATGCCTTTTCATCTGAGCAGAAAAAAAACACACCTGTGAAATTGCTTGTGACGACAGAGCACTGGTCAGATAAGTACTCATTCTTAAAATGACTTTTGGCCATTGGTTACAGCACTTTTTTTCTAAAACTGCACACTAAAATTAGCAGCAGTAAAAAACATAGTAACAATGGCAATGTGATTACATTAGAAGCAGCTGATCCATTTCCTGGTTTTCAGGGTATAACATTGTACTGTAGAACTGTACAGCAGATCTCTACACAAGAGGGAATAAATACTCAGTGGTGCCTTTTATTTAAATATGATTCTCAGAAACAGCAAACTGCTGTTTCTGAGAAATACCTCCTAATAGCCACTTGAAGCAAAAACTGAAAATACTACACTTTTATCTTTTTGTACAGAATAAATTATATGTATATATGATAGTTTTTGAAGGAGCAGTGTTCCACTATTTTGGTTGACCTTATAGACCACATGATTAGCCCTAATGATTGAATTAATGTATAAGGGTTGTAATTACATGTTTTTAAGTTACTAAAGGGGAAATATCTTCAAATAGCCACAAAACAGCGTCTGTATTTCTAATCTTCAGTTTCAAAGATGACCATGTAGTTTACATGAAATCTGCATTAATTGATCTTTTCAGGTTTACTAAGGTAGACGTGAAGAACTGTAATGTTTTTCCTTTATTTCTATTGGTTAATTACTTCAATTTCTCCCCAGTCTAATCCCCCTCATCATCACTTCTACTTTTCCATGCTGGTAATTGCTAAGTTCCTCTCACTCCCGCATTCTTACGTCATCATATCATATCTATATGGCTGTTACTGTAAAGATATATGATGTATTGCCATCATGCCATTGACTTTTTGACAGTTGTGTGCTATTTGGAGGTGGCTTAAATGTATGACAGTGTTGCTATCTTTTCTTTTTTGATATTTTGATGGGTTTAGTTGCGGTTAATGTGGATTTTGCTGCAATATGTTTGATAACAATGTAAGATTTATGATATATCAATACTTTTGTCTGCAATTTACTTGTGTTCATTCTTTATTTCTTGACCTTTAGAGAGTTTGAAGTAATATCAATGTTGCTATAATGTAAGTATGAAAACACTGTAAGATTTATTGGTTGATTAACCTGGATGATGAAGTGCATACTTGGGATAGTTCAAGGTACTCATTGGCTCATTGGTTTCTATTATCCTCTGATTGGATGATTGAAGCAGCTGCTTTGTCTGCACAAGTGTTAAAATGCTGCCCATACAACTGATGAAGATCTGACAGACTGAAATTAATAAATATTCCAGCAGTAAGAGACAGTGCGATTGCATAATCATATCTGACCAATCATATTTGTGCCTGCATTCCCAAAGCGAGTGCTTTTATATGTTGCTCAGACCTACAATCGCACAACTCACCAGATCACCGGAATGAGCTTAAAGTTCATTTTCATCTGCAGCTCTAGTCCTCTGACACCAACATCCAGGCTCCTGTAGAACCCCAAAGTGTTGAATATTAAATACATGAATATGAAAAAAGTGATCACATGAATAAAATGTGTAAAATATATACATTAATCAATAATTAGTGAAATAGGAAGTTAGTAAACCCTCAACTCATTAATATAAAATGTTATTTTACATTTTTTAATTATATTTTCATAATAAAATAGTTTTATAGCACTTTACTTTGACATTGTTACTTACTTGTAACATTTTAAGATATAAATGTATATTTTGACATTAAAATCAAGTCCTATGAAACTTTATTATTCAAATGAATGATTTGAGTTTTAATAATTTCTTCATTTATTTCACCAATTGTTGTTTCATTTATATATTTCATGAGATTATTAATTGTCTTATTTATTTATTTATTGTTGAGCACTTTAAAGTTCTGTAGGGTCAAAAACTATAGACTAAAGGACAACAATATGATTATAACACCAAAGTTGAAAAATAGTGGAATTTCACTTTAAAACAAGAATGGCATGTCGTATAGAATATAGTAAAATAGTAATAATCTTGTTATAATCTGTGTGTCGTATTTTCTTAAAAGTAAGCAAAAGCCCTACATCCCTCCACCCAGAATGCATTTCATATTATTATAATATTGTAATTGCAATCTGTTACAGGAATTTGGCCAGTCACTAGCTGTGGATGTGACTCAGTGCCGTCTGGTCTCTGGCTTCTTTATTAGCTGCCTGTTTATTATGGTTTTGGTGACAAGTGACAATGCATTTTTAGAGGTGCTTTATTTTTTGGATTTCATTTTAATTCCTTCCTTTGTATTTATGTCATTGACTGCTGGCTGCAAG
This sequence comes from Euthynnus affinis, assembly GCA_029490765.1. Taxonomy (NCBI): domain Eukaryota; kingdom Metazoa; phylum Chordata; class Actinopteri; order Scombriformes; family Scombridae; genus Euthynnus; species Euthynnus affinis. The sequence continues at coordinate 27,656,676 of CM055850.1, forward strand.
CCATATTGCCCCTTGGGAACATGCAAGCTTTACTCTGCTGCTTTTTTTTGTAATTTGTGACTTTGTTTTTAATCTGAGCAGAGGAGAGACTGCACTGCAATGATGATGGTATAGAGACAACATTATTATAGGAAACTCCTTGAGAGGGATGTGGATACACAGATTTACAGCTGGAAGCTTTAGAGAAGAATATAACTCATCTAACAACAAAAACTGCAAGAGGCTGCAGAGTCATTAATAAGTGTCAAACTGATGATGACATCAATCAGTCTTGTTGGTGTTAAGATTTGTGTATGAAGAATTAAGTGAATGAGGAAGATGGTGATTGTTATGACGAAAAGACCCTCTATAAGTGATGTGATCTTTACATACACACAAATGTAATTCTGCTTATAAATGACGTTTTATGCAATGCACATTTTTTTCCACAATAACTGGTTTATACACGTGGTTAAAAGCAGGTAAACGCTTTTACTTGCAGTGAGATATTTTGTCATGTTATGCAATCTGTGTCCATAGAATGAATGATGGCTCCTATTTCAGTGATAGAAAGTGTCCCCATATGCCTTGTAGTCATTTAGGGTTTATGGGGAAAAAAACATATTTCTGATGGACTCTAAACCATTATATTTATTTTCAGCGTCCAGCAGCCAGATTGTTCATTTATGTTATATGGGTTAGGATGGGCTAACTTCGCTGGAGCGTTTTTATCGGATGAATGGGCAGCCCGCTTGCTCTCACAGCTGGCGCACCAGCAGAGCAAGTCTTTACGCACAAGGCATCATTGGCTGAGAAACCATGCGTGTCACACAGAAGACGACGAACCAGTAAACAGCTTTAAACCAAGCCGTAAACTAGTTTCAGTGACTCCCTTGCGTCGGCTGGTTGGTCTCTGTGATCATTCTCAGCAGCAGTTGATCGATCAGCGGACTGATTGGCTTTTTCTTCCCGGTTGGAGCTGTCCACGGTTCTGAAACATGAACCAAAGCGCAGGAGCGGCACAGCACAGTCGGAGATACTCATCCGATGAAAAGGTAAGCAGCGACAGAGCTGGCTGTCTCTCCTATCGACTGATATTTTCTGCCTCACCTTACAAGTTGCATGAGTGGGTTTGCTTTTATGATCGAAACACCCCCCCGAGGATAAACTTCCAGAAGTGGAAAATCTTTTGTTTATGTGATGCAAAACTTTCAGTGGCAGAATAAAGTTCGGGCAAGTTGCGAAGATCAAAATCACGTGGAAGAAGTTTTTTTTTTGTGTGTTATGAAATATTGCCTATAGGCAGGAACAACTAAACACCTGATCGGTTGTTGTGTTCCTTCAGCGCAGGCACAATGTTAGATAAATGATTTAACTGGAGGGCAGGACAGATGGTGTTCCCGTTTGAGGACGGTCTCTCTCGAGTGCATCCACTTGATTGAATGATTTATGAGACTTTGGATACTACCGACAAATATGGCGGTGCAAATATTAACAATTAATATCGAACCCTGCAAACACCCTAAGAATGCATTTATTTTGTCTTTCTTGCGGTGAAACGGTTCAGTTTGACTGGACGTGCTGGACATGAAGTGTGTGTATGTGTGTGTGTGTGTGTGTGTGTGTGTGTGTGTGTGTGTTACGTGAAAAGCGTGTCCTTAAGATGGCAGGGTCTTACAAGGGGTCTGAAAATGTAGGTGCGTCTGGTGAGGCTGTAATTCTCATTACAGAAAAAACTGTATTGTTGGATGGATGACAAGTGAAAAGGTTTTATGAACAGGAAAGTTTGGTCTGAAGGTGGCGCAACGTTGTTCCCTAAATTAAAAGGGTTCAATGTCACAAACGTTGTCTCTTTGTCAGACACGATTTATTAGTTTCATGTGTCAGCAAACCAACAATCCAAAGGTAGTCTAAGATACGATGCTTATTCATGATTCTCAGCATATATTGTTAAATTAATCAACTAAAAAATGAAAGTACAAATGTGTAAAACTGTAAAGAAAGGCGCATCATCTGTTTATCATGAGTTATGTAATAAGAAGCATCAGTGTCACTGTGTTACAAATTATTATATAAGACAAAGCAAGGCAAGTTTAGTTGTAGCAATTCAAAGTGCTATAAAGCACAAAGCAGAGTAAACAAAAGAATACATTACAGTGCAGTGCAAGACACAGTTTAATGAAAACACTCAATCTGGGTTTAACAGTTAAGTCTTAATACTTGTTTTAAATAAAAAGGTGAGTTGGAGAACCCAAGCTTTCTGGGAGTTTGTTGGAGACATGTGTGAACTGAACACATTAAACGAGTGTCTCGGACCACTTGAGAGGTCCTGACGGTTCATATAGCAGCAGATCAGAAGTGTCGTCAATGCGAAGAGCTGAGAACTGGAGTGATGTGTCCCACTTTGTTGTTCTTACAGAGAGCCAGTGCTGTGAATCAGCTGTCTGATTGAATTCTCAGACCTGAAATTACAACCATAGATATATACATGAAGGAATGAATGGGGGGAAAAATCCTATATGGTATGGATGTATTAAGCAGTGCATGCATTGGAAGTAGAAAAACAAACAAACAATAGGAATCGGTATTAAGAACAGCAGATTCAGTTTGAGGTCTTGATAATTATCTTTGTCAATATCTAGAGACAGCAGTGTGAAGAAGAGAAGAACAATTTATTACCAGCTACTGGATGTTCACTTACTAGAATTTTCTTTGAAATGAAATGTTGAACAAGTGACCTGTTTGTGGCAGTATATGAAAAGTCTATGGATCAATATCATCAGCAGCCACTGTTCTGAATATAATGTTTCTGGTCTAGTGTTGGACTGACAGTCTGATGGACTAATGGAGCAACCAACTGACATTGCTATTTCTAGACTCACACTAGTAGTGTGGATGAAAATATTTTCTCTGGGGAGCAGAAATTAATTTCAGTCACCTTGGCCATGTACTCTGTGCTCGTCTCATTACATTCAGCAATATGCAGCCATTAAAACCAGCTGCAGAAAATGGAAAATGAAGACAATTGTGACATTGCCCCCCCCATGGACTTTGAGAAAGAAATAAATGGGCATAAAGTGCTGGGGTCTTTTTCATTTTCTTGCCTCCTCCACTCTATCCAGCGAATGTAGACGTGAGCAGCACAAATCTTGTTTCTTACCTTTTCACAGCTAAGAACATCTGTCTGAACAAGTCATTTCATTTCAGAGCTCAAGATGTATTTTTCTTAAAACAAGAAATTGCTGTCGATGTAGAGAGAGAATTTCAATCCTTGACAGGATTTCTCTCCCATGTTTTTGAAAGTCACGTCAGTATCTTCAGACGGAAGAGTACTTATTGTTTGCTCCAACAATGGTCCTTAATTTGCTAGAATTAAGGGCCATTTGCAGAGTTAGGTGATGTTTTTTCAGTTTTTTAAAAAAGAACAAAAATCAATCAAAAACAGGCACAATGCTTTGTTGAAACTAAGATTTCTTTTCAATATGTTTTTGACCATTTTATCCTGCAAACATTTGAAAGCTGGCAGGGAAGGAGGGAAAAGACAAAAGAGAGATGGCACGAAACTCAGGTCCATGATGATATGATATGATGGCTGCAAATTCTTGCACACATTCCTGGAAAGGACAATAATTTGTACTAATTGTAGGAACAAATGTTGTCAGTGGGTACACTTTCACTTAATTCCAATTCACTGGTAGTATAAACATATTTTACCGAAGTAACCGACCTTTAGTGCACAGCTGTTTGGCTTAACATGCAAAAATGTTTGTAACTTACAAACATACAATTCATCAAATATAACGTTTCCAGGATATAAAAGAAAGAATGAAGATTTACATAGGTTTAGCTGGATCTCTGTTAGTTTTCGCTGTAAATGACATTTATCATTTCTTTCCAAATATTCCTCTGAAATCAGCAGCCATCTATAAATTACATATGTCAATTTTCCTGGTTTTCTTTAAAAAGCTAAAATAAATGAGTCAGTATTATGTGTACTGTTTTATTAGATTTTTCCATAATTACATGTTAGAAATAGAGAAAATATTCAATATTTTTTGGAGTATGCTTATTTGCTTTCTTGCTGAGATTTAGGGGAGCAGACTGATACCACTCTCGTGTCTGTATGGAAAATATGAAGCAACAGCCAGCAGCTGGTTATCTTAGCAGAGCAGAAAGACTGGAAAAAGACTGACGTCACGTCTAGTTAGCCTCTGTTCCACTAGCTTCTGTAACTTTTCTGAATAAACAACAACATTCGATCATTTTTCAGAAAACTCCTTTCCTTAAGCCATATGACATACTGTTGAGAAATGTTGTGTTCCAAGGCTGAATTTTTAGTTATTAGCATAGTAACAAATGTCAATGGGATTTTAATGAGGTTTTTCTACTTCTGGAATCCGAAAGTTCTGGTTTGACTTCGGCTCACTATATCTTGTTATAGATGGAGGCTGGTATCAATCTTCTCATATAACTTTCACCAAGAAAGTGAATAATGCATTTTCCAGAAGAAATGAAGAACACCGTAAAACAAAGAGTGACTGGATTTTATTTGCAGTGTTAATGTTGAAGTGGCACTGTACAAGTGTATTGAACATAACTGATGAATCATACACTCATCTACTAGTTTTCTTTTCCCACAGTTACTGTTTATCTTTACAGAAATGTTTAAATTGAAAGGGCCTCTTATATTTACCAAAATGCACATTTATCTCCAGACTGGTGTAAGGAGAGACAAAGTAATTCATCAGTTTACTAAAGACAAGACTCACAGCAAAGAAAGAGGCTCTTAAAGATGAGTTTTTGTGTACTTCTACAGTCTTGTGAGTGTTATGATCACAGTTATGATCGTACAGCTTTTCCTGAGAGGTAGATTGCCATTAGCTTACTTTGTTTGGATTCCCCATCAGGAATATTGTTATGAAAAACAATATGTTACCAGGAAATAAAAGTGCTTTGGGGCTGAACTGCATCTGCTGTGGGGAACAGTGCAGATAAAAGGCACATGTTGTGTCTTGGAACAGTGGGTGTTTGCCTTGTGCTCACAGTATGATTGGTTAAGGTTAGGTTTGGCTGGAGGCTGTTATTATGTTTTGTCACCTCTTTGTCTGTCGTATCTTTTTAAACTGAACTGTCTATGATTGGTACCAGAGGAACGCCCAACCTAAAATAGCCTACTTAAAGGAATAAATTGACATTTTGGGAAAATGTCAAAATGATTATTTTCTCTTTGCTTTTTTTCCCCATTCACTCTCATGTCTATATGGTAAATATGAAGCTACAGCCAGCAGCTGGTTAGTCTAGACTGGCAAAAAGACTGTAAAGAGGGGGAAACAGTCTGGGTCTGTCCAAAACCAAGTCCATCTACCAGCACCTATAAAGCTAAATAATAAACACTTTGAAACTTGTTTGTAAAAATAAACACATTGTATCTTGGTTGTTTAATATGCCAAAGAATTAAGTGTAAAAACAACAGGTTGTTGTTTTAAGGGAGTTAGCTATGAGTCAGACAGGGTACAGTAGCTTCCTCAATAATTTGAGCCAAGACCACATTACCACCTGTAAAACCAAAACATGTGGTTCTACTATTTAGTTTTTGTACCAGACATAAAGTGTAAACTAATTAGCTTTAGGGGTGCTGGTAGGCTCTGCCCTTGGACAGAGCCAGGCTAGCTGTTTCCTTCCAGTTTTTATGCTAAGCTAAGTTACTAGCTGCAGGCTGCAGCTTCATATTCATCATCCAAATGTGAGTTGTATGAGTTTTCTCATCTAATTCTCGGCAAGAAAGTGAATAAGTGTAATTCCCAAAATGTTGAATTATTTGTTTATTGGTAAAAAAAAAATGAAGGTTACATATTGCAACCTTAGTCCTATGAATAAAGACGGCTTAAACCACCCATAAGAGAAAGCTTGCTCTGGCTTTAAAAAATGCAGTGTCTATATTCTCCAGAGTAAAGTCTGGAAAACAGCAGAACTCTATGATTAAAACCGGAAAGGAATCACCTCATGTATTGATCTTTTGGATAAATTTATTTACAATCAATAAGCTGACAAATTAACCCATTCTCCACCCAAAGCATTGCATTCAAGTTGGCATGTACTTGTTTCGCCAACAAGATGAACCCTTCAAACCTCTGGCTGCATCAAAAGCCGTCATACCCAAACCTGGAATCTATAAAATCAGCAACTTGAGGAGTGGCAGGTTGACCATGATCGTGGACTCTGCCTGTGCTCATAGTAGGGTAACCACAGGTGAACAGCTGCTATGAGTATTTCTAAGCAGCTGTTTGTTGAAGCATGCACATGGCACATTTTTTATTCCATTTCACCAACATGGCACCAAATGAAAAGTCCTGAAAGGACCTGAAAGATCATCTGATGTTTTTAGATTTAAAATAATGACTTCAGCCAAAACGCTGGCACAATTATGGTCCTCTCCAGGGACCAAGCAGCTTGCTGGAGTCGAAGCACACAGAGTAACAGTGTCTTCGGGGACAGCCTAGTTTATAATTTAAGGGAGATCTCCTCGGCACATTAGTGCTCACCAGGGAGAGACCCTGGCACCAATGGGAGGTAGCACAAGAGGACAGATGGGCGAACAGTTGTACTCACTTTCAAGAGACTGTGACTGAACAAGGACCTTCAACAAAACCGGCATGATAGAAAGAAATCTCAGACACCTTACAAGTTTCTCCAGGAGATTTTCAATCAACTAGGAAAACTCTAACAAGCATGAATCAAACAACAGATCATTCTCTAAGGGATTATGGAAAGGCATTCTGGATCATTTAGGACACTACCCAGTTGGAAAGTAACAGAAAACTGTGGTGTTAAACTGCTCCCAGAACATGTTTATAATCAGTTACATTAAAGATCCCCTCCAGAAATGTTTTAAGATGTATATAAAATGCTCTTCTTAGATTAATAATTTGTGTCTAATATGGTTTTTCTACAAAAAAAAGTTCAGTTGCCTTATTAAAATCTTTAAATTAACATCTTCTCCCTCTCCCCCATTAAAAATTCAAGAATCTATGAATATGTAAAATTGCTCAAAGTAAATGCTGGCCAAAAGATGCTACTTCACTGTAAAGTCCATTCTCAGTGTATGTGTGCTGGAGGTTTCAAGTTTCTACATCACACTTGTCTTATTTGCATTGGATCACAATTGGATCCAAACTAGTTATGATGTCACAAATCATGTTCGTAGGTACAGCTATAAGGTGGCACAGAGAAACTTTCCCATTTCAGCAGATAAAAGTGAAAACAGCCTTCTGGTGTCAAACTCGGCACATTCATCATTCTGCACAGTAAATAATAAGAACTGTCTAATAATAGTTATACAGTTCTTAGCTGTCTGTTATATCCAACTGAAGTAACAAGAAGAAAAACACATTTTTGAGTGGAGGGAGACTTTAATTATATCAAACTCTAAACAAAATGGGATCTTGCTGGCATTTTGTATAAAACTGGCAGGCAAGCAAGACGTGTTTTCACCGCTGAACCTTGTGAGACAGCAAAGGACTATAATTTTCCGAGCTAGTTTATAGTCTTTCATTTTATGTACGACTCTAGGCAGATGTCAGAAAGTCCACAACAGGATTTCAATTGCTATTGAAAGAGTGCAGACTGCTTACAGACATAAGGATGATTCCAGCTGTCAGTTCTTTGTACAGTGTTGGCTGTCATCCACATGATGAAGTCATGAGTAAAATCCCTGAAATTGGTTCAACTCTTACTTAACCGCTACCAGCTGTATCATTGGTTTGTTGTCTGTAAGCTTCTTAGATTTCATGGGTACATTGTAATTGGAAAACCAACAACAAAGACAGGATAAGAGTGTGGCTCTTGTCATCAGATGAATCTGAACACCGTAAGCACTGTAAGTACTCCCATTTTCATCATTTTTGCCCTCACCATGAGCCGCGGAGAATTAAGCAAAAGAGGACTAATAAAATACTAGTAAGATACCAGAGTAATACATTTTCATAATTTCCACTCTTGTCAATCATCATGAACTTTTGTGTCAAAGCAAATTATAGCCGTGTTGTTGTTGTTTTTTTTTTGTTTTTTTTTACATTGCTCAGATCTTTTGGTGTCAGGGCTCTATAAAAAAGCCCAGTAAATCAGCTGGAGAGCTAATCTGAAAGAAGATGATTGTGATTGCAGTTTCCCAGCAGTTCTCTCCTGCCTGGTTCTGTGAAGCAAAGCCAAGAGGGCAGGAGGTGAAGGGTAGCCATGCAATTCTGATAAATTGCATCAATGTCAAGACTGCAAGAGAGAAGTGGTTTTCTTATTGCATGTTATTCAGATGAGGCATATTGTTGGCTTGACTAGGGTACTATTTCCTTATCCCCTAGTATTTCCTTATAAGCCCTTGTTTTGGGGGAAATTGTCTAAATTAAAACTACCAAAATTGTAATAATTAACATTTGAGTCCTGGTTAAATTGACAACACCTGTGGTGATAATGATGTTAGAAATTACAGGTTTGTAGGGTAGAAATACAGGACTAAACTGGGGGTGCAATGACCTTCAGTTTTAGGATTTGAAATGGAATTATTTCTTCTTTCTCATTTGCTTTTATGATGATTTTGATGTAAAACTGGACAAGAGAGTTATTTACTCTTCTGTTGCCTTTGTGTTTAGATAGTTATTTTGTGTCCTGCAATGTCCTTTTAAATTTATTTTCATATTATTTTACATTTATTTATGGTTTTCAAACAAAATGAACATGTTTAACTAATCACTTTTTAATCATTTTTACTTTGATTTGCTACTCTCAAGGGCCTCATTTTAAACCTCAGAATATTATTACATTAATCGTTATTTTTCATATTATTATCTGGAAATGCTCAAGGTCAACTACTAATTAAAAGCACTAACAGTACTATTACAAGTACTTTTGTAGGAGATCTCTTTGGTCTTTAATTGACCTTTCTCACCTCCCATTCAGAAGCTGAAAGTAGATGCACTAAGGCGTTAATTGGAAGCCCTTAACAATGAATTTTTCAGGAGTGGGGCATTGTTTGCACAAACAACATCCTTGAGAAACCAGAAAACTTTCAAAACTGGGTCACACCAACAGTTTCCCCAAAATAAATTCATTATTCTAAGCCGTCATTAAATGTTGTGCAATGCAGATTCAAACAACAATTATGATCATTCTTTTCATAATTTCAGAAATGTCAGGTCTCTATACCTCAGCTCTATAACTCAGCTAAATACAACAATGTATTAGAACGTCCGGAGAGATGCTGTCCTGAATAAGTTTATGTGAGTAAGACTTGTAGTCCTGAATAGCACACTTTATACTACCTACACCCTCTGTACTGTATAAACACAGGAAATACTTGAAAGGAATTGGATATATGTAGAAAATACATTAATTTGTACACATTTTAAAGTTCTTTCTGTGCATAATAATGGGGGACATTCAGCTTGATTTAATTCATAGTATTTCCTTTATTCTTGTATGTTTTCCACCACCCCATAAATAGTTGCTATCAATAAGCTCATAAAACAGGGGAACATAGATCATTGTCATGATTTAAGAAATAAGAAAAGTACTGAGCTAGGGGAGAAAAAAAAATGTAAAAGTGAAGCTGTCAAATGCAGGAATTGAGAGTATGCCACGACTGCTTCAAAATAGAACAAAGCCATATCTGCAAGCAGTAAATTTCATCCAAACTTAGAGTGCTAGCTGGTGTGGGGAGAGAGAGGCAGGGAGAGTGGGCTGATGCAGATTTCACCCAGGGGATGGGATCAGGACTCTGGGGAGCCAAGCTCCAGAGCTCCAGAGGCATATATCTAAATCCTGACATATACAGTAGGCGCTTTCCTCATCCTGTGTTGTCTCTCTGAATGGACAAACTAGGATTATTAGTTATACAGTTCTTAGCTGTCTATTAGTGAGTGTGAATCTGGGTCAGGAGGAGTGGTGCCAGCAGCAGAATGATTTGTTGTGGAAGGAGTATGGACTATTTAATGAGCTGTGTTTTTTTTTTTTTTCTTTTTTGACCTTACACGCCTGCCTTACACCTCCATTAAAACTGATTAAATAATCATATCCAGGTTAGGAGATGTGTACATCCAAGTTCAAAACATTATAACACATTTTTGGGACATTTAAATTTATAGTTAAAACACTGGTCATGTTAAAATTACATCACAAATTGAACGGCAACACACAGAAATCTTCCATCGATCTGAAATATTAGTATGTAGCATCACTGTCTGCCCACAGAAAGTGACATAAAGTAAAATATATCATGCATGTTCCTCTTCCAAAGAAAGTTGTATTCACTAAGGTTTGATTTAATCTGTTTCTGTGGAATAGTTATCCTATTTCAAATCAAATAAAAACAAATCCCAATGCATTATTTACACTGCACAGCTGTTTTGTTGATTTGTTTGTTATGTTACTTTTTTATGTCAGGTTATCTTATATCAAACCATGTCACACCATCTTATGTCACACCATGTTCTGTTAACCTTTGGCACACCAAATTATGTCACACCATGTTATTTGATTCAACTTAATAAAACCAATATTGGTCATATTTCTTAATCAACTTTGATTGGTCCTATTCTTTAATGTAATGTACCTTCTACTTAACTAGGTGTCTTAAGCCCAGTTTTGACCAGTTCTGCATACTTTAGGTCCCTGTTGTGCAGTCATGTTTGTGTTTCCACCACATCTGAGGAACCAGGTAGATCATACAAATTAGACCCATGAGGATTTAAAGAATTACGGCGGCGCTTTAAATGTAGCATTTACACATGACGAAAAACCAACACAGACACGATCTCCCTGGATCTTCATTTAGAGCCTGGTCCCTCTGGTGGAAACGCAGGTCCCCGGGGAAAGTTCCTGTAGTTGAAATCCAGCTTTAATGAATTTAATAATTGCATGTTTTGAAATTATTGTTACAATAACAGTTGTTGTTTTGTTTTGTTTGGGGTTTTTTGTACCTAAGTTGCCTGTGATATATCCAGGACTTGATGATGATGTTTTATAAGGTCTGCCATGTCAGAATCATTCAAGACTGTGACAAAAGCAGGTAATGAGTCATCATGAATTCATTAGGAGTGCCAGATGGTGCCTAAACCACTGGATTGGCAGCAAATGAAAATTTATTTTCTACGGTGCAATTTTAGGATTGAATCAGAGGAACTACAGCTCTGAGTTGCATTGCACCTACCAGTTTTAACACGCTGATACAGAGCAGTTCTAGATAAGAGCATATGGAATTAAATGTAATATAACAGCACTAAGATGATTCACACCTCACAAGGTGTGGAGCCAAAGACATTTACACTACAACACCTTCTGCCACTTGTTATGTTCTATGTTATAAACACTTCCGTTTTATCATACCAAGGAAAATTCTATATTTAATTTGACTTTGGCTAAGAAAATTGGGCCTATGACCATTTTTGTGTCCATCTTATGTACTAATTAGGACACGTGTTCTCCTCCAGTGTCTATTGAACTTAGGGGAAACTCACTGAATCAGGGACTTTTTAACTGATTTTCCACAGGAGGTCTGAATCAATGGCATTCAATCTGATGAGATTCTTAAATCAGGGGCCCTCCTGGGGTGTGTTTTATCACCATTATTATTTTCTGTTTATACCAATGACAATGCAATGCAACTGACAATAATGTTAAACCATTAAAATACTGTTTTAACTACTGTTAAATCAATGTGCAAAAACAATTATTAACACTAACAGCCACTAATAGTTGTCTAACTAGCAACCAAAGTGTAGCAGCGAGTCCTGTCAAACTCCACAGGTGGGCTAACAGGCTAACAAGCATCGACTCTACGGTCCGACAAATGAATCCGGCGAGGCCCAAAGCCCCCAAGCAGTGCCTTCAGTATTCTTTGGCATATGAAAAGCAAGTACAAGAAGTGTCTGGGGTAGCAATTATTTACAAGAGCTGGTATCAGCAGCAGCCCATTTGAGTATACAGGTTTGTACTAGTACTGAACAATTTTAACATTGAGTGCATACAGCTACAGTAAGCCTGGAGGGGGAAAACATTTGTCAGTCAGTCACCACCTGCTTTTGCAAGCTAAACTTCTTTGAGCTTCCACTTTCTGAGTGGAAGTTTGTTAATAACATGACAGGTACTCCCATGTCGAATGTTGTAAAGAGACAGACGCCTCACCACTCCGCTGGTACTTAAAGGATTTGGCTGGTGATTTTCTGTGTTTTTCTTATTGTCACAGATTTCATGTGCAGAAACAAACCAAGAGCAAATTCATCCTTCAAGTGCATGTATCCAAAGTCTGATATATCTTATTTATCTGTGCCATAGACGTCCAAAAACTGTAAAAAGACATGCCATTGAGTCATGCTGCTAGCCTGTTGTGCTACATACCTTATCACAACCTCTTGACTTTGTACTGAAGTTCTTTGATAAATTAATGATGTAGTACAAAGTCAAGAGGTTGTGATAATGTATGTAGCACAACAAGCTAGTGAAGCTCTGTGAACGGACTGCATTCCTGCACATGCACAGTAGCACCTGCTGTACAAGGAACTTTTCTCCTGAGGGTAACTATTTTAGCACTGATATTTATTAGTATTTGGATCCATTTTTAAACAAGCTACAGTGATCACCCTCTTCAGATACGAAGGAACATGTCACCTAGTGCAGCGATGTGGCTCATTGATGTATTGTTAATAGTTTTTGGACAACAGAGGTCTACGGCACAGAAGCTATGGATACACACAATACTTCTAAGTAGGATGAGTACAGTGTTTGTTTAGATCTGCATATGTGATTTGTTGACAGTAAGAACATGGAAAATAACTGATCAAATCTTTTAACCATGGGCTTGTTGAAAAAGACGAAAAGGTCTTGTATCAGTGTTTGTAGGCTAGAGCTATGATGTGCTCCAGTCAGTAGTGCACCTCTGGAGTTGACAGCACATCTCCTAGCAACGCCAGCCCTCCAATGTCAGTGAGAAAAGCCCACCCAGAGGATGGAAGCCTAGATGCCAGTTCCCTAAAAAATGTCCACAAACATATTTGTTCTGCTCTTTTGAAAAAAAAAAAAAAAAGGAAATTGTGCTCAATAGCTGCAGGATAATTATAGTTTCTGTTGCTTTGCACACAAAAAAATGAGATTTCAAATGTCAGTTCAACTTTTCAGTTCTTCATTTGTATTCTTTTTGAAGTTTTGGTTTCTCAATTTCAATCATATTGTGAGCAGGACAATTACATTTTTGGCATTATTGCGGTGTAATTTCTGTTAGTGCCATAGAGGTTCGCATACACAAAAGCTTCACACAGCTGCACTGTACTTCTGTCTTCACATTATGTTTTCTCTTGTTACACTTCAGTTCCAGCTGGCTGAGCACTATCTTGCTGCAACAAACCAGAAGAGACACAGATTTTCATGCATGCTGCACACATAAACCCATATGCACAAAATCTGTTTTCGGATACCTGTCAATTATGATTACACCTCATAAGATACGGCTGCTTTCTTATCATTCCAGTTGTTCGGAGAAGGAGTGATTTGAATAAGTCAGCCACTGGAACGGAGGTGCCTCCTCTTCACTTGTTAATGGCAATTGTCAGCCCATGAAAGGTTTTCCAAAGCATGGCTGTTGTCTTGAGCCCAGGGGGAAAATGTGTGGATGGCTTCCATAGCGACTCATAAGTGGGAGGGGCTGCTTGAGCAGATGCCTGTGAAATGTGCTAAGGAAACAAACCAGAAAGCAAATGGAGAAGAAAAAAAAGGCTGGAAGAGAAACTATGGGAAAAGATTAGCCTTAGCCTCCTCTCCTGGTAGCATTTTAAAATGTATTTTTGGTTCCTGTCTTTCAGGAGAGCACAACATGCTTTTACCACTAAAAGGATAAGAAATTGAGGGCATGAACAGGAAAATGGCTGGAAAATACTGAAAATAGCAGGAAACCAAGATAATATAGTGCATATCTAACAACTTAAATCTCTCTATTGTACACAGTCTGATTGTGTACAGTTTCAAAATTAATTGATTTAAATCAATATAATTTAAACTAAAATTTCCAGGCTCTAGGCATCGCTCTAAATTCACCATTATTGTCTATCAGTATGTATCTTTTGATGCAAATCCCATTTCAAGATGGTTCTTTTTCTTTAAACTGTAGTAACAGATTTACATTTATCACAACACAGTGTGAAGCCTCGGTGGGGGTGTGTGTGCTTTCTACTTTACATTTGGACCGCATATTGTGCCTTCAAGCCTACCTCTCAGTGAGGTTTATGAACTTATCTGTACATAGGTGGAGGGGGTGCAAACAAATCCAGATTCTCACATGGATTTTAAGTAGATCCAGGCCAAACTTAGTTTTGCCACCAATGTTGTTTTCCCTTGAGGTGACTACAGTTTCCTGCAGATATCCAGTACCCTATGTTGTGCTTAAGCTGTGCACACTTATCTTCCTCACACACACAACCTTCTAATAAACAATATTGATTACGTTAAGCCTTTGTTGGCAGCTCTGCATCACTTGACATAGCATCTTTGTTCTTCATTTACAATCTACCATTTTGTCCTTCATTGCACCTCCATTTAGACACTCTTAATCCATGCAACTTCTCTATATCTACATCTGATTACACTTTGGTTTACGGGCTTGTCAGAATGAAACCAAACACCTTTCCCATTGTTATCTTTTGCTGCCACTGGATGTCCAACAGAGGGTGAGGACAGTGGCGGTCAGTGAAAGACAAGATCTGAGGTGAAGGTAAAGGAAGGGCCAGAGAAACAGCTGTTTAATGTGCTGCAGTGCTGCCTCATTATGTTAATCCTCCTGTAGAGAGCCTCCAGGATGCAGACACGCATGAGCTTGAAATGGCTTTGATGAACAGAACCTGCTCAAGGAATAAATCCACAAGGGGCTGTGTTTCCCTTTCTGTGTACATGGGCGTGCACGAGAGGAACTATATATGCATGCAGTGCGCCTGTCTTTCACCACCTCTCTCTCTTTTTATTTTTTGAAGGATGCAGCACTGGATGCATCATACAGCAAAACTATAGAAGATGTAACATAACAGCAGATTTGTAGATATACTGTGGTCCATCCTGCGAAAGAGTCCTATATGTCACACCCAAAATGAGAATGATGGTGTATGTATGCAATTGGTTTTCTTGCCGTGAAACTGGCTCACTACAGGAATCCCTTGTAGCTACAATGAACTGACCGTACCTACTGCTCTGTGTGAAGGATGAAACATGGTCACATTCAACACAGAGCTACAAACATTCCTCTGTATGTTAAAAGCATTCCTAAAAAAACAAGCAAATTGTACAATGGAGATTTTTTTATCTTTTGTGTTAGTGTTGTATCTTGTGTTGTTCTACAGTACTTTATTTCACAACTTGTTGACTATACTCACATGACAGCTGAGGACAAGAGCTCTCTGTGTATGTTATGTAGCCTCTTTTGTTACTGAAGTTTAAGCCTTCAAACATGCATCCAGGTCAAGATTCAAAGCAGGAGCCACATATAATCTTCATACTGACTCTCCAGGTCAAGACCTTTCCAGCTATGTATTTGGTTTAGTTCTATGACAATGTTTTATTGATTTCATGGACACAAGCCATCCTAGGCCTATTTCAGAGAACACGTTAAAGGCTCAATATATGAAATGAAGCTTTTTGTTGGTTTGTTTTTTCTTTTTTAGTAGAAAATGATGAACAAAATGAGTCACCTTCAGAGGTTACAATACTGCTGACAGTCTAGGGTATTACTACAGGCTTGGAGGTTAGGGTTAGGGTTAGGGTTATTCATGCTTCGGCTACGATTTGCACAACCCAATGCCAATGCAAGCATACAGAGAATGTGTCTTGGCATTAACTCCCAAAAAATGCAACACAGAAGAATTAAAATGGACAAAAGTAATAATCATAATCATCAGAATAACAGAAATAAACAAAGAGATATTAAAATTAGATTGACAAACCTATTTACAGAATGGAATAGTGATAGTTTTAAAATGGGATATAAAACTCAAAATATTGACTGTACAAAGGAAATATGGAGTGTACTCTGGACAAATAAATGAAGTGTATGGAATATATGAGGGTGACAAGAGCCAAAATTAAATGTGGCATGTGCATGAATAATTAAATTATATAACAGTGGAGGTTGAATGCAACTCACAATCTAAAGTCCGATCTGATGAAATATATGAAAGTGACAAGTACAGGGATTAAATGAGGGACGTGGAATTTAAAGTCTAGTTTGATAACTCCATCCTCATCCCATGGTACACGATTTGATACACACACACACACACACACACACAGAGCTGTTTGGAGCTGTTGTTATAAAACTAAGATTTGATGCACACACACACACACACACACACACACACACACACACACACAGAGCTGTTTGGAGCTGTTGTTATAAAACTAAGATTTGATGCACACACATACACACACACACACACACACACACACACTCACACACACACACACACACATTCACAGAGCTGTTTAGAGCCGTTGTTATAAAACTAATGCTTTTTGTGCTGTGGACCAATGGAGTTATTACACATTTTGAAGTGCAACTGGGTTTGTATTACAGCATCCCAGGGGATGAAGTGATTGTGAACTTGCTGTGATAGATCGGTCAACTTTCCAGGATATATTCTGCCATTTTCCCAGTGTGAGGTGGGATAGGGTCTGTCTCTCCATGACTCTAGGAGAGGATAAGCGGTTTAGAAAGTGAATGGACGGATAGATGAATGTGACAGAGCAGATGTGGGACAGTTATACTAATGGAGGGCAGGCAGAGACGTCCTCACCAACATCTCTATGCAAAGCAGAGAGTTCAGGCAGAGCACTGAAGTTGCACTTGTGTTAGATAATTGGCATCAGCTATTTACTTCACGCTTCACTGACTCATTCATCAACTACTTAGCTACCAGCTGACTCATAATGTCCAAAATATAATCATGCAGTTGTACAGTGTGGCCATTATAACTTACTTGTATTAAGTGTTGATGTTCAAGTGACAAAGACAGGAGCAAAGAAGAAAATGAGGTGATAAATGGGTCAACAAAACATCAGGCTGTAAGATGACAGACTGCTGTTCTTCTCAGGATTCCAGCCATGAAAAAAACAATGGTCTGCTGTTTTTTCCCCCCTAAACTTAAGGATGTCGTCATTTTAAGCCAAACCACAGTGTTTTCCTAAAGCTAACCAGGCTTTAGCATTGACACGTCATAAAATGTATTTATTTTTCAACATTGATTTGTAACATTTTTTTGGAAGACTACTTGGAAGATGATAACTGCCGATATCAGTGTCAGATCAAAAAAGGCATAGCAAGTTTATTTGTGCAGCACATTTCAACAACGAGGTAATTTGAAATGTTTACATAGCATAAAAGGCATCAAGATAAAATGTAAAAGCAACATAACGCAATAAAAAGAGTTAGAAAAACGAAAACTAAGCTAAAATAGAAATAGACAGATAAATCAGGAGAGTAAGTGTTACAGTTCAGTGCAAGACATGAATCAAAAGCCTCAAATTTGATTTAATAAAATGCAGCAGCAAATAGAAAAATCTTCAGCCTTGATTTAAAAGAACTTCTGGGAGATTGTTCCAGATATGTGGGGCATAAAAACTGAACGCTGCTTCTCCATGCTTAGTTTTGACTTTGAGGACAGAAAGCAGACCTGTCCCAGATGACCTGAGAGGTCTGGATGGGATGGGATGGGATCGATGGGTCATGATGTAGCAGAAGATCAGAAATGTATTTTGGTATTTTGATTTATAAGCCAACAGCAGTGTTTTTAAATCAATTCTCTGACAGAAGAAAGACAGTATAAAGACCACAGAACTGGAGTGATGTGCTCCACTTTTTTTTGGCCGTAGTGAGGACTTGAGCTTCAGCGTTCTGAATCAGATGCAGCTGTCTGATCGATTTTTTAGGGACATCTGTAAAGACACCGTTACAAAAGTCGAGCCTACTGAAAATAAATGTATGGACAAGTTTTTCCAAATCCTGCTGAGAAGAGAAGTCCTTTAATTCTTGGTATATTTTTCAGGTGATAGTAGGCTGACTTTGTAATTATCTTAATGTGGTTATTAAAATTCAGGCCTGAGGCCATGACTACACCAAGATTTCTGGCTTGGTTTATGGTTTTTAACATTACCAACTGAAGTGAGTGTTGACTTTTAATCAATCACCCTTCCTTGGCTCCAAAAACCAAAAACAATTGCTTCATCTTTTAACTTTATTTAATTGAATAAAATTCTGGCACATTTGATAGTTGATTTGTTCAATGCACTTACTCAGTGCTCATATTGGATCATAGTCCCCTGCTGATATAGTTATGTAAATTTGTGCATCGTCTGCATAATTATGGTAGATTATTTTGTTCCATAATCTGAGCCAGCGGGAGCATTTAGATGTTGAAATTAAGAGGCCCCAGAATGGAGCCTTGGGGAACTTGTCTGCTCAGATGTGTAATTACCCATAGACACAAGGTATTCCCTGTCCAAACCAGTTTAGTACTGTACCAGAAAGTCTCACCCAGTTTTCAAGCCAGTCTAGTATTATGTTATGGTTGATTATGTTGATAGCAGCACTGAGACCCAATAACACCAAAACTGAAATTCTGCCACTGTCTGTGTTTAAGCGGATTTCACTGAAGACCCTAACAAGAGCAGTCTCGGTGCCGTGGTGTGGTTGAAATCCTGACCAGAAGTTGTTCAGCTGTTAACAAATTGCTTCTATGTGTCGTTCTGGAGTGCGTGGGCCAACAGCGTACAGTATTTTGTCGTTAAGTTTGGAGGATTTGTTGTTTTCACTACCTTCACAGGTGTTCTTTGCTGTACATGTTTGTTTGGCATCCATCAGCTACAGGTCCTATGTGTCATAGACGTGGGAGAGCTTTTTGATAGCTACCTTTTGAACATTTCTTAAATGACTTGCCCTGAGGTGCCTCTGCTAAGCAATAGAAACCTCACACATTAGTTTACCATTAGTATACTTTCCTTGGTGAAAGAACTCTTGAGACAGAAGTTATGACAGTTGGCCTTCCTGCAGCGTCTCAATTGAGTTACTTTCACCAAACTTTTTCACCTGAAGATGAACTTCTTCTTGATGTGCTCCTTTATAGCAGATTTGTCAATTTATAGGCATCCTCTAATCATTAGCGTCTCTGAACCTCCATAACCCATCAAAGAGAGGAGGAGTGTGCTGTTGCTTTAAAGAAGAGTACCATGAGAAAGCCATTAAACTGAGCTGCTGCTCGCACATTTATGAATCACATGTGGCTTCATGATGGAGGGATCATTTATACCTGAAGGATCTATGATGTCATTTGTGGAGTGTCACATAAAAGCTGTGCCTCAGGCATCTACAGTCAATGCTGCTTAATAGATCCAGACCTTGTGTGATGGGAACTCTGCTGGAGGACAGATAGTGGGGGTTGCCTGTTATCCACCGGTTGTGTTTCAATGCATTAGCAGGCCTTAAATCATTAACAGTGACAAGGGAAATAACCCTTACTGCAATCCAATATTCTCACATAGACTTTAAAGTGGTTTGTGGATACAACGGCAAACTCAGAGTATAAACACATGTTGGTCTGCCTCACATATATATATTTAATGCAAAAATATGTTTTATTCATCAATATAAATACTCTTTATATATGTTGTCAAAGTCAAATTGCTTGACATGTCCCTAATTAAGGGCAGTGTTACAGGTTAAAACAGTTTATACAAGGATAATGATGATTTAAATATTTAAGAAAAATAGAAGAAAAAAAATGCCCTGCACATTATACTTAAATGAAAGAAAAATTATATTGACATTTACATTGAAGATGCATCATCAGTTGGAGGCCGGCCATGAATTTGTCAAGATCTCATTGGATAACAGATGAGGATTCAGCCTCCTTGTAGAATATGTGCATATATATATATAGGCTGTGTCTTTTACACATTCTGTAAATCACCCTGGCTAGGTAGTGATCACTGTCTATGCTTAATATTCAATTTCTGGTTGCTCATATTAGGCCTTATTCACTAATATGTACATATAAATGTTCTTACTTAGTTACCATCAGATTCATGACATGTGCATGCTGCCCAGTTTTGTTCTTACCACTGTACATATGTTAATGAATCAGAGCCATTCTAAATCCTGCATACCTGTTGCACCACTAACATGCAGTACGTCGGTAACAAAATTAAAAGTTGCTAATTAAATTTCTACTGCTTCACCATATGCGCATCGTGTTTCGTCTCTGTGTACAACAGGCCATGATGTAGTGAAAGCAGAACACCTCTCGCTGTGCCACCACTGAACTGTCAGGCTGTGAGGACACTGAACAGGCTGCTGGTTAACCGACGGCATATGTCATAGCTAAACCTGATGGGGGGGAAATTAACCACTGTCACATTCCAATATGGAAATTCTGATATATAAGCTATTGTCATCTAAAGTGGGAACATGACCATTTTAATTTATTGATAATTTTATTACATTTATATGTTGATGATTTATAGATTGCAATGTCTTATCTATTCATTTTATAATTAGTAAATAAATTATGTACTACTATTACTTTAATTTTACACTTTCAAATGTTGTATGTTTAGGCCCAATTATTTTACAAATAATTGGTAGTATACTAGTTTAATATACTGTTTACATTGAATAAATACTGACTATATCATTTTTAAGACCTTGGGATGTTTATGATTTGTGAGTATGCATTCAGGTAAGAACATATTAATGTATGAACATATTAAATTCATACAAACAGTTCAAGCACATATTTGTGCATATGCACTACTTGTGAATGATGCCAACTGTCCAGATAATCTGCTGCTTGATGCTGATATTGATTTGTTATGCTTGATGTACTCTCTTTTCATTGGCTGTGTTGAGTATGTGAGACCGTGTGCTGTTGAAGAACTGAGCCTGATGACAAGCCTCTCTATTCTATTTGATCTTCATGATCTTAAGATCGCAGATGGCAAAATCTCACCTTCATGGCCATTTAGTAACTGTTGAGGAGCTTTTGATCACATCCTAAGATGAGAACTGTAGATGTCAGATTTCCATTTTTTTCTGAGCACTTTAAGACATTCTTGTCTCCGTCAGCTTAAAAGTTGAGCATCAAAGTTCATTCTTGACCTTGGAAACAGCAGCTGATGAAACTATCTTCGAGTCTCTAAATTCTCTTCTATTCTAATGTTAATTTACTCCTATTGCATTTCTGTATTGTAACTATATCTATATCTATATCTATATATGTTATTTCCTACCTTAAAGGGGACATATCATGTACATTTACTTGTCTATATTCCTATCCATAGGCTTTTCTCTTTCCTTATTACTATTTCTCCAACACATTCATACATGTTCGAACCCAAATCTGAACAGAAATATGCTAGTTGACATTGTGAACAACCTGTGGAACATTCAGAGCAGGCTGAAGCATTTTTACATATGTTCACCTTAAGTTTTTGACCTTAGACAATGTTTAACCTAGATATCTGACATTATAACAGTATATAAATAACAAACACAAAATACAAAAAGCATGCAATGCCCCCTTCAATATCTGTCTCTTTTATTATCCTTCTTACACCATAAGAGAATAGATTTTAAGCATAATGTTATTGTGCCATCATGTGTTTCTTTCTTTGACTATCTGCTCAAAATTCCTTGATAATATTGTTTAAATAAGCAGAAACATGTCAAAACCTGGAACTTTATCTAATCATAATATATATAGTGATTCACTATCCTACCTGTTTAATTGTGATAAACCTTTCATGTGAACTGCTCACATGATACATGCAAAAATAGATGATTTCAACTTTCTCATACAATTGTCCTAGCCTTAAGCGTGTGTCATGAATCACCCTGTCAGACCAGAGCTGCAACGGAGACAGAAATTGTTGACTGTAATTTAGACCTGCAGGAGAAATAGTTGTGATAACTTATCATTACCAGTAGGGAGCAGTGTCACACTGAGCAAAAGCTGATTGGTACAATGGAACATTACAAGTGCAGATCAGTGTATTAAATGGGAAAAAGAATAATGGGAACGGACTGATCCCTTTGTGTGTGTGGGATTTGTTGCAGCACTGTGTATAAGAGAATTGCAAATTAGGCCTCAGTTGTGAAATATATTCATGTACCAGCTGCCTCTTCATATGACCTCCAGTCTGTTTCTCGAGGCACACGGAGCTGTTTTTCATCCTTTCATCATGAATGAGTGAGTGAGTTTTAGCCTTGGGAAGTCCCACCACATTGTTGCTTTATTACAGTCCTGAGTTCTTGCTTTTGTCCAGCTGCAAAATAAATGAAAATGATTTGAAAAACGATTCTCATACAGTTATCGCCTTGTGATGAGATGCCACTGAATCCAACTTGTAATTTAATGGGTGCATCAGGTAAAGACTGAATCTACAATTGGGTGTTATCAAACTCTGAGCTTATCTGCTGACCTACTTTGTTATGACCATACAGTGATAGATACCAGGCTAATAAACCCGATGTAGAGACAGCGATACTAAAGTAGAGAAGCGGAGGAGATGGACACTTCCAGACTTTAACAGTGATCAGCGCACACACACACACATGAAGCACGCCGCGCTCAGAGAAGGATATCAGCAAATTGTCAGTTGGAAGAATGAGTTTGTGCACTTGGGCCTAGAATTCCCCTCACACACTCTACTCTCTCATATCTCTTTCTGGAGAGCTTAAATTCATTGGCAGAGATATCAAAGGCTGCATTCAGGAGATAGCCTATCTATAAATTCATCCAATGCCCCCACCACCTCCCCCCAGAGGGCTGGGAGTTCTCCAGCTCAATCACATTGGCTTCATGCATATCATATTCTTGCAAAATCCGCCAGCAATACAAACATAGACATGGTAGCTTGCACGGAGGGAAGACAACATATAAAAGGCGGTAAAAGGATGACTCAACCATGCTTTGCGCTGTTTGTTTTGTTTTGTCTTTTTCTTTAGCTCGGACAGAATTAGAGACTGTGAAATAAGAATAGACACTTGTCCACCCCTGGTGTTTATAGCTGTGAAAAGACATCCGGCAAATTGTAGGAACATCCTTCTGTTATTGTTCCTCCATCCTTTTTTATGTAGAGTCAGATCCATAATGGGCAAGAATAGGACCCCAAAGGAGAACACTGGGCACGGTGCTTATTAATTCAAGCATTCAAGGGTTCAGCTCTACTGTCTTTATACAATACATGATTAAATATAGTTGCAGCCCCCTCCATGCTACACAGACAGAAAATGTATAAGCAGGTCAAATATTTTAAATTAGAGTAGACATAATAAAATAAGCAAAAAAGTGGAATATCAAAAGTAGCACTGAAGAAAAAAATAGGAACTTTATCTGTTTTTAGAAGGAAGATAGAGTTATGTATATACATACACACACAAAAATATGTGCAATATCACTGTGATATGCAAGTTATAGTGGAGTAGTGTGGCTAAAAAACAAAATAGTTTAGAGTTTATTGACTCTGAAACAGGAATTTTAACTGAAACGACTCAAAGACACAGCAGATATAATCAAATGTTCTTTACTCAGGTCAATGGCAAGGTTCAGCTACAGATAGTTAGTCAGTGGACGCAAACAAGACAGGCAGGGATCAGGGAGGCCAGAACAGGAAACAGCGAGGGTCAAAACCAGGCAGGCAGAAAACTGAGTGCCACCTCATTAAGACTGAGTAGCGCATGAGACAATCTGGCAAACGACTGAAGGGAAATGGGCCAGTATAAATACTGGGGCTGTGATGAGGGAATAGGGAACAGGTGTGTAGATGGGTGGGGAAGTCAGGTGGTAACACAGGGGTTACTGCTGGACAAGTTGGAGTGTCAGGATCTGGAATGACAGAGGTTAGTGGGAGAGAAAATGGCAAGAATGGATGAATGTATCAACTGTCATGACAGATGCAGCGAAATGTATAGAACAGTGTGTATGTGTTCACAACAGCGTGAACACATACAACATGTACAGCTGAAGTACGTGTGAGTCATTTATCTATGGTGGTGAGCAGAGAATGAAGCCGCTCTGTCAAAGTCTCATGCGATGGCATACTGGCTCGTCTGGCGGTATGATAGTGGATACTGTAATAGTCTCTGGATAATTAGGAAATTGATCAATAGTCATAATGAGGATTACAGATTTACCATAAGCAACCTTAATTACACACAAAGGTCTTCAGTCCAGTGTTAATGAAAATATATTATAAATGTTAAAATATATACTGGAAAAGGAAACCCCTGATAGGGGAGCTATTCCCGGCACCCATGGCTTGGACTGGCATGAAACTCTTCCGGTTATAAAAAAGTGTAAAAGATGAAAAACTGCATTAGAAATGATCTGGTTCTTGGATTAAGAAAAGTCGAAGGTAAAGCCTGTTTACAAAAAAAAACATTGTAACATAAATTATATTACAACTCCCATAATGCATTTTGGCAAGAAACAACCAATCACAGAGCTTAAAATTCAGTAAAGTGTGCAGCAAATAGCTAAAGCTTACTGAATTCAGCACAGTGTTTTGTTTCCATTTTGAATTCAAAGCACTGATTTGCATCTCTGACTGGCTTCTTCTTCATAGCAACAATGGCTGATGCTCATGGATATTGTAGTTTTAGCTGTCCTCCAAAATGACAAAATGTCAAAACTGAAACTTGTGGTCATAATATAAATCTACAGGATCATTACTTTTACCCAAGAGAGTCCTGTGTTTCTATGTTAAGTAATATTGATGATGTTGCGTAAAGAAAAAAATAAAAGTGGGAAAACAGAATGACACTTCTGCACTCTATGCAACAAAATAATGTCACATACGGTAAATTGTAGAGGTTTAATCACATGGCTGTCTTTATTGTGAAAGGGTTAGTAATCAACTCCCCAGCTCTAGCTCCAGCTGTCACTGATTTTCCAGCTCAAAAGCTCACACATAAAGATTACTGAATACTGCAGCCAAAAAAGAAAGAAAAGCCAAAGTCTGGGAGCCAAAGTAAATACATGGCTGGTGAATAAAAGTCACCTTAGCAAAAATAAAGAAGATAAAGTACATGGTAAACTGGTATTTTAACTTGCACTTTTTTTGCCACTTGAGGGCAACAGAAACAAGCTGTAAAGACAACAATAATCACCTTATAAAGTTGATGTGGTGTACATGCTAGAAAACACTTAATGATACATCAAGTAAACACGGAGCAACATTAGCATTCATTAGCTCTGGTTTGGTGTTCACTAACTTCTTCTGAGGGAAATAAACAGATACTAAAACAACTCAATAAAGCAGTAGGCAGGGTGGTAAATATCTGTGGGTTCTTCCAAGTAACTCCTTTAACATTACGCAAAGTCATTATTAATATAATGGAAATAAAATATACAGGCTATTAGTGCATCTGCAAACGTTTGTTTCTGTAATTTTGCACATTCAGTACTGTATAAACTACAGATTTTTTTGACAAATATAATTTGTTTGAAAAAGTCAGTTGTCAAGAGTCAAATCAAAAGTCAAAAAATAAATAATTAAATAAATACATGAAATAAATGCAGTGTAGTTTATATAAAAGCCCGCCAGCCACTGTGGAAGTAGCAGTTCTGAACATAGTAGAGCTACACTTTTATTTATATGTGGATCATGGTTTGTAACAGGAAACATCTGTCTTCTCGTTCTTCTTTTTCTTTATTTAAAAGAAATTATTGGTTTTGCTGCAACATTCATATAATAACTCAGAGATTGCCCTACTCTCTGACAGTTTTAATGCCACAGTATCCCAAAGGAGAAAAGTGGATATTTACTTACCCTCTGAGAGCATGACATCTTTTATTAAAAAAAAAGTTCACTACTAGAAAAAAAAAAGGTATTTCTTTTTCCAGAGGAATACCACGGGATGTCTTGCAGCTTTGCATCTGTCTAGCCTTTCACGGACTGGTGTGTTTCTGAGCACATCTCTGACACTTGGAGGCTTGCCCGTGCTCGATTTATTTATCTATTTACTGCACTCTTCAGACGTGTTTGGCCATCCATGTCTATACTGCGGAGCATCACCAAGCCGGGATAATGCCACTTAGTGTGTTTTACACTCCTCCTTCACTGAGATGTTGTATCTCAAATGGGAAAAATACTTCTTGTCTTTTGAGTGTTTTTCTCAAAACATTTCCTTTTGTTAATTGTGAAGTTGCGCAGTTGTGATGACAACGATGCTGCCAGTGCAGCTCCTGTGTCCAGCCAAGACACCCTATGTTATTCATCAGTTCACTTTATCCTGTAAATAGTTTAAAATAATTTGTCAAAACTGGCATTTAATGGTTCACTAAACCACTCCTCCATACAGTGATTATCCAGTAATAGCTTAATGTACTTATTTAGGCATGGCAACCCTGTCAACCTTTTAGATGTCTCCACATTTTAGCGGTTTGCTAAAATAGCATCATAGTAAGAGGGATTCTTAGGATTTAAAGAGTGTGGAGGATGCTGTCTCTTCTCCTCAAACACAAGAGAACAGGTGTTAATTAAAAATCACTTAGCTGACTGGGATTTTGTTCAGTTCTGTTCACAGATTTGCAGTCACTAATTAGCTACATAGTTTGTTCACTTTTTGGACACTACTCATTTCATTCCATCGTGCTTAAGGGATAAACATACACACTCAAAATTTGGACACTTGATTAAAATGATGAATGACAAATATGGTGCACTAAATAGTAAATAGGGACACAGCCCATGTCTTCAACATGGATTATCAGCTGGTGAGGATGCTGACTCTTTGCTTTGGACATGCAGGTTTAGGCTCAGTCTTTTAGCACAATATTACAAAATGGCATAAAGAGCATAAAAAGTCATTAGGAGACAATGTTTTCAATCAAAGTAAGTTAGCTTAATTAGCTACAGCTGCTAAAATTCAGCTGATAAAATGAGTAGTCGCTGGCTAGAAATGAGAAGCCTGTTTTTGTCTACCTCTGTCTGAAATCAAGGATTTTTTAAAAAGTGAACCATGATTGAACCATGATGATTTGTTAATCTAAAATGCATGTGCAATGTCATCACAAGCTGTAGCCATCCAACCACACAACACAATCCACACCTGGTGTAGTCTGCACAGGAAGTTAAAAGACAAAACAAAAGGCATCAGAGGACTTCTTCATTTAAACGCACAGGGTCAATACTTGAATTCATTCACATTATGTCCTGCACATATCTCTCACATTTGCCCTCAAAAAAAAAAGGGGAACATGGAAGATATTTCAGGGCATGTGAGGATGAATAGTTTTGTTGTTTTTGTTGCCACATACAATACAAACCCTCAGTAGAGCAAGGATATGTAGGGTCTTAATAAAAACCAGTAAAATGCCAAAATAATCCTTTCAATCTCATTTTGCAATATATCGAAAAGCCTCACAACACTTGCCAGAACCTCTTCATCATCTGCCCCCTGAAACTAGAAGCGAAGGACTCAACCTAACAAACTGTAATCAAAGGCTTCTTCAGTTGGACCACTGATGCAGGCTATCAGCCTTTGATCCTGAGGTAGTGACTGAAACCAGTACTGAACACAGCACCTCAAAGGAGCATCACAGCAGCCAGCTGTTTTCATCTGTCTTTTGGGCGATTATTTGCCCTTTCTTTGCACCAGTCTATTATTCAGACCTCATCTGGATGATCCCTGACATATTTATTTCCAGCTTGCATATGAGGTTAGTCTTCTGCTGCCCGTAATTGAATCCCTGACAGGAAAAGGCATATTTACTGGGGCTGCCACTCCATCTGATCTCTAACCTTATCAAAATCAAATGGGCAAAGAAATGCTCCATGAAATATCAAAGGCACCACCAGGGCTTTGTCTCATATCTATGGAAATTTATGTTTTCTGCAGTCAAGGTTTCTCCCTGACAGTCACTTTCTCTTCTGTCTAATTTACCCAGATGCCAAAGCAATGTCACTGAGACAGAACCTTTTGTGTTCTATTAAAATGGGTTGTGACATCCTATTTTGCTTTCTCTGGGATTCAGGGGAAACCACCCCTTTTTTTTATTAAAAAAAACAAACAAACTGTTGGTCTACATTTTTTTTCGTTGTTGTTGCTGTTGTTTTGTGCTGCTGTATTATGTGTTGCAGCCACAGTAGACATATGTGTTATACTGCTAAAGCTGTCTCCTACTGGTTTGGTTATTCTAACAACAGGGGTCTGCTGCAAACATTTTTCACGTCTGATTTTAAATTCAGATGCACCAACAGAGTGTTTTTTACTGCTTTGGAGTGGCTTAGGATAACATATTATTTTGAAAAATACAGGCCTTTCTCCATGTTTGTCCAATGTTAAGCTGCTGTCAATGCAAACTCAACCTTTCTTGGAGCTACTTGTGAACAGAAGTCATCCAGAGACTTATCGAATTAATCATTCAATTGATCCAAAGTCATAATTGAAGAATTTTATTGTGAAATACATGCAGGAAGTACAGCAAAAAGAAGATATTACAGACAACTTTAGGGTACAACATCAGCACTTTTAAAATGGCTATGTTATGGCTACTTCCACATTACTGGCCTAAAGGTAGAGTCAGAAATTCTAACCCAACACACTTCTTGTCAAATTCAGCGACTTTCTCTGTGTGTGTGCTGAAAAAAAACAAACATCTGGTGTCCATACACAGCACTGGCTCTGCGAATGGGCATGTAAACACAGTGACTCAGAGCGAGCCACACAACACTACTTCAGCCAATTAGCAGCAGTTCATGCTCGTGCACATGAACTGCTGCACAGGACGGGGAAGTCATCGGAGCAGCTGTCTGTGTGAGGACATGACAGTCTCCTCCCGTCTCCAGCACCTGTTGAATGGTGGGAGAAAGAGGCTGTGGCCAATTCACACAAAAAAATGTTTTCTCATGGAACAGATACGCTTCCATTTTATTAAACGTATTAATCTACCATGAATCCCAGACCATCTCACCCCACTGTGTTTTTTTACGCTCCAAGTCTGTTTCTGTTGCATTCACTGGAGTGTAATCTGAGCAGGGAGCTGTTTAAATCACACAAATATCCCGCTGTATATGTGTTTTCAATTTATTAACCATATCAATGGATTAATAACTACAAATACCGTCAATTTCTTCCCGCTGAGCCGACATGCCAACTATTTTGGTTCAGTAAATTTCTGCTGTCAGTCAGCTTGGTGAAGGCAGTTTGTCCGGGTGCTGTCCTCTCAGCCCTCCAGGAGCTGCAGCTGACAGACGGCTGCTCCTGTGGACGGAGACGGTCGAACACAGGTCGAGTGAGAAGTGTGGAGGCCACAGAGAGACGGAGAGTGTGGATAGACTGCTGTGCTCACACGAGACAATTTTTTCTACTTGTGATAATGTGTGAGAGGAACAGAGCTGAGGCATCACTCTGGATGCAACAAAAGATGGGTAGATGAACAGTGTAGAGACTAGAAGCAAATGGGTATGCTTTTGAAAAACACCATCTTCATTCACACATTCATTTAATCTTTCACAGAGCTTTTCTAACTTTTTAATGTGTAATTCAGTCATCATATGAGTATAATTCACTCACTAATGGTGCCAATAGCGTGCAGTTGGTTATAGTTGTCTATGGGTTGCAGTTACGAATCATGCTACTTCTTCTAGTTTTTTTTTTCTTTTGTGAGAAGTCCTCCTCAGCACAATAACAGCCAGATTGTCAGGTAAGAGTATATCATTACACTTCAGACAAACTCAACCACCATGCTTTATAATGAGTTTTCCCCTCTTGGTTTCATCTTTCTCCTTGCCAATCTGTAGTTGTGTTCATTTTCTCTCGCTCTCACTCACAAGTATGCTGTCATCTTCCGGCTCTAATTAGCCATGGGTTTGAGAGATAGTCAGTGGACGAACTTTGAAAGTTAGCTCCCTGCGGGCCTGCTATCATATGTCACCTTATAGCCTTTACTGTTAAATCCCCATAATGCAATGTGTTTGAGCAATTTGCTCTTTTCCCTGTAAAGTGAAAGTAATTCCAGTCCCAGTGGGAATCAACACCAAACTATGCAGCTCTCCTCAGCTTTAAGCTGCTCTCAGCTCATTGTTTTGGTTTGCTGGTCAGTGTGATTAAGTCCCAAAGGCTCTCATTGCTCCATCCACCTACTCACCAACTCCTCTTCTCTAAAACCATGGACAAGCTAACATAAGCCAACTGTACTGTATGCTACTTTGCCCAGAATGAAATAGCAGAGAGTTACAGTAAAAAAGCAAGAGGTCAAACAAATTGCAAGCCAAAGAAACCCTGTTTCCAGTAGTCCCGTTTTCTCTGGGGCTACTGGACCAAACTAGGACTAATGTGAGGTGAAATGTTAAAAATTATGAATATTGCTTTTGGTATTAGAGATTCTAATAGATTACTCATAACGCTCAGTTTCTGCTAGATGTGTAAATGTTTGTTGACATGTTACCATAAGAAAAAGGAAAGAAACAAAATATATTCTCTACTCCAGCCAACTCACTTGTTTTATGTGTATACAATTGCAATTCTAAAAAAAACATGCAAGCTAGTGGCAGTGAACACAGAGGATGTCAAGATTTGTTGTAGTGATTTTGTTGTGGAATCTGCAAAAATCACTGTGACTCAGATAGAAAAGTTGTTTGATTTTAAACATGGATATGAGATTTGTTCAAATGGTTCATCATGCAATCTGAGACTTCATGAACAATATTTTACGTGGATTTTTTATAGTAAATACTTCTGATGGATTTTGTTAAAAAAATATGAGACAATCTCTATAAAAATAACCAAGCAAAGCTATAGAGATGAGGCTCTAAAACATTTGTCCTCTTAAACAGTTCCTTAAACCTGCAATGTATTTTTTTTGGGCACTTTGGAACATAACATGTTGTAAACACAGCATTGACATATTATCACTTTACAAAGTTGTTATAGTGAACATGTTACAATTACAGAAGACATTAATATTTATTTGTCCTAACCTAATAAATCTCACTCACCATGAAAAAGATGCCTTTCTCTTTAGCAATGAGCATCAGACTTCAAACTTTGTTTGTCTGCAGTTTGGGTCTGGGTTGGTAACATACTGTGTGAGGGTTTGTCATTATATAGTTTATTTCTTTTAATTTCACAACAAGTGGTGCTTTAATATCAATGCCAAAATCTAAATCAAGGTCATACGCATGTTAAAATAAGGAGTATATAGGCTTTGATTTCTTGCTGACCAGAGCTCAGAGCTAATTTTCAGTCACTTTGAAGTGTGTCCCTGTGAGTCATGTCAGATAATGTGGATTCACTCCACGACTCAGACATTTATACCTGCCAGCTCTGCATTTCAGACACGTTTGATATCCTAACAACAAGTCGCCAGAGGTGTAGGCAATGTGAGCTGGAGCAAACATGGGAACAGACACTGCTCCTTTACACCAAACTTCTAAGGTGTTGTTGGTGAGCGTGGTGGGATTCTGGGAGAAGTAGTGTCTTTTGGGCGTTTTCAAAAAAAATCTTCTGTGGAAAGAAATTGACAAATGATGTTGTTTTAACTAGATGGGAACTTTGTGATTTTAGTCCTCTAAATACTGAGCTTCAAGATGCTCTGTGTACTCGCAAATAGACCTGCGTCCACTCTCATAGGCAGGCAAATATAACACACAGGTGTTTGCGTGCAGAGCCAGAAGTCTATTCCTCATATGTATGCTTCGTATGTCTGTTCCTTATGAAACATTTATGCATATACACACACACACACACACACACACATTGTCTCATGGCTGGACAGTGCTGAGAGCAAATAGACCAGAAGAGGCTGAGAGCCTTGGCTGAGCAGGGACTGTGAGGGAGAAATTTGAAGGACTGGTCTACTCAAGCCCTGGGCATTGAGAACTGCAGAGAGAGTCCCCACTTTGATGTAGGGATCTATAATTCATCTCATAGCCATATGTGAGCCACTGTTTTGAGGAGAGCGAGAGGCACGTACTGTAGTTGAGCTCTGGCAGTGTATTGTCCCACCTCCTCCCTCCTTTCTAATGAGCAAGAGTAGCAAGGCTACTCACGCGACTCACTTCTACCTCCTCAAGGTCTCTGCCTGCCTATTTTTCTATCTCTGCATGTACGCAGCCTGGATACTAATTCAAATAAGGCTTTGGGCTATATGTCTCACAACAGAGAAAAAAAAAAACCCAAGCCAAAAATAGTCAGCCAAGAAATAGTGCATTCAAATATATTAAAAAAACATGGCCAGGGGACTAGGTATAATGTATTTTAAATTTATATCACTGATGTAGGAGGATGTTTTTGTGAGTGCAAAAAAGTAGAGAAAGGGGAAAAAAAATCAGGAATCTATAAATTGTTGGTCTAAATTTAATTAATTATTAATCTCATGGGCAGTATGTTCATTTCTTATTACCATAATTATAAAAGCACTTCCTTTCCTGCTCCTCTGCTCTGCAACCTGTCTCATACATACAGTATATCCTTGACTTGCTTGAAATGCAAATCAGCATGTTAGCACGATTTTAGTTTGAGCTCTGGAGGAGGAACACGGAGTCAAATACAATTAGAAAGTCTGAGGGAATAATATGGATCTGTGCAAGCCATGAAATTGTGAAGCAACATCAAAGCAGGTCGGTCAGTTCAGGAGCAGAATTCCAATTCAGCCAAATCCCCAGAGCCCAAATAACTTTCAACTAAAAGTCTAAGGAATACTGAGACCGGGAACCGCTTTGAGCAAGTGGTAGAGTTTGTGGAGACATTTTAGATGGAAATTTAGTTTTTAAATGTTTGACATATTGGATGTATTCAACTGTATAGGGTCATGATAGACCTTGTGCTGGAGGATAATGTGTTTTGCTTAGCTATTTTACATGAAAAACTTCTGTCTAGTCTCTTTAATCACTTCATTGGCTTCAAGCGCAACACAGAATCAACTTTAAAGTTCCTCTTACAGTGTTTAAAGCATTTAATGATGACAGTCCAGTCAGACATCTCAGGTGATCAGTTGGTGGTTTTCAAACTGTTCATAGAATAAAAGACAGACCTGGTGAAGGTGATTTTAGTTACTTTGGTCCTAAAACTGCCTGATGGCTTGACATCTGTCACAACTGTGTCCAAAAGTAAAAAGTAATATTAAAATTTTATTTCTGGGGGTAAGAGTAGTTATTGTGTGTATGTTCCCATTAACATAAATCATTTTAGGGTGAAAGTTAGGGTTAGGATAAGTCTCCAGGAGTGGCTTGTCGATGTCTTTTGGATGGATGGATGGATATCAGTGTTGCTTGTTCTTGTCATTTATTGCAGTTTAGTGTAAGGCAGACTGAGTTTACCTGTGATGAAATGTGCTATATTGTATGAATAAAAATGACCTTGCCTAATCTTGAGAAACTGGAATCAAAAGAAAAAAGTAATCCAACAAGTCCTGACAAAAAAATTAAGTTTCTTCCAAAACTGCTACAAATGTCCAGCGGTGGAAGTAAGAATAAGAAGATTTTACTCAAGTAAAAGTACAAAAGTATGAAGTTGGAGCTAATTTTAGCTATTGTGGGGTATCATATGTTTTCATTCTTCTTCAGTCTTCTGATCTACCACTTCTTATGGTGAGTTTTAGGCAGCTAAGACTACTTGGTTATGATTGTGGTTGTGGTAAAAAGAAAACAATGTTTACAGTTGAGCTATAACCAGCGGCCTCCTGAGCCAAAGTCACATGCTTTGTTGAACCGATAATCCATCCAGACCTCCTCAATGAAGGATTTTGTAACCCCATAACAGTGTCACGTTACTTCCACTTTTGTTTTTCGACAGACGAGAGTCATAATTTATACACCAAAAATACCAAAGGTTCTTGTCACATGGATTGTACAAAGTATCTACCGCGCAGTTTATCGAAACAGCTAAATGTACATTTTAGCTGCAGTTTCCATGCAGATGACAAGTGGCAATTGCTGATTCAGCCCTGTTATCATCACCCCATTTTACCTCGCACTGAGAGCTTCCTTTTCTCCTCTTCATATTCAGCATATATCATTACATTTCCCTTCGGAAATGTTCCTAGTGCAATGTGCAACGGTGACAGTCCCTCAACAACATCCTGCTCATTCATGCCACTGATAGAAACTCAAACATGGTGTTTCATATAACAGTGTCTTGAATGATAAAAGAAATATAACATAATTTCATACTGTATTTTGTGCCTTCTTATGGTTTTCACAGTGCTCTTAGTGACTTTACTATTTCTCTTATGGCTTGTTGCCCTACATCCGTGCACTAAAACAGCTAAATTACCAAAGCAAAGTGAAACACAATGGTAACAGTAATAAACGTCTTACTTTAGGGATTAGAATAATTTAAATTTCCTCCAGACTCACACAGCTACTTTGCATTCCTTCTATACAACAATTCACAAAGTGGTTTTACAGTCAAATCTGTGGTAACATGTCTTTTTTTTTTTTAAAAGCTGAACTGTCTGTTCTCATGCAAAATACACTTAAAGGAAAATACATTTACCTGCATGTCATGTTTATTAAAACAGTCAGGGGATGAATAAAAAGGTCTGCAGTTAATGTTGGGAGAAAAAAATCATTCTTGCTCCTTGTGCACTGCCTATTGTACACTGTGCTTGAGCTGCCACTGGTTTCATTAGATAGGGGCATACTGGTTCTATTTAACCCTCACATGACAAAGCAGCCCGCAAATATAGGTTACACTAATTTCTGTGAAGCTTTGACATTTTAAATGAAATCATTTTGTTGGCTTTCATAGGACTTTTTCATGTGAACACATGCCAGCATAAGCTTTTATTATTTTGCAGACTGGAGAAAACGTGAATGGGAAGCTATTCTTTACGAAGCCAAAGGAATTCTTTTCTTTTCAATTCTTTCCAGGTTCTCTGCTTGTTCGCGAGACCATATGAGTGCTGCAAGGGCTGAAAAAAATACGTTTATATGTCTGCAGGTCAATGTCTGTTACGCAAGGCAATGAAAGAATAAAAAAAAAAAGACAGATGCTATTAATCCATTCACCAATTAGTTGTGGAGCAAAGACTCACTGCAATTTGGCATCTAGAAAACGTTGCTTTAATGTGCCAACTTGTGACCTAAACGTCCTGTAAGACGCAGCGTGAGTGAAAGGAGGGAAAATAGAATCTGGTTTACTAAAGCGCTCACACTGCACATTTTAAATGATAGAGTAAAGATAGCCAATCCCGGGAGAAAATGAATTGTCTGTCACATGCCTTTGACTGGGATTGTGGTCCTATCGGAGTACTGAGGCTTACGCTGCTCTTTGGATGCGAATGCATTAGCATAATCTGTCCAGTTGATTGTGTTTGGGCAGCAGTGACATAAAACTCTGGCCCTGTGCGTCGGCTCTATAAGGCTGTCAGCCTAGGCAGCAAAAAGCAATCAGTGGAGCAGATTAAAATGTGCGACAGCAAACAAAATAAGGAAGGTGCAGACTACCAAAACAGTAAAAGCACCATGTTCCCCTCCGTTTGCAAGGAAGGGTCAAGAGATGATGAGTGACAAGTTGGTTAATAGAGGAGTCCATCACCTCTTTGTCCCATTCAAGTTTGAAATTAGCTGCGGTCCCACCAGCTGAGATGACAGACAGTGAACAACATCTGAGATAAGATCCTCTCACTGTGTTTGAATTAAAAGTCTTATTTACACAAAGGTGTCCACATCTACATGATATTTCCACTTGGGGTGGTCACCTTGAAAAATGACCATGCTTCATATACCCTCACCCACGTGGTCATGTGCCCAAAAATATCCAGTGATAAATGAGAGCAAGGATGATAATTTGATCCATATCCAAGCACATATGCTCAATGGAACTTTGGCCTTAGCTTTCATCATATTGTCTGGGAGAAAAGACAAATCATGAATATTCATGAACCGAGCTGAATCACAAACTGATGATGCCACAGACGCCCCTGTGGATTGTGGGTACTAATGATATAGCGGAGCCCATCTGTTCATGCAGGTCTGTAATAGATCAGTCTGATGCCACAGGTGCTCCTCTGACAGCAGTGGAAAGCATTTGAGGTCAGACAGTATGGGACAGTTTATACTTTTATTTGCAAAAGGGAAACATGAACAGCTCTTCTTTCACTTGAAAAAAAGACACCTATCATTTATGATCAGCTGATGCCTTTAGCATTGCAGTACTGTTGTATTAAGCATCATACAGCTGAGCCAGCTTCAATAATTTAATCACTATTCACAAGTTTCTTATATGAAAGTTATTTAATATATTCCATTAAAACATTTGCAATGTGCATTTCCATTTGCAGCAACCGCACGGATTTAGCACAACTGCAGGAAGTGAGTGTATGAACACAAAGTCTGCACATGTTGTAAAGTCACAAGGCAAAGTCACACACCTCGAAATTTGAATATGGACTGGTAAATGTGGCTTTTGGATGGGTGTAATCGTTTTTTTGCACAATGCTAACACCAAACAAGAATGATAATCCTGAAAAACCTTGAATTATGTTCAGTAACGTTTTTGACATCCAACCCCAAAGTCTTTGGAAATCTTGTTTTTTTACAAAATCTGCACAACAGGATGGTAAAAGTTAGGGCAAACATCACCATCACATGGGGCTCATGTTAATTGCAGGTCTGTGTTGTGACACAAACTCTAACCTCTTGCATAGAGGTCAGAGATGTTGGGCTGCAACTAATTTCATTATCAATTAATCCATCTATTATTTTCTTGATTAATCAATTAGTTGTTTGGTCCATAAAATTGTGAAAAGTGTTGATCATTGTTTCCCAGAGCCCAGTGTGGCGCATTCAAATTACTTGTCCACAACTCAAAGATATTCAGTTTACTGTCATAGAAGATTAAAGACATCTCACAGCTCTACAGAGGTGCTATAAACTTATCCATTAACCCAACCTGAAGACTCCGACCTTCTGCTTCACTGCATAAAGGGAAAACTATTTCCAGCATTGGAACCGAAATTTACTTCCACTTGGCAGTGGATGTAAATCATGAAGAGGGGAATCATCCAATATAAGCTGTAATTCCCAGAGATACTGAATTGTTTTTACTGTGGTAACTGCAACAAATTATAACAGCTGAAAAACAAGACTGAGAGTCTACAGCCACTTAAACAAAAGCTGAAGAAGTAAACCTCATGGTGGTACTAGAAGAAAAGATGGTTGAGACCAAATCATAGATAAACAGAGCTTTGTTATGGTGTCACAACATAGAGTAAATATTGGACTTAAATTGATCAGGTAGCCTGAAAATAATATTAGGAGACATGTATTATTAAATATTATAAACATTATGAAATTGTAAGGCAATAATCCACTTTATTAAGAACACCTGTGCAATCTAGTGCAATCCAATACAACATCTCTGCCATAAATTCTACTTTTACATAGCTTATTGTCATGACATAACACTTTATTTATATGAAACATAACCTCATCTGGGAACCAGCTCCTAGAAATAACATTTAATGTCTGGAGGAAACATTAAAGCTTGAATTCCTGAGCTAGCAGACTTGACTTGACTCTCCATGTCTTAGGTTTAGGTTGAAAAGGTAATTTGGTTATTGAATTTAGTTTCTTGTATCAAAATCTGAAAATTGTATAGGTCTGTTAATTTTGGAGCAGCCATTAATGGGTATATTTTAAGTATGTGTTTTAATCTATTCTGTGAATTACTGCGCAGTCTGTATGAGATTTTTTTATTTCAAAATTTAATCCTTATTTCATTTTATTTTATTTTATTACTGTTAGGAATAGGATGAGTTATTTTTTTAATGAAGTTGAGTCAGTTAGTAAATGTTCCCCCCACTGCAACACTTGCCAAAGAAGCAGGATTGTACAGCTGAAACTACAATTTCAGTTGTACAGTATTGTGACATCCTGTTTCACAATCCACAGCTGTATCCAGAGGCAGTGACACTGAGGAAGAGAATCAGAAAAAGCTAGAATTGGCATGCCTCACAATGGATTTGGATAATTAGTTTCAGTGTTCACTCAGGGTAGTACTAGGACGTGTGAGAGAAGAGAAAGAATATATTTATTTCATTCATTTTATAATAGAGTTTATCAAAATTTAAATCTGTATCAGCAACAAAGAACATTTCAATTTGAAGTGATGGGAGAGGGAAGAAAGAGGACTTTTTTTCTCAATATTTTTTGTAATCTAAATGTGAGTTTAATTTAAAATTAATTCAATAATTGTGTTTAATGAGAAACAAGAGCACATTTCAAATAGTGTAATATAATTTAACTACAGTAGACAAACACCAATTAGTATTAAAGTTAAGGTATCAAATTCATCACATCATTATTCAAATAATTTGCTATTGTTTTAAAGTTTTAGGCTTCTCATTTAATTCACACACCAGTCTGTAAATATATTTCTGCCTACATACTTGTTGCAGGTGAACATAATTGCATTTACACTTGTGTTCAACACAGTCACAATGTGTCCCTGACCACCTCCACAGGTGGTTTGGTCAATCAGATCACAATCTATCCTCACTGCATCCTGGATGGATTTACACCTGTACTTCCATGTGGTCAAATACTATCCGATTGCAATCCGATCACCCAGAATGCCTTTTAATGTAAGGTGTATACAGGGAAATTATTCAAAAGGTGATAATTCTACTTTATATTTATTAATGAGGTCATAGTGGGTGGTAGGGGTACAAAATATTATGAACACTTTCCATGTTTTGTAAAAGTAGCAAAAGTGATAGAGCTGTTGTAGTGGATTTCATCAGATTTCACAGTTGTACCTAATAAAGTGCTCGGTGAGTGTATATCTGGACTACGTGTCTTTCAGCTTGCTCTTTTTCTGCCCTCTAGTGTCCAAAAAGTTTTGATACAGATTGAAGTAACATAAACAGATTGTTTTCTCTTTTCCATCATGCATAGGTTGATTACCAGCCCTTTGAGCCTGTGCCGCCTTCATTGACCCCCTTTTAAGATTTTGTCGACACTCTCCTGATCTGATAATTCTGGGGTATAATAACATCGTAAAAGAATAACAGGGAGGGTTCAACACTAATCTGTGCTCTGAACACTACCGCCCACACACTTAATTGTATCACCCAGCCTCAGATAGACCTGAGCGCTATCCCCAGAGATAAATCAAGGCATGAAATGTAAGGCAGCTAAGCACCTAGTAAGTGGCTCCCATGCTATTTCAACATAATTACACAGCAAAGTAAAAGGCTTGGGAACTAGATTGTTCATGCTATTAAGACATCGAAAAGGGTCTGTGAGGCTGTTACTACCACCGCATTCAGTATTCAGTGGATTTTACAGGGTTGTCACCCAACATCCAGAAGGACTTAAAGCTTCCAGTGTCATCTATGAAAACAGTTTATTTCCCAATAAGCGGTTCTGCCCGTGGCATGAGAGCATGCTGCTGTATGCACGCAAATAATTTAGCCCCATTTACATCATCTACAGTAACAACCTGTGTTTTACAAGTGGCAGTATATTGCGTACACTGTCGACCCAAACTAATTCAGTCAGTTTAAATACTGATGCAATACAAAGCAAATGAGACTGTTTTCATGGAGCATTTTAGTGTTCCTTAGCAATTTATTAATTCTAATAGACTCTTGAGATAAACAGACATGATACACTGTGTTCAGAAAATGATGAATTCTGCAAGCCAGGATCACGATTTGGAGTTGATAATGTGATACAGAGTGAGACAAACGCTTTAACATCACAGCATCATTCAAAGAAACTGAACTCTAAAAAAAGAAGAGTGAAGTGAAAGCTAGTTATAGAGGTTTGTTGACTGTGAGCATCTTGGCAGGTGATGTAAAAACTGTAAATTTTCTCTAAGACTGTTGTCATACAAATAACATTTGCTATGAAAGATGGGTTCACGTATGTCAGATGTTAGTTGACAGTCAGTCTGCTGACAGTAAATCTAACTGCACAGACCAGTGGCTATAAATATCTAACAAAGGAGGAGAGAACAAAGGTATATCAATTGTGTTGCCACCTTCAGTTTTTGATAAGTCCCCCAAATATATGAATTGCAATAAACATGTTCCTCATCCTAACTACTGCTGGCAGAAATAGATTTTTAACACATCTTTGAAGAGTGTACAACCAATGCCACTGGCTCTGTGAGGCTGTACTCAGACATAGCGAAGCTTTGATCTAAATGCTAACGTCAGGGTGTTAAAATGCTAAAAATGACAATGTTTACCATGTGTATTGTGTTAGGATGCTAACATTTGCTAATTACCACTAAACAGAAGTATAACTTAAGATGATGGGAATGTAAATTTGGAAGTATTTGTTCATAGACCAAATGTTTACTTGATGATGGTGCTAGATTAAAAGTCAGAGGGATTCATCCTCTGGGGAATTAACATGTCTCTATACATTTTTCATGGTAATCCATTCAATAGTTGCTGAGATATTTCAGTCTGGACCAAAGTGAGTAGTAAGTAAACACAAGCACATTGATCCCAAAGAGTCTTTGCAGACATCAAATATACAGAATAAATATATGTCCCCTATATTTTTTTTTATCACACAGTCATTCAAATAAAAGTGAGCTTTATTGAAATACAGTTTACAAGCACTTGATATAAATGCTATCATCTTAACTTACCATGAAAGTGATGCTTTTGAGTAAAAAGAGGCATATAAATCACTTTCTTTCCAGCTCACGGAGTCAGACATGCTGCATATCACACGTGCTTTGGTTGAGGTAAACTGACAAGACTTTTATTGCATCAGCTTCATTCTGTAATACAAACATTATTTAGAATATGTCTTCTCATAAATAACCAGGAATGTCAGACAATCCTAATAGAGTCAGGTCACGTCCTTCATGATTTTACATTTTAAAATACAGTTACTGGTATGAACTGCAGTGTACGGGTGTAAAAAGGCAAACAGTTTGAGCTGTCCTGCAGAGTCATTCAT
This sequence comes from Euthynnus affinis, assembly GCA_029490765.1. NCBI lineage: Eukaryota > Metazoa > Chordata > Actinopteri > Scombriformes > Scombridae > Euthynnus > Euthynnus affinis. The sequence goes on from CM055850.1 coordinate 27,697,602, forward strand.
AGCAGATCTAATCATATTCTGTCATTAGATGCAGCCCAACAGTATTTCTCCCTACTTTTTACCACTCTGAATATTGACTATAAAGGCTCATGTGCACCTCCAGTTTCTGTAGACAGGTGTGTTAGAGGAAATGTCCATAGGCAAAAGAAGAGAGAAGAGAGATTTCATAAATTCATCATGTAAAAAGCTTGATGAAGGTCTAAGGACCAAAAGCGTTGTATCTCTAATAAAGTTTATTGTAAGTAGAAAGACAGTGTGTGGGAATTATCTCCTCTCTTACCACTTGAACATACCTTCATAGTTCCATGTTTAATGCAGCTGCAAACTTTAAATAGCTGGCATAAATTCTGCAGCTGTTAAATTTGGATTAGAGACTCTGACTGATTTGAATACAGCTGAAAACCAAGAATTAAAATGCACAGCAACCACAGCAGTGAGTATTAAATCATAATCATACTTAATCATCAACTGCCTAAAACAAGTCCAAAGTAATATAAGTTTTTCCTTACTGTTATATACCTTTCTAAAGCCCCATTTAAACAGGATTTATTTCTCTAGGGGTGGTTGGATGATTTTAATATTACATGGTCAGTGATTTTTGCTTGACCGTCCATTATTTACAGTAAGTCCTGTCCAGAGAGAAGCTTTGCATCTCTGACATTTTGCACACAGAGCAACATTTCTGAGTGTCATCAGCTTAGCGTACAATTCAAGTTGTGTGTGACAATTAAAGAAGCAGAAAGGGATTTGCTAACGCGATAGATGCCAGTTCATTAACACCAATATTGAGTCAACTCATACAAAGTAGGGAAAAAAAGAAAATCATAACAAAAGCTAGATCCCGGAGAGCTCATCAAGTGGGCTATTGTAATGTCCTGTAAATTTCACTGTAAAAGTAAGTAAAAGCCATTTAAAGCAGCAGAAGAAGCTGGTAAAAAATAACACTGACACATTTTCTCCTCATGAAGTTGTTATGGTGAACAGTTGCCTTACACATCCAGCAGCAACCTCATATCCTAGAAATTATGTTGAGAGATACATTGAGACATACATTGAAGGAATTGTAATTCCCAGGATGATATGTTGATGTTTAGTGGCCACATTTTATCAAGGAAGAGCAACATTTTTGTAACACCCAGTAGTCACTGGGAGATGTTCGAGGGGGATGGTTGTCTTACAAAGCATACAAATTTTATATAGGGACCAGTGTTCTGTCCTGACTTAAGGCTACTAAACAATATAACCAGTAAATCATCCTTTAATTGCTATGAGCTGATATTGTAGATCAAACAAAGAAACATGTAGTGACATATGCAACTTTGCATATACTGTATGTTCATTAAAAATGAATATCAAACACCAAATCTAAAGCATCCAGGTGGTGTTTCATTTCTCTCAGAATTTTTCTGTTGCAAATCAGTAGTATATTTAAACATAATTTAGTTAGCTGCAGATGTCAGTAGAATTGTGTTTGTCCAAATGATGAATTTAAGTCCAATATTCACTCTCCTTTTAGCTCTGTCTTGGCCTCCAACTCTTAAAAAAGTATTTGGCTCTCTTCCTGCTAAAACAGTCATTTGTCTGTCTACCTTTTTGTGTGAGTAAATGGTGTAAAGTGGGTTCATCAGAGCTTCTCTATTGGAAACTGCTGCCTGCTGCAGCTAGAAACAAGGTAGATGATGGCAGTGAGACTCAACTAAACAGTGGCTGAAATGACCTGAAAGGCACAAAAATGTATCATAGAGTTAAGGTAAGCCAGATTCATCTCTATGAGTCAGTCCTTTTACATTACACACAGTTATTCGACCTGTTAATATAAAACATTGGTTAATGCTGCTTTAAATAATTTGGATATTCTGCTGGTGATGAAGGTCATATTAATTTACAGCAGAATATCCCACCATCTCCACTAATTTGCCAATAGCTAAAATGCAAAAATAAATCCAGAACGATTGGTTTAATTACTGAGGATCAGGGCAAATATTTTACTACTGACATCCCACTGTAATACTAATCATTTCTGAATGGGGCCCAAATCATTTTCCACTGTCTCTGTTTACTTTATTTCATCACAGTTTTCCACTATATGAATTCTTCTTTCCAGGAAGTCCAGGGTACATTGGTATCTATCATGTCCTCAGATATTTGCTACACTGTAGTTCCTTTGTATTTGTATTGTATTATGAAGCATTTACTTTGTAGACTTATGCATGAATGATTTAGAGTTAAGGCAGATGGCGTGGCGGTGGAGGTGATGAAGGCATGCTCAAGACATTTGGCTAAAGAAATTAAATAATAAATTATTAGGAATACATCAAAGTAAATCACTGTTGAAATGATGGCAAATGAGAAGAAAAAATGCATTTATATGAATAGCCCTAGAGCCAACACCCACAACATGAAATACAGCACATGTATGAAACTTGTTCATGGAAAAGCTGAAAGGTTTAATGGCCTTAGAAGAAATGGAGCTGGTCCCAGTGGCTTTACGGGCAATTGTGTTAATAGAGATTCTTGGAGTGATAATTGAGGAGTAGTGCTGCAAGGGACAAACAACCAAGAAGGCATCAGTGTTGACTGATGGAAAGTAGAGGTGCAGGGTCATTCATTCAAATACTAAACAACCAGTGTTTGGCTGTGCCTGATGTCCAATCATGCAAAAGAATGGGTGTCCTGTCTCAGCAGCAGAAGTGTGATGCAGTGTTATTAGACTGCTAAAAAAACTTTTAAAGATCCCCTCCAGACATGTTTTGAAACACATGAGAATAGTCTGTTTTGAATATTTTTTGTCTGATGTAGCTTTTTCTCATAAACGTTTAACTACCTCGTTGAAAATTCTTAAAGATCCTCTCCATGCATGTTTTAAGAAATATAAAAACACTATGCTTTGAATAATAATTTGTGTCTGAGGTAGTTTTTGCACAAATTTTTTTTTAAAATTGCTTCTACTCTATCTCGCTCATTGAAAAATCCACAATCTATGAATATGCAAGTATTTTTTCATTTTAAAAGTTTCACTGCTGGACAGAAGATGTCTCATATTTCTCTGCAAAGTCTTTTCTCAGTCTTTGTGTACTAGAGGCTTCAGATTTCTGCATCACACTTGTAGCTGCATACTGGACCACGTTTGGCTCCAAACTAATTGTGATGTCACAATCATGTTCATAGGTACACACCTGAAAGTCAGATTTAAGGTAAGGTAAGGTTAAACTTTACACCAGTAAAAACTGAAAAAAGAACGTGAGAAAAATTGATATCCTGCTTTCTTTCAAACTTCTGCTGGAGACATTTGTTGCATGTCATCTCCCACCTCTTTCTTTCCTCATTTTTTCTCATCTAGCTACTGACTCAGAAAAAAATATGCCATATTGTCATACACAGGTGTCCAAATTCCAAAGAAAGGTGTGTGCAGAGAGATTTTATATGTTGATGATCCGACAAGCATCCTGAGGCCATCACGTGAAGAGGATGTGGTTAGAGGGTGGGGTGTACAAAATGGGTGACTTTGATATTTCTTGTCTCCTACCAACAATTAACACCGCTTTCCCCTAATTTTAACCAAGTTTTAGTTCTTAAACTTAAATAGACTCTGAAAATAGAGGTGCCAGGTCAGAAAATACTCTGTAGTCACTTTTGGAGAAGTCACATGGGTTGAAGCCACAGAAAAGCAACCTATTTTGTTGTTTAGCTATGCAGACTTTCTGCTTCCCAAGGACTCACACCGTAGAATTCTCCTTTTAAACATATTTTTCTTCATTGCATTTAGAAATAGTACAATGTTTCAAGCCCAAAATGGCTCTTCATCAGGTACAGATGACATTGTACCACGACATGAAAGATCTGTGTTTGTTCTGTATAGTGATAGCTATGTGGACTGAATCTTTCAGGTGCCTAACAATAATGGGGGGCTATTCCATTTACCGATTCAATAGAAACGCAATGGTGCATTCATGGTGCCATTTGATTTGTACAAACAACTTAAGAATGTTGTTGTGTGTTCATGTGTTGCTAATGGAACTGCCTGCGTGACCTCTGATTAAAATGTACAGTATAAAGCACTTGGTTGTTTGTCACCATTCAGATGGCAGATAACACAATATAAGCATGCAGCTAATTCATGACGTTTAGTGTCTGAGAGGCAAAGAGGCAGAACATTTGGTGGCGTGACGGATTAATAGGTTCAGTTTTGCAGTGAAATGTTTGTGTTTGAGCTTGATAATGGCTGACTGCATTACAGATTCATGGAGACAAAACTTTCATTCATTTGATAAATTAACAAGGGAATTGTGCTTAATTAAACTCACCTGAATATAAAGCTCACCCTGAAAACTGATTACAAATATGCAAGTGTTCACAGTGTGAAAACAAACCTTGTTTTGAACGATAGAATATTTTCACCACTTTCCTTTATATCACAGCTGATGATACTGAAATCACCTCCCTGCATTTGTCCAAAATGTTCAAAAAAGATGAGTAACTTTGTGAGAAGTCTGTATTCTGTGTATAAGGACCCTGGACCATAATTACTGGCATACATCTAATAAAAAGCCATACCGCAAATAATTGGCACCTTATGAATGTAGCATACTTTCTTAAAGAGGATTATTTTTGCAGTCTTAAACTGCTTTCCTCAGCATAGTACTTAGTCATTTTAGTCTAGTGGGAGGGTAAGGTCCCCATGCAGCTCACTGATGTATAGTGTAGTGTAGTTTTTTGTAGTCCTCATGGTGTCTAGTAAACACATTTTCATGTTCCCAACTATCTAAATATTGTCCCAAGAGTCCATTTGGAGGTCATCTTTGTGGCCATCTTGGATTTCAGATGAATACTGAAAATCAACATAACTTTCTGACATCATACAGAGACAAATGACTCAATTTGGCTGTGTAATTTTGGCATGAAGAATTGATTGAAATGGTTATCTTCATGAAGTTTGGTATATTAAAACAAGAAAAATAAGAAAAAAGGTATGTAAATAATAACTTTAGTATTTTTTCCTGAAGTGATTTTGTAATATCATCAGAAAGCCTGGTTTCACAGCTTTCAGGGGCAGTTTGAATGATTAAAATTACACAGAGTAACGAGGAGTTACAGTAATTTGAAATACACGTGCCACGGTGTCACTGGTGATCCCCGTGGTTTTAAAAGGGCTAACCTCCAGCACCATGCTTAATCCCTTCCATCTACCGTCTACCCTGATATGGGACTAGTAAGCATCACCAGACTGTTAATGTCAGTGAACTGGTAGAATTAAAGGGAGCTGACTACTGCACCACAATACTTCGCCTGTATGTGTTAACTGGGGAAGATGTGAGAAATGCCTTCAAGGGCAAAGCAAAGGTCAGAGCCCTAAAGAAGCTACAGAGCCAACCCAAGTACCATGTAGCCTTCAGGTGAGAGTGTTTTCTTTATATAACAATTTCAGTAGCATTTCATGGCAATTAAATGAATATAGGTACTAGTACAGCATGATTTTATAATATACCAATGTCAGAAAACTCGGTGAAGAGTGGTCAGTAGAGCCAAAGGTGATGGATGATATTGAGGCATTCATGTGTCTGATGTTTGGCCAAGCCTGGGAGAAATCTGTTAATGCTGTACGTAGCATCATGCTGAAGAAGATGGTGGGGGAGGATGAGCAACTAACAACAAGGTGGATCTCTCTTGGCTCCCACGCATCAGCTGTGTGAACCACCGCCTTCCCATCTACAAGTGAGCTAACAAATAAATCTTCTGGTGTCCCAAGCCCTATGACACTGAACAAGGCTGGGAGGAGACTGAAGAGGGTATCTTGGAACCACTGTGGCCTTGTGTCCCTATCTTCCCGCTTCCCTCACTGACTTGCTAGAGAAAACTGCTGAGGAAATGGAAGGAGGGAAGAAGAGCTAGAAGAGAGAGAGAGAAGAAGAGAGAAGAGAATAATGACTATGAAGAACTTCTTAATGATGATGACTAAATATACACCAGCATGATGAAAAAAAAACAATATTATTTACCACGTCTGTAGCTTATTCTGTCATGCATGATTAGGTTTAATTGTTTTTAGTTTTAGTTGATTTAGTTCATCTAGGTTTAGATTTAGTTTTAGTTAATTTCAGAGTTTTCGTGGATTGTATAGTTTGGTACATACATAGACAGATAGTTTGCAAGATCTTGAGTGTAGATTATACATATTTCTTTCTTATTTTTTTGAGTTTAAATGTACCAATATAAAATAATGACAAAACCCCTCATGCCAATTCATCATGCCATCATGTCTTTGTATGATGTCTAGTTCAAAAGTTAGGATGCAGGGTTTCAATTTTCGTGAGAAATCCAAGATGGCCACAAAGATGGCTACCAAACGGACCCTAAGTACTAGACAACTAGACACTTTGAAGACTACAAAACAAGTAAATTAAAAAATATATATATTAATGGGGTGCATTGGAACTCCATCTTCCTACCCAACTATATAGATGAATGACCCACTGACCCAGGGGATATTCAGTTCAGTATAATGGCTGGTGTTTTCATCATCAAAGGCACCAATATAACATCACTGGGAGGTTTATGTGTGTTCAAGTGTCATTAGATGAAAATAATTTTTGTTGTCATGCATCAAACCAAATGTAAAGGAAGAGACAGTTTATATTGCCTTTTGCTAAATATGCATAAGGTTACCATGAATTACTCAAGGAGCAAATAAACCATTAGTGTCATATTCGAGTTGCGTTCATAACAAACTGTAAGTCCTGGGGCTAGATATATAGGCAAATGTAATGCGCACCCCACATCGCTCACAGAAATTGGTATTCATAAAAAATAAGATGCAGAGAAAATGTGCATACTGTATACCTCTGTGCATGTTTTATGCCGTTGCATGTAGAGGCATATTTTTTAGTGTTTTTGTGTGTTTTAAATGTTAGAAAAAGGAGTTTGAAATAAGGAATCTGCACATAATTATAATATGATTTTGAATCAATACAGCATCAGTTGCATTTTAGTGTAAATTGTTTCATATAGTTGTGATACCAATGTTACTACATCAGTGTGTTCCTTTAGTAATATAATGTGTTGATTGTATTTACAATTAATTAATAATAGCAATAGTAATTAATTGACATCAATTGTTTTGTCAAGTTTATTCATTTAGCTAAACATCACATTCAATGAACAATGTCTGCTGCAACTCTCAGGGGGTGCGAGGAGAGAAATAAGGAAACATATATTTAGATAAATAAGACATCCTTTCCTTTTAGGCGTCATCTAAAGAGCTGTCTAATCTTTTGATGGAATTTGTATTTGTACATTAATTTACTATCTAAATAATAGTAATTACACACAGTTACTGCTGATGCTAGCTGTCACTTTTTTATATCCATGCCACAACAAAACATAAAATCAGTATATGCTTGTATTCATATTCTTATTCTTATTTTATAGCCTACATTTTTCAGCCCAAGTTGAAATTATGTAAATATATCTCACATAAAAAATGTAGATGTAAATGTCAAGGATGCACAGGAATTTTCAGTGTTGGGTGACTGAATGGAAATGGCACCAACTCATAGTTAAAATGTCTTTATTGTGAAAAGTAAGTACTATAATGTTATCCATCATTCAGGTTAAAAGGGGAAATGAAGAAATGAAGGTCAAGAAAAGAAAGATCTTTCTGATGAATGATGGAAGTAGTTTTAATATATTATTTAGAAAAAGAGATAGTGGATCAGAAATTAATTAAATCTTAAAATTGGCAGCCATAGGATACTTGGGTTGGTCATGTTATTTATCCAAAGTATAAAATTGTAATGGTGTTGTGATGGAGTATCATATCAGTCTGATCAGCAGCGTTATATCATTAATGGAAAACTCTTAAAGGTCTTATTAGTGGTATCTAGTGGAATGGACTTGGCAGTAGTGGGACATAATATTCATGACTATGTTTTAATTAGTGCGTAATGCCATGAAAATTAGAATCATTGTGTTTTCGTAACCTTAGAATGAGCCACCAGGCCACCATGTTGCACCACCATGTTTCTACTGTAGCCCAGAATTAACAAACCAAACACTGGCTCTAGAGATAGCCTCTTCAATTTTTTGTGAGTTTCACATTCCACCACAGTTTTTTTTTTTTGGAAGGGGAGAGGGACGAGAGTGCTATTTTTTGTATTTAGTTGGTTGTAATCTGCAACTTTACCACTAGATATCACTATATCGTACACACTGGACCTTTAAAGGCATGTGTCAGTGAAGGTCTTGTGAATTTTAGCTCAAACCTCTACAGGGAATCTTCCTTGCTATTCAGGCAGAAATAAAACCACTGGATTGTCCTGCATGGCCTGGATCAATTTCTGGGTCACGCAAGGATTGGGGAGAATGAAATGATTAAATAAATTTTGGGATATACATTGACTCCTCATCGACGGCCTTTGAACCTTTCCCAGTTGATTTTGGTTTGTTCATGGACAGCTGGTTTTGTCTGTTTTCTGTGGTCTCTCTTTAAGGCTTTGTAGGACACGCTACACCTCACTTTCTCTATCCTCTCTATGATAAGACCCTTTATTAATAGCCTTTTTGATTGCAGGTATGATCAAATAAGCTATTACTGTTCACACTATACAGCACATAATAGGTGTCAACAAGTCAAACTTTCAGGCCCATGATAATGATTATGCTAAAGCCAGGTTAAATAGCTATCTGTGACATCCATTAATGGCTACCTGTGGGAGTGACCATTAGGCTTTTGCACATGGACAGTTTCACACAGAATTAATGAAATAAAAACAATGTGTAAGCATCACATACACAGTGTGTATATCTAAGCTAAAGGCTGAAATTTTGTTCCGTGCATTCACAGATTTTCATGCATCTGGCACCTTGAAGGCGATTGCAGCTCAAACATTTCATTCGACGGCTTTTTTTTTGAAGGTCTGTCAAACAGTCTGAAAGCTTCAGTGGATATGAGTTGTGCAGAAATCACAGTATATGTATGCATGCATGCCATTACTGGTGGAATAAATTGTTTTTCTCCAGGCTGTTTTGCAATGCAATAAAGCAATGAGCTCAAAAGGAGTTACAATCGATTTGGTGAATTGATCACCCTCTGGCTACTGCCAGGATGTAAACAAATCCCTGAATCTTTTTTGTCTGGGGAGATAGAGGCTCGAATAAATTATTTTATATTTAAATCAAATGAGTGGGTTGCCATGCCTACACTTTTTTTGGGAGATAGAAAACTTCTTAGCATCTCAGTGCTGAGAAGTTTGTGACCGAGTGGAGGCAGATTTAAACTTTCATTACATTAAATTAAATTGCTCTGCCATGGTGTTTATATATTTCCTATCATTGCAGTAATACTTCCATACTTAGGTAATGCCCATGGGAGTCAAACCACTGAACCCTTTGTTGTTGCTCTGCTTTGTACCTCCTTGAAGAGTCAACAGTCACTGTAAGCAACATGTTTACCCAATCTGCTATCAAACTCTCTGAATCCCACTTTAACGTCACATTGGAGGGCATTGTTATCCAGCTCCTCTACCACCCCGATCATTTAGCCTGTCAGCTGGACAGCCCAGTGGCTCAATGAAGATTAATTATGATCCCGTTGTCGACAGGGAGGCCAGGGTAATGAGATGTGCTACATGGTGAGGTGGCTTTGCATCGTTTTCCCCCCTGTCACATACTGTATCCTATCTTATCTCCGTGCCATTCAACAAAAGGTCTGCCCTTGCATAATGCCTATCATGACAGCAGATGGTGAGAAGAGACAGGATATGCTGTATTCCTGTCAGCAAACACACTCATGGACAACATGGTATCAAGCCTCTAATGATGTTTGTGGAGTGCTAGTGCTTTTTAGTTCTGACAGAATTTTAGTGCTGTTGTACTGTCTCTGTCTTTTAGGTAGTACGCTCATTGTTATTTGGGAAGGAGATGAAAGGGAACTGTAATAATGTTGCTCCCGGAAAAATGATTTCTAGACATTATTTTTTAAAAACACAGCAGTTAAATTGCTTCTTCATAAAAGCCATCATCCTTATCCTTCAATATCCTCTAAATACCAAATCCCTTGTAAGAAAGCTTGAAAGACTGAGCCTATTGTGTACACTATATTTGATATTTTTTATTGCAATTATTTTGAATTCCCCCTCTGCCCATGTTTTCTTATATAAAGGCTTTAAAAAACCTTCAATCTAACGTGTGAAGGTTTCCTCCCTCTGCGCAGTGCTTATTAACACTGTAATATAACGCAAAAGTGCATCTTATTTAAAATAAAACGACTGTTAGAGGACAGCAGTGATGCATGTAGAAACATTAAAATGTTGTAAATAGAGCTTTGCAGTTTATCCTTACAGATAAACATAGGAAGACATGACAACATCACTGCATATAACATCAACACAACATCAAAAAAAGTAAAAAAAAAAAAAAAAAAAAAAAGAAATAGCACAGTAGTGCAGCATCACTAAGTTGTCAGGTTGACTTGACTCAACTTAACTTGATTCAAACTTAACTTAATTATATACATGGTTCTAAATAAAATAAAAAAAAAACTTATTGGACCAATCAACTCATTTGGCAGAAAACAAAAAATGAGAGGCTGTGCATGCATGAAAATTTGCAAACTCCAATGCATTTATTAAGTTTTGACTTGCAAGGTCTTCAGACAATGGACTGCCTACCGTTTTTCTTTGTTGCTGCTTGGTTGGATATGAATACTATCTACACTTTTTGCTTAGAAAATTGTCAAATATTTTGAAAGCCAATTAATCTTAAAGGTCACTTTTAAAAGCAAGAATACCAAATGTTCTTCAGCCTCAGCCCTGCATGTGTGAAAACTCACTAGTATTCTTATGAGTGTTCAGACAGCAAGCAAAGAAAATGTTCTCTTTGCATTATTACATGCAATCACGCCACCTCAAAAATATGCATTGCCTTTTGTCTGAAAACAATTAGAGTTCTATGATGAACGAATCAAATATCTTTGCGCTTTGAACACTGAAATATATCATCCTGGGCTGCAAGAAACTACAACAGGCATTCCAACATCCTGTGGACCAAACCAGTCATGAAAGTAATCAGCAGAGTAATTGAGCATGGAAACAATCATTAGCTGCAACCCTAAACTTAATTATAAAGGCACAATCTAGGTATCAATACATTTCATTTGATTTAGTTTTGTGATGAGAGTTCCCACTGGATCATTGGTTTTCCCCCTAAGTAAGTCCCAACTTTTGCTCAGTAGATGAGCTGAGACTGATTGCCAGGTATCACTATCAAGTGGGAGAGAACCTAATATATTTCTTTGCACTACTGCAAATAAAGTTGGGGAGTGCAGTGTAATATGCAGGGGTGAAGCTCCAGCCCTCAGAGTTAAACACAGCAAAAGCAATTCTTTGTTGCATTTTAAATTCCATATAGAAGATGGCAATAAGTGTATTTCTTCTCTATTGTATTTTGACTTGAACATCATATTTACCCATTCCTCCTGTTGTGTTTAAACTCCAATATCTCCCTCCTGCTGTATGTGCTAAGTATTTTATCAATGTAATGTTGGTAGAGAAACTGTAACTTCTGGTAAAATGCAGTTTATTCTTGACCTTGGAAAGAGCACTTGACAAAACAATCTTAACTCAAGGTCCACTTAGTGATTTGTGAAAAATAAATGAATTTATACAGTACCACTCACAACATTTGGACACACTCTCTCATTCAAAGGAAAGTATGTACAAACTTTTGACTGGTGCTGTTTAAGTATTGTGGAACTGTGTCAGACATAGCTCATTGCAGTCAAGTGTGACCCATGAATTGAGTCACTTCTCTACAATCATACTGTTTGTCTGGGAGAAGATATATGCTGTTTGAGGACAGCAACATTTGGTTACCTCATTTTGAATGCTCACTGTCCATAAACAGTTTTTAAGCTTTTGTTTGATTTGAGAAGACATTTTCCACCAAAAGTCCTGAAAACATGAGATTTCAAGGTATAAACTGTTGCATGCTGTTTCCTCTGGTCGTTGCTAAAGGTTAAAATGACAGTTCAGTTGTTGCCAAGCTTGATAAATTGTGTGTATGTCCTAGGTGACATTTTCAAAGTCAAGACCTAAACGTCTCTATGGTAATAACAATTCTCTGCAACATCTGGAGTAAAGACATTAACCTGACACCTTGTTAGAAAGTCTGTTCTCATGGTAAATAAGCACCACTGGAAGGTTGCTGGAAGAGTTGGGAGACGTGATTAGCTTAATTTCTAAATGCTGAATATTCACAGTGAAAAAAACATTAATAAATATGTTAGCATGACAGAAATAAATTCAATAGGACATGACAATACACACAAATTTATAGATAAGAGGATACACTGTAAATTGAAATCTAATTACCAGTTGTTCGTTCTACTTAGTACTTACACAATCTGGACTGTTTTCATTCAGATATTTCTTCATGTGGTCTTATGGAGTGAAATACATCCACCACATTTTCCTGAACATTTCATGTTTTCTACACATAGTAATGAGGTGTTGTGTTTTCCCCCACAAACTCCTGGGTACTTGTACAGTATTGTGGCAGTGTGGACTGCTGGCTGTATTTAAGTAACAGGGTTCCTAACAATTGCATTTGTTAAACATGCTCTTTTGACTCAGAAGTAGGATGTAGATTAACAGGTCACATGATAATCAAACAATACTGGGAGGCAAAAGTTGAGCAACTTTATGGACAAGTTGACTGAACTTGAACAGAGTTTAGATGCTGTACTTGTCAGCACTGCACCATAATGAACACAAGGGGTCATACAGGTTTTAAGCAAGCTTTTTTGGAAGAGATAATTAAGGCAAACAGCAAAATTATTATTTGTCAGTTTTTATCACAGTTTACAGACCAACTCCCTGGTTAAGCTCGGATTTGTTGTACTTGCCATAATTGTGTACCCAGTTGTGTGCAATGAGGGATTACTGCCAATATTTCAGGTGCTCTCACTTTGAGCTTTAACTCCACATTAAAGTATTAAGATAATCTGGCTAACCTGTTGTCTTATTTAAAACCTGATCTGATCTGTCTGAATGCATTTGTTTGTTGCTTGAGTCACTAAATGAAAACATAACCATGTGCTTAAAGGAAAACTCCACAAGATACATTTAATAATTTGGAACTAATTATGGCTTCACTTACTGATAGAAAAAAAACAACCCAAATCTTAAGAAACTTTTGGATTTTTGGGATTTATATAAATCATTATGCTGCAGGATGAAGAATTCTAACATTTATCTACCTCCTTCTACCAAAGCTGTAGAGAAACAGCATAAAGAAATCAGCACACAATAAATTAATGCAACTGCCTGTCAAAATCCTCCTTACTGATAAAATGTCTGACCTTATTTTCATAAAGCAAATTGTACTAATTGTTACTGCAGATAAATCAATTGATTGATTTCATTAAAATGGCAGTCCTTTCCTGTCTCAGCAAGTATCCAGGATGAGAAGACTACCTTTAACTGACTTTTCTTTCTTTTAATTAAAAAGCTCATTGAAAGGAGATGAATTGGCTGATAACATCACTACCTTTTTCCTGACCTCAATTTGGCTCTGCTCACCTCTGCAAATGAGCCTGGAGAACCTGTCTGCGCATGAAAACTCACTTTGTTATAACCTGTCAGATTAATTCATTAAATCTGGCTGAGAGTTTTCATTCCTTAATGTTCTGAATTATTCAGGGTGGAGCCTGCAGTGCACAGTGGTCAGTGTTGGCTAATGCACACGGACATTGGTGAGTGGTAAAAGTGATGAAACTGGATCTGTGAAACCACACTGATATCTTACAGTAAAGGAAACTGAGGTGTTACAAGTAAATATAGTATTAATGTCAAAAAAATTAATTTGTCAGGAGAATTTCTGCTTTCTACAGGCCTTTAATGTATTAAACTAGGAGCCCTTGACACCTTGAATTAGTATTAAAAACACAACGTGCAAAACTCTACAAATCTTTAGCAAAAGCAAACACTGCATTCAAAACTGTTTTAACTCTTTCCGCAATGTTTTTGTGCATCAAAATGACATACACATGCCATCTTATGAATAGATCTTTCTACCAAACAACAATAAAGTGATGTGCTCATCACAAAACACCACTACGAATACCTTACCAGTAGATTTATATAAAAATAAACACACATAAATGCAACGAAGTAAAAAAACCTGTTTTATTTTATTCCAAAATGCATTGTATTGCAAATGTATTTTGAAACATTTGTACCCAACAAGAGAAAACCAGGACAAAAATATCCAGTAAGATAAAGGGTTTTCTGTAAATAAATTAATTAAAAACAATACTACTTTTCCGAGACTCTAAACTCATATCAACTCAAACTCAAAATATGAGGAAAAAGAAATTCGGTTGCATCCTGTCTCCTATTTTGATCTGACCACAGCACCTCATCTACATCACAAGCAATGTCCTCCCTGGCTTAACAGCTGGGAATGCATTTTCTGGAGTGATGGATCCGTCGGCCAATGGCCCCCACATCAACGTCACCACATGCATCCTTCATTGCCTGGAGAAAAGACATGCGTGCAAGGGGATAGCATTCATACACCTCCCATCGCCATGCCAAAAAAAAAACTCTTGAATTGGGTTTGGGGTTTGGGGAATATGGTGGGAGGTATAGAGGAATAAATTGTGGGTGGTCGATGAACCAGTTGTGGACCAGAGCACTGCTGATGGAAACTCATGTTGTCCCAGATGACAACATACCTGGGCTGCGCTGGTCCACCCCCCTGCTCGACTAGAATGAGGATGTCATTTAGTGTGCCTAGCAATGTTACAGGATGGTCTGTATTGTCTGGACAGAGGTTGACATGATAATGGAGGACACCTTGATAGCTAACAGTTGCACAAATAGCGATATTCCCTCCATGCTGTCCAGGGACATTCACAATGGCACAGTGGCCAATACAGTAAAGGGTCTCTGAACACTCTCCACCAAAGCAGGAGAGGAGCAGGACAGTCATGAAAACAGTTTTCACGGTTGTTGTATTACTGTGGTGCACTTCAGCTCCTCACGCTACTTCTTTTATGGTCCTCCACACACACACACACACAGCCCACCCCAACCACCCACCATTTTACAAAACAGGCAAGCTGCGCCTGCTCAATAACGCACTCAGAAACATTGAGAGCGAGCAGCAAATCAACCATGGTCAGAGCCACCAGCGCCAAGGTGATGCTTACCTCCAGCCTCCTGTATGTCCTGATTCTGTGGCTCCAATCTGTGTTGAAATGTCTCATATACCTGATCATACTGCAGAACACTCCTGGGACTTTGCACTTGTTATCTAGACTGTAGAAACATTGGATCACTTTTATTTATTTACACTACAACAAAATGTTTTGGATAATATAAGAAAGGTAAAACAGGCTGAGGTTCTCACCTAAACTTGAACCTGCAATCCCTAATGTTTTATTAATATATCATATATCATTTATAGTATATCCTTCATAGATCTGTGAAATACTTAACATTATAACTACAGTAAATCATACAATATACTGATATTAACTTTATCAGTTCTGTCCATAGCATTCCATGGCATTCAATGTGTAAAAAATCAGCACCTCTTGCTTTTCATTTCGGCACCCATGTTAACAGATTAGAGCAGCCACGCCGCCCTCGTGTCTCCCGCATGACTGCTGCGTCACGTAATCTAGAGATTCAAGGTCTCGCCTATTTTCTCCGTGTGACATGTGCGGTTCTCTGCAGAAACAGACAGGGAAAATGATCTGTTGACATCATACCAGCAACATTACACCTTTCACTATGGTTTCAATGTCTATATCTGTAGAATATGTCACAGACGTGAAGTGTCACCACTGCGGGTCAGCCTGTGTGGTGCATGCTGGGGCAGGGAGCCTCTCTGGCACAATGGAGAGTCAGTGAAACACAGAGCTTCTTTTCTTGATTCCTGTCACTTTCTGTGATATTAGTTCAAACCGGGATTCCTGCTTGTTGTTTCACTCGCTTCCAAGGGGAGATTGTGAGGGTGTCTAAAATCATAGGGCCACGACAATATGTGACCTGGACAACTGTGATAATAATGTGAGTAGCTAGGGTTTGCTGGTAGGAACCACTCAGCGGGGAGAAGATTTCAACTTGAACAGTGACTCTTAAGTACTGCAAAAAATCCATCTATGCATTTATTTTTGGAAACATGTCATCAGTTATATCAATAGCATCACTTGCAGTCTACCCTCTAATGGAGATGTGGGAAGAGTGGAAACATTCTGAAGTATAATATAGGACACAACAACCAACCAGCATGTCATTGCATTTAGATTTCTGTAGTTAATAAAGTATAAGTATAATACAACTTCAGATTTAGAACATTATGTTGCATCTATAACTGTATGCATAAGATCACTCTTTCTGATCAAAATTAATCTTCAACCTTTGATGAATCCTTCATGTATACCAGATTTCTTAATCTCCCCTGGTTTGTTTGCAAAGATTACAACATTCATAGACAAACCTTGCAACCAAAGAACATCTCCCACTCCTGCTTCCTCTTAATATTCAATGTCCTGAATAACCGCTGAAGCACAGCATTCCTCCCTGCTTTTATATGACAGAAATGTCAAGTGGTCCCGGCACCACACTTAACACTAGGTGATATATTATCTCTCAAATTCAGCCTTTGGGATATTTATTAGAATATTTCGGTCTGCCAATTCATCATGTAAATGTTGTTCCCATCTGTCAAAGTCCTCAGTATAATATTGAATTGAAGCAGAGCATGAACTCCTTTTCTTGTCATTGTCAACAGATGAGTTTGCTAAATTCAGTCAGCTGAGCCAACAATGAACTGAACGTACTTATAAGTATTGCATGTGTATCCGGAATCTGATATATCGTATTCCTCTGTGCTTTAGACCTCCGTTGTTGTCTGAAAATGATTAAACCCATATCAATGAGTCACATCGCTGCACTGGGAGACATGTTTCTTATCCCCAAAGAGAGTGATTACGTGCAGTTTGTTTAGAAAACCGCTCCAAAGAGTAATAACAGCAATAAGATTGTAACTCTCAGGAGAGAAGTTCCCTGCACGGCAGATGCCACCACGCATGTGCAACAATGCAGTTCCGTTTACAGGGCTTCACTAGCTTGTTGTCCTACAACTCACAATCTCTTAACTTTGCGCTGAACTCTCCAGAGACTGAAAGTATGATCACTGTTATTACTCTCTAGATCCGTTTCTAAACAAACTAACATGACCACGTTCTTCATAACGAAGGAACACGTCACCCAGTGCACCGGTGTGGCTCATTGATGTGTTTTTAATAGATTTGGGATGCCAACAGAGGTCTATGGCACAGAGGAATAATATATATGAGGCTTTGGATACACGCACACACACAATACTTGCTCATTGTTGGTTTGTCTCTGCACATGAGATTTGTTGACAATAAGAAAAATAAAGAAAATCATGAGTCATATAAGATTGCAGATAAAGCAGAGTTGGTCCTAGATTGACAGGACACATGAATCAATCTACAATGTTCTCAAATGATTCGTAAATAAGGGAAAAGAAATTTAACAAGAGAGCAAAGTCATAGATTTCTCTTTAGGGTTCACATTGACTGGGACAACATAGCGGGAACAGTTCAATGCCAATTGAACTGTGACAAGCCTATACTGTATACTTACAGTATTACTCTGTCAATGCTGTCTGTGTTCGCCACTCCAGTTTCTACCCCTGACAATGCTGCCATCTGTCAAGTAGCAGCAAGAAAGTTTTCCCAGAAACAAAGTCATTTTTTTTTCTGCCCTGCTGCAACGTGTAATTTTAGTTTTCATGGTTACAGTGTGTTTTATTGCTGAAGAGGACGATTGTGTGTCTTACAATGTGTCTTTCTTGCTTTTGGTTGGCCCGAGTTTGCATCATCAGATGAAGGATTTGGGAATGAAGAGAGTGTCTGCAAGACACCAAGAAGTACTCTGAAGTTATTTTAGTTCAGTACTTTAAGATATTGTGCTCTATAAGATATTGTGTAAGACAGGGAGGACTTGAATTCTTCAAAGATGCACATAATAATGTCAAAACTAATGGTGTACACTGTACGCTTTAAAAAGTCAGTTTCTGATATATTGTACGCTCCTTTGCTCATAGTACAAAAATTCCAAAATGTGTTATTATTTATTTACACATATACTGTGTCATATGTCTAACCCTCTTTTCCCTCTGAGATATGGGAAATAAAGAGGTGCAGCAGAGAGGCTTCTTACTGGTCTCCTGAGTGATGGAGAGTGACAGTGCTAAATACACTCAGGGCCAAATCCACAAAGGATTGACAAGACAAAAAGATAGCGTGTAATTCACAAAGCACCTGCAAAGGGTGAAATGCACCACAATCTGTGCTGCCAAGCAAATAGTGTCATGGTTTGCCTGTGTCATTTGCATGTATGTAAATTGGATAATATTCATGCATTTGACGCGAAATTTTCCCCTTTCTATGCAAATAAGCCTCCTTGCAAAAACAGTCTAATTCACAAAGACCAGGACTAATTGCTACACACAATTAGAGTGGAGTTATCAGCATCTTCAGATAGTTGGTGTTAAATGTGCACACACTCACTCCTCACTCATTCTCTCTCTCTCTCTCTCTATTTCTTTCTCTCTTCAAATCATCAAGCTTGTGAGGCTTGAATGATACTGAATTGATATTTGATGATATCAAGGGTGAAATCTTCAGTCAGACAAAACCCTCAGGGTTTTTCTTTAGGCTTAAATAAAAATAACATTTTGGAGCATGACAGTAATATTGACATAGCTGGCCAGCGTCTCAAGCGCAAGCGTTCAGACTGTAACAAAGTATGCAGAACGAATACGACCAATATTCGTATGCTACATGAATATTGATTGATTATGGAACACAACCATATACGTGGTTGTATTATTCTGTAAGCTTTGGTGTGAAATGACAGAAAGCTGGAGCAATTCCTGAATTAACAAGAAGAACATGGACACCACTGCACACTCAGTATAGCAGTGATTCTCAACCTTTCTGGGGTACTACTGGAACCCACTGCATATTTTGAGCGGTCCTGAGGACGCCTGACCATATCTGTACAGGCAGAGGAAGTGTGTGTGCGTGTGTGTGAGTTCCAAGCAAAGCATCCTCACTCTGTATGTCATGTGGGTTTGGTGAAGGGTTCTTTATCGAAGCATCTGCACTATGATGTGTGTATGTAGTGAGGGGTGCTGTGTAGCCATCAATGAAACACTTGTCTGCCACTTAGGATCTTCTGTAACCTGGGTTGAATAGCAGCAACAGCTGTAATGATACTTCTATCCAGTTGAAGTTAGTTTCTTTGTTTAGTTGTTATGTGTGTCATAGCCGAGAAAGTGAGCTCACACAAGTATGTAGATCTGCATGGCTGCAACTGGTAGAGAGTCTCTTTGGCAAGCTCTGGGTACTCCTTCTCCACATAGCACCAAAACAGTAAACAGTCAGTGATTTCTCTGAAAACTTCAGCCTGAAGCTACAGTTTGAAGACGGGTCGATGAGGCTCTCGTGGAGTCGCTCTGACTCTTTTTCTTTATGTTTGTGTGTTTGTTTGTTTACAGCTACATTTCAAGTACTGTATGCCAAACCATGCAAGTCAATGAGTTTTGTTGAGTCAATGGGTTCGCAGGAATTCTTGCCAAACTCTGCTCATGTTTCCTAGGAAACATGCAGGAACCTTGAAGTTTTTAAGACTATCCTCACAAAGTGGCCCAAAACCTTACTATTGGCATTAGGAATCATGACTGAGGCATATAAGGAATTTAGATGAGTTCATGGACAGGTCAATAAAACATTTGACTTTGCTGTTTGTTTACCATTTACAACTGTGAGCTTCACATTTCCAACGGCAAGTCAAAACTGTGTTTTAAAAACCATGGCTTTAACCACGTAGTTTCTATTGTAACCAAGACAACATAGATCATCTAACCTTAAGAAAACAGTCACCCAAACCATCTTTCTGTAACACTAACAAAGTACTTGTTTTAACCCATACCATGATCTTTTCTTAAACCTAACCAAGGGGTTTTTGTACCTGAGGATATGGGCCTTTTGTGTCTGTGTGCAATTGTGTGTACTTAAAATGGTCTTATTGTATGTACTGACCTAAAGATGCCTTCTTCAAACCTAATTAAAGCCATTCAGGAATGCTGTCATTAGAGAGATATAACTGGATTAGCTTTTCAGTTGCATCTGTTTTTCTTCCAATTACTTTACATGCTAAATTTGCAGCTTACAGTCCAGCCATGTGGCTGGAAAAATATTGTTTAACTAGGTTGAGTAAGTATGTATGTAGAGTAGCAAGTAGAGTAAGTATGTAGTAATGAGTAAGTATGACGAGAATCAACTGCACAATATGTAATAATTATGCAGGCAGTTCAAAAAGTGGCTTAATCATGCATACAAGCCCTTCAGCAAATCACAGTGTAGAGCAGCATTCAACAAAAGGACACTGATTGCAGATCATTGTCCTAACATTACAACTAAATGTCCTGTTCCTCAAACCTAGACACAACTTCCATTCTAAAATGGCCCCATGAGGTAGGTTTTCCTTCTTTGCCAAACCACAGTCCATAACATAAGTCCAGCATTACAATGGCCATACACTACCCCCAAACTACAATATATTAGAACTGGTAACTTTAAGAGAAAATGCTGTTGATTGGAAATTTCTGTATGGTTGAGTTTTTGTTTTTTTCACCTCAAAAATAAAAATGAAAAGTAATAGTTCAACTAAAACATAATCGAAGCAATAACATCAGAACATTTGAATACAAATAATTTTATGCAAAATTATCCACAGTTCTGTGAGAGTTTTGGAAGTTAATGTTTTTGAAATTTCAAGTATGATTAGAAATCTCAGAGATCCCAGGAAAAGAGGGATATTATTCCCAGGAAACCAGCAGATTTCAAGGCTCCAGCTCTCAAACCTGAAGGACATACAGGAAGTCACAGTTACACAAAGATGTCTTCTGTTGGAAGTTCATTCAGTTTCAGTGCTTCTATCTCCCAGCTGGTTTGGTTCTCTTGTTTTTCTATGATCTATGTTATCCAGAGCATACTTTGTGCATATCCCTGCTGAATCCTACTGACCTGCCAACTGGACAAGGTGTTTGACTGTCAGGATACTGTACACTGGTCCCACCCTCGAAGAATCCAAAGCAAACAGCAGGGATGGATTCTTCATTTCAAATAAAGATTTTGACAGAGATTAACTGCTTCATAACACAGTACACTCTGCCACCTCTGGCCCCCTTTTCTGTGCAGCTCAATTTCTGCAACGGTGTATCTTCAAAACAGCACCTGGCACGATGCTACAGATAGTGGAGTACATTTCACCAGAAATAAAATCATGAGTCACAAAGGAAAAGTGTCAGATAGCATGTGCACTTCAGCTTCTTGGAAGTCATAGGCTTGTCTGACAGGCTAGCGGGTGAGATACAATATCATTATGTTTGGTATCTGTTGTATTTATGGTGTTGTTTTGTAAACCTTTTAGCATGGTGCTGACAAACAGAAAGACCAAGATTTCTAGAAGGCCAGCAGGAGTTGTCATTTCTTTGGTATACCAAAAAATCCTCTCCAGGTTTCACCTTGGAGTACTGACAGGTGGATTTAGTGATTTGGGGGCTCAGACATGTGGCCTCTGTTGTGCTTTCTTTTCACCATTTTGATTGGAAGTATTTTTACTTGAAGGCACAATGAAATAAAAAAAAAACTACATTTCTCAGTTCTAATTCTGTGTCACTGTGTTAATTATTCAGTTCCCTTTTGTTTCATGCCAAATATATGCAAAAAACCAAACATTTTTGAGTATTTTTATATAAAATTCTGTCTTCTTTTCTTTAAAATGTTTTCATATGTTCAATGACTCATTTTGAACTCAGGGGCACATACAAAAGTGTATCCACTCAAATGTAAATATGTCAATGTTCTTTTTTATAACTTGTCCTGCTGCCCCTGAGTGGTAAAACAATCAATGAATGTAGCTATGAAACCACCATAGTAGCCTGTTTGTCAACTGAAAGATATGTCATTTACCACTGATTGGATATGACATTTATGACATTTAGTGATTTATGGTCAATGGGATACTTTTGTTTTAGGCTTTTGGTAATCCCTGACTTCTCCTTGAGGTTAGCATGTGTGAATAATCAAATGCAAACATCTAGTCAACATTTTAAATTGTATAAATACTTCAGTTTATCACCAAATAAAATGCAAAACTAATGACGTTCCCATTATTAGCAACTGTTTTCATACTAACACACTAAACTAAGTTGGTAAACATGATGAAGAAAATCAGTATGTATAGCACTGCTATTGTCAACATGTTATTATGCTGACATTTAGCAGCCTGACAGCTTACTAGCATAACTATAGACTCTTGGTCTTGTTACATGTATGCAACATGACTCTAAGACCCCTTTTGGAGATGAAAAGCTGACTTGAACTGAATCAAACTGAATGGAAATGAACAGAATTAGATTTATTTTTTGTTGCTAGTTGGACAGTTAAAATTATATCCTCTATATCCTCTATATTTAACAGATATTTAAAGGCAAATTGAAGGATTTTTTAAAAAAAAATGTATACATAGCGGTTTGAACAACTCTTTGTAGCACATTTTCACAGCAGGAGATGAGATTCACTGAATTCCAGCAAATGAAAATGTACATCATCAGGAAGATAACGGCCTGACAGCTCTGTGTATCATTGGAAGTCTATGAATAATGATTTGATGGAGAAATCACAATAGCAAATAATGTTTTCCTGACATGTAATGAGGGTAGCTCCAGTTAATGAGGCTAAACAAAACAGAGAAAACACAGACAACACAAACAAAATGATGTTGAGTCTAGACTGGAGGAAAAGTCTTCACTGTGGAAAATTACTTTTCTCTTGTGACTGATCCAGAATTTTAATATCGAGAAGCCACAGGGACTAAGACTAAAGTTGTAGAGAAGAACCAGGGAGTTGGCAAGGCTCCAGGATATTTATCTTTGAATCATACTCCCAATTAAAAGACTCAAAAAGCAAATAAATCCATAAATACACAGACGGGTGTTTCGATTGCTTGGGGCTCTGTAAGTGAGATAGATTTATTTATAACGCTGTTCTGTCATTGGAAATGAAATAAGGCTGCATAATTGATGTCAAGAAGATAAAGAGTTTGAGATACATCTAACAATGGGCCTGGTCTTCAGAGTATTGTTCTGTCTCATTTACACAGTGAAGTTCAGCACAGTAATAACAGCTCAACCCTCTGGGTTTGTTGCAAGAGGCGGGTTTACTTAGCCAGGCATCGCCAGACCAATTCGCAAATTCAATTTAGCCTGGAACCTCTCAGTTCATCTTAGATTTCAAAGGGGCATAATCATTTTTTTCTATTTCAGTTCAGTCAGTTCATGTTCCAAATTTTTCTAGGTTCCAGGATTTACTTTGCAAAATAATCCAAATAATTCAGTAACTCTGCTAACTGTTAGGAGCATTTTCTAATCTGGTGCCCCTTTCAGAAATAATTGGCAAGACCTCATTTGTCTGTGCCTTTGGAGGAGAGTCTCTGTAAAACATAATTAAATACAATTCATAAACACATTTATTTGTATGCACACAAGGTAAACAAAACAATAAATAATCAATGCATATTCTATGTACCATATAAAACAAGATATCTTCCAAGATCCTTATTTATTGTCACACTTTGTTTTTTCTAAGTTACAGTGCATTAACCTCTCAGGGCCACTGCACAGAACTTTAGGGATGCTGAGGAAAAACACTGTTTTGCTACAGCAACTTAGACTCAACATACCTACAGGGCACAGTTGGTACTTTTAGTTTTATATACATTATTAATCCCGAAAGGGAGATTTCTCCTAGAGCCCTCAGATTTATACACAGGCTCAACCAACCCCTGCAGAGACTCTTGAGCACGAATGGCTCAAATATTCCATCTTGCTCAAGGACACTTCAGCAAAATGCAGCACTAGGGGAAGACACTCACTGTGCATTGCTATCTTGGGATATTATTTTCATGATTCATTACTATTTGCATGATTTATTTCTCTTGTTTTCTAGGACATAGGGCCTATTGGACCAGACAGGAACTGGAAGGGCATTGGCATCTCTGTCCTGGTTATTGTAATGGTGCTTTCCCTCATTGGACTGTCCATTGTTCTTCTGTCAAAAGGTAGAGACTCACACCCACACCCACAGATCCACTCACAAAAGTGATAATAGATGATGATAGGTTTTAAGAAATGACACTTAAACCTGCTATGACTTGCATGCTTTAAAACAGGCAGCACCTGGAACAGATTCACACACAACGTTTTGGGCCATTTCTTACACCCAACGCAAACGTAGCGCCAAGTGCAACTCAAGTATCTTTGCTAGAAAGTGATGTATGTGTGCATATTTAAAAAATAATGTCATAATAGTTAGTAAAAATATTTATCAGCATAAGCTAATCACAGTAATGACACATTAAATTGTCTAATTATTTGACCAAATTGTGGCAATACACGTTGGTATTTAAATGGGCTCATCGGGTTTAGGGTGTCTGTCAAGATCCAGCAAATGGATATCAACAACAGATCAACTTTTCTGCTATATCAATACATGAGGACATGAGGAACACATGGGGAAATAAATGAGTTGAACACAATGATTAAACTAAAGAAGGAAAGGACCCTGGACAGCTCCTAGCTGCTGCCAGCAGCAGGATCAGCACCTTGGAGAGCTGATCAAGTCCTAACAACTGTGTATGATGATTTTTTACATGATTAAAATGAATGATTACATTTTTGAACAATATTTAACAAATATTCTTTAACAATTTTGATTGCAGTGGTTTCCTTTCAGCAATTAAAACCCCATGACTGAACAAAACAATGAGAATGATGAGAACCGAATGTGTAATTAAAAAAAAATAAAGCTTTTCAAAGAACAAACAAAAAGAAATTTGCAAGAAATTAATGAAAAGGATCTTCAACTGGTGGTCTGTGGCTGGCGGGGGTCCAAGGGCAGCAGGAGCTGGTGTGTTCGTAATGGATCCTGTACTTTGCCTATGAGCAGATCCGTTTCCTCTGCAGAGAAGCGTTCCTTCTTACTGCTTGGCAAATGCGCCAGGGCTTTTAAAGGGAATGGGAAATGACACTCTGATTAGTTTTTTGCATTTCATGCCCAAAACACTTCCATGATTAATTAAGAGACTATGGACAACACTTTTAAACCACATGCCTGGTGCTGCGATCATGTGGATTTGGACACACGTTAAATCCACTTGCAGTATGAGCTTAAGACTGTGCGCTTAGATCATTAAAATAGGGCCCCTTTATTTAAATATTGCAAAGTGTGACACGGCCAAGAACATCTTGCTTGAATCATTTCAAGTTAACTATGCTTTCATTTGTTATTTGCATCACAGTTGTACATTTTACACATTGAATTATCAAATTAAACATGAGGACATACTATTTAACTGCCTGGAGCTGCTCCTTAGCATAAATTTGCACATTAATTCTCACAGCAGCACTTACAAATTAAGAGAAGCCCGCGGAAATCTGACTGCCTACATGATTCTTCTAAGTGGACAAACTGGGATTTATTCTTTGTTCCATCAATATTATTGCACTCTTATAACATTATGGACTCATGTTAGGCAATCAGCCAAAAAAAACAAACAAAAAAAAAAAACAACAGAAAACTGATATCATCATGTTTTCCTTGTCGAAGCCTGGTGCCTACATTACCCACAATGCAAGTCACTTGACTGCTTTGGGTGTGTTTTGCAACCCAAAGCAGTATTATTAGTAACGGCCAATGTAGCCTGGAGCAACCTCCAGCAGAGATGAGGAGCAGGCTACAGAGATCTGGTAACCTGACTTGTTTCTAACTCCACACAGATTTTTTTCTTTTAATATTCAAACTTGTAGTCTTCAGCCCCAACCAGTGCTGACTCAAGTGACATCACTTGAGGCAATTTATCAGATTTCCCATAGCTCCCTCTGTAGCAACAAAAGGCTTTATACTACTTTCTTCACACATGCAGCAGTACTTCCCAATATCTGTAAACCTCATATGTAAAATTGGTTCCCCTTTAAAGGCCTATGGTTTGGATGTATCCTGTCATTTTTCTTAAACCTTTTAAAAAGCTATACTCTAGACTTTGATATCAAATTGACAAAAACTGCAAGTTATATTTATATTTTGACAGCTTATTGGTTGTTGTTGGTGTATTACATGTATTTATTTTTCTTTCTGTAGATGATAGTGGTAAACACCCTGGTTCGCAACTGACAGTGGATGACCTCTTTCAAAGAAACTTCCAAATACATGATCCTGATGCAAAGTGGATCAGTGGTACGTATGTCAAAGTTGTCTCTCACTTCTTTGCTAACATGTTTTAAGTATGTTTTTCAAAATGACCTGTTGCTGAGATTGAAAATGGAAACGTTACACAAAGATAAAAAAGTACAGCAGGCCTATGTCAAACAAGGTTTTCTAGTTTTCTCCAATATATTTGCATGGAAACTATGGCGTATTTAAAAGAATAGTTTGACTTTTTTTGGAAAATACACTTTTTTTGCTTGTTGAGAGTTTTATGGGATAATTAATACCACACTCATCTGTTCATGCAAAATGAATCTGGAGCCAGCAGATGGTTATCTTAGCTTAAAATACAGACTGCAAGAGGCAACATCTATCCTGGTTCTGTCCAAAGGGAACAAATTCTGCCCACCAGCACATCTAAAGCTAATTAATTAACACATTTGATCTTGTTTGTTCAATCCATACAAAAAAAATAGTCTGACAAAAACCAACCTTTATCTTGGCTTGGGTTTGAAGAACATAAACCTTGTGATAAACCAGGCAACTATGGTTTAACAAAAGTTACTACCTTGTTGCATTATGGGAAGTGTAGTATCCACAATGTTTGGAGCTTGGCCCATAGCAGGGATTGAAATTCATAACATCTCAGCTTCTACTGCTCAAATTATGACCATTATTTAAAAATCTCTTGCAAATCCTCTACATTTATATAAGAGCAGTGCAGTGAGAGACTATTTATCTAAAGAGAAGAGGGCCCTCATCCTTGAAGCCTTTTCTCTTATAAAAGTGAAAGACATCCATCAAAGCAGCATGTAAATCCTGCATTTGTGTATCTTGTCTGGTTGTTATATACTCTCACATACACTCCCCCGTCACGCTCTTGGAAGGGGTCAAAATGGATTTTTTCTTGCCTTAAATGCTTTTCTCAGACTGTCTTATTGAGCTTCTCCTCATCATTGACAGCAATCAATCCATTTCTGTAGTAAAGAGAGTAGAAGGTTGAAGTGGACTAAAGAAACGTTTTTAGGGTTGACAAAGTCTAAAAGACTCAATATAAACAGACTTGAAGACAACCCATAATGCATCACCCTCTGTAGGAGCCAGGGTTACAGTGATACTCCCTCCATTTAAAAAGAATGATATTGTGATCATTGAAATGTTCGGTCTTCAAATATTATACAACCTCCCTTTTTCAAACATATTTTCCAGAATAAAATACTGTCTCATATTCAGATCAATATGCTGCATTTTTGCATGTAAGGAGGACTTGTAGTTTTTGTCCCCGGTCCATTCATTGACAGTGCTTTTAGAAGGGATCTAACAATGGTCATTATGAATAGGAGGAATAATTACAGCAGGAAAAGCCTATTTCAATGTTCATTTGGGCAAATGAAAGTTGTGACCCTATCTCTTAAGGGAGATATGTTTGTCAAACCATCTTACTGTTTTGTGTCTCTCAAGCAACTCATCCAAGAGACTCTTGTCCTGCAGCCACCATGAATAACACATCAAGTAGCACTTTTCGTAATGGAACATAGTCCTCTTCTTTTGAGGATCTCTGTTGAACGGTTGAAGTCTGGCTGTTAGTACTGGTGCTGTCAAACACAAGAAGAGCCTTACTTCTTCTGCAGTGTCCAGCTTCTCTCTTAACACTCAGTTTTCCATTTCTGAAAGCCTGACCTTGTGAATCTACCCACTCTTATCACATTTTTGTATAGTAATGCTCCTGAAAAAGTTAACTTTACACAAAAAAAAGATTATCTCCTTTGTTGTTAAGTTGCACCACAACTCTGATAACATTCAGCACAAAAAAATCCTATCTACCTTGTTATTTCTGTCATTGTAATTGCTGTGGGGATGGTTGTAGATTTTCTTTATGGTGCAAATTCACACTGCAGACTCATTCAGTTTGTGTTCAGTGACTTAATTAGCATTTGATAATGCAGCAGATAATTACCCAATCAACGATCACGTTTGCCTTTCAGGCATATTCCACAGGTGGTGCAATTCGAGTGTGGAATTTGTTTTAAGCGCCAGCAAACAATTATTAATTCATGCATCCAGCAGACACTGAGAACCATTAGTATTTATTTAGAGTTGTGTTCCTGGCCAGTGTAGGTTCAACATTCACTGTCCTTCTGGCTATCAGCTTGTAAATGGTCTATTGTATTCACCCAAATTCAAGCCCTCCGAATAAAATAATAAAAGACTCATGTGAATTTCATATCTTCATTATAACACCAACAATTTAGTTGTGCGCTGTTCTTGCACATTTAACATGAACATTTTAAAAGCATATAAAGTGCATGTTTGCTCAAGCTAAACAAACAACAGTTTTAATGAATAGAATTTTGTGCAGCACACTACTTGGTCAAAAGCTCCTCTTTATGAGTCTGGCTGGCCTTTGAGTCTCTGCTTAGTCATTATGAGGTTTGTTTGGGTCACAAAGGTGCAACAAGTCAAACATTTATTGCTCCAAAGCACAAATTGATCATACTGTATCTGCAAGGTGTTGACAAGGCTATTATTCAATACAGATGACTCAGCTTTACTTGGCCAGGGGGCTTATATTTTTGGCAACTCAGACTTACCCACAGTTTATAGCAGACAGTGATACAAGTGTTAGGTATTACTGTTCCATTGCTTTTCAGTTGTAACACACAGCACCAGATGCAATAATCACATTGCATCCATGCTGTTATAGCTGGGGAATATTATGAGATCATAAACTATGAGCTTTTATGGATCAAATGAGGATGATATTTTAGGTGTGTTCAGGCTCAAGAATCTGATGCCCAGAACTCCAAACATCAATACTCAAACCTGCTAAATGATTGACAGGTCTGATGTTCACTAACAACTGACAGTTTCTACTGTAAAACCGATTGATATTGATCAAAAGCAATAGAGACAAATATATCCTGACTTTTAGTTCCTACTAGTATGGGTCAAATAAAAAAACCAATGAGTCCTACACTTCCCATAGTGCTAATCAATAGTGCCTTTCTTTATACCATCCCTTCACCTGTCTTTCAAACTCTCTGCCCCCTTTTTTGCAAGATATTGTGTAGTGTAATGGAGCCTGCGAGCCCAAATCCATATAACCCTGTTGACATCTGAGTTATGTCTTTTTAGACTTTAGAAAGCTCCTCGAAATTCACAGAGGTGATTGTTTGGTACAAAAAAACTATGTGTATTATGTGTAAAATAGGTGGTGAGCACCTTTAAAGACCCCTTTAAGTACCTTTTTGACCAAAAAGTTACACAGACTATAGAATCAGAACTGAACTCAGGAACTAAGGTATCTGTTTGTGTTCCCATCACATCTGAAGAGCCAAAACTATTTGGCAAATTAGACCAATGACAGTTTTAAAAAAAAACTACATAGTCACAGAGTCATCCTGTTATTCTTTCCCACTGTGGAGAGTGATTGCTGAGTGGATGAATTGACTGAATAAAAAGGAGATGTGCAAAGGTGAAACAGGACAGTGGAAACTCCAGAGCTACTTTCTCCATAGCAGACAAGCCGCTGAATGTTTGATGGTTATTTATATCTGATTTAAAACGTTACCAAAATGAAACTACAGTGTCAGCAAATTGTTTTATTTCTCTCATTGTCTCGCTTTGTTCCCTAATCACCACTTAACTCTCTCATTCACTCTCGAGCTCTCTCTAGCTCTTGTTCGCTTGTGCTCTCAGCTCATTAAATCCATTTTTAACATAACAAACATCAAGAAATGTCCATCCCTCATCCTAATATCGGCACTAGTTGCACCCAGTACACAAGTTAAAGCAGCTGCTGCGTCGGTGTTTAATCAGTCTGCAGTCATCTCCGCCCCCGTGCTGTAGTTCCTGAACTATCAGAAAGTACTACCCCGAGAGCAGGGGCTGTTTCTACACCTGGAACTATCTGACAGGAACTAAATTAAATTCCTGGTCACTCTGGTTCAAACGCAGGTTTTAGTTTCAGAGTTCCTCAAAAGATTATTGGTCTCCTGGGAAAGTTCCTGTGGTGGAAATGGCATAATTAGCCTAAATTCCCAGTCAGTTACTGCTATACCCTCAAAAGTCGCCTCACTATGCATCCAAACATGCAGTCAATGAAAATCACGTCTTCTGCTTTTACTTCTACTTCAATATGGGACATGTCTATATTCTACACACCTCAGTATTAAGGTGAAGGTTTTGAGATGTGTAATTTATCAAAGGTTAACAGTAGAATAAAAAGGTTTTTTCTTTAATTCTTTGCTTTAGAAATTAATGTCACTGTGCAGCTGCAACACTTTTAATCACAGTTGAGATCACATGTCACTTTTATCCTCTGAGTCTTTTTTGATGAAGATGTTGTCAACTTGCAGCCCCATTTTCCAATTACTTATGCTGTAAAATGTTTTATATATAATTGGTTTTATACATGCATGGCATATAAAATATGCAAAAAGAACTGTGGTTTGTTTTACTTTGGGAATCTAAATGACAAAAGCCCTTTTGAGGATTTCCTTGCCAGTTAAAGACAAGCAATCCCTCTGTATTTCATATTTATTTTTCTGTCATTATTCTCAAAAGTGTTTTAAGTATCTGGCATTCAATAGTCCTCTTTCTAGAGATTGATGCCTCAGAGCAAAGTCATTGACGTTTACATGAGATGGGGACCTGCAATGATTCAGATCTGCCAAATACATTAATGGAATTCAGGCCTCTCTGGACTGTAATGTCGATTTGGGATTAGACTGGAGTTATTGCAGGCTCTCCTGTCAGTGCTTACACTGTTGAAAGTTGAAGTGTAATCTCTTTGAGCTGAGATTAGACAAATCATCCTAAATAACTCTTTGTCGTTGTTGTTTTCTTCTTTCCTGTCAAACTTTGTCTCGTCAGGGGCACCTCCGGGATCTATCATTCATCTAATAAGCAGCTTGTTTATTGTGAATGTGAATGTTACTACTAAAGGACTTGAATTTTGACCCTATTTAACCTCTCCCAAGTATCTGAGACTTGTGCAGTGTACACATGATAAAAATGATTTTGTGCCGCTTGAGTCCATGTTTTCAAGGGGATCAACGATACCTGATATACTTAGGAATAACATTCATATTAGGCAATTCTGCAGTGCATGATATATGCGAGAATCCTCAAAGGACGCTGACTGGTCTGAGCCACTGGTGATTCACACACAGCTGCATAACTTTCAGCCTGTCAAGATGGATTCATGATGTCATGATCTTGCAAATCCAGCTGCTTCACAAGATAAACTCTCAGCAAGAAAAAGGGAAAAATCATATTCTGAATAATGCCAAACTATTCCTTTAACCATACCAACCTTAACTGTAGTTTAGTTATAGTTTACAGTTTGAAGAATGTATTCATAGAAATTTAAATAAATTAAAAAGGCTGCCACTGCACTGAACACAACCACATCTAACTAGACTACAGCTGACCAAAAGAGCTTGAAGCTGTGTTTAAAATGTATACATACATTTAAATATATGAGAAATTATAAATATGATTTATTGAATGTATACAAAATATCAGCCGTTAAGGTTAAGCAAATCATTGTTTATTCTGGCGTGTATCTGACATGGTGGTCCAGATGCTGACAATGGTTGGGTGCATTTCAATTATATGTAAATTAAAATACCTATGTAAATATTGCAAAGTTTGAGGAAAATATGGCAATGTCCATGCAGCTGAGGTTGCTACGGCAACATGGGCAGTACTATGGAAGTTAATGGGAGTGGCTTTAGTCCAGTCTGCTCATCATGTTTAGACACAACCTTATTGTCTTTGTGTCTTAAACAAATCCAGCCAACTTAATTGCTTAATTTACTGGTTTACAAAACAGTAATGGAAATAAGCCTTGACATGATTATTTACTCATTTTCTTTTTACAGTTTTAAATTTTACTGTTGTAAAAAACAAAGAAAATGTGGAATTGTACATCACAATTGCTTCTTGGCATCAACTGATTTAATTACTCAAATCCTTTACATGCTTATTTATTCTATACAAACACATTCAGCACTACACTTTGAATATTTCTGTTTCTGTCCTAGAGGAGGAAATCATCTTTCGCAGCTGGGATGGAGATGTTTTGAAGGTCAACACACAGAGCAACGAGACAGACCTCCTGCTGAAAAACACAACTTTTGTAAGTGCTAGCTTTTATTTCTTTTACAGCATTTGAGGATTTCTAGCAGTGGATTGACATAATTTCACTTATTTCTATTCTCACAAAGCTGTATAAAGTAAAAATCAACATGCTAGTATCAACTATATGACGCCAGGTTTAAAAATTAAAATAGTTTAATATACCATATTGTATTTTTATTATGGGTAAAATAATATATATATTGTAATAAGGCTTGGCAGATAATATGAACTAAGACTGAATTTTATGCTCCCTATTTTTGGTGTCTGTTTGTTACTATGGCAACTCTTTTTGCCATCGGCAGGTAATTTGACCCGGCCAAGGTTGACTCAAGTTTCACTGGAACTTTTTACACTGATCAGTTTGTGAAAATGCTTTTGGGGTTTGCATCTCGACAAAGACTGTTAGACGTATGTATCTCCGAAACACTCTAAGCTTTAGAGTTTAATGAAAACATATTTCTTGTTCCTCCCACAGGCAACTTTTAAGGCTTCAAAGTTTGCAGTTTCTCCGGATCTGAACTTTGTTCTTCTGGGATATGATGTCAAGCAGGTAAGAACCTCTTAATATTCAAGTTGGATATATACTGACAGTGGTGTTTGGCTCGGGGCTGCTAATACTGAAGTTTTACGGTTCATGAACTAAAATGGAGATGTGACTAACATGGGGATATCTTTCAGCTTCGAGTCAGTGAGTAAAAGTCAACAGCGATCTGGCAAGAGGATACAGGTTTTAGAAATACCAGATGAATTTAACAAACAGTTCACAATCACATGCTATAGGCTATGAAAGTTGGAACTAAAACTAAAGACTTTCCACTTGAACTGCTTTGACTACCATTTGTCTAAGGAATATTGTAAGGTTCAGTCTCTCTGTTTAATTTTATTTTTTACATTTATTCATTTTGCTGACGCTTTTGTCCAAAGCGATGTACACATGAAGTGCAAACTACAGTAGATCAAGGAGAAGCTTTTGGGAATAAGTGCCCTCACCTGACACCTTGCAGGTGCATTTAGTAACATGAGTGCCTTTTTTTAGTCAAAAGACATGTTTTTACTCTTAATAGTATTGGTATTGTAGAGACTGTCCTCCCAAGAAAAACGACACAATAGGTTGTAATGTCAGTTTCCCAAAAAGGACATGTGGTTACATGACATTGGGTGACAGATGCTATCTAGCAGCCATAATAATTATGAACCGGAGCAGTGGTGCAGTTCAGATGATGTATATAAAAGTGGACAATTTTACTCATTTGGAGGAGATGGGCTGGAAAAAGGCATTTATCCAACAGACCAGTGTTCATTCATTTCGAGACAGACAAAAAAAAAAAAAAAAGAACTGTGATCATCCCCTAAGCTTAACCTGAGTGTAATTACTGTAGCCATGACAACAAGGGTTGCCTAACTTTAAGGGCATAGTAACTTTACACATGTTTCTCTAACCTTAACAAGGTGATGATTTAAATCCAACCATGATCTTTCTCTAAACGCTTTTTTAACATTGATGTGTGACAGTTTTAGAAAGCACGGATAAATGATGTCCTGCCAGTTACTACCGATCAGATGACTACCTGGAATCGCCTGATCAAACAACATATTTGGTTGTTCAATTTGGAGGACGTTGTTATTTTATCAGACCGTCACAGTACTGGAGTAGCTGTTTTTGCAACTTGATACCCCATTATCCCTCCCTGCACTTAATTTTAGAAGTTCTACCTTGAATTTAGCCCAGGGGTTAGCCCAAAGGGCAATCCACATACAAAGTGTTTTTGATGTCTGTCACTCATACTTCTCATGGAACAAAAACACTACATTGCTAAACAAATGTAACGATGCTCACTCAGAGACATGCATTTGTGAAGCATGTCACCATTGGAGTCAGTTTTATTTTACTCTAGTGTGCTCAGTGTACATTTCCACATGATGTGAACCTATGTAATGGTATAATGATTGATAAATGTTCACAGTTTTGCTATATTAAGCTCAGTATAGTAAACCATAGCTGTAGCTTCAGTACTAGATGACAAGATGGTGGTGTGCGCGGTTGCAGCGGCTTTTAATTGTACGTCTACGTCTATTAATTGTAGTAGCGATGATGCACCAATAGTGCACCATCTCTCTATTATTTATTAATAGCGGCTTGTTTGTTGCACATGTTGGAACTGCGGAGAATGGCATTTTGCTCCCATGGATGCTGAGTGTGTACTATGGAAGTGACAATAAACATGGTTCTGGTTCTGGTTTCATGCCCACCACGCACGCAGGGAAATAGCAGTACAGTTTTCTACCTTTTTATGTGGATTCACATGAAGAATTACTCTTTGAGTTGGATAGTGGTTACCTCCAAAAGGGATGAAAATCAATCATCAGAGATCCTGCAGTGACGCCTCCGTCTCACACAGAGTACCATGATGAAAGTGAGTAAGCAATGCACTGACTCCATAGTGACAATGTGTAGTATTTTGGGGAGTTAGTTATTAAATGTAACTGGTTTCCACCCACCACTCATCTCATCTTAGCTCCAGAGCCACAAAGATATGATGGTAAAATAAAGGGACAACATGTATGTGACGCCTACAGTGTCTCTGCTCTGGCGTTTACGTCTAAAATTAGAACCACATCTCTGCACGCAAGCACAGCTCAACCACAGCAACATCTGGATCCAGCAGCTTGGTAAATAATCACCTCACCCTCCCCTAATAATGAACAAAAGAAATGAAAACTACACCAACAATATAACAGCTGTTTTGTTAGCTAATACAATAAAATAATAATGTAAACACTATATTTTGCTGCAGGATTCATTTGAGCATAATATGTCTTAAACGGGGCAAATTATGATTTTTGTGATTTCCTGTAATTTGTATACTGCGTTATGATGCTGAACCTCTGAAACTTGAGGTGAACAGATGTAAAAAAACAAAAAAAAAATCTTTCAGCCTGCCCAGAACATTTCTTTTGTGATGTTTTTTTTTATTTTCCTGATGTAATGATGTCGACTTGTCACGCATGTCCGTAAGCGGCCACCTGTTCTGCAATCTTTGTAGTTGAGGTTGTTTGCTTTGTTCACTCTCATATTCTGGATTTGAGTTTATTTATATAGCCTCCTCTGGACTGGCTGACTTATCAGAACAGAGTGGGCTCATCAGGAGGGAGACAGGAGCAGCCCATCTGATTGGGGGTTACATGGTCCCAATTGTCAATAGGATACCTATAATTTAAGGCAGGTGCATTAAGTGCTACTGTTGTCCTCCACCCACTCCTTTAAGTGGATGCATCCATCCACGTAATTTCAGCAGTCCAGCGGGTAATAATCAAATCAAGACAAAAAGAATAGAATTTGAATAAAAAATAACACTACCCTATACAAATGGATAAAGGTCCTAAAAAGCCAAAAGGTGGAGCAGAAAAAAAATCAGAGAGGAAAAAGAAATGTTGTGGATGATGCTGCAAAATGTTTGTAAGTTAACACATTTATTCAAAATATTGATGCCACTGACAAAATCCTGTTACCGTTAGCATGCATTCTTGCAGTGATAACAATAACAGTGGATTGCCCAATGAAGAGGAGCAAGAAAAAGTCTGAACAGATTAGCGGGCTGATTCCAGTGGAGAGTAGAGGTAAGAAGAGCAGGCCACTGCTCGCTGAGGACGAGCTAAAGGTGCATTACAACCTCCAGCAGAGAGCTAACGTTAGCTCATGTAGTGATGATGTTAACAGCAGAGCTCCGGATCTGACTAACTCCGTTATGCAAGTGGCATGCGAGCACAGTTTTTCAACTTTAAAATGAATCAAGAATAGATTATGGAGCGCTACATCTCGAAGTGTTCATGTTAATGGCTACAGAAAAAGACTTTTTTGTGGCTTTGGACACTGATGGAATGACATAATTGGTAGGATAGATAATTTTGTCATTCGTGACATATGATTGTCATATTTTTTTTGTGAGGTTATGGATTGTGCACAAGTGTGTTGAGAGTCGGTTTGTCCATATCAATTGTTAAACAAATAAAATCCTAAATTACACCTCTTGGGGTGCCAACGTTTCCTCCAGGCTATTTCTTGGCAATTTATTTACTTATTACATTATTTTATGAAACCTTGTAAGTACACCTGTAGTTAGGGCATGAACTTGATATCTGTTGTTTAGCCTATATGTTATAAACAACCTGATATTGCTTTATGCAACTCATGAATGCGTGTTTTGGGGAAAACTGGGGCTGATCCAGATGAAAATTGCCAGAGCTGAATTTCATTCCAGTCTGACCCTGGATTCCACTTTCAGGCGGAGCCCCTCTTGTCTTGGTTGTTATTTTTTTCCCCACAAGTCTGTTTTGTGTAGTTTCTCCTCCAAATCACTTGTAAACGTCCTTCATACCTTGTAACCCAAGGTCTGACTGACTTCATAGGCAAGGACTAAGACATGAGTCAAACATGGATGTGATTATGGGAATTGAGAGGCACCCAGCCACG
This sequence comes from Euthynnus affinis, assembly GCA_029490765.1. NCBI lineage: Eukaryota > Metazoa > Chordata > Actinopteri > Scombriformes > Scombridae > Euthynnus > Euthynnus affinis. The sequence goes on from CM055850.1 coordinate 27,734,591, forward strand.
CAGGTCAAAGATTTCTTTGTGACAGCAGACCCGCCTCCTGACCAGGGCGGGAAACAGGTCAGACACTGGCCAGCTTTGGTAACATGGCATTTTTTTCATCAGGGATGGATATAAATACAGTTATATTGATGTTTAAACAAAATGTAAAGAGACAAAGACGAAAATAAAGATCAAGAAAGAGAGAATATGGAAGAGGTTAATTCTGTGGTTTATGTGTGAAGTGTATCTTTATGTACCTCCACTAATGTCTACTTCATGAAAGGGGTAGTATGTGTCCATAAATACACAATACATTGAAATTATGCAAACCTGTTATCAAAAACCAGGTTATTGAAGTATTCTCCAATGTCCTTGACCTGATTTCTTTGAATAACACGCTGGCTTGCTTGTATGTTCAGGTAATTGTACACAATGTTGGTCCTCACTGAGGTGAGAAGAACCCATCCTCCTCACCTTGCGACACAAAAACCTCCCGTCCTACTTTCAGTTTGGCTATTTACAGACTGCTTTCAAACATACCCAACAACATGCTAATTTAACCGCTTGGTTGTGTGTGTATATCTTGTTTGTGCTGTGTTGCTTGTTTCATTTTTGATGAATAACAGTTGTTTTCTTTTAAATAAGGGCAGGACTCTGAACAAGCCTTTTAGGCTTCTCACCTTAGTGCCATTTCTATTGATTGTATCCTCATTATTAAGCAAATAAACTAAAGTTTTCTTCGGCCTTCAACACACAGCCTCAAATTAAAACAAACACCTGTTCTGCTCGATGATGCCACTGAGCAGAATGAAAAGCTAAAGGGAGCTGGTGTGCTGGTACATTGAATTTTAGAAGGTGAATGCTTGAAAAGAGTGCTCACATGTGCACACAATTATACTTGATTGCCAAAATGAAGAGTGAAACCCAACAGTGAAAGGAGAAAGCTAATGGTCATGGTTTTTAAGAGCGCCACATTCTTTAACCATCAATGCAAAACACTTGCTAGTAAGTGAAAACACTTTAAAAGAATTTAAGCTGATAAAAGTGAAAACCATTCAGTCCTTGGAGGGCACTGAATGTTTCACAGTGAGAGAAAAGAATTCTCAATAGAGTTTAGCACAATGACAAATGGCAGATAAGTGAAAATACCACCTGCACAACTCAATGTAATTCAGTCAAAAGCCAAAATTATGACATTTTTGTCAGATGTTTTTTTCTCTCCAATCAATCTCAATATTTTCATCAAATACAAAGTTCTCAGAGAAGGTGTTTGAAAAATACTATATTATATGAAGGTTTGTGGTGTATATAGAAAAACATCTTTCTAGGAAATGTTGATGCAGGTGCCAAACAGCTGAACAGTAAGTCATACTCAATAATTTATTATTTAAAAAGTTGAAATCTGCTTTCACAATCACTATTACTATTTTTATTAGGTGCAGAATACAGTTTAACACCACCTGCTAGTAGGGATGTCACGAGAACCAATACTTCGATACCAAGTCAATGCCTGAATTCTGAAAATGTGACGGTACTTGTTTTTCTACAGTAAGTTACCATAAACACTGGGGATGCAATTCTTCTGGAACTGACGGGGCAGCTTATACACCCTGAGAAAAAGAAGAACACCTACCTGCACAGAAGAACAACAACGAGTGGAAAATGACGACAAGTGTAGCTGCAGCAACTCCTCATAAAGGAAAACAGTAAGAGTCGTGGGTGGAAGTATTTTGCGTTCGAGGCGGATCATCAGAGATTAATAATATATTCCCAGTATGCAAATGGTGCCATCAAACTTTTCAGACAAAAGGAGGAAACACTTCCAACTTAGCAAAGCACCTCAAAGACAGATTTATTAAAAAAAAACTCAAGGTGAGTGAGTTTCAACTCATGTTAATGTTACATTAACAAACATATCCAAAGGGTTTTCCATGTTATCCTAAAATACTGCTGTATCGCCAAATATGTTTACACATTAACGACATTTGTAATGGCCAAAGGCTAATGTGTTTAGGCTAACCAGTGCCAGTAAATTTTAACTATCGATTGCACTCTGAGTACTTAATTTAGAAATGTGTGTGTGTGTGTGTTAGTGCTTTGTCTGTGCAGCCTCTGCTGTTTTCTTACAGTCATTGATAACGATACCTGAAAGCTGAAATCTCATCATTTTCATTTTTACAGTATCAGCCAGAGGAGGATGTCGACCAGGAGCAAAGGCAGCAAACACACAGCCAACCATATCAGAAACTTTTTTGAAATATTTATAGTTTTTTCATGTTATTATTATATATGAGTCTATTATTTCATGTCTTTGACAGGTACTGAAACTGAACTGCTGTGCTGTTATAAGTTGATTGTTTCTAAGTAAGCACAGTATTGATTGTTTTAAGTACTTGAAGGCTGTTATTTTTTGTAATGTTCAAATGTTTTTAATAAAATGAGTGTTTGTTGAAGTATATGGGATTTATTGTTTTGTTTTTTTTACTGCGGTATTGAATTCGGTAACGAGAATCATGTAAATTCAATGGTATTGGTATTGACTAAATTTCTGGTATCGTGACATCCCTACTTGCTAACACTGAGATTGGAAAACGAGAGTTTTTGTACAAAGAAAGTCACAGTAAACCATGTTGTGATGATAAAAAGTATGCAGAGGAGATTGCATTTACATTTTGGGTGCTGACTCCAGTGTAATGCTCTTCAAGTGGTTATAAAATAAAGATAGGCCATTTCTACCATTGTTTATGTTTCAAACTAAAAGGATTTGGCTAACAAGCTCTGTGATAAACTGACTGCGATCTCAATCAGTCACAATACAAACTCTAAATGTTTGAGATGATATTCATAAAACAGATTAACCAGATGTTCCAGCATCTGTGGAATAAAACTATTTTCAAATGCTCCCACTTTGACATAAAATATTTATTAATGATAATGTTTCTTCCAGTATTTTGGCACAGTTTTGTTTTTTGAGGGGTCTGATTCAATGTTCAATTCCACACCAAACACATCATATCATATATATATGTGATTTGTGCGGCTTCATCAGTTCGTAACGCATCGGCCTGACTAGTCCCCATTCGTCAGACTAGTGGGGACTAGTCAGGCTGATGCGTTACGAACTGATGAAGCCGCTTGGATAAGAGGCGAAACGTCTTCATAAGACAAATCTAAGTCCAGTTGCTTTGGAATCATTGTTGCCTAGAGATAAATATGACCTGGACAAATGAGAATATACACAGGCCAGTCAAACTAATGAACACCTCCTTATTTGCTCTGCTAACCCACTAAACGCTGCCACGGTACAAGTGCTTCTGACACAGGTTGCTTGTTTCTGCTTATCCTTGAAGAAAGTTGAACTTTTCATCCTCTCTGCTGCGACACACAGCTGCATCCCCAGACTACTAGCACAAGACCCTTGAACTGGCCCCTCAAGGGTGAGGTTCGGCTGGCTCGGGAGACGAGTTGGCAGCAGAATAAAAATGACTGCATCAGTGCACCCAAGTGTCTTGGATTGGGTTGGCCGTTACTCTTGGCTCCCAGCAGCTAAAGCCAAGTGCCCACTAGACAACACACACCTAATTTAGCCATCCCAGATTTACTTTCAGAATCTGCACATTGGCAGGTCATCATGGGTCCTCATCACTTCCCGCTGCCCCCTATTGCTCCTGACCTTCCCATACCCTGTCAAGCTTTCAATTCTAACACTGCACAGATGTGAGTTTCCCACTTGAAATGTTTAGTAATATTCGGAACAGCAGATACACAAAAGCAGGCTTCTGGTTCCTGGCTGACAAATGTTGATTTTTTTCAGCTGACATGACGAGTGTCACTGGCAGATTTTTATCAGCTGTGGCCAGCGAGCTAATAAGTGGCTTGGCTCAAAGCTCCATCTCTACCTGACTCATTTTAAAATGAAGACTCCTGTAAAAAAGAAAATTAAAAAAAATGATATAATACTAACAAACTGAGGCTAAAGCTGCATGTCCCAGGGAAATAAAAGCTCATGATCCATGCAGAAGACATAGAAATAGACAACATTGTTCTTGTGTAGCAGGACAGCTGGTTAGCCTGAGTATTATAGTATTATAAATAACAATGTAATTAAAAAGGTATTTCATTCTAACACAACCTCTTTCAGATACTTACTATGGAAAAACACCTTTTTGCTTCACTGATCAAATGTGTGTGTGTTGTTCATAACAATTTCTCACTGATAACTAACTGTTGAATTTGAGGGAATATGATGCTAACAAGTCTGCTGAGTTCTGCTTGAATGTAACCTGCTGTAATCTTTTTATCACTTTTCCAAGACCAAAAACTGAAGAGCAAGTAAAGATGATGGTTTAAACTGTGTGTTTGTCTGCTTTAACACTAGCTGTAAACATTAGCATGTACAGTAGCTGTCTACAGTACCAACAGCCAACTATCTACATTATTGTGTGGGATTAGGGTTAGAAAAATTACATCAGGGTTTAAGATACCAGTTGGACAATAAGTGTTCAGAGGAGGGGGGTTAAAGAATAGTGAATTATTTCTGGTTATATTTCCACAGAAATTATTATTCCAATGCATATTCTTTTTAATAATAATGATAATGATGATAAAAAATAATAATAATAATAATTGCTGTCCATTTAGGACATCTCCATGGTGGCCTAGATTGAGATTTGCCCGCTGAGCCCCCAGCAGTCTCAGCACGTTTTACTCTATAATGGCAATATCACAAAACAAACACTGAGCACTGTTGTGGGCCAGCCACTCCACAATGGCTTCGCCATTTAAATTGTGTTTACAGAGTGTTGAAGATGGGATGGAGGGTTGTTTGTGTTTTGAGGGAGAGCGCTCAGACACGATTATCAGAGAGATCAGCTTTATATAGGCTGGTGCTCAACTGCTGATCCGCAGCACTTTCCGTTTTCACTATTTCAGCTCTTCTGTTATTGTGAGCAGATTATGCCTGTGGAATAATTATTTTCTTTGTATGTTTTTCAATATCTTTGCCTAAAAAAATCCTTTGTGAGAGGAAATTCTAATTTCAAAATTTCAAATGTAAAATACAATAGAGTAACGATGCTACCACTCCTCGTTCTTCTTGATCCTCCCCTCTCTGCTAGACCAACTTTACGTAGTAACATAGATACATTATTGGTATAAATAAAACAGCTGCATAAATCACACATCTGATATCTCCTGTGCTTACAATTTCCTGGTTTAAAAACAAAATGGTTTAAATTATTCCGGATGCTTTTTTTTTAGCAATGCTTTTTACACAATACAGAATATTAAGTGATTAAATTTAGGACTGTGACAGCTGAAAACTCACAATGGCAGAAATTACAATATCCACTAATGTATTTCATTGAAAAATACATTCACAATTTCTAATTTGAAGTAAAATTGTTTTTACATCTGCTATTAAGTCTCTCTAACTCATGATATTCTCATTTCTATGGTAGCTGCTTGAATGATGAGTTTGTGTCTGACCTGCTGTACTGAACTCTACTGACAATTCTGTTACAGCTCTTAAGACAGGAGTTGACAAGACACATTTTAAGTAAAAGATTAAGTACATGTCAGGTTAACAATGGCAGGTTCAAGCTCTGATAATGATGACTGGAAGCTCAATTTGAGACTTTTTTTATATATACAGACAGGTAACAAATTAAAGGAGAAACCTGTACGGGTCTGGATGCTTGACCCCTACAGTTAAGACAAGATCTCCATGGAGAAATGCCAGGCTGGTCAGAATAGAAAAAAAAAAAAGTGTCGAAAAGCTGAACACAGTTGGCAAAAAACAAATCTCCAGGTTCTTCATGACATCTATAAAGAGATATTTTGCATTTATAATTTGGAACTGGAAAATGCAAAATGGTCCTTCTTCTCTGACATCATTGCCAAAAAACAATGTGCCCTATTTGCTACAGTCGACAGGCTAACAAACCCTCCTGTGTCAGTAGCCCCTGAACTTCTGAACTCCAGTGAATTTGCCTCCTTCCTCACTGAGAAAATTCAGTAAATTAGACAAGCAATCAGTGCCTCCTATCAGGCACAGAATATGTGTTGTCCCTGTGTCCTCTTAAAATCGATTCGAGGAGTATGACACAATTTTTTCCGATCAACCATAAAAACCTGGAGGACATTATACAACATCTGAAATCCTCCTCTTGCTGCCTTGATATTCTGCCTGCAGGCTTTTTCAAAAATGTTTTTAACTGCATGGCCTCAGATCTTTTACAGATTGTCAACATGTCTCTACTCTCAGGTGTCTTCCCACAGGCCCTGAAAACCGCTGTCATCAAGCCACTCTTTAAAAAAAAAGAACAATCTAGACACTTCAATATCAAACCTCCTGTTTTTTAAGTAAAATCATTGAAAAAGCCGTTGTTTTTTTCGTTTCTTTTTTTTCCAACTGCTGAACAACTTCATGGCACTAAATAACTGTTTTGATGTCTTCCAGTCAGTGGCATAATTACAGTCTTACTATTACCGGATCTCAGTGCTGCATTCGACACAGTCCAGACCACAACACATTACTAGTCTGTCTAGTTGAATCAGTGCCAAAAGATATTCCCTCATTTGATGTCTTGATGATGGTGATGGAGAGCGCTGTCTAGCACATCAGTCCAAAATCTCCCATAGGTGTTCAATTGGGTTGAGACCTGGTGACTTTGAAGGTCATAGCATACGATTCACATCATTTTCATACTCATCAAACCATTCATTGACCCATCGTGTCCTCTGAATTGGGGTATTGTCGTCCAGGAAGAGACCACTCCCATCAGGATAGAAATGTCTCCTCATAGGATAAAAGTGATCACTCAGGAAGACTTTGTATTGATTAGCAGTGACTCTTTCCTCTCAGGGGACAAGTGGACCCAAACCATGCCAGCAAAATGCCCCCCCACAGCATAACAGAGATCCCTGTTAGCTCACCAATACATTTTAGCTTTTTGTCGATTTTTTTTCCAGTTAATACATATTTTATGTTCTGATTGATTACAAAAACTGAATTTCAAAATGTTATACAAAATATCCACTGTTCTATATCCGATATCAAGCCTATCAGTAACTCTTTCTGTCCTCTGTGTTAATCTCATCACAGTTGAGATATGTGATCCAGCCATGCAGCAGAGATAAGGGACTGTGGCCTGTAAGATGGGGATCTAAAGATAGAAACAGGCTGTGCACACAATCCTGGAAAAGTCATTAACATTGTAGGACAGAGAGGGCATTTGTTAGCTGCCATCTGTAAAATGGAGCGTGATCACTTGTTAAATTTAAGCACTTTGGTTAAGAGTTAGATTTTAATTAAATACTGAATATGTAAACTAGTTCTTCCAATATTTAAGCAAGAGAACAATCTCTCTCTAACCTTAAGCAAGTGATTTGAGTAGAGCTACAATAATTAGTTGATTAATCTATTGGTCGGCCAACAGAAAATTAATCAGCAACTATTTTAATAATCATTTTTATATTTTTTTTAAAGCAAAAATACCAAACAATTGCTGGTTCCAGCTTCTCAAATGCGAATGCGATGCTCTTGTTTGTCATACATTGATAGTTAATGGCATATCTTTGGACTGGACAAAAATGGTAATGGCCAGTGTACATTTTGCAGATACATTCAGAATCAAATTTTCAGATATTTTCATTAAACGCTAACATTAAAAAACTGCAATATAAAGCGACAGTATGGGCTGGGGAAAAAGAGCATAGGAAGGGGGGAAGGCAGAAAGGCACCAGTCCCAAAGAGCCTGTTGTTATTCATGTTAGAATGAGCTGGACTGTCCATGTTGCCAACTACATACTACTAACAACCTCAAAACTGGGTTACTTGAATAATCAGGTTAACAACATTCCTGGAAACTAAGCCAGCAGCAAGTTAATAATTGAGGAAGTTCTTGCATCAGTGGAGCTCTGAATCAGCTTTAAATAATGTATTCTGCACAGTCCCACAGTGCATTTGTGGTGATGACATATACTGTAGTCCTAATTAATCATCAATTTATTTGAATGTGATCTCAGCTCTCGGGCTTCCTCAATATATCCCATAGAAAATACAGAAACATTGCTACAGTTGACTTATATATAGTACTTATATAGAGTATACATTGCAACATATTGTGTGTGTGTGTGTGTATATATACATATATATAGTAAAGCAGTGATTATATAACTGTTATGTAAAGAAAAATAACAGTGCATAGATTTGGAAATATCAATATTTCTGTATTTAATGTAATCGGGACAGCCCATGTAAAATAATACACCCAGAAGTGCGCTCTGCTATAATCCTCTTTATGAGCAAATTAATGCAGATGAATGGATGCATTAATGTGCTTCAAGGAGGATTATCAGAGTTTAAAATCACAATTACAGTAAAATAGAAAATCTCTGCCTAATTGATGATTTTCATAATAACTTGCTTCCCTTTGTTATCTAGATACTCATTGAATACGGGACATGGTTTATATAAATAAATGACAAAGTGTTGTCACATCTATCTGCCCACTCTGAATTCAGCCCCAGAGGACTACACTTCCATGCTGACTGCGTACTGGGAGAAACACGTGCAAGATGCAGTACATAAAGGGATATTTTGTGTTGGCCACATAAGTGTACCTTCATCCCATGTACCCTGTTCTCCGCAACTCCCCATTGGTTTAGCGAGAAAAGAGACTGGCAGCTGTGACTTTGTTGTGCGAGAAGAGACTGCGTGAGGCTTTTATGTTTCATGCAAGTAGTTATAACAGGGAATGTAACACTGTTCATTTATCACACTAGAAACCCATTTGCTGCTCCTGTGTCCAATATCACAGAAATGTCTTTTTTTGCAAAGCACACCACGTATCTTCCCCGCTGGTACATTTTATAATTCCATGGCTGCGGGAACCTCTGGGTGCCAGTGAACTAAGTAAGGCTTGATAATGAGCTCTGTGTGGCTGATGGGATTGAGACAGCAGATTTTGGAGGTGCTATCTCCTCCCTAGATGGACGGAGCAGATGTGTTCATCACCAAAGTGACAACCTGAATCTATGGAGAGTAATGGCCTGCCCCTGCACCGCTGTCTCACGTTGTCTTATGAATTTATCATAATCATACTGGCTCTGCGTCAAAGGTTTTCATAGGTCTTATGTTTTTTTCATGGTCGGTAGCCTTCTCTGCAGATTTTAAAGGGCATGCTTTTTTATTGAGGTGCTGATTATTGCAGCTGTATCCACATTCTTCTTGCTTTCATATCATTATATGGTCAATTAAAGACTCTCAAACATCTCAGAACTTCACAGACTGATCGATGGATAAGCGCTTTGGCAGCGAACCATGAAGAAACAAACTCCCCGGTCTTGGTTTCAGATCGGTTTACATGGGCACTTCTTTATAAGCATGCTGACATGGAGAAAAGCATCACACAGGCAGGTCAGGGTGACATCTTTTCTGCCTAACAGGAAGACACTCATATCAAAGATTGGCACCAGGGGGCCTTGAAAGTGGCTCCTGGTTCTTATCAAAAAAGAACCAGGAGCCACAACCAAAGAGAAGGCAAAGTGTGTTTGTTCCACGCCTTTTGAAACATGTTAGATAAATCTTGAATAAACCTTAACATCACATAAGCAAAGCATAAACATACTGTATGGTGGCGAAGGTAAATTCCCCCACACTGATCAAGATCCGTCACAATTTATAACTGTATTGTGCTTGTTGGTGTAAAATCTAAAAACAGCTTCCTATGTAAATTCCTAAATGACATGAACTGACTAGCTGATTATTGTGTGTTAAAAGTATACTACCTCGACTGTTGCACTACAACTGTAAGGGGAATACGCACTAAACTGCTTTTGAACAATGGCTTAAAAGTCCAAATTTTCAGAGTGTTATTTATCTTCTGTCTACTACAAAAATTTGAGCTCGGACAAAAATGAGATTTGAACACATCTCATGTAACTTAATACTAAACTAAGTGGTAGAATTGAGCTGGTTCCATTCATTCATAGTACCTCCCATGTGTGTAGATTTGAATATGGATGTCAAGCTGTTGCTGAATTGTTCCGACCAATATCTGTACCGATCCCAAACGATCATTTTAACTCAACATAATGTTAGCAGGTTTGTTTTTGAAATGGCGAAACAAAAACATATGATTGGTTTGACGTTTCACCGCACCATTGGAGTACAACAAGTGTCGACTGTCAGTTTGGTGTGTTTTTTTGGGGAGGGGAGGGTAGTTGAAGTTGCTCTTTTTTCTGTACCCAGCAAACTGACAACAACAAACACCATGAATGTCATGGCTGAAAATGTCTTTTACCCATTTCTTTGATTCATACTGAAACATCATTAGAGACCAAATATTGGACATCTCCTCCAGACAATGAAGTCTCCACAAAATAATAGCTTATAACTAATTAAATAGTTTAAACCTGTTAAAATACATAAAAGAGCATCTCCTTCACCCTCATTTGACAATTGCAGAATTTTGAGTAGAGAGGGGTTTTATTTTTTTCAAACAGTAGTTGAAATTTAAAATATGTCTGTATTTCTTGAAGTCCTTCCAGTTTTTCAAGTTTGTGACATTTAGAACATAATTCATACCTTTTTTTTAATCTTCCAGACACATATTTTATTGTTTTACTCATGTCAACCATTTCAATCTTTCAACACCATGTTTGAACCACAGTCACAGATTCTTAGTTTTTCTTTTAACTGTCATGCACTGATACCAGATAAGTGAGGTAACAAGCATAAAGAGAAAAGCACTAAGTGTCATGTTGTTTTTAAATTTAAAAGCCATCTGTTAGTGTCATGAGAACGTGGCAAACAACAGCCATTTGGTATTCTAAAACGGATAAAAACAAATTTCAGGGATTATTTACAAGTGCTATGTCACACAGTCTGCTGAGACATCTCTCTAACACACCTCTACTGTCTAAAACAGTCTGTTACTCTCCCCACATCACCAAACATCCTCCCCTCTCGTGTGTCACCCATCAGTGACAGCTTTATCAAGGACCCATCACAGAGCTGTCACCTATGAGTGGTGTCTGCTGAATACTGTTGACATCTTTTTGTGAAGGAGTAGAAGAAGAGGAGTCAAGGCACAACTACATTTCATTTTTTCCTTCCTGGAGATTTTTTTCTTTTGTGTAGTGGAGAGGAAAGTCCAAATTAGGAGTGAAGGCAGGGTGCAGAGTAGATCAGTCAAGCAGACCATATCGTGCACAATTGATCTTTTATTTAGGGGAATGAAGTGACTCTAGAGTATTTATCTGGAGTGAGCTTACTGTAATATTGTTATGCTAATACTCCAGCTGATAAGCATGCAGAGATACTCAGGTATTGAACCATAATCTCAATGAATCATACAACAAAAGCTTAGTGAGTGGATATTATGTGATCATTTCATCACACATCCAGTAATGGAAATTATCAGAAGCTGGAAAGTGGGGAAGTGTAGCTTAATATGTGGCACTGCAGAATGGAAATAATATTAACATTTTGATTTTGACACTACAATGCACTTGTTTGTCGCCCTCTTCGTGGCAACACACAGCTCCAACACTGTCATTAAGGTTTGCGGATGACACCACCGCCATCATCAGTCTGATCACTGGGAGTGATGAGTCGGCCTACAGAGAGGATGATGTTCTGGTTCTGGATTTCAGGAGGGTACAGGAAGCACACACCTCCAGTTATATACTGTGGAGAGAGTCAGCAGCTTCAGGTTCCTCAAGGTCCTGAAGTGGTCAACTCATACTGAGTTGTTGGTGAAGATGGCAAACTCGTCTTCCTCAGGAGACTGAAGAGGTTTGGCATGGATAGGAGGATACTCTGCAACTTGTACAGATGCACCATTGAGAGCGTCCTCTCTGGCTGTATCACAGCCTGGTGTGAGAGCGGGACTGCAAAGCCCTGAAGAGCATCATCAGAGCTGCTCAGAAAATCACCAAGTCTGAACTTCCATCCATGCAGGACCTCTACATCAAGAAGAACATGAGGAAAACTAAAAAAAATCATCAAGGATCTCAACCACCCTAGCTACAGACTCTCTTCACTGCTACCATCAGGCGAGCATCAAAGAGAGAGCTTCTGTACACAAGCCATCAGACTGCTGAATTCTGACACACACGCACGCGCACACACACTCATTCCTCCCTACTTAGCGATATCAGAAGTATGTATCACATATAACTTATGTGCAACACACTTATCTATCCATCCATCCATACATCATGGGGTTATGAAGGGGTGAAGTAAGTTGAAGGGTCAGTCTGTTGACTCAGAGTGTCTCACACTATGAGGGAGGAGTTGAAAAGTTTAATGGCCACAGGCAGGAATGAGTTTTGCACTGAATGCACTCCTGTGCTTGATCAGTACACCATGGAGTGGGTGGAGACATGGTCCATAATGAAAAGTCTCTTGGACAGCATCCTCCTGTTTGACACCTCCACCAGAGAGTCCACCTCCACTCCCACAGCGTCGCTGGCCTTGCAGATCAGTTTGTCGATTCTGCTACCCTCAACCTGCTTCCCCAGCACATGACAATAAGCACAAGAGCAGATGTTGAAGGACCTCAGCCTCCTCAGAAAGTAGAAACAGCTCTGGCCCTTAGAGGGCTTCAGGGTTCTTAGCCCAGTCTAGTTTGTTATTAATGTACACTCACAGGTACTTGTAGTCCTCCACAGTGTCAACACTGATTTTCTCTCTCTCTTATCCTTCTCTTTCTCTTCCCTCTCCTTTTTTATAAATGATTGTAAATATTTATCATACAGTGTACTCTAACTGGAACTTGAGCTTGAAGAAGCAAGATTTCACTGCCTTCTAAAACAAAGTGCATTTTCAGTTTGTATTTATTTTCAACAAAGTTTTAGTGGGAGTTGTGATGTAACAAATTAGTAGATTATCTATTTTGAATTTTAAATATTATATTCTGGGTGAACATCCAGGCACAGTTTAAAATTCTTTATGATTTATAATGATAGATGATTTTTGATTTTTGATATATGATTTTTTTTAGATTTTTTTACTAAGATAACTAACTAAAATATTTAGATATAGTATACTTGCAGCAGTCATGTTGTAACCAGAAATTAAAAGAATACTCAGACATTTTGGGGAATATGCTTGTTTTCTTGATTTGTTTTAGCCTAATTTATTACAAAGACATGCTAGTTTCCATTGAAGTTCAAGAAATATGTCTTACAACAGCTCCAAAATGCTCTTGTTTAAGTGTTGTCATTTAGCTATCAAGCTGAGCACCATTGCATCCAGGACATACATGGCTTTTATTCAGAATAGTGTATGAAACCAGAAACTGGGACTTCCTGAGATTCTGCAAATCTTAGCTCCAATGTGCACTTTCACTAATCCACATTTTTCTATTGCTACACATGCTAAATACACACATAATGTGTGAATAAATGAATGTCAATCTAACAGCTAGCTTTGAAATGTGAAGAGAAGAGATGAAAGCACTCAAAAGAAAAGTCCAACCATAACTTTAACTCTGCTGATGCTAGCCCATAGCGCTACGTTGTTCATAAGAATTTGCACTTTTACTTCCTGTGTGATCAAATGTATACAAGGAATTCATTTATTTGAAATACATCGCATATTGTTGATATGATACATCACTGATTAACTCAGAACGTTTTGAATTGTATGTTTTGAATATTGTTATCATATATATATATTTGCCTTTAATTGAACAAACACTGATAATTGACATATTTATTGAAGTTCATCTTGAACTTGTTTTCCTTGTGTTTGGGTTTTTAGGTCTACCAGCACTCTTTCTTGGCATCATACCTGATCTACAACTTGTATACAAGGTGAGTAAACAAAAAGAAAAATCAACAAAAAAACTTAAATTTTATGGTCATTGGTCCTGTAACCAGGTCTGTCACTTGGTTTGTATGAGACCTATAACAGTAAAGTCATATGACAATAAACCATGATGCTGTTATATGTGACACAGTTCAAAGCATGTTGGGAGTTAAAATCACTTAAGATGCAGTTAACTCAAAATTACTTGAACTGACTGTAAATTTGTTCTGAGATTTAAAAGCTGATGTAAAAGCTGCTCTGATGTGTAAGACTCTTTCTTTGTCCTTGGACCAGAGAGGTGCGAGAGTTGAATCCTCCAGAGGTGTCGGATTCAGTCCTCCAGTTTGCCTCATGGGGCCTTCATGGTCAGCAGCTGGTAAGTCGTTTAGTAAGACAAAGGAAGGTGACTCGAAGAACAATTAAGGGTTGGGGTGAATCTCCCATCATTCCCTCAATGAAACCACAGATTAAAATGTAGTTTTTATGACTGAGATGTTTTCTCTAAATTACCCAAGCAAGACAGTAAACAACAACATAACCTGAGTACAACTTACCACAGTCCATTACCTATTGAGTCTGTATTTTATTCACAGTCTATAGTGGGTGATTCCAACAAGAAAATCCACATTACAAATGTGCATCTCTTCAGAAGCACAGTACATTTTGGCCCATAATTCTCCTTGTCTCAGTAAATATTAGTTTTTCTACAAACAAACAAAAACATGATTAATATCCACATAAGAAGGCACTTCATATATAATATACTGTATGTGTATACATTAATAATACGGCTACAGTTTCAAAATATGAAAAGAAATGTTTTGGAAACGTAGGATTATGCATCATTTTAAAGCTCATTTTAGTGCTGTCACAAATTTCAAAACTTTTATTCACATTTGTGCACATGCAGGGATTTTAACTTTGCAAGGAACATTTATAAAGTCGAGAGACAACTGAAGAGCTCAGTTGTTTGTTCAGTTTGGTGATTGACAAAAAATAATCTGCAACAATTTAAATAACTGAATGAGTCATTTTTCCTGTAAAAATGACAGATATTATCTGGCTTCTGACATGTAAAAATGTGCTCCTTCTCTCTGTTGTACATAACTATAATTGAATATCTGTGGGTTTTGGGGCTGTTGTTGTTGTTGTTGTTTGAATAAATCAAATGCATCTTGGTTGGGGGGAAATTGTTGCTTTTTCTTTACTATCATTTTATAGACTGAAAAATTAAATGATGAATGGAGGGCAGATTAATAACAATGAAAATAATTATTATTCGCAGCCCTAAACAACTGCAGCTTAGATTCAGTTCTGACTCTTGTCGTTTAAATTGGAGAGGACCTGCTGCATGCGGAAAGGTGAAAATCAATATTTAATTTAATGTCATTATGTTATGTATAATTCATTGAATTCATAGCATCCTCTCTGAATAACTGCACTGAATAATTAGTCCATTATTTCTCCCCAGTGTAGACAATGAAAGTAATTAACCATTTCATAGCATATTTATCTCATTCCCTCAGTATTTATATGTTTTCTTAGAGGAACCTTTTCTCCCAGAAGCCCCACAGCACTACTGACAGTAGTGATGTTCATTACTCATGAGCACTCCTACATATTTGTCTGTGTTATCATTAGAGATGAGACAGTCTGCAATAGGTTTTATCAATTAGGATGTTAATATGTGCAACCAGTTGAGCATGATTTCTCAATTAGTATCATCACCTCAGTCCTATAATAATAATAATAATAATAATAATAATAATAATAATAATAATAATAACAATAATAATAATAATAATAATAATATAATTTCAAGACTAGTGCAAAAAATCTTGTAGGTTGCATAAATGCAAATATTTGAATTGTCTATATGCGATATAGACATTTCAAATTTCTATGTGCGATCTTTAAATGCATTCTGAACTACATGAATTAAACTGAGAAGAAATGTGAAAATGAGCTGATGTTATCCATCAGTGTTGCTTTGCATAGTTGCTTGCGATTATGTAGTGTGTGGGTGTATACATGTTCTTTAATGCATACTGTGTGTGTATATGTGTGTGTGTGCATATGGAATTAACTGTATATATATTCTAATACAGTACTTGTTATTATTGGAGGCTATATTTTCTTTTATCCCACAGATATACATATTTGAAAACAACATTTACTACCAAACGGATGTTCAGAGCAGCTCGTGGAGGCTCACGTCTTCTGGACAGGAGGGGATAATCTTTAATGGCATCGGCGACTGGCTCTATGAGGGTATGAAAAACCTTGCAGAATGAATCTAGCTGAAAAGATGTATTCAATGTCTGGCACTGCAAAAAAAAAAAAAAAAAAAAACAACACAGCATTTTACATTTGCTCAAATGCATTGTGTAGGCTAAATGTATGTTGCCTTGACAAGGACATCTAGCAGCCATGTGAATTTTGACTATTATCCAACCATGAGCTTTTTACCGAGTAGTTTGACTGACTAAACCTGAGGTGGTAGGTCATGAATCACATGTAACAGTTTATGGAGGCACTGACAAACATTGTCCTTCTGCCAATGGACATCAGATTTGAAAATGTAGGATTTCAAAATGCAATGTACTTGCTCTGTTGCGCTGATGTCTGATAAATCTTCCATCTTCTTTGTGAGTCTACATGCTTATGTAGGTGTATGTATGCTAGGTTCATTATGGGTCATGTTTAGTGGTACATAAACAAAGTACATAGTACATGAACAAAGAAGCAATTTAAATATTGCTATTAATAAGCTCAAGTCACACTCTCCTCTCTTGGTTTTCCAGAGGAGGTGTTGCACACTCAAGTGGCTCACTGGTGGTCACCTGACAGCACCAGGCTCGCCTACCTCACCATCAATGACTCCCTGGTCCCCAACATGCTCCTGCCGCGCTTCACAGGCTCCCTCTACCCCAGGGGGAAGGAGTACCCTTATCCAAAGGTAGGACTTACAGTACCCAAACTAAAATAAACTTTAAAATAAGGCTGGTTAACAAATATGGCATTGCTGGTGCAGTGATTTTAATTATTGAGTTTTTAGTAAATTGATGCAGATTATTCCAGTTAATGGGACCTTTTATAACATGTCTTTTACAAAAACAGAAGTTCAAATGCTTTAATTTGCTATGGAACATTTCCTGCACACTTAACTCCGCAGTCACACACTCACTCATCAACATCCACCCTTACAACGGGTGTTTTCCCCATCACATTTAAGCAAGCTCGGGTCACCCATCTGCTCAAAAAAACCTATACTCAACCCACTGCAGGTTGAAAACTACAGACTGGTTTCACCCCTGCCCTTCCTGTCAAAAGTACTTGAGCGCTCAGTCTTTACCCAAGTCTCTGAATTCCTTTCTGTCATTCCCACTGGAAGACCACAGTCTCGGCTAGGATCTCGTCATGCCTTTCTGATATATCATCATGGGTGAAAGAACACCACCTTCAGCTTAACCTCTCTAAGACCGAGCTCCTTGTCATGCCAGCCTAGTCCTTCCATACAACAAAACATCAGCACCCAGCTTGAATCAACCAACTCATGCCCATAAAGTCTGCCTGGAACTTGTGTGTCATGATGGATGACCATCTAACCTTTAAGGTTCACGTGGCCTCAGTCGCTAGATCATGTCGATTCGCCCTGTACGACAGAAGATCAGATGAGCTTGCAGCACAACTCCTGGTACAGGCTCTTGTAATATCATGCATCAACTACTACAACTCCTTACCGGCAGGCCTCCCTGCATGTACATTCAAAACTCTGCAGATGATCCAGAACACAGCAGCACATCTGGTCTTTAATCAGCCCAAAACAGCACATGGCACCCCACTGTTGCTATCCCTCCATTGGCTCCCAGTTGCTGTCTGCATCAAATTGAAAACCCTGACACTTAATTACAAAACAGCAACTAAAACATTTCCTGCCTACCTGAACTCCCTCATTCAGGTCTACACTCCCTCCCACCCACTACACTCTGCTAATGAAAGGCACCTGGTACTACAACTACAACAGGGCCCTAAGTCACTAGCTAGACTCTTCTGCTCTGTCATTCATCGGTGGTGGGATGAGTTACCAAACTCTGTTCTATCTCTCCCTCTCAGTCTTTAAGAAAAGACTAAAGACCTAGCTCTTTCGCAAACACCTCTGCACTTGATGGACTGTAGATAGGGGAAAAAAATGCTTTCATGCAATCTATGCACTCTAATCATCGCCTTGTTGCACTGCCTGTTGGCATCCATGTCCTATCGGCCCCAAACTTAAGCATTATGGCACTTACTTGTGTTGTTGTCTCCTGACTAGATCCCTGTGTTGACTCAGTCTCATATGTGCGTCACTTTTGTTGAAAAAATATAAATGTAAATGTTAAGTCGAAAATAACATACCTTAATAATGATTTTTTTTTTTTAGATCAGACTTTTAGTGAGTGTTATGACATTCTGCATCCTCTGTTGGCATGGTAATGACAACACTGCCCTGAAATATTGTGAATTTTGCCAGCAAAATAATAGACACTAAGCTAGATAATCTTCATTACATCTGCAAAACACAATTCTTCTCTTTAACACACATGCAGGACGTGGCACAGCTTTGAATCTTTGTACATCTTAAGCACTGCTGTTCAGTTTACTAAGGATGTTTGCCATGTGTGGACTATGTATTTGGACTGCCTGCTGATTGTTCCTCTTTCTTCTTAGTGTATATGTTTTTATTGTGTTCGTCTTTGTGCACACACACTGCAAACCAGTTCCCCTCTGGGTTGAAATAAGACTATTCCCAACATCCTTTAGTTTACTTGAGACTACACAACAGCTCCTACCACCTGAATCTATTATAACCTGCAAGGAGATGTGCCTCCCTTTATTGCAGTTTTATAGTATCAAACCAGTGCTATGAATAATACAATTGCTGCTGTAGCCTATCCATGAAGGTTAGTAAATCTTTTTCTTGTTTAATTCATGTTAACGCTGACTTGCTCCCTTTTGAAGAGGGGTGGCTGTAGGGATCTGTGGCACTGGGAGGGGAAAGGAATGTGATGTGCTTTAGTTCTCATCCCTTGATGTGGATGTTTAGAGTATCAAACACCTCTTAGATGGAAGATGAGTTGTGGAAAATTGGTGGTAGGAGGGTCATACAGTAGGAGCTCATTTGTTGGTTCAGACTCATAGATGGGGGGTTAAGGTCTCACAGGAAAGAATCAAATTAATGAAGCACTGTGCTTGATCTTAGCTTTGCCCACACAGTGTATAAAAATGTGTACACACACCCTGACTCTGTTGCTTATATCACTGAGTGGGGTCAATGCTGTAACAGTATGGCCTCTACCCTAGAAAATACCCACTTAGTTTTACTATCACGGCAATATCTAGATTCACTGTGCCATATTACAGGCAAAGTGGTGCTTTGAGCTAAATGCTTGTGTTAACATTTTCACAATGTCAATGTTAACATGATGTTTAAAAGGTAATTTTACCATTTTCACCATCTTAGGTTACTGATTTGCTAACTAGAACTAAACCAAACTAAAGTACAGCTGAAGCTGGTGACAGTGACATTAGTTTAAGTTTTTGGTCAAACTAAATATTTGAAATTTGATCTGATGGTGGCGCTAGATGAGATCACCAAATGTTATAACAATTAATCCTGAAGGAAACTTGAATATCTGCATGCTAACTCATCTGACAGTTGTTGAGACATCTAATCAAACTGGCTGATATATCGTGTTAGACTTTTTTTAAAACATAAACACATTAATTAAGCAAGTGTTTTTGGTTAGAGTTATGGTTAAATATATCTCAAATTTAGGGAAACAGCAATATTTTAGAGTTCATTTTAAACAATACATTTAATGAATAAATTTAATCAGAAAATAATACCAATTAAATTAAAAGAGAGAATTAAATTATTAAGTTTTATTTATTTAATTGATTTCTAATCAGATAAACCAGTGGATCCTTCTTAAGAATCAATGTTGTTGCTTGATTTTTAACTAACTTTGGTTAGAAACATGGAACATTTTCCTGATCATTTCTTGAATTTATTTGGAAAAAATCTTTTTATCTTTGTGTGTTAGCTGAACAAAAGTTGTCTTTTGGGGTGTTTGTTTGATAACAGTTTGGCTGCTGTATTGTTGCAGATAAACTTGTAAATAAGTAGATTATAAAAAATAACTTAAATTATATAAATTTGTGTCATATTATTAAAACTAATTGCTGAACATGTAATCATGGTAAGATATGGAGATGTTTTTGAGATGTAATTGTTACCAATTATTACATGCACTGTATATTAATAGTTGTGGTAAGTACATCATAATTGACCTGCCATTTAGCATTAGTATTAATTTCACCCATCAGATTCCTCATGTTGTGTAATAGGCAGTATACAGCCTTTCCAAGATGCTATTTTAGCTCTGAAAGAACAGAAAATGAAGTATTGGAGAAGACAGGAGTAATATATAGCTTTTAAAATAAGTGAGCATTAGTGTGGAATAGATACTGTCTTCTTTGTGATAGGTTGCTGTTTTTTTTTTTTTTTTTTAGATTTCCTTTGTCATGAAGACTAATGAGCTTTTTTTTTGAGGGAGGCAAGGAAAATGACTGACTTGCCCCAGGGCCTGCATCATAGTTTACTCTCTACTTGTTTCATATTCTCATTATATTCTCTGTTTAAGTCCTACTGTCATTGTTCAGTATGACGTGAATACATAGTACAAACAGAAAACAAGTGCAGCATGTTGCTTTTGTCATCACAGTGCATGCAGTGCATCAAGGATATTACAAAATATTTTATTTTGCTCTGTGAATTTTATTGTATATCTGCACTTTCTTTGATCCAGATGGGTCAAATCAATCCCACCGTCCGACTCTATGTCGTCAATCTAGATGGCAGCTCCCAAACAACTGAACTAAGACCTCCTGATAGTTTTGAAAAGAGGTAAAATTTAAACAAATTTCAGATAATAATACTAATAATCTTATTGATCCGGGCTGCTCATATTGGTTATTTGCTCTCTTCTTTGGTTTCGCTAGTGAGTACTACATCACCATGGTCAAATGGGTGACTCAGGAGAAGCTGACCGTACGTTGGGTGAATCGAGCTCAAAACATGTCAATCCTTTCACTGTGTGATGTCACCACAGTGGGCTGCACGAAGGTAAGAAACTTACAGTGTATAATTATATTCAACTAAATATACAGAAGTTTTATGGACTGACTCGCTCTCTCTAATTTAGAAACATGTGATGACATCAGAGAAGTGGCTTGATCGTCAGGTGAGTGCTTCAGTCCAAGAGGGGTTCATTATCTTTTGAAAGGCTGGTGTATTTATAATCTTCACATAAAAGCTCGTAATTAAATAATAGTCGGATCTCAAATAATAGCTAGATGAGCACAGAGAAGCCAATTACAAATATAGGGCAGGAAAAAAACATTAATTGGGGTGGAATTACCTGGTACTCAAATGGTTCATCCGAGAAATTCAGAACCATGTATATTTCAAAAGCACTACTTCTATTAGTACAAAACCAGAATCACTCACTAATCTGCAGCTCTGACTTTCTCTTTTTAACCTCTAATCACTTCTACTTTGCTGTTTCTTTTTTTTTTTTTTTTTTTGATCATTGCTATGCTACCGTCAATGAAACCCAACACTTCCTGCTAATGTTTTTAATTGAAAGCCTAAAAAGAAGAAAGGGAAGGATTATACTCTTTGAGCTGTTGGAAGGCTTTGAATGTGAAACATCAGTGCAGGAAGAGTTTTAGAATTTGCATTGATGCTAGCTCAACAAAGATACATAGCAAAGTAGAAGTGATAGGAAGCAATTAATGAGTAAAAACTCAAAGAACAGCCGCCACCCAAAGTGGTGAGTATGACATGACTGTTGTTGTACTGTTTGAACTGGTCCTATTGAATTGCACATTATACTCAATTTATTCTAAAAAGGAAAAAAAAAAGCATAAAGGTGGATGAAGTTGATTTACCTTTAACAGCAGGAAACATCAGTTGCAATTTAAGACCGGGCCGGTTCAGAAAACAGGGAGCTTTCTTGTGAAATAACCACCTATGCTAGAAAACAATCTGTTGGCTTTTTGAACATCCTTGGAAACTATTAGCCGCTGAAATGCGTCAGATCCATTTTCCATTTATCCCACCTATATTGTCAAAGTTAGGATATAATTCTTCTTTTCTGTTCTAAGCACCTAAGTGTGAAAACATCTTTGCTGTTTGTGTTTTTTTCCTAGAATGAGGAGCCAGTATTTTCCAAGGACTGCACAATATTCTTCATCACTATGCCCTTAAAACAAGGTGGTCGCGGGTCATTCAACCACATCACCATGATCTCCAACCAGGTAAAACTATTACAAACTTTTATCGAGAATTAATTTTACATTTAGGTAGGTGTGTTGAATCCCAGGTGTGTATGTGTGTAGTCTTTTCTTTTCATCTGTCATGCCTTCAATAAATGGCTTCCAATTATTCATACTGCTCATGCAATTCCATTTTGAAATCTCATTTTGAATTATATCCTAACTCTATTCTCTAAAGCACTGGGGAATTAAGAATACATTGAATAAATTAAGGAGAGTACAGTGTTGTACAATAGACGCACTGGAGGCACTGGGTTTTGTGCCAGATTAATTCAGTTTCTGTAGAGATAATAAGTTGAACAACAGTTTTAGAGTGACAAGACTAAGTAAAACCATGTGAGGTCATGTTTACATGCTTCCACTGCTTTGGTCTGTCTCATGCTTCCCAGTCCGAAGGTCAAGAGGTCAACCTCCGCCACCTGACCTCAGGAAGCTGGGAGGTCTCTCAAATTCTGGCCTATGATGAGAACACAAACTCAGTGTAAGTAGGAGTTACATTACAGTACTGACACCATACAATCTGATGGAGGGAGAAATAGCTCTGGAATAACAGGTGGACTTTGTTTTCCAGTTATTTCCTAAGCACTGAGGACAGCACAACACAACGGCAACTGTACAGGTACCATATGTATTTCACTTTGGAAATAAAGAAAGCATCATTTAGTAAAGGATTAGTTTCACATTTCGGGAAGCACAGTTGTCTTTGCCAAGAGTTAAATGAGAAGATCAATAAATCTAAAGCTATAGCCAGCAACCTGTTGGCTTAATTTAGCATTTCCAAAGGTAACACAATCCAGCTACCTTCCACCTCTACAACCTCTAATTAACATTTTAATGTTTTAGTGTCCTGTTAATTGAAATGTTGTTGTTTATCTGAGCTACAGTACTGTTACCTTTTATACAAAGTGAGCTAACTTTATTCTGTGAGGTGTGAGCTATTTGCTTCATTTTAACCAACAGTGCATCTGCATTCTATGTAAATTCGGACACACTCATAGAGTTTGGACTCACCTCAACTGTCCAGAAAAGCAGGCCAAAGGCAGCAAATTTGCCCCCAGGAATGAAGGCTACTTTGCTTTGACTGTTGCGCCTCTTTGCAATGCGTTAAAATATTGCAACACTTTATGTAAAACTTTTCACTGTAAATTTTTCAGCAATTAACTTGCAGCAGCTTTGCCTGTAAAATACTGTATATTTTACAGTTTCTTTCTGTAGTTAAGGATTATAGTCTATCACTAAAAATAAATGTGCAGTTCATTTCTGTAATCTTGTAAAGATACAACACAATGCTGGTCACAATTTGTTAATATATTACTTTATATTCACAGTATGTAAACTGTATTTGAACCTACAGTATCCTATCTTTAATGATAGGATACATACTGTTACATCCTGTACAGTATATACTGATGCATACTGTTTTCCAGTAGTCCTCTGCCTTTTGGGCTCAGTCTCTAAAAGCATGTCACCAGTGTAACGCAAGCAAAAGTAGACCAGCATAAACCTTAACTCTCTGCCTGTTTACTTCTTTCCTTTGTTTCATTATTTCAGAGGATCAACAGTTTTTAATTTAAATGACAGTGCATACAGTATTTGGTAATTCACTGTGGCATTTTCGTCTTTGTGAGAAAGGAATAAGCCCCTCTCAGGATTAATGTCAATGCAGGCTCTGAAAAACAAGGCAGAACGACAAAAAATATCTTTCTTTCAGGTGACATCAGTCTATGAATGTGACATATCAAGCAAAGGCCTGTTTAGTACAAAGTAGTGATGCAGAATATTGAACCATATGATTGTCACATTTCACTAAGTAGGTATTTACAATTTCTTTTAAAAAGAAGAACGGATCGAAAGGAAATATTATCAGACATAACAATATTATTAGAGGCAGCAGTAACGTTTGTAGTTGCTGTTCTTCTGTCAGAAACACCAGTGGTTATAATGTTACTGGACAATGGCGATGTGTGAAGAATAGTCAATCAAGTTAATCTGTGTGGTGCAGTATGTGTGAAAAAGCTCTTACCTCTGAATGAATTCCAGTGTGCATGCTGCATCCTGTTGATACCGAAGGCTGAAATTGTTCTAGTAGGAAAAAACTATAGCAAGCCCAAGCACAAAGTCCTTCACATAGCACTTGTTTTTCTATGCTCATCATCAATCACTGGTTTGTCTGTGTCATTAGACCTGAACAAAATATTACAAATTAGATTAGGTTCTACAGAGGCTCTTTTTGCCAATGTGGAAAACACAAAGCACTAGACTTACTACCTCACTACATTAATATACTTAAACTATCTTCCAGCAAAAGCAATAGTGCTGTTTTAATGTTAATGTATAATGAGAAAAAAAGCTGCCATGCTAATTTTTGCTAGCTAGAACGTTGCAAATATGAAAGAAGAGGAGGAGAAAGTCTCACAATTATTTTTTACCTGCCTTGACAAGGAGAATGGTGCCATTTTCTAACATTTTGACACTTTAAGGCTGAATAAAAATGGTGACTTAATGTTATTCCATAGAAGTTGTCTTATCAGTGCAGCTCTGGACTTCTGTGACAAAAAAGGCTGAGCAGGTTGTAGTGTGGCTGTGCCTTTGTGGTGACAGAGAAAGGCTGGCAGATGTGCTCCGAAGTTGAAATAAACAAAAATAAAATAGAAGCTGTAAAAATAAACTTTTGTGAGAAAATGAAAAGATATTACGTCAGTTTTTTATAGATCCCACCTTCCCAAGATGCTCAGCGGTTTGCAGTAAAGTTTACAGTACAGATTGTGACGAGGTCAGCTGAGTTTTACAGCTATCATCAAGTACAGCAGAAAGAAGAAGATAAGTAATTGAGGAGGAAAAAATGGTTGAAAAGTATCCTATTATCAGATATTGGTTAGTCCATAAAATATTATAATAGTAGATAACAGTGACAAATTCCTTCCACAATTTCCCAGAGCTCAAGGTGATGTCTTTAAATTACAAGTTTTGTAAGTTTTTTCAACAGTCCACAAGATATTTAATTTAGAACAAAAAAAAACTGAAAAAAAAAAAAAAAAAAGCAAATCACATTTAAGAAGCCAGAACCAAAAATTTTTGCTGAAAAAATCATTTTCTTCCATTTTTTTTCAATTAACTGCATGTTTCAGGCAGAAGGACAAAGGAGTAAATAGTCACTTCCTTGAGTCTCCACTGGTTGCCTGGCAACATCACAGTGACAGTAAGATAACAGTCAGGTACATAACCCTTTGTGTTAAAACCATGACTTCTCACATTTATACTTTGGTTTTGTATGCAAAAAAAAAAATAGGTATAATGTGTTAATTTGCTTTAGAGGTGTTGGTAGGTAGATTTGTTTTACTCCTGTTTCTAGTCTTTATGCTATGCTAAGCTAACTGGCTACTGGCTGTTACATCATACTGAATGTAAAAATAACGCACACCAAAAGCAGGGGGAAAAAAGGGCCACACACTCTGCCTCCATTTGTATTTCTCTTTTATTCGGATGATGTTTCGGGCCTCAGGCCTTCTTCGAGATCAACAATCATAGTAGGACACAGGCACTGGTATGTTATATAGGCAATACCATAGTAGCACAGCTGATGGTGATTAGATGATCATTAGGATGAGAAAAACAATCAAAAAGCCTTCAGCAGAACAGTGACCATAACTACAGCCAATTAATGCCCTTCAAATAAAGTGACAAAAACATCCTGTTTTATACCACATAAAGAGATTTATATTTAATATTTTGTAGCATCATATTTACCGTACAGGCACCCGAGTGGTTTTGATCTTCTCATCTAACTCTCAGCAAAAAAGTGAACAAGCATATTTCCTACATTGTTGAACAAGTCCTTTTTTCCTTATACAATTAAACAGCCTCAAAAATATTGATGGAATAGTGAATTATAATAATAATAAATTGTGATAATAATAATAATTAATTATGTCTGTTAGTGAAGTGAATGTTTTATTCATGCCATATTAACAACATATAATAGTAAAATAAATATAACAAATGACTGAATACACTGTAAGTAAGCAACCCTGAGTTAGTCTTGTGAATATTTGTAATTTCCCCACATTTCATTTTGGCATGTTTGCCTGTTGGCTAGAAACAGATTGTATGTCAAATACTGGAAATCTTCCCAAAGCAATTTCTGTTGACATGTTTGTTGTTGTCCTCAAACAGGGTTTCGACTGTGGATCCATTTCATAAAGAATGCCTCACCTGCTCGCTCTTCAAATCACAGTGCACGTACTATGACGCCATGCTCAGTCCAAACTATCAACATGTGCTTCTCAACTGCAGAGGTAACATCTCATTATGACCAAGCCAGCACCATCCTGACTGAGTGGTTTCATGGCAGGGTTGCCTAAAATGATATGATCAGTTTGACACTGTCAGTATCACAGAATGTTGAGGAGCTGCATGTATTCAGTAGCCTTCACCCTTTTTCACAGCTCTATTTTTATATCTAGACTCAGCTCACAGAAATATTATTTTAGTATTCAATAACCTTTGTATCATAATGATGTTTACTTTCAGAGGTCTCAATCTTGATCTTCCATGTGTAATGAGTTGAGTCAAAGCATGAAATGTGAAAAACAAGGTCTTACTACACACTGAAATATTAATTTTTCACTAAAAATGTCTTCTACACAGTGTATATAACTCACATAGGAAAGATCTCAGAGGACAAACAGAGCTGGAAGATAACTCAGAAATCAGACTATAGCTGTCCTCCTATTATCACATCAACTGTAACAAGAATTAGAGAATCCACGTATAGGATTTACAATACTAATCCCTGCCTTTAGTAGGTTAGACTTCTTTAATAAGCTTTTCTTGGATGTCTTACAAAAGCTCTCAAACAGCTGGTGCAATTAGACATGTATTACTTAAATAAAGGATAAAATATCTACTGTATTTTCCATCATACATTGTATTATTTCCTTTTATAGTGTTTTTTGTATCTTTTTTCTTCTTTAGCCTCTTTAGGCTTGATGTCTCTTTAGTTTTCATGTGTTATAAAGTTTCTTTCCCTGACCTTTTTTCCCAGGTCCTGGAATACCCAAAACCACTCTTCACCAATTAAACGATTTATATAGTAAGTACTCCGGCACTGACAAACCAACTTACCATTTACACTTTTTCACTCAGTTGCATCAGTTGTATGTTCATCATTATGTTTAGGTAAAAGTTCGATTTTCGGAAGTGTGAGTGTGCCTTCAGTGGCTGAAAAGTCAATGAAAGGAGCACTGATGTTTGGAGATTGAGTCACTACAATTAAATCATTATGGTCAACTTCAGAGCTTTGCTTAAGACTGTAAAAAGCTGAACGTGTGGATGCAATTAAGGTTAAAGCATTAAGTGTTTGAAATGCTGTTGAGTGTACATCAGAGGCACTTAGAGCAGAGTCTAGGGACACTGCAGTAGGTAAATGATCATCTTCTCATCTCCTCCAGGCCTGCAGATTGATGTATGCTGATTAATCCACTCTTGTCATATCATACTTACCATAAAATTTGACCTTGATTCAGTGAAACATTTAAGCACACCTGCAGTTTCTTGTGTGACTTTCAAATGTGACTGTTTTCAAATTATGATTAATTCTCAGTGGTTAATGCATTTCAGGACATTGGAATTAATTAGTAATGGAGGATTTTGATGTAGTTTATGTCACATTTGCTGCGAGTGTGAATTTTCCTCTAACTTAAGTAATTGTTATTCTTCCCCTGTCATCAAACAGACCACAAGACTCTGGAAAGGAACACAGTATTAAGACATGCTCTGATTACCAGGAAAATACCCAAGCGGGAAAAAAGAACTATGCAAATCAACAACTTTGGTATGACATTGTAATCATCCCTATTAATGAGCAAAAAGTTTTATGATGATGATCTTCGTCTAATTGTAACATTAACTGACTACATTTTGCTTATTAGTTAGTTATAATCCTTAACATTTAAATCCTGGTTAATTTGGCGACACCTGTGGTTTCTGGTGGAAACAGTGAGTACAGTTTAAGGCCTTGTTCATGTCATATTAGAGTTATCGTAAAAAAAAGTTTCTGACTTAAATAGCATTCACGTCAACCTCCAAGTTGTAACTATATGTGGGAAATTTAGTGCTTAATAATATGGAAGATGGCTCACATCAGACAAAATGCATTGTTCAATGGAATTTAACCCAAATTTAATGGGTATAACTCACCTCTATCAACGAACAGTATTCATATACCTTCATACGACTAACTCAGTTACCATACAACCGTCCTGAATTGTCAGATGACATGAACGCTCACAAGTCCTTAACATGGGATTCTTTCCAATCCTTCCCATCTATCTGACACAGTGTGAACAACATCCTTTGTCGTAGCAGGGGTGCTGCATTGGCCAATCAAACGTGTGAACTGTATTTCTGCTGTTTACATTGCAATCATCATGGTGAAAGATAAAAAAACCTGCTGCTGTGGTAACTTTCCACAATTATAAAATCCTCTCTGTGAGTGTTATAAGACTTTAAATGCATTAATCTGTTACTCCAATTTTCAGCATCCCTGTCAAACGTTTTAATGCAGGGCTGTTTTCTGTCTGAGCAGTCACGATCATGAGCATCTACTCTGTTAGAAATACAGAAGAGCATACCCAAATAGCAAAATCGCTGTGGCCCAGATCTATCCCACAATCAACACTTTTGACACTTTCATCCAGCCCACATACTGCGTGGAACAATGGCAGTCAACTTCTGTTTCCCAGACTTGGGCCACAAGCAAGTCATATCAATGCCATATGTCAACCAAGAACAAAAACCAGAACTGGCTCACATCCAGACTACATAACCTGAGATCATCGCATCTTTACTAAAAAAGGGCCCACATTTGATTTGGGATATTTGGGCCATATTTACTACAAGTACTACTCACATCCATTTTGTCCAGGCCAGAGGAAGGCCAGCAGTGCCTTAGAATATAGATAGATAGCTATATAGATGTGTTTACAATTCAGCCAAACAAACTCACATTGCTGCTCCTGTGATCTCTTGACACAATAAAAACCACCCTGTGTTTCGGCCGTGGAGGAATGAAGAGTAAACACGCTGCATATAGAAGTCGTGGTATTGGAATGGTACACTCACTACACCACTAAGAAACTACCTAATGGAAAGGTCATTATTGAATGTAAATATATTGAATGTCAACCACAAACAGTATCAAAAACCAGGTGTGATTTCATGAAAATCTTAAGGGTTATAACTTTAAGCCTTGCCTGTATCATCATCATCACCAATATCTCCATATTTTCAACGAATAATATCTTCATTGTTCACCATTCATTGTCTCCTTTCTTAGTTAATGAGCAATAGTCAGGGAGTTAATGGTTAACATTCAGTTGTGCATGCATTCCTATGAATGGGACAGTTAAGTGTGCTAAACCCAGAGTGGTAAACAACACAACTGAGTGAACAGGTGCAAGAGCTTTTTGAGGTGATTATGAAACAGCACTGGAATCAGAAATGCAGCGGTATATTTGTTTTCAATTAGAGGGGATGGGTCGCCATATGGCTTCCCTTCTATGATCTGTGCTCACTCTTAGAGACAATGTGATACATATATAAGGCCTTTTGAGCAGGAACACAGTCAGATTTCATCAAAAGTTGAACGTAAATAAAATCACAGGCTTAATTTTCACACAAACCTCCATGTTTATTTCAGGTTTATTGTAGGTACTGGAGGATTTTCATGGAAGCTGCCTTATTTTTAGTCATTAGGGTCATAGTACACATGCAGTAGTAGTCAAGGGCAACTAGTCAATATGTCTTGAAGGCAGTGTAGCCTTCAAGATATTTTGGCACTCATTTAAAAAGCTTCATCTTCAGTTCTGAAACTCTTTATCGGGTCTGATAAGTGATACTTTCACTTATCCTCTATTGACAGTGCTGTTCTGACATCTTTGCCCCGCTGGTTCACACCAGTTAACACCTCTAACAATGATCCCATGACAGCCTCCTCATTTCAGCAACTTTCACATCACATCAGTGTGAATCACTCACATTGGTTTAAAAAAAAAGAAAACAACAACTTCCTAGCACTAAGGCCTCTTGGGTGTATCCCTGAAAACAT
This sequence comes from Euthynnus affinis, assembly GCA_029490765.1. Taxonomy (NCBI): domain Eukaryota; kingdom Metazoa; phylum Chordata; class Actinopteri; order Scombriformes; family Scombridae; genus Euthynnus; species Euthynnus affinis. The sequence continues at coordinate 27,764,881 of CM055850.1, forward strand.
TTTCAAGACTACACAGCAAGTCCAGCTGTCTTTGACTCTCTACTGTGAGATATATGAAACCATTTAAAGATCTAAAGCAAAGCAAAAATATTGAAACCTATAACTAAGAAATAGCAGATGTCTTTGTTGCCTCTCCCTTCTGTTTCATATGACTCATTAACACAAACATTTTTTTAATTAAGCTGTTGTGCTGCACTGTTGAGCTTTGATGTAGTCAGAAGGATAGATGTACATGCAGTCTGTGAACTGAATGTTAAACTGTGAGTTACTGTAGAAACAGGAAATGTATTATTGACTACAGATGATAAAATGTGTAAAATCATGAATTTCTGTTGTTTGACTTGTTTTGCAGAATTTCATCTGGAATTAATTTTCCCAATAGATTTTGATGAAACAAAGGAGCACCCACTTTTACTGATCCTGTATGTATATATATATATTGTGATATTTAAAATATTAAAGCTGAAATACTCAAGTTCTGTAAAAGAAGCTAGTGCTAGCATGAGGCTGGAAAGCAAACCACAATGCTAACCAATGCTAGTTCGGACCTTTGATAAGAGAGGAGTAGCAGGCTGAAAGTGTGTTGATATATTGACTGACCACCCCTGACATCGACCTGGTTGGTTATAAGGTCTGTAGCTCTGTAGGCTGTTCAATGAGCATGAGTCACAGAAGCCTTTGACAACAGCTCTCCACATTGAGATATGCATAAGAAAAAACAATGTGTCTGTTTATATTTTTTTTACTAAGGTGTGTCTGCTTGAGATTCCTGCATGCATGTGTTTATTTATTGTGTATTTTTCATTGATTTTCTTGGAAATTAAGCAGCATAGTTGTGCCTTAAGCCAGTGGTTCCCAACCTTAGCCTCCTCAAGGGACACCAAGATAAATGTGAGGAGTCCTGTTCAATCTTTACTTTTTGTTTTATAAACTACTTCTTTGAGATTCTAAAAATGATTCTAATAGCACAAGAGAAAAAAAACAATCAGTAGTTGTAGTAGCTAACTTGTAGATATAGACTTATGCAATTAAATATAGGGGGTTGCAAGTAGACATTGTTTTATTTTAAGGGGTCAGAAGTGGGAACCACTGCCCTAAATTGTGTTTATGTGTGAATTTTCCTGGAATCTTTGGTTTTCTAAATGGACTAAACTTGTTTTAATGTTTCATAGTGACAGCGCCCCCGGTGGTCAGGCTGTAAATGACCGCTTTGCCCTCAGTTGGGACTCTGTGCTGGTCAGTTCTGACAGCGTCATCGTGGCTCGTCTGGACGGCCGGGGCAGTGGTTTCCAGGGCCAGGGGATCCTGCAGGAGGTTCACCAGAGACTCGGGACTGTTGATGTTCAGGACCAGGTCACAGCTCTGGAGTAGGTTTTTGTTTCTGAAAATGATTTAGTTTATTCAATGGCACCAGGGTTAAAAACTGTATACAGTACAGTGTTGGACACCACAGTGTTTATCTCAATGTATTGTTTTGTTATTCCAAAAACCTTTTACACATTGTTTCTATGTAGCTGTGGTTTGGCAGAATCCTCCATGATATCAGAAGTGTACAATAGCTGAGATCCAATATTTGAAAAGGGATAATACTATAATACTGCCTACAGTGTTAAATAATGTAACAGATGTATCACATTGTCCTTCAATCTGTAGTTTTGTCAGCATCTCTATTCTCCTATTAAGTATTATTATCTGGGTAAGAGCATAAGTATTTACTTACATGGATGCTGTGTTAATGTTGTTGCTTTTTTCATTAACAAGTACTGTAAGGGATTACAATTTTAAATTGAATTATTATATTGCACAAATGCCAGCAACATAACACGACATGAACATTTTGGAGAGTTGCTTTGTTTTCCGCCTTAGTTGCTATTCTTGATGTGCTAGCTTGGTGCAGTTGTTGTTGAGATTTACAAGTTGTATCTTGGTAGCTGGATAGCTAGCCACTGGTAAGCCTCATGTGAGGAGGGAACATCTGAAATACTGCACTTGGGCTAAACTAGCTGTTGATAGCCAGTAAATCCCTTCAAACTGTGGCCCTGTTGCTTGTTGCTTTCTTGTTGTCTATTTCTTCAAGTGTTAAATAAAGAATGTGTGGGAGTGGAGGCTTTTGAGTTGTTGGCATGTAGGCATGTTGGCAAGGCATTTGTTGGAGTTAATCTGAGGACCAAAAATATGTAGCAATGTCACAAATTACTTTTGCTCTTGAGTGATTAATGATTTAATTACTTTCCATTTAGTCGTGAGCAATGAGCTAGATTTTTCGAATAATGATGATAATAATTTGTCAAGTAACTCTATTTTTTCAGGCACCTGATCAAGCTACCCTATATTGATGGCAACAAAGTTGGAGTTTATGGAAAGGTAGACTCTCTATTTAATACATAAATAATCACGCACAAACTTTACTTTTTCTTGCCAAACATTCTTTGAAGGCAGTCTCTTTTTTTCCTAGGCATATGGAGGCTTCCTTACCTCGCTCCTACTCCTCTCCCACAGCTGTCTTTTCAAGTGTGGCATCGCTGTAGCTCCTATAACAAACTGGAGACTCTACGGTAAGATAAAAAAGAATCTTACAGCGATGAAATAACAGCGGTCTGAAGTTGTAGCTTATTCAAAACACGACAAGGACGTTCTGACAGCCAGTCAACCCAATGACTCAAACCAAAGAAGGCAACAAACTAATAGAGAAGAGAAACATTAATCATCAATGGCATTTTCTATTTGTCACAAATTTCTCATGTTAAACGAAGAAGTGATGATGAGAGGCAGTGGCACTATTATTATGAACGATATTTCACCATTAACTGTTTTCTTTTCATCTTTATAAAGGGTCTGCCTTCACTGAGAAATATTTTGGCTCTCCAGCAAAAGAGGATCACAAATACCAAGTAAGGCTGGATGTCAGTGGTTCATTATTAGGTTTCTGGGGTCAAAAAGCTCTTTGAACATGCCTTTATTTTCACAACAGCATTACTTATTCATATAAAGAAACCGGTTACTATACAGTCTCATTACTCTATCTGCTGTTCAGAACTCTCTCACTTTATACTCCTGTCCTTTCACAGTAACTGATAAAACAGTTTATTATGACATTCAAAATATAAATGAGATAAAGGGGCATATTTTAATGGCACAAGAGCAATGACCAGTGCAAAGCGGTAGGTAGTGCATGAACTGGGAGTTTCAAAGTTTATATGGACACTTTGGCACTATGTTCGAAAGAGCTGGGTGATGAGGAATCCAGATTAAATTGCCTCCCACCTCTGAAACAGCTGTGCCAGTAACAGCTGGACATGTCAAAAATACCTAAAATCTCCTCCAGACAATAATAGTCACCTGGATGGTGCATATTGGCAAGATCTGAACACACAGCACCACAAATTCACAGCCAAAGGCAGATGGTTTCTTTTGTAGTTTATGTTTGCAGAGATACTGGAAGTTTTATCATGTCATTCACCAATATTGCAGATTTTATGTTGCAGCACAGCAATCTGAATACATAACTGTCACATGCAGTTGCTCACTGTTAAAAATAGAATCTAAACAGAATATAATAACGTCAACATTGATCAAGACCTCATTTTTATTACTTACTTTGTTACACTTACTACACTTTACATTAGTACTTACTGTATTCACTGTCACTGAATTCTGTCTTTGGCTATGACTGAAAATTAACTACTCTAATAACATATAGGAAATAATCTTCTTCATAACAAAGATGTGATTTTTCTTTGTTAATCCCCATGAACATAAGAGCAAACATCCTTTAAGTATGTGTGTTAAGGTGATATTAAATGTGCTATTGTTTGTCTCTGCGGAGGGTAATTGTTTAATGTCTCTCCAGATTTCCAGTCTGCTCAGTAACATCACAGGTGCAAGTTCGTTGAAATTTCTTATTATCCACGGCACAGCAGATGGTGAGTATAGTAGACAGACAGTAAGGCAGATATGTTGGTGTGTAATAGGGTTTATTTGCGAACCAAACATTAAGAAACATATAACTGGACTTCACTCTTGGTCTTGGTCTGAAGAGTTATTCTGTAACATAACTTATTCCTGTTTTTGTTCCACCTTTTTAACGAATAATTTTCTTCGTTTTAGCCACTACACTGGATACTTCAAATCTAGATTGTACATTTCAGTAAAAAAAGCTATTTTATCTGTACCCCATTGCTGCCGTTCTTCATCACTCTGCCAATGTATAGTACAGAATTTACTGCGTTGACAAGTTTCTGTACTTATTTATGCTTTTACTTTCTGTACCTGCAGAAAACTATTAATGTGCAGAAGTCAGTAGACTAGTACTGTTTGAAGGTGGCATTCTCAGTCTGCACTTGGTCTTGACTCTCTTCGTTTGACTGCATTACTGGCCACAATATTTCATCTTGCTAAATATCAATGTCCTGTACTGTTGGTACCAATTGGTACTACAATTAAGTTTCATTGAATTCACAAATGTGTGAGTTTAATGGACTGAGAAGCTGTTGTGTTAATTAGTCCATGATGAATCCATTTTAATTATCTGTTCTTTTTTTTTCAGCCACTGTTCACTTCCAGCATTCTGCTGAGCTGGTCAAACTGTTGTCCACATCAAATGTTAACTACACTCTCCAGGTGACTGCTGCCATTTCTTCTCTTAGAGCACATTTATTTAACCTTCCTGACAAGAAGAGACCTTGATGTTGTGTTTATATTGTAGTTCAAACAGACACCTTCCATTCCCCCTTTGGCATAAGTAATGAGAGAGCGAGAGAAAAAAAGCAGAAAAACATCCTTTCACTGACGTTTCCTTGTTGAAAGTTCCCAGTTTTCTGCATGTCTGAGGACACCAAGCATCACTGATGCATTGTCAAATGTTTGCCTCATTGTACCTGTAAATACTCTTAGTGAAAACTTTAACCACTGAAGGTGATTGAAAACACGAAGTCCACACTGCCTTTAAAGATCTGAGTATTCACAGTGTATCTTATCTTACCACTAAGAGTCCTCCTAATGGCACTCAACATTCCTAGCCAAGAGTTGCCTCTTAAGATCTATTCACAAAGCTGTATCATTCTGCCTGAAAATGTTTGGAGTATTTCAAGTTTATATGCATTTCTCCATTAGCCAAATAGTGAAGATTGGTGTAAACTTTCACAAGGTGTAATTAAATAATTTCACTTTGTCGATGAGGTCATGATTGTATGCCCGTCCATCACCATCAAAATACCCTCATGAATGAATCAATACCATTTTCAAGCCTCATTATTGTTGCATTTTTCTTAAACTATGGTGCAATGAAGTGCATTACTGACTGATTGAACTGGACTGTTGGAAGTAGGTCTCCGGAGTCATCTAAAATTCATCTAATTGCTCACAGATTAAGGGGCTGCTTTTGTGAACTTTTACATTAAAAGTTGGGAGTCTTAAAGGATAGGTTCACACTTTTCTTAAAATGATACTCAGGTGCTCAAATGAACATTGAAATACATTATTCTTACTTTAATCATTCTTTCTTTTTTGTTACTGACCATTAAAAGATGCCTTCCTAATGCAATTACAATGGAAGAGTATTAAAGGTATTTTCATTTTTGTGCAAAACAAGGACTGTGGATGTTATCCATTAGTTACATTTGGAAGGGATCTTTTAATGGTCAGTATTAGGAGGAGGAATGTGTGTTCAAATGGGCACCTGACTACTGTGTTAAACTAGAAAAATGGTAAACCTATCCTTTAAAGTTAGGTCTGACACAGCCCTTATTTCTTGGCAATTTAAAATAAAACACATTTCATATTTTCTGTCATCTAGATTTTCCCAGATGAAGGGCACTACATTGCCTCTACCAAGAGCCAACACTACATGCTAACCTCAGTGATCACCTTCTTCAAGCGCTGCTTCGAGGAGGAGAAGGTTGTCGTCCCGCAGACATCTGAAGAAGACGACTAGCCTGCAGGACTTCCTGCCGTGAGACCGTTTTGTAAAGAGTAAAGAGTGTAGCGACTGCTCTCATGAGCCAACAAAGAGAGGCCGTGTTTCCCTCAAAAGCTGCTATCTGTAAAAGCACTCCAAGAGCATTAGTGAAAACCTACAGTATGTAAGATAAGTAGCACTACATCTGCTTGGAATTGCAAGTCCGCATGGAGATTTCAAGATGTTGATGATCAAGTTGTTGGATTGAAAAGATGGTAGTATTGTTGCTGTAATCTAATGCTTCAGATTATGATAATTGTTTGTAATGTTTGTATCATGAACAGAGTACAACTGTCAGGGAATCAAAGAAACTTGTATTTTTCCATTTCAGAGTATAATTTTTGCTGGCGGCTGTAATCTACTGTGAATATTTCTATTAACCGCAAGCAAAACAAATTCACCTAATACCAGACTTTAGGAGATCATATCACAAAACATTCTTTGCACGTGCCTTTACCTCATTACAGATGTTATTATATTCCAAATGAAGAGCCAACACAGTGTCCCTAGCATTACCAAAATGCCAAAATAGATAATGAAGAGCGTTGTCAGGGCTGAGTGCATGTGCATCTTCTGTACTGGTTGAGTGAATCCTCATCTTACACAGATCTAAAAATAAAAAATAAAAAAAAAGACCAATCAGTGATCAAAAATCACATTCAGGTAAAGAAATCTATTAATGTGAACCTTTGATGTAAAAAGAAATTACAGTCGGTCTTTAGAGGTATTTATGTGGAACATTTTTCTTTTCTTGTTTTGTGTTTGTTGTGATTAGGGACTCTTTTGTGAGCTCTAAATAATTGCAATTACCCTATTTGGGGCACAGATACACACTGTATGCTGGATTGAATAACATTTTTATGATAACGGAACATTAAACTTATGAGTCATCAGAGAAGTTATTACATTATCGTTTCAGAGCAATATAATGATACCTTTTTAAAACTTTGAATACTGAATAATGTATTTCGTGATTAGCTAAATGCATTTTTCACAGATTTGTTCTTTTAAATGTTTATGACCAAGCAGATCCTTAACTGTTCTGTGTAACATTGTAATATCCCAACATGAAGACACAAACTTTGTAATAATTACAGTCTGTGCTGTACAGTGTGCATTGTTCATAACCAGACTCCTGTAATAGCTACTGTTTAATCACTAAATCCTTTCTTGAATAACATTCTGCTTACACTTCTGCACTGGCTTGATTCTGTCAAACTGCAACTGATTCGGTCACACATATATACGATACATTATAGTTAATATCCTCAGCAGATGATATTTGTATATTTATTAAAAATTTGTATGCTGAAATAAATTATTAAGCTAGACAGCCTAATATTTGTGTTCTGTATTGTTTGTTGTTGTGCTTAGAAGACAAAGCAATAAAATGAAGGAGTCATCTTGTCTTGAAACATATCTGATAGAACAAACTAAATCTTGTTCTGAATGTGCTGATAGTGCAATGTTAAGATGTAGCAGCAGTGACAGCTCTTTCAAACCATATTATCTTGTAGTTGCTGTCACGTCCAAGCTGTAAAGTGCTGCAGCATGTATTTCAGACTATGCTCTTCTGGAAAAATCAAACATACACTAAAGGGATAGTTTTAATATATTTATTTTTCGTGGTTAACCACATGTACATACCCTTTACATGGATTCCAATGCGCCAAAAGAAGCTGAGTGTCTACTCTACACATTTCATACTGGATGCCCACTTTGAAAAAAATAAAAACAAGACATGACAAAAAGAAGTAAGAGGCTTTACACCTGAGTTTTGACCTTAATAAAGAACCTGACAGCCCCACTAGACGCTGCAGTGCTCAGTGACTGTGTCCATTTGTTGTTCACCATGAAATAGTTCCAGCATGTAATCCCCTTGAAATGATAAATTGTTGCTTCCACGCTTCTCTTTCTGTACAGGTGGAACAGAATTGATGTAACATGTTAACAACAGTGTTTGTAGGTGTTGGTAGGTGCATTTATTCTTTATGTTAAAGACATCCTGTCTCCTGCTCTATACTCTATACACAGATTACTCACTCTCACAAAGCGAATAGGCATATTTCCCAAAATCTTGAACTATTCCTTTAAGTGCCACAGTGTCACTCTAAACTATAAGACGGTGGTGATGGGGTGGAGTTTTTTTTACTGTTAATGCCATATGAGCAGTGCTGCTCACTTGCGCATTTTCTGCTCAGGGTGTGCACAATGAGGAGTGGCTTGACAACTTATTCAGCCAGTGTGACATTAATAGCCTATTAGCTGCTAATGCAGAGTGTGGGAGATCTGCCCTTGATGTGGAGGTTGAGGAACACAACAGGAGCAAAAGCTGGATTTATAAAAAATGCTTAAACCTTCTGGAAATGCTAGACAGGTAGACAGATTATTTGTCTTGAATAGACCACACACAATAAATAATGTTGTTCATTCTGGCATCATGTTGGCCAAAATGTTGGTGACATTCTTATGTAAACAAACACAACGGGCAATATCGAGGTCAACAAAAATGATCAAGGTCATGTCCATATATCGTAAATGCATTTAAAAATGTACATTACATACCTGGTGCTTCCACAATACCTGCCGCCCTCTTCCAAACTGCATTATTTTGTTAATGTCACAGTAAATGAAAAGAGTTAAATAACACAGGGAACTGGCTAACGGCAGGAATTGTGGGGAGAGAGAAGGGGAGTGGAAACAAAACCATATAATTGCTTGACACTTCACAGCATCACTGGAGCGCTGAAAAAAGTTGAGGCCAATTCAACTTTCATTTGTAGCATGTCATGCCTGTCACACGGAGACAAGTGTCGGGCGTCTGTTTGTAGCTTCATGTCGTCGGCTTCCATCGGAGATGATTCTTAGCCTGTTGCTTTGTTGCTTGTAGTCTTAATTGCATCAAATCTCATACCATGGCCATGTAAACAGGATGAGGACAGGGTTATCAAACTGGACTTTACATTTCACATCCCTTATGTAATCACTGCACTTGTCACTTTCAGCAATGAAATGAAAGTGCTTATTCTTCATATTTCAGCTGAGGTATGTTTACACTAAGCTTTTATTTTAAGTTGCCCGCAGCACCATCTGGTGGCGAAACCACATTTCGCCTCCTTCCACGGGAATTGTCTCATTTGATTAGATTAGATTATTTATTAGAATATTAGATTAGACAGCTTTATTAATCCCCAGTAGGTAAAACTCATTTGCTGCCAAATCAACTTATACAGACAACAAACAATATAGACATTGTATTCACAGTACACAGCAAATAAATAACAGCATAAAAGCAATTTGAGACATGATTAATAGCTGAAAGGTGCTATGGGTCCAGATGCATTCACAGTACACAACACATAAATAACACTATAAAAAGCAATTTAGGGCTGAGCTGAGAGGTGCTATGGATCCAGACCCCATCTAAAAGCATTCATTAAAAAATCTGACCACTGCTGGAACAAAAGACCTTCTGAGTCGTTCCGTTGAACACTGAATGAGCTTCTGTATATGTTAAAAACACTGTGTAATGGATGGCCTTCAAAATACAAAACCATTTTAGTTTGGCCCTTGTTCTCTTTTCAGCGGTGACCTCAAATGAGTCTGGGGTAAGGCCAATCACTGAGCCAGCCTTTCTGATCATTTTATTGATCCTGTTTTTATCATCTGCAGTGATGCTACCCTCCCTAGCAGAGCACAGCTTAAAGATTCCCTGATAAAAAAACAAAAAAACGTGAAGAAGCTTCCTCAAGAGGAAGATAGTCTTGACTGAGCCTTCTTGAATACAACCTCAAGATTCTTTTTCCAGTTTAATTTACTGCCCAGATAGACGCCAAGACTGGACAATTTCTATCTGCTGACCCCCAAATATCACTGGGAAGACCTCCTACTTCTTCCTCCTGAAATCAATAATTTACTCTTTGGTTCTCTCAACATTCAATTTTTTAAAAAAAATGCAACACACCAGCTGACAAATAATTTAACCTCTCTTTTGTAGGCTGGGTCATTGCCTTGGTTAAATGGACCCACTAGGGCAATGTCAACCTAAAACTTTTAGATTTGACAAGACACTTGACTATGTGGTGAAGAGTATGAATAAAAACGGGGATAAAACCAATCTTTTTTAGTGATGTTAATGTCAAATAGTCCCATAAAGGTATGTCTAGGCAATGTCATGTCCATGAAATGTGAAAATTACAACTTTGTCGTAGGACTAAACCAAATACATCATTGGAAAGTAACATCCTGTCAGTCTGAAGATGATACATGGCTCCTGCTTTGAAATATTGACCCTGATCCTTGAACCCATAGCATGTTCATTCAGCAACAGGAAGGGCTACAGACATAGGACCAGCTGTTACCGAAAACTCTTGACCTCAGCTGTCATGTGGGTATGATCACTGTTGGGCACCAACTGTGGGAACGATCAAATATGGAGAAAAACAATTTTCACCAATTTAATGATTAGGATTTTAAAATCTGATAACACCAATGAGTTTCCCAGTCCCTAAAATCCCCTGGGGAACTGCAGTTTAATACTCTCAACTTCTAATTATGGGGAACATATCAATGTATTTAAAATCTACAATTCCCATTAGAGAAGTGCCATAAAACTTGTTATGAAGCATACAAAACAGCTGGCATACTAAAAGGTCTGGTTTCCAAAGTAGGGATATAATTAACCTCTGATTATAAAAAAAATGTGTCTTAACTACATATATCAACAATCTACTACAGCCAAAACATACATTATACTGCATCTAGAAAATCAGGGTGAAATAAAATCACAACAATGTCTGTTCATCTGGGATAATTTAGCTGGTATTGTAGAAATGAGTTTTCGAGTTGTGTTTACTGTCGGCATGAGTTATGAAACCCTTCACAGAGTGATTAAGGATCTTTTTTTTAATTATGGCCTCCACATGTTTGTTTAGCCCCCTCAGGAATGTAATAAACTATGTTGAAATATTTCAGGTTCATTGAAAAAGTCTCGGGGACTGTGTACATAAAAATGCTTGGAGATAACGTACGTCAACTACGAGTCCCAAACTGCATTGCCTCAAGAAATCAGCCAATTGCAAAGCTTCAAATTCTGGATTTCATATTCAACTCATCCCTGGGGTGCTCTAAAATCTACATTTTTTTTATTGAAAGAACATCATCAAACAGTAACATGACAGCTCAGATCACTAAACAACACAAAGACAATGATTCAGACATGTAAACTATGTGGTTTCAGCAATAGCAGTGTCCGTAGCAACGATAGTAAGACCTGAAAGAACTAAACGTCTTATACATTCACTGAACAAAGATTATGAAAATAAAAAGCACATTTCTTTCTAGAAATCAAAATGTATTTTAATGCCAAAACTATCTAAAAAAATACTGTTAGAATAAAAGGAATGGCAGCCATTTCTTCATGAAAGTCACATGATAACACTTGTCTAATAACAGGCCTTCTGCACCCACTGGGCTCCGCCATCATTGTCTCACTGAAATAAATGGGTGATAACAGAGTCCTGAACCTACTGGTAGGTTTAGTAGGTCCTTACTCGCCCATATATTTTGGACAGATGTGTGATGATAAACAGTCATATGGGTGCTTACCATCTTACGTTCTTCTTCTCTGCCTTTGCTGGTGTATTGCTGCATTACAGCCACCTGTAGATCAGTGGAATATGTGAAACCATCAAATCACCCGCATGCATTCCCTTCCTGTACTGTATATATAGATATACATATATACAGGAGGATGCACATGTAGTCATAACACTTCCAATCATTTCACTGCATGTTGTACATGATGGTGTATATATAAAACCTAAACAACATTACTGTTCTTTTCATTAAGCGTTGTCTCTCCCCTGATATTTTTAACAACACAATAACTTTTCATGTGATGAAAATATATCAAAGAGTGAACAAGTGGCTCATCTGCACTAATGAAAAACACCAAAATCAACTCTGGCACTTCAGATCTTGCAGACTTAAGAGTGTCTGTCCCTCAGCAGCATAGACATCTGCTCAGCCATGACTAATGCACACAAACATGCAGCGTTGGTGCAGCGATGATTGACGCTAAACTGGCTGCTAAATCATTAATGTAGGTGTCCTAAGCCCATGACAGACTACCTCATTTCTTTAATGTGAGTCCCAAGGTGAAGAAACAAATGAAACATTAAATTGAAGTGTTAAGATGATTGGATCATTCATCCTCTAAAACAATTAATCCTACAGAGAAATGTGGCAGATTTGGTTCATTGCTGTAATGTGTGTTCTTTATAATATATCAGGATAACACGTTGTTTTTCACGTTCTTTTTTATTTATAATCATCACTAGAGGACAATCACAATAACCCCAACACCCCAACCCTGCCCTGTCCCTTTTTTAAAACAGCAAGAAAAAGAACAAGAACAAGCATTACAAAATCCATCCTAAGAAGAAAATCAACAGCTGAAAGGAAAACGGAAAAGAAACAAACAAAAAAAAGTACAAGACATCCAGGTCAAATCAATCCATCCCCATAGACTAAACTTTCTATGAGATCTGACATCTCAAAAATATATTTATGTACACACTCTGCTGTATTGTACTGTACAAAATGTGGCAACACTTGACACATTCCCTGTAGACATGCAAACACCTTACTGACACTGTAAAAATGTCCATCTTAACAAATCTATTTTTTTTCATGAATTTCTAATGCGGTTCGTTTTTCTTTTCTTCAAATTTTAGGATATCCTGAAATCTCTCTTGACTTCGAGAAAGCTCTTGAATCGGAGGGAGATGCATTATAAAATGATCTCACAGCATTTTTGAGATTTTGTCATCAACAAGGTTTTTAAGAAAACAAGATTAAATGACATATTAAGATGGAGAGTTTTTGCAGTGTAGCCTGAAACTGAAATGGACTGTATGGCCGATATCCATAATCTTCATATAGAATTCATAACTTATTCATGACCATACAGCTGACATAGTGTTGTAACTGTTTCAGATACTAAACTGACTGCAATGCTGTGTCTCTAAGGACCTGAGTTGACATAGGTTTACATGACACTGCTAATGGATGACTACCACTGCCAGCAAGTAATATTACAGTATGTTGAACCTCATAAGGCATTGTACATGTCTACACAAGACCCCTGTACAATAAAGTGTAACCTAGAAAGACTTCTTTTATTTTTTTCATTCAGGGTGGGGGGGGGGATGGCGGAGGGTTTCAGCAGGAATTGCACTTATTAAGGATCGGCTTGGTTGTGGTGAACTTGCGTGACTTAACATTTTCGCAGATGGTTGGAGCATTTTTTCTTGTGCAACAGTACAACAACCAAAGTAGAGGTGAGATTAAAAGTATACATTGGTGTTCTTCTCTTCCCAAGTGCTACCACAAAAGAGACTAACATGGCAAAATGAGTGAAGCCAAGAGGGGAAAAAGAACCATGCACTTGGTAAGTGTGGATGACTACAGCCCAAAGAGCTGGCAATAAATGGAGGCAGTCTTCCGTGTGCTTTGCCGAGAAACGGAGCGCCCCGAAACTGTAATGACTTTATGCTAGAGGGCAGCTCCCGCCTCAAGTCCCGGCAATGCAAGTGTCACTGTCGTCAACTGTGTCCTTTACTTATCTTTTCAACACATTTATACACTGGCATACACAGTCACACATTGTAGTGCTCACACACATACAAGGGTAACACACACGCACACACACACACACACACACACACACGCTTAAGAGCATTAGCAGCTCTAACCCAGTGTCCATGTCTGGCTAAACACTTGGTCCAAACGCGAAAGGCCTTGACGGATTTTAGCAAAATTCTTCAAGCTCTGCCAAAGATCTGACCCTCAAAGCCTCTCGCTTACTCCTCCTCTTCCTCCTCCTCATCGGGCAGTGGTAGTAACTCCTCCTTCAGACACTCTCTGTAGAAGCTGGTCAGTGTGGCGTACAGGTGCTGGCGACTCTGCTGAGACAGGAAATGGCCCTCGTCTGGGTAGATCTGGGGTGGTAAAAGGTATGGAGATCAGTGTCAGAGGTTTGTACATACAGCGGTGGGTTACATAAGCATCTGTGCACATTATATCCACAGGACTTAATGATTCAACTAATAAGTAAGTATAGCACTCAGCTTCAGCAGAATTCAGTTTGATGATAGCATCTTTCACATTACTCTAATGGCATAAGTTATTTGTGGGAAAATGACACCATCCTGATGAAAGCTGGTGCATTTCATCTTAGTGTTTCCAGCTCACATCCTTACAGTGTGTTCAGACAGAACGTGAGGTGAATTTTAGACGTGGCGTGATTGCAAAGTCAATGGAAATGCACAATCAAACTTTAATTTGCCCGAGGTGGCACAAATTGATGTGACAACATGTCCACACAAGTGGAAAATATTTCAACTTGAGTGAAAGAATCGTGCATATCCCAGAGCTTTATGAATCTTACTTCATAAACATACAGAGACTACAGGAAAAAAGGAGAGAGACTGGAGTGAAATAACAGAAAGAACAGGAAGTCTCTGGTGAGTTTAGTTCAGTCAGAGGCTGAACTGAACACAAACACGAGGCATACTCAGACAGACATGGTCGGTACATCTGTTGCTAGCTTACAGCTAATGGACAGTTGGTATTTCGGCTGTTTGGGGCAAATAAACACAAACATCTAGCGGTCAAACACACAGGAATGAGGCGAAGAGAAGATTTGCTTTGCTTTCTGTCTGAACACAGCTTTAGGACACATGGATATCTGTTGCTTTACATGTCGCTTTACTGTTGCAAAGATCTGGAATAGGTTAGCAATGCACATTTAAATATCACCCCAATTATTTAAAAAAAAAGGTCAGAAGGAATTATGGAAATCATGCAAGGTGTTTCCATCGCAGGAGAGCAAGAACATTGGGAGGAACTAAACCTACATTTCTATAAGAGGACTAAATTTAATTCCTCGTTTTAGCGACAGATCTGTCAACATATCTCTCCTGCTGCCTTCAGATGGTCACACACTGTGATACTGATAATGATTATCAAACTCTATATATGATATGATTAGTGCTAAGAATAGCAGTGTTTGCAATTACAGCACCGCTGAAAAGGAAGCGATGTCTGGTTGAACAGAGGGTTCGGGCTGATTCGATACATTTCGGCACAAATTCTGAATGCATTATTTACATCATGTTACGTCTGCTGCAGTGGCGCACACTTGAATTTGGATCACTGTTTTTGTTCAAATACATTACAAATGCAGTATAAAGAATCCTCCGCGGCGCTGTTGTCTCTGTGATACACACCTGCATTGTATAGTTTGCTCCAACTTTCACAAGGTTCTTGACGAGCTCAGCAGTATGCTGAAAGTGGATGTTGGCTGGGAATAAAGAAATGAAAGATGTCAGCAAAACGCAGTCTGAATCCTAACCGGAAAAGAAGAGACAATCAGATTCTGGCTGGATGGAAATACCTCAACAAATTCGACATGCATCACCTGCATCAATTTAGATAACCCACTTTTGTTTTTATCTTTTGATTAAAAACCATTTGGCTCATTACCTTGCGGGATCGTGTGCTTGGTTGTGCTCCGCAGTGATGCACCACAGATACAGTATATTCATTCTATCACAATTTATTTTCTCTTACCATCTGCTGTGCCGTGCACCAGCATCAGTGTCTGCTCCCTAAGTGCGTGAACGTTCTGCAGCACACTGGAAAACTGTGAGGAAATCAGAAATAGTGGGGAGATAATAGATTGATAGATGTGCCAACTGGCAATGAGGAAGGCGATAAAAAGATACCAAATGTGATCAAAGGAATGCATTGTGGTAAATTACTCTATATCCTGATTGCATGCACACAAAGAAACACGCACACACACACACACACACAGTCATTCATTCCAATTAGGGATTTTCAAGAGATAAAATATCTCCCATTGACATTATTCTCTGTGCTTGGAATATCACCATCTGTACTAATTGTGAGGAAAATGATATAAGCCTGAATACAGGAAATGCAAAATCACAGTATATCGAAAGCAGATCTTAAATTCCTTGTTCAGGGCTCTTTTTTTTTATTGTTTGGTTGCTTACAATGTGCTTGAAAAAATCAGTTTCGTTCCCACTGCTTCTTTGCCAATGCTGTGGAAAACACTTCTGATAGCTAAACATCCTGTCTGTGCAGGAGGCCCGAGACAGCCCTGGCAGTCCTTTTTTGCCGCAAACCTCCAGCATGTGATCTGACACGCCAGTGCACACAGTTACCAAAGAGAGATGAGTGACAAAATCCCACAGAGCATGAAAAAACACAAGAAAAGGCAAAGCGTCGCTGCCTCTGACTTTGATAGCGGCGACATTCAGTAACTGTGGGAGCTTAACTGTAGGTGTGTCAGTGATGTTACAGCGAGCGGCTTTCAAAGATCAACGACAAACAAGCGAGGGGAGGTGGTAAACACGCACCTGATATCTGCTGTCATCCCGTAATGGCATGCCAAGGTATCTCTCAGAGAATGCTGATGCTGTGCAAATGAGAAGTGATACATTCTTAACAGTGCGGCTGGTAGACGGAGCTTTAGCTGCAGCTAAGTACCTAAACAAAGTGGCCTCTCCTGTCATCCTGAGCCCAAATGAAATGCTTTCATTGAAGAGAAAATAACACTTTGTGTGGGTGAAGGGGTCCTCGGTGTCATCTTAAGAGTGTAAAGGATGTCCCCGACTGATTGACAAATATGATTTCTTACTGCCAAAAAGCCTTCCCTCACCTCACATTCAACATTTCTGTCAGAGCTAAACAGACTTTTACAGGCAGAGATTAAAGCACAACAAAAATCCTATCTTTAGTTACAACTCTCCGCCTCCACACAAGCGTGGCATCAAATATTACACTAGAGTGTTTTACTTATACTTGACTCACCAGATGGAAAATATGAAGAGGAAATCTTAGTTCTACTTGATGTAAGATCCAAATGTAAATTCAGCATGATGCCGGGTTTACGGAGAGATTTTGAACTTACCGTAAAGTTTCCAGTCTGTCACCGGCGACATCGCACAGGCGCATTTGAACAGACTGTCTGTAGACTTGAGCATCATTAATGTTATGTAGGCTCCATAACCCTGAGTAGAAAAAAAAGAACAGCAACAACAAAATCCAAACTTAATCACTGAGTATAGCACCTCGATATTTTAAAATATGTCTGTTAAAACGCGCTGCTTGATTACAATGCACATAAAAAACAGCATGTAACATAATTTCTGCAATTTAGTAAGAAGGAAACAAGCAATTTATTTATTTTTACATCTCCTTATAGATGAGAACACAGACTCACCTTTCCAAACACTGCTATCCGTGTCTGATCAATATATGGAAATTTCATCATGTATCTGGAAAAATACAGATATTATATGAGTTGCAGTTTAAAAAAAACAAAAAAACCAAAGCACAACATCTGAAACCCGCCATCAAAACAACCGGGTGTTTCATTATTGCAAGAGTGGAATTATATTTCCATTATAATATCACCCTTCTGTTTTCAAATGTATATTTGCAGTGGTGTCAGACGTCTTTCTGCAGTTACATCTGATGGCATTATGGAGGATTAGTGGAGATGGAGTGTTTGTGTGCAAATCATCTGGCAGGAAATAAATGATGCCTGAGATTGTTGTGAAGAGGCTCTACCTTTGAATCATTCCAGTAATATTTGCTAATTAATGCAAAGCACATGGGCACATGTAGTTTGATGAGGCGTATTTGTTTTTTAGGTTGATGTAATCTATATGAGCTGAAGTTTATTTATCATGAGACGGAGAATTACGCTACAGAATGCTCTAAAGAGTCAATTTTAGGATGAAAAAGTCAAACATGAGACACATTTACCGAGCAATTCAAATGTTTGAGTTCAAAAACACATAGTGCTTCAGATAGTATATTGCTATATATATAAAACACGAGATTGAGCTCGCAAACAGCCGTCATTCATCTCAAGCTTTTCTGGGGCTTTCCATGCATTACACATGATGTTTCTCTGCAGACGGTTTGTTCAAATGAGTTAGTATTGTTTATATAATAAAAATGGATGGTTAATGATAAATAATCATAGAAATAATCATATACTGTATATTAAGAAGAGGATGATATAGTGATAGAGTTCATGCTGTAACCCACAGGTTCATGCTAATAAAAACGAGATTAGAAATAAGTGACAACATACTCTACTGCTGCAATCTGGTCCTGAACATCAACAGTCCCCAGTCTCTGGTGAACCTCATGCAGGATCCTCTGGCCTTGGAAGCCGCTGCCCCGACCGTCCAGACGAGCCACAATGACGTTATCAGAGCTGACCAGCACCGAGTCCCAGTTGACAGCGTAGCGGTCGCTCACAGCTTGATCACCCGGGAAAGTGTCACTGAACAGAACAGAGGGGACACAAATAAGGAAAATACAGAAATGACTTTTAATGAGTTACTGAGGCCTGGTTTTAGGTGAAAGTGTGCGGACATCATCATTCATTAGTGCTTATTTCCTTGCATTTTAATGGAAGGACTTTAACTTTACTCCATATTCTTCTTTTTCTCAACATTCCCATGAAAATATCGACACCGACAACGTGTTAGTCTGTCTTTGAACCACTTGTCTCTCCCTCCCTTCTCTGATCGATGTCCTTGTCTCTCTCTCTCTCCCTCCCCTGTGTGTATGGTTTCTTTGTCTCTCCTCCTTGTGTGTGTGTGTGTGTGTGTGTGTGACTGGTGTGATGTGAGCAGCCTTTCCTCTTTCTACGTCTCCATAGTGATGAAGGTTATGTGACTCGGATCTGTTTGGAGGCACCTGGAAGTTGCTCAATGCCCTCCCAATCATATTCTTCACATATGTTATCATTTTATCTATAATTTTGCCATCCTATTTTTCCATACTGTAATTTTGCTATCTGGTCTGTTCTGTACACACAATATTGATTGCACATCCTCCCGTCCTGGGAGAGGGATCCCTCCTCTGTTGCTCCTCTTAAAGTTTCTTCCATTTTTCTCAGATAAATGTTTTTTTTTTTTTGTGGAGTTTCTCTTTAATCGAATAAAGGGATAGAGGATGTTGTATTGCTGCACAGGCTTTGAAACCCTGAGGTAAATTTGTGATTTGTGATATTGAGCTATACAAATAATAAAAACTGACTTGGTTTGACCTGACCCCCCTCCCCCAATACTTTCCATCTTCCATACCCTGCCTGTAGCACTCAGCCAAGCGCCCAATGGTTCCTTCTGAAGATGTTTGGACACTGTAGTTTTTAGCAAATAGGGGGAAATATTGCCTTTGTTAGGAACTATTTTCATCGGTGGATTAACACACATTTGGTGCTCTAGTAAATATTACAGCAGCAGGATGATGCATGTGGAATTGACTCAAAATGAACTATGTTGCGTACATACATAGAATATATCACCAGCCTTATCCTTTAAATATGTTCTTGTACTATATAGACACATATTACTTTCAGTTTTGAATTCCTTAAACTGGTTTATTATTCAAATGCAACTGAGGAAGAGTCGATCATGGCATGACCTTGGTTTCTCTGCATGCAAATATCACTATTGTTAATATGTTATGGGTTTCATGCCTTGTTGGAGAATATGTATCTTTATCTCGGCTCAAAAACACTACTGTATCAGTGCTCATCACTGATGTATAACATGGTACATACACCAGCAATAGTAGTCCGTAGTGACGTGAATCAGAGAAGTCTGGTGGGTAGGAGATCTTCAAAGGTAAATCTGTAAAAAGAAGAAAAAAAAAAAAAGAAAAAGAGGAGCAAATGTATTACCAATTCATCCCCGATCCACAGTAACAGTACAGAAACCAACACTTTATTCTCACCAAAATGTTCCATCTGAACAGTTCTGAAGTCAGTCAGCTGGATCCTTTTGTACTTCAAGGCTGCTTTCAGCAAAGAGTTGTTCTCAAGGATGTAGTAATCTGTAAAGATGAAGGGGATGCAGTTAAAGGATGAAAGAGTCCCAAAATTGCTGGCAATAAGTGTCGCTGCATACAAATGACCCTTAATGACATGAAGATTCGTCTTTCAAGCCCGTGATATACGGAGAGGAGATGGAAAGTGTAGGTGCGATGAATGAGATCTGAATCTCGTGGACTGTTTTTGACACAGTCTCATTTTGTGGTAAATTTAAAGGGTTGCAGAGCTGAATTTCATCTTTTTTTTACGGTTTAACTTTACATTTGGAAATGAATGAAACAGTTCTAAATTATGAAATGTTCAACCAAAAAACAAAAAACATCTCACTGATAAAGAAAATTGCAAACGCTGGATATAGCTTGTTGTTTGGGAAAGGGAACAGAATCATTTGCCGCTGACCTTAACATAAATCATAATAATTTGGTCATTGGTGCCACTGTTAAATCTGGATGAGTACAAATTTACAGTCAAAAGGTTCCATTTCACAAAGGCATTTTACACACAGCAGCTTGCTCAGTCTGGCCTCAGAAACAGAAGCCCTGCTATTTTCTCCACACGCAATAAACAATGGCTCTCTGATTTGGCCATTTTTCCATTCAAGCCATTTGTGAACCAACTAAATGAAATGGAATTCATCCAGCATTTCTAATGGGAACCCCAAAATCAATAGACGTCTCATTATGAAACTGCCAGGGGGCTTGGGTTCCCAGCTGTGGATGGAGGGCCTATCCAAATAACCCTGGGTAAATTGCTTGCTTTTCTGCAGCACAGCTGTTAACTTTTTGGGGGGGAAAAAGAAAAAAAAAAAAAAACTAGTGATAGACATACAGGCATGGATAACAAGAGGAGACGTGCATGATGGATCTATGTGTGTGCCGAGAAACGATGTGAGTGTACGTGTGTACAGCGTGTGTGGGGGAAAGGAAGGGAAGATGAAAAGAACAGATGGAAGAAATCGGAGTTTATAAGCCTCCCTGTTGAGCAAGATCAACTCGAAATGAGGTATAGCTCATACAGCCTTTTCATTTAACGATGTTGGCGAGTTTCAAAAAAGAAAACGTCCTCTACCTCCATTCAGGTTTTATATTGACGACATTATTCCAGAGTGAGACCTTGGTAGCTTCAACAATCAGCCTGAAGCAATCCCTCATTCAACCAGTAATAGTCTAAATAACAAGAATTAGACATTTCATGTGCAAGACAGGATTGAGAGAAGTGCCTTCATCTCCAGCAGGGAGGAATATTGCTATGGTCTCTTGTCTGGTCTTTCCAACAGTGTTCATTTCATTAAAAACGGGGGGGAAAAAATATTCATTGACGAGCAACTCAGCACCATATTAAACAGGCAGGATCCTGCATCTTAGTCACTCCCTCATCACTTTGCGAGTCCTAAAGCAGTATCAATGCTAAATAATCGTCTTACTGTATTTCATATCATTCAGAAGCTGTGCTGCTCTGTTACACACTGGATTAGCAACATTTAGTCAGTGATCTACTTATGTATATTATGTATATTGTTAATACCAGTCATGGAAATGTTAAAAATGATGCACAGTTAAGACGACAACTTCTCACTTCTTTTAAATAGCCTATATATATATATATATATACACACACACAGGTGCTGTCATTACACAGCAGGCATATACATGATTACAAAGAACATGGGGGACGTAACAGCGGTTTAATGGGCTGTGTATACTCAGCTCGGCTGTCTGCCTGCACAGTCGTGACTGACTGTGTGGCTGTGAAGTGAAGAAGACAACCTTCTGTCGTCTCTGACTTTCTCTGTATTCGCTCATTTTAAATGTCGATACAGTCGATTGCTGCCTTTAATCTATTTATGCTGATTTTGAAAGACTATGTCAAGATTATAAAATAACTATTTGTGGCAGCAACTTATTTGAGCTGCGTTTAAATCGCATGGCTTCTTCTTCCTTGTTTATTGTCTCACAATAAAATATGTACATTTTAACAACAATATTGTTATTTTGGCTGCATTAACACACAATATACAGTACCAGTCATACTTTCTCATTCAATGGTGTGTCCAAACGTTTGAATGGTACGGTAGCAGCACTCATTATCACTAGGGGGGGATCAGTACCAGCCAAGTACAGAGGAAGGATCCACTAGGGATCCACCACAGATCTGGATGGGCTCTGTCACGGACCAGACAGCGATTTAAGATAGACGACTACTGTATAAAGACATTTTTCAGGCTTTGCCTGACATGACTTCAGCTGTTTGCTGCAAGCCTTGTCTGTATCAGGATACACCTCAACATTAAAGGGGCTATATACTGCACATTTCTAGGTCAATATTTTTAATCTGGGTCTCTACTGCAATATCTTGATTTCCAGTTTACAGTAAAAAAAAATGCATTTAGTATTCGTCCTATACTGGCTATTAATGCAGCCCCTCAGTTCAGCCTCTGTCTGAAACAGTCCGTATTAACCCCTGTCCCTTTAAGGCACCTCACTCTGTTCTGATTGGTTAGTTTCTGGAAGCTGCATCGCAGGCGATTTCTGGCCACTCAGGAGGCTACATCAATAAACCATGAAAAACACTGTAGTCATAAAGGCTTTAGACTCGCAGAGAGCATTTCTACAGATGTCAACACTCAAGTTTTGGAAGCTTTGGCTGTGTTTAGCATAGAGCTGACATCATAAAAGTTACAAAAAATCACAAAAAACATAATATGGACTCTTTCACACTAATAATCTTACATTGTATGTGCATGTTTTCATTACATGAAGATTTTGTAACTTTATTTTACATTACATTTTTATTTTTCCTGCCTGTTAGTGTAAAGCTGAGTGGGCTTCAGTGTGTTGATCAAACACTCTGAAGCAAGTGTAACATATGGTTTCAAACATCTGACCTGCTGCAGTCTCCTTCTTTTTTTTTTTCGCTAACAACTAGGCCACCCTGCCAAAAATGATAAAAATGGTCATCACATAGTCATCATTCCCGTGAGACTAAACGGAGTCCTTACTTGAATTATTGAGGCTGTGTAAGATCACAGTAGGTGCTCCAGGACCTAGAAAGGGAAAAAAAGAAGCTTATAAGTATAATTTAAACATTATTCTATAATCCTCATGTGTGCTGTGCATAAATACTGATGGGTAATTTTAAAAATTACCATGTGGAAACGGGCATTTTTTAAATGAAATATTAAAACGACACAGTATGTCAGATTGCCCCTCTAAAGCAGTTACGCAAATGCAGTCAAACGCAGGCGGCAAAGTTTTTTTAAAACATTTTTTTTTTATCTTGATGTAGCTTGCCACCTTCCCTACCTTACCTGTATCAACTAGGGGTTAAAGGTTATTCACATTGCCTCCCTAATAGCCTCAGACTGTCAAATTAAGTCAAATCTTTTCAATGTCGTTTTGCAAAATACCCTCTCAGAGGTTAATAGGAAGGCAGGTTTACTCAATAGCTCAGCTGCAGGTGAATCTCTCCCTCTGCAACTGCAAAACTCACCTCACCACCTCGACCACATTCCACCTTCTGCACTTTATTTGCACTAAAACACAAACCCTGGCTCCTTCTTTATTTCGTTTCTCGCACTTATCTGTTGGTATTGTATTAGGTTTGACCTTTGTATTACTTACTACAATCGCTGGTGTCACATAGAGGAATGGTTTCATTATGCGCATGTACCTGCTCGAAAACACTAAACCACTCAGAAGCATTTTATGAGTAGAATTAAAAGGCTTGTGTTGCTCTTGATGAAAACAGGTGTCAGGATAAGCGTGCCAAGGTTATGTGAACTTGGCCTTCTGAAAACAACAAGCTTTCTCTTTTCTTTTTATTGCTTTTGGGAAAGGGAGCGTTGTTATTGTCCAATAAATCACCACGCCAAAGCCCAACCGCTTCTGAGCATGAAGCACTCTCGTCTGCTCAAAATAAATTGAAACCACAAACAATATGTAGTTACCCTCTATTAAATACACTACTCATTGCCCAATAATGCTACCTAGAAGTAATTATACACCACAGAGTGGCCTCTCATTTGGAACTGATTGGAGGTTGATTGAACTGAGTAGTTGGAGGGTGACCGATGATGACGGGCGACCCCCAACATCCGCCAGATGATCTCAACTCATCAATAAAGAAAATGGCTGCATAAACAAGAAACAGGAACATACAACTGAGTATAATCTTAATACTAAATCTTGCATTGCCTTAGATTGTACTTTGATTGAACTTAAACCTAAAAGTTGAGTTTGTCTTAAGTTTGGCGCACCTCAATATGATTATATGTTAAAAAATATGCATGTTTTCATCATGGATCTAACAGAGGGAAGCAAAGCAATGCAGGTGTGAGCTTTCTATGACAAAATGGATATAGAAAATATTATTGCATTGCATAAAAAAGATAATTCCTCTGGAGAGATGTTACTTCTACTGTCATATTGCAGTTACGTTATTATCCAAAGAAAGAAAGAAAAGATAATTACTCAAAAGCAAGTCATTGGAAATTAGTTTTATAGAGGAATTTAAAAATGGATACAGCAGCGTGCTGACTTCAGGTAGGTCATTCCAAAAAAAAAAAAAAAAAAAAAAGCCTTGAGAAGTACCCCATAAAATAATTTTGATGACTCATCCTGGACTCAGAGAAGACTTAATCATTAAAAAGTTAGCTTGCAAGTTGTAGCAGCTACAAGAGCGAAATAATGGGTCAGAAGGATGGGGCTGCAATCTAATTTGTTCATTTCTCCCAGATTTAACTACACTGGTGAGTGGTGTGTGGGTGAACTTCTCTAAGTTCTCTATTTACATAGTGGGTGGTATCCTGCTCCAAATTGCTACGGCTTTCTACATTATGCCTGCTTTTGCATAACCAAATGAAATCCCTGAACAGTTTTATGAAATCATTCTCATAATTATACCCTGTCCTCAAAATCCATTTCACTTGGAAACACGTCACGTTACAGAAGCTAAAAATGGTCGAACTCCTGCAACCTGGAAGTTAAATTTGGACATTTGATGACCTACCTTTACAGTGAAGGATAATGTGCTGGTTTGCGGGGCTGATGGCAGCGTCGAAGTACAGACAGTGAGCCTTATTAAGCTCACATGTTAAACACCGTCGCGGGAACAGACCCACAGTTTTGACACTGAAGAGAGAAGATAATAAATTGAGAAAGCACTGTGAGATGCACAAAACCTCTGAAGTAAAACATATTCCTGAGGAGTAAAGCCGACATCGTTTTATATTGTAATCAAGAAGTCCCTTGAAGAGACCAAAAATAACAATGAAACACTCAACTAACAAGTATTACCTGTGAAGTCACAGCCTGGTGCAAGCTACACCTCTGTGCCAAATTCTCAAAAGTGTCAAAAACTATTAAAAGCGCATAATAAATGGTACTTTATTCCTCTCAGCGTGTCAAAGTAGCAAATCAGTGTAAACAGGGAAATGTGTGAGATTAATAGCATAGTTTAAAAAAATGATTCAGAATAATCTACACTGGCTGTGTTTATTAAAACTAAATACAATGATATGGCTCTTTATTTTTTAATAGTTTTTGGACAACAATAGAGTTCTATGTTGCAAAGGAAGCTACGTCAGTCTTTGGTTACACAGTCAGTACTTGTTGGCATTGTTGGTTTTGCCATGATAATTGTTGATAATAATTAAAAGATAAATTAGTAGCAGCCTTATGCATTGATATGATTATATTCACAATTAATAAAAGGGTTGTTTGCAAAAGAAATAGTGAGTAAACATGGTGTGACTACGCTGATAATGAAATCAGAGAGATAAAAGACTTGTGAGAGTCTTGCGAAAGGACAAAGGTTAAAAATAAGAATTTTAATTAAACATCTTCTTCTATTGTACATTGTGAGCAGTACAAGTGCAGCAGCTGTCAACATCAAATACTGCATAATAACTGAATGCAAAGCAAACCTGAAGAGTTGCCGCCTTCGTGGTGAACCCTCTGTGCTGAGAAAATAACTGTCAAGAGGAAACAAACAAAACAACATCAAACAGACACGCAAAAATTAAAAAATCTGAACTTCATTATGTCTTTGCTTTTATTGCTTTGGTTAAATCTATACATTTAAATTAGCAAACCACGCACTTTCATGTACAGTGGGGATGTGGTATTCATGGCAAATAGTAAAGAAAAGGATTGATTTCTGTTTAAAAAGTAGACACAGCAGAGATGGTTACCGATAGTGTAAGACAGTAGACTTACAGGTTGTCAGTGTTTTCATCGTAGGCAATGATCTTTGTCACCTCCCAGTTCCCTGATGTTAGATGTCGGACTTCGTTTTGATCTGCTCTGAACTGAGATAATCAAAAGAGAAAGGACAAGTATAGGTCATTTATCTGAACTTGGGAAGCTCCATCTTTTTTGCGTCTGAGTACTCAAGTCTCCTCATATTTGTGACTTTGTCACCTACAAAAACACACCGTTGGTCATTTGTTGAGGTATCTCTGCCTATGTGTATGTCTTACTGACAAGGACCTCTTTTAGTTGTGTGAATAAAGGCGAAAGTGACATTACTGTGATATAAAACAGCAAAAAACTCTTAAGGTGTACACAGACTGAAAGTTTTAGATGTGGTGCCATTGCATACAAAGTCAACGTGATTACAGAAAGACATTAATTCAATAAGACATTTGAGTTGAGGTTGAAGGTGAAAATGTTTTAGTTTGAGCAGAAAATGTATGTTTATCCATGTCTATTAACAGCAGTAAAAAGAAGTCTGAGATGTTAAACAAAACACACACAGAAACACACTCCTCACACACACGATTGTTGCCATGGTGTCAGATGTTACGTTTGCTGTTTAGGGCAGATTGTAAAAAAAACACTAGCAAAAAACACTCCAGGCTAAATATGCTTTGTATTCAGACTGAATAGACTTTTATGGCGGAGGTCGGGGGTTGCTGGTTCGGTGTACAGAGTGTCGGGAAGTTGAGGTTTAATTATTTATTGCTGTGGCTACAGAATTTGTAGTAAATGCACAAATAAACAAGACTAGGTGTGGGTGAGTGGCATTTGAGAGTCAATTTCATGTACCATATGCCTGATTGGTACTACACACAAACAATGACAATCGCCCTTTTTAAAAAGGTTATAGATAATAATAGTGAGCACTCTGAAAGGACTAGTAGATAGGATCCAAACACACAGACAACAGGCAGACGCAGAGACAATCAGAAGCGAAACAAAAGAAAACACACACACATCTCGACAAACGAGCGACACGGCCGGGGAGCACAGGAAATGCCTACAAAAAGTTGCATATTTAGTGACAGAATAATCCAGAATAATAGTTCTGCTCATATCAGCACTGAATGAACCTCCTGAAGCTGCTGGTTGTGGGACTTTCTCCTCTGGCTGCCGGCTGGCTAACATCACTGCCAGGAGTGATTAGGAGCTAACATAGTGTAGCCTGTCACCCTCATTGCTTTGCTCTGCCTCTAAATGCCTTCTTGCTTTGGCTTATCTCCCATGTAGCCTCAGTCTAGCACCACAATATGGTTAAAATACCTAACATTACTAAGTCAGGTTTATATTTAACTAACATGGACCTCTTGCAACCATGTGAGTTCTTTCTGTCAGGGGCAAAGTCAGAAGTATAGACCCACAAATTCACATAGGGAGATCAGGTTGAGTGGATGGGTCTTCAGTACAGGAGACCGTAGTTCACACAACAGTTTATGATGGTTTCTTTTAACCATTACAACAATCAGCCCCTAAAAAATTGAGGTAGCAGATCAAAAAAACACCTTTACTTTCTGTAAAGGTCACTCAGGTCATCGACAACCTACTTCGTCTTTAAATATGTCGTCTTCGTCTTTAAAGCTCAATGGTGTTACTATTTGCAAAGTAGTATAAATCGGACACAAGCTGCTCCTTGAATATGGCGACACTCATTACACAATAACAATACAAGCTGCTGTGAATAATTTCCTCCATTTTTGTTTAAACTATTTGAGAGCACACACTTGGCTGCACATTGGATAAAACAGCTCTAATAAAGCTTTGGCAATACACAGGATTCATCTAACAGGTAATAGAGGATGAAGGACTTAACTTGACCCTTTGCGTATAAACATAATGGCTGTACATTGTATTAAATCACGGATGGGGTGACTATAAACCCGACTTTCACCTGTGTGGTGAACATGGCGATGTGATGAAACTCTCCACGTCCTCCTTGTTTGACCGGGACAGTCAGGAAGAATCTGCTGCTGTCTTTGGAGAAAACTGGTTCTTGGTTCTGCAGGAAAAAAACAAAGAAGCATCAACTAAATAGCTTTTATCACTACACCAGACCTAAGTCAACACGTTCCTATTTGAGGCTGGACGAAACCTATTTTCAGAGGTTTACCATATGCTTACGATTGACATCAACAGTCTGTGTGTTTAAGTGTTTAAAAATGATGATGAGAGATGTGCAAATGGCCTTCAGTTAAACCACCTCTTCAGCCTGAAAGACGTTGACATTTTTATATGAATAAATAACCATTTTCTCAATTGCCAACACCACCGATTGATGTAACACTGGAGGAGAGTAAACCCATTTACAGGAAGCAGAATGCATAGTTAGCATGGCCAGAAGGGAGAAAAACTATTTATTTACACCACTTACCACAAACCTGAAACTAGTGCTGGACTTAAAGGGGCACTCCGCAGATTTTACACATAAAGGGTCAATTTACTTGTCATGGAGACGAGTACTACTCAGCCTCTAAAACCAGGTGTTTGTCTTTTGTGGATGTAGCAGCTTTCTTAAGGCTCAGAAAATAAGTCTGATGATGTCATCCAGCGTTTATAGACCTTGACTTTGGATACACACACAAT
Source organism: Euthynnus affinis (assembly GCA_029490765.1). Classification (NCBI taxonomy): domain Eukaryota; kingdom Metazoa; phylum Chordata; class Actinopteri; order Scombriformes; family Scombridae; genus Euthynnus; species Euthynnus affinis. The sequence continues at coordinate 27,793,625 of CM055850.1, forward strand.
ACTTGTAGACCCTAAGAAAAACATAGAAAATTGCCAGCCTTATCCTTAGTAAAAGATCTGAACACTACTACTTGATCAACAGAAAATCTTCATCATCTCTGGCAAATGAAAAAAAAAAAATCTTAGACCTCATTAAGTATTTTAAATGCGCCTTTTGGCACATGTTCCTGCTGTGAAATGAGGCAATGCTTGTGTTGTGTTGTGTTGCATTGTGCAACTTTGTGTTTCATATCTGACAAGTAAATCAGTAAATATCTAACACATCCTGCCTCTGGGATCTCTGAGGTCTTATGTGAGGATCTTACAGAAAACTCCCATAGCAAAGGTCCTTTCCCTGCACTAACACAATGTCTCAGTCAGTAAATGAGCATCTTGCAGATTACCACTTTAACAAAGACAGCAAGCTCTGTGCGCCAAGATTGTCAAGTTATCCTCCGCTATACAGCCAAGCATGTATGGCTGCGGGGATATATGATGAAATCCTGCCAGAGCTTTCTCTCCTCTGCCTCCATCTCAGCTTTTCAACTCTCTAAGTAAATAAAAAAAATGCCAAAGCTGAGTAAACCACACTTTGGCCTTTGAAAAAAATATATAAATATATATATATGAAACTAGTGGTACAGTGTTATATTTGTCTTATGTTCTTTATCTGACGCCAGGCTATTGAATATGCATGGCGCTCTTGACATTTCTACACAAGAAAAGATGTTGATGACCAAACAAGTGAATTCTATAGTTCAGTCTTTGCAGGAGTCAGTGTTAGCAAGAAAACATTAGAAAAAGCTCACAATATACTAGCGAATTTCTTTGATGATCAGGTGTAAATATTTGTTTCTTGACAAAAAGACAATGTTTTAAGACATAAAAAATACCCTGCCTGGATTAATAATAGGTTTTTCCACAAAAAGCTGAATTGCCTTGTTTTCTCTCAAGCCAAATATATGAATATGCAGATATTTATCATTTTAAAAGTTTAATTATTGGACACAAGATGTCTCACACTTCAGTAAAAGTCCATTATCATTGTGTGTGCACTCGAGGCTTCAAGTTTTGTATAAGTTACATACTGGACCAAGATTGGCTCCAAACCAGTTGTGATGTCACATATACATATAAGAATATGCTTTAAAGGGGCTATATGTTAAGAATTTTATTTTAAAATGTTCAAGAATAAACTAAAATTATAAATAGAATGAGAAGAAATAACAGTTTTGATATTGTGTCAAAGATATCTATGTATTGTTCAGCAGAGATATTTACAGCTAGCCAGTCCTGTCTTGTAATTCCAGTTTGTACCTGAGGAGGTGATAGTGACTTTAGTGTCCAGTCTGCCTCCAGTCCAACATGAGGAGGTGAAGAAGTACAGCTACTATTTCTTCTAAGTTAGATTTATTAAAGCAAACATTAGCTCAACATTAGCACTAAATTGATATTGCTATCATACATAGTCAAAGTTCTTGTTACTTAGTTTGCTAACGTAGCCACACCCCAACTTTCTGGTGATGTGCTGCCCCCAATTGGTTTGGAGTATTGAATATGGATTCAACAAGTGGTCAGTTCTTACATATAACACCTTTAAACTTAGATTTATGTCGTGCACAGAGATATTTTCCTGCTTCACCAGATGAATGTGAAAACAATATCACATCTGTCTGCACAATAAAGCTCAGAGATCCAACTGAAGGAACAATAATCATGTCAATTAGTCTGAGTGGCGGAGGGTTTAACATGGCCACTTCTCTGACAATTTTTGTTTGTGTATTTCGTTATATACTGTACGCCCAATACACTTGTCAGTTCTCTTTGTATTTCAGAGGAAGGCTCTAGTTTTTGCTACTAATGATATAAACACTGTATATGATATAGAGACCGAGCAGGAAAGACTGCAGTTCCCTGCAGTCTCACAGTTTCAATGATTTGAGGGGCTGACACGAGTCTTTCTTGCTGCTGCTCAGCTGGTGTTTGCATCATCAAGTGCAGGATTATGGGGGATGAAAAGAACCTTCCCTCAAGATGTAGAGGGTGAAAATTGGTGAGGTGCATTTTTATGTCACATCATTTGATAGATATTGAGATAGAGAGGATTAACAGGTGAAATTACAGCACAGTAAAGACTTGAAAACCTGGAGAGAACAGTACTTTACCTGCTTGGAAAGCCAGAGCTCAGAGCTTTCTTCAAGTCTCTGAAAAAGATGGCAGAGAGAGCAAAGTGTGAGACTCATCAAAATTCTCCTGTCTTCTACAGCCTTTCTTTCATTATTCTATTTTCTACTTCTGCTTGGTTTACAAAGGGTTTAAAAGAATGAAAAACAGAAAGAATGAAGCAGTATTGTAAGGTACAGTATAATCACATTCTTTCACAAAATACGTTTTCTTTTATGTCAGCAAAACAATTGCAAGTTTCATATTTTTCATATTTTGTAAACCAATCTTTTGTGATAACACTTCTGTGGCATATTTTCCAAACACAATCATCTGTCACATAATGGATCCCTTATTTTGCTGTTTATTTTAACACGTCACCGGGGACGGCATTCCCAGTCTGAGCCATCATTTCAAACTGATAAGCATAAGCGGAAGCCAGAGTTTTGGCAGGGGATCTGTGTCCAGGCCTGAGCTAAGCTGTCTCTTGGCTGGGTGGCATGTTTGTTCATGCAAATCACACCAAATCAGAAGCCGCAGAACTGGAGAGTAGCCTGTTGAGTCTCACAGTTCAACTGCTGGGTTGACACCGCTCTGTGTGTCATCCAAATATGGAGGGAATATAGAAGAAGCTTACCACAGGAAATTAGTTCCAATTTCAGTTTCAGTTTTCTTCAAGCCAAAAAAAAAACTAGTTTAACAAATACAAAAGTTAAAGCCCAGCCACATCAGAAAGTGACACAGCAAAGTTCATTTGCACACCCTTGCAAAATAGGTGTTGGTAGGAGCTTGGTGATGTAGGCCTAGTGATTACAGGGCTAGTTGGTGAACTACTGTAGCTGGTAAGCTAACTGCTACCTGCTAACGCTCTAGCAAGCTGGGAACATGCTAGTTCTAATCAACCACTTACTGAGCTAGAGAGCCTGAAACACTGAAATGAAACATCATGATATTTTTGATAATGTGGCCCAAAGGGAGTAAATAAAGAGAAAATACAATGGGTCCTAGAATTGAGCCCTGCGGTGCCCCATACATAGACATACAATGCTTGAGAGGGGGTAAACCCATCAACTAACATTTTCAATTAGAAAAGTATGAGGGGAACCACTGAAGGGAATATACCAATACATGTTCTCAACCTTTCAATAATAATATTATGATTCACTGTGTAAAAATCAAGCAGAACCAGCACCAAGCATTCAACTGCATCAGCCTTCATCACTGATAACTCAAGGGTAGAGTCAAGTTTCTCAAGAACTTTTGATACAGAGGGAAGCTCAGACATCGGACTGTAGTTGCTATAGTCAGAGGGATCAGAACCAGGTTTTTTGAGAAGTGGCTGGATACTAGCAGTCTTAATAATAATAATAATAATCAGAGACACATACAGAAAATAAAGAACTGTTGAGGATTGAGGACGGGCAAGGGGTTTCACTATCTAGAGCCTCTAATAAGAATCCGTTAGGGATTATGTCCAGTGGACTTGATGATGGTGTCATGAGTGAAATAGTTCAGTTAATTCTTGGATAATAATTTCCTTAATAACATGTAACGTATCCAGCTGAAGGTAAGCTACTGTATGTCACTCAGTGATTCTATTGAAATAAAATTGATTTTGCAGTTTTAAATGCTGGTGTGACTGGGCCTTTTTAGCATTATGTGAATGATATGTGAAATATTCATACCTGTGATGTCCCTTAAATGAGGACATTTTAGATTTATCTTTGATACACATTGGTAATAATCATTGGTAATAAAAGCAAGCATGGTGTGATGCTATTAAAATGTTCAGTCTTCTCTATCCAAGGACACATCTTTCCTTTTATAAATCTCTATCTGTTCGCCTCTCAAACACACACCGTGACACAGGCTCCGGTGGTGGTGTCACACACAGTCAGGATGGAGATGTTCTGGGACCGGTTCAACCACCTGACAGATGTCTTGGTCTTGCTGATCCACTTCACCATTGTCACATAATGTTCTCTATGAAAAACATTGTAATGGCAATGGTTATTTCAAGTGTTATAATTATCTGTGCACTGTTAAAGGCAGTAGATTGGTATTATATCAGTCAAGGAGATGCAGGATTACCATAACATATAATATATATGTCTTAAAATGCTCAAGGCTATTTAAAGGAAAATGTGCACGAAGCAAGAAAAAGATCACAGGGGAGCATGTATACTGTATGTTACAAAAGAAGTTTAATGAGCAGTTTAGTAGCACGAGTCTTTGGACATGGTTGAATAATAAAAAAACACTACTAAAAATAGACCATAGGAGAAAAAAAAAAGCCGCAGAGCAGCTCTTCTTACCGTAGTTTGAGGCTCTCTGGAGGCATGAGCTCCAGCGTGTGCGTCGGCCCGTAAAGATTGACTACATAGAGCTTCACCACCGGGTTTGGTTGGCCAGCCTGCATGCAGAATCAACAGTCAAGACTTTAGACAAAAGCTCTGCATCATTGCAGAGGGAAATGCTTTACAGAACAAGATCCAAAATGGCAAGTGCGACTTATAAAGTGCTGCACGACGTGAATGCGATGAATTAGAATGAATAATTAATTCAGAGTAGTTCTCTAAACTCTTAAAATGCACATACACTTAGATAATTATGCATGTGTTTTAATGCAAGAACTGGATTCCCCCCCCCCCCCTAACTAAACTAAACAGCAGCCATGAAAAAGACTGACAATTAAACATGATGCATTGATAAAACAAGCAAATGTGAGTTAGAATCATAAAGAACAGGCATGGCTCTGAGGGTAGGTGAGGTTAGGTTGTGTTCATAGGGAGTCTGGTCAAGAGAGAGGTAGCGAGTGTGTGACGGTGGCTGCAAGACCGGAATAGAGAGTATGAAGTTAGCAGTAGTAGTGTTAGCTGTGAGCATCAGTGCAGTGTGTGCACAATTCAGGCTAATTTGTCAGTGAATAAATTCTCCTGCTGTAGATACATTTAGAGATGTTCCTGGTGGAGAGAAATGTCCGCCCACTGAGCACCGTTAATCAGCAGGAGTGACAAACCAGTTTGCTGTCTCTTTTCCGTGGATCTGACACCCCGCACCGCCTCCGATCTCCATACGCCTACTCACCAAAACTTTGCTCTGTGCTCCATATGAGTATCTAACGTTATGGATATGATTTAGATTGTGATATGAAAGGTAATATAAATGGAACATGATGCAGTGATATTGTCGCACAAAGCACTATAGAGGAGATATTGCTATTTTTGTGTTGTGTTATTTATAAAATGTTCAGACTCTTTTTTTAAATGTTTATTCATGTAACTAACTGTATTGCTTTATGAAGGCAGTACGGCAAAAATTAGCAATGTCACCTCTATTCAGCGGAGTCTTGTGAGTGATTTGCTTGCTCCACATGAAAGCATCTTTTGTCAGACCCTTTACGTGCTTGTTCCTGCAATGTTACCGCTTTCATTCATAAAACAGCCATACTGGCATTTTCCCTGAAATGTTACTAGATCTTGAGAAATTGGTGGTACAGATTTCCCTGAATATCGATTCCTGCTCCCATTCACCCATGACCCGTGCAGGAAATGTTCCTGAACATTTCAGGGATAGACTGCATGAGTGAAAGGAAGTGTTGTATGATGTTTTCTAGAAGTTAGTTTGTTATTCTGTGCAGTCATTTTCTTTTTGCGGTGCGCCCACTTCACCTACAACCACACTCTTTCTACTTGGATTTCCTGTGCTTCCTAAAATGACTTCTTATGATTCAGCGGGAGAGGTCTGTAGAAAGATCTAAAGAAAGAACATGTGTTGCTTTCAATCAAAGATGGGTATATAAATAAGGCTGTTTTTGCGAGCCAACTTCTTTTCTGTCAGTGGGGAAATTGGTTCCCTGCCTGTTCTGTAGCGTCTCTCAGAATGGACATCGGTTGATGGTGACAGCTCTACACCAGAGACTATTTATAAAGATATACAGTATATGCTTAACACACGTTTGGGGAGGCGGTTTTTGTTTGTCTTCCAGCTTCCTGCATCAAGCTGCATTGAACAAATGTCACATCAAATTGTTACAATATATTATGGAGACAAAAAAAGAAAAAAATATAGTATAAATAGTGCAGTATATGATGTGAGAATACATATTGTAGAGAACATGTAATGCTTTATAATGACTATGTTCTCTTCATTATTAGTATTTGCCTTTGTCTTATTCTATGGACATTTTGTTGGTAGACTATTATTCTCACAGTTAACTAATATGTATACTGTATATACTTAGAAAGGCAAAACATGACTACGCAATCACAATTTTCTTCAAAAGAATGCTTTTTTGCTTTCTTTTCAGGACTAAAATGAGAAGAATGAAATCAACCTTGTGTCAACTCTGTCTAAAAGGTAAAATACAGCAATCAACACTTCTAACGCTGACTAATATAATACATCATATTTTATTTCTATGTTGTTGTAAACACAACAACATGGTTTCAGTGGAAGTCACGTGCCGGAACAATTTCTTGACGAGCACCAGATTATCCATATGCATAGCGCTTCTCAGTACGGGTTACCAGAATGATATCAAACTGCAGAAGACAAGCCTCCAGGGAGCTGCACACAGTCGGTATTTTTTTAAAACCACATCACTGGCTGCTTGTAGCATTAATGTGAGCTAAAAACATTTTCTAAAAGACAAATAACAGATAGTTTGTTCTTCATATTTGCCAGGAAACATGACTATGGATATAATGAGATGTACAGTATGTATTCTGAATAATTCTTACCTTGGGGTATGGGTACTGCTTTCCTTTGGGATATGTCATGCCAGTGAAGCGGGGTAAAGCCATGTTGGGCACCAGACTGTCATTAAGGACCAGGAAGGCCAACCTCTCTCCGTCAGGTGACCACCAGTGTGCGACATGGGTCTGAAGGATCTCCTCTGATTAGAAGAAGACCCAGAATGAGCTTTATTGTTTTAGGAGGAATCAATTTTGTGATGTAAGACTCATAACACAACTTGTGATCTGTCATTAGGCATTAAAAGCCAGTGATTAAAGTGATTACGCCTCTTTTAATGCTACCACTTCACTATATAAACACAAAACAGTAATAGGATATAACTTCTTTACTCAAACAGACTCAGATACATCTGTACATGTTTGAGTGCAATCAAATCCGAAATATGTGAGTGGACAACATGAACAACCTGTGGAACAACTTTAGCAACAAAGGCTATGGAGCCAATAGCCATTTGTGGGCATACATGAATGAATGTGACATCATCACAAGGAGGAAGTAGAGGTGACCTTACAAACAATGTGTTCAGAGCAGGCTGAAGCGCTGAGCATTTTACATACATTCACCTCAAGCTTCAGACCATAGAAATCAGACACCTTAACAGTATATCAATAACAGAAACAAAAAGCAAGATATGTCACCTTGAAATAATAGTTTACCTCAGTTCTGTACACTGTATATTAAACTTAGGAACAAATTAATATTATTATTGTGTGGACTTTTGTATGTGTTATTGGCATTGCGCTATGAATTAATCTTAGTATTGAGGTTACATGTAGATGACATAAAGAAACAAAGAAACAGCTTCAATGTTTTAAAGCTTGAAACTCAGTAAAAGCTGCAGTTTATCAGTGTTAACACTATCAGATATTTTTCCATTTTGTGATAGCACTGACTGTAAAAAGCTCAGTCTTCTGAATTGGCATTAAAAACATCTTAAACATGATATCATATTCAGCTAATGATACTGATCTGTCTCACTTTGGTAATACTAAAGGTTACTATCCCGTTGAATGCAAGTGATAATAGATGATTAGGTGTATTCAAAGTGTAATTTCATAGCAAACGTACTCCTGTGTAGTCCTTAATGGTTACGACGCTCTTCAAATACAGAACAAAAAACACTTAAGTGGAAAAAGAACAGCTGATATTACAAAAGAGGTATTAAATGTGGCTCTAATTTTGGGGTCAACCATCAGTGATAGCTACATTATTGTATAGTTAAGGACAAAAAAAAAGAAGATAAATCAACAGTGCAGTCATTATTGTTGCTTGCCTTTTTATGAGATTTACATAATCTTCTTTTCTCCTGAGAGATGGGCCAGAGTCGCAAAGTGTACACAGCGTGTGTTTACTTAAAGCACATAAAACGACTCTTCACACCCAGTGGGGAGATATCTGCACTAGAGCAAACAATAATTCTGAATATTTAATCACCGTCGTTTATAAGGTAATGTTTCTAAACACAGGCATTTTCAGTTTAATGGGACAATCTATGAGTGCTTTGAAATTAAGTAGTATATTATAATTGTACCAATGTAATGTTTAAAAACTACTGTGGCAATGCAAGTTCAGCCACAGCTGAAAATCTGACATCAACTTCCTGTTTGTCAAAAAAGTTTGTCTTGCATGGTCAGCTAACAAGCATAAGTCAAAACTGCATGCCTTTGCCAGTTTTGCCCTTTGACTGAATATAAAAATATATATTTAAACGAGCTGATATGTACCTTCATAGAGCCAGTCAGCAATCCCATTGAAGATGACCCCTTCCTTCCCCGAGGACGTCAGCCTAAGGGAGTTACTCTTGACATCTGACTGGTAGTAGATGTTATTTTCAAATATGTAGATCTGTCAGGACAAAGCACACACAGACAAATGCTATGGTATGGCAAGCTATAGAGAAATGATGCACAATTTTTCACAATTTTAGCATACATCCACCGTATTATTATTCATAATATTAGATACACACATTATCTGTTCAAGCATCCAGACTGTTCTTTTAGGATTAAAAGTGCAAAGCAGTGTCTGTGAATCATCAGGTTATTTACTCTATTGTACTGTAATCTGTATTTGTGGGAGTTAACCCATCAATCCAATCAAAAAGTTAAAATCCCCAAACCTGAATGCTCCACTCACCTTAAACACTGATCAACATTTAGGTTCAAAACCCAGCTAAAACAACAGAGGAAGTGTGTAGTTTTTTCAGACATTTTGCTGTAGAATAAAAAAAAAAAAAGCTAAACTTATCATTCGACTGGTCAAACAAATATCAGAGTTCATCTCTTCATGTTACAAAGAGCAACGTATCTCTGAGATAGAAAAAAAAAATCTTTCTTTGGCCTTTCCAAAAAGACAGAAGTCTGTAGCCTTATGCGATCTTGCATAAAAAAAAAAACAAAACTTATTAGTAAGAGCCCTCTCCATGCACTGACACAACCTCACAGTTAGCCTTCTGCTGTCTGGCTCGAAGCCATCAAGATATCATTAGTCCAGAAGGCAGTCTGTGCATGTACTGAAAGGTTCAGAGAAACAATTATTTACAGTTACAGTCGACTTACTTAAAATACACCATCTGCACGCATGGCATGGTTGGGCTCATTGCTACAAATGTGAGAACAATCAGCCATTTTATGTTTTTTTTACTCAAAGTTTTATGAAATTATGGGGTCTAGAAATTCAGACAGTGTAAATATAAAGTGATTAAGTGATCAGTCATTGCATTATCTTGTGATTACACTGTTTTAAGTTAAAACTGCATTAAAACCAAACTGTCAAATATTTGGCGAATGGGAAGTATTTTCCATTAGATTAACAAATAGTGTCATTAAAAAAAAAGTCTCATTCATTTCCTAAAAGAGCTGCACTGTAGTGTTTTAGAAACTGGAATAAATAGTACTGTTTTAAGCCAGATTGTTACACATTTGGTGCACTAGTATTTGCAACAACATTTCTGTGCAGGATCCACACCAAAACGTACAAATGCCAAACCTTTATACAGATTTATACAACTGTGCACACGCACACCTGCATGCAATTTTCCCCTTATGAAACACAACCCACTTGAAAATGTGGGTGTCTGGATGAGCTTCATATCTCCCTCAGTTACCCATTAAGGATCAATGATAGACCCCGTATGGATACTGACATATTATTCATTGGCAACCGCATCACAAACAAAAGAAAGTTTGAGAGGCTGATGGTTGCAGCGGCATTAATGCAGCCAGCTCAACTAATCAGATAATTCCTGAAATAAAACATAGTGGTCAAACATGGAAGTGGATGCTAAGAAGCCCAGTGCAGCACACCACCAGATCATGACTGCTGGAACTCACCCATTGATATTTTTTAAGCAATTATACGGACACATGGCTGATGAGATCACATATTCAGTGAGCAACCACTGCATGAACACTCTATTTAGTCCGAAATACATCCTCTCACAGTCGATGATAATGATGATAGGAGAAAAGGAAAGGTTTCCATTTCTGCACAGGTGCATTCCTCCTCCTGTCAGGTTCGTTTTAAAAGAATCAAATGATTGCATGAGAATATATCTTTCAAACCCACATGACAGTTATAAATGAAGCCTCTGGACACTGCTTGCGGAACAGACCCAAAATAAACTACAGTACACTTGTTCAGGAGAACAGGCAACAGTCATTAGTAGGATCAATTTGTTGTTGATTTTGATGTTTCTATGGAATTTGTTGACAATAAGATTAAGATAGTATATATAATCAGCCTTGAAACGCACAATATGTAATTTCTGCTGCTGCTAGGGGTGTCTCAATCAAAACAATAATGGAAGAAGGAGATTGATGGTGTTGTGGGATCATGGGAGTTGTTTTTTTTTTTTCATTGTTAAAAAACCACCACTGCCATCCTTGCAGTCAGCTTCTCTCGGTTTGGGTTACTCCAGTGTTCATCCTTCAGGATATTTTCACCAGGCACAGAATTATCCACAGAGGTCTCCTCCTCTCCAAAACAAACGGATCCAGTGATTAAAAAAGGTAAAAAACACTGAATAAAGCAGTTTCATTTTCCAATGACTAAAATCCTTCATCCAGTTAGAATATATACTTAACAATGACCAAGATCTAGAAAGTTCATTGTAAAAATGTGGCTTAAAACTCAGTTTCTGGTGAACAACCACAACACTGATCTTGATCTTATCTTGTATGCGTATACTCTTTGGTAGAGGAGGTATGACGCCATTGATAGGCGACCAAATGAAACGGACAATTACTTTGATTAAAATGATGGATTTTGGATAATGTAAGTACAAAACTGAACAAATATATAACATATGTCTAGAAGTTTTTAGACACTGTAATACAGCTTTTAAAGCTTTAATAGCTTTATAGCTTTAATCACCAACATTATTGTAGCCTTCCTACAGATACAGATACATTGTTCAAAGCATTAAAAGCAGTTTGGTATCTGCTTACCCACCTCAAAATACAGTATACAAAATGTGGGACTCTATGAAATATGTCTAATTGCATGTTACTGGAAGTGCAAAAGGATTAAAAAGATAAGAGTGTTCACAGTGGGTGAAACATTAAGTATGAGCAGATTTAGCCTAATCAAAGAAGCTCAGACAAAGCCTAATAAGACAACTCTTTAACTGGGAAAGTCATTATCCTGGTCAACTAGCCCTATTTAGTGTTGCTATGTGTGTCCAATGGCTTTGCTTAAGACTCTGTGGTGATGAATAGACAACTATAACTCATAGTCTAGACGTAACTGGCATCTTCTCATCTGAGAATACACCAATTCCCAAATAATTACTAGGAGGCTCACTTACAGCTTTTTTTTCTTTTTTTTTGCGCAACACGCGTAATGTTTCAAAAGATGCACTCCTGGCTAATGATGCTGTGTATGCCACTTGAGAGCTAGAAAAGCCTTCACATCTGTCTAGCTCACACCTCCTTATCACCATAATGACATCCTAATGGAGCCTTGTTTGATTTATGCTCAAATATTCCACGCTGAAATTTGCAAATATGGACAAAGGAGCTCTTATGCTTTAGCATTTCAGCTGTCAACAAAGAAGCCTCCTCATCTGCACAGTGCAGATAAAAAAAAAGGTGTGATGGGAGAGAATTAGCATCTAATTAGGTTCACTACAAAGTGAACCTGAGTACATTATGATTTGAGTGTGAAATTCTGGATTATAAACGCCTGGAAACTACAATGGCAGACAGCACACAACAGGACGTTTTTTTGTGTGTCTTCATAGTCAAATACACATGCAGTAAAAGCAGAACTAGACACACACATCTCAAAACATGCTGAAAAGCACCATGGCACTTTGTGTCAGTTTTCATTCAGTATAGAGAAACTAAAGGTTTTGTTTGTTGAGTGACTCCATTACGGAGAGGAATGTGACTTTTGGAGTGTTTACTCCCGCTTTGTCATCAAGGTCAAATACCAATGAAAATGTGGTTTTCATAACAGTCAATGTTACATCCTTGAAAAAGCACGCTTTGACAATTAATTCGCTCAATTACGTTAGGCTACAGCATGTATAAGACACAAATGACTTGATGTTTAAACAAATAAAAACAAATATTCACTGAAAAGCAAGAAAGCTGATGTGGGCAAGTTGAGTCTGTGCTGAAAGGCGGGTGAGGGTGTGATTTTTTTTTTCCTGTGTGTTCTCACCAGTTGTTGGCCTTGCACTCCCCAGGCAGCGTATTGCAGGACTGAATTCGCCACCTCAGGGGGGTCCAGCTCCCAAACCTCCCTGAAAAAATGACAAGAGCCAATATCATCACTAATATCCTGCGGTACAATATTTTTGTGGGGCCCAGTACCATCACGGACATATTTAAGCAATAGTCTGCTGGAAATACTATATGACACACTACAAACACACAAATAAAGATAGCACACACATAAACTCATATGCAACATCTATGAAATAAACAGTGATCACTTTCAATAGAGACTCAGACCCAGGATTCATATTAAAATAATATCATCATTACAGTGTTCAAATCCTTTCTGGGGCATTTTTTCCCCTTTGTTATAAAGTGCATCACTGTGTTTTGTTCCAATTGTTTCCGGTTGTGTTTAACAAATTTGATTTGTGTGCATTAGAAATGACAACTGTGAAATGACTTTTTTTTCCTATATGGTTGTGGTGTGAAAGCAGCAGGCATGTGATGTGTGCATGTGCGCATGCCAAGTAGATGTTAATTTTCTAACTATGTAAGTCATATTCCAGATTGCTCCCTGTGAGCGCTGCTGTTGATGGAAAACGTGTTTTATGGAGCAGACACGTCGTTTCTTTTCTTCCAGTTTTTAGATAAATTGCTACTAACTGAGGACATTCCCTTACATTTTAAAGAATCTCGCCAATCTAGGGGCCCCCCGCACATGTGGGGCCCCTTGGCTACAGCTCTGGTTAGTCTATGTGTTACAATAATCCATGACAGCTAACATCTGGAAGAAGGAGGACAAAATGAAAAATCCTCCCCTATTCTTCATGCATGTCACACCATGTAAATTAATGATAAAATATGTTCATGTGCTCATGATATTACTACACTCATCACACTTAGCCTTTACTGGTATACTCTTTGTTGTATAAAATTGCAAAACAGGTTGTCTCACAGTTTTGTTTTTTGTTTTCCAGGGTGACATGTTTTACCACACAGGTTGCCTCACAGCAGCCGCTGAGGAAGACAAAAAAAAAAAAAAAAACGCTTACCGTGTGTGAATATTGTAGATACTGTAGGAGGCCATGTAGGAGTGACGGTAAACCTGGAGCAAAATAAAGACAGAGGGAGAAAGATTAAAAAATGACTGTCTGAAACATTAACGAGAGAAGCAGCAGTGCCACAGATAATGACATCACGACAAAAAAGGGAAAAGAAAAAGGCATCAAACAAAACAGACTGCTGGCTGTTCTCAATGATAGAATCTGTAGACAATGCAATTTCCATGGGTGACAGCTGTGGGACAAGACATTTTAATTCCATCTGAGAAACCCATCATCGCCGAGTGCCTCTGTGCTGAAAACCCAGGAGAGAACGAGACACAGAGACAGAGAAAGAGAGAGAGAGAGAGAGAGAGAGCCATTCAAAGTGACAGAGGGGTGCATGTAAAGCTGTCTGGAACTCCCCCCTCCGCCCCCCCATCCACACACACACCCCCAGAGAAGCTGTGTCTGACATGATAATAGACCTCTGACCATGGTTGATGAGAGGGCACAGAAACAGGCCATATTTTTGCATTTCATCATGAAAATGACACTCAGATATAGTTCAGAGCCTAAGAATCTATTGTAGGGTAATGCATGGCTGCATTCTGTACTGCTAATGTTAAGATTTCTCAGAGATGCACTCGATCGGCAATGGATGTAAGCTGGGACAAAACTGTGTTTCTATGACTTGAATTCTGTCATCATGGGAATTTTCTATTGACGTTTTTTCCCTTAAGAAGGCTTTCCAAAAGTTGCTCTGCCACAAGAGGCCATTGATCGATAAGGTGTTCCAGTTCGTTCCAAAGGTGTCGGATGAGATTGAGGTCAGACTTCTGTATCAACCCTAACACTGGACAAGAATGTTGATATCGCACAAATCTGCCATTTTTTTATGTTCAATGACGTCTTTTAAATGTCAATAACAACATTTTTGAAAATGTTTTTGTCTATAACTTCTGCACTTGGTAGCTAAAATATATGTTGCAAAAGTAAATAAACATTTGTCAGACATGGTTACTGTATGGTGACTAAACTATGATCAAGGTATGATTAGGTTTAGGAAACAAAAACACTTGTTGCTGTTAGGTAAAAGTCAAAGTTAAGGTAAAAACAAGTGAACATAACTCTTGTGTGACAGGACTCAGACTGTATGAATGCTGAATGTGGTACACGGCCACACAAACATGTGCAAAAGTAAATTTAATGCTGTGAAAAATACATAGAAGATATGGGTTGTTTAGAAGCTAAAAGGAGCTGTAGAAATAAGTCATAGATTAATGAATAACCCGGACCCGGAGGCTAGGACAAGTTGATCTTACCCTATATATCAACAGGGAATCAATAAAATAGGCACAAACAAAATCATTCCAAAGACACATGTGCTGTGTAAAATGGTGATTTCCAAGGGCAGAAGAAGACTACATTGGTTGAAATCGCATCCATTACAGAATACTAATGTTGACAGCTGACTGCTGTGGTGCCATTCAACATGAAAGGTCAGTATGAAAACACACACCTAAGTGTAAGCTACATACATAAAAGATATGCTCAGAAATGATATAAAACCTCCAAGCATGTTCTGAGATTTAAGCTGCCCTAGCAGGGCAATGTCTCTCCGACCAAACAGGAACAGAAAAAATGGTCGGGATTAATGGCTAACAGCACCTTTTCATTTTACTCCGGCTGTGACAGCTAAAAGTATTGTGCACCCCAATGGCACAAATGAAAGTTTTAAGTGCTCCCTGGTACGCCTTGAGGGGATGAACTGGAAGCTACAAGCGCTCTGCATCATTTTGGAAGGTGTTGTCCGAGATTGAGCTAATTTTGGACCATTCCTTCAGGCTATCCAGCCCAACAGAGGCTGAGCCTTTTTATTTTTCCCTCTCTTTTTGCTGGTTTTGTAAAGGTAATGAAAAAGCAATATGTCATTTTAATGTGCGGAGTTGTGCAAGCATGATCGTTTACACTGTTAATGTGTGCATGTGTTTGAGAGAATGAATGTGTTTTAGGAGGCCCACTCCTCTCTTTCCATTCTGGTTTAGATCATGAGGAGGTAACATCTTGGGTCTTGGAGTAAACAGGATAGGTTAAGGGGTCAAAGTCCACATATAGCTTAGGGTTCTTGGCTTCCTGTGTCCTTGGGAGATGTGGCTCTTATATAGCATACATGTGCATGTAAATGTACACCTTGTGGCTGTAATCATATCAACCGATATACTGACCAATCACAGATCATTTCTCTGTTTCTTCTGCAACTATTATAGAAAAGGTTTGCTATTTGTTCGGTGAGACGAACTGATGCAAATCTTCGTGTATTCTGTCTCCTTATTGTACAATAATACTTTTTAATCTTTAATACAGCAGTGTTTTGTGTATTATTTTATGTGTGTTTAGGGTTTTCAGACAATTTCCACAACAGTATGTTGTGCCTGCTGGTGTCTTGATGCTTGCTCCTGGGACATAACTGCAAAGAACATGATTAAACTTCATCTATAACTTGGACTTGGTGACTGCTGTTCATCTTACAAACACAGAATTTATCACGTCTTTTGAAAAATATTTTTCACCATGTCAGACACACATTGTGTCAGAAAATTGCATAGACAGAGGAGGTATTTCTTTGACATGGTAGATTTTTTTTAAAACAACAATATTTTACGATAAAAATGGAGCAAATGACTATATGTTATATCAAAATGGTTTCTATTGCCAAACCTAGAGAGAATTACCACCGGACTATATTGTTGCTCTTAGCTCTACGGATCTTTATAGCATCTGTCAGTTCATTGTTTTGTTTGCATGGCTTGCAACTTTACTGTTAAGTTCATTCTCGCCACTCATAGCATCATTTTCAGCTGAAACAGGCAGCTGTTTTCACTAATAAAGCAAAGTTAGAGACTGGCTAGTGAATATACTGGAGCATTTAGTGGCTAAAGAGTCAAATATTTTTTCAAAAGGAAACTAAAAGTAGAGCTAAAGGGAGACAGAATATTGGACTACTGGGATACAAGGTAAGATAAACAGATTTAAAAAAAAACTCCAAATGAAGGGTAATTTTGCTCTGTGTTTGCTGAATGTTTTAACAGCTGACTGTTTGCTAGCAATTTCAGTGTTATGTTCACATCTCATTTCCGTAAATGTACAGTGTCATCGAAGTAACAACATCGCCGCCCTTAACGGATAAGGCTGGCGATTTTCTATATTTTTCTTATTGTCAACAAATCTCATGTGCAGAGCCAAACCAATCCACTGATCCTACTTACAAGTATTGTGTGTGTATCCATCACCTGATTCATTATATTCCACTGTGCCATAGACCTCCGTTGTTGTCAATAAACTATTAAAAACACATCAGTGAGCCACACCGTTGCCCTGGATGATATATTCCTTTGTCCCTAAACAATGGAGGTCTACGGCACAGAGGAATACGATAGACTTTGGATACATGCACAATACTTGTAAATAGGTTGAGTTCATTGTTAGTTTGGCTCTGCACATGAGATTTGTTGACAATAAGAACATTTATAATAGAATAATAGAAAATCGCCAGCTATATCCTCTAACTCTGAATTGATACATGCACTACCAGGTTTATATTCCCTTGTAAGTGGAATCTAACCCTTACAGATAATATTTTCTTTTTCTCAAAGCTAATTCTAAGAAATAAAACATGTTAATGAGGCTTATGGCAGTTATGAAGACATTATACAAATACTACAGTAAGACTTTGGATTCCAGCCTAAGCATCCATGTGTGACCCATAACAATAAATAGTACATCGATAACACAGACTCTTGTTTATAGTGAAAGTAAATTACTGTTTAGAGAGAAGAGGATCCACAGAGCTCCAAGTGAGTCATATCGACTTTATGCAGAGTGTTACTTCTCAGCACATACTGAATGTACTGCAGTTGACACAGGGGTTGAGTGTGCTCAATATAAATTTGCAGACGTTATTGTGCCTGGGAGTAATTCCCCAAGGTGCTCCAGACACATTTCTCAAACTCTGACATGGTGAAACTTCCCTGATTTTCAGCCATGAAATAGAAAAAACTCTCCACGGGCCCCAAATGAGCCTTCAAATGAACTTTTCAGTAATGCTCCATTAAATGAGGTGTAGAGCTCATGCAGGTGTGGTGACCTTTGTTGTTGGCTCGATGATAAAACGAAAAAGGTTGACATTTTCAACATTCTAGTAGAATAGTGACTTTGAAGATTAATATAATGTCAAAAACCAAAAGCACAGGGTCCAAAACAACAAAAAGTTATTAACATTACAAGGATGATCTTTGATAGCACATATCGACCACCTCTGACTGTACGACATTTAAATCCCTCACAGCATGTCATTAGGTTTGGCTTTCAACATTACAAGTTGCTTAAAGTTAAAAAAATAAAGAAAATGTAATAATTAAATATGGCTCTGTAATCAGCTTTTGTTGTCTGAGAAGTTTTGACTAGAGGCCTAATTAATGTCAAAAAAACCTGTAGATACAACCCGAAAAAGGAGATTTTAAATTGGCTACAGCTGGCATAATCTGCTTGTGATTGTCATTTTAACCAGAAAAAACAATGGTAAGCACTGGCTGTAAATAAAAACCCTGCTACCTCAATGTCTTATACAGTATGTTGCTCCAGATAATAAGAATAGTAAGAGTAGAACATTTTTTGATAAGAGATTACTTAGCATCAGAGCATATAAAATGGGTATTTTGCCATTAAGGAACTGGATCCAAAATGGAAGTGGCAGCCCTCTTTTAGTTACCATCTTGATTAATATAGTCATTCTTTGTAGGTGTCACATGATTGAGTTTATGCTTCATTAGTTCTCCTCATCTCTCTTTATTGTGTTAAGTTGACATAAACCACTAACTCAATTCAAGGTTGTGGTGCTCAAATTATGGTCATATGAGTTTTTTTTCGATTGTCTCTTATTGTCTTATGTATTTTTATAGGAGTATTTAGTGGTATAATGTCTTTTGTAGACTTGTTATCTAGGACCCTTGGTGTTTGTACTGTAGTAGAAATATAATATGAGCCTGTCAGTTGTGTTAGTCAAGAACAAAACTAAAAAAAAACTCCTGATATCAACTCCAGCTGCAGGCGACTAGTCACTATCTTCTGTAATTCAGTGTTCAATCTCTAGAGACCACAAATACAATCAAAAGAGAAAGAGAGAAAGAGAAATCAAAAGCAGACTGTGGAAGATGCAGGTATTAACATGAGTCAAGAAAGTGTCTTGCATATGGTCAAAGGTATAACTCTTGTCACCGAAAAAACCACTGTGTAAAAATGCACACGAGTCATGGACATACAGAGAACCAATGGAAAAAATCAAGGAGTAAAATATGACACAGGAAGTGGCAATGACATGTTCACTTACAACTGAACTGAAAGAAACAGAAATGTGTCATGTTACCAAGCTGGACAAAGTAGATGTGACAAAGATGAAAGATGCTGACTGTGATGTCATATCCAACAGAGAATTGGAAGCATTGAAACTGAATGAAAAGAAACTGGACAAATAATGGTACAAGTTAGTAGGCTTATTTGGGTAATAAGAGAAACCACAAGGACAGAAGATCATTAAATGCCAATACAAGGACAAAGATTGTGATTTGGACTTTCATTTTTATAAAGAAAGATGCGAGGGCAGTACTTGGAAGTATGTCTAGTGTTGAGCTAGGGATGGTTAAGACGATATATGAAGTGAAATAAAAAAAAACATTTTGAGTGAATATAAGGTTTTTATTCACAGGACTGGGCTGCGTTCATGGAGTTCACCATGTTCAAGTAAACCTGGAAGTTTCACCAGTGATTCATCTACCCAGAAAGGTCCCTGAGGCCCTGCAGAAAGACATAGAGAAGGAACTAAAACGAATGAAAAGCCTAGGTGTCATAGAAAAACAGAGCCAGAACCCATAGAATGGGTGAGCAGCATGGTGACTATAGTAAAACCAATTAAAATCAGGATAAACCTTGATCCTCAGGACTTGAACAAAGCAATAAAAAGAGAGCACTATCCTCTGAAAACAATGGAGGAAGTCACTGCAGAGATGCCAGAAGCAAAAGTGTTCTCAGTTGTGGATGCAAACCTAAGTTACCGACAAATCCAGTCAGATGAAGAGGACTCCAGACTATGAATTTTTAACTCACTGTTAGGTAGGTACAAGTTTAAGAGACTTCCTTTTGGGAGTCACGTGACAACAGGTGGAGAAAGCTGTTAGATTGACTAAGAAGCATAAACTTGAAACTAAACAGAGACAAATGCAAAACTGGACTCAGTCAGATCAACTACATGGGGCATGTGCTGAGCGAGGACAGATTTAAACGTGACATGGACATGGTATGAGCCATACAAGAAATGCTAGAGCCAGAGGACAAATGAGCACCAGAGAGATTCACGGGGATGGTTCAGTACCGAGCAAAATTCATCCCAAATCTCTCAGAAGTGTCTGCACCACCCAGAATGCTACTGGAAGGAGAAGCCATCTGGCACTGGGAGTGTAAACAACAAAGGAGCTTCAAATGACTGAAAGAGCTTGTGAGTAATACACCAGTGTTAAAGTATTATGATGTCGAAAAGCCTGTCACACTGTCAGTAGGTTCCAGATCAGGTGGTTTGGGAGCAGTGATCCTGCAAGAAGGACAACCTGTGGCATATGGCTCAAGGTCACTAACAGACTGTGAACAAAGATATGCTCACATTGAAAAAGAGTTACTAGCAATTGTGTACGGTATATAAAAAAATTTCACCAATACCTGTATGGGACGCGTGTTTAAGTTGAGTCGGATCACAAACCGTTGGAGACAATTTTCAAAAGGTCACTCCACAAAGCTCCAGCTAGGCTGCATAAAGATGCTAATGAGACTACAAAAATACAGTCTGCAGATGAGATACGAGATGCAGAAACACACACACCACAGATGCATTAAGCAGAATCAGCCTGAAGGATCACTCGGACGGCAGACAGGAGGATGTGAGCTGTATAGTTCAACAGTCACCTGTATCAGAAGAGAAACGTCAGCAATTCAAAAATGCAAAAGAAGTGGATGAGGAAGTGAGACTTGTCAGAGAAGCAGTAACAGAATGGATGGCCTAAGTTGTGGAGTGGAGTCCCGAAGTCAGTACAAAAGTGCTGGAGAAGAACTGACATACTCTGAAGGACTGTTGTTCAAAAAACTCAAAACTGCCTACGAAGATGAGAAAAGAGATGCTCAAGAAAATTCACGAGGCACAGATGGGAATAGTGAAGAATAAAGAACGAGCCAGTGATATCCTGTTTTGGCCGAAGCAAGTCAAGGAAATTGTGCAGAAATGTAAAAAAAAAAAACACAAAAACAATGAGAGAAGCGTGGTCAAAAATTGTGATGGATCTCTTCCATTTCAATAATGCAGAATATCTTCTGTGTATGGACTAGTACTCTAAGTATCCAGAGATTTCAAAATTAAGTGGTATTACATGCAAACTCACCATTATAGCTCTAAAGTCTCTCTCTAAAGTTTTGCAAGACATTGAGTACCTGATGAATGATTTTCAGACAATGGAAAACAACTGGTAAGAAAACCTCGAGCCTCCGAGTTTCCACAACGCAATGGGCAAGTAGAAGGAGTGATTCAAATTGTGAAGACTATGTCACGGGAGCACAAATTATCTCACACTGTGTGTTTGTGGCCATTTTGAAAATGATTGTTACTGTACATTAAAAAGGTATTAAGGCTTTAACTGATTAAACATTTGGATGCATGATTGATAGGTGTCCAATACTGTCACAAAATCTCTAATAGTAGACACCTTTCTATAATATTACAGTATATGTTATCATATTTCCAAGCCTACATAGCTCAGGGACATATTGTATGTTCAGGTTTGGACAGCATATGTTTTTTTTTTGTTTTTTTATTATGAGGTTCCTGAATGTAAAGGTAATGTTTTTAATGTTTGTTTTTATTTCTGTGTGGTTTCAAATTTCATCTGAAGTGTTGACTCTCTACTGTTGCTGCTCCTCCTTTGTTTATGTCTCATAATATTCAGCATGTACTTTACAGTCACAATGCAATAAACACATCCAAGAGGATCCAGCAGCTTTTCAGGGACACAGTTAGGAACACAGGTGTTGTACTTTAACAATAACATCACAAAAGCGTATTGTTTGTTTTCTGATGGCATGATGGGAAAAATGTTGATATATAATAGTAGGTGTCACCATTCACTGCAGCAGCAGCCACCATTCATCTATTTTAAATGGATTTACAGACAGAATACAGATATGTTGTTTAAGAATGCAGGTGTGTTTTTTCCTTCATAAAATTATACATTAGTGTGAGTTTTTTTTTCTTTCTAAAATACCAGGTGGGCTCAACTGAGACAGCAGAGATAGTTTCTGTCTTTGCTTTTTCCTTTGTCCTCAGCGCTCACATCTCTGACTCCCCACTCGCATTCACTTTGCTCATTTGTTCTTTCATAAGCATTTGAGGCTGGAGGTGGGACACTGGAATGTGAACTCATCTGATATGAATATTGAATAATTTATTTTCACCCCCGTCGGCATTATTCAGAGCATTTTCAAGACAAAAGCTGGAGCAAAAGGGCTTTTCAATTTCGGTATTGACAGATGGAAACAAGCTGAAATAGTGTGCCATCATAGCAGAAAAATACAGAACAAGTGCAAGCAAACCATCCATGTATGCCTTGACACGCAAACAAAGGAGGTTGTCACTCAAAATCTGATACATCAGTCAACCTCAAACCCACACACTTTCGGTGACTTTATAGCTCAAAGCAAATCAGTTTTCTTTTTTTTTTTCCTTTTTAAATGTTTTTTCCCCTCGAGTGGAAAAGGAACGGGAGATATGCATATAAAACAGGTAGATAACATATAACAAATGTCTCCCACCAGATTTGAATGCAGTTACATGGTGTATGACTTACAGCGCTAGACTACAAAGATGTCACAAGATGACAAATAAAGGATGATAAAATACAGGGAAAGAAACAGTTACTAGGCGGCAAGGATTTGCGCTGACAAGAGCATTACAAGATGTCTACAAGGCTAAAAAAAACACAAGCCTGTGGTCAGCAGTGACACACAGGAATCCCAGAGATTATGAGCTTTAATCAAGCTTAATCACTCCTAGATACAGATGTAGACAGATAACGGTATGTAATCCTGGAGATAGGTAAGGCCACAGGAACATTCTCCAACACCTTGTAAAACGACACTCTTTACTCACGATAAAACAGACTCACTAACTATAACTATATATATATATAGGTATAGGTTATCAACTGTAAAGTACAGAGGTATACGGAACAAACTTACCAGTTCAAAGACTGCATGGGATCAAAGTGTGCGATTAACTGTGGACTCGTTTACTCATTTTAGAGCATACTCAGGTCCTTTTGTTGTTCTTTTCAACATTCATTACAGGTTATGATTAACTGCAAGCACATACTTCATGGTACAATTCATAGATCAAAGCCTGGGATTGCAACAAACCAACATTAAAGCCCTGCTTGAGGTCTAAAAAAAAAAGGATAAGGACTTAGATCACAGTGAAAAATACCTATCATAAAAAATACTATATTAAGCTTATTGAATGACACAAAAACACACATCATTTTTGATCCAAAAGGAACGAGGAAAAGGATTCAGGTTAGACGTTAGATATATAGCGGATTCCAAGCGTGTTAAAACGTGAGCACAAGCACAATACGTCCAATAAAAAAAAAAAAAACAGTAGCAAAGACGGTGCACGGGCGTTCAAAACATTAAATACCGGAGTGAGGTGTAACGGTGACAGTGTGTGTCGTGCAGTAGTAAACACGGAAAGAGAAATGAGGGCCGGTGCATATTTTACTTGTAGATGTGTTGAAGCAATCTTGTCTCCAACATGTACATAATATGAAAGTGCTGGCTGGATGATGTTCGCAGGCAATGTTTTTTCAAATAAATACATGAAGCGCTACATGTATATATATATATTGCACTGTTTGTAGGGACGTGATCAGGGTGGATGGTGGGATATACATACAAAGTGCTGGACCTTGACACTGGAGGTTTGCATCTTGAATCCCACATGTGGTGGTAGGTTTTAAGCAACAAAGGGGCCTTAAAAATTTTCACAAGACAAGATGAACTTCAAACTCTGTATGACAAGACATGATGAGCGGTGTGTACTATGCTTGTTGCTTCATGTGTAATTAACTTCAGTCTTTTATGGTGTATTGTTCTGGGGACGGCGATGATGGAGGGAGAATAATAAAACATCTGACAGATGATTTGTGTCATCAGAGCGTAGGGCCCCAAAATGATTTTACATCCAAAATATTCTTTAGTGATACTTTGCTGCCATATACGCTTACAATTACCATAACATTTTTTTAAAATGCCAATTTCAGCCAACCTGTAAAACCCTTCTGGTTAGTGTGCCGTACTGTATGACAGATAATTACGTACATTGTGGATACACAAAGAGCCACAGATAATTGCCTCTGTTTAGGAAATCAGGACTTCTTCTAAGATTAATGAAGGTTATTCAAAGAGAAAATAAGCAACTTATTTTTTATATAATGACATTTTCTGCAAAAATATCAAAAAACTCCCACATTTGCTTTTTCTCACAGGAAAAAACAGCACAAAAAAACAAAATGTAAGGTCTTTCTGGGTCATTCAGAGCTAAATATGATGTTTGCATGCAATAGTTGAGTTTAATAGCCCCATTTTTATATAAAAAAACAACCTAAACATTTCCATTAAGGGAGTTACAGTATTCCATGTATAAAAGGCATAATATTTACAATTACATGTGTCAAGTTGTATGTAAGCAAACCCAAGTGCAGCGTCAACATATACACGGCAGAACTGCTCAGTTCAATATTGGTTCTGTCAATTAAATTCAAGCATCAAGACTATCATCTCTGCCAGCTTTCAGCAAGTGTCTCACAGCCAAGAGGCTTTTGTCCATCGCTCGTGTTGCTCTGGAGGGATTAAATGTTCAGCACATTTGCCATCATTTGTATCTCTGGCTAAGCTTTTGGTAATAAATAAAATACACAGAGTTGTCAGCTATTTTCAGTGCTGTCAGCAGCGTCCACGCAGGCGGTACTGAAATATCATGAATTATACAGACAAAATTAACAATTTACTACTTACTTGAGTCATAAGAAGACTAAATTAGCTGTTCTCTGATTTAATGAAAAACAAACTGTAAAAAAAACTGAGGACTGTTTACATAGCTGTTCTTAATTTTATCAACAGAAGTAAGACAGCTATGATTAAACTTGCAACTACTTCAAATTGGCTTGTTACCAAAAGGGGACTGGAAAACATCCCACTGAGCGGAGGACAAGTTGTGAGTCAGAGGGTTGTGAGTTAGGTTTCGAGAAATTAAAAGAATAGTTAGATACGTCTGCACACACACGAATATGAAGCAAAAGCTCACTAATTAAGTCGAGTCAAGTTTATAGAGCACATTTAAAAAAAAAAAACAAACAAACAGAAAAACTGGAGTCGACTAAAGTGTACAAATTACAGTGAAAGGCACAAGAGTAGAGATAAAATGACATCAGCAGTAGAAAGCAGACAGAGAAGACAACAGTGACAGGCGATGATAAAATACAAGGCACTATCAAAGTATATGTACAAATGTCAAACATAAAACAGAATAACAACTGTAAGACAAATTTATAGATAAAAGATTATTTTTTTAAAAAAGGTACTAAAGCCACTAAGAGCACCAAAAGGCCACTGAAAACATGTAAATCTTGAGTTTCACCTAAAAATGTCAACGGAGGAGAAACACTTGATTAAAAGCAGCACACTATTCCAAAGCTTTTGGGGGCAACCACTGCAAAGTTACGATCTCCTTACCCTCTCTAGCCTCGATCATGGAACAGTTAAAGGCGCCTGATCTGAGGATCTAAGAGGCCTAGAAGTCGGAGTAGAGGCAGAAAAGTTCAGAAATGTCCCGATGTGGCAAACCATGTATGTATATTAACACCTTAAGAGCAAGAATTGGAAGGACTGGAGTCTTTGCTAGTTGCTCGGCAACCTCATGGGGACAAGGAAACTTCAACAAGCCGCTGCGTGCGATCAAAAAGTGACACGTTGTTGGTGGTTTAGGTCTTTCCATTGGATTTGTTGACAACAAGAAAAATATAAAATAAGGCCTGTTCTGTTTATTCATCTCTAATCCTCCTGACCTGAACGCCTTGTGAATTGTGAAAGAGGATCGTAATACTTTCAGCTCGTGTGTGTTGCTTTCCTGTGTCAATATTTTATGGGAGCCAAAAGCCGACATCACCAGACACACAGCCGCAAAGGACGTAACGATGTGCTTTCTGTCTCTGTCTCCGTCTCCTCCTGACTGATGTCTGTTTTTCTTGCTGCTTGAGGCCCGACAGTGATCGAGCCTCTTGCCTTCCAGATGATTCTCCTGCCTACACTGCTCCATCAGCTGAGTTTGCCAAGGGGGGGGGGTGTGTCTTTTCATTTTGGACAAGGACCATGATTGTAGCTATTCCAATCCTCTGTTTCAACCCAGCAGTTAACTTATTCAACATTTTCCACACTGTATTGTCATGTCATGCATAAACCATGGATTTGGCGATGCACTAAAACCATTAAGTTATATGAAAAAGTAAAAAATACTTATTTTTTCTTCGTGAGTTGAAGCAAAAGACAATGACTTTAATTTTAAGGCTGCACATCTACAACATTGTGTGCTGTTATATCTTCATATATTTCGATAGAAGAATAGAAAAAACACATTGCAATATTTAAAACAACAACAAAAAAACTCTGTCAGACTGTCTCATCTCGAGCAACATGCTGAAATTGAGCTCTTAGTGTCAGTGGAGATTTATTTCATTCAATTCACAGCAGACAAACCTGTTTGAAAAGTAATTTCTTTTCCTAAAATAACTGTTATTATTGTTCTTCATTAAGCTGTTGTCAAGCTCAAGATTGTTTTTTTTTCATACCAGGCTGGCTGATGAACAACAAAGATAGTTACATAAATGTTTACAGGAAGAGCGGGTAACACTGTGCTTCACTGCACAAAAATCTCAGTAAAGTCATATATAATATGTTTTTGAGACAAGATCTGTAAGTCAAAATGCATTCCTTTCAGATCTATCCGTAATAAAAAGCCAATTACAATCTCCCATGAACCAAAATCAAACATCTTTTTTCAGTGGAAGCAGTGCACTGAATATCCAGTTGCATGTGTTGAATCTAAGGAACTCCATATGTCATCTGATGATGAGACGAAGGTTTGTTTAACGGTGCAAAAAGCCTCATGATGAGATTTCTTGTGACATGGTCCTCCCTCTGATCAAATGACTGATGAAGTTACATACATAGTTCTTATTTATCACGTGCCAATACTGGTATAAGCTGAAGTCTACTGGTTTGTGCCAATAAAATATGACTGTTGGACACAATGTCTCCTGTGTTTATGCACCGGTGGCTTCAAGTCTCTACATCGCACTTCTTTAAGTTGCATACTGGACCACGATTGGCTCCAACTAATTGTGATGTAACAAGTCATGCTCGTAAATAGGCATGTGAAACTGAGATTTATGGTGAGTGCAGAGAAACCTTCCTCTTTCACCGGATGAAGGTGAAAACAAACTCATTCTGCACAGTGAAGAGAACGACATCCGACGAAAAACACATGTCTGAGTGGAGGGAGACTTTGGTGATTTGTAATTAACATTAATAAATATTCATCCTGTTACAGGCCTTAAAAGATCTGAATTTGCAAATTGCAATTGTTTTAATGCTCATACAGACATATCAGGCTGTATATAGCATAACTAGTATAGCGCAAGTTCAGTTTTAAAAACAGATGATGGTGTGCAAAATCCTTGAGGTATGAACCATAATGAACAGATCAGGTATCTTACAGTGATTTCAGATTGTGAGCAGCGGCTGTAAGATTAACACTGTAGCACCTTATCTGATCATACAAAAACACTTCATTAATAAAAATAAATAAACCAGGCAGGCAGTAAGAGATGTGTTTTTTTTTCTTATAATTATGTCAACAGAATCACATTTATAATATAATTCAATGTTTTACAAAAACAAAAAAGCTCTTTTGTTAGCGAAAGCAAGAACTTAAGCGTAATTAAAGAGTTTGTGCATGGGAATGATTTGTGCATCAGCGGGGAGGAAAATAGTCTGCTCTCTCTTTTTTTTATTAATTTCAACAGACCAACAATACAATTTCTATACTATTCATCCTTCAACATAACCTTGTGCTAAAAATGGACTGAGCTTTTGGCTATTGGCTGTATTGTTCCAAGTTTTAAGTCTAACCCTTCATGCAAAATATGCAAATCAGATCTGATTAATCGCCCTGCCACTAATCCTCACAGTTGATCCCTTCCAGAGTGGAGGGTCCAATTTGCATATCTCCCTTTGCATCTAATCTTTTCTGATAGAAAGCTGGTAATTATAGTTCTCGCCTGCCCTGTGCTCTATTAGTGAATGAATGTGGTCTGCCAGTCGCACATGAGCCACAATGGAATTTTAATCACCCCTTGACCCAGGCCCTCGTCAAAATGTATTAAGCACATGTGGACTGGTGGACTGTAGATATTTACTCAGCCATGACAATAGGTTTCACCATAGATTTGTTTTAATAACCGCGGGATGTCTTTTCTTACAACCACATACGAGATTTGAGTGAAACGTGGAAGGGTTGGTGTAGACGAAAGATGGAAAATTAGCTTTTGAAATCACATTTTGACATCTAAAGTCCTTATACCTCCTCTTAAACATATGCTCGGTCTCAAATCTCACACCTTCCTGTAAGTGGCGGAGGTGTCAGAACGGTATCGTGACCTCCATAAGAACCGCAGAGTGCTGAGACGAGATGTATTCTAAATAGTTTGACAGACAGGACTTCTTAAAGGCTATTCAAATCATTTTAGACTCTGGCTGGTGCCGAATTTTAGTCTGGCATGGTGTTTATAACATAAGAGCATATTTCAATGTATTAAATTCAATTGAATGACAATGAAAGGTTGAAAATATGGAGAGAAACCTGAGAATAAAGAAAGAAAGAAACTGAATATGCTGATGGAATTGACTTAATGTTTTAATTTAATTATTGAGCCTGGTATCTGCGTAACTTTCAGTTTGGGAGAAGGGTTTATTTTAACATGATAATAGTGACGTTTCCGTATCCATCTTGGCAACAACATTTTCAGTTAACACTGACACCGCAGCAGTTGCTAAACACACGTTTAGTGATAGCGATATGTGTCACTTTACGAGCTGTTATTCCTGTAGATGGACCCGCGTGTATACGTGACAGATAAGAATAGTTTCAAATTATTTCATTTCTCAGACAAGATCATTTAATTTCTTCCACAGTTATGCTTTCAGCTCCATTTTCAAACCGTGTAATTTCATTGTTATTTTCAGCTATGTTTCTAAATTGATCAGTGATAAAAGCAGCCAGGAAACATATAGTAACAAAAGGTAATCCAGGTTCTTGCCTGATCGTCTTAATTGCGCGTTAATCTGTTGATAATTCTTCAGAACACCAGTACTGCTCCTCCAGAGGAGTGATGCTGAGAAATCTCTTGAGAGAGAAGTCTCTTCTTCCTCCCCCCCCTCACTACTTCCCCTCTTTAAAGGTAATTACCATACACAAAGCGCTGTAAACTTGTAGATGTACTATATGTTGTTATCGTTTTTCTTATGCCATTATAGTTCATTGTGAGAGAAAGAGGTGAACTTTGTACTTGTATGTTGTTTGAGAGTTTCTGGCTAACTCAGTCAGCATGTAAGCTAGCATTGGACTGTTGTTCCGCCATTGTTTACATTTAAGCTAGTCATTAAGGGACTTTCTGTAAGGTGTTTAAAGATGTTAATTTTATCACTGTAAGAAGTCAGTTCATGTGTCAGCTAGAATAGATGAGTTATATATTTCACCAGTTACATTCTATGTTGTACACTGGGTTATTTATTTATTTTTTTTTTTCCTTTACATAATTTAGAAAAATGTAAAAGAATAGTTCAGTTGTGGAAACTGTGCTCCTGAGACTGACTTTCTTGATTATATTGTGTGCGTATAAAATCAAAACTCAATACAGACGAGTGAAGGCGAGAGCTGTGCGTTGGTCTCTTCATCACATATGATACGTGCTTAACGGTTGCAGCTGAGGCTGGTGCTGAGTGCACATTGAAATCATGACATGGAGAAAAAAAGAGAGGTCGTTTTCTCGCAGTCTCCTGGAAGCTTATGACAAACTACCACGAACGAGCCAACAAGATGCAGCAGCGAAACAACAAGCGCTTGAAGCAGCTGTCCTTGAAACAGTCAGTAAAATTCAGTAAACAAATGTAATGTCATGTAATAAAAATACAAATGTCGATTAGACGGTCATCTTGATGAGAAAAAAAAGAAAAAGAAAAAAAATCAGTTGTAATAATAATCGGCTCATAGTGATCAATTTGACCCAGACAGACATGATCACTATAAGCTGTTTCCACTGTACATGAAATCCACCTACACAGATTTCTCAGGAGTCGTCTGGTGACATTTAATTCACGGTTCTCTAAGGACTATCTGTGCACCTCTGTATATATTCCATAAACTCTATATAGTGGAGAGTCTCACTATGACAGAGTTGTGAAAAGCGTCACAAGGTCTGCCTTCTCTCACTGCAATAACAATCATCACACACGTTTTGAAAGAACTCACCTGTTTCACATCGTAAGCGAAGAGTACATATTTCAGGTCAGGGGAGACAGCATACTTGGCCACGTTGAAATTTACCTGGTGAGAAGGAAAGAAACAGACAGACAGTAAGGGGTAAATAAATCGTTTGCAATGATAATCATTATGACAGCGTTTGTATTGTGATACATCAAGATACAGTATGAAAGACTAAGATCTACTCACAAATGTTGTGTTCGTCAAGACAATCTCTGTTTCGTTTGTGAGGATGTTGAACTTGATGACGTGGCCATCACTGTTTCTGTAGATAACTTCAGAGTCTGTTTAGAGAAACAGAGGGAACAAAGAAAAAAAAAAAAACATCTGTAAGAGGGAAATTGAATTTCGAAAGCCTCAAGACTGTGAGAATCAAAAGTGAGATTTCACAGCCAGACAAACACAAAGGGAAGACCTACATTTTTCATCTTCTAGGTAACACTGCATGTTCTGTATTGTTGGCGAGAGCATTGTGTGGCACAGCCAGGAAAACATCTTTTGTACCAAGTTGAATTGGTTTGCCGTGACTTCGTTGTTTGTTTTTTTTGTCAGAGCCAAACATTCAGAAACATAGCCCAATTCAAATGTCATGGAACAGGGGATTGTCACAGGCGACAGTAGCTTTGTATAACAGTGTGCACAAAAATTTTATATATATGCATACACACACATTAAAGAACAGCAAAATAGAAGCTATTAAGATAGACCATAGCAAATATGTCCAACTCATACTAATTAACAACCTTAATGTTCAATAGGTTTATGCAATAGGTTGTCGAATTCACACGTGAATGCAATTATTTCTTCCATCAAGATCTATTTTCAATATGAGCGAAAATGCAGCATTTACAAGAAAGCAACCACAATAAAGCATTGACAAAGTTTGGTCACAATGCCGCCCACAAAGGGAATAAAATGCCAAGCACACATGAATCACTGCTTTATCAAAAGAAAAAAGAAAAAAGTAAAGCAACCAAAAGCATTAAGACAAATCAACAACGGACAAATGGAGAAGGATTTTTGGCTGCAGAGCATGAATAAAACTGTTATCTTCTACAAGACCTGCTGAAAATCAGAAATCAAAATTTCTTGTTTTCAACTTCAGCCTTCCTTTCCCTTTGCATTCATGGTTCAGTTCTTGGTCCTCAACAATTATTGGATGGATTTCTATAAAATGTTATACAGATATTTATGGTTTCCAGATAATGTATCCTAATGACTTTGGTGATCCCCTGACTTTTAATCCAGGACAACCAGCAGGTGGGAAACATTGTTAGTTAGCTTAAATTAGCACACGTGTCAACATTATGTCAATGCTATTATAGCTGTTTACTCCTGTTCTTCTATAGTTGCTGAACTGCATTATTTTCAGACAGGCAGTGAGTATAAATCTATTTCTAAGGGACCACAGGCCAAATAAGGACACTCTAAGTCCTTATTTGACCAAGTAAAATGAAAGTTACTTGCCAGAACTCTTGATCTCACACTTGAGTTATTTTGTTTGATTAACACATCTCTTCTAGTATTTCATTTGATTCACATACTATATGAGATCTGACTCACACATCATCACACTACAGCAAGAACCATGCACTGAAGATTCAAGTCTGTTTGTGTATATACACAATACAGTGCAAGTATTAGGTACAAAAGACAAGTTCATGTTTATGTCTGCAGCTTTTGAATTCAGCTCTTCAGCTCTTCAGGGTCTACCATCTATACATCTATATACTCTACACTATGTGCTCTTTCATTTATATGTTTTTATCGATTGGTCATAGACACTTATTATCAAGGGATTGGTCATTTATGGCAAAGTATTATACTGTCAGATCTAGCAGAAAAGGCACTGCTGCTTGATGGAGCCAAGCAGCTGATGAATGAGTCTGTGATTAGGAACCACGAATGAAGCAGCAGATGCTATAATAAACTCCTTTATCTGAACAAAGTTGCACAAGTCTTTAGCGAATGTCTTCAAAAATAAATAGCGAATCATTTCATGTTCTACCAGTATGTGAAGTATTGAAGAGAATCTGACAAGATTGCATAATCAATGGAGCATCAGTAACTCATACATCTCAACTCAACTCAATACATTATGGCACTAGATTGCTGCTTCCCGGTTAAGAAGGCATTTCACTGAGGCATTTCTGGAGATATATACCCTGTGGTGTATCCATCAGTCACCATGGCGATAGAGAGGGGAGTGTAATACAACATGGGTCTGCGGTTGCATAGATTGCAACACCCCTGTTCTTCTTTGTTTATTGGGATTTCTGGTTGGAGGCAACGATGAGTAGCAGCATGGCATGAATACTTTGTCCACATGGGGGGGTAAAGAGGGAGTTGAGGGTCATGTATGGTTTTCTGAGTTCATCCAGTGTCACTGGGAGTCATATAATGATGAACAGCTTTACAAGTAAACACAGCTGTATTTATAGAAATCCTCTGGCTAATCCCAAACAGCTGCTGATGCTGCATTTGGATGGCACTCTGCACCCTGAGGAATAGGTTTCCCCAGCTTCCACCATGATTCACAAAGTTTCTTCTGGCGTTATCAAATGTGGCTGCTGCGGTTTTTGATTATCGCCTTCACTGTCACAGAAAAAAAAGGAGCCAGCGATAGAAGTAAAATTCATATTAAGGTAAACAAATTTGGGGCCCAAATTTGCAGCAGGGCGATGTCCAGTGAAAGCAGCGTGATGACAGTTTGGTATTTTGCTGACCTTGAAATTTGCTTTGCCTGTCTCTGCGGTATTCTGGTGTTGAGTGCATTGTGCAGAGTGCACAGGTGGGAGTAAATCAATGCTGCCATGTGAAGGCAGCAGGTCAGATACTGAATGTGTGATAAATCTGAAGTGCCGTGCCAGAACTCACTGTCTATACACAACAGCCATTGTCCTTGTAAAAGCATGCACAGATGCTGCTGTCACATCAGTCACAATATGTGACCATTTGCAATGTGAAATACAGTAGAATTTAAACTGAATTAGCATCGGCTTCATGCAGTCACCAACATTTATAATTACTCATTTCATCGTCATTCCAAAGCTCTGCACCAAACTATCAAATCATATCAAATGAAATTATGATTTTCTGAAGAAGTATCTCTCCATTTGTAGAGCTAATGTTGTCATGCTTTACTGTGACTGGCACAGCTGCTTCAGAGTGCTGAGACCAGTGATGTGACTGGCTGGGAGTATATTTATTAATCAGCGCCAATCGCCCAGCTGTCTTGTACTTTGCGCTGCTTCACATGCATGAACCAAAAGCAGGTGCACTTGGAGACGCCTACACACCCTACATGCACGAGACCTACAGTACACCCTTGTGCTTGCTGTTGTGCTTGTGCAAATAAAATGGGACCCATAGTTTTGTAAGACCAGTGGAGTCTTTAAGGACTGCACTGTTTTGCATGTTTTAAAAGGAAATATTTATTTCTTTTATTTATTTTACAGTTCAGTTCATTTTTCAAAACTTGATTGCTTTCCTCTCCTCGAGGCAGTCATTGGTTTCCATTCATTTCAGGGTCCCTTTATCAAAGCACAGTTTCCTGGGGACAGTTACTTCATTGTTCAGTTTCTCATTTCTCAGGAGGTAAGTGGACAAGTGACGGCAGCTCAACAAAATTTGATATACTGTAGTGAGCTAATCAATTTTACTATGTGCTGTGTTGTAAATGTCTAAAATAGCCCACTTATAACAAAAGAAGTATGTATATAACAATGAGAGGTAGCACTGACAAAACTAGTACGCCTGCAAAAGTTTGTGACTCCAATTAGGTCCGTTTATAAGCACCAAAATAATTTTCATTTCATTTAATGTCCAGTGGTGTTAAAGCCCAAGTCAGCTCATGCCAATAAGAGAAAAATTAATATTTAGAGCTGATCAAAGGGAACTCATTCATGAACATTACCATGGGTCTCTGCACTGCTCTGCACTTGTCTCCTTAAATAATGGAATGTCTGCAGCTGAAAAAGAACAAGCTAAGACTAATGTATAAGTAATGTCCTACGTCTGTAACACCATGAATAATGAAAAGTCTCTGCTTTTTTCTGCCAGGCTCAACTCTGAAATTTAGGTGTGTGCAGATTAAATAATGGCCACTCTCCATGCCACATGCTTACCACTGCAGCTTTTATGTCCATGTAAGAATACTTGATTAGAAGACAAGAAAATATGATATAATCCTGCAGTAAAGGCTATTAAAGCTTAATTTAAGATTATCCTCTTTGATGATGGTGCCACCCTGACGCACCATGAACATGTAATTTAAACAGTTTTCTGTTGGAATTAGCAGGAATGCATCGTCAGTGTTTGTGGCAGAGGCTGGCATTAGTCACGACTCAATGAGATCAGCTCTTCCTCTCCTTTTTAATATCTGTGATTGCACCTACTACCTACAGTTGAGTTGAAAAGAACAGCGCACCATGGAAGAGAAGTCCATGTGTGAGAGGTGCACAGTCACTTAATATGCAGAGCTATTTCAGCTTGGGAGTTTCTATTTCCTTTGCGTGTTGCTCTGGTTCTAAGTGAACTGGTAGCAAGCTGCGGGGACAGTTTAGCTGCTCATAATATAGATTGAAGCTGCATCCACCAACACAATCCCCCCTGCTTGCCTCACAGAGTACAGTGACAGCTCTGTGTTCGCTGAAAATAATTCACATGGCAGCCACATGTGGATATACTACAGTTATAATGAACACTGTTTCAAACATGTTTTATAGACTTTGCTTGGGGGAGAAATGTCAGCAATATATCCACAAAAAGGGTTGCCAAGCGTTTGGCACAAAAATGGCATTCCACATCATGATTGCTACTAATAGCTCATAGCATGTCACAAGGATGCCAAAGGTGAGGAAAACATTTATGCCTTGAAAAACCTGCCATTTCATTGCGATTGTCAACCCCTAACACTATTAATCCCTTGAAATTTTCTGCCAGTGCTAGAGTATTTCTTCCCGTACCTTCAGTAAACAGTCATACACTGGACTCCTTGAAGGAGCTCGCGTAATGATATCTCCCTTCCAGTGTTTGTACTTAGTGAGCCATGAGACACATTGTAATTTTCTTTTGAAAATGCCCGATTTACTTGGGTTTTAACTGTCCAGATCCAGAGTTTGCCGCCTGCATTACTGCCATGACTGTCAGGAAATAAAAGATTAATTCTGCCCATTGACTGGAGGCGGAAATAAAAAATAACAGAATTCAGTGCTAACTATAGAAGCCGGTAAAAATGTGATACATTTCTTAATCATACGCCTATTTTTGATCACTTGAGGAAATGATTATGTCAGCAGATATGAAATGTAAAATGTCCAGGCTACTGCTTCATAAGAATGTACTGTAATTCTTTGCAGGTGAGAGAGATGGACACATCTGTCCACATACTTTTTTGAACTTTTACTCGAGATCTGTTTTTATGATTTGGCCCAGACCTCTTAGTTCCAATTGCAGAAAATCTTAATGCTGCACCAGACAATGATATTTAAGACAATAGAGGTTTTAACTTTAGGTCAGGGGTGCTGTCCGATTGTTTCAGTGAACATTCTGTTATTTTTTGCGTATGGAAAATTAATATCTCCTGTCTTCCTCCAAAATACCCATGTTCAAGGCAGTGTAAAAACATAAATATATTCATCATGTTATTGCAATAGATAGTTGATACCTTATGTTGGGGATGCACAGAATTTCATTTTGAATTTATTAAAGTTGTTGATATACATGATATACATTGGAGAGCAATGAAAGTTAAAGGTAGACATTTACCATGGATTACTTCAGATTTAATAAGTCTTTTTAAACTTAGAGATAAAGCCTGGGCAAAATATTAATTATCTAAGGATCCAGCTGACTGGGAAGTATACAAACATTTAAGATTTTTTTAAAGAACAAAATGAGAAATGCTAAGTCTAACTATTATAGAAATAGTCTGTCTCATGACTTTCCTAACCCTTTACAGTTCTGGAGCCCCAGTAAAAACTCTTTTGCATAGATCTGTGTTAATGATGACATTGTCCTTGACCCCGCTATTACTTCGAAAGTTATCATTTTTCCTCTGTTTATAGTTCTTGTTCTTTTGTTATTTAAATCATCAAATCAAATTAGTAACCTAACTACCAGTGGTTCATTTTCTTTCAGACGTATTTTACCCACTGAAATTATACAGATATTTCTGCTCTAAATGTTGGCTGTGCTCCTGGTCCGGATGGCTTAGAGGCTAAGTATATAAAATTAGCTTCTCAAGTGCTTATTTCCCACTTGCCAACCTATTTAATCTGTCCCTATCTACTTATAATCTTCCATCTATTTGGAAATGTGGTAAAATCACTCCACTTCATAAAGGAGGAGATCTACTAGATCTTAATGATTATAGATGGATTTCTACTTGCACGACAGCTAATATATTTGAGAATTTAATTTTTAAACAATTATCAAGTACATTAATAATCACAATATTTTATCCCCATTTCAGTCTGGTTTTCATTCTAATTTTTCTACCACTACTGTCCTTGTTTTTCCAATGATGTACTCTTCTCTCTAATCTTTAGACCAATGTCAATTCAGAGGTGCAATTTTTATTAATTTAACCAAGACTTTCCATTTAATTGGCCATTATTTTCTTCTTGATAAACTTTATGCTACTTTTGCTCTCAACAGGCATAACTGTTGTCTTCTGATCACACTCATCACAACAGATTACTTAACTGTTGAAAAAGGGTGTACCACAAGGATCTATTTTAGGACCTTTATGTTTTTCTTTTTTGAGTTAATGATCTTGTTCTAATTGTTCTGTTCATTTATATGCAGATAACACAGTTACATACACATCTGACTCCAACATAACTAAAATTCAAAGCTCTCTGCAAACAAAATGCTCTTTTGCTTAAAATGTTTTTTTAAATAACAATCTCATATTAACTAAGCAGAAGTCTTGTAGCATGTTGTTTGATACTAATTATAGTCTTAATCATTCACCTACTGAGTTGGTTATTAATTTTACTGATGAGTCTCCACTTATTAAAGTTGATACATTTCAATACTCGGGACTTTAAATGGGGGAAATATTTGTGTTCAATGGGTAATTATCTGGTCATTTTCTGACCTATTTATCTATCTATTTTGAAGCAGTTCATCTCTCTGCTGCTGAGATTGGCTGGGATATGCAGCTGTCTTGATAATTCTGGCTGTCTCCTATGGTCCAAAGTCAGATTGGATATGATGTCCTTTGTGCAGACAGTCAGACTGGTCTCCTCATGTAATGGATATCAAGTAACTGTGTAGAGACAATGTGACTTCAGTTTACTTCAATCAATATACTGTCTTGTTTATAGTTCAACAACCAATAGTGGCATAGATGTGTGAAGAATAACCACATTTGAGGGTAGTAAGGGCAAGGACTTGGTGAGTGGTTTAAATACTAGTGTGCAGAAGTAGATGGCAGAGTTGGGTGGCATTGCACAGTGTTTCACTTGTACTGTAACTCTGTTCTCCTCGATCGAGCTTCAACAAATGTTCTTGCGTAAGACATCCCGGTCTCCTGACAAGTTCTTCACTTTGGGTTTTCCTTGACACCTTGGATTGATTCTGAATTTTCTTCTCAGCTTCGTATTGATTTTATTAAAAATAAAGCAAGAATACTATATCTCAAGTAAGAAAACAAATTGCTCAACAGCTTTAATTTCCCATTATTAATTGTGGTGATATCATATACCAGAACACCTCTGAATCCAATCTTAAGTCTTTAAATGTAGTTTACAATAATATTTTTAGATTTGTCTTGAGATGTCCTTACCGCACACATCATTGTTTGATGTACACATTTGATGAACACATTGAACTGGCTACCACATCATTCTAGGAGACACATTCATTGGTTGCTCTTTGTTTTCAAATGCATTTACTTTACCTATCATTTATACTTAAAACATCTTTTGGTTCCATTCGGTTCATCATATTCACTTAGACACACTAAACATCATTTTTTATCCTGAATCTTTAAAGAAATTGGGAGACGTGCTTATAGGTTTAAAGCACCATCAGATTTGGAAGAATTTGCCTAACTCACTCAGATCAATTACTTCTTTCGTGACTTCAAGACTTTGTTGCTTGTCCACCTTAAATCTACTTGTTCTTGTTTTAGATTGTATGTGCCTTCATTTTTATTCATAGGCAGACTCTATACTTTGACATAATGTTGTTTGATCTATTTGTGTATTTTATTTCTTGTTCATTCTTTGTACAGATGATTTGTGAAGCAGATATAGCTGGTGGGGTTGGGGATGGTGTGAGAGTCCTTGATTGTTTTGTGTAACTCTATTATTTAATTTATCATCATTATTATTTTTAAATGTTGTAACTTTCATTTGGTATGCATGAGGGCCCCCTTGAAAACAAGATGGTGCATCTCAAGGGGCTTAATCTCTATTTAAACTTTGAAATAATATAAATTTTATGGCAGTAATTCAGACAAGGCACATTCCCATTTCAACATAACAATGCCCCTGTGCACAAATCCGGGTCAATAAAGAACTGGTTTTCCCAGTTTGGTGTGGAGGCACTTGACTGAGCTGCACAAAGCCTTGACCTCAACCTCATCAGACACCTTTGGGATGAACTGAAATACCTGATTTGTGAGCAAGGCCCAGAATCAATGGCCAAACTTATTAATGCTCTTGTGGCTGAAAAATCCAATCGTCTGACAAAAAAGTCTGCATCTCTGCAAACCCCTGAATTACCTACATCCAATGCCAATGTTTAAAAAAGTCTTTTTTTATGAAATAAATGGTTGCACTAAATGTAATACCTATCGAGATTCTAGGCTGGGCAGAACTGGTGCAAATCCCTAGAGCCAGATTCCAAAAACCTTCTCAGAGGACTGGAGGCTGTTCTATCTCTCTGTTCTTTCTAGTTCAAGAGTATTACCCATAGAGTCCAGTAGAGGAATCTGCTTGTGTTTATAGAACTAGGGTTACAATATTATAACATTTGTTATAGCAGCATATTAATGTGATGTGATTTTGGAACGAGATGTTCAATTAACACTTATGGGTTGAACGTTTGTGTGTCAACAACATTTTCAGCATATGGACTGTATACCATATACAGCATATGTAGAATTCCTTAAAATTCAGATAATTGCAGATAATTGACAATATGTAGTTTCATCTGGACAATTTTGTCTATGAAATCATATTCATATTACTTGGCAAATAATATTTCCAAGACTGTCTTGTACCTTTTTGTCCACTTGGAAAAATGAAAGGACACAAATGTAATCTAAAGCGTTCAACCACACTATTTCATGTATTGTGTGTACAATTATAACTCAACCCATTTTAGCAGACTTTTTCTTCATTGGTTGCAGTTTCTTAAATACATGGAGGTGGGGGTTAGAAACAGTGAAAAGCACATTTTAGCCTAACTGAAAGTCTGGGGGCCAAATGGGAACGCTGGGCACAATGTAATATGCATGGCACACACTAAATTATTTATCCAAGGTTGCGTAATGCTTGAATGCTGTGTCTGCAGCCCCTAAGGTTCCACCAAATGTCACAGCTGGTCAAGCTCAAAGCCAACTTGTTAAAGATAGAACATGAGTGCTTGGTTCTGCAGATGCTGACAGTAAATATGGTAGCATCTGCTGGAGTGTAAGGATTCAGTGCCAGCCACTGCTAGCACCATAGTGTCTAATTAAAAATGGCACCAGTGGTTCACTACTTATACACTTAAGCTTTCTTGTTGATGAGCAAAAAAGAGAGTAAGAATCATTTTTAACAGCACTTGCAGAATATAGCATAAGTATATTGGCTGCCATTTGTTGGGTACCTGCTGTACAATGGTACAATAAAAGATTTTTGTGTAAAGCAGAGAACATAAGGCATACTGTGGATGTAAAAATGTAACTTGAAAATACTGAATATTTAGAAACTTCACATGTGTATTCATAATTGAGTTACTTAAGCATCATATAATCAGAAATTAGAAAAGCTACAGATTTATGAGATTGCTGTTGATGAGGACAAATGGTAAAACTACATTGCATAATCACTTGGTAGGATTATAGTTCAGGATGTTGAAGATTTTTACTAATACCGCTGGAATAATAAAAACCCTGAGGGAGCAAATGCTAAAGAAGATTAATGACACAATTAATGACATTAAGAGCTCATTAAGAGCTGCATGACAACAACATTATAAATACAACAACCACTTGGTGCAATAGTTGTTAATGAGTAGTAACGAGTGCCAAACACGCTCACATTTGGAGGAAGGAGTGTTTGCATATCCAAATGGGGCACCAATCGCCTGTGGCCTACACTGGTTTTATGTGGTGATGTGGTGGAGAGTCCACACACTTCAAGGTCTTGCAAGATTTGTCTTGTCTGATAACTAGGAAATAATAATTGTGGTTTGAAGTTCTGACATCAATGAGACATGAGTAAATTCACATAGTTATTCTTTTTTCATCTAATAACCCCACTAAGAAGATGAACTCTCTACCTTGATGCCTGCCTTAAAATTTTTGCATAATTATTTTAAAACTATAATCTGTTCTCAGATGGGTATTTTAGTGATGGCAATGGCCAGAAAAAATTATGTTACATTAATTCTCTTAGTTTTAAAAGAGTCTCAAGTAGCCATTGCAGCCGCACTGTTTTTTTGGTTTTTTTTGGTTTAATCCTTTGAATAGATCTGTCTTTGAGTATGGTTGTAATTTGTAATGGTGTTAATTGACTTTTTGATTTCAGTTTTATGAGATGCGCTAACTAGCTGCAAAACTAATTAACCAAACACTTTCTCTATCATAGGCTGCTTTCTAAGTTCGTACATTAATAATGCACATTTATGTTAGTAAATTACATAGGCTAACTGATGCCTAATCTGGGAACCTGAAGAAAAGTGCTGTAATATTGTTGCACATATTTCATTGTAACTGTGTAATGTGTTATGTATTCTTGTGTTTGTGCTTGCAGTTTTACAGCTTAAACTTCAGTAAATCATACTCAACATGAAGTACAGCCTACTGAGTGTTAGCTGTCTGTCTAGCTATGCAGTGTGACTCATCTGCAAGGGCAAAATACAAGCAAATGAGTGAGGGAGAGAACACACAATTCAATAAGAGAAGCAAAACTTTAATTTACATTTGATTAACTGTGGCTTCACACTAATATAGAAACAAATAAGTGCAAAGCACCTTGCAGATCCTGACAGTTAAGATTCATTCTTGACCTTGGAAACAGCAAACGGCAAAATAATCTCACAACATGGTCCTTTCAGTTGCTATTCTGAGCTTTCAACCATATTATTTTTCATGTTATATGATCAAAAGTTCAAGAACAGCCACAAAACAGCGAGATTGTTTTGTTAATTGCTTGTTCCAAAGAGGCAGCTTTTAAGTCAACATGAATGAAAAGTCCTGGTCAGAGGAATGGAAATTTCCACATCTACAATTCTGTAACAAGTGGGAAAACTCCAGCTGCTGAGGAAGATCATGTGATACAATCAAAAGCTCCTCAACAGCTGTTCATTGGACCTTATGGTGAGATTGTTTTTCACAGCTCAGCAATTGTCTACTATGGAGACAGTTGTTTCTCTTTGTATCCATTAATTGAATTCAATCATAGATCAGAGTTGTACAATAGCAAATAACAACAAACAGCATAACTTGTGTGTGAAAACTGTGTCCAGCAACATCTTATTTGTCTAAACTTCAGCTCTTCAGATGTGATGGTAACTCAAACAGGGATGCACATAAGGGACTTTTGGTTTCTAGTTTAGTAGATGACCTTCGTTCCTGTGGTTTCTTGGGATCTGAAACTTTTTTGTTGAAAAGGGACATTTGCCTCCTCTCTACTTCAATTTATTAACAATATTAAGCTTGGAGTTTATATTTATGTACTTTTGAATAATTCATCTGTAAAATATATGGTACATTACAGCACAATGAAAGGCCATTGCCATTTTTTCTTCAGCTATCACGAGATCTGAGATCACCCAAAGTGCCTAAGCACAAGTTGCATCCATTGTCTCACATTGCTCTTAATCCACGAATGTGCTTTGATTGACAAAATAAGAGCAGACATGTGCCTTAAATTAGAGCACACCCCTGCAATCCATCTAGCCTCTAACTATTTTTCCCTTCCAGAGAATAAATGAGTAACATTCTGTGATTAGATTAAAAGATTAAGAGATAGATTAACACAACACCTTCTGTACAACAGGAACCTTTTAGACATCATCAATAAAGAGATTTAATTAATTACTGTGCATTATTTAACACGCCATTGTGAATCATTGTAATTAACTTGTGGGGTTATGTACACTGTCCAAGGGTCATGTGCCAGTGGGTTTGAATTTGTATTGGTATTAAAACAGTTCAGTTCTGCTTCAGTGACACATACAGCACGTTAAATGTCTCATGTGCTAGCCTGTTCTCATTCCCATAGTGTCAAATACTGACACTTTGTCACGCCCCTTGGCGTCTGATACCAACATGCAAGGCACCCTTTAGTGTCTGTATGAGATACACAATGTAAATCCATCAACGTCATATACATCTACATCATTATTAGACACCATGAACCCAACAATGTCTATATAATGTGACATTTTCCTTCTTAGTAGGCTTAGATAGTTTGGCAAAAAGTGGACTTTGCTGCCAGAGGCCGTTATTTGCCTCCTGTTTCCGATTGCAAGTGTCACATTTCCGACTGTGACGTGTTTTTTGTGCCTAAACCTAATCAGACCACACCAGTTTCTCTGAGCGTGTAATATTGCTGCAGATGGGTCAACATCTGATTTAGCTGAAAGCCCAGAGCGTCGCTATAAAGATGCCAAAGAGTGCCTTGTGTGTCTGCATGAAATGCCAGAGGGGCGTGACAAAGAGTCGGCATTTGACGACCTGGGATAAGAATGGGTTGCGTGTGTAAAGCAAACTAGTGAGGCACTCTTGCCTTAAATGGGTTTGCATGCAGAAGCGTACTGCATTAGCCTTGTCCATTACAATTAATAAGCCCATTTCATCTCAACTGTCCACCCACACCACACGCTAATGATGACATGCTTCATTTTTATCAGAACTGCAGATAATTTATGAGTGCAAGAACATGGATGGCTGGTTTCAAGAGCCTCCTCTTCTGTGTGCTGAGCACCTACTTCAACCCCATCAAGTTTTTGACTTTTACACTACTGGACATGCAAGCTAAGAATGAGATACAGGAGGAATTGCTCTCCATTTAGCAAAGAATGCACTACTGTCTTAGGTGCATATGCATATAAAATGCTTGTATGTGAAAGAGAGACCCACTATGCATTCCCTCCTCATTACATCACAGTGTTCTCATCATCACC
The DNA here is from genome assembly GCA_029490765.1 of Euthynnus affinis. Taxonomy (NCBI): domain Eukaryota; kingdom Metazoa; phylum Chordata; class Actinopteri; order Scombriformes; family Scombridae; genus Euthynnus; species Euthynnus affinis. Next base: position 27,837,328 of record CM055850.1, read on the forward strand.
ATCATCTAAAACTATGTCAGCAACAAAATCAGGTGAACAACACACACAGTTATATTGAGGTTAATGTGTCTAAACCTGTTTCAGACCTTCCCTTACAGCCATACTTCAGGGAAACAGCAGATGCCTCTTCAAAAGGTGCCTTTCCAGACTCCCAGCCTGTACCTGGATGCTGCACTGTTCCGTCCACTCAGCAGTTTTGCCTGTAACCTGCACTTCCCCCGTGGCTCTAACAGGAACATTTCCATTATCTCAAGGTCTTTTATCACTAAGTCACTTCATCGGTGCTCACTACATACAGTAACATCACGCGTAGAGCAAAAGGCTTTGTGCTAAACGACAACAACACAGTATTTAAAGATGATGAGTAATGATTGACACAAAATTAAGTATTTTAGCAGAGATGGATAAACTATTCATTTAAACGGTAATAGACTATTTCCCTTTTTTGTTACCACATACAAGGGTGCAGAGTTGTAGCCAATTATTGCCATGCCTTGCAGGGTCTGGCCTGTTAACCAGGAGCAAAATGCGATTTAGAGTCCTGACACAGGACAACATGAAACTTAAGTTTTTGCCATCTATTATCATCTGTTGTATTATTGTATATCACTCAATGTCCATGCTATGAATCATTAATTTTATGACAACATTGGGATTGAAACAGTGAAAACTCAATGAACACAATGAACACAAACAAAGTTATAACAGTAACAATGCAGAAATAAAAATAAAAGTAATTTAGTTAGAAATCTTAGAATACAAGACTAAATAAATAAGAATAAAATTCATTTTAGATTGTAGCATTGTTATATTTTTCCACTATAACTCATGCTCTGTTTTGTATAGTAAATAAAGGGACTCATTAAATTCAGTTAAGACCCAGCAGCCTTTACTGTTTTGTTTTTAATTAGTATGCTGCTGTGTGATATTGTGGTGTTTGTTTCATTATCTTTATACCCCTTGATGCTTTGTCAGATGAAAATAATTATCACTGAGGTGTACAACAACTAAGAAAAGCTTAACATGTGTAATCATCTTTGCAGTTACTTTGCTCTTTTAGTGAAGTGTGAGAAACAGCGTGCAGATGGATCAATGCGGTCTCAATACTGAATGTAAAATGACTTCAAATGGACCCATAGAATGATGGCAGCCACATTCTTCAGATGGACAGGTGGCATTCACACGCATCACAGACTCACTTTAACTGGTATCCTTTCTATCTTGTAGCAAGCAACCTCAACCTTGCAGCCTTTTATTTCTTAAAGTGGCTGAGTGGTATTTAAAGGTTTCTGAGACATGCTGTATAGCACGCAATGGTTCGGGCTCTATTTTCAACCTACGTCTTGTATGTTCTGAGTGAGTGCATTTTAAAGCCTGATGAAAGATGGACATGAGTTAATGCAACTCATTGACTCCTCTTATTAATTTCTCTTCATTGACTGCTCTGCAAGCAAGCCTAATATGATCCACATCTGATTTGCATTGCAAAGCAAGTGTCACTGACATGGTGCACATTATTGAATGTGTTAATCATGCCCTCATTAAAAAAACAACCATGTTTATAAGGAAGGAGTTCCAGGAGCCACTGCTAATTTATGACACACGCTATTTTGCATGCCAATATTACAGTTAACCCTGTACTTGCTACTCGGAGAGCGAACATATCAAATATTACTGCTCAGTGCTAACTCCAAACTAGATGTCAGCATGCTAGAAAACACACACACACACACATTAATCACTGCAGCTACTTGGTTCTATCACTGACACTTGGTTGCCATTCTCCACCAATCCTCCAGAGGCCCTCAGGCTTTTCTCTCTTTTTGTTTGGACTGGACTGAGTGGGAGAAGATTCTTTTGAGTTTTGTCTTCTAAAGGCTTCTGGCTTTACGTCATTCGGGTTGCCTTTATTGTGTTTCTGGGTTTTTGGTTTTCGGTTTGCTCTATATTTTCCGCACTCCTCCCCAGCCTGTTTTTCCCTCCACAACTGCTCTGCATCTAGTCTCGTTAGCCCTGCCCTGCCCTTCTCTGTGTTTTCCCCACACCTGCCCTTTATCAGCCTCGCCAGCCCTGCACTCTGTGTTTCCCCCCAGCCAATCGGCTCCCTGTCTGTTCTCCTGTTTCATCACCTCACTCCCTTCTCCTGAGTTTCTCCAACCATCTTCACATCTGCACCTCATCTCCTCATTAGTTCAGTTAGTTTTTAAGTCCTGGTTTTTTGTTCAATCCTTGTTGGATCCTCCATTTTGTTCTGATTTGTTCTTGTTCTGCACTGTTTGTTCAAGTCTCGCTCTGTATTCTGTTTTGTTCCGCTCAACCAGCTTTGTGTTTTTTGCCATCAAAAAAAAAAAAAAGTCTCTACAGTATTGCTCAACCTGCTGTCCTGCATTTGGGTCCATTTCTTGCTACTCTACATGATGTTACTTAAAGGTGCTGTCACATTGAATCACAAGTCCTCTAAATTAAATAACCAAATATGTAATTTGACCATGTGACTCCAGAATGACAATTAGCACATAGGATCAGGCACCCATGTCGACAGGAATCAGCAGGACATCAACCGTCTCTCATTGGATTTTCCAAAACCGTAACGAATCACAAATAGAAAAATGATTAATAATGAGAACAAAAACCACTTGGTTAGGCCTGGGGAAATATCATAGTTTGGATTAAAATGATCACTTTGTTAAGGTTGGAGAAACTTGGCGTGGGTTGAAGTTACTACTTCCTTACAGTTGGATGACCTTCATTGTCATTGCTACAGTAATAACCTAGGGGTTGAGGTTAGGAGATGGACCGTCGTCAATTGTAGAAAACTATCCCAACTCATGGTTGAGAATGTGACACTTACATTTAGGAATTGGAAACAAACAGTGGTCTCAAGTCACTGTTGGGTTATAGCCTTCCTCCACCCCACCTCCTCAGAATGAGGAAAATAGTCAACTTTTATAAATGTCACTGCTCGGGGTCATAATAGTCACTAGATAGCATCTTTTGCTCAACTAATTGGGTGACTGACATTACAACCTATTGTGTTGTGTTTCTAGGGAGGACCGTTCCCTGGATTAAAATGCACTGGAATAGATTTAACCCCACATTTGAGAACTTTGGAGTTGTAAAAAGATGCATTCACATAGTTGCAGTTGTTTTGTAGCATTTGAATGTATTTTTAGCTCATTGTTTCAATTTTTGTCTAGTAGCCAACAATGCATGCGTCAGTTGGTAATTTCAGACTTTGACTTAACAAACAATATTAGTTTTAGCTCCCTTCATTGTTGGGATTTGTTAACAATAAAAACTTATTGAACATTGCAATACTTATCCTTAAGATTTGTCAATTAACTAAAAACTGTAAAATGCATTGCTTGCAGTCATTAGTCATGTGATGATGCCAGATGATGTGAGATGGTTGGGGAATGAGATACTATACAGCTGCCTTTGTCCCAAGAGGTCTATATATAAACCTGAATGCCATGTTTAATTCATCGTCACCCGTCGTCCTTTAACACTGGCCCTGTATCTGAGACGGAGCATCAAATCTACTGAGGACTTAATGAAGTGAAATGTCACAGCCCTATGGCAGGGTTGCAGAGGTTATAGATGGGATATGAATGTCACTCCATAATGCATTGGGCCTTATGACACAAGGGAACAGTGGCACAGGGGCCTGTGTACAAAGTGGATATTCACCAGAATCACACTGCAACCAAACACAACTGATTGTCCACAGATCCATACTAAGTGGTGCTATGTCCTCTCCAAGGACACTTTTTTTTTTTTTTTTAAACACCAACTATTTTTTAAGGTTTGTTTTGAACCATAGGAATATTGTTAATAGTAAGTCCTTAAAACCAGCACTGTTTTCTTCCCTTCAGACAATTTTTTGTAAAGTATGACCTTTCGCTGACTTGAAAATTGATTGACTCGAATAAATCACACTGCACATGAAACCTTCATTGGGTTTCACCAAAGGTTTTTTTTTTTCTGTCTAGCAGTTATGTTTCTGAGACTGACCCTGGGCCTTCAATGCAACCACATGTGGCAATAAAAAAATCAAACATAGCAATAAAATTAATAGCCAGAGCCCTGTCACATGGAAATTCAGCATATTAAAGGTTTCTTTGCTGTGCCTGGCTTTAAAGCACACAAAGGTGAATCTGGAAAACAAGTAGGCCTATATTTTGTGAAAATCAATGAAACAAGCAAATCACTCTGACTTATTTCATATATTTGTTTAGCTAGCATGACCATTAAAAAATCATTAGCTACTGGATCCAGTGCTAATCCAATGTTTTTGTGTTTGTTTGAGCTTAGACATACTTTAGATTTAATATCTCTTTGCCACATGTAAAAGCAGCAATCCCATGCAAACTAGTTAAATGTAGATATCAGATCTCATACTGACCAACTAACACCACCTGAATTGAAATGGGAGAAGGCACAAGCTCTTTGTAAGCCATTTTTCATTATCCTTAATTAAGCCACTTATTGCCATTTCATGTCCATGGCAATACATCTTGCAGATTGTAGGTTTACAGTATAGTTTTTCCAACTTGCATAGAAATCTGAAAGTCAAATGATGATAAAACAAATGCATTTCTCATTGAAATGTGTCTTGATTGAACAAAGACAAAATTTAACAAAAGTCAACCTCAAATTAGAGTTACAGTTTTAACTATACAAATGCCAAGAGGTTGACAATGATCACAATGAGACCAGTTAACAACCAGCAACTTGGTATCCATGAAGAAATTAACACTGACTTTCTGCTTCCTTTATGCTGAGTAAAGCTATCATGGAAAGTTTGGAGTTGGCATATATTTTCAAAAAAGTCTTGCCAAATTTTGCCCAGAAGGCAACAAGTAAATTCATGTTTCTCATTCAGCAGAGAAATGGAACTGGGAGTTACTGGGTTAGTGAGTTACAGTTTGTTGTCATTCTGTCGTCTCTTTTTTTCCCCTCACTCAATCACTGACGACTTTCGTGTGTTGCTTATCCACCAAATATTTGTGAATGCCTGGAAGCCGATGGGATATTGTCCCACTCAACTTAAAATATGATTAGCTAAGACAACTGTCACATCAAATTCATGCACACATTGACTTGAATTACACAGACATTTGTTGCAGCTACTGAAGGTCCTGGCAGAGAGGAGTCACTGATTCACCCGGATACCAACAGAAGAAAAATTGTGATTGGTCCATTTCCTGTTGCTTTATATTAATCCACTTTGTCAAGACATAAAAGTCCAAGTTTATAATAATGGTCTAGAAATTATTACAATTTTTTTCAGTGAATAAAAGTAATTAAAATAAATATTGATATTTAAATATATGTATTACAAGTACAAAAATTCTTTCAATATCTTCTCTTTGCCCTTCACAGAATACCTTGAAGGCCCCGAGGGTTCCCCTCTGCCATACACAGACCTTTGATAAGACAAGAGCACATTTCACACTTCGCAAGAGGGTGAGCAAGAGCACGGAGCATGCATGTCACAGTGTGAACATGGGATTTCTTATTGCTGGCATCCCTTGAGGATTACACGAGGATTAGCTCGCTGTCAATCACTTGACCCCAACAAGTCTAAGCCAGGAAAAATACAAAAAAAAAACCATGTCAAAGACTTTCTGGCACATGAATTAATTTGTTAGATGACACTGCGGTTAATTTCAAGCAAGGTTTGATTTGTTAAGGAAATGTATAGCAAAATATTGAAAAAAGGAATTATTAAATAAACAAATTCAACCAGTTCTCATACTAGATGAGAAAATGCCAGTGCCTTCTAAAATGACCCATATGATGGTGTGCCGCTACACTTAAGGTCTGGTTAACCTCCTCTTCTACCTGTCATTGGAGAAAGATTACAATCATGGTTAAAATTAGAAAACATCACTGTCATAGTTAACAGAAACAGAAATGTTGACTGTTATTATGAGACAGAACATGCCATGGTATAGCCTCAAGCTATGTTGACCCAACTGATGTGACTTAATATATCAAAATATTTATGCCGTTGCTACGTACAGTAGAGAAGGCAGTAATTCTCACAACTTGGAAACAAACCTTACGAACACAGTTACACACATTCACATTGAGCTGCCCATTACTGCCACATTCATCTGCCGCTGACATACTGATTCTCATTTTCCGGTAGCCTTTATACCAGCAATAACGGTAATTACAACAAGTCACAAACCTGCTTCTAACTCTTTTCTATAAAGCTGCATCTCAGTGTTGCCTCACAATGGTGTATAATTCCTCTATTCAGCATATTTTTGCAGTTCAAAAAGTGAAATACTTTAAAAATGTTTTGAACGTGTATTTTCTAAAAGGAGGAAAATATGATGAATGATCAGACATCAGCTCCTTCTTTAGAAACATTAAAATGTGATGAAAGGTTCCCCAGTCTTTAGAAAACTTGGTGTTTTCTGTTAAACCTTAGTGTTTTTTGCTATTATGTTTATGACCTTGCAGGCAAATCAACAATCCTACCTAAACCACCACCTGGTGTTATTCCTCTCTAAAGTCTCCATGGCAATGTATCCTTAAGAATGTGTGATAGAGCAGGGAGAAATAAACAGCACATTCACAGACACCTCAACAAAACACATAGTCCACTACAGGTTCAAATGTGGCTTGTAAAGTTAAGAACTGTGAATGTGATGATGGCCATCTAATTTTTTTTTTCTATTACAGTGTCAGGTTTTCATCTGCAGTATGCAAGAGTAAGCTGACGACAGACTTTCAACATCAGTGACAGACAGTGTAGAGCTGGTGAGATTAGTACCTGCTGGTGGATTCAACCAGCCTTTTCAAGGTTTTAAGGATATTTCTGGTTTATTTTCATTTTTTCCCCCCATTGTATTTATTTGTTCTAATAGCATTCTACGCAGTGAACTCCTGAGATGCAGGAACAAGGAGACATCACTATAACAAAGTCAATGGGACCAATACATGTTGAGGTATAAACTGGAAGTGAGTGCACCTGTAATGTGAACAATAATTCCTTATTCCACAGTGTGTTGGGTCATTTACACTGCAAATACAATACAGCTTGAAGTACTGAATGTCAAATTTATGTCCCCAAATGCATGAAAAATACTCTTTAATATGTTTTATTATATTGGTGCTGCTAACTAATGATTAACTTCACTATTATCTATTAATCTGTATTTAAGTATCAAGAAACAGTGAAAAATGCCCATGAAATATTTCCAGAGCCCAAGATGATTTGTAAAATCAACAGTCCAAAATCCAAAAAAATGATTAAATTTCCATTCACATACAACAAAAACTAAAACCAGTGAGTTGTGGTATTTTTGCTTGATAACTGACATAAATAATTAATCAACTAATCATTTCAGCTCTGTTATACTATATTATACAATGGACTGCACAATACTGTAATATAGTGTAGAAAAGAGAATGCAATTTTCTATACTGGTGTAAATGTATTGGTTGGTATTTATTTATTTATTTTTTATTAGTCCTGCACTTAAGTATAACATACAGTATAATGCTGTAATGGTACTACACACACACTACACAATGTTGTACTGTACTAGACTATACTATACTAAATACAGTGTGTTCACTGAGAAATCCCATGTCCATTACTGCTGTACATTTCCACAGTGCTTCAGTGAAACCTGTAAAATGTTCTATTCAGCTTTTGAACCTCCTTCTCTTCCTCCATAAACAATGCTCACTGTCTTTTTTTTAAGCAGCTGTCAGCAACAGTAAAATAAACCATGGAGGCCATCCTATGAAATGTATAGAAACATAAAACACCTGCTGCCAAGCTATGGCAAACTGCCATTAATCGTCTAAGAAAATCAATGGATCTACTTTATTACAGACTGAAACACGGCAGAGGTTGTCAAAACTGAGTTGTAGTGAAATATGCATCATATGAACAGCAGGTAACATTTCTTTATATTCATTAAAATGTGTCTAAGGACAAGGAGGTGATCCTGAACCAATTTGTCAGACAGTAGAATTTGAATAACTCATCACAGAGTTGCACAAGAGTTCTGTTACATACTGTACCTATCATCATCTGTTCAGGAGACACAGTCAAATTATTTTTAAATGTGCCTCGTGACTGGGAACAGAATGGGGAAAAATTCATCAAGACCACACGGTATCTGTGTTTTTTGAGACAGTTTTATTCATCCAAGTCTAATTTATTTCCCTCCAAATCATTTGGCATTCGGATTTTTTTTACTTTTAATTTGTGATGCACCTGCAATTTTAAAGCCTCCCATCTACTTTTTGGATGGAAATCAGAATAAAGGGAACATAAAATCAGTACTTTTCTCCACCATCAAACAAAATGCTTGACACTGTACTTACCCTCCACAAATAGCTTTTAACTAGCCTACACTAGACTATGAGGTAGCAAACCTAGAGCCACATTTCACTGCAGTGATCCACAAAAAAAAAAAAAACTCAAAAAAACACTGCAGGACAGTCAGGTAAAAGGAGCAGAAGTTGCATAAGTATATAAAGTTTGACCATTTATCTCATTTTATTGCTTTAATACTATAAACATAATAATTATCTATTTTCATTTGATAAATATATCCCTGTCAGTGTTTAAGGAATAATATGATGTGCAGTTTTGGGATGTTCAGCTCTAAAATCCCCTTTTCTGCTATTAAATGAGCTATGGTCACAGCCACAAAGCTGTGTACTCTCAGTGTGAACGGGCTGTGGCTGGTGGTTTTAACCCGCTGCAGGCATGCTGCTGGGATCTGTCAGCTATTCGCCTTCAACCAATATATCACTGTCTTCCCTCCACAGCCAGGTGTGAGCCAATCAATACCCTGCCTCATTGGAATCCCACCGACCGGCTGTTAACGATTACACTGCATCGTCATTAGGCCAGACATACCCTGCCTTATTATCCCAGTACAGCAGCAATACAGACCACGTAGCAAAGGTGCAGTGATTTACAGCAGTCATGGAAAGGGGGCTGTGCTTGAGTTTGTTTTGGTGATGTATCACATTTGGTGATTATGCTCAGAGAACATTTGGGTCATGAATACATCTAATGTGAGAAGCACAAATTGGTATTGTAGGATGCAAATGGAAATTAACTTAATAGATGGTTGTAATGGTTTTTCCCAATTAAAGGGTTTTTTTTCGGGGGACTTTTTCCTTTTTTTTTTTTTTTTTTTAAATAGAGGGTGTAGTATGCTGTACAGATTGAAAAACACCTTGAGGAAAATTTGTGATTCGTGTTATTGGGCTATATAATAAAAATTGATGTGACTTGCATTACATTTCTGTATTTTGTGATAATATAATATTCAGCACTGTGCCCATCCATTGTAAACCCACACAGGTGATTTTTATTATTTTGACTGATTAGAGTGGGGGTGTACGAAGCCTTTAAATGAAATAAATACATTTGATGCTCAAACAAAGAAAAGAGACATGAATGCAATTGCTGAACAATGTGATCTAAAACAGAGAACACCAAAGTACAAGATGGGAAAAAGCCAAAGATCATGTGCACCATGATTCTGTTGGGAAATCAACAATCAATATGAGCTGATATATAGGTTTTTCTTTCTCCAAGACAAAGTAGAACAGCTGTGAATCTAATCTGGCAAACCAACCACCTTGGTCAGTATTTAATGATTAATGTCAAAATGAGCATCATTGGTTATTTATGATTAACTTTGTAAAATATACTGCATAGCGCTTTCTAGAGCAGCCAGTAGAGGTGGTCCAAATGGCAACTGATTGATGATATCAATTGGAAACAATTAGAATATTGGTCTAGTAGGTTTTAAGTAGTTTTTTCAGTAATATTAAAATGAAACTTTAACGTTAATTGAGTTTTATTTTATGTAATCTGGTAGACCAGATTGGCACTTATGTTTCTGCTGTGGGAGGTTTTTTTTTTACACAATCTTAGAAGTTACAATAGGGACAAACTTTTTATTTTATTTTATTTATTTATTTATTTTATGTATCCTAACTGTTTGGTGACATTTTGACAAGGTATTATGATGTATTACTACAATATAAGGTATTTTTGAATATATATATTTTTTAGGGTTTAGCACAGCATGTGAGGCACTGTAAAAGTAACAGTAACATTTCAGTGTCACCGTAATGGAGTGAGACGGATAGCACTGTGTGTTGAAAGTAGCCTATGCTGAGGTTCATCCATGTGGTTCAACAGGATATAAAAAAACAATGTATTTAAAAAGGAATCTGGGGGAGTTTGACTTTCCTCCTGACGTTAAGATTTATGTTGTGGATTGACACTGATGGTATCATTTTCTGTTGTTGTGCATGAAATCAATGGACGAGAACAATTTTTTTTTTTTCAGCTGTCATATACTCGTTCTCTCTGCCTCACTCACACAGAGGACGAGAAGGGCTCTTTCCAGAGAGTGTGACAGACATTTAATTTTTCCACTTAACTGCCAACTTTTTTTTCCCAGCCTAAGCGTCATACAGTGTGACATGACAGCTTCCTGAAAGACATGTTTTAATAGCTGGGCATTGTTCTATTTTGGTAGCTATTTGTCAGATTTTTTTTTTCCATGGTGAGTTACTATGCAAATGTAATAGAGAATTAGTAGTTTTGATAACAGCCTCGAAGCACCAGACTTCGGATGCACTAATGGCTTAGCTCACGTCTTAGTGTCTCTGTTGAAAATCATACATTGAGCTAGGGCACAGGGAGATCAATGGAGAATTCAATCTCTTCCTTTTAATCAGTGACCCTCACTGCTCAGAACAGTGATAATGGGCATGTCAAGAGCTGCAAAAAATAACATGGCCTAACAGGAGCTTAATAGTAGATGGAGAAGAGTGTGAGATATGTAAGGCTTAGCAGGGGGGCCCAACGCAGTGCTGGGTGGCACTGGAGATCACACAAATGCGCCAACCAGAATATTTTGTCTTTAAGAGGAGGACTAGAAGGGGGAATTTTACATGTGCGCGTCCATCTGTCCATGTATCCAGAGCTGTCCGGCTGCTTTCGAGCAACAGCATGCAGCCATTAACAACCTTCATGGTCTAACAGGCATGTGTATGTGCTTCATGCACACAAATTTACATGTCTGTAGAAAAAAAAAAAAACTACACACACCGTTTTCCCCGCACTGATGCTTTAGCAGTTCCCAGCACAGCTTGGGGAGTCTCTAATGTTAATTAATGGGAGGCACCAGAGCCTGCAATTCCTAATTAACCCCTGAGAATGATGCTGAAAAGGCATGCAAGTGGAAAAACAGTCTAAAAAAGAATGTAATTTACTTTTTCAAGACATTGCTACCGATCCATATGTTGCAAACCACTTTGCAGATCATTGTCAGCTGACACCAGCATGGCTGATCTTTTATTCCTATTGCCACCATGCTGAGTGGCAGGGGAGTAGTAATTAATTGGCTTGATCATGTAGCTAATTAGTAAAATGAAAGAAAATCAAGGTGGGCTGATGGCTCGACGCAGAAAGACCTACTGAACTGAGTAGCAGAGTGATTAATCTTCCGGTGAGGAAAACAAGTCTGCTGGCACACAAACATCTATTGGAAATCAGACCATGATCTGGCATTGACATGCAATTACTGTATGCTTTACACTCATTAAGAAAATACGCATGCTATCTTAAGTCCATACATCCGTGAAATATACCCTCGAGCATACAATTTCACTTCAAGTGTGACAGTATATCCATACCCCACCCAACTGCAGCCCAGCTTGGCAGCCCAGCCAGGAACCTCCTATAGCATGCCAAATTGTTGATTTAGAATAAAAGACGTCGAAGAAAAAAAGAGTGATTCACCAAATTCTGCCACACAGTAAGAGTAATAAAATGTGTCAGCGCACTCATGTGAGCCAAGGTAAGTGGCTCACCCGAGGGGAACATTGGTGGCAAAGTTCATCTTGACGTTATGCGCTGTGTCTCTAGTGCAGATACAAATGAGCATCAGAGAGAATGGATTCTCATTTCCGGTGCTCGAGCGGGCCTGCACAGTTCATTTCAAGGGCATGATTTTCACTATTCATGCGGTACATATGTCACCCTCACATCCCTCATACATACAGTCATGGTATATATTCCCACTTTGATTTCATCTACAAAATTCAAATGAGAGAAGTTCTGAGTTGATAAAAATGTTGATGTATTCATCTACATCACCAATGATTTCCACGCGCACACAATAAAAGCTTTATGAGCAGTATCCAGCTCTTGTTGGATTATTTTTTTTTCCCCCAGGTTTCACCTGTCAGGCCACATAGAGGCTGTCCTAACACTGTGACAGGGAGCTCTGCAGAATCTGTTCAAAACTAAAATAAATCACATTTTAAATAACGGGTGGCACTTCATTATTCTAATCAGAAAGATGCTGCAATCAATGCTAATGCAGCAAAAGACAGTGTTCCTGAGACAGGAATAGATTTTAAGTGACTAAAACTATATTTCACTCTGCAAGCTTTATTTATTTAAATTTTGTTTTGTGAATTGTGGTTATAAATGTAAATACAGCATCATCTCAATCTATAGTAGTGAAACTAGTTATAATTTTCCAGAATAAGTACATTAATAATACAGAAATTACAGCCACATTTCCACATAAAGTCCTTCATTTGACTTGTTAGATCTGAAACCAATGCCCTTGGTTATGTTATATCCTCAAAGCCCCAAACTCCTGAAAAGTAGAGGAAAACAGAAAATAATATTTAAGATATTTGATAAATTTTAGTTACTGAAGCAGTTTCCATGCCACAGCATTTATAAAAGACATTTACTTTCACAGGGATTAAGAATATCAGAAGACTTACACGCTAGAAAAAAAGGATCAAATATTAGACGTGTACTCTTGACATGACATACTGTAGATCATGAGTGGGTATGTTGCAGGGCGTAAATGTGGGAGTGAAGTAGATAATGCGTCGGATGAAAACTGTGATTTTCTGTTAGTTGAACCAGCATCAGTCAGCTTAAATGTCAGTAATTAGGCCAAAACAGGAAAGCATTGATCATCGTGAAGAACACACTCTCCACTACAGACATGATTCTCCTTCAGCGGATGTCACCTCCCATTACTGCTTTTACACCTCTTGAGCATCATCATCAACTCAATTTTGCTGCGTTTCACCTCTATTTCACCTGAATGTATGTAAAGTTATTCTGTGGTGCTGTGAGATAAATTCCTACATTAACATGTGTCAACAGATACTTTTTTTTTTTTTTTTTTTTTTAAAGGATTAAAATTATTTTGCTTTAATAGAGGAGTCCCAATGGGAAGTAAGCAGCTCTCCTAGGTAAGAGCAGGTACAAAACAAATATACATAATTTCACAATTAGCAAACAGTGCACATCTCATTAAGAGAGTCATTAACTGTAATAATGGATAGTGTTAGGGAGATAGTATGATAGTTGTTTACCTACTGCAAAAACTTCATCTCTCATGTTGATGCACGGCATTTTTTTCTCACACTTAATTTAAGTGGTGCAGCTTTTCGGCCGCACCCAGTTTCATTTTCCCATAATTACATACGGTCCAGCAGGGATTTATTAATCTGTCAGATACAAGCCTGTTTTTTCGGGTAATAAAAAAAAAAAAAAAGAAAAAGATGAATTTGATTGCAGTGAATGAAGAGGATTGACAGGTCGTGTAGCTGACTAGCAATTTGATGAAGCTGAGTGTTAATTTGTATGTGGTAAACAGTATTGACAGCTAAAGGCTCAATAATGGATTTACAGAGATTACCGTAGTACTGCCCATTTATTGAGGTGATGCAATGATTTGTAAAGTCTGGCCTCGCATATCTCAATATTTGTGCTGAAGGACAGGTTCACAATTTCTCAAGTCTGTCTTAAAACAATAGTCAGGTGCTCAAACTAAAAAGATTTGGGGGAAAAGATTTCATACATGGGGAAGAATCAGCTGAATTGGAAAAAAAAAAAAATCATCAATCACCATCAGTTCAGTTGGCTCTTGTTCTGGTGGTAGAGCAGATTGCCCAGTAATCAAAGATGATGCTACAGGATGCTCTACTGGATGCTCTACTGGATGCTACAGTGCAGAGGCTTTTTACTGGATAATCATTATGGTTCTTGCAAGATGATGCAACTGTCCACCATCAGATCTTCACAAGGCAAGGCCTCAAACATCCACTGACTGCACCCACTGTGAAGTATGTAGTTAGCTGTAGCTAGCTAGCAATGTACACATCGACAATCTTTGTGGAGTGTGTTTGTGCAACAGCTCAACCTCTCATTGATCTCAGTGGTCACCAAGAAGCCCTGTCTTTTTCCTGTTGTCTCCATACATTGTGGAGTGGAGTGGAGTCGTGCAGCCTTGGGGTTAAAGATTATGTTTCACTGGTTATGTTGCATTTGAATTATACGGTATGTTGTCATGTTGAGTACAAAGTAAAAACTGTGTGTTAGTTTGTCCAAAATCAAGCCAATGTGGACACAATACGATGCCAATCTCTCACCAGATTGTCAGTGACAGGCTGACAGCGCCCATCCTGCTGGAGCCTGCGACAATACAGACGGAGAGTGACTCTCTCCGAAGCACGTGTGGCAGCAGCTGAATGCGACTTGCTCTATCACTCACATCGGTGTGAAAAAGACACAAATCAAGCATGTACACACACACACACACACACAAAACAGCTGGAGAGGCTGTGCATGTCATTTTTTGCACATGTGCCTGACATTAACCAGATGTTTCCCTATAATCTTTATACAGATCTTCATCAATAACAACTATATCCACATCAGAATGACAATGAATTTCAATGTAACACTGCAGAAATGTCAGACAGCCCTGCAGGCAAGTGACATTCTGTAAATGGATGCCTTTAATGTATGTTAGAATGATAATGAATATGCAGATTTGTGTATGTGAGAAATTATATCACAAATCTAAAAAGGCAGAACAGATGCACAGATTGAATACCATTTATAGTCTAACAGCATTGTTTACTGATATTATTGTTTTAATGATGCATGGGCCAAATCAACAGATGCATATTCATACCCCAAACTACACATAATTGGAGGTTATAGTCATCAACATCATCATTGTGTTCAAGATGAGGTGGAGAGGCATTGCAAAGAAACAATATCTTGTGAAAAACTAGATCCATTACCAGAGAAATACAAGTGTATACCTGATGAATCACAGTGCTCTTTAGCAGCAAATTTAATCTGTAATGATGCACTCAATTTGACTAATCGTCTAGTTGTAATGTCAGAATGTAGCAACCCGTCCATGCGGAGCTTTATATTGGCACTCATTTAACTGAGGCATGAATTGAAGTCACCAATTTGCTTTTTTAATATCATATGGCAATTTTAATTTTGGCACCTAATTTTGACGTAGTTTTAATCTCTTAACGAAAATGTAGTCAAATTTAGTAAAATTTTAGCTATTTGATTTTCGGTATTTCTTGGAGACAGGGTTGGTCACATGGTGATTAACATGGTTACCAAATGACCTTGCATATAATCTCATGTAGATTGTTTAGAGATTGCGTCCCTTAATGAGCACAAGGACTGAGTAAAGTTAACTAATGTAACTTAGGCAAGTAAACAGTTTTGCTTTTGAATTCATGATAAATTCTGTGGTTGATGGTTCTGTGGTTTGTCCGCCTTGCTTTCATTACACAAACAAACTGCACCAGAGTTGAGTTGGAAGTCGTCAGGGGAAAAGAGAATTTTCTGTCTGGTTGTTTAGTCCATACCAAAGTTCAAAAGACGGCCTACTCAAACAGAACTAAACAGGGAAACACAAAATTGTTCAAACAGATGAGGTGAGGATGCACATGTGCTTTTTAAAATTTTTTTTTTTTTTTTTACTGAGGCTTGTCAGGAAGGTTTAGATTTGCTGAATACAGGTGCACTTTCCTAGTAGATCTCATTTTCATATTTACATGAAATTGGATGATGAATAACCTTCATCAGTTAGTCATTTTTCTTTTTCTTGTTTTTCCCTTTTTCAACAGATAATTCAACAATAATCAATGTTTTTTTATTGTACTTGTGTCTACAGGTATACATGATTGGATTTCTAGCTAGTTATTATTTGCATGAACAAATATTTCAAAAAAAAAAGACCATGGAAAAATACACAAATTAAACAATATATATATATACACACAATTTGTAATATACAGCAATTATTAATTATAAGAGATTGTGACACCTTAATCATATAATGTTAAGAGTGATTTGTTAAAAAGTTTCTGTGTAAATACATGTATAAGATAAATGACATCCTCCTACATCCCATTTGCACTTGTTTATTCATTAGATCACATGGTATACCCTCTCAGATTATCTTTATGTAGACAGAGACTGAAGACTTTGCCGCTAAATCCTCCAAAGCCTCGAACTTAGGAAAAAAAAATCTAATTTTTACTCCAAATCCTAGTGATCAATCTTTCCTCTCGCCCGTCTGTCTGTTATCTTCTCCCATTTGTCTGGGGTCTATTTTGTCCCATCCATCCACAAACCAGCCTATAAAGCTGACTTTTCTGACTGCCTCATTGCACAACATTGGGGCTCTCTCTGTCTAGCCTGAGGTCAGCTCAGGGAATGAGATGGCGTGGTGCAGATAGTGGAAAAATGTCACCCAAGAATGAAATATTGATGGACAGAAAGGCCTCGCCTCTTTCCCTTGCCCTCGGGCGTGGAGTGAGAGTCACGCAGTCGATGGGCAACCAAGAGGAAAGCCAAAACAAACACACTAATCTGCAGGAAAGGAGACCGACAGAGAGGAACACGGGAATACCACAATACTGCGCATGCTTCCTCTCTGAGGTATCGCTATCTTCTCTCTCCCTCTAAGCAAACCATAATCAGATTCCCTTGCACTCCACTTGATGCGGTTTATTTCCAACCAAGGCCTTCCAGGCTTAACATATGATCCCCTTCTGGCAAATAAGGAATCAATACAATGTAAATAAGGAGAGAGGAAATAAATCCGACCGTCTGAATTTGCATAATTAGATGCAAGGTAAAGCTAGGGTGAAACATCAGCCAGCCTTGTTTAAAATGGCACTGTCTGCTGGCTGTTTTAGTGAGCCTCAATTACAAAGCAGGAGAGACAGCAGAGAGAGATAGCATCCCTTTGTTACTGAACAGAAGTAGTGCTGTTGTTTGCCTCTGAACTCACAGAGATGTCATTAATGTCAAGTAAGAGAATAGGGGGGCGTTTTGTATAAATATATGTACAGCACCGTGAAGTAGAGGACGGGTAATGTAGGCAGTTTACCATACTGTCACTTGAGTAGTTGTATAATTCAAAAGTAATAAAGACTATGCTTCATTTATGCTATTTTTGTCCCTCCATGAAATATTCAAAATAATGAGGAGGCACTATACCGCCTTGTAAAAGCTGTGTGACGTGGGAAGAAAATCAAGCTTTATTAGAACAATTTACTTGTAATACTTTGCTTAGTAAATAGAACCAGCTTTTTTAGGTAAATATTAAACCATGTTGGTAGCCCATGCAGTGTCATTCACTGATAAAGGAATTAACAGAAACCCTACATCCAGCAGGAATAGTAGATATTGTAAATCACTCACCATTGATCCAATTAGCCTCAGGGTCATGGACCTTGAACTCAGGTTTAAAGAGATCCTCAACAGTCAGTTTGGTGTCACTTCCAGCTTGGTTGTCAGCTGTAAATACAAGCCATGGATTGTTAAGTTGGGCAAAATTTCTTTCTTTTTTTTTTTTTTTTTAGTAAAACAGTAAAACAGTTTTATCTTGAAAGCCAGTTTGCTTTCAAGCATGCACACAGTTCAAAATCAATCTCCATCATTAGTTTACCTTTGGATTCACTCTCACACCGCTGACATTCAGATGTTTTCTCAACATCAAAACATCAAAAACACAAAGTCTATCCTTAAGAGTATGACCCGATGGCCACAGAAAGTATCCTGGAGATACATCACCATGCATAAAACATGGGTAGGTGAGTACAGGTGCATTTACCAGGACAACTGATGCAGATAATGAAAAACACATTTTTGGCAATGCCTTTCTCTAACCCTGTGGTGTGGCTCTAAAGATGGCAATGTCTGCCTGTCTGTTAGACCACAGCTTTGGTCCAGACTGAAATATCTCTATTGGATGAATTCCTGTGAAATTTTGTACAGACAGCTACGATTCCAAGAGACTCCTATTCACTTTGGTTATGCCCCAACCTGTACTTCAGCGCCACTGTGAGGTTGACGTGCCTGGTTTTGAATTAAATGTCTCAAAGCTAGTTGGATGGATTGCCTTGAAATCTGGTACAGACGTCTATGTCTCCCTCAGAGTGAATTGTAGTTAGTCAGTTGTTTTCTCAGTAGTCAGTGGAGATGTAAACTGAGCTAAATGAAGACTCAAGTCAGATGATAATGTGAGTAGGTAATTGTTTGCGAACACATTAGCCATATATATTTTGTAAGAAGATAATAAAAGAGGGCTGTATCTGTCAGCTTTTTGTTTCTAATGTCCCCTAGTGGTCAAAAAATAAGAATGCAGCTTTAATGTTTATCCCATTATTTACTATAGCCAGTAAATAGCTATAATTTACACCAACTATTGGGAATAGCCACAATAACACCACATAAAGAAATCCATGTGAATGTGAACACATGGAAGATTTTTTCATTCCACAATGGCATTTCATATGTTCATTAACATGATCATTACTGGGCTGGAAAATCCTTAAGCTGTCCCAGCATTGCCACTGGAAATGTTTCATTTTTAATTATGAAATGTTATGCCTTTAGCAGACAGAGAACGAGCCAATTGTAAGCTGCTTCTGAATAGGACAGCTGCTGATCGTGAGCAGAATATGAGGGCCAAGTCATTTTGAATGTCAGCCATATTGGCTTTCCTTGATAACTCCACACAACATGTTTGTTTATGGAGGCAATGAAAGTCTAACCAACCATGGAATACACCAGGGGAGAGTGTGGCTGCATGGGCAGTGGGTTGTGATGATTTTACATCTGAGTAACACTGGGCGTTTTATCATAATTTTGTGAGGAAGTACACAGGATATAATAGTCTTAAAATAGCCAAAGAATACTGATCAACTAACTGGACTGAACAACACTGTGAGATATAGAGACACCAGGTAAAAGGTTTCCAGGATCTAACATGTCCACAAAATGGTTTTGAGGAGTGTATCACTGGCATAACAGTGGGTATTGGTGTTCATAGAATATATTTAAAGCTGTATTCATCTATTTGTTTTTGTTGTTGTTTTCAATTTTTGGGCTACTTAGGGGCAGAACTGGTACAATCTAGAAATCACACACATTTCACATAGCATGGTAGAGTATGGGCTCAATTGCTTTGGCACATTTCTTTTGGCACATTTTTAAAGTTCTCAGCACTGAAGATGCATTTCCCAAAACAGCTCCTGTGTGCAGCAAAACACTATAGTTAACCTGCAAAAGGCTGTAACTCATCCAAAACGTTTACTTCATGTTTCAAAACTAAGTTCATGTGTCAGTTGTGTGAGGGCCATTGTCACCAAAATGACACATTCCTTTGACATTGTGTAAAACCAAGGTGGTCAAAATGTTTAAATGTTTTGTCAGAATAACAATGGACTCTGTTATTTTTCTGAAGCTAACTGACTGCTATTGTGTATCAAACTGAATACTCTGCACCCGGCAATCAGCTTCTGCAATTGTAAGGCCATGTTTGATTACATGGTCCAAATATAATGTGTCATCTGTGTCTTTGCACACTTCTGCATCTCCCTCTATTCTCCTGTCTTCCCCTTGCTACCCAGCCATGCATCCAAGACTCCTCTTTCTCTTTCTTTTTCTCTTCCATGGGCAGGCTGTTGCCTCCGTCCAGTGTTTATCTGAGCAGGCTCCTCCATGTTCATGAAGATGTTCACAGATGTTCACTCCATGCTCTGTTGCACTTAAGCTCTATAAATGTGTTTTACAATACCCATACCCATGACTTACACCTGTAAGCTAACTGAACAGCACTTACAGTTAAATGGACAATTCTGCATGTGATGACTTATGCAATGAAAAAAATCTAACACAGTAAAACCATTCGCCTGAGAAGAAGCATAATCTATTTTGATCACAAAGACATAAACAACCAATTATAGTTCATATTATAGACAACTGTACTTACTTATTTGGCTAAATGTGCTAAAACATTTGAAAATGGTAACAAAGAATGAGAAATGCTCTTCCTCTTGTGAGAATTTCACATATTGTTTTGACAACTTCAAATGAAAATTGAGCCAAAACAACTGAGAAAAGCTGTCAAGTTGATACGGCTATCATGCTAGCAAATTATCATCTATTTACACATCCAGTAGGAAGAGACCTATGTTGGTGTTCATTTGGAGTTTCTGTCAACCTGACAGAACATTTTGGTCTACCAACTCTCAAAGGAAATTTCTGGCTCTTAAGCTCTCTCTAACTGTCTAGCATTTGGTGCTAAGCAGGTATGTGATTTTTTTTTTTTTTTGCTGAAAACAGCTAGAAACAGGGTTGATGAGAGTGGTCAAACTGAACCAGCCCTCAAAAATAAACAAAAAGAGCAAGCTGAAAGATGCTAACATGCAGGGCTTAGACAAACTGCAGATCTGGTGATAATTCTTAGTGGGTTCATCACAATGAGTGGCCCCTTTCACATTACACAGTCATTTGATCCATTGCACATTTAAGAATATTGATTAGTGCAGCTTTAAGCTGGACACCATCCAGACATCCGCAGTGGAGAGAAGTGCTGGAGAAAAGCCACCACTCTCTGTTTAATGGGATGAAAACTCAATTTGGCATATTCTTCTGCTCTCATCCTCAGCTTCAATATTTTTCAAATATTTTGGAGGAAGGCTGTAATATACCCTCTTCAGGTGAAGGATAATCTTTTCATCCATGGGAATTTAAGAATTTTAACATATTTAGACTCTGTGTGTACTCTGTGTGTTGATACTTGATGAAGTCAACTGCTAAATCCTCACAACTGCATTCAGTTTTTTAGTCACTTGGGAGCAGCAAACTGGCTGAACAAGTTAAAAGATTCTGTGTGGGTTTGTATCAGCTACCCCTTTCACATTACACATAGTCATTTTATCCACTGATAAAACTGTACATTTCCTAATATGCAACATTATTTTCATATGCTTCCACATTGTACATTCAGTTGTTTTGGGACAGTGTCTTGGATGTTTAGACAGGTGCGTGTGGACACAGATGTAAAGACAGGGATTCCGGGACTAAAGTAAACACAGGACCTCTAAAACAAGAGCGAACGATCACAACTGAGCGTTACCTGGCGTGAGGAGGATGACTGACATGGTGATGAGGGAGCAGACCACCAAGATGACCAGCAGAGCGATGGCAATCCCCTTCCAGTTCCTCTGAGGAGGACTCACCCCACCAAGGTCCTGTTGAAATGGAGAAATATGGAGGTCAGATGGAAACAAGGAAACAGAATAATATCCAAGTGG
Organism: Euthynnus affinis; assembly: GCA_029490765.1. NCBI lineage: Eukaryota > Metazoa > Chordata > Actinopteri > Scombriformes > Scombridae > Euthynnus > Euthynnus affinis. The sequence goes on from CM055850.1 coordinate 27,858,808, forward strand.
TCGGTATATTTTTATGAAGCACAAAAGGACACAAAGAAACAGTCTGGGCAAGATGTACACAATACTCTTAGTCATCATTTGACCCATTCTGACATTTGAGAGTAGTAAAAATAAATTAATTTAAGGCTTTTCCTAAAGTGACCAGCATTATATAAAACTAGAAATATTTCCTAAAATATATTTTTGTGGAGCTGTTATAAAATTTTATACAGAGAGGGCATGGATAGAGTGGATGGAGTGCTCTGACGGAGTAAGGACATGGCGAGTTAGAAGAGGAAGTATCAGATGAGGACACCAACACAATCTGTCGATCTTCAGCAGCATGTCTGCAGGCAGGATGGCAGCAGGAAATGTTATACTCCACCAACTACAAGACTGCAATGATTGTGCACTTTCAGAGATATAGAAAAGAGTGCATGTGTTTTTGTTTTTTTTTATCATATAGCAACGCAGGAAGAGTCGATTGATGGTTGTCGCAGTTATGAAACCCGCCATTCAAAAATGTGGCTGCACACTTCACGTTCAATAAAACCCATTGAAATTGAAACCCCATTATGGCTGTTATCTTCTCAGGTTTTAGGTCATATGAGACCACAATATAGTATGATGGAGACTGTTTTTTTCCTCCATAAACAAACCTAAAGAATGCACTCTCCCTGCTCTCTGAAACATTAACGAAGGATTAATCATCCATTTATGAATGACTGATACAGTATTTATGAATGCCAAATACATTTGTGGTTGTAAATTTGCAATAGAGACTAATTACGAGGGGATACGTGGGCTGGGACTGAAATCACCCAGTCCATACTGTGAAGAGAGAGGTTATTAACATAATCCATCCCATTATTTCTCACAGTTAGTAGTGTATATTTTTGTTCCTGACAATGTTATGGTGTCTTACTTGAAATCTATATATTGGCAGTTGAGTAAATTTGTGTAGGAGCTGGAGCAGGCACTAGCATTTGCATGGAGGATTTGTTACTGTCAGGTATGTTTCGCTGTATATGTGGTTTTATTCCATGTTGAACATTTTGCCACAATCGCCCCTTTTGTATAGTTCTCCTGAGGGAGAGGAGCTGCAGCGGGCAGTATTATTTACATGGAGCTTCTGCTTTACTATTTGTCACTGTCAGAATAAACTGAGATCAACCACTAAGATATTCTTATGTCATCTTCCTCTCTAACCAACGAAACCCAGAAGCCCACCAGTTACACAACCAACGCCCTCACACCAGAGAACCATGTAATGGCAGTTGACATCAAACTTTAAAAAGCTAGATGTCGAGTGTTTGTGATTGTCCAGAGCTAAATATAACGGCTGAATCCTTTTATAGGCGTGGAAATGCGGCTCCATCCTGATGATCACATACTGTACACAGCTCATACAGCAGTGCTGCATATTGGCATGGGTCACACAGAGGCTTTGAATCCAATCCCCCGCAACAAAAAGGGATGAAGGGCTTTGCATGAGCCGCACTGTAAGGCCAAAAAAAAAAAAAGTTTGTGTTTCTGAGCTGAAATGTATTTGCTCAGTTCAATCACTGCTTGGCCAACCTTTCTTTCAAATTACACCTTCTGACCTGTGGAAAACACATATTCTCTGCGGGGGCCAGAAGTCACACCTTCTGCAGCTGAGTTAGGTGTTGCGTGTTATGACCCTCAAACCGAGATCCTGCTATATCTTTAGCAGATAAAGAATACAGCAGGTATTTGCATTCAAGGGCTCCATCGGTCAAACTGGCTGCCGAAAGGCTTGGTTTGAGCTATCTAATACTTTGTGTGATATTATCAACAGTGAAATAGCTATCCAGGAGAGTTTGTGAAGCTCTTGGCTGCAACTTCATCTCTGAGTCCTGGTATTAGAGGGTCTTAAACTGGGTCTCCCATCGCATCTGCTGGCACTGATAAGGTGAATTAAACCTCCCCCCTATAAATTTTTTTTCTTTCTGCAGCTCCTCCTGGCCTCAATTACCCACAAAACCCTGCAGGTGAAATGCAGTGATTACTGGCCACTACTATACTACACCTTGATTGGCTGGAGGGGAGGGGAGACCAAATTAACTAATTAGAACTAGGTTCCGCTTTTAAAAAGAAGATTCCTTCACTTCCCCTTCAGATTTTCTCATTCAGAAATCCATTTGCTAAGCACTTGACATGGTGGTTTTAAAGCAGTTTAGCCGACTTATTCATCTGACAGTCTAATGTCACATCTACTGGCTGATGAGCCAATCATGACTGAACTACCTCCAGTTATTTCTCATGTCCCACAAAGCAGCAAATAGAGTCAACAGAGCAACCAGCCACAACTGGGAAGCGTACATATAGTGGTTATAGTGGCTACAGTGGCTCAAGACAGTACTCCTTCCCCCTTTTTGGCTGAAGCATTGCTCGGGAACAAATTAGGAAATCTGATTAATTATCAGGTTACTGTAATTGTTCTGGGCACCTAAACTGTTGCTGTCACATGCTGCTGTTGTGATCATACCTGCCCACTTTTCTGTTTTTTTTCTTCTCGATTCTTCCTGCATTTCATCGAGCTTCATGACACGTTCCTTTTTTTGAGTTTCTGCCTATGAACTCCTGCGACTTCCTGAAGCCAAGAGCAACTTAAAAAGTTAATGCTGCATTAACGGAGCAGTCAGTCTTCTTGTGCGTTTGACAGACTGAAGTATGCAAAGTAGATTCATACGCTGCACAATCTTTTCAAAGCTTTTTGTCTCTTAAGTACCTATCCAGCTGGAAAGAAGACTTCCTCTCATCCTACAGTACATACCATGAAGAAAATCATGAAACACATACAGTTATTTTCTTCTTTCTCGTTCTAATTTGTGGTTCTGTGGCATCAGTAGAAACCATAATGTAATATCAATAATGAAGACATCTATGGCAATAAATGACATTGTGTTAGTGTAATAAATTGCAGTAATTATCTACTGCTTTTCTTCTAACGTGGAGCTGTATGACCTTTCCAGCACATGTTGGCTAAAATATGTTAAAATTGATTTACCTTGTAGCAATTTGGTGGTTTTGTAAACGATATAATGTTCATATTGAGTGTTGCATATTACAGCGACACAAGAAGTAGTTCTAGGAAACCTGGTTTCAAAGCTTCACCCAGTAAACGGGTGAATTATTTAGTGCTTAGTGAGTATGAGTGTCTCCATATCTTTTGTTAAAGTTGGAAGTAGTAATGAATTTACTTTAATGAATTCACTGCCCCTCAAAATGTCTGAGCATGTCCCCGAGCCACAACCCAAATCTACCAGAATTTAGGCTTTTTAATATACATTTTATGGTGGACATAAAAGGGCAACTCAGGCATTGTGCCTCAAAATATATGGACCTTCTTAACACAATAAAGAAGTTCCCTGTCCTCATGACCATGGACTCACATTACACAGATGCAGTGTTACATCATTTACAGCCCCCGTTGGACTCATAAGACTTATCTGTTATCAGGACTTGGGCCGCTGCTCGTTTCATTAATACCACAAAAGGCTGATGTGTCCTTGAAAACTGACGGCAACTCTAAATCGCCCTTGTGCCTCCATGCATGAGATTCTTTCTCCCTCTCTTTTGCACTCTCCCTCAATCTAATTTTGTCACCAATTTCCTATTTAGCCACTTTTGAATAATCATCCTCAAATTTATTAACTCAATTATGTGCAATAATAGAACCAGTAAGAGAATTTTGACCCGCTGAGTCTCTCTATTTCCATCATTAGGACTGTCGAAGCATAGAAATGGCCCTGATAAACGGTTAGCCTACAAGAAGGAATGAGACAGTGACTGGGTTTTATCACAATCATTAGACCCTCATCAGAGGAAATAGGCTACATTTCTCACTAAAACTATGTAGACTATAGAACAGACCAGGACTACGACAAGCCAAAAAAACACGTATTGCCAGAACCTTCACTGTCTAACATTAACACGATTCCCTCAAGCACGTTTAATCTTTAAAAATCGAAAAATGATGAATATGATGTCATCTCAACTACTACGCCACATCTGACCACATCCAACACAACCCATAAGACGTATAACTGAAATCAACCCACACTTAAAATAAAAAAACAACAGTATAGGTTGAAAATTCAGCCAGCAAAAACAACCTATGATTACGTTTGAGTGACAGACGACATCTAGCTCCATAATTCAAGATGGCGTTTTGAGCGAGTGGATGGCTAGATGGATAGATGGTAAAAAGTGGACTTAGCTGCCGGAAACTGCTGTTTGCCTCCTGTTTCCAACCACAAGTGTCACGTTTCCAATCTCGAGTCTGGACAGTTTTTTTAAAAACCATAACTACGATTGTCCTGGTGTTTACTGATGCCATGACGACAAAGGCCTGCCTAACTTTAAGGAATTAATAACTTTAACCCACACCATATTTCAAGCGATCAATTTGACTCAAACTATGACCTTTCCCTTTACCTTGTTTTTCTTTTTCTAACCAGACCGTAACCACAGCATTGTCAAACTGTAAAACAACATTATTTTTAACAGTGATTTGTAACAGTTTCGGAAAGCGCTGACAGAGGCGGCATATTAGAAAATGCCCCTATGGGTCGTTCAGGAGTGCATAGTACAATCGATCTATGTTGTCGTTTAATTATGCAGCATATTAGAAAACACTCCTATGGGTCATTCTGGAGTGCGTGGTACAATCGACCTACGTGGTTGTTTAATTATGAGGATGTGTTGCTGAAATTAGTTCTCTAAGAGCACACTTTTTTTCCTCTCCTGGGTTGTCATTTTTGCATTTGATTTTGTGTCAGCATGTCATTCATTTTCAAAATGTGCTCGTTCACTTCGCACAAAGGTGAGAGTCTGTGCTACAAGGGGACACATGGGGCTATAAATAAACTCCTGACAGCCTGGGCGGCAGGAACAAGAAAGCCTGAGCTTTTATTTTTCTGTATCTGAAAGTAAAAGTACGAGGACAAAGCCCTACTGTATTCCTATAAAGCACCTCTTTATCTATCCATTCTCTGCTATGACTTTTTAGCATATCCAAGATAACAAAAAGGAGACCTCTAAATGTCTGAGCAGTTACTGTACTGGTTCCACGCTTTGCCATCTATGTGCTGATATCAGTGAGTGTGGAAATTATCAACTGTCAGCGACATTGCTGTATATATAATGTCTGCTTTACACATGGCAGAGTCTTTGTTAAAATGCTTAGGTTACCATGTCATATCCACAGTCATTGCATAATTGCATACATCTAAATGTCAGAGCGAAATGTCAATCTAAGAAAAGTCTGGAAAGCAACGCCTGGTGCTTACAGTTCACCCAGCTGGATCAACCTACTGACTGAGTGCAAGTAACACCTTTTAGGTAATCTGGTTGCATCAATTATTATTTTTAATTTTTGTTTTATGGTTTATTTTACACAGACAGTGTGCAATGCATGTAATGTACCAGATATAGCTAAAAGCTCATTTCCATTCCCAATGGTGCCCTCATTGGGTGGAGACGCAAGTTGCCAATGATTAATACTTTGATAACAGACGTGATAAATCTCTTTAATCTAAAATATTTTACTTTAAGTTGAAGAAATACTCAGACATGTTGGGAGATACACTTGTTTTCTCTCTTACTGGAATTAGATGGAAAGATTGATATCATCTTCATCTCTGTGTGTTCAGTTCAGAAAAAAAAAGATGTGATGTTTAGCCTGTGGAAGCACAAATACTGGAACCAAGGTCAAACCATTAGCTTGTTCTGTCCTCCAACAAATCCAAAGCTATTTGTACATAGGCTTTTTGTGTGTTTTACACATATAGTCTACTGTAGAATGACAATAAATGAGACAATCACCTCTCCATCATCTCTCAAACGGCAGTAATAACTGAGTAGCTTTCTACCACTATATTATTAAAGCACAGTCAGGGTGCTACTTCCTTTAGGAAGAAAAGGTTGTTTATCACTTTAAAGATCATTGTTGTATTGCAAAGGGATTTTATTAGTTTTACGGAGGAGAGATGCTTCCATTTTATTAGATGTACCAACTCCGAGACACGTGTGCTCCAAACTTTGTTGTTTTTTTTTTGCACTGGGAAAAGTGAAGTGTAATGTCCACAAGCAGCTGTCATACAAATCTCCCTCCGTCTATATATTTTGTTGTCTTATTGATCAAGGCCCCCAGTTTCAAAATGAGCTTTCTCGTTTCGCCATCGGCACATACAGAGTTACAGTGCACAGTGTTGTTTTTTTTTTTTCCTTACCCCCCTGTTACTTGAAAACAACCACTTTTTGTCCAGTAAATTTGTGATATCTCTCAGGCTGGTGTAAACAGTTTGTCTGGCTGCTGTTCCCTGAGGTGCTGACAGTGCTGCCGGTTGTGAGGACAGTGACGCCATTACAGAGGACGTAGCTTGTGTGAATTGAACAAATGGACACTTCAGTTGTACTTACACACCGGTGACACCTCACTTTATCCCATCCCTGCCGAGGGTCTCCACCACTCTGACTAGGAGGGTTATACAAATTAGGACATCCAAGTGCTTGTGTTGAAACTCAGCATCCTGACAGAACACATCAATGCAACACCCTGCATCTTCTTGCCTCCTGTTTTACTTCCATCACTCAGTATTACTATTCATTTAAGCCAGACTATTAGAGCCTTCTTTTAATTAAACTGACTCTGGCTGTAATGCTACCCCTGGCTTTCACTGGAACAAATACCATCACACTCCATCAACACAATCAATTATTCATCAGGTCCAGTAGACCACGGAAAATAGCAGGACACATTTGTGTGAGGGGAAGCATTGAGAGGCATAGGTGGGTGAACAGTGATGATGGTGTGGATCCATGCATGAATTCCCCGCAGGACATGCCTGGCACCACTACTGGTAACAAAGGGATATTCAGGGCGTGCACAAAAGCAGATTTGCAGTGAGGAAGTAAACGCGGGTTTGCCCTCTGAATTTGTTTGACCCGCATCTCTCTGAAAAAACAACAATTCATAATTTAAAGGGATACCCCTGCAATGTTAGTATTGTACTTCCTTCTGAGTTGGGGGGCTTGCGAAGGTCAGATTGTAAAAACATTGCTCAAACTTGAAGCAAGAAAGGCCGACATATCCTCACTTTTGGCCATTAAGATAAAACACTTGATCCTCAACTTCCCACAATGCAACTTGATAGTGTAACTTTGTAACAACCTTCATGGCCTGTAAATGCCCACATCTTTCAAACACCATGACCCCAGTTTGCAGTGCAGGCTGTCAGAATTACAAACTGGGGACTGACTACATTATCAGGCTTTCATAACCACAGAAGACGTGATACAATATTATTTTTAGGCTAAATAGTACTCCCCATGAGTGCTTTTTAGGAGTAAAACTGGCAGAGTGGCCCATTAAGTATTATTTGCACATATGAAATCTATTTGTCTACTATTTCAGTTAAACAGTATAGCAGAATAGTAGTAATGATTAAATAACATTTTCAATAATCAATGTCTAGAAGGCAACTGTGGCATAAAGCAGTATAGCAGACGATGGAGGAAAAACTCCCCTGATTGCTGCAAAGCGGTCCCTCTGCAATCACAGGGCTTAGCTGTAAGCCAACAGAAGTCATTTTCTATAATCACATCATCTGTCTTTGAAATAGCAAGAATGTCCCACAAAACAGAGAGAAAACAATTTAATGTAAAAAAATGACTTACATTATTACAGGACGACTATAATGAGAGTGCACAGGAAGCAGAACTGGAGAGAGGGGGACTGACGGAAAATGTATATTTATGCTATATAATTACACTACTTATATGCCTTATCATATATATTATATGATGATTATGCATTTGACTTGTGCAGTGTTACTGTGAACGTTTTTAAAGGTGTGAACTCCCTGATTTTTTTTAGTTTGGGAATGTGGATGCTGTCTGGCACTGTAACAAAATTTGGAAGCAAAATGCAACCTTTTATACTTTTGAGGGAAGTGCACTGTTAGTCCCACCATCCTCCCCCTCAGCTGGAGACAATGAATGAGCCCGGTCTGTAATAAAAAAGCACCACAGATGTTCGGTGCGTTTCAAACAGCTCTCGCCTGCTGCACGTTAATCTTCACAGTGCTTTCAACTGTTGCCGGGTGTTATTTTTTGTTGCTGACTTCCCCTTCGCATGAAAGCTACAGGTGATCTCAATAATAATCTATAGAACCCTTACATGAAGGCATGTGTATATACAGTAGAGCAACGCAAACAGACAGACTGATTAAATGCATCAATTGTCAGTAAAAATGTAAAAACTAATCCACATTTCAGCTTTAATATGCCTCCTCTGCACAAACTAAATCCTAAACGCATGCTGGCATACATCTAATTTGGAAAGAGGCAGAGAGTGAGAAGGATGAGACATTATGTAAAATTAGAATGCTAATGGCGCCTCTGAGATGTTTGATTAAGACCTGCCGTCTTCATCAAACCTCTGCTAATAAGCTTATCCCTTCCCACCGTACCGTGCGCGCGTTTGTGTTTCGTGGATGTGCAGTAAGCTTACTGTTTGGCGGAGTCAGGCTATTTATAGAGCTGTGAGCTTACCCTCACCTGGACTCTGACCTTGGAGAGCGTGACAAATGACAAGCAGCATTTCAGCAGAAGCAGAGCCATTTTAACAATGACAGCAGGTCGGAGAGGGAGGGAAAAAAAAATAATGCCATCTGTATGAGCTTATTTTTGTTTACCCATGAAATACCATTTCTCTCTGCCTCATGAATCATTGACAGCCACAGCCAAAGCCATGCTGCGGTCTGGAGGCTTAACATCTGAAATTGATCCACTGGCTAATAGGAAATGGCAAGCTTAGCTACATGTTGTCATCTTATTGTATTTAGCATTATCAGCCTTGTCCTGAAGGACACTGCCACTGGCCTTTGGTCCATGTGAGATAATTTTCAATTAGTCACTGTCCTTGCCATATTGGTTTCAGATACTAGAGGTTGTTGACTCACACAGCGAGTGCAGTGGTATTACTGTTTATTAATATGCATGCTGAGATTAGCAATGCAGGGGTGGTGGAATCACAACATGAGGCACTGCAGGGATGTCGTTGGGGATATATTTCATATACTTCATATCTTTTTGTGCTTCCAATGCGAAACTGGTAGAAATAAAGAATGCAAAGGTATTTTGGAAGCGCAGCCAGCTACATACACCCGTTGCTGGGTTTCTTAATCACTTCTCTCCATGGCGTCACACATTTTTCACAAAATTTCCTGATGGCTACATGCAAAAAGTTGAAGCCCCTATGTGAATATCTGTGGGACTGTTTTACTCTAAATTTGATATTGGTGCTATCAGTTTCCTCAAATGTACGTGTTAAACTGAAAAATCCTGATTCCCGTGAGAGTAGATTGACCTCTTCAGTTTGAACAGATGACATCTTAAAACAAACTGCATTTCTGTCTATTTCACGGAGTTTCTTTTGATGCTGCACGCCATTTAATGAAAAATAAGTTATGTTATTATCCATAAATCCAAAAGCTCTACAAAAAAAAAAAAAAACCCTTCACATTATCTGTACCTGCTGACTCTCTGATTATGCACATTAATTGCCCAATCTTGCCAGCACCAAGCCTCAGATGGAGGCAATAATGTAAAAAAAGGAGTCTAAGATGAGGGCTGTAGCCTTCAGGCCTTTTTGTCACAAAAATTATAGTTTTTCGTTGGTGGAAACTGCAATGTTGCAATGATCTCTCCTAGCGTCCTTCCTTCCCTGTCATTTGGAAAGAACCGCGGCATTTAAGCACCTCTCCTCATCTGTTTTTTGCAGTAAAATTGTGAAGGGACATACCAGTGAAAGAATATACCTTGTTATATTAGATAAACTGTAGCTGTGCACGCTTCCTTGGGGATATGTATGTAACAGTCTCTGGCATATTAGAAAAGCATCTCTGCATATCAAATAAATACTGCTGAACCATCAGTCGCTATGCCCCCAAGATGGCTCAACCTTCACCTGTGTTAAGCAAATGCCTTGAATAGCTCAAACTGAGTGAAGAAACATATGAAAAAGAAATGAAAAGTAAAGCAGTTGATTTCCAATCGAACTTCAAACTTCAAACTGCAAAGTTAAGCCTGTACTGTATATATGTGAGTTATATATATGTATATTTTTTATATATTGTAATAATGCTCATGCTACTGTGCTTATAAATAGGCTTACTTATCAACAGAAGTGACATGCTGTATACATGCCCACATATTATTTACATTGAGTTGAGATGGCAGAAACATTCATACTTTACATGTTCAGCAAATTACGAGACAAGTTGATGCTTTTATATTTCTTGCGATGTAAATGTCGCATCAATCAGGTAGTAATTATGAAGCTCAGCCAAAGTTCAATCAAGAAGACACATCTTCATGTTTACTTATTCATTTACACAATCTCGCATTCTCTCTCTCTCACTCTCTTTCTTTTCCCCGCTGAGGGTGTTCACTGGGCGTTCCTTCGACTGTGAACCCATCCGAGTCCTTCCAGATCTTCAGCCACCGCTCTCACCTCTTCCCCCACCGCAAGTGTCTAGACTGCATCGAGGGGATATCCCTTTAAAGCTCACGGCGTGACCTCCCCCCTTTAATTTGATGATGTCATGAGAGGGTCTAATCGCCAAAGACTCCTCACATATTTCCTCAACTTTTCATATTGTGCGCACCACATCGAATGAATTTAATTACGCCTCTCCTTCAATTAAGTCTCTCCTGGCTGAAATATTATATTACATTATTTTCCCAGATGTGGGATTTGCATGTGGAAATTATGCAAATGTATCTGTGAGGTTGGGTTGCTGAGGGAGTACGAACATAAAGGATAAAAAAAAAAGAGATCATTTAGTAACATCAGTTTTAAATGTTTATCTACAGTAGCAGTGAATAATAGGTGAGCGAAAATCTATGATACCATAATCATGCACTTTAGATTCCTGTAAGAACAGCAATAGACGGAGGCAGTCCATAAAAGAGGCAGAGGCATTTACTTGGAGATTTGTCATGAATTTTTACATTGTTTAAATGTTGCCTGAAGAGATTTTATTATTATTTCTCGTATTAAGCTTTGTTAATGGCAGCCTAGGTGAAATCACTGATGTAGAAAAAGGGAGCAATGTCTGATTTTATTATACAAACAAAGACCGGGGCAGAATTTAATAAAATATATTCATCCACATTAGCCCATTATAGTGGATAAATCTAAGCTCAAACCTCCTACAGTCTTTGAGGGACACAGGACAGTAAAGTGAATCCTAATAATCAGCTTTTACCTGAATTTTCTCTGCACATTTAAATGCAATTTTAAATGATTTACATGGTGGGCGCCAAAGTCTTTGTCTCTCCCCTGCAGTCAAATGTCTGATTTGAATGCAATTAGACACAGTTGACTGCACTCTGGCATATTACACTGCAGGCTGTGGATAAGATTCTAGCCATTTCCTCCCAACTCAAAAAAAAAAAATGCATCTTATTTATCAAGAGAAATAAAATTGAACCTGAGAACCTGACTACAACGGCAATAAAACAAAGAAGCTCATTGACATGGAGTTGAATGTGTCTGTGTGGAAGGCAGGAAATTGTCTCTCTGTGTGTGGTTGAAAAGTGGCGCTGTGTGCTTCTTATACCTATAGGGTGACATTGGATGATTCAGCAGGCACTGAGCTATAAAATTGCTAGTTGAGAGGGAATTAGTGGGGATGGAGAGGTGGAGAGGGAAGGACAGCACAGTTGGGAGTCGGATGAAGAGGTGTGCCTCAGCAATTGATTTGATCGTCTCACCATCAGTGATGTTGACAGTGCCTTTCCCCTTGGTGATTATGAAGGTTGGTGTCTTGACAACAGTGCGCAGAAAGGGCAAAAAAATTACTCCGTGTTGCAATAAAAACTAAAGACAATGGCTGGAGTGCAAGCACAGAATGACACAACTGTTACCCTTTTTTTAATTGGATTAAACTATTAAACCATGTCTCTTACATACCCTGGGGCTAAATCTCTCTATTGCCATTAATTAAGCAGTTAGCACAGTATTCACGTCTATTTGTTGTGTCCTGACCGCAGCTACGACAGTCAGACGTGATATATTGGATCATAGATCTAATACATCACAGTGCAATACATCAACACATCAATACATCATGTAGAATACCGTGGAAACTGCTGTTTCTGTGACATGACTTTAGTCATTCAGTTGTAGAGGATATTTGACTTCATTACTGGGTTACTGTATGAAGGTCTCATTGAGAAGAAGACATTCGACTGGCTTGACTTAAGCAAAGATAAATGGACATGTTATTTAGTCAGGAGTGATGAACTTGTTGATGAAGTTATTTCTTTTGACTCTAAACTTAAACAGTCTGAGTGAGTGACGACCTTTTTGCAGGACAAATGAAGTGTTGTGTTGCTCAGTACAAAATGATGTCGAGATTGTCAAAATAAACCGGGCACGGACGCGGCGCAACACGTCCATCGCAGCATGGCTGCAGCAGAGGGCATCCATCATAATCAACTGCAGTTGCTACACTGACCATTGATCTATTTTTTTTCTCTATGCACAACAAGGTAAAAAGGTAAAAAACTACATAGAACTGTGTAAAAAACTAGTACAAACTGTTTAAAAATGGTTAAAATAAATACCTCATTGCAACAGAGGCAATGTGAGGCAGCAATAAATCAATTCAATGTATGAGCCTGTAGTTAAAATGATCTATTTAATTAATTCAGTACCAGTTAATATAGCCTACACTTTCAAACCCTGCACGGCCAACTGCATTATCACTTGGAAAAACTCAATATGCACGCAGTGATGGAGATGGCGTCTGTGTAGCGGGTAGAAAATCCAGCTCCGCCCCGCCTACGTGACACGTCGCATCCGTGCCTGGTGTATTTCAGCTGTTAGTGTTTTCAGGGCTGCAACAGGGCTTAAGCAAAAAGAAAAAATGTTAAAAAAGAGAAAAGTTAGTGACATTTTTGGATGTTAATCTTGTCTGATGAAATGACTCATGAAATGTCGGATGCAAAAACGAATTAACAAAAGTGTGTTTGTCTGGTTAATTGAAAACACCAAGGATGAGAACATGCTTTCACAGTCAGTGCAGGATTCAGGGCAATACGAGAGAGTGAACAGAAAACCGTTATGAGTTTTTTTTTTTTAAATGCTTTCAAATCATTAGTGACAATGTTGTGAAATGAATTCTGTGGAGTAACAATAATAAGTAAGGAATTCCATTAAATAGTACAGATTTGATTATGTTTGGGCTCGTTGCGGTTAAAGGACTGGTATGATGGAAAAACAAGACAAGTGAGCTCTGGGATGGATTAGGGCGATGCTAGGAGCCCTGCTGTGCGGTAAAATTACTCAATTCTATCTCAGTCTTTTTAAGTTATTTGAAATTTTGAAATTCGCAGCTCAAGAGCGAGCCGTGTTGTTGATGTTTACTTTGTAAGGAAACTTCTTACCATCCTGAAACATCCTGTTGAAATGTGAACTATGCAACAGTAGAGCAGTTTATCAACTGCTATCTTATATCCAGCTGCAGCCGTTACCCCAGGAAAAGAAGCAGCATAAGAGAAAATGCATTACTCTGATTGGCCTGGGGGTGTGGCCTCCACCTTTACGCCCAGTAGGTGCTGATTAATATTGAGATTATTGATGAGATTTCATGTAAATAGCTTCCAAAACAGCCTGCTGGAGGACAGAGGGGGATCTGGGCTATAAGGAAAGATGGGTTTAGAGAAATCTAAACAGCTTTTGGTGAGTAAAATATCACAGATGTGCTTAAAATAGACTCAGTATTTATAAAAATAAGTCAAAAAGGCCATAATATTAGATCTTTAAGCACTTGGGAGGGTGTGTCGTTGCTGCGCGGAGCAGTTAGCATTAGATATTTGCAATCAGGTTGTCATTCACTGTTCTTGAAGCAGTAGATCACTTAAGCACCAAAGAAATTGCAGATCTACGAATGGAGCGCTACAGCAAACAATCAGACAGGCCAATAAGATAGATAGATAGATAGATAGATAGATAGATAGATAGATAGATGAGTCTTTCATTATCTACCCCTGGGAGTGAAATCGATCCCGTGTTTGCCAGAAACACTCCTGCACTTCATCTGAGCTGAGCTGATGAACTATAGCGGTGAATTAAAATCCTGGCATGAGCCACCTTGTCAATATTAATGAGACCAATATTCATGCAAAAAAAACTAAAAATAGTCTCTATAGTTTAACATTTGGGAGACTGTGTGCCAGTGGCATACAGTGCATGGGATATACAGCATTGGCAGGTAAATATGAGACCAATACCAGTTGGATAGTATGTGTCTTAAAACTTTACAAATGGGCAGCTGATAGTCACGTGCATCAGGATTTCAGTGCACATGTCAACATAAACTGCACACAGAAAGCTCAGTCTGCATGTCTGTAATGCTTTGCATCAAAGAATATAAAAAGGGAGAATTTCCATCAGTGATCCTGAGACTCTTTGCTTATTGTTGTTGCAATAGTTCTTTTTGTTGTTGTTGATGTCCAGCAGATCGTTTTGTGGTTACTCTGAAGGGCTGTCTATCCTGAATTTCAACTGAGCAACCGAGGCAAATTTATGGCATCTCAATTAGAGCTGATATTTTTTTCCTGGAGAAAGTTGCCCGAAGCAACGCTGAGTTTATTAAACATTTTTTGAAGCCAGCAAGGAAAAAAAAAAACCAAAAAAAACATGCATCTACAAAGAGTTCACCGGCACAAAAAGTCCCAAAGATGGTTCTCAATAGAAGATACCATGGGGTTACTCCTGGACCCATCAAATTTGAGTGGATTAAGGTAGCTGAGCTGTGTGTTTTCATTTCACATACACATGCACTTACAAGCTATCCACTGTTATCACACACACACACACAACCACACACACACACACACACACACACAAGGTCTGACTGTTCCTCCTTCCTAATTCCTGTTATCTCAGCTCTGGCTGCAGTCTGTCCCCTGTCTGTGTCACACCTGATGACTCAAACTTTGTAATTGCCTTTTAATCCTTTCCAGGATAGAACATGTGTCAGAGTCGGTTAATTTGGGGCACCGTTCGCCTCAGGATACAGAAGAAAGCTTATGACACGAAGGTCGCCAGTGTGAATCACCACCCGGGCTGGGACAATTTGGTCAGAAGAAGTCAACACGGGGGAGAGTAGCGGTCTCCTCTCTGTCAGCAACTATCTGTCAAGAACTTTCGAGCAATGCGTTTCACTAAGATTCGTCCGGCATAATCAGAAGGCAGAAGGAGGTGATTCAATTTGAGACTGACAAAGCATTTTTTTAAAAAATCTAATCTAAATCCACAGCAAAGTATATGCTCCATGTCCTGCGAGTACGAATGATATTTCACTGCATTGTTTGGGAAACGCATTTGTGATATGCACTCTGTGACCTCAGCATTCAGACGGAGATGAGTGCAGATGTGGGCTAAACATTTATTGGGATGACCTTAAGCCACATTCATACAAACACAAATCCTGAATTCAAAAGGACCGCTAGAGTATTTACCACAAACCTCCTGCCTACAGGCACTTTTCAGTTCTGTCTCCTAAAATTCCAATCATCTCATGCCCTTTCTTTCTCAATTTATTTCTTTCTTTCCCCCTCCCGGAATCAATGAATGCAACTGCATACTAAATAAAGGGAAATAAACAGACTATTATCAACATTTAACATTCACATACTGTCATCCCACAGTATGGTTAGACTGTCCTTCCCAGAAAAACACAACCTTCAAACCTACAAGCTTGATGACATTGGATTAAAAACTTCCTGTTTAGGTTAAATATGTCCAATGTCACTCAAGAATGTGTTTTGCTGTATGATGATGGTGTGTGTGGTGGGACGTATCCTGCACATTTACAGGTCTATATTTTCATTTTGGGACTCTGGGACTCTATTGAAATATATTTGCATGATTTATAGTTAAATACTCTTATACCGGCCCTTTATGCAGCCCCTCAGTTGAGCCTCTTTCTGAACCAGGGCACTTTAGCTCCTGTCTCTTTAAGGCCTCCTTCCTGATGAGCCTAGCTCTGATTAGCCAGTTTCAGTAAGCTGCATCTCAGCAGACTTGTCGGCTGGAGGCTATATAAACAAACAATAGTAGTAGGATTTCACTTCTTTTTCTTGGTCCTTACCCCTCAAAAAACCCCTCAAACACATCTGTGCGTGTCTGAGCCAGAATCTGATCCGAAATATGGGAACGGACAATGTGAACAACCATCAAACAACCTTAGCAACATGGACCATATGGCCGTTTGTGGGCATGTGCGAACAATCTGACGTCATAAAAAGGAGGAAGTAGACTGAAGCCATGGGTTTGACTTGTAGGAAGCATTTTTACATACATCCACCACATGTGACCGTGTTTAACACACACACATCCAACATTTTAACGGTATCAAAATAACACAAAAAGCATGATATGTTCCCTTTAACACGACACAAGCAGCGGTCTGAGCATTTCAGCTAAGGTCGTTATAGCATGAAACAACAAAAAGAAAGCTGAGCCCTTTGGTTCGGGTTCACTTCCGCTCAAAACAGTCATGCTGACCAGTTCAACAAACCTCCAGCTGGACTTTGTCACCTTTTCATCCAGACAGGAATTCTCCATCCTTCCTCTGTGAGCGAATCAAAGGTTGCATATTGCATTTTCTGTGCTGTCTTTCCTCTGTGCAGCAGACATTACATCCACAGACGCCAAGTTTGTTTACTACTGTGGTTATGGAAATGCTCTGATTAGCTTTAACTAGCCTATATCACATCCTGTAGGACTGAGATTGATTGCGCACATTGAGTACATTCACCATTTGCGTCATCCGGTCCAGGCGTT
The DNA here is from genome assembly GCA_029490765.1 of Euthynnus affinis. Taxonomy (NCBI): domain Eukaryota; kingdom Metazoa; phylum Chordata; class Actinopteri; order Scombriformes; family Scombridae; genus Euthynnus; species Euthynnus affinis. The sequence goes on from CM055850.1 coordinate 27,875,678, forward strand.
GACATTTGCGTACTGTTGTAGAGCATACTGAGGGCCTTACTTTTTGCCTCTCTACATATACTGAACGCTATAACTGGATGTAAACAGTTGAGGTGCAGATTTGTCCAATATGGAGGTAATTGCTGAGGATGCTGAGCTGGAAAACCAAGAGCACTGGTTGTTTCTTTCAATTATTTACATAAGACATAAAAAAGCATCCTGACAACATATGAAATTTAAATGAGACAGACAAAGCAGTGCAGTCACAGTGCAGTGCAGGATATGAATGAACTTTTAGATTTCTCATTCTAAACCTAACATACCTTAACCGTGGTCAGGTGTGCTGTTGTTTGGTACGGTAACGACTTTGTGTTGATAAAAGAGCCGTGTGCCTCTGAGTCCGTCCTTCACGTCACAGTCCTCAATCTCTGTATCACTGCAATCCATCTTCACCTTGATACCTCTTCTCCTCACTTTATTTTATCCCTCCCAATGTCCTCTTCCTCTGGATCCTCTTTAAATCAATTGGCCATTTACACTTTTGTACTTCCTGTCTTCCCACCTTTCCCCTCCTCCTCTCCTGTTCTCCACCTCCATTAAGCATTCGCCCTCCCCCCCACATGCCTCTGCCCTCGTATTTTTAATCATACACTTCTCCGACCTCTGATCCCTCTCTTTTTTCAACTTATCTCATCTCTCCTTCATAATCTCTTTCTTTTCTTCCGTCTCCTTCGTCCTGCTCATCCCCCTTCTGATGAACTCTCTGTGAGGCCACAGTGAAAAAGTGGCAGCCGCAGCGGTGTGTGTGCGGACATCTTCTCCATTATTGTGAATTACAGTTTCCTGAGTCAGAGGATCACAGCTTGTGAAATCCCTACTCTCACTCACAATAAGGGAGGCATCCATTTCTCCTAACGTTTGCTTTTTTGTCCCAAGCACAGACAACAACAGCTCCATTAACAAAGAGAAGGAGGACAATCTGTCAGGCCAGGTGGTAAGTTTATACACCCCACTGACTGCACAGAGCCCGGGCCGGCCACGAGGTCACGCAGAGAGGTCAAGCTCTCAGTCGGCTTGTATTATGTCTGTGGTTACAGGAGGCAGTAACACAGCTTGAGACCAACCAATGTCAAATGAGTCAGTTTGTTCTCAGGTTTTTCTTTCAGGGAAACTAAAGATGGATTGGCCACATTGTACAGATTCACTGCCAAGTGCGCTCCAGCGCTCCCATTCAGAGGTGGCTGACTTAAGTCACATACATACTCTCTTCAACTGTCAACAGAGATATGAAAAGTTGTGTATTCACATCTGGGTTGCATTAGTTAAGTGCGCTGTCGTATCACATTAAAAATATTTATCCACTTGTTTTCAAGGGTTTTTGTAAAGTTGGATTTAAATATTGAATCTTAAGTACCACTTTCCATTAAGGCAATCTTTATGCAAAGAGTTTCTAAGTTGTAACATGTGCTTGATTAATTTTATTTATATATCAGTTACTAACTTTGGCTTACCGCCCTTCTTCTGTGAAGAATCTGGATCACAGTCCACTTATTCATTAACAATGCATTAAAGATCCCTTCCAGACATGTTTCAAGATATATATAAAAATACTTTGAATAATATGTGTCTGATATGGTTTTTTCACATTCTGGCAACCCAAAGGTTATTTTTATGTCAATGGTTAATAACTGATGTATAACTTATTCATAAGTTATCTATTATCTATTAATAAAGCTATTAGTTACAAATTGTAAACCATTTACAAAGGAAAGTGAGGTCATGTCTTTTTATCCATCTCGTGCTTTTATGTCTTTTTATGCTCTTTTTCACAAATGTCTTTGTGTGAAAGCCGGTCAAAGCAGATGGCCGCCCACCTAGAGTCCGGTTCTGCTTGAGGTTTTTCCTTACCGCTGTCGCCAAGTGCTGCTCATGGGGGGAACTGTTGGGTCTCTGTAAATTAAAGAGTACGGACTTGACCTGCTCTGTGTGAAAAGTGTGAAAAGTTACCTTTGTTTATGATTTGGTGCTATACCAATAAAACTAAATTGAATTGAATTAAAACACTGAAATAGACCAATGACATTTAATCCTTTACCTACCATGGTTCCACCCACAGGACGCTGCTGTTAATGCATTTTACTTGTAGCTGTAAACCCTGAAACAAGTTGGCCATGATATTTTTAACTGGACAAAAATTATGGATTTGTGCCTTACAGTTGCCACCAATTTTATTCAAGATATTATAGAATTAAGTTATGCAAGATACGCACATTTTTTGCCGCACTGACTAAACCACAAACAAAAAAGACTTTCAATGCAACAACAATACTTGTAGACAACAATAAACTGTAACAAAAGTAAACACACTAGTAAAAGGGAATCACCGGTCCACCACCATGCAGATAATAAAACAGCTCAGTTTTCTCCTTCACCTATTATTTAAAGATCCCTCAGTGCTTTCCCTTTTTGTAATTCCTCTTAGCGTCGTCATGCAACTTTGATGAAGAGTAACTCAGTTAAGAGCCTGCCAAAAAGTTATGTATACAGACTGTGGGTTGACTTGAGCCTGGACAGTAATAGCTTCGGCTTCTGCTGAGGCACTACTCTCACCCCCGACGCTCGCAAGCGTGATGCCTGCTGCACGAATCTTACGCAATAACTTCAACTGACTGCACAACATCAGGTGATCAAAAATTCAACAAGGCTTTTACAGTGTACGGTGTACAGTTGGGGGGAGAAAAACACACTTTTGAATTTCATTGAATTTTTATGATTTTTATTACTGACTCCTCAATTTCATGTACAAACATTTTTGAAAACTGTTTTTTTTTGTTTTTGTTTCAGAATATTTTGGAGCTGTTTTGCAGCATAAAGGACGTCCAACAGCTTAATAAATGGATCAAAACATTTAAGATGTCTGAAACAACAGCAGGCTTCATTAACAGCTACTCGCAGTTTTGATCACATAGTATAATCGCTAATTAAATCAATGATCACTCCTCACACATAATATCAACAACGTGACTTTCGGAATGGCCTGAGGGCCGCTGATTAGTGTCCACCGAGCTTTAAATATAGAGGAGAGGGTATTGAACACTGCAAGCTATAATATTTCAATCACATCTCACGAGGCCTTCTAATGTTTCAGGCACAGGAACTCAATCATGAGGCAGAGGTTTTGATTTCTTAGAATAATAGGGCTACAAGGCTGAATTCAATTAGGAGCACCCAGAGTATATTTGGCAATCTCTCAGAGGAAGACCCACAGTCAAACAGATGAAGTTTTTATCATTCCCAGAATTAGAGTATTAGGTCTAATAGAAAAGCACATTGACTGAGTAGATGTTACATGTGCCTGAAGGAACACTGAGAACATTTAGAGATGGGGAATTAATAATTTACTGTGATAGAGGCTTGGCGGTTTGGTGCAAACAGAAGTGCAGGGTTGTCAACTTGCACACGCCAGTCCTGGTATAGACCATGATCTCATTCCACTGAATCCTTTAAAGAAGAAGCATTGCAGTGAGCAACGCCACCTGTGTAAAGGTGCCTAAAACTGGAACATTTAACCCCTAGAGTCTAATGAGAGCGTTTGAAGGTGACTGTATTAGAGACAGAGCTCGGTTATGAAGACACAGTGAGTGTATCTGGGTGGGAAACTGCATATATACTGTGCCCCACACCTCCCCTTCTCTCCCTCCCCCTTCCTCTCCCCTACAAAGTGATTTTCCACGACTGTTCTCTTTCAAGGTGTCGCGGGCAGCTGACAGGAGGCAACGGCTGAATTACAATGCGCCCTGCGCAGTCTCTCTCTCTCTCTCTCTCTCTCTCTCTCTCCTCTTCACTGACAGTGCATGTGCCCACGGCGTTCAAGATTTCTGTGTCCCGGTCTTGACAGCTGACAATGGGCTCCAGGTACAGCTAGGGACGGCAGTAATTGTTTTAATATTGGCATGTGGAGCCCCAACTTGAATCAGCCCCCTCACCATAGTCACCGCCTCATCTGTACAGAAAACCGATGCTGATGGAAACAAGAAGCAGGCAAAACACCCGAGCAACTAATGTGTTTTTACAGATTTCTACTTCATGTGTGTGTGTGTCCAGAACTGCCTGCCAGAGTCCGTTTCAGCAAACAGAATAAAGCTACATGTGATTGTCATGTGAATTGACCTCTATCTCATTAGAGTTTGGCATAATTCACCTGGATAAAGTGCAAGAAACCTGCAGATCAAGTCAAAAGAAAAGCCAATTGCCCACCTCATCCTGCTGCGGCTGATTCTGTCTCTGATTCGGCTGCTCCTTGGTAGCGGTCATTGTAAACTCCTCGTATGATAAACTTGGTTGAATCCTCCAGAAAAACGACCAGATTCCAGTTTTTTTCTTTCTTTCTTGAAATAAGTCAGAAGAAGGGAGGATGCGACGAGAGGGCAAAGCTCCGTCTTGTCAACTGCGGAATCTTAAACAGGAGTGGGAGCGGAGGGACGGATCCGTCACGATTGAATTCTGCGAGGTCTTGGGGAGCGTCTGACGAGAAGCCAACGCAGCCTGTGCGTTCACATCACCCCCAGGAAAGGGAGGAGAGTTTCGGACATGCTCGTTATCGAACCGAGGAAGCCCAAGTGTTCTCGCATTTTCAACCAACACGCCACTTCTGATGGTTAGGTTTGGGTGAGGAAGTGGTGGGCAAGATAACTCTCTCCCCTGTACTCTCAGTGATGCTGGTATTTTGGAGAGTGAGGGTATATAACACAGAGAGGAAGGGGAGGAAGGGGAGGAGGAGGAGGAGGAGGGGTGTTCAAGTGGTCTTGTGATGGTTTCCCGAGAGGGTGGGGGTTGCGTTTGCACGATCCAAAAAAAAAAGAAAAAAGAGAAAGAAAGAAAGAAAGAAAGAAAGAAAGAAAAGAGAGAAAGAAGGAAACCCAATAAGAGTGCAGTATGAAGTGTTTTTGTCTCTACATTATGTCCTGGCTGTCTGTCATTGACACAGTGTGACAGTTTTGCTGATTTATGCGCAGAAATCCTGCATCACGTCCAGTCAGTGAGCCTGGAGCCCTGCAGGAGCTGTCCGCGGTGCTGAAAACTCGGAGTCGCCACTGACCATTCATCTTAATTTCTTGCGTAGGAGCACACACCACGCCACCTCTGCTTCTTCTTCTTTCTTTTTTTTCCCCCTTCTTCTTTTTTATTACGCTCTTAACACTGGCCACATTCTCATCGAGGCAGCCTCTTTCTAGGAGGAAAATCTTGTTGTTTTGTTATACAGGAGCTTTTACTTGGCCTTAAGCGAGGAGCTTAAATGGTCAATAAAAAGAGATTCAACGCGGCTCACCAACAGCTCGCTGTGGGTTGTTAAATACGTGCAGGGCAAGGATGCAATTGCATCGGTCTTTGGAGTACTTAGCAGTGAAGTGACACCTGTGAACCCGACGCTATATCAAACTTACTGGGGGGGCTTATGAGAAAGCAATGTTTTCTGTGGTCAGAGTCGTTTTATGGTGGTGGTAGCCCACATACGGAAGCTGCATTGTCAACACAGAAACAGAATGATATTAAGTCTCAGTGTTTAATGCCTCTGCCAGACAAGGATCGATATTTTATATCTGCGTTTGACTTTTGCGGTGAATTACCAAGCTCGTTTGGGATTTGAGGATGAATGAGTGAAATCTTTTATTATTGTGAGATGTAATAATTTACACACGCATTGTGACCACGACCATGCACGAGGACACACTGTCATCAAACCAACAAGTAGCATGTGGTCTATCAGAGGAGCAAGTGGTTGAGCCCCAGTTCCATATACTTTTTTAATACTAAATGAATGGTGTGCAGTGCGCTAATCTTTACTGTATACAGCAAAATGCTTTCTTATCTAAAGTCTGGAAGAATGCTATGGATAAAAAATCAAGACAACTGTTATGCTGCCCATATGGCAGATATTGCCAAAGACAAGATCATCAAAGATCCATAAATACATTAAATAAGTGGGAAGACTCAATGAATATGATAATTAGACGGAAAGATCTATTGAATATTATCTATAATTCAGCTGTAGATGTGCCCATACATAGTTTTACCCATCAAAAAGATGCTGTCTAGCTAGAACAAACTTGCCTGTGTAGGTTTTAAAGTGATGAATCGATCTGATGCTTGTCTGATTCGAGGGTGGTATTGTCCCATTGTTGCCTTATTTTGGGATCAAGTCCAAAAGTGGATACTAAACTAAAATAATAATAATAAAAAAAAGTTCTATTAATTTAAAAAGTGTTATTTTAGGAGCAGCAAATCAGATATCAGTAACATCATAATCCTGTTTGGAAAAGCAGAAAATATGCACACAGCTTAATATATCAGATATCAAAACCTATCTTAAAACACACTGGATGATACGAAGATTAGCATCTAAGAGAAAACTACAACATCTGAAATTCCCACAGGGATGAGAACAACTAAGCCTTAGGGAAGGATGGGAATTAAGAAAAATGTTCCTGACACTGTTTCACCACCATGCACAATTATCTTTATCTTTACATTGTGGAAGATACATCCACAGCAAACTAAAAAATCTGGTGTGTTTTTTTTTTTTGCCTACTGATTGCTTTGAGTACACTTTATTTTGACTCATTTCCAGTATAAACACACTACTCAAAACCTGCTTAGTTTTAGTATGTAGGATGGATTAGGACACAGCTTTTTGTGTGCATTGCTTACTCATAACTATGCTAAAACAACAAAGACAGCAGTGCATGATATTCCATTTATACTAATACTGTCTTCACTGGAGGCGCTCACTTCAAGGACTTGCCTCCAGATCATGTTTTAACATTCCTGTCAGATTTGCTGAAAATTACTTTCTGAAATCAGCTCCATTTTATTGACTACACTTCAAAACAGACTGTGCATAACAAGCTCAAAAAAACCCACATTCGTCGAATAAGGGCAGAGTAAATAACACTGTGCATCCAAACATAATGTGTGAAACTATTCTCCTGTTTGGTGTCTTGATGATGATGAAGGTGGAGGGCGTTGTCTAACATGTTGCTCCAGAGTCTTGAGGTGAGATGTGGTGACTGTGAAGGCCATATAGCATATGATTCACATCATTTCCATACTCATAAAATACTTCAGCGAACCCTCCTGCCCTGTATGGAAGCATCTGCATTCACATTTCTTTCATTCGTCATCTGTCTGTAGAGGAGAGATGAGATCGCATTTGACAGGAGTTGAGTAGAACATAGCAATGCTGAAAAACCTGTGTGTATTATAATAAAGACACAAATTGACCTGTGTTGCTCCATTTTCTAGACAAGAGTAATCGATCCACTTTGAGAAGTAAGTTGGTCCGAGCCTGCCTACGGCACCACTCAGTGCTGCCATTGCCGCTGCGCTGTTTTAAGAACCAAACCCAATCATTTAGTCACCACAGCAACCTTTCTCTAATAGAAGTACTTGTTTTGAAAATATGTTTTTCTTTCTGTTCTTTTATGGTTCTTGTATGGGGCATACAGCATCTTAATGTCTTGTTCTGTTTTTAGCTCATTTAGATATTCTTGTAACCTCTGTTGTTTATATCAAACATGGCTGAATTAACCTCATACAAGTCCCCGAGGAAAAAATTCCTGTGTTTGGCCCCCATGTTCCTAAACCGAATGATTATAGCTTAATTAAAATGAAATGAAATGAAACAACATTTGCCATGTTGACAGTTATGGGCAGAAACATGTTCTCTGCTTTTATGGGCCCATACAAGAGCAAGAGAATAAATTGTGATATTTTTAATATGCTAATCTGTTGTTCAGTCGTCTTCCACTATGACAAACCACATGGAATTAAAAAAGCAACTGACCGTAGCTAAGCCCCGTCCCTTAAATTACACTGTTCCAAATTACAAGCTTTCAATCCTGGCTGATAGACAGAATACAATGGTGGCAGACTTACAATATTAAGATTAAAACAACGGGTCATTGATTTCAGACAGACGAAGACCGAAACAGGTTTATCATTTCTAGCCAACGACTGTCAATTTCGTCGGCAGAAATAAACAACAAACAAACAACTTTTGCTGGCAGATTTTATAAGCCGTAGCTAGAATGCTAATTAAGCTAATGTTAGAGCTGGTTGAGAAGACCATGACTGGCTGGATTTTTTTAATGTATCCATCTGAATTATATCAAAATGAGAATCCTGTAAAAGGGGCCTTATATATGAACTTGATGGCTACATACATTATGTACTATAGTGCTAAGAGATTGAGGCTAAAGCTGCATGTCCCAAGCAAGAAGTCAGGTGACTAAGACATAGCAATAATTGACAAGAGATAATAATTGTGCTTCTTTTGCCGTGTAGAGCTAGTTGGTCCTCCAATCAAAGGTATGATACGGAAAAATATAAGATCAGATTGTTATTTCATTCGAACATAACCGTATTTGGCTGCTTAGCGTACATATTTGTTCATATTTCAAATATAGTGTTTTCACTTTTTCATTTCATTTCACTAACATTACAAGAGAAAAGGTTTTTAGGATGATGACTCACTGAAGTGTTTGGCAAAGACTATCTCGAATAACATTGGCTGGAGTCTAAACTTCCCCCTAATCCAATAAAGAGCAGGAGCTGCCAACATTACCCTGAAGTCTGATAGCATCCAGGACCAGCTTCTGCATACTGGGGAAATACAACTCAGTGGATGTCCTAGTAATGGACAGGCCTTTTTCAACGTAATCTGTCACCCCACAAACTATAGTGTTTATAGCAGTTTACCATTAGTAATCTACAACTAAAATCATTAGGTCTAAAATACTAGATTCTGACACATCTGCTAAACAAGGCCACAACATTAATTAATACTGCAGGGGCCACCTCAGCAGATATTGTACTTTAGAGTAAGCGTGCAAGTTCCCTAAGATATTTGCAACTGATCAAAACTAACTGGCATGTATCCAACCTAACCTTGGACTTCTTTGGCCCCTGAGATCGTCGCTCCCTCGGTAACCCAGCTCTGATGTGGATAACCATTTTAAAACCTGAAACAGGGCATTTGCTCTTCAGATAGCATGAATCTACTCAACATCACACAGCGACAACAGAGTAAATCACCTGTCAAATGATTCAAGGAACTGGGAGAAATGCCAGCTAAAGACCCTGATATTGATGTTGAGGTCAGACATCTCTCTCACCTAAAACACTGACACTCAAATATTGACGTCTTGTCTTTGACCTGCCCTACCCCCGGAATGTCAGAGACGTGAAATTATTGTAAAGTAAACACATTGTGTAACAAATTTACAAACAGCATGGGGTGGCCATCCTTGAAGGTCAACAAAAACGTTGGTTCTGACAAAGAACATGAGGTGAAAAAAACACAAGAAAAAAAAAATCTGCTTTATTCTTTGTAGGTGTGGTGAGTGCATTAGTGGAGCTCACATTAGCATAAATTCCTCTTAACCTTTGCTTCTGTGCAACGCTTTTTTTGAGAGACACTAATGTAGTTTGCCTATTTGGAAGTGAGAGTGATACACACACTGGATGTGCTTGGATGATGAATATATCCGATAACCTTTAGTGGATTGTTTCATCTCAAGGTAAAGGTTATATCTACATTGGTTAAGCCTGCAAAAGCATCTTTAAAGTTTCCAACATTAAATATGGTGATATTGTTCTATCTGCTGGTGTTAAACATGGTGATATTTTTGTTGTGTGCTTACAGTTAATGTTCAAACGGTCCACACTACAAACCCTGTTTCCACAAAAGTGGAGACAGTATTGTGACATTGCTTTTAGGCTGTGACCTTCATCAGTTTGTTAGTGCTGTTCACATGAATATTTGGCAGTAAAGGCTATGTATGGCTTGTTTTGAGGGAATGTTTTCTACATAAAGATCAACATCAGGTTACCCTATATGGCTTTTTTCTTGTAACCAAGTTATGTAAACAATGTTACACTTTGAGGCCCAACAAACATTTTGGCCCCATTTTCTTCCTTGTAAAACATTTACAAGAATGATTATCTTAATATTTTGAGACCTACATTGTTTACATCCATGTTGGCTACATGGCATTCTTCTATGTTTTTTGGTGGCACCGACTGTCTATCAGTGTGTGAAACTCAGTAGGAATGTGTACAAACAAAAGTGGACCCAAATCATAGTGCACAGAAATTCCAACTTAAAGTATTGTTTTTTTTTAAAAACAAAAAAAAAGTAGTTCTCACCTTGCTGTGATGTAGGAGTGTACTCCAAGGCATGGATAGTACACACTGACATCACGTTTGGTTGTGGTTTTCAAGTGCAGCATAGGTAACACTTGAAACTCTCTATAAGAGAGGGAAGTGAAACACTCCTTTTCAGTCTGGTGTTAAGTTACTCTTGAACCACTGAGGTGAACTTGAAGGTGCTATTCTTACATGCAGTTTAGAGATATGTTTACCAGTAGCTTAGTTTAGTTACTGGTTGTATATTGGATGAGTGCCTCCAATTGAAAGTATACAGTACATTCTCCAATGTTGGAAGTTGGTCAGATGCTTGACAAAAATGAATGGCTATGTTAACAGCAAAATGTATGACTTTACAAACTTTTTATTTCATAATGTGTAGTTTAATTAGTCCAGGCTTTGTATTTATCTGAATGTAGCTGCTAATAATCCCACAAACATTTAGTAAATGTGTTAAACTGGATTACTCTCACTATTCAATATACCATCAAACTGTGCACAGAAACATACAAAAGCCATGTATAGGGTTATCTCACTTTGGATGAATAGTAAATTATAGTGTTGAATTCTGATACCTTTCTTTTTGTTAAATCAGAAAAACACAGGATACTGTATTTAACATAGAAAAGGGAAATCTGATACTGACGTGGATGTATGGAGATGGATGGTAATGCCAGGTATAAAGGAACTGAAATGGCACCCGGTGCATTGCTTTGAATGATGACTCAATGCACATGCACAGCTGGATTCATGTCTACTTATACAGCAGATTTACAGTTTCAGTGATTGCAGGATCTGAACCTTATTTCTTTCACTCCACATCAAGTGTGCGCTCTTTCAGATGTGCTTGTTCTCCAGATTTTTGAAGGTCTGCTGAGGTTCTTTGAATGGATACCACTCTTGGTGTTCTGCTTCAAACTCAGCCGTGCATGGCACTGTGAAGAAAGGCTCTGGTATTAAAACTAAGCAGGCTAGGCTGAATTGCTGGCACAAGATCAAAGACAGTGCTTTAAAAGATACAACTTGGAGTTTTGTGAGTTTTTGGTGCTTTTGATGTTGTTGGGTTTTTCTTCAATAAATTGAAAAAGAAAAGGAGACAAGATCCTTGTTGGCATGTTTTTTTATATTAGGTGAACATGCTGCACCAAGTGCCATAAAAACCTCTGCTGGTACACTAACTCTATACAACATGAGTGTATAATTTACTCTAGTATTAGTACAGTGATGTGTGAGTTATAGGGTAGAGAGGGAGTGCATTTGAGAGGGTGAAATACTTTACTTTAAACTAGCAGAGTTGTGGAGTGCCAGAGAAAGAGTGTGTGGGGGTGGAGGGAAAGAGAGCGAGAGAGGGGAGGTGGGAGAGACGTAGGGACACAGAGAGCGAGGGGAAGAGAGCCCTCGGGAGTTGTTTTGCTGAGGTGTCTGCTGTTGATAAAGTATTTATGACCCTGGGGCAATTTAGTGCAGACATTCAGGAACTCCACGCCACCGGGCTGCTGATGAAAGTTTCATGACCAAACTCCACTGTGTGCCACCATGGCCGAGCTGGAGCAACTCCACATTCAGCACATGACATTATTACAGCCACTGCAACCACTTCTGACTGGGAGAAATATTACCACCCAAGTTTCCAAATAAGTAGCCAAGTCAAACTCCCCCTCAGCTGGTCCGATGTGTCTCATCTGTCTCATATACACTTCTCTTTTTTCATCTCTGCAACAGGTATTTTGCTTGATATAAAGCAACTCAACAAGAACTAAAGTCCAACACGTCCTCATATCGAAACAACAGAATAGGTTTATTTCCAATGACTCTCAAAATGACATATGACTTTTTTCAGTGCCCTCTATAGGATGGATGGGGACCAGACCACATAGGTCGATTGTACCATCACACCAGAACGACCCCTAGTAGCGTAATATGTTGCCGTCCAAAAGCTTTAAAATAATTATGTTTTATGATGTGACTATGTTGTGGTTAAGGTCTGGTTAGGTTTACACACAAAAAACACTTGGTTAAGATTAGGGAAATATCATGGTTTGAGTTTAAATGATTGCTTGAAACACGGTTCTTACTTCCTTCAAGTTATGCATCCTTTTTCACCATGGCAACAGTAAACACCACAATGTTACGTTTTTTGAAACTCATGGCTGGAAACATGACACTGACAGTTGGAAATGGGAAGCAAACAGCGATCTCCTGCAGAAAAGTTCACTTTTTGCCAGTTTATCTAGCCATCTACACAACCCACTGTCTCATAATAAGACAAAATCATCTTATCAAATCATCTTATATTGACGTCATCTGAACCGCGTCACTTCCTCGGGTGATAATTACTACGAGCGCTAGATGGCATAAATGTAGCTATAGATTGTTTTTGCTGGCCCGATTTTTTAGATGTATATTTTTTTTCTTGTAAGGACAGGCTACTAAATTCACTCAGAAATGGTAATCACTGTCTGGCTTCAAAAGCAGAGTGAAGCCATCATAATTTATAAATCTGGATAATGTTGACAGAGGAGAGTTTATGATTTTTCTCCAAGCCATACTGCACACATTAATGTCAAAAACATTACATAAAAGGCCCAGAGATTTGAAAGCTCACATACATTTACATTTTTTACAAAACTGTGATCTATTTCAGATAAAATCAAAGATTTTGCAGCTACACTGATGATGTGTGATGTGTGTTAGAAATAGATGATTTTCTGTTTTATATGCATTAATCAACCATCTATTGATCTATCTATTATTTGGCGTGTTTGGCACAAGCAGACAGAGACTGAGCCCCGTTTTGAATTCTCTGCATCAAGCTGCAGTTCTTTTTATAGTCAGTATTTTCATATCAGCACCAATTTGAGGATCCCACTGGTATGAATACTGACATCAAAATGATTGATTTTCTCTGCAATTTGAGTTTTTCAAACAATCTGCCTGGGGTGCATAAACATCAGACACAGCAAATGACCAGCAGAAGCCGCTTTCATCATACTATACAGTGAGCATAAGGATAATTTTACTAAATATTTCACAATTACCTTAAGTAAAATACTACTCATTAGAGGAACAAAAACAAAAACAAAACAAAATGCAGTTTAGTGTATTATATAGTAATGATTCTCTCAAGACATATGTTTTAAGACATATCCCAGATAGCATACAGAAATGGGCCGCTTCAGGCATTGATGTGGCACTGCTGGTCTTCTTCTGGCCCAGACCAAATGGATGTGAGCCTGAAATGACCCACATGTAAAATGTCAAATATGGCCCAAATATCCCAAATCAACTGTGGGCCTTTTTTGGTAAAGATGCGGTGCTATTAAGTATGTGTATTCTTAAGGATGTGGGCCAGTTCTGGTTTCACTGGTTTGTTCTTGGTTGACATATGGCTGGCTTGTGGCCCATATCTGGGAAACCGGAACGGACCGCCCAAGTGCCATCATTCCACATGGTATGTGGGCCAGATGAAAGTGCTGAAAGTGTCGGGTGTGGGCCAGATCTGGATCACATTAGTTTTGCTATCTGGGTATAATTATGCTTTTTTATATAAACACACATAAAAAGGTCCATTACCTTGTTAAAATCCTTAAAACAACATCTCCTCCCTCTCACTCATTGACAAGATCTAAAATCTATGAATAGGTAAATATCTTAATTTCAAAAGTTTAACTGCTGGACACAAAATCTCTCCTACTTTACTGTAGAGTCCATCCTCACTGTATGTACACTAGAGGTTTCAGGTTTCTACATACACTTGTTGATGTCCAGAAACATCCCAAACACAGCAAAATAATAAGAAAATACAGGCAGATGACCACACACTTTTAATGTGCCATTGTGATGATTGAGAGGGATTACTTTTGTATGAGTGTATACATAGTTTTTTTTTTATTTTTTAGGAAAATCTTGCATAGTATGCCTTTTAAGAAACAGGATGAACTAAAATAAAACACATTATTACTTCTGCTACATCTCTGATTGTCTCTGATATGTGTTCTAATCTTTGACGATGAATCAAAGTAACTGTGATTGTATCATTAGACAGGATAAATGCAGTGTTGACTGATTGAGGGCGAATGTCATCATACTGAGCTGCTCCGAGCTTAAATCTTTGCGAGGCAACATGCTGTGCTTTATCCAATGAACATTAATTCATTAATTCAATGTTATGCACCAGAGTTCATATTACACAGCACCGAGGCACCCTGCTGTTGACATTGCAACGTCATTCATTTCGCAGTCAATGCAGTTCATTTATTACTGTTCTGTTATCCCACTATGCTTGTTGATATCAAGAGGTGTGTCAGATGAGCTGAATGAAATCCTAATGAGGGTGTCTCCTGGAGTGAGAGGAAGGCAACACCAGCTCAGACTCAGATGCACTAATGGATTATAATGATTTTTTTAGCTAACAAAGACCTCATCAGGTTGTATATCAGAATTAATTAAGTCTCATGTTTTTGATTTACTCTTAGTCTTTGATATCAATGTGCGTTGGTTTCTGTCACATTTTAGTCATTTGATTTGTTACTTTTAGTCAACTAAAAGTAATGAAAACAAAAGTTTAGTTTTTATATTTTCAATTTGGCTACAGCTGTCATCATATACTTAAACTACATAATCTCTGGCACCCCAAATTGTAACGTACAGTACATTTTTATGCAGATGATACTATTTTATACGCCACTGGCTCTTCTCTTAATCTGGTCATTGCAAATCTACATTCCACTGTGGATACATTTCAGATCCCTGTCATTAACCATAAGCTTGATGATGCACTGATTACCAGTTTATTTACACTGCAATGGTTCACACACAGTTCCTATGTCCCTCTTTAGTATTACAGGCTTATTTTCCTTAGTAAACCAAATTGTCATTACCAAACTCTGAAACCTCTGATTGACTGATTTGG
Organism: Euthynnus affinis; assembly: GCA_029490765.1. NCBI lineage: Eukaryota > Metazoa > Chordata > Actinopteri > Scombriformes > Scombridae > Euthynnus > Euthynnus affinis. The sequence goes on from CM055850.1 coordinate 27,890,775, forward strand.
CATTATGTAGCTTCCTCTGACTGGTCTCTTTATTCTGGAGCTGTATACACTCACTTGTGCACTAAAATACATTTCACTGGGTTTAGTTTGAGACAAGCAGGTTAAACATCAGGTAGCATTACCACAATAAGATGTAGCAGACATCTAGTGGAAGATCTAGATGGCTGACAGCCTGCAGTAATGTTGATGTTATATTTACGTAAAGCTCTTCATAATGTGAACTAACTTTTTAAAATAAATGCCAGCATGTTCATATGCCGTTGTGTTGCCACTATTTGTCTAACTTTCAGTGGGACTTGTAGATTCATTTAGTTAACAAATCTGTTGCTTTTTACCATCCAAGAATGGTTAATCTCCAAGACGTAATTTAAATGAAATGCAAGATGCTGTGCATTTCAACAGCTAAATCAGTTTCTGAAGAAAATAAAGAAGCAATTTTGGGTAGTGAAGAATATTGTTTAACTAGTCAGATTATAGAGTTTATAATTCTACAAATACATGAAGGTCATTGAATAAGACTTTGAATTTAATCAGTAATTATTACATACAAGATATCTGTTAATCTGTCTTTCATGTTAATGTTCACTTTTAATATTTTATCATTTTCTTTTTGTTTTCAACGGTTCTTATCTTTTCTTTTTTTATCTTAGAAAAAGGTCATCAACAAGGCCATTCAAGCTTGAACTGTGCTAACCCGTGGTGCTATAGAAATTAAGTTTGATTGATCGATTAATTGATATTTTGTCATATATTTCACTGACAAAGTTGAAACTAAAACTGATAACTGACTTTTTTATCTGGATATCTGTGGGCAGACATTTGGGATTATAGACACAGCTGCAGCCGAGGCTTTCATGCCACTCTCCAAAATTAGGCTGTTATTTCATAAATATGTGCTGTATAGATTTCAAGTAGTCACAGTATCCTGCCACTGTCATCCACGATCAATGTGAAAACCATGTTTTTAAGGCGAGGAGTGTGTTTTTTATAGGAACACATTCAAGTAAAGGACCCACAGGCATCCATCCTGCTCAAGTGTCCCCAGCTGAAACACTGAATTCCAGAAAACAACAAACCAGACTATGAATGCTGGGAAGTGAAAAGTAAGAATTTCCAACAGGGATCGGTAAGGTCCAACATTTCACAGATCATTATAACAATATACTGTTGCACCAAGTCCTGGTGGTGCATCAGTTGTTGAGGAGGAGTGTGGTTCAGCTTCATCTTACATTTTTAAAAAGCACTGAGCTGGTAAAAGCCTCAAGAAGGTTCAAATTATCTGAAGGAGTTGTCTGATGAGTAACAGACATACAGTACAGATATTACAGAGATTGGTCATGCTTGTTAGACATGCTTGTCAATCCAGTCGACTACTGGGTTCCATAATTTTATTTTATTCCCAATATTATTTTCTGTTTGCTAAAACAATAGGTCAGTCAGAGCTATTTTGCTCAGACTTGATTCTTAATGCTTTTATCAGGTGATGTAGTCTTAGAGAGCGGAAATAAGTCTCACATCTCCATGTAGAAATTCAACAGGTAAGAGAAACAACACAAGCAGTCGACTGCTACTTGAGTTAGAAACTAGAACAACTAAATCAAGAGGTGGTGGATAACTCTGTAATGGATGCTAAGCATACCCTGAGACGACACTTATGTCAAGTGAAAGAGGCAAGGACCTGTATGCCAGGGGTTAATCACTTTTGGCAGCATCTTGTTGTGTTTAGCTGAGTTGGGCTAATGCAGCTAATTATATTAGCCCCAGTGTTATCTGTAGACATGAGGCGCCACAGAAAGCTTGTATTTTCCTTGCTGATATGTGAACTTGACATTATATTTACTTATGTGATATTGATAGTGTTAAAAAAAAACTCTAGCTAAAGCAACATTTTACCTGACAGAAAATAGAAAATATGAGTTTTAGCTCAATTCATTTACTTTGATTGGTTTACTTTTGTAATTTTCTTAGTGTTTTACTATGTACGACTAGTGCGTATTCGACTACTACTCAATACTGTATGTGCACTTAAACTGTAACTTTGAATATATGAATGTGAGGTATGAAAGATATAAGATGTCTTATTCAGTTCATGATTGACAAACATGTCAATTTCATGGTTGAAAAGCTGAAAATAATTCATGATTGGTGTTAAAAGGGGGGAAAAATAGTACATACAAGGAAATTGTTGTACATTTAAAAATAGATAAAAAATAGATCTCTTAGATTTTGGATTCTACTTGACAAAGGAGATGGCGAGCCACCATTAAACCCGATCACCTCCTTAAACCAAAGAGTTGGACCAAGATCACCTTGACCTGAGGAGGAGGCCAGCCATTCTTTCATTCCTTTCAGCTGACTGTGAGATGGAGACAACATTGCAACCTTGATACACTATGAGTCCTGACCTGCGTGCTGTTATTCGACACTTTTTTTTTCTTCCCAAAAAGAAATAACTTTCCAAATACTGTATTCAAATCCAACCCTGCCTAAGAGCACTTTGGAACTGAAACTGATTCGACACTACACATTTTCTTCCATTGTAAGTGAAATGTGCTAAGTAACCAGTTTCATGGGATTTATGTTTTGTCTTCAAACTGTGTAGCCCTGTTATAATAGTTCAAATAGTCCACAAAGTCAGTTGCTTCAGATATATTGTATTATCAAGCCCAAGTTCAGATCTTTGTCACATAGCAAAATGCTATGGCAATGATGTGACAAAGAAAGGAGTAGAGTGAGTCCATTTCGGTCTTCAAGTCAAGGCATGACATACATTAATTCAGGGCTGCCAACTCTCACGCAATGACTATGAGTCACTTTTCCTACACGCTCTCATGCCACAGGTCCATTTTCTCACCCAGTGCAAAAACAAATTCATAACTGATAACGTCGTGATGCAAAAAGAGGACACTGACAGCGCACAGACAGATAAGACAGAGCAGCACAGTGCAAAAGCAGCAGCGAGTTATTCAGACCGTCAGGGGGAAAGCCCGAAATATATACAAATTTATATTGTAATTTATTCCCATGCATGCTGCTCAGAGTAATCTCAGTCAGCAGCTCTTCTGACAGCAGCACAGCGTGTCTCCCTGAAGGAGAGGGAAAGATGCTGGGAGAGAGAGTGAGTTACTATGGTTACGGAGACGCTTAGTGTCTGACTCTGAAACTTTCTCACCAATAATAGGTGTTTAGTTAACCTACTAGCATTTTAGGCTACATAATGTTTTTATAAACAGAATTTCACAAATGAAATAGCCATTCTTCTAATAATCATTTCCTGTCCTGATCCACCCAATTACATACTGTTCTTGAGGCATTCTTCAGAAATAGCTACTTTCAACTAATCTAGACTAGTGCATGTGTCCATTTCTTGACTTAATCCAAAAGGTTAGGTGGTGTAGAAATGCAGGAAATTTGTTTTAAATTACTTTTTTTTCTGGGGGAGGATATCAAGACCCCTACCCCAACCCACCAAATATATATTGTTCCAAGTTTGAGCCAACATTATAAGCATAACCAGTCAACCATGCTTCCACATGTTTTCTTTTTCTGTGTGTGTGTGTGTGGGTGTTGGGGGTGGCTCAAAGTTATTGCAGCATTGCAGCACTAAACAAGGCCAGAGAGATGTCGAGTGGGTCAATTTATCATGAATAATAATCTATTATGAACAAAAATAACAACTACTGAACTACACTTTGAACTAAACTTTACAGAAGACTTGCTTCACCTCTGACGAGACCTTGTTAAATCTTTTAGTAAATAATTTCTAACAAAAGATTAAACTCCAACCCCAATCACTCCTCTGATGACATTATTAATTTAACAGTCAAAATGCTTGGGCCAACAGTGATACACAAAACAAGACCTCGATCCCAAAGACTATGCATCGCAGTTTGCAGAATATATTCCTCTAGCTTCCCTCTCCCTTGCAATATTCCTGACCTTTTCCTCTGAAAACAAACCCACTTTGGAAATATAAGCAAAAACATAGACATGCCTCTTCCCAAGACATAATGAAGACAAATTATGCATGTATGCGGCAAGAGGAGACACAAAGCATTATTCAAAATCAATACAGCCTCTGGGTCTTTTCTCATTGAGAGGGGAACGAGAAGCTCCAGCCCTCCCTCTCTGATCAAAGACTGTCGGTCTCATCCGTTCATGTAGCAGGGCTGAAGCACTCAGTATTCTCACTTTTCAAAAGCTTGTTTCTGCATTCTGTGCGTCATGGATCAACAGAGCCAGGCAAGAATTTGGCTACAGAGTAAAAGGCTCTGAAAGCCCTGAGGCATTCTTCAACATTGGGGGCAATGTTTCATTCCCACTATAGAAAAGCCAAGACAGCGTGCACTGTGTAAAGTCATCCTAATCTTTGGCACGAATTATGCAGAACACGAGGATATTTCATTGTATCCATGCCGGTGGGCTCTGAGGTGATTAGCAAAAACCTGATTCATTTCCATGTGATAGGATGATGGGATACTTTTGGAGTACTTTAATACCAGCTGTAAATGGGACATAAAGTTAAGATCATATTATACTTTGTGCTGCAGATATTTGCTCCTTCTACCATTCACTTCAACTCAAGCCCATACAACTGACCAGTTCAAGCATGCGTTTCCTGTTTCAATGTGATCGGCTGGTGTAGACATGGGGGTCAGAGTTCACTGTTGTTCTTAGTACGGTTTTACAGTTTGTGGTGTTTTTATCCTTTTTTCTTGATTAATATATCTGTCTAAAATGGCAATTGGAATTCAATATGAATTATATACTAACAGTATACTAACATGCAAACAGCCTACACAAAGTTGAGTACAAACAAGGACGCTAAGTCCAGCTGACCTTGACTTAGCAGGAATTCAGCATGTTACTGAGCACAGCTTTAGTCCCTCTGGATCTACCATGACCTGGATGCATGAGAATCTTCACAGAATCTTCACAAATTCAATTCAAGACTACTATCCACTGCAGCAAAAATTCTTGGTCTTTTAAAACCATAGTCATAATCCACAATCCTCCACACACATCCCTCTAAGGAATTAGTAGTTTGAGTGAACAGAAGTGTGCATGTTCTTCTCAGACATGGAAGGAATTAAAGTTGCTAACTTTTTCCCCCAGGGAAAAAGAGAAACAGAGAGAAACTACAGATGAAGATCAGTGTTACCAGAGACAGCTGACTTTAAGCTACCCCAAGCTAGCCTCAAACATTAACTTGCAACTGCCTTGGGATCAATGATAGCCCAGATAGAAAGTCACCAGTGGCCCTTAAGTGGGCCAGTGTCTGCAGCAGCACCACCAGCAGCAGCAGCAGGAGCCCTCTGTCAGACCCTTCAGAGGGAATAAGAGTCCTTCCAGCGATGATATTTACTATGTGCTTATTTATTCAAGGTCACATACAGGATTTATTCCAATTCTTCCTTTAATTTTATCTTTTCCTTGCTTAATAGATCCCCTCATGATGCTGGGGTTGATTCTTAGAGGCAGAATGGCTTCTAATTTATTCTTCTATTTCAGTCTAACTCAGTGGAATGAGCTGATTGATTGCTTTAGCAGAACGAGATATATATTTTATTATAGAATTACCATTGTATATCACCACATTCAGGCATTTATGTCAAACAAAAAGAAACAAAACATCTGAAAGCAGTTGGCAGGATTAAGGAAGAACAGAGGGGAATCACTTTCAAATGTTTTAGTAATTTGACAAAAAAGGACAAGAGGAAGGGGAGAGAAGACAGAATAAAAGAGATGAACAGAGAGAAAAGGACAAAGAGACTACATGCTATGCAGCCAAATCTCCTGCATCACTGTGTAGGAGGAGAACAACATACAACATATCTGAGAAAATAGCCCATCCTGATGGATAGTCATTCAGTTGACTGCAGGCCAGGGCTGCAGTGTCTCGAAGAGTCAGGATTGTTTGTTAGATGCTATCACCTCTCCCCCAATAGAGGTCTATCAGAAGATTGTGGAAAAGAGGTACTAAAGGATTGTTTTATTGATCCATTTTCCTTCAATCGGGTTGCTTTCAGTCGTGAGTGAAGAGGGTTTGCATCAAAGGAAATGATGCACTGCAAGGCCTGGAGACTTTGGCACACATTGGATATTCCAGCAACTGTCATGTTTCAGGCATCACTGCAAAAATGAGAATTAAATATTGTCTGATGTCATTTGAAAACACTGCAGTGCAAATTTGAATCCAGCTCATGAATCATTCATCCTCATTTGATGTAAGAGTTTTTACATTTGCTTGTGAAATACCTGACAGTTTGAATTGAATTACAGTACCAGTCAAAGGTTTGGACGCACCTCCCCATTCACTTAAATTGGAAAGTGTGTTCAAACTTTTGACTGGTACTGTATGTGAATGGTGTAGCTGTTTTTCCTGAATTGATGGTAGCACGGACAAATGATTTTAAAATCCCCAGTGTACTCTAAATGGTTTCTACAGTAATTACAGTAGCAGAGTCACTTTTATCACACAGCCTAATGGCATCCATCCCAAAAAACAGGCGCTTTTGTAACAGAGTACCTGATGACATCAAGCCCAGATTGCCTCGAGAGAAAACAATTTCAAATCACACAAATTCAGTCATGCATAAGCTTGAGCATTCCTGTCAAGACTTATGTTTTTCCTGTGAGATTCAGCATTTCAAGGGTTTTTTTTTATTTTTTTTATTGTCATCACATCGCCATCAAGTGAACATCTCACTGCTTGTCATGGTATCAAAGTAAATAACAAGTGCACATTGTAATCACCATTCAGATTGCAGGAGAGGAAGCAGTACTGTGTAATTTACATTTTCCGGCATTGTTTGGGAGTAGTAAGGCTGATGTTCTGCACTAGAGCTGAGGGCAGCGCAGCAGTGGAGCAGTGCACATAATCAGTGGTTGAAAAGGTGCAGGAGAGTGGTGTGTGTTGGTCCGGTGGTTTCAGCATACATATGATTAAGTTCTTAACAGAGAATAGTAAATAGAAATGGTTCATATCTGCTGATTCATTTGGGGAAAATGTATTAAAAACTGTCCTATTAAATAATGCTTATATACCTCATGACACATGGCTTTTCCCTGTATGGTTTTACATTAGGCACTTTTAATAATCAGAAGTATCATGTCAAGTGTCATGTGTCAAAATAACATTTTCGTATTATTACCGACTATATGGTGTATTTTACTGTAGACAGTGTTGGGTAATACATAATGCAATACTGTAATGCACTGCAGTATTGTTATTACTTTTTAGTGTAAGGGATTACAATGTCAATTTTTAGTTACATTACAGTTACTAATCACATTAACACTCCATTACTTGTTGGAGGTCGACGTGCTTGCTGTCTTACTGGGATTAATGGAGGGTTGATATGTATGGGGTCAGAACAGTGACTGTTAAATTTTTGTTTCAAAATTAAAATTTGGCATTGAAAACCAATCCTGAACTGAAAAAGGAATCATTGGTATTGAACCACTTGTATTGGGAAAAAAATGGTATTGGCACTGAAAAAAGTTCCACTGAAGAATAAAACAATAAACAATCTTACAATCTTAGAGCTAATTGATATTAGCCTCATTGTTCACTGATCCCTCTCTTACAGAAGTATCAGACTTGTGTTAGTTGCTGCTAATACAAACCAAAATATCTCCTGCTGTTTCCCATTAAAAAGCATTGAAATGGTGAACCACAGAGTGGCTTTATTGTGAAACTGCCAAAGAAAAAGCATTGTATTTATCATCAAGGTTAGTGATGCTTTGCTAGCAGCACTTAAAATTCTACACAACATGATATGGACTTTTTGTCACTTTTTGTCAGTGGTTGAGTTTTCGATATTGTAAGGGAGGAGTGGTACAAGAATGGAAAACCACAGAGAGCTGCTCTGCAGATGACAGGCTCAGCTCCAGCCCACCTCCAAAACATCAAAGTAAACAAAGCATACTGTGTGCATAGCATGAGGTTCTGATGGCATGGCTCAGCCTGGGTATTATTTCCCATGCTGAGGTATATGTAAACAGATGTACCATCTGCTGTTCTTCTGCTGCATTTCTTACAATGTAGCTGCTGAAGGCACGTTTGCTGACCCCAGTGTTCAATAGCACCATCAGTAACCATGGTTTTCAAATAAACCAGGATTGTGACTTAAAGAGATGGTTCGCATTTTTTGAGGTGAGATTGTATGAGGTGCTTATTCATAATCAGTGTATTACCTGCAGTAGATTTGCGTCAGTTTGGACAAGCAAGCAGAAGTACCAGCATGGAAGCTAAGCAATATTACTGGTGAGGATGGAGCCAGCAGCAAAATGTATTTTAGATTTAAAAAGGCCCATCTAAAAAAATGGTATCAGTATAAGTGTGCACTAAGTTTAGAATATTTTCTAAACCTACTGGTAGGTTTAATAGGCCCCTACTAGCTCATATATTTGGGACAGATGTGTGATGATAAGGCCTATGATGATAACAGTCCAATCAGGAGAGCTCATGATGTTGGAAATTGTCCACAGTTCCTGTTAGAATTTATCAAAAAAGCTTTGAAATGTCACAACTAAATCATTTAGAAAGCTGAAGCTCATTAATAAGACAATTTAGCTGATAAGGCAGCAGCAGAGTGGACAGCTTAACAACATCTAATTAACAACTGACTGCAGGAGATGACACCCAGACCTTTAGCTTCTGAAAAAAAAAAATACATTGAGGAGTAGGCACAGGGTTTGCAGCTTGACAGATCCGAGGGAGGGGATGAGAAGTGGCAAAGTTTTAATAGGATTGCAATGTATGCTGCTCACTGTTCTCTTGACTTATTTTGCATAGCTTATTAAATACCCACTCGGAATATTAACATACTTTGACCACTTTTCAGCTTTAAGGAAATTATGTTATTACGCCTATCCTGCTGCTCTGATTTTAAAGTTCTGTCAAAAGCCGAGGAAGTCACAGAAAAGCTGATGTAATTCTTATTCTGCAAGGATGTTAAAGCAAAAACTCAGCTCCCTAATGGTCTTCACCGGCACCCTTTCAGAAACCTCTTCAGCCATCTCCTCACAGACCATTTTCACCAGTGTCCATCCTTTCATCTTCTCTAACCGCTCATTCGGGTACTCTTGAGTACTTCACGCCAGAGGCTGGGCTCTTCCACAAACCCATTCACCTGTGTTCCTTTTTTGCTTGTTTTTTTTTTTTGCATTCCTGACTGTTTTCTACTCCTATCTGCTACCACTATCTCCTCTTTTAGGTCCCCTTCCTCGTCACCATGCAAAGCTGTCCCTGGTGATCCATCATGGTTCCCTACCATCTTCTACCACTATCTTTCCCTTCACCAAACCACCTCTTGCCTTCTACTGTACCTGTGCCACTATCGTAATGAAATCTAAATTACAGGCTGTGTCCTGGGTGCTCATCCATCGAGGTTAGAGCTGCCTGGCTCACTGTTGCAACCCGAACGTCCCATTCGGAGACCTCTTTACGGCAGGAAAAAGAGTGATTTCGCTGCTTGACATTTAATAAATACAATTACATTGGAGGCTGTGAAGAAAGGGATTGAAGGGGAGGGGTTCAGTCTTGGATGTCTCCTAGCTGAGCCACATCACAGCAGAAGTCTGTGCGTATGCGTGTGTGCGTGTGTGTGTTTTGTAATGGAGTTACCCGGTAGGACAAAGCAATAGCTCAGAATGTGCGATGTGCTCTCTGACCTCACCCGAACATGACTCTGTGTTTATAGGAAACTCAGCAGGTAATTCTCTGGGGAGCTGGATGTGCAACAACCATCTATTGACAGGAGCTTGGTGTTGTTTTGATCACAGACAACAAAAAAAAAACAGGTGTCTAGAGGGCTGTTGTGACATAACAGACACTGTAGGAGACTAGTGGTCTGCAGCCTGTAAAAACTGTGGCTGTCAACTCCTGTGTTTCCAAAACAAGTGAAACTAACCTGTCGAGAGAAACAAAAAGACAATCTTATCTCATTATTATTTTCTGTAGCCTAAATAATCAACTTAATTGTTCACTTGAACTTAACCACACCCACGCAAAAGAATATTTATTATTTTCAACCATCTATATTTTTCTTGTTGCATTAATTTGCAGAACTTATTTTCCAATAAACAATCATGCTGCTATTATGAGTACAGATTAGAAACCTTGGTCTTATTACATTTTGTGAAACAGGCGTAAGGTCTAAAAGGGGATGTTTACTGATTTAACATACATTATAAATGTCTGTTTACGTGACTGTTGTATAAAGGGAGATATGGAACATATGTGATTACTTATAACAAGTTACTTAAATGACACCACTTAAAGGATAATGCTGGCAATGTTCTATATTTTTTTCTGAAAAACTAACAATGGAAGCCTGACAAAGCTTTGTGCTTTAAAGCTCCATTGTTGTCCAAACCATTAAAAACACATCAACAAGCCACACTGCTGCACTGAGTCACATCTTCCTTTATTACCATGAACACACACACTGTGGTTTATTTGAAGTCAGTCCCACATACACTGTCCTGCTCAGGGGCTTCATGCAGTCCATTTTTTTTTGAGGAGGGACAGTTTCACAGTGTATATGTTAATGCTCACATCAAACAAAGTTGATACCAGTTATTATCTACTTTGGCTTCTATATTTATGATCAGTGTGCCCCCTTTATAGACAGCCAACAAACATGTAGCTACTGTTTTTACTAACACCATTTAGCTCTTTGTAAAACAAAACACTAACACTAATGTTAATTACTTGTGTACTTGTGGGTTCTAGTTATAACCATGGATGCTTTAAGTCACTTTATGAACAGAGAGCATCTGAAGTCATTCACAAATCCATTCAAGTCATACTGTTTTTACGGCATGAGCTGAGATCGCTTGTTCATATCTCACACAGTGTTTAACACAACCATGAGTTGCAATGATTCTACACGACCTCCACAGCTGCAGCTGGGCCGCTCTACCAGCCTGCGGATCAGTGTTGCAAAATATTCTCAGTTGAAAGTAGCTAAAGCTTGTTGGAAAAGTCACTAGATGACGCTAAATGATGTCACATGCTAATGTGCATTCCTATGACATCATGACATAATTTCATACATAAAAGATTTTAAAAAATGAAGTTAAATTAAACTAGACTGACTGTAACTAACTATATCATTAGCTTTTTTTCAAGCAGCTCCTCAATATGCATCTAAATCTACCTCTAATATTAAAAAAACTGTTTTATGCAGGCTGTATTGACTCTAACTGAAGTATCAATAGAGAGATGATCATGCACTGGAATTAGCTCATTAACTGTTAACTATCTACTTTGACCAAACAAAATCAACTTAAATAGTAAAATTACATCATTTAGAATAAAAACAATGAGGACCAATGATTGATCATCAGGAACATACATTCACAAATCATTCACAACTCTGCTGCTGCTCTGTCTCACCCACTGCACAGTAAATCCAGAGAGTCACATTCACTCTCATTCACTGAGAAATACTCACAACTCCCTTCAATGAAACGAGTTGTCCAGAAAGTTGCTAGACTAGCCGCTAGTCACTTTATTTGAGAAAAAGTGGCTAGGTTGGAAACACTGCTGCTGATACTACTTAGTGTTTTCTAGCTGAAAGGGACCAAGTAGGGAGTAAACAGTCTAACAGAAGGTAAACAGAGAGGGCAGTCTGTGAGTAGCAGGCAGAGTTAAATGTGAATAAAACATACAGACAAGCAACTTTTGTTTATATACTGTATTATTAATATGTAGGCTAATTAAAAACACTTATTATGAAGATAGAGTTTAACCGTCTCCAAAGCCATCCGATCTCAAATATTTGAGGGGTCATGTACCCCCTCGAGTTGAATCAGCACGTTGCTTCTGCCCCTGCTGCTGCAAATACTCGCTAGAGCACCAAATGTGTATTAATCCACTGCTGAGAATAGTCCCCAAGAAATGCACTATTTACTTCTGTTTGAACATGTGCTAAACACTGCAGCTCAGCCCAGCTGTTGATTGTTTTTGGTGTTTTTCATGGGATTTGTTAACAAAAGCAAAAACATAAAAATTTACACAGCCTCACACTTAGAGTAAATTTTAGTTGAGGATAGAGGCTACAAGTTTAAAACAGAAAGCCCACCGTAGTGTAGTTATTATATGGAGTTACTGCCTTATGCATGAACTGTTAGAGCTGTTGTGACAATCTGCTGGTCTGCCTCAGTAAACCTTTGAAACATCAACCCCCTCAATATATCCCTCTGCCTCCGTGCCTGCATTTCATACTCTGTGACAAACTGTGCGCCAAACAGTAACATGAGTCATTGCTACAAATATTTTCCTACATACTATACAGCAATGTTTATATTCAGCATCAAGCAGTTCCACCACGATCAAAGCCTGTGCTTGAAAGTATGCGTAGAGGGAGAGGACAAAGAGTTGCAATATAATATCAGCTGGATAAGAGGATTATTAGGGGACATAATAACAGTGTTTGATAACCAGTAACTCATCTCCGTCACGCAGTATGTTGCTTAACCTTCATCAAATAGAGGTTAAAGAGACGAGAATCAGGGGCACCGTATACAATACAGCACCATATAACATACAAAATATGATAAAATATACAAAATATGATTAAAATATGATAACTGCAGGCGTGTGTTTCTTTATGGAGTGATGCAGTAAATGCATTGTTATTGTTCTAGTGGGTGGTTGCCTGAAGGTAATGTCTTATACTTCCACTCCCTCAAGAAATCACCCAGAGACCAAAAGCTCTGCAAAAATCTGCTTGTTACTATTAGCCTGTAAATATTAGCGGAGATAATGTTAGTTTAATGAACCTACAGAGCATTGTTGCTTCATCCCTTATGCATGACACACGATACAATGCACAAAAACAGACTGCCATGTACAGTATGTACAGCACTCGTATTAAAACACACTGCTGCTATCATTTGATGTTCCTAACACAAACAGGAAGCACAGAAATTCACCATTTCAACTGCACAGCATATTACTCATGTAATATGCAAAGAAGTGAATAGGATGTGCAATATGAAAAAATGGCTGATTCTGTTCAACTCAATGTGGGTTTATACAGAATATAATACATGTATATGTCTTGGCGAACGTCATACAGCACCTGGGTGTTTTGGATTTCTAGTCTGGTGACTCCAGCCATACAATAAAGGACGCATCTGGGGACAATAGTGGCTTTTGGCTTAAATGGTAGGTAGAAAAAATGAGAAGATAAACTAAATTTGAAATTTCAGCACCTGATTATGCACACAGCTGTGTTCTGGGGCGCATCCAGACTGCATCCAGACTACATTTCAGCTGTTTCTGGTATGTGATTCATCATGAGTCTGGCATGATTCTTGCTGAATTTAAGCGATTTTGGGTCATACAAATTTAGCTGCCTGGGATTCCTTCCATTGCCTACTCACTCTTGCAGAATTGCTTTTGTACATATCTGAAGCAGACATAGTTCGTTGTCATTGCATGGTGTTTGCAAGGCTTTGGTTTAAACCTCCCAGATACCCAATCTTACTTTAATAGTTCATTTGAGACAGTTGGGGCATTTTGTTGGGTCGATTGGTTAGCTCCATTTGTTCATTGAAACTTAATGGTAAAAGTCATGTTTGCATAAAACCCTTGAACCAGCCGTTGTTTTTGCCCTAGTTTAATTTTCTGCTGCCTAAAAGAACATTTGTGCAGCTTTTGAGAGGTGGATTTTGAGTTGATGATGTGGTTTGTAGTGGCTTACACTATTTCAGACATTCCTAAGCCTGGATTTATTTTTCTAGGTGAGTTGGGGTGATTTTAATATTCAAGCTCAAAATAAAATGTATGGTAAGTCCCTCCATATACAATACTCAAAAAAAAAAGTAACTTACAACATTATGTTTCTCCAGTGCTATGGTGTACACAATAACTGAAACAGGTAGCACTTTCTAACCCTATTTGAAAGGACCTTTTCACAGAATTTGGGAATTTTCCGCTGTTCCGCTGTAAGCTGACATGGATGGGATGGAATAATGTTGAGAGCGCCAAAGAGAAGACAAAAATGATGCCATTTGATTGGGCCAATCTCTTTGAATGTAGAAAACAAATCCCGATGAAGAATGCAGAATACAAATCCCAATGAAGGTGCCCTTGCCCTAAAAAGCACAGCATGGCTTTGCCATCACAAGGGAAATGATGCTCTTGATATTTTAACCACTGAGCCTATACGATGAAAAGACAAACAAGGGCACGGTGAAACTCAATTATGCACTTTCTCAACACACAGCTACTCACCCATGCATTGACCATACACACACACACACCATACTGTACATGCAGTGTGATTGTTGGGTGTATTTGTCTAAACCAGAGTAGGATTTCACCCGTTAAATAAACCATGCACTTGCGGATGGATTAGTCTTCTACCAGCAAATAATTTGCCATTTCGCAGACAAAATTCCTAAAGAATGAGCTTCTCCTCTTTGCTCTTGGGAAGATCAATGATTTGTTTTCCTGCAGACCTTTGTCTGACACAATGGAGATGGAACTGAATTAATCTTTTTCTAATGCAATTCTCCTCCTAAGCTGGGGATAGTCTCTCCACATCCGCATGCTGCCTGCAAATCTCCATCTTGCATCACCGTGAATCAGTCAGGTGAGTGGGAAGATGTATGAGCCGGGCAGCTGACAGCGCCTCTTCACATGCTGACCTGACTATCTATCATTTAGCTGTGATGGAAACAGTGTGGGGAAACAGGCAGAGATGTCACGCCGTGCCTGTATGTGTACAGACAACGTAGCACACGGACATTCATAAACTAGTAACACCCACATCCGCCCTCTGCCCCTCTCATCTTTATCCTAACATATGGCGAAATGTGGACAAAGAGACAGCAGTTGCTAATAAGCACAGCTTTCATCAGCTATCAGAAGAACGGAGAAGCAAAGTTCTCGTGACCTTATTACTGTGGGAAGGGTGTGTTATTTTATTTTACCCTTTAACTCAAGCCACTGCCAACATATGAAGAACCCAGGTCAAAATAGAAAGTTCAATTACTGAGGCTGTTTAATTAGTAAAGGCAGCCGGAGGAAGACCGGTAATACTCTGCCAAGCTGCTGGTCTGATGGATGAAAGGTCCTTCATTTAGTGTGAGAGAAGAAGAGAAAGATGGAAAAAGCCTCTAACATGGTCCAACAAATCAGTGATGACTAATAATTACCTGGATTCTATTTCTATCTTCACCTTTTTTTAAGTCAGTTTAGTGCAATACTCGAACAGCATGCCATATAGGTGTCAAATTCATTTTAACCCAGGAGAGATTTGAGACATGAACATATGCTGCAATAAGACTGAGTCTACAGCCAGCTCTGTGAGGCTGTACTAACCACAGACTATATATAAAGATGGACAACACATCTCCACTTCCTGTCACTATGCTAAGTTGAAGCCAAAATTTGTTGTTTCCGGGAGACGGCCCACGGGACACTGTCCTGCCACCTGACGGAGTTTTGAGAGCAAATGTCACAGCTATCAATCATGACATCACACCCCATTTTTATGTAATCAAATAACTAATTAAGGACAAATTTATCACAAAACTGAGCACTTGAACATATAGTACATCAGCATGATAAGAACTACCTCAACATGACATGCACTGACATGATTTTTTGAGTTCGTCCCTCTGGCTGATCCAACCAAGCATTTACCATCTATGGTACTGACACACAAAAGTGTTTGAAACTAAATGTTTCATATTTTGGATATGGCATTGTATTTGCCTTCTAATTAATCTGATTTTGTTCAACTCGTACGATTTTTGATTGCTAACTACTTCTGCATACTTTCAGCGACAGAAACCATTCAAATATCAAAATGTTCAGCTCTTTAAGACTAACATGCTATGACTTTTCTTCTTTCTGGCATATTCCAGTGATTTTATACATTTTTTAAAAACATTAAAATTTATAATGGAGAGTCTATGGGAGGAATATTTGAAAGTTGATATCTCAAAAACTAAAAGTGCTGAAGTATTCATACTTTATGGACAGGTGTCCCATATGGAAAGGCTTGACATATTAAAACATGGTACCAATAGCATCACCATGTGGTCAGTTATCACATTTCACATTTTGGCTAATAACTCATGAACCGTGAGGTGTACCAACACAATATTTGCACAATATTTGTCCCTCAGATGATGACAACTAGACTGATATAGGATTTATGATATAAATCTCAATCTATTTTACACATTTTAATGGCTTTATATAATTCATGTAAATAACTGAATTCCCTTGTTGTTGAAAGGTGCTATACAACTAAACCTGTCTCTGACTTTGTCTCTCCTATAATGTCATTTAAAGGTTAAGTGACATGTATGAATAAGCTAGTATTCCCCTGGTCCTCTCCGTCAGTGGCAGGTCTTCAGCAGCCATTAGCCTGCCATCAGAATGACAGTGTTAAATGATAAATTATGGTTTCAGTCTTCATTGCATTTTGATGACAGAGGGCTCCGTTGAGCTATAAATATTGACAGAATACTGACAGATTGGTACCAGGCATGCTGCATGCATTTGTATTGATGTACACAGAGCTGATGTGTGTTATAATCATATAAATATAAAACACTCTTACTGCGGTGGACAAAGAAACGTGTGATACAGTGTTAGGACTTGAGGAGTGACATCAAGTACAGCAACTGTGACATAAATTAAGAATGATCTATGACCTTAACCATGACATCTCCCTCCTGCCATGACACCAGTGTCACACTGCCTCAGTCTGTTCTTCGGAGGTGTGTACGCAATTAAAAGGTGCTGAGAGGTGATATTCAAACCAGAAATTAGGGAGGGTGATGCCTGGAGTGCAACTGTCCTTTGAAGAATAAGTAGATGCAGCAATTAACTTCATCATAAATCTATTCAATGGAAAAATGTGACATTAATGTGAATGTATGACTTACTTGCATTGATTAAAAAATACAGTTGTGCCCTTGTACTTGTGTGTAGATGCAATAAATTATGTGGAAGTTCGCCTCTATACTTTTCTTAATTGTGTAACTGTAAAACTGCCCTTCTGCGACTTTATAAATGGATAACATTCAAAGCTGAAGGTGGAGTGATACTTTGAAGATGCTTTGATCTATTGCCAGACACAATTAGCTAAAATTGAAATTACTTTATTATTTATCAATATAATGAATTAAAATGGGAGAGAAAAACACTCAACTTAATGAGAAAATATATCTATTCTGCTGCCACCCCACTCCAAACATCCTCAAAGGCGGCATAAAAAGAAAATTGCTTTCCAAACTTTCTCCACATTACACACAATGACAACAACAGTGTAGGCAATAACCCCAAAATATTCATATATATTCATATGGAGGGGGGGGGGGGGGAGAAATATTTCTCTCCGTCTGTGTTTTGGCTGATGGAATGGCTTCCAGGCTCAGGTGAAATATTACAGCTGTCAGTATTTCTGACAGAGCCTTTATTCTGGTCGCTGCTGTTTGATGGAGGACTCCAGCGAGTTTGACACCCTGCTAAATGTCTCTGCCTCGCTGCCACTCTGGAAGCAGTGATAATGGCACGCTGGTGTTTGGCAACACAAGCTTCAGCATCACCCTGGTGCACAGACATTATATTTTTAAGCCAGGGGTGCAAAGACAGAGCCTTTATTATATCCTATGGTACCGCTGTCGGTATCCGGTGGTTATTTTGGTCAATGCATCCAGTCAGTGTATATGTTGTGGACGTGGTTACATTTTATTCTGTACCTTATTACAAGCATACTATTGTGCTCTGGTTCATTGCACTGCTGGCAACTCACCATGTCTTATACAGTCTTATTGTACATCATGCAGCCTGAGTGAACACTGTGATGGCATTCTGTACAGAATGTCCTTTATGCTTGCAGTGATTTGTTTTGTCCACTTTTCAGTGGTGTTTTGTCTTACCTTTTGCACCTCTTCTTATAGTGTGTATAAGAATTTGCAATGTTAGGAAATGCTGATAGGTTGTCATATCTGTGCAATGTCACTGAGGCACTTTTCAATCAATTTAAATGTTTTTATTTAGCAGATACAGCTACAGATTGCACATGATCCTTGCTGCACCGTAGCTTGGCAGCATAGCGGCAATAGTGGGAGACATTTACCAAACCACATTTCAGGATGTGGATGGATGGCAAGTGGTTTGGAGCTGAGACAGTCCATCATCGTGGGGGCATTCGCCACTTGAGATCTCACAATTAGAGCAAAGGCACGCTTAATATTCTGCCAAGGAGACACTATTTGTCATTGTGCAATTTCACTGCGACCAAAGGGAAAAACACAAGCAAACTGGGACATATGGTAATGGCTAGGAAACACTGGCAATAAATGGATTGTTCTTTTTTTTAAGCATCTGCGTCTGAAGCAAACAGACAGTTTAACTTTTTATTTTAACTGAAACAGACTGACTCAGAGAAATAGGAGGAACTTGCAAACCTTCTTGCAACATTTGTTGAAACATTTCTAACCCTTTAATTGCCATTATATTCAACACATCCTCATAATCGGTAGTACCTTGCACTCCAGAATGACCCTTAGGTTTTCTAATATGCCACCTCTATTGGCAACTTTCCAAAAGTAATTATGTGTTATGGTGTGACAACATTGTAGTTAAGATCTGTTTAGATTTAAGCACACAAACACTTGGGTAAGGTTAGGAAAAGATCATGGTTTTGGTTAAATGTTCACTTAAAACATGGTGTGGGTTAAAATGTCATCTGGACATCTCAAGTTGCTCATCGAACTGTAAACAACAACCAGTGCACACGAGAGGAAGTCTGGGTCCAGATATCCATTATCTGGATATCCGCTGGATACACTGGAAGCCCTGAAGTATTGGCTATTGGCTCTAGAGGCTAAACCGTCATCAGATAGTCGATGGGTTCCGAGATTGTTCACCCAAGCAGCCACCTCCGAATATGGAAATATGTCACTTAATATAGACATCATCTAAACTGTACCACTTCTCCAGGTCATTATTACTACGGCTGCTGGATGGTGTCACTCAAACGTAACTACAGGTCATTTTTGGCTACTGAATTTATGACCTACACTGTCGTTTTTCTTGGGAGGATGAGCTGATTATTTTCTATGGGAAAGATTAATTCCAACCAAAATCCCCCCCAACAACTTCACTATAGAGTAATTTATTCCCCCCAAAATACTTAAAACATGTCCTTTTTCATTTCATTAATTTGGTGCTCATTTTGTGATGAGAAAAGTATAATAAGTGGTAATATTTTGGTCAGATGGGATTGGTGTGCTGGAAAATAAAAGTAAACATGCAGTCAAATTGAAAACAGAAAGTGCAGTATGTGGGTTACAAATGCTTTCCACATCATCAAAGTTTGCTATGTTTCCTAATCAGTCATATGCACCTATGCACTTGAAACCACTTAAAAGTAGTATTTGCATCCCATAGAGAATATTTGGCCAGTGTGTGAGCACAAACAAGTTCATGTAGACTTTGCACAGAGAGAGGGGCTTCAGCAGACTGCAACAAAAATAGGTTGGATATTTTATTCTTCAGGATGCCACCATTTTTTCCCCTATCAGTGAGATGGCATTCATTGTTAATGCATGAGGCTGAGAGGACAATGACTGCTTCTTGCTGCACGGTGAAGCACTTGAGTTAAAAATGGATCTCTTAATTACAACAGCTGTCTGGCTAGCCCAGTTTGTATAGAAAGGGTTTTAAGGAAAATTCTTTCCACAAGGCCAAAACTTGATGCACCGTATTGACTGTCTGTACATTAAAACAATGCACTCTGTTATGTGCATGTGAAAAGACGCAGTAGACGTCATGACTCTTGCTTGAATTTTTAAAACAGAAAAAGAATGAGGTGATAGTTTTCACCTTAAGGGTGTCACCCGTGTAAGTGTGAGTTTTAGTCTGTGTGTGTGTGTGTGTGCCCATGGCATCTCACATGAAATTCTGGCTCTTGGGCTTACATCGAGTTTATGCTTGTGTGTGCATGGCTTTGAGAGCGAGTGTGTGTCTGTGAGAGAAGAGGGGGTGTGACAGTGTGTCGGCATGGTGGTTGTTACGACTCACCCTCAGCACTCAACACTCCACCATTTATCCAAAGTAAAACCTTCACACCTTATAAAATACCCACATATACTCATATATAATAATGAATTAGTGGGTCAACATATGTTAGATACTTTTATGATTGTGATCTTTCCTAAATCAACCAGTTCTGGTGTATGTAATCAGTCCAGTGTCAAATTAGATGTATTTTAAGTTATTAAAACAAAATCTAAAGATGTAGTTTTTGGTTGAGGTTATGGTAAGGATTGGGATTTATAGTTGGTGACTTCAGAGATACCACATGGGGACAACAAGAAATGTGATTTTCACCTTAGGTTGTTTGTGCGGTGGAGATTGTTAAGTAGGTTGAAGCCAGTCTCAGTAATCTGATGATTTTCAGTAACACATCTAACAAAGACATCCCGATGGTAAATGTTTTGCTCACGGCAATTGTCGTAGTATCACTGGACCACAGAGATTTGCACAGTAGACAGAGTCATAGTCTCCTATTCAGCCCCGTCACAGAGTAAATGAGAGATATTAAACTCATTGTTGGGAATATGAATAAAGTACAATAGGGCCTGATCACATATGATGCACACTATTAGTGCTGCAGGGGCGATAACCGCTGAAATCCAAAGCTGAAATATAAATCAAATCC
Organism: Euthynnus affinis; assembly: GCA_029490765.1. Lineage (NCBI taxonomy): Eukaryota > Metazoa > Chordata > Actinopteri > Scombriformes > Scombridae > Euthynnus > Euthynnus affinis. The sequence goes on from CM055850.1 coordinate 27,911,486, forward strand.
TATGCAAAACTGGGATCCACTCATAAGAAACTGCTCCCATAATGCTACTAGAGGTCAAAAACTCCACAGGGTGCCTTTTAAGTCTCTTAAGTCAATGCAATGTCCTCCTAAGTGACAAAAGCAATTGTGTTTGTCTGCGTGTGTTTGCGTATCTTTCTGTCCTTTATCATTAAATTCATATAGACAAAAAACCATCAGTAAAACAAACACTGCCCTGGCAAAACTCACCTCTGCTCACCTTCTGTTCACCCTTCTCTGTATTTTCTGCTTTCTTATCGAATGAATAATGTCTACTCTTGGGCAAACCAGGAGATCAATATCAATTTCAGATCCATTTGGCCACAATACAGTTGCATGCCCAAATGCTGCGACCTCAACTGAGGTGGAGACAGATTGATCAATGACAATCAAATTGTCGAAAAGCAGCACAGTAAATACAATGAATAGAGACTGATCAATTTCTGTTGGTCTGAGTAGTTGTGTTTGACCTTGACCGGAGAGGAATTAGAGAAGACATCTGTAGCTTCAGAGAAGACGTAGACCAAGTTTCAACATGTGTTGTTTATCAAAGTTGACTGAATGAAAATCACTTCATCAATTACTACCACATACACTGTGCATCATAGAGTATGTTCCATGACTCCATAGGCTGGACTCATAAGTCTGTTATATTGTCTGGATTTTGTGTGGGTGTGTGGGTGGGTAGGGGCATGTTACCCTACCCCTTAGTTATTGCCTCAAACAGATTCATAAGAATTATATTTTTAGCTCACAGTTCAAGGAGTTGTATCAAATAAACTCATTCACATGCAAACATGAGGACAGCTACCCAGTATCACCCCAGTCACAGAACATCTGGCCACTCAACAGCTTCACTGGGGCAGCTGGAGTTTCCTCTCTTGCTCAGCAGGGAAGAAAGTGAAAAACATATTTTTGCCCATGGTGTTGAAAGCCATGTCAAGGATTCACACATTCTAGTCAGTCAGACAACATTAAAAGGAAAGTCAGTTTCTGAGTGATGTGAAATGTGATTTGAGATAACGTGTGTCTACACCATATTGAGAAGTCCACCAAATTAAACAACAAAATATGTTGTTGATCCATACACTGAAGAACACATAAAAGCATTTTCTCATCTGATGCCATTTGTCTGTGCCTTCCAAACCTGTTACTAAACCATTTTGGAAAATAAATGTTTTATGATATGACAACACTGTGGTTAGTGTTTGTTTAGGTTTAGGCACAAAAACCAAAAAACTTTCTTTAGGGAAACATTATGGTTTGGGTTGGGGTTAGGGTTAGGGTTAGGTGTTAGGGTTAAGGGTTAGGGTTAGGGTTAGGGTTAGGGTTGGGGTTGGGGTTGGGGGTTAGGGTTAGTTACTACTCCCTTTAGGTTAAGGGACCTCCAACGTCATGGTTACAATGATAACAATGTGGTTGAAGTTAAGAGATGATCGTGGTTGTCCCTTAACTATGTTGACAATGTTGACTTGCGATTGCAAACAGGAACTGATCAGTGATCTTCTATGTTAATCGCCCAGATTGTCCTCTGTATGTGGACATTGTTGCTATTTAATAACCTCATCTGATTTCCTCCTTTGCTTGCTTTTATTATTTCTTTGGTCGCTACAGTAGGTTTCTGTCAGTTGAAGGTAAACATATGTCATATTGGCACTTGCTGAAACAAATGTTTTGTCATTTTTCTTGGGAGGCAGTCTCTGTCACATCTATTCACAAATATTTGGGTTGCTCAGTGTGTATAATTTCCACCATCCACAACAACAGCTGCTTAAATTCTTTAACTGTCTTATACTAGAGTAATTACTGTATCTTATCCATCCCTTGCTGTGAGGCAGCAATGTCTGTATGTGTATCTCACTCTGTGATTTATTGTACACCGGAAGTAAATGTGTATACATAATATACAAATGAACTGAGAATTGATTCTCAATTCAAAACTGATTATAAATTGAATAAATAGAAAAGGGGGCGCTATCTTTAGGATCTTACATGTTAAATAAAGCAGAGCGCTCCTCCATGTTGTTATTAGCGTCATGTCTCTCTGCTACACAGTTAGTATCAGGGAAAGCTATTGTTATCCAAAATGCTGTACGGGTGCAGGGCTTCAGAAATAAAATAACAAGTTGATTTTGTCACCCCACCAGAGTTGGTTGAAGTCAGCCAGACTCGTTGGTTAGTGCTGGAGCCCAGTGTCCCGCTAACATTAGTCTCAGGTAGATGGTGTACAAAGTATACACGAAATACTTCACCTTCCTCTTGCAAGAGCAAATTATTAGGATAATGAATCTAAAATGTGCTCATTGCCTTTTTTTTTTTAAGATGAACTACAAGATTAATGCAGCCTGTCCAGGTGCTGTACTGCCCTTGCAGAGTTCTGCCTTTTTGGTATTCAATGACATTACGAAAATCAATTTTTGCCATCTGTGAGTTGATTCACATTGCACCGTTCCAAAACTCCAAAAGGTACCTTTAACCCAAAATGTAACTATGAACCCCATATCTTCTCAGACAGAAGTGAAGAATTGTTTGGAGGACAAACAGGTGATAACAGGCTTAAGGTTTTGACAGTATCTTTCATAGGCCAGTGTATATTACAATTCAAGTCGTTATTCAAAATTATCTGTTGTCCGTTATCTATTATTATCTGACAGCTGAATCCAGATGAGAAGTTATTGATGATTTACTGCACCACAGTAATAGATAGGTATCATTGGATCATTACCATAGCTGAGGCAGAGAGGTCTTATCTCAGCATGGCAGGGTTCTCACAACATGTATCCACCCATCCACACACACACACACAAACGTGACAAAACCGTACACACATGCACACAAACACCCCGACACATACACACTCACCGCCCTGTCTCTGTCAGGTATCATACGAGCCAGGGTGCTGCCACTGACAGATGAGCACTAGACTGAACAACAATTGATTGAAATGTACAGTTTATGTACCGTCTAGAAGGTCAGAGCAAGCATTTTGTCACCACGCCTGCTGTTGTCTGTCTTTTCCCCATTGATGAATTTTAATCACCCCACCTCAGTGTAATCAATAAGCCATTTCATGCTACCCACACTAACGTGTAATTCACTCCCCCCCTACTACACAGCGAGAAGGAATTCACTGCTGCCAGGTTCAGCTCAAATGAATGACTCTGCTTACAGTCCTGAAGAAATACATCCCATAACAGCCATACAGTCTGTCATGGTAACTCCGGTGTTACAGTTTGTTGTTGAATAGTTGCAAAATAGTTATCTATCAGGAAATGTCATTCTTTATGTTAAAGAAAACAGAAAAGAGAAGAAGAGCAGTAATAGATTCAGTTAAATGTCAGGAGAATAATAGAAATCTAATTTCCTTGATTTATTTTATTCTTATTTGACTTACTTATTATTATTCAAGTTGTATTTAATTATCTATTTAATTGAGTCACTAAAACTCAAATCTCTAATTTCCATTGTTTTCAATTATTCCCTAAAAATAGACCCTTGGAGGCAAAATGATAATTGCAGCCTTTTTACACATGCAAAAACAATTGCATTTAAAAGAGAACTGTTATAAACTATAATTGGAGTTTCTTACTATCAACTAACGCAACTGAGCTTGTATTTCCATCTCCATGACAACTGAGCAAACACCATCCACTGATGAAGACCTTGTGACTCGGAAAACTTTGTGTTTGAAGATAGTCTGCTACAGCCATAAATCAAATGTCTTTTTTTGTTGTTGCTGTTTCATGTTTGTTTGTTTTATCCTAACTTTACTTTGGGACTATATCATTAGGACATTCAATCAAAGAGCTTAGCATCTGTTTTTTCTGCGCAATAAATAAAAACAAAGCACTATTCTGAAGGTATTTCCAGAATCTCCTCTAACCATCTGGATAAAAAAATCACCTTAGCATTTATAGGCAGTATATAGACATTTATTAAATGGTTTATACCACACTATCATATAGATATAAGCAGATATAAGCATATTTTAAGTGTTTATTAATGAGCAGTAAGTTTAAATGTAAGACTTTTTATATTATCATAACTGTGTTTTACAGTGTTGCCATTCATTATATGTCAATACCCCAGGAGTTATAGTTGTTCGCAGGTACATTAATAAGCACTTACATATGCTTACAACTACATTACAGTGTATGAACTGTTTTTATACTTCTTATAAATGCTGAATATTTTACCACATTGGTAAAAAGATTCATAACTGGTTCAAAATATTTTGATTGTGATGCAGATGTCAATATTTTTTTCATCCTGATGGTTCAAAAAGAGAATAAACTGTTGATAATTACATAATGCAGCTGTATATTTGTTTGATTTTTGTTCATACATGACATGCCTTAACTGGAAGGTCTTATTTGAAATGTAATTTTGTTTGAGCAAAACATGAGTTACAAAACAGATGAGATTAAATTAAGTCTTTGTGATTTAGAGTCAGAACAACCTTCTGCCTTCAATGGTGAGCTACCTCCAAATGTCCACGTGGAACTGAAATTAACTGAACTGAAATCTACCACACCTACAGCGTGGTAACGCACCAGGTGGTTTGTTAAGCAGAACCATCTGAGCAGTCGTCCTTGGAAACTATTTGAAAAACAGCAGGTGCTTTCAAAAAAAATACTTGGCAGGTGATTGGATGAAAAATGTGTGTGTGTATGTGTGTGTGTGTGTGTGTGTGTATGTGTGTCATGAGTGGATTTAAAATATAAGGAAAAATAAAATAAGTAATAATAAGGACAGCACTGTCCTTCAGCTGCCAGTGATTGACAGACAATGAGACGATAAAAAATACCCATAGTGGTACTCCATTCAATGTTAGCAACCTTGTAGCGCACATATTACGAAACAACTGCACTGGAGAGGTTAAATATTTTATTCAGCGCCACCAATATTAAGTCCATGTCAGAAAACCATCCATGCAGGAAATTCCATATAACCATGAGAAGCTTAGTGGTGCTGATGACTAATAGATAGTGTACACCAAATGAGACTATGCAGACAAGACAAATAACAGGTCAAAGCTCTGGATCAAAATACACTTCAAGCCTCTTTGTATTGTCAATAACCCAATTTAAAAACAAACAAAAACATGTCTTTTGGATTTTTGAAGTGATGTTGAATATCAGCATTTAGCCTTTCCATCTCTGTGCAAAAAAAGTTCAAAAGAACAAGACTGAGAGGTATGAATAGACCGAAGTTATCACACAAATATGTGGATGGTGCATGTGTGACAATGTAGGAGACGCTCTCTAACCCTTCAACAACTTCAGCTGTGTCTATGGCAAGTATCAAATAGACAATCTCAGAGTAGGAGACAAAGGTCAAACAGAGGTAAAATGGAATATATTCTGCATCATTTCCATTTTTAAGACAGGTTTCGTCTATTCCCGCATTAGATCTCCAACATAGAAGCCCAACATAACTCAGTTTTGTTGCGGGTGCTTTTCGAGTTTGGACTGTTTTCATCCACAACAATAACTCCAGCGTTAATGTGAAATGGTATTATGTTTCAGAGCATCACTCGAAATGCATTTCTTGCAGTTGTCTGGAGGGACTGTCAGCCGTCAACAACCTAATCACTGATCAGCCGAGCCAGAGAGCACAGGCTGAGCTGTCCATAACGGTAGAACAGATGATTGGGTTTGCTATTTCTGTGAGCAATGGACCGTAAACATCTACACTCAGTGCTGAATGACCATCGCTTTCTCAGTTTTATAAGATATCTGATGTAGTAAAAAAAAAAACACAGTGTTTTCTATTCAGTGTAACAAAATATGCATATGGTGGCCCTAAGGTGCAAAGTTTGCAAACACATGAACAAAACAGAAAACTTAACTTTTCAGGAATGACATTGTAGAAAATGCAGCTACAGAAATTATATACTAAGGAAAAATAAAGGAAGATGTAATGGCAAAGTTACTCTCATGCAACCCATACGAGGTGCTGCCCTGCCACTGAGACAAGGTTGCAATAGGCATTGTTAAAACATATAGATGAATATTTCAGTGTTTTTGGAAAGCGTATAAAGAAGTGTTACATAAACCCTGGGGAGAAAGTGTGGCATCAACAGCAGCGGGTGGAACCAATGAGGAGAGAGCAAGCTCCTGGGATACATGCAAGTTCCCTCATTTGATCTTTCCTCCCTCCTCACTCCTTGCTTGATCCGCTCGGAACGGTTCAGGTCCGCCGTCATGAATGCTGATCCTTTGCGCTTATTTCTGTTCGGAGGCGCGAGGAAGGATCCCTGAGGAGGCCTGATTGAGGGTTCATGAGACCAGCCTTTGCAGAAGGCAAAAGACACACTCTTTACTGGAAATCTGTCAGTGACTGGACGCTGCAGCTAATCAGACCGCTCTGATACCGCATCACAACATCACTGCAGTTTCATATCAGAGTGGATAGAAAAATAACAGATTCAACTCAAGTGTAGGCTGCTACACCCATATTTTATATTTTCTTCTCTGATTCGTCATCGAGTTAAACATTGTGGATCTGTGTAATTGTAGGTCTGATCAACAGAAGAATAAACAAATTTCTTCATTCATTGAAAAGATCGTTCATTTTCACGACCTGTTATTTTCCTCTTTGACCTTCATCATGGATGAAATTGTAGTCGGGGGGGAGGAGGGGGGTCTGTTGTCTTTCATCAATAATCACATTTTATTGTGTATCGTCATTTGAAGCTGATATTAACATAATTTCCACTTTCCATAAAACATTTCAGCTAATAAATAATTCCCACAGTTAATCATAACCTGGAACCTTAAATAACAAATTTACAATCAGGATATTTACGCAGACATGGCGCGTGCATTCAGCGTCTGAGCAGTGTATTCCTGCACTCTGTGGTTCAACTGATCTATACACGGTATAAATACGTAAAGGATGCAGGGTTAATGCGCAAGTGTTTGTCAAATGGTTTGAGGGAACATATAGAGAGAACACAGCTGTGTAGTGGTAACCGTGTGCCTTGATTATCATTTAGACCAGAACACACTGTATGCGTGCAAATACAAACTCCAAACCATCATAAGTTGCTACAGAGCTGTTAAAACTGCTTGACAGCTGAGCCAGCTGGGCTTCAGATGACGGTTCAGAGGAAAGGACGTCTCATTTCTCACAAAAACTGATGTGTCCTTGTCTCCTCTCTCCTCACATCTTTTCCTTGCATCTGTCCTCGTGTTTTTGAGGGACTAAGATGAAAGGGAAAAAAAAAAAAAGACCCAAGTGAGCTGTGAGCAGGTGGATATATGTGGAAAAGTTCAAAGGAACTTTTCAAGGGTATAAATAGGTATGAATAGACTGAGGTTATCGCACTAACATGTGGACGGCGCATGTGTGACCGTTTCGGGAGGTGCTCTGTAACCCTGACAACTTCAGCTGTGTGTGTGTAGCAAATATCAAATTAGAGAATCTCAGAGTGGGAGGCAAAGGTCAAACAGAGGTGAAATGGCACATACTTAATGCTGCTAATTCTAAACCAAGACATAAGTGAGGGAAACGTTGATGTAATTAAGGGAATTGACATGTAGGTAAGGAGCTCACTTAAGAAAAAAACACAAGCACTCCAAACCTTACTACTCTGCACTGATTCCTGCATTATTTCCTCACATTTACAGTATCTTTTGCCCGTCCTATGAAAGGGAATTTGAAGCAGTCCCAGGTGGATTGTATAGTAGCCACTGTTACAAAAACAGCGACCAAGATCTCTTTCACCGTTTCCTCCTTTTTCATGGCATTATGTTTGGTGCTTGTTTGTAACATTTAAGCTAAAAAAGATAAACTGAAAAACTCCTATAGAAACAATATCTATTGGAGCCTGTATGTGCTGGTCTCTGAAACATATAATTCATACATACTGTAATGGATATAGAATATCATACAAAGAAAATCTAACTCTAGTATCGACCTGCAAAAAATAACTAAAAATATTTCTGTAAATATTTGCCCATTGTGTGTTGGTACGACAAGGCTTGGGGAACATAGATGAGCAAAGAAGGACAACATCAGACATGTTGTATTTAATCTCCTTTCTTCCAGGGCCTTGATGCAAGCAGCTCATTCATAAACGGCGCTGTATCTGTCTCCAGGATCAAAGCACATGGTCTCTGCTGACCTTCAGCACTCCCAGCACGCCCAAAATAGCTCCTTCATCTGGCTTCAGTGAGGGTGAAATGAAAGACTTTGCAAGCACAGAATGCCCTTTCCAATTATACTATGAATCATTTCCGAAGGGCTCTAGTGCTTTTACATATTGTATGTAAAACTTTCCACTGGTGGAACTGGTCTGTAAAAGCTTTCATATTTTCTTTCATTTTTTTTTTTATCATGCATCGAAGTATTTTGGCACTGCTGATAATATTGCATGTTTATTGGATTAGAGTTATACCTCTCATCACAGCAATGAAGTAGTTCAATGATGTAGTTCTAATTAGCTCTGATCCAAGACTGTCATGTGCTGTATCATGGTGTGTACATCATAGTGTTGTCTCAGGCATACACTGTGCTGATATTATTATGGAAGAAGGGGGAAGATGAGCCTCTCAGCACACCTCTGAACATTTGGAGGCCATTCCTTTCACACTAAATGTTCATTGATTTCTTTTTTTAAAAATGTGACTTCTGTCTTCCGTTGTAACTTTTGGTAAGTGTACTAACCAATGAGTTTTGACTTATGAGTTGCCAGGCGACACTCAACACAGTTGTTACCTAGATTATCTTCACAAGAAAAATAGTTTGTTGAAGTCAGAAGGACATCATTGAGGTGGAAGATGGGTGTACAAAATGCAGAACGCTCGGTGTGTGGTTGGGTTTAGGCGACAAAAATACTTGGGTTAAGGTTAGTGAATGTTAATACAGATCATGTCTTATACCAAGACAATAATTTTACTCTAACCTGAACAAGATGCTGCCAGTGCGTAAACATAACCATAAAAAAAGTGGATATTGTACCACAAGATCAGATCTTTTGCTCAAAAAAAGAAATGAAACACTGTGTCCCTGAACATTTTGTATCAACATTTTCAAAGAGTGTGGAGAGGTTTCTTTCATAGTAGAGTAGGTTGGGAGAAGCTAAGGTTGCATTAAAAACAAGCAGACAGAAGAGATGGAGTATGTATACTAGTATAGTATAGTGTGAAGGGCAAGAGGGAAGGACAGTAAGACAGAGATTAAATGATGTCATTGGTCATTTACAGTTTCTCAAGATGAAGTCACTCAGACTCTAAACCCATATGAGTCATGTGCCAACTGACATTTGACCTGACGGCGGACATGACCAGTGCTAAAAAGACTTTTCAGTTGTTTTGTTATTTTTATCATTAAACCATTTCAAACCAATGAAGTGAAAATCCATTATGTCCTTTCTGAGAAATCGTGTACTGTGTGAATAGTGGCCTCCTTTGTAGTGGACATAAAAAAAATATAATTTTAAAAGACACAATGGACAAAACTCTCAGCAAGACATGGGAGAAGGTTAAGAAAAATATTGTGTTCAAATTAACAGAGGACCGAAGTAGCTATATTCCAACATCCTGTGCTCTCACATCAGTGTTACAGCAATATACTCTTTTCACAGCGGACATTTTGACTTGTCAACGCAGGAAAATCATAAAATCATAGGTGGAATTAATAACATTAATGAGGGCTGTATTGCATTTAGCCAGTTCCAGGGCTCTGGTGTTGTGCAGTATTGTGCACTCAGTGACATGGCTTACAAGGACATTTAATGGAATGGAGCCGCCATTAATGTTTCTGTTTACACCTGTGCTTTCCTGGTTTGACAAGTCCAAATGTCTGCTGTGAAAAGGGTGCAGCAGCTACTGAGCAGCACTCAAAAAGTCAATGAGTAATTAAGTTGTGGCTCCATGTGGCCATGCAGGTATGACACTTGTTAGGTAGCATGAATCTGCTCAAATGGGGTAAATGTGGTACATACTGTAATGCAGTGGGTGTCAACTTACAGTGACTATCACTGAACTGCAAGAAAGTAAACAAAGGAATAAAAGGAATAGGAATAAAAATTCAGTGTCGAAGTGTGTGCAACTAGCATAGCAGCCAAACTTGAATTCAGTCTTTTTACAATGTTTAAATCCAGATGAAACAGCATTTTGAGAGTATCTAACTTTCGTATCGTGACATATTTTTCAGTTAAACAGGATAAACAGACGAGATGTAATGTTGGGAAGAATTTCATTTGAATGTTGAAAAGTGGGCGTGTCATTATAATTCTTAGCTCTGTGCTGCTAAAAACTCAAGATTGACTGATGGGTGGATGTTTGATATTGGTTGAAATTGGTCGGTTCAAGCCTACGTAAACACACGTCATATTTTACAGGAACAAAATTGGATTTTGATATAAAAATGCAAAAAAATTGATTTTTTTGTCATTTTTTTGGAAATACATTGTTAAATATGTGCACAATATGACCAGAAATGTGATCTAAAATGGTTTAAAAGGCATTTTTCATTTCATATTGACATTTAAGTGTTGGCATGGACTATACCTTTATAGGCAGTACCACCATAGATAGTAACTTTCCCATTTGGATTCCTCTATATAAAAATGTGTTAACTTATCTCCTGTTGTTTTACCATGCTGTCTGTACAAGTAATATTTTTCCTTTCTTGACACACAACACATCAGTTCAGGTCAACATGCCAATTTGTGTATCCATGAGAAATCGAGTGGAAACCACACCGACCTGACACTGAGCCAGTCGGGTCCTGGAGTGCACATTGTTTTTTCCTTACTTGACACCCACTTGATATTCACTGACTTCACCCTGCCATTGGTAAGTTAATATTTTCAACATTCTCTATTAAAGGAACTGATGATCTCTGAATGTCTGAAATGGGTCAATTCACTCAGATAGCACTACAGGCTGGATCAGGGCTACTATTTAGGCTTTGTTTTAACAGATGGTTCCATAACATCAGTTGCATCACTAATAGCAGAAAATGCATATATATGTGCATGATATGAGTGTCTGAAAATATCTAAGGAACATTTTCTCTCATCTGCTCTGCAGAATAATGCAGCGTGGTAGAGTGTTTTTTATACTCAGGGAGGTGTCATGATTATGAACCTCTGGTGACAGAGAGCGATCCTCAGTTGATTTAGTCAATACTCAAACACTCGACCTAATGCTATTAAAACCAATGGGCAATTTGAGCTGCCATTAGATCTGACTGACTAAACAAATTATGTGATACACTGCATTATGATGAATAAACCTGGGGTTTTGTTTCTATCCCCAGGCTTTCAGCACATCATTAAGGTCAGGGAGGTAAAGCTGATTGTCACAGTTTCAAAACGGCTTTTTGGCCTTGAAAATGTGCCTGTGTCTCCTCCATACCACCAATGAAAGGTCAAGCTCTCACAATTCCTGTGGCTTAGCACTCAATTAGTTGAAAATTGCCTTTTGTCTGCTGGGAGCAGGTGATAATTGCTGTGGGTCACAAGCGATAATTGCCAGCGAACCCCTCCGAGCCACTGCCTATTAAAAGAAGTTATTTAAATCACATCACCTTTGGGGTGCTTCTCTGTTTTATGCTCGTCTTTAATTGCAGAGAGGATTTATGAAACTTTTCCCATCACCTGATCAACTTACACCTGCAGTACAGTAAACTCAAGTCTCAAAACTTAGCAGCAGCAAAAGACTTTAGAAAGTACTGTTGGGAAAAAATGTGCAACCTATCCCTCAAATTATAGTCTTATATTGCTTAAATAAAATAAAATCATAAGTCATCTATTTCCAGAGGAAATCACTTTTCAGATCATGCCTGAAAAACTAATTAAACCATGTAAATAACACACTCCACAAACTAAAGTTTCAAAACTCTAACTGTAAGATGAGTAAATTAAAGCATGGTTATGCAGAAACATGCAACTTTAAAAAACTATACTGAATATTAAAGGCCTGTTTGCACCATTAATGAACGCAAATTATGTTCCAGAAACTTGGTGACATAGGGACTACTCACAGGGTAAACTGTGAGTAAACTAGGCCTTTTACTGCCCTTGACATTGTGTTTCCGTGACTATATTGTACATTATTTCATTAAATAGTTAATGAAAACATAAAAAATAAAAAAATGATGCCAGTTGTACAGTTTACACACCAACAGAGTTACAGTGTAAAAAGTAAAAGTGAATGGTGCGACTCAGCTAACAAGCTGCAATTGCTTCCTCTAGAGCTCTGCTCTCCGTTCCTTTAAGGTCAGCACCGCAAGGAATTGCTTCTCAAAGTTCACCAATAATGAATTTAATACAAAAAATGTGATTGTGATTAAGCGCTGGTGTGACTGGGCCCTAAGGGTATACTCTTAAAACCTTCAAGATATTCTATCAAATGCTAATCTAAGGGTTTGGTTTCTTCCTAAATGCAACTGCTATGCAGGAACAAAACAACACATTTGGGCATCATGTTATGAATATGTATTTTCCAGTTAGATGCAAAGTTTAGCGTATTATTAACACAGAAACTGCAGAAGTACAACAGTAAGACAGATTTAGAGAAAGAGACACCCAAGGGTGTTTGAGTCTGATGTGGGCTATCTTAAAAGAGGACTCATTTCCTCATCTCATGGTATCCAAAGAGAGGAAAGGCTGTTGAAAAGTAGGGGAGAAACTGAGGTTATTAAGTACAAGAGAAAGGCAGAAAGAGGAGAAGAATAAAAGACCAGAAGTGGGGAATGGAAGGTGAAAGGAACAAGCAGTCATTAGAGCAATTAACTGTGTATTTAACAGCTTGCAGAGCCTATATTCTGGGTCCAACACCTTTGGGAAAGTGCCAGGTAAGCCTTTTCTAATTATCACAACTGTAAAACAGGACATCTAATCTGTAGTGGAGGGCCACAAAGCCGGAACTATTGACACCCGTAAAGTTTCTCAATATATGGCTTATAAATCATAAGTGGGTGTAAAAATGTGTGCCGCTTTATAGACACTTAAACAGTACCAGAACTCAAATACGAGAATCCCTTGAGAGGATAAACTCTGAATTTCTAAATAAGTCTGAACAATGTCCACATGCCACATGTAATTTAAAAGGGTTATCGGTCGTTGTATTCATTGCTCCTCTCCACAAACAGATCCCTTCCTCTGGATTGTAACAGCCAATGTCCACTGGGTGTGGCCGGGTCTCATCCCAGCTCTGCCATGACTGCTGGAGGTGATCCAAGACCATTCTAGTAAGTGCGCCAAAGTCCAACAGATGCAAAACCAAGACCATCTCACTCTCAGTATTTTTTTTTTCCAGATCAGCTTGTGCCTTTAAGTGAATGTATATGGATGCAGATATTTATTGACAATTGACCTTTAAAGTTGTTTAATGAAGCATCTCATTTCTTACTGACTTTTGCTTATTGTCAAAAACTCTAATGGGCATGAACTCATCCTACTTGCAAGTGCTGTGCTTGTATCCAATGCCTGATCTGATATCTCAGTAGTCCTCTGTAGACTCCTTTTGGATCGCTGCTCAAAAACTATTAAGAATACGTCAATGAGTCATACCACTGCACCGGGTGACATTTTCCTTTGTCCCTGAAGACTACAGTTGAGATAGTTTGTTTAGAAATGGATCCAAAGAGTAATAAGAGTGATAAGACAGTAACCCTCAGGAGAGAGGTTCCTACTTTGGAAGACGCCACTGAGGTTTCACTAGCTTGTTGTCTTACATATCATAAGTTCCTTTTGTAGCGAGGTTTATAACGTAGTACAAAGTCAAGAGGTTTTGATATGTAACACAACAAGCTAGTAATGCTCTATAAACGGAGCCACATCTCACACATGCGCAGTGGTGTCAGCTGTATGAGGACCTTCTCTCCTGAAGGTTACTATCTTAAGACTGTTATTACTCTTTGAGCCATTTTAAACAAGCTATGGAAATCACTCTCCTCGGGGATGAAGGAACACGTCGCCCAGTGCAGCAGTGTGGTTCATTGATGTGTTTTTAGTAGTTTTTCAGCAACAACAGCACAGAGGAATGATATATATCAGATCTTGGATACACACACAATACTTCTAAGTAGGATGAGCTCATTGTTGGTTTGGTTCTGCACATGAGATTTGTTGAGAATAAGAAAAATATAGAAAATCACCAGCCTTATTCTTAAGGTAAATTTACAAAAATTGTCACTTCTCTTCAAAAACTCTGTGACAAAGGAGAGGGCAGCTACTGTTGTCCTTCAGCTTTATTATTCAGGAAAAAAGTAGACTCAGTATTAAAGTATCTATTCCCCTTGTTGAATAAGTGACAAATCTGTATTCAGTAATGTTTGTTTGATAGTTTGATAAATTGTAAAAACAGCAAAAAGCAATATTGGAAATCTGGCTCATGAAGAACAGACCACATGAAGGTGCTACCAGTGGACATTCGAGCCACAGCAGATACAGAACAGAGCAACGGTGCAACCAGAACAGGACACAACTACATTTTGGATAAGACAACATCTACAATCCTCCTTAAAAATGAATCTCTTCAACAGTCTGACCAGGACAAATCAAATTATCTTCCAAAGGTATGGTCTTTTTAGAGTTTTTAGAGTTCCTGGTAGCTGTGTGTAAGTTTGTTGCCAGGACTCACTCCATTAGCCATAAACCTATACTGGACCCTCAAGATGAATTCCAGCTTACTCACTTTAGTTTCAGCCGAGTACATTTATGCACATAGCAGACAGTAGCTTTTGTTGTTGTCAACAACCAAATACCCTCAATATATGTATGACATGTGAGTATTGTATTAAGACAGAAGAGAAACATGTCCTTCAGCAATCAGAATGTTTACATGTAATGAGATTGTAAAGGTGCATTTCTTGATAATTCAGTGCGATAGACACTGCAGTCTCTGGAGCTTTTGTAAGTGGCCGTGCCCTCATTCTCACCTAAACCACATTTCCCTCTTGGATGTCTGTGACTGCTGGAAATGTCAGACCAAAGGGAAAAATACTTCTGTGAAAGGCAGGAAAAAGCCATATAGTCCTGTTTAATGGACAGTTTGCAGGATCGACAAAGACAGTTTCATCATTTTTTCATTTTGACTTAGTATTTTAAGGCACACTGACAGATCATTTATAACCAAACAATTACATTTGTAGGTCATTTTTCCAGCGTATTTTGTGGATATTTCCTTACAATTTTCTGCCTTTCTAAATCGCTGTGTCACACTTTGTGGAGATCGTCATGGTTGAGTTTCCAATGCAGAGCTCAGCTCAAAACAGCTACATCACGTAAAACAAAGGGAAATTTTGAGCTAAATATAGAGCAACATCATCACAGGAGCTATCCATTGTTAACCCTTTGAATCCTATGGTGTTTTTACTAATTTTTATTTCCTTCATGAGCTTATGGCATGATCACAATATGTATCATCCAAAAATAAAACAAAATAAAAAATTAAATATTGGAATTTTTTTGTCTTTATATCAAGATGTTTTCAAAATCCATGTATCGGAGGTTCCAAAATGGTCAAGCCTTGGGTCTAAGGTCTAGATTCCCTTTGACACCAAGTCACAGTCCAAACAAAAGTAGACCATAAATCCATGGTACACTTTTGGACTGCAACCCACCAGTTGGGAACCACTACCATATATAAATGGATAGATGAGATTGTCAGTGTTTCTGGGCCAAAAGAACCATTTGTTGGGACATTCTGAGTCTTAAAAATTATTGATAGAACGAACAAACAAAATACTGAAACCCCATTTTCATTCAGTTTTGTACTCTTTGTTTTGCTGATTGTAGCTGTTCTGTGTCAGCCAGCATAACATGAATACACACCATAATACAAATTGTGAATTTTTGGAAAATAAATTCTTATTTTCTCTCTATTTCTCTCTCTCTTTATTTCTCTTTCTTTCTTTCTTTTTTCTTTTTTTGTTAGCATCATGCGAATCTCCTCCGGGTAGTTACGGCACCTTTAGACTGTGTGACAACTACAATTGTGTATGTTTATTGCATGTCACACTGTGTGAGACGCTTATAATAAATCAATTTGAGACATCAGATTGTGTGCTGAATGCCTGGTGAATCATGGTGCTACAATAAATGGAAAAAAATATATGAAAGCAGAAACACATCATCGTCCATCTGCAGCCCCGTTGTTTCTTTTTTGTTTCACCTCTTTCTTTTTGGTTTTTGTCTGCAATCAACATCATTAAGGAGAACGAGTGTTTTACCCCTAAACTTCACGAAATGTCACGCAGTATCATTTCATGTTGTATTTGATTAGTTTGTTTGTAGATGTGTGTCATAGCAGTAGTCATATTGTGACAATTCGGCCCTAAATTTCTCACACTGACAATCTAAGAGCACCGTTTTGGATTGACTACCAAAGATTTTACCATGTTTCTCTCACGATTGTCAAATTTCATCTCAGACAGCGCAGAATCACAGCGTAAAGGGGCGTTTACATGCTGCATTTGCACTTTTGGATGTAGCTGTAAAAAGATTGAGCTGGTTACTCTTACTGGAGAAAAAGTAATGAATTTGATGACTAGTTATGATGGAGTTATGAAGTTATAAGGAGCATCATTTTTCTACGATTTCAGAGCAGATTTCCTGAGTACCATATTGCAGAGAAACTACCATCATTGTAAAGGGTAGGTTCAGCTGCTTTTTACAGTGTTCTATTATGTCTGTGCGTTCTGGTTTGATAGATTTTGAGATTCAGGGGCACAAATTGTGACGTAAATTGTGTCCCTCAGGTGCGAAAGTTAAAAGGTGATGGTGTAAACAGCTCAAGCATCGGTGACCCATCTGAATCCTGATGTCAGTCTTTAAGAGTTGCATAAAGTCAGACCGTACTGGACGTCCTTGTGAACTTTTGCCGTCTGTTCTCTCCCGCACACTTTATGGATGAAACACATCATCACACAGAGAGTGTTGAAGTTCCCTGTTCACACTCTCGATGGGAAATGACTGCAAGTTCTTGACTCCCCTTCTAGCAGCTCTTGTTCTGCTTCCTAATTAGCAGCACTTTGTCTTTGTCTTCGGGGGTTTAATTTAAAGCATTGTCAGCTGATCAGCAGAACAGAGACTCTGCTTCAAAGGTGAAGTGCAGCTGGGAAAGTGTGCCCTCCATGAATGCTACAATCACCACAAAGCCATTTAGCTTCCAGTAAATGTATTCACCCTTTTTTAAATTTTGTAGGAGTCTGTAGAGTTTAATCGTATTGAGCAACACAAAAGAAGGTTGTTCACACTTAAATTGGATGTTACATTACTTCAGGTGTTTTTAAGGAGACTCAAGTTGATAGGTACGCTCTTGAAATACATCTGACAGTTTGTTGAGATATTGCACTAGTCTCACAGAATCTGCCTGCATCTTCCCGTATATCGTCCCTTAATTGTATGATGAGGTCCACACGGAAAAGGAAAACCTGACACATACGTGGTAACACTTGTTTACGACACCCTACAATGTAGTTATAAGCGAATATAAGGAGATTTAACATGTATATGTACTATAACTCCACCAATGTAACTGTGTACAAACTGTCAATTAATTTTGATGGCATAGAGAAACAATTTGGTAATTTATTTTTTGATATATGATGACATGAATCAATCAAATAAATTGAAGCATTGAAGCTGTGTTTTATTATATTGTCACGCATCTCTGTTTATGCAGCAAATATTAGCAGCAAGTATTCTAAACATGTATTAGGCATCATTGTTTACAGTACATATGGCTTATAATGGTCACATATCGAGGGCTTCCACATATGTTTCATTTGAACCTTGTGCAACTGCAGAGCCTCTTAACTAAAGAACGCTGCCTCAATCACAAACCATTGCAGAGCCAAGTGCAGTTAAGTGTTCAATGCAACACTGCCCTCATGTGTCTTTACAAAGCATGGCTCTTGTTCTGTCACATTCTTGTGATTCTTATTCCATCCAATGTCTCACTAAGTAAGACTGTCATGCAATCTCTCCCTCGTTCACTTTCTCTCTCTATCTGTCAGTCAGCCATGTCCCATTCCCTTATTCAGTTAGTGCCTCGCCTTCTCAGTCTGTCAGTCTCCCGCTCATTCAGTCACTCCATCCCTCTCTCCTTATTTGCACACCTCACTTCTCCCTCACTCACTCACTCACCTGCACTTTCCCCCTATCCATCACAGTACACGTCTTAGTTGCTAGTTTCTTTACTGTCAGCCTTTGGTCAGTCTTTCTCTATACCAGGCAAACTTTTTACTTCTCTCTGAAAGCCACATGTTTCATGAGGAAGTAAATGTGGAGGTTAGTGTGGTGGATGAATGAATAGTGTCTGACTTTAATGTAGTAAACCATAGTTCCACCACAGAGCTACACTTTTTTTTTTTTAGCCACACTAGCGGCTTTAAGAATGGTAATGTCAGTCAATTGGTCAGCCTACCGCTTTCATCCAGACTAAGATATCTCAACAGCTATTAGATGGACTGCTATGGGATTTTGTAGAGACATTTGTGGTTTCCAAAGGATGAATCCTAATGACTTTTCTTGTAGCATTACCATGAGGTAATGCTACAAGTAAGTGAAATGTCTCCGCAACTATTGGATGGATTGCCACGACATAAGGAACACACATGCACGTCCCATTCAAGATAAATTAAAATTTTGAGCTTATAAAAGGTGCTAGATGAAAAGCAAAGCAAAATTTATTATAATTCATCCAATACTTTGGTTTATGACCAAATACCTGTAAAACAAATTCCAATAAGCTTCAGCTGTACTATGTGTTTTTAGTGATAATTAGCAAATGTTAGCATGCGAACACACTAAGCTAAAATGGTGAACAAGGAACACATCATACCTGCTAAACATCAGTATGTTAGTACCATCTTTGTGAGTATGTAAGTATGCTGATGCTAGCATTTACTGTAGCTCAAAGCACTGTTGTGCCTAACTACAGCCTCACAAAGCTGCTAGCGTGGCTGTCTTGTTTTAAACCATAAATACAATCTTTTCCTAACCTTAAGCATACCGTATTTGCCATGCACAGATATTGTAGAAAAAACTAATTTCACAAACACTGAATGCAATCCAGGTTTTTGCTGAATGGCCCAAAATCAACATTCTGTCTGGCAATATAGGGATGGGACTTGCATCCTCTATCTTTAGCTCCCCTTTCCTCCATTCTTCCCTTATCTCCTCATATCCTTCCTATCTCTCTCCTCCACTCTCTTCCCCTCTTGATCCCATATCTCTCCCCACCATCCTTCTCTAATCTCTCGCTGTTCATCCCCGAGGACCTATGCAGAGGGAGAACGCCGCCATAAACCTTGGCATTCAAACCAACGTAGCTCATGAATTTTAATATGCCACACAAGAGTATGGGCAGGCAGGTGGGCAGGCGAGCTGCGTTCAGGCTCTGCATGTCTTTCCTCACTTGCAGCAAGGGGACAATAAAAACTCTCTGACGTCATGGCCCCAAGGTTGCTTTCTCACCACTCAGTCCATGGTGCCGGGAGAATCAGGTTTTTATCGCGCCTGTTTGGGCTTATCTCAGCACCGAGCCTGCAGGCCAAGGTCAATTTCATGCCTGGGCAAGGGGTGCTCATGCTGCCGGGAGGAAATCGCTGTTGTGGGCAACCCAGCCGCTCCTCTCTGGAGGCAGGTCAATAGCAGCAAAATATAAACCATAAATTGACCAAAACAAATGGTCCACTGCCAGAGCAGCAGCACAGTACATTGATGCTACTGAGATTTTTCTGCTCTTCTGTGCTTGAAGCTGCACCTTCATGCTAGCAATGAAAATGAAAATGAGCTGGCATTTTATGGTTGGCATTTAGAGTGTTTATACAGGAGGTAAACAAAATCACTGGCAGGGATTTTTTGAATTAAAAAGGTATTCCAGCAATTTTACGCATAAAGTTTACTCATCATGAGGAGTTACTTGTCAGCCTGTCAACACAGTTGTATAATGTCTTCTGTGGCTCTGGAGGAACTTTGCGATGTTTTAGAAGATAAGTCTGATTATGTCATCAGGGTTGGTGGAGTTTGAAAGACGTGGATTTTACCAGTCAGCATTGGTCTAACAAATTGAACAAATTGTCCACCTTTAGTGAAGTGCAATACTAAATGAAATAATGATAAAGAAAGGGAAATTTCAAAAGGTCACATTTTCTCACTCATGTTTAAAAGGTATCTGACCATGGTACTAAAATAAATACTGTTGCAGAAGCGAGTGACATTGCACAGTGTTTCACTTGTACTGTAACGGGGCGGCTGTGGCTCAGGAGGTAGAGCGGGTCATCCTCTAATTGGAAGTTTGGGGGTTCGATACCCAGCTTTTCTGGTCTGCATGTCAATGTGTCCTTGGGCAAGACACTTAACCCCAAATTGCTCCTGATGGCTGTGCCATCGGTGTATGAATGGTTAGCCCCCCTCTGATCCCGGGCAGGTTGGGATCTTGTATGGTAGCCCCTGTACCCATTCAGTGTATGAATGGGTGAATGTGATTTGTAATGTAAAAGCGCTTTGAGTGGTCAGAAGACTAGAAAAGCGCTATACAAGTACGATTCTCTGTTCTCCTCGATCAGGATTCAATTAAAGTTCCTGCTTGTGAAATCTTGAGTCTCCTGAGAAGTTCTTTACTTTGGGTTAACCAGCTCCAGCAGTTTCCTTGACAATGGTTTTATTTGCACAGGTTTTAAAAAAATATATATAACTGTCTTCACCTCAGTGCAAGGAGGTCAACGTGGTGGTCACAGCAACAAACAATGGCATTTAAAAACATTTAACAGCTTTTCTCTATTTCTAGAAACAGTGTCTCTGTTAGTTTAGATAATCCAAATATGTCTCTTTTGTATCCAGTAATGGCAATGGTTCAATCGACAGAAATTACAAAATCTCACCAAAACCATCTCTGTCCAATCTACAGATGCATCAGTCTAACAGGAGGATGGCAATACTGCCAGAGTGCAAGCCAGTAATATGGTTTACCTTTGTAGCAGTGGTTACAGCGCTTAAAGTTCTGTCATGTGAAGAGTTTGTTCATCTATCACATGTGGCTGTCAGACACTAAAAAGTGGGGTAATCACACTAAAAAACACTTCAAGCTCATATCAACTCCACTGACTCCACTCTAATAAATTCCCTGTTTCACTTATCCTTTGATGTCCAGCTTTAACTACACAGTAATCTCTCTACACTTGAAAAAGCACAGGAGCCTTTTAACAGGACCACAGGCCCCATTCTGTCATCGACCTCTCATGAATTAGATTCCCCCGGCCACTGACGGCAAGGAAGATGAAGGGGAATCAGGTTAGAGAGCAAGAAGATTAAATGAAGAGAGTGCTGGTTTCAAAAGGTTCTCCTTGGTTAGGCATTTTAGTCTAACTGCTGTTGTAGTGCACTGGAGGCTAAAGTGGAGGGAGGAAATTTTTGTCATCCAGCATCACATGGGATATACTAGATAGAGGTTATTCCTATTTTCCTGTGCGTGCAGTCACATTATGTCTGACTAACTGCTTATTTGTTTAGTGTCTTTTTCTTGCAATTCTCTGGTAATGGACATAAAAATAAGCAATATCTAAGTGGCGATGCTTCTAACTGAATTGGTAGTCTGAGGTAAATATGATATTGAAACAAAATTGTTTTGTTTTCGACGGGAATTCTGGGAAATGCAGACCTTTGGAAGAGTCTGGTGCCTCAGCTTCATTGGAGGACTGCCTGAAATACTGTAGTCAACTGATTAGATGCCCAAAATTTGGAATCAGCTGTACATGTAGTATTGTTATTCAACATGTGTGCTTGCATTAAAAATATCACCTCCTGAATTGAGTTTTGATTTTGTTATGAGTTATTTTTGAAAACAAAGCTTTTTAATATTGATCATTCATGCTGTTGAAAAAAAGCTGATATATTCGCATAGTTCTGGAAATTAAACTTGAATTGTCTGCACGCCTGAGGATACAGTGACAGAATGTGACTAAAAACAAGAAGATAAAGTTAAAATATTGCTTCACTTATTTTAGTTGCAAATAATTGATCTGTAAATTATCAACGTCTGAATCTTTTCAGGGAATTTCAACATGATCTATAGTCAAAGGAAGACAGAGGTGCAGATACCACAGTCGATTTGCCTTCCAGTGACTCATTTAAATCAGATGAGGTTTGTGCAGTGGGCCACATTGAGGACAGTATCCGCAGCAGCAGCAGCAGCAGCATCAGTAGAGCCACCACTGTCTCTGACAAAGAGGCAGAGGATGGTGCAGGATACAGTACAAGTGCATGTATACATAATATATAGGTAGGAAGGATAGATAAGGCTTATTCGTCGACTTACTAGCTTTTTAGAGCTTCCAACGACATATCACATTCCTCTTTGGTAAGGGTTGGTCTAGTCATTGGATGTTGAGAGAATCTAGTAAGTGGACCTTTGAGGTTATTTTATATGAGATTATTTAGTTCATGAAATGCAAACTGGTATTTCAAGGAAAACATATTTGAAGTATCAAGGCTGGACACATGGAACTACATTTGTATGCAGTCCAGAGAGAGGTCGATGTGCCTCAATGGACAGACCTTTATCACGTGTGCGTGTGTAAATCCAAAGTAAGTCTTCACACTATCATTGGAAAAAAAGCTCAGAACCGCTTTCCTTCACCTTCCACTGTCTCCCAGTCAGATGTTGGCGTAGCCTGGAGCATTTCCACTATTAATGGTTACAAAAGCTGTTTAACTATAGTGGTCTGTAACTGTTAAAGATACAACAACTGACTTTTTTTGGCCACTTGGGGGCAGCAAAAACAACTCAACTCAACATTGATATATTATCACCTTTTAAGTTGATGTGGCAAACTTAGCCAAACAGATAATAGAGCAAAACTGGACTTGTTCTTATGTTCACCTAATTATTGCCTCTATTCACTCCCCTTTTAGTTCTGTTTCGGCTGTTTTGTCTGTACAGTGGGTTTACCAGAGCCGTTTGGCTGAAAACAGCTGCCTGCTGCAAACAAATATTATGCAATGAGAGCTGAGAGAGTGAACCAAAGTACAGCTGCTGACATTGAACCAAAACAATAAGATCGTGTCATGGAATCCATTGTTAATAAAAAAAAATATTGATTATAGCTGCTTTAAGTTTTGAGACCAGTGTTATGTTTCAAATTTTACATCAAAATCATTTTTAAATGAAATTTTAAATTGAAATATAAATTTTAATTAAAATAAGCCTCCATGTGTTACATGATTGACAGATGTGAAAAAGATTTAGTTCTGATTCACTGAGTTCAGATGGCCGCTGCAAGGTTTGTGTATCGGTTACTGCAGAGCCAAAAGATGTATTTATTCACCCAGGGTACAAACTATTCACAGGCAAGAGAAACAGTATCTCCTATCTCATGAAAAATTGGAATTATCCCTAAGCTGCAATGTGCATCTAATAACAACATGGCGCCATGGTGCATTACAGACACCCCAAATGTGATAAGAAATACATTACTGGAAGCTGGTGGAGATAGTTCAAAGCAATTCTTCTTACCTTTCAAAACTTTTATGGGAAATGTTTATTGGAACACTTCAAACTACTTCTCAAGCAGATTTTAATTATCTTTTGCTTTTGGCCAGGCTATCAATGAACCACATAACAATGAATGTCCATATCTGATGAGGCAGTTTGCTGCACAGGTCAGAGAGAGTTGCTGAATGGATTGCTCAAATCAAACCTAATTGGTTCACTCTGCTGTGTGCAGGTAACCATTTCTGGTGTAATTAAATCCTCCACAGCCATACTAGACGCCTGTACTTTGATGGTTACTGTAAAACAAGCCGTGAATTTCAAACAGGTGAACTTGAGCTTTGGGGACATGCGAGCTTTCACTGGCAAACATATACTGTACATGTGTGTGTAGAATGCATGCAGACATGTGTATTCCTTTAGGACAGGTGTGTTAAAAGGAGAAAAAGCATTCTGCAGTACAGACACACAACACACTCCTCCACTCATGAATATTTGAAGCAGTTGCTAACACAGAAGAATAAAGATGAAAAGAGCTTTAAGCTTCAGTCTGTAAACACATGTACAAAACAAGGAGAGTTTACTCGGGGAAAGCATCTGCACTTCTACTCCTTCTAGTTAACAATGCCAGCTGACAACTGCTCGGCCTTTTTCCCTTTCGTGCATCATCTGAAGAACCAGAAGCAGCCAAGGCTAGACAACACAAAATCCACCAGATGGCCCCTGTAGTCTTGGAGTCCCAGAGACAGCTGTTGCACCACTCACCTAGACATAGACCACACACACAAGCATACCCCACTGGCCTCTCACCGCTCAGCTTCAGCGCTAAATGTTGGCACTTGCCGAGCTTCAAACATCAGTAAAACTCTTGGATGAATAAATCATTTTCATATACAGTACTTCATATTTGAACGCCGCACTTACTGCATATAGTATGTCCCCTCTGACCACTGCAGGCTCACTCTGATCATGCACCAATCAAATAGTTTTAAATATGCTACACAATTGTGGCTCATATAGAAAAGTCTTTGCCTTTAAGGGGCTGTTTGTTATTTATTAGAGCGAGGTGGGGGCTGGGGTGCGCCTTTGCTTTTGTTGGTTTGTTTTATCTTGACCGTCCCTGGAGCTACAGATATTTTTCCGTGTTTCCGTGAGCCTCCCTGAGTGACTAATGCATGACCCTCCCTCCACTATAAATAACCGTATGTTATTATATTCATACAAAAGGTAGAATTTTGCAGGTTTTGCACCAAAGTGCTTCACAATGACAGTATTAGAGAAAATAAAAATCAAAAGCTGACCTTTTCCAACCATTAGACTTGGTCATGTGACCTCCATCCTTTCATTGGGAAAAAAAAGGAAACCAGTCCTCTCCTTTAGCACTGCACTAGTCACCTGTGATAATACGAGCTCTGAAACAAAAATAAGACGCTAACTTTGTCCAGCAAATTTAACGAGCAAACAGCTTGGAGGGAGTGAGAGTTAAGAAAAATGCAAATCCTCCTTACAAATAATCACATCATCACACAAACTGTGTGCACTTCAGCAGAATATTTGGGAACATGACAACCACCCACCCTAACACACACAAAACCAACAAAATTTAATGAGCCTACACACACACACACACACACACGTGCATATTAATGACCGTTTTCCCCAAATAAACCGTAACAAACACAACCGTGGCGGCAGCAGCCAGGATAATATCAGCTGGTGCTGCACCTGTTAATAGATCTTAAAAATGTACCCTTTGACAAATTAACAAAAGTTACTTGAAAATAAAAATGCCGGAGTTGAAAAAAGCCTCGGTTTTCTGCACCAAATTAGCTCTGGTGAAGGTCTTCCTTTGCCGATTAACTCCACCTTTTCATTAAAAGTTCATCTTGAAAAAAGGCATGCATAATCCTCACTAGCCATGGTTACTCACGGCTAGTTTATCTGTTTTTTTTTATTCTGCTAGCTTGTGTTTGTGTCCGCTACATTTCAGTTTAAATGGAGCATCAGCCAGTGGCAGCAACTGAATAGGCAGGTTTGAATGGTTTATTTCCTCTGTAAAATATGTATTTTGAAAAGAAAAAACATATTTAATATTAATATAAAATGCAACCCTTTAAAGATCTATATCCCTCCCCTAAGCCTAAACAAAAAATAATAGTAGTAAATAAAAAATAATAGTAACAAAAAGTCCTTCCCACTTTTGTGCTGACTTTAGTCTTCAAGACAACAATGAAACTCTTGAGCAATAAGATATATCAGGCTTTGGCTACACAAGTAATACTTATTAATAATTATAGGACTTATGGATAATTTAGAAAATGTTGAATATTACCTGGGTAATTCAAAAGTCTTTGCGCTAAACATATATACAGTATCTTCTCAGCTCTCACAGTTAGAAAATGTGAGATTGGCGGCAGTTTACTAAATCTCCCTGAAACAATTATGTCAGAAAGAAGGACAATTTCCAGACAAAGCGGCACCTCCGAGAGAAAATCCTTGTTGTGTAATTATGCACATCTATGCATCACAAGAGCCTGAAAGCATTGTTTTATATTCATATTCCTTGTGATTTAGTATGCCACAGAGTCCCCACTGTTTTATTGTCAATGTCAGTGTTGTACTTGCTGATTATGGTGATATGTGAAAGATGAGAGGCAGATCTGAGCACGGGGAATGCAGATAGGTGCTCATTCTGAGAGATGGCCTTATATAAATTCATAACATTACCAACAGATAAATTGAATATACACAAAAGTCCAGTCAGATATGAGGAGCTCTAAATGAAGATGGATCATCTTCATCTTCTCTTTGAGGTTCAATCTAAGGGGTCATGTGAACATCCAAGCACTGAGGCCTACACTTTAATCGCCAGAGGGAAGTATAACTATTTTCATTCATCATTCTGCCCTAGAACCTAGATCCAAACGTTGTCTGCAATACTGAAGGCCCGGATCACTCACTGTGTCCTATATTGTGTAAAAGCAAAAGGGAAACATTCAGTAAAGACCTGGATCTTGCTGTGTCACAGGATCAGGTATTGATTTTTTCTGGCGGTGACTGGTGGGAGTAATGATGAACCTAAGGGGAGGGGTCTCTGCATGACCTCTCGTTAACCCAGCCTGCCAAGGTAAATCCTCCACACTGACAGTGTGAGCTTACACCAGCAGAAACGTCAGGCCCCGGGTAGGCTCGGAGGCTATTGTGAACTCGGGGAATGACACAGGGTGTGTCCATGACTCCATAAGCGGTTTCCTATTGTCTTTCATTGTGCACTGTGAAATTGTATTGACCTGGATTTGATTCTCCCGCTGTCTGTAGAGCTGAAACTCTCCAACTTTTATAACTCTGATTATTATGGTATCATATCTCATCGTCTTCCACCTTCCTCTTCTCAATTTTAGAAAACTGTGACATTGCCCTACATTCAGACATCCTCGGTGAGTAAAATCTGATAAGTGACTTCTGGTGCAGAGTGTTTAGAACTTGTGTGGGTTTGTGATAGAAATTCTGCTGTAAGACAACTATAATGGTAACATACATAACATTATATACTTGTGTACTCAAAATATGTTTAGTATAAAATGAAGAATTAACAAGCAGTTGGGAATTGATTTGGTAGGTAAGGGTAGAAGTCCTTACAGCTACTCTGACAATATTAACTAGCTTACATATGTGGCTTAAAAGAGTAAAATATTGCACTGATTTAGCATTATAACATTTCTTGAGACAGTTAAATTTTGACATTTTGAGTAAATATGCATTATGCTAGTAGCGGCTAATGTAGCCTCAAGCAGAGATGAAGAACGAGCTACAGAGGTCTGGAAACCTCTGTTCCTCTTTATGACTTATTTTGTACATTTTTTACTTTATAAAAAATGTATGCCATAAAAACACGGAAAACAGCATTTCAATTTTTGCAATACTTTGAAAACAAAGCTAAAAATCAAACTGTAGAGAAAACTAGGCAGCCTAAAACTAGCGTTATATCAATTTAAGCTAGCCTGGGGAGTCTGGGAGCCAGTGAACCATAGGCTACCTTAAGCTACATACTTATTTTCCCAGCTTTGTCATCTGTAACTGAAAAATATAGATTTTGATGAAATGACATAAAGTTTATAGGGTTGTGAAGTGGGAGGAGCTATTCCAGGCGCCCCTGGTTCCATAAGTTTGAGCTCTTCTGCAGCTCGGCTCCGCATGAAACGCTCCCGGTTAAAACATCAGTACAAAAGATGAACAACCGCATTAGAAAATATTTGGTTCTTTGGTAAAACGTTGAAGGGACAAGGCTGTTTACATAAATATTTCATGGTAGAAGTTTATTACAACTCCCAAGGTGCATCTCTAAACTGAAGAACCAGAAGCAGCTGAGAGAAAACAGATTTGATAGTCTACAAAGTGAGTCAGTTTACTTCTTTTTGCTTCTGGGTCACTTTTGAGTTCATTCAGCAACCATGGCATATTTTGTGGATAATAAATAAATACATAACCAGATTTATCATCATCATCATCATCATCATCATCATCATCATCATCATCAATATATCACAGAAACCCTGCAGTTTAACACTGTGGTGCAAAATACACATCAATTTATATTCACATTTATAAAGTGTGTCTTCCTTCTGAGTTGATGTGTGTGTTGTTGTTCTCTAATACATGTAAGTATGTGCGTGTGTGTGTATGAGAGAGTATGAGCATGCATGTGTGGCTTCTGTGCACTCAGAAGACTTACTGAATCCTGCCCTGACATTTTGACAACAGCTAAGTTAGCGGGTCCGCCTGCCGGTGCGGCGAGCATCTGCGAACACGCCCCTTGAAATCGGCTTGTGGGTTGTGATAGAAAGCACACTCACCTACTGAATCTCAGTGTGGCACTGCCAGCTGTTCTGCTGCTGACAAGAAGTCTCTCCGGAGAGTCATTAATCGGCCCAGAAAATCACCTACACACACTCGCTGACATTGAAGGACATCTACAGCACCCAGTGCCTCCGCTGAGCCACAAACATCATCAAGGACTCATCCCACCACAGACACCATCTTTTTTTTTTTGCCCTGCTTCCTTCTGGAAGATGCTACAAGTCTTAGCATCAATACTATCTTATTTTAACTTGATGCATGTGTGTAACTATTGGACTTAGTATGTACATATGCATAAACGTGTGCATGAAAGGATGGATGTGTGAATGTACAATGTGTATCTGAGGTCTATGTATGAATCATGTATTTTAAAGAGTGTTGTTGTTGTTTTACTTATCTGTTCTTGTACAGGATATCCTGGTCTCACCTTGCACATTTCAAGTTGCACCTTCAATCTCATTGAACTGCTTTAAAATGACAATAAAGGCATTCTATTCTATTCTATTCTATTCTATTCTAGAATTTTGTATGGTGCATGTCTATGATGCTTTGGGTCACATAATCAGCCTAAAACAGGTTTATAATATTATGATATGATAAGTCATTACAATCATTCTCTCAGAGTTTGTCAGGTCCAGTCTCAAAACTGCAAAACCCTTTATCTCAACATGTCTCTGTCTGTTTCTGCTCTTGGCTTTTGCAGGGTAATACTCTATCTTGATGTTTTTAAAAGTAGAACGATGCTGACTTCTGCTGGCCGGCAGCAGGAAATGCATGAGCACGGTGCTTTTTGCACGACACGGCCTCGGCTGACACAGCTGCACGTTCCCATGTGCATAACTTTCTCACAAACAGTACAGCAACAAAGATTTCTAGCATGCAGCGAAGAGTGAAGTCTGGAGCTGTGACACGGCGCTGCCTTCTGGAGACACTGTATGTATGTGCAGCGGAGCATGTTTTTACCAAACAATGCATATTTACTCCGTATTTCCCCCCGTCTGAAAAGGATACCACATAACTGAATGTTTTATTATTGTGCGTGAGGATCTCGGCATCACCTTTGCTTATTTGTGCAGCTCACATGAATAATTCTGAACACAAAGACGAAATTGCACAGGAGCTCATTCAGTGAAAGAATGAATTGGATATTCAAAGCACATAATTCAGGAGAGGGTTTATAGTTGATGTCAGCAGCAACTCTGTTAATATGCACAGAATTGGGGACAACTAAATGGCGCTTATGCAAACACAGAGCCAGTCTGGCTTGAATGAAATAATAGGAAGCTCATTTTTGCTCTTCACTTCTTTTTTTTTTTTTTTTTTTCAAGCAGGACACAAAACAGCTATTCTTACAGACCCAGACCGTGTATCTCTTTTCTTTTCTCAGCTCGTGCTTCGAGCGACTGAAACGCATTTTAGCACCTCTCTCTCTGCTCTCTATATTCAATTCTCTAAGCTCCGTAATCAGCAAATCCAGGGAGGAAACTGATTGTTGGCAGCTGATCCATCTCCTCCTGCTTTTCAAACAACTACGTGGCAACATGTTTACTGTTCCCACATTTGTAGACCAAGGCCTCGGATGAAAAACAAACAAAAAAAAAATAAATAGAATCCCCATTCATAAAAATCTCTATTACAAAGAAAAACAGAGCTATTTACATTTTTATCAAAACTGTCCATCCATACTGACTGTCGGCCCCGGCGGCTGCGACAACGGATACAATTGACATTCAGAGAAGGGGGATACTTATTTTCAAAAGAATCAGTTGTGCCCCGAATGGAACTATCATTCCATTCTTCTCATTCCTTTAAGAGACAGATTGAGGCGTTATCTGAGCTGAGTGAGGCGTTTTTATTTTCTGGCCTATATCCGTCTCTCCTCCGTCGGAATAGCCTATCAGGTGTCCGTTTTTTTCCACACGCCATTTATCAAGCTGCTCCTCTGCCCCTCCCTCCCATCTCGCTTTTTTTGGTTTATGGTCAGCTATCTTGAGAAAATATAAAAAAAAAAAAAAGTGAAAGTCTTGGCAACTATAAATCACAAAGTTGCAGGTGGAAGGAAGGGGAGGGGTGACAGGAGGGTTCTCTCTGAGCTTTACTTCAGCTTACAGAGTGCGAGGTTTATTCATGGAGTTTGACTGAGCAGGTGAGAAGTGGGAGTAACATTTTTTTTTGTTTTTTATGTTATGTTATGAGACTGAATCACATGAACCCCCACAATGACCAGAGTGTGCTGATTTCCTCTCAAAATAAATACTAATCTGTTTTCCCTTCTATTTATTATCACATGTTAACACAAGACCGGAAAAAAAACTTGATAGGTATGTTTCTTTTTTTTTTTTTTTTTTTACAAATGTTACTACTTTTTATAGTGTACGCTTCATTGATATATTTTTTTTAAGTGCCTTGCAATAATTTTCCTATCCACAGTATTTACTCAAATTGACAATAAAAAGTCAAACATTAAATAACAACCTTTCTTTACCATCCTCTGCAGAACATTTGTCTGTTTCTGATCCTGTCACACTCTGGCTTTTGTATTTCTTGGTTGTCATTATCCAGCAGTCCACCAGATGCCCTCAGACTTTTTCCCTTTTTATTGAACTGGACCGGAGTAGGAGAAGGACGGATGAGAGGTTTCAAATTGTATTAAGAGGTTATCGTGAGACTGTTTTGCTGCACATTGCACCTCATAGAGACTAAGTATGTCATGGAAGTAATGACAGTTCATGTTCATGTTCATGTAAAGACCCTAAGGTTAGCAATGTTATGCTGACGTATGTTTTCTGTTATGTTATATACGTGTGTATGCTCAGTTTTTTGGTTTCCTGTTTGCTTTTTGTGTCCCCTTCCTGCTTTTCCCTCCACACCTGCCCTGCTCCCTTTGTCCTTCCCCCAGCCAATCAGCTTCCAGCCTGCCTTTGCTGACTTGCCACCTGCTCCTTGCTGTTTCATTAGTTTGTATTTAAATCCTGGTTTTCAGTTCAGTTTTGTCGGATCTTTTGTTCAGTTTTTGTTTCTGCCGTTCTGTCTTTTGTTTCTGGTTTGCTCTGATCTGCCAGCTTTGTTTTTTTTGCAAAGCTGCATAAACTTAAAATAAAGAAGTTGTTCTTCAGCCTTGTTCTTGCCCTTCCTGTTCTCCTGTTCCACCTGCACCTCACCCCCTCGTCAGTTTAGTTTGCATTTAAGTCCCGGGTTTTCAGTTTAGTGTTGTTGGATCCTTCTGTCAGGGGAGTAGCAGGAGATGGAACCAAATACAGGAGGAAAAAAAAAAGCAGCTAGTTTGAACAGAAAAATGTCTCTTTTAGGTGTAACAGAACAGAGGATCCAACAAGACTAAATTGAAAAGCAGGACTTAAATACAAACTAAACTCACAAGAGGAGGATGAGGTGCAGGTGGAACAGGAGAACAGGAAGGGAGTTGATTGATTTCGGGAAGACACGGGGGGGAGCAGGGCAGGGTTAACGAGACTGATGTAGTGGCAAGTATGGAGGGAAAAGCAGGAAGAGGACGCAGGAGGAAAAACACAGCGCAAACAGGAAACCGAAAAAAACCCAGCTTACACGAGAATATGACATAAATACACAAGTCACCCTGAGCAAAAAAACAGCAAAAACACCTCAACATCACATTGTTAATCGTAGGGTCTTTACAGAGCTCAAACGTACATCGCTGTCGACATAAACATGACACAACGAGTTTGTCAGGTGGAGTGACTTACATCTAAAGGCTGCATGTAAGGCAATTTGTCATACTGTCACCCCAGTGTTGCTTAGTTTCCCACGAAAGTAGCAAAACAGTATCTCAATAATGCGTTAATCTGCAACCTCTCTGATCCGTCTTTCTCCCAATCAGTCCAGTTCAGTAAACAGGGAAAAGGTCTGAGGGCATCAGGTGGACTGGTGGATAATGACAACCAGCGAACACAGAGCCAGACTGTGACAGGATCATGACATTCTCATAGATATTTTTTTTTCTTCCAAGAAGCAGAGTTCAGACACATCAAACTACAAGGCTCATGTGACATGTAATTCCAACTAGTTTCTATACAGCTTATAATGTTCAGGCTGCGAGAGGCTAGAACCAATCCTAACGCCGGAAAAGAGGCAGGTCGCCTCAATCAGGTCGATCACAGGGCTGTCAAATTTGACATATTTTGGTAATTCCATTAAAGTATAGTAATACTTGCCAGCTGTTGATATTAAAGTGGTACTCCGGTAAGTCACTTCCATAAATTTGGAGGACTTGTGAAAGACAGATTTTTTTTTTTTAAAAAATGGAAGTACGGCCACATATATCAACTTTTAATGTCTGGTATGGTTCAAGCTTAAAGCCAGACTGTACATTTTCCATAATGCAAACACTTTATGATGACAAACATGTAAACAGTGTGTATGCAGGCACCCACGGTATAAAAAGAGCCACCCACGTGTCCGATGTACATGTCTGCTCCACATACATCACACGGTTGTTTTTCACAGTCTGAGCACTCGCACTAGTAGCGCTCCCCCTGACTACTAAACTCAACTCTAAGTTCCTTTTTTAATATCCTCTACATTTGCTTACCAACATCATGTAACACCAGAACACATTAATTATGGTACGTGATCACTCTTGAGACTTGATTGATCTCTTAGACTAAATTATAATCAGTTAACAACAAGTCTCCAGTGGCTCTTTCATTTTCTGTTTCATTTTCCCTGACATCTCAAAATGTTTGCTGATTAAATTTTGCGACTAAGAGAGTGAGACTCATCGTAGCCTTTTGTCTTTCAAGGTGAGCGATGAGGAGACTCAGCTGGTGTTCGGAGGTCAACAAGTAAGAGAGAGAAGACTTTTTGGCATCACTGCCATTCAAAAACTAGATATTTGACCTTTCTTGCATACATACAAATGCCCTGCGAGGGCAGAAGGGTTAAAGTTAATGGCAGCCAATAGTAGCATCCCACGACTCTACAGTTTTTTATTCACAGATTCCAGGAAGAAATGTTGCAGTGGAGAAGAATTAAATTCATAACTGGGTTGTAAACTCAAATATTTTATTTTTTATTTTCTTCTTTCTCTGTTCGTGTTTGATTATATCTTCATTAAACCTCATCCTCATTAAAGGCGGGTATAACAAAGGGTGTGAAAAATACCGTCGCTGCTCAAAACTTTGCAGCGGCGCGAGAGATGCGCTTGAAATCACGAGAGCACCAGCCGCAAGCTCTCAGAAGAATGTGAGCCTTTTGACCGAGCTTCTCACGGGGTCGAACGCGCGTGTAGCAAACAGCGGATAACACGAAAAGACGAGCAAACAAAACAAGATGAGAGAGGCGCCGCGCCATTTCAAACTAGCGATGAATAATCACCATTCTTCAGATGCTTTAATTACGGGTCGTGGGAGACGGAGCACAGCTTGCTACCGCTGCTGAGCCCAGAACAGCAGTCAGCTATTCAATCATTACGGTATCATTTTTTTCCACAAAAAGTTGTCCCACTGTGTCCTTGCTGGAGTTCAATGTGAAGCAGCTTTGCGCTAAAGGAGACGGTCACTTGAAGAGCTTAGCGACACGGGGAAACGCATCCTTTCCTTCTAATCCACAAGTGAAACACAGCATGGAGACTGCCTTAAAGAAAGTCTTTATCTTCACACAGAGAGTAGTGTATACATACAGGCCCCAGGCACTTTTCATTATTATTAGGGCTTAGTAGAAGCTAATCAGATTCATGAACTGTTGATCTAATTGATGCATATTCATCACCTACGTGTCATTCAGACGGCAAACACACACACACACACACGCAAGTCATCTTATTGTATGATTAGAAGCCAGCATGTAAGCTCTAAGGCAATGGACAGGTTAAGGGTTAAGGTTACCTCATAGTCTCCCATAGCAGAGACATGTCTTGGATTAAGGGAACTGCTGCATCAAACCAAACATTATAATTAAAAAAAAAATGAAATAAGGACACATGCAAACATTAGCTTGAGAGAACTTGCAAAAACTTGCAAAAAAAAATCAAAGGCATACACATCTTAGCACATAAATCACAAGCAACAACACATCTCGCTTTACATGCTTACAAGCACACAAGCGATTGCCAGAACCTGCAGTTATCTAACCTCCTATCCTCTATCCTCCCGGAGTTGCCCATTAATAAGTTAAACTGACAGAGGGATGAATAAATATTTGTACCGGTCGTGCTTACAAAAATGAACCCTGTACCTCCTCCCAGAGCTCATGGGAAGGGTCAGATCGAATCCTGTTGGCCTGCTGAATAGTGGAAGTGCTCAGAGACGTCTTGGGGAGTGAGAGGTGTGGGCGTTCAAGTCATCATTAACCAGCAATGAGGAGTAAAATCACATGATATATGTAGACTGGAGTCTTCACATCGCCAAAACCTCCCATTCATTTGACTCTTGACATAGGATTCTGTGTGGAAACACTGTATATGAGAAGACGGTATGCAAATGATCTACTGCTCTTGATTTAAACTTGACAGCATGCTGGCTGCCATGCATAGAGATGCAGTATATAGAAATATACAGAGACATACACACCACACGTGTACTACAAAGTGTGTGTGTGTGCACTACTTATGTCCTCACACACACCCCCTTTTTTTTTTTTTTTTTTGCACTGCTGCTTAATGCTTCTATCGCCACCGTCGGAGCTCTGCCCTGGCACTGTGAGGAAAATGCATGCTTCATCAACTTTGTCACAAAGTCTATGCATTCTATAGTACAGCAAGACAGGCGGAGCGGCTCCAGAATACCAATGAACAGCCGGCGTCGTGTCCCTGTCAGCCCCCCAAAACATCCCAGAGCAGTGCGCTGGCAAAAACAATCCTCGGCTAAACTTACATCACCTTTCAGCGGACAGAGTAATCTCTTTCCAAGTAAATAATTTGCTGAGTACCCTGTCATATCAAGTTGGGGGCTACGAGCATGCTGCAGGATTACGGTCTGTTCGCTGAGATTAAAGCACAACTAAAGCTTCACATCCTATTAAGACAGATTATAAGAAAAGCAAAGGCCCAGGAAATTGCATCACCTGTCAGGTTTTTTTTTTTCCTGCTGCAGATTATTACTGCCAGAAAATCCCATTGCACAGTAAACTGGCTCACTTTCTGGAGAATTTTTCTTGTTTGAACATGTGGAAGGGAAGAGATTATCCAGTGTGGAATAGACATAGGTGAGTTTCCCCCTGTATTTTCTCAGCTTTTAATGTTAAAATGATGTTTATATAACCGGATAGACAGTTTCACAAAGATATAAATAACCACATAAACCAAAACAAAACAGGGTTTGCACGCAAACCTAAAGGGCTTAAGCTCAGTTTGCATCCGGGCTGCTGTTCACTGAGACCGGACCGACGTGTCAGACAGAGAAAACAACATCCTGACGATGTTTGGAGACCTGAACACCTACCTGACCCCTCAAAGATTTACTGCGGTCAAAAGCCGACGGATCAAAATGTTGGTGTTGTCTCATGTCATCTTTTAAGGTGCATTTGAACAAACAACAAAGACCTGAGATAAGACTTTACTGATTTTTTTCTATTTGACCCAACAATAGGATTTTCTAGTGTCAATATTATTAATCAAGACAACATAAGGAAGACTGCTGCAAAAAGAATGATGAAAATTACACATAATTGGAGGGAAGTTCTTGAAATCAGGTAAATAATAATTTTATATGGATCCAGAAATTGCTCTGCTTCAATTGAATTAAATTAAATATTTAAAGATTTCAGGACTTAGGAGGAGGATAAGGCTGGCACTTTTCTATATTTTTCTTATGGTCAACAAATTTCATGTGCAGAGATAAACGAACAATGTATTGCGTGTGCATCCAAAGTCTGATATATCTTATTCTTCTGTGCCGTAGATGTTCGTTCTCATCCCAAAACTATTAAAAACACGTCAATGAGCCACACTGTTGCACTTTGTGACATGTTCTTTGTCCCAAAAGTGTTTGGTTACACTTAGTTTATTTAGCCACAGCTCCAAAGACTAATAACAGCATCAGGTTTTCACTCTGTGGAAAGCAAGAAGCCCACCGTACATGCATGCATACATGATCAGACTCTGACCTGGACGTTAGACATTTCTTGAAAAAGTTGAGTACAAAGTCAAGACTTTGTGATGCAACGGTGTCAATGCAGTGTCACGTCTTCCTAACATGGAGATACTTTCTGGAGAGTGAAAGCTTGATCACTGTTATTATTCTTTGCAGCCGTGACTCAATAAACTAACCAGAGACAAAGAACAGTGCGGCTCATTGATGTGTTTTTAATAGTTTTTGGGAAAAAATAGGAGTCTATAGCACAGAGGAATAAGATTTATCAGGCTTCGGATACACACACACACACACAATACTTATAAGTATATCAATTCATTGTTGGTTTGGCTCTGCACATGAGATTTGTTAACAATAAGAAAAACATAGAAAATCATCAGCCTTATTCTTTAATACTCAAAACAACTGGATCTGGTTGCTTCCTCTGGTGGCAAACAGGGGCCAGTTGTTCTCTTTCCAAAGTGTCTTTTTAATGAATTTTCATGCAGTGTGTTAGTGTGTGTGTGTGTGTGTGTGTGGTTGTATGTTGTCCGTGTACTCTCTCCTCGCAGTGAGTCATTATGTACTGCCTCTATTAGCCTATCGCAGCTCTGTCACCCCACTGGAGCAGTGATTGGAGGAATACACAAGCGTTCATTAATGTTTTGACACCTCCTTCCTTTTTCTATATAAATGAGTGTCATGTATCAAGGTTTGTCCTTAAGTATGCTGATGACTCTGTGATCATGAGTAAAGACTGCAGCCCAGTCCTGGATGAATGTGTTAAGTGGTGTGACCGGTCTTTCCTTCAAATAAATGTGGCTTAGACCAAAGAAATGTTTATTGATTTTCGGAGGAGTCCCCCTCCAACCGCCGCCCACCCGCCACCCCCCGCCACCCCTGCCCCTGCACCATCTGTGATTAAGGGTGAGCCAGTGGCAGCCAGTGCAGCAATCTAAGTATATGTGTACTGTCCTCCTATGAGAAGCTTAGATTTGAAGCAAATGCCATAGAGTATGTAAAAAGGCAAATTAATGGTTTTTCTTCTAAAGGAACTTGCAGGGCTTTAGTGTGGACATCTATGATCTGCTGGTTTGGCAGTCTTAGTCTTACAAATAGGAACAAATTGGAAGAAAAAATGTCAAGCTGTGCTGCAGGATTACTGGTGCTACAATTAATGACCTTCAGCACCAGTGTGAAGTGAGTTTCATCTCGAAGGCACACATTATTGTTTTGGACCCTCAACATCCTTTTTACATGTTGAGTTCCAGATGCTTCCATCAGGACGGACGGAGGTTCAGTGTAAACGTGGCACTAACAGACACAGATCATGCTTTGTTCCATCTGCTATTGTTTCCTCAAACTATAACCCCAGATGTCCTCGTGTCTTTCTGTCCTTTTTTTTTCCCCCTGTGATTCATAGTCACAGTGTAGGAGATATTCATCTCGTGCTGCGTTGTGCGTGATATATTCTATGTATTTATGTCGGACTGTTTGTAAAGCAAATTGCCCTTCGGAGACATTCAAGTTTTTTGAATCTTGAATCTTCCCCCCCCTCCCCTCTCTAGTGTGTTACCGGGATGAGCTTTGGTTTCCTCCTCGGGCACATCGCAGTGTACAACATTTTATACATACAAATGCATGGAGCCTACACATAACACGCTTAAGCAATAACTCCTCTCTCCCTGGAGTTCTTCGGCAGCCTCGGGCCACAGCAAAGGCAATGAGAAATATATTCATTAAATAGTCCGGTATATTTTGTTGAATATCCAGTCAGAGACTGCAAGATGTTCAAAAAATGTATTCTACATCCAGGTGCCTTGAAGCAGTGAAAGTCCAGTTCTCTCTTATGAGGTTATGTAACTGAAACAATGATAAAATAGTTGGAGAAGGGGGCTTCATTAATTTCATGGCCAAATAACGACATAGAAACAAAATGGTCCAATGTATAACCAGCTGCAGTTATTGTCTACCCCACAACCTCTGCCTGACTTATACACATCCAAACAAAGTACTCTTAATCAGCTAGTGTTATATATTTATCTTTCCATTTAGAAATGATATCTTTATTTCTAAACCGATATGCCAGCCTTGTTTTTTTTGTGTGTTATTAATTGAAACAGTAAAAGGAAAAAAAAACAGCTATTCATTCAACACTTAAGGCAGCGCACTAGATTTCAAACCTTCCGTTAATTGGCCAGGTTTTCACACCTTAATCTCAACGTGTGGCACCAATCAACACGTCTAGAGCACGAACAAGGATAACAGAATAAAACATCACATTTCAGATGCGCAGAGTGTCTAAAAAGAAAGACTGTCCTTTGCAGAGAGTACAGTCCTTAGTGCTGAAAGGTTTCTGCAAACAGCCTTTTGTCTGAAAGGCTCCTCAACCAGGTGCCGTTATAATAATCTTTGGGGGGTGAAAACAGCGATTCACTCACCGTTCATTTTGTATTCTGTTTTAAGAGCAACCTTTTGGGCAGAAGGGAGGTACAGCCAACACATCAAATCTGTTATTTTTCGAGCCGAGAGCGGAGCTAAACAAGACAGTCTCCCACACAGACCCCCAGAGAGAGGACAGGATCACATCAGCTTCAGCTGCAGGTTATCTTCTCTACCTTGACCAGCAGCTCTGCGCTTTCAGTCCTCTCTGTGGGAGGTAGGGACTCCTCCTGAAACCATCACTACTCATCTCTGAAAATAAACAAATAACGTAGCTCCAGACTCTGTTCATGATGAATTAAATATGTAAGGCAAATAAAAAAAATAAAAAAATACAATTAGCATTAAATTGAAAAGTGGAGAAAGATCAAAGATGGGACTTATCTCGTTGGAATCTTGTCTTTGTGCGAGATTTGAGATCGTTATCTAATCAACTGGATGCGTTTCCGTGTACCACAGAGAGCTTTCTGAAGGACTGAAACGAGCAGATTTTCCTGTTTACAGAGAGTCATTTTCACTCGAGGCAACAGTGTGACAGTCATCTTAAATCTGACATCCACTTTCTCTGATCCACCTACTGTAGATTAAACATGTAAGAAACAAAAATGTTTCGACATATCATGCCAAAAATAAATGTTTTCTGCACCTCGTGCGGAGCGGTTTGTTTCCAGAAGTGACTGCACACACTTTCTGGTGAGAAATCGATCACCAATTAATCACTTAGACGTCTTTAATCTGCCACATGCCTTTAAATTTAGA
The DNA here is from genome assembly GCA_029490765.1 of Euthynnus affinis. NCBI lineage: Eukaryota > Metazoa > Chordata > Actinopteri > Scombriformes > Scombridae > Euthynnus > Euthynnus affinis. The sequence continues at coordinate 27,951,066 of CM055850.1, forward strand.
GCATAAAGTGTAATCCTCCCACTGGTGGACAAAAGATATATATATATATATGATGACACTGCAATGAAATATGAAATCTGTTTGTAATATGATGGGTCAAGAGTACGAGGCTTCTGCTGCCTCCCTGACTGTTAAAGGAGACAATGGGACCTACTTTCATACGGTAGCGGTAGCACAAACTGTAATAATGGAATTTTCTTTAGGCAGTTTTTTTTTTTTTTTTTTTTCATCTACTTGTCTGATAATAATTTCTCATCTTTGAACGAAATTATTCGTGTCAATTTGAATGGAGGAGCGCAGTTGAGGCTACGGTGCAATTTCGGTACTCCTGTTAGCATGAAATTGCGTTTCAGCCGGCTCGTACTTCTTCTGGAGGCAGAAACACGCTTCTCTGGGTGGCGTGTTCATGAACATGCACAGGGGGGGTTTTCAGAAACTTTCACATGGCTGTTTCTTATACATCCAACTCATATTTTTATATATATATTTTTTTTTTCCTTTCCATTTAGATCCCTCCGTCTGATAGGAGGTCAGTATGGTGCATTGTTGAAATTTGGGACGTGTGTGAATAACACCTACAGTCACCCATAACACCCTTTTCAGCATAGGTTTGCAAAGATGTTTACATTGTATCTTCACAGAAGCATAATCTCAGCTTTAGCGGAAACAGTGCAAAAGCAAATGTCATGGCTTTAGTTAAAGGAGGCGCACAGCAAATCCTCTTCAAAATGACAACACACCTTTTCATGTGTGTTGACTTTCACCTGTGAAATTACTGTAGTTGTAAAGCTATGCCTATTGTCATGCACAGACAGGAACGTCTTAACATAAGTTGTCTTCCACTGACAGCAGTGATGTTTATTGTTATTGTTATTATTAAATATATATGTCCGTGATGCTGTGTATTTGTATTTTAGGCTCTGTGGTGATTCATGAGTGTGACCTGTTTTTTTTTTTTTTTTTCCTGATGTACACTTCAGTCTCTGTCCTCCCAGTACATTTGATCTGTCTGTTGCTTTTCAAAAGTACCCAGTGGTGTTCTTTTTTTACTTCTAGCAACACTATTTTAGGTGGGTCACCGTTTTATTTATATTGTGATGTGTGCTTTGCAAATGTTTCATAAGGGAAAAGATGAATTCGACACATTTGTCAGGCCGCAGGGATTCACGTCTTATCTTGAGAAACACTGAATGTAAACTTTGTTTACATAAATACTCCACATGGTACCCTTTTTTTTTTAAGGTGTTGAAAACAGCTCAAGTGAATGGTCATTGCTAAAGCTTGCCCCGACTCCACCTGCTGATTCTGTATTACACCTTCACCTACAACTACACCTACAGCCTCTTCTCCACATTGTGCCATATTGGGCCAGGATTGCGCTACTGCCATTGAGTCCAGTGTGTTTCCCCAGAGAATGAACCACTTGGTGAATGAAACTGCGTAATAACAGGACCAGAAAATAATAACAGGTCAGCTTTAACACCTCAAAGGTGTTTCCCCACTACTCATCTAAGGAGGTCTATATAGCACATTTCATTACAAGTAAGCTTAATGTGCTTTACATTGGAAAAACAAAATATAAAGATATAGGCATAAACATGAGAACATAGGCAATATAAATGTAAGCATGAGGCATAAACCAAACATACATTAAAACATACCACACAGCAATTAAAAACTCACAAACATCAAAACAACACAAGCAATTAACACCAACCCCCAACCTCCCCCCAGAAACAACATAGCACAATTATATAGAAACCACCACCATGTCACATAGTCACACATGTAATCAACTGTACATGAAACTACCATAGTGCTACCACACACACACACACACAAAGTAATTAAATATATGCCTGGGAGAAGGCTCTTGAATGTGGACACAGTCGTGATGGAGCTCAGGTCAGCGGGCAGCATGTTCAGAGCAGGACCACAGTAAGTAACTGAAGGCGCCCTCACCGGATCTGGATCTAATTCTGGGTACAGCGGGAAGACCTCCACCTGATGATCTGAGAGGTCTGACGGGGTTAATAATAATCAGTAAGCAAGTCAGAAATGTACCGAGGAGCCAAACCATTAAGTGCTTTATAGACAATCAGCAGGATTTGGAAGGTGATTCTGTATTGTGCCAGGAGCCAAGTAAGTGATTTCACTACCGGAGTAATATGTTCATTTTTTATTTTTTTTTGTCTATTTGTAAAGACTACAGCTGCTGCATTTTAAATGAACTGCCTTTTTGGGTAATCTTGCAAATAGAGCGTTACAGTAGTCTAACCTGCTTGAGATGAATGCATGAAGCAGTTTCTCAGAGTCAGTTTGAGATATGAATGCTCTGAGCTTTTATACATATGTATATTTAAGTGATAAAATGCTGTTTTGGTGATATTGGTAATGTGATTTTCCATAATGAAATCAATATCCAAAATAATGCCAATGTTTCTGACATTCTCAGTATAAGTCAGAGACAGCGATGCCAAATGTTAATGAATTTCCTGTCTGTGAATTTAGGACCAACTATGAGTGTCTGAGTCTTCTGTGTACTGACATTTAAAAAGTTTCTGGACATCCAGTGATTAATATCATCAATACAGTTTACTAGTTTGTTAACAGGACTTGTTAGCGAAATGTACAACTGCGTGTCATCTTTATATGAACGGTAAGATATATCATGTGTCTTCATGATGATACCAAACAGGAGCATGTATAAATTAAAGAGCAGTGGCCCAAGGACTGACCCTTGTGGAACCCCAGAGATTTTTATTTCTGCAGATTTAAAACTACCAACTGAAACATAAAAGCTCCTGTTCTTTAAGTAGGATGAGGCAGGACCCACTATAAGCCGACTGAATCATGATCAACGGTGTCAAAGGCAGCAGTGGGATCAAAAAAAATACTAAAATGGAAATTCTCTATGAGTCACTGTTAATCTTAAGGTCATTGATTACTCTTATGAGAGCTGAGTCAGTGCTATGATTTGCTCTGAAACCCGACTAGTATGTACCATATATATATTTTGAATTGAAAGATATCCATCCAGTTGTTTATATACAACTTTTTGCTCGTCTGTAATTATCAATTACAGATGGATCTAGGTTGTTTTTTCTTCAACAGAAGTGAGATTACAGCACACTTGAGAGAAGCAGGGAAATTACCAGTCTGCAGGGAGCTATTAATTTTTACTATGTCATTTTATAAAGCAATGAAAGACAGTTTTGAACAGTTTGGTAGGGGTGGAATCAAGAGAACAGATGCAAGACTTTAGGCGCTGAATTACTTCCTTCGGATTTCCGGAGTTTACAGGTGAGGATGTAGACACTGAGCTCATGACAGTAAATCGGTGTGAAGATGACAAGGGGAGAGATGTATTGCTATTATATCTAATATGAGAGATTTCTTCATCACATTTGGTCGTAGGAAGAAACTTGTGAGGGTTAAGGCTAGGACGATAGATAGATAGATAGATAGATAGATAGATAGATAGATAGATAGATAGATAGATAGATAGATAGATAGATTATTTTATACTCTAGCCTAGTTATGTACAAAGGGAAACTAAAATTGAAATGTCAAAGTCTGCCTTTTAGGCCCACACTAACATTCAGAATTAAACCTTTATAAATGTCTTTTACTGCCGGGAGACACTCATTTGAAAACCAAGGTGCCCTGATAGTGGCCGCTCGGTAGCCACTTTACCTGCATTAATATTCAGATGTCAACACATGCTAATGCCTGTTCCTTTCTTCCTTTCCTTAATGCCTTTTCTTGTCCTCTGGTTCAACTTATTCTCCCATCCCACTTTTCCCCATGAAGTCCTTCGACAGTGCGTGTTAACAGTATTCTTACCAAACAGTCATAAAAGTCTGAATCTGGGCTATCCTTAATGACAATAACTCTAAATGCATCTTCACAGCTCATAAATGTCACTGCATGGATACTTAAAAAAAGGACAAAGGTTGTCTTTTAGCACCTTTATTACTATATGGATATAGTCCTGCATATTTTCTTATTACTGAATGAAGGAAAAGATGAGGTAGGAGACATTAAACTTGTCATATTCACAGCTGCACCCGGCCTCTCTTTCTTAAAGAACAATCTTTTAACATTACCCTAGAGGCCGAAAGACTTTGGAAAAGGGAAAATAATATAACTAAAATCTTTTTTTTTTAAGAAATGGTACTGTCTAAAACAAAAAAAAAAAGTGAAGTAATATTTTAAAAGGTGAGATCTTGAGCATTCAGAACAGTAGCCAATTGGAGGATCGTCTACCTTCGCTGTGTTCGGATTATGTATTCACAGTGCATGTTATAGTTCTGTCCCAGTCTGGCTTTATGTCTCTGCACCAGTTCGCCGGATGCCCTCAGACTTTTCTGCCTGATTAAGACTGGACTGAGTGGGAAGAAGGACAGATAAGAGAGGCTGCAGATTATATTTAAGGACCACTTGAGATACTTTTGCTTTCCACACTGACTCTCATTGGAACCGAGTGCTAAATGAAGTGAAACACTGGTTTTGTTATTTAGAGCTTCAGTTGTTCTACAGCGATATATGCTTAAGTTTATTTTGCTTTGTATGCTTGTTGTTACATGTGCAGTTATTTTAGTTGTGTTGATTTGAATTCTGGGATGGTTTGTGCACTGCTATATTGTGTTTTCTTGGGTTTTTGGTTTTCTATTTGTTCTGTTTCCCTCCTGTGTTCTTCTGCTCCACTACTGCCCTGCATCTATCTCGTTAGCCCTGCCTCGCTCCCTGTGTCTGCCTTTGTGTTTTGCCACTTTTTCCTTCTTGTTTAATTAGTTTAGTTTAAATTTAAGTCTTGGTTTTCAATTCAGTTTTGTTCTGCTGTTTGTTCTGTATTTTGTTTCTGTTTTTGCTCTGATCCACCAGCTTTATTTTTTTTACCTGCATAAGCCTAAAATAAAGAAGTTATTCTTCAGCCTTGCTCTGCCTGCAGTCTCCTGCATTGGGGTCCACCTGCTCCACACATAGCAGTGCAACTACCCCCCTTTGGCTTTAAATTTAAAAAGTTGGTGGAGTCTTGTGGCAGGGAATCGCTGGACAGGCTGCTGGCAAGCTGTGAAGCAAATGGTTTCCCGCTTGACTTTTGTATTCTAGTTATAACCTGGCCTCCAACACTTGTTACAGGGATATGTGAAAGCTGGAGAGAGTCGGAAACACTGTTTACTGTGACACTGTGGTAACCTTATCATGAAACATGATACTACTGCTGCTATTCCCAAAGGGTCATGTTCCCTAAAAGAAGTTGGAGAGGTGTACAACATAGAAAGAGCTTTTTAAAGCAAATGCACTCAAACTCAGTTTTAAAGCGGGAGCAATTGTGTTTTTTTTGTCCATATGGAGAAAGCAGAACGAGCTGCAACCCAACAGTGACATCATTTCAGCTTGTTAAGTTGTTGTGGCAAATGTGTTAGTAAAAACAAATGCTTATTAATAATTAATCAATATGCCACCTGCTGCCAGAAATCACTCAGAACAAAAACAACCCTGCCAATAGGTGTTCGTTGGTGAAAATGATGAGTATGTTTTGTCCAAACCTGGAATATAAAACCTACCAATGTGATCTCATGGGATGGCGTATAAATAGCACGCCACATTAAGGACATTTAGTGTGTCATGTCTACACATTTTAAGCTTTTCATGTGTCATTTAACGCCACATTTTAAGCTTTTCGCATCATTTAACACTGTTGGTTATGTCTAGGGCACAAAAAAAAACCCCATGGTTAGGGCAAGATCATGGTTTTGAGTTAAAATGATCAGTAGCATGCCTGACATGATGGTAAAAATGTCTTTGAATAGAGCTCTCCTACTGCTTTGGCAACTTTTTGCCAACTATCTAGTCATCCACCCAACCCACCTCCACCCCTTACTCCCAATAAGCCAAAACCATCATATAAAAGAAAAGAAAATCACACTATGTTGACGTCATCTGTCACTCAAACATAATTATGGGTCACTTTTGGCGACTGAATTGACGACCTAAATAGCGTGAAATGATATGCAAAATGACTTAAGAGATCAGCGTGTTATTCATACGCCATTTGGGGAGACGAGGTTGAACCTGCACGTGTTCATTAACTCATACTCACTGCTTCTTTCTGTGGATGTGATACATTTGCCCTCCACCTTCACATATACAAGAAGACACTGCAGCATTGTAGATCAAACCCAAACATTTTGTAATGGAAACAGTGGTTCCATTTATACAGCCTATCCAAGGTGGGAATGTTGCGCCATTCTTCTTCCATTCACCATTTTATATCAATTGTAAGAATACAGAATTGGGACCATTGTCGTTCCACCGTTAAGTCGGCGGCGAAGGTAGGTCGCAAAGCCAAATCAACATGTGATAGCGAGAGTCAGCATGGCGGGACAAGGCTGAGACGTTTTGATGAAGTGTTATGTGTGCGACCCCCCCATCAGGGGATATAAATATTTCTGAAGCAACAGTTAGCAGCTAACCTACAGCAACCAAGACGCTAAAGCTACTGTTGAAAATGTCAGACAGGCAGCAACGACCAGGAGATATATATGCCATATATCAGATTGGACGGCGACGCTGTTGTGTTAAACGTCACGCTTCAGTGCTCGGTTCAGTGTAAAAAAAAAAAGTAAAGCCGGTGTAATGACGGGTCTTCTTTACAGCAGTGTTGTGGGAGATTTGTTTAAAGAGACAAAGCTGGCAACAACCCAGCTAACAATAATGCAGGTTATTTTCGTGCTCTGCCTCTAAAATACTAAATAAAAAAAATAAAAAACTCCTTAACAGCCAAGGCCATTCCCCTGGAGAACGAGATGGCATTTGACTGTTCATTAACATTTATCCTAGAATAATAAGAGAAGCGGCGTGTGTCTCTGTGTCATCAATACCTGTTAATATTGACCACTTAACCAACAGAGAAGGTGAGAGGTAAAGGCGAAAACGTGAAAACAGACAAAATAACCACAAATATCAGATTTTATGAAGTTGCAGCTACTGAAAAATGATCTTCAGTGTTGTCTTGCTTAAAAGAAATAAAAGAAAAAGGGCACAAACATCGAAGAAGAGGTGTTTATTTTGTTTTTAAATAGGGTGGCAATAATAGTCTTAATTAGAAATAGCAAGAAAAGTGTAGTGCTAGTAATTGGTAGTAGTGGTAAAGAGTAAGTCACACAAATGTCTCTAAAACTGAGGCTGCAGATTGCGCTGCCCCTTCTCTACGTGAGGCTTTACCGGGGCACGACCTCGCTTCAACAAGTTCTCTTCCATTTCAGCCTGCCAGCTGTTCCTCTCATTGTTATTTTCCCTCCAAAAGACAGCAGCACTATAAGCTCCAACATCAACGAAGGTGAAGAGAAATGACCATGGAGCCCACAAGGAGAAGTCTTTTATCAGCTGCCGTGCAACTGACTGTATCCGCGTTGCCCTCCTCACCTTCCTCCACCGCCTATAGGTTCTGTTTTCCCTCCTGTTTGTCTGATAGTTAACAGCATATCTCACAAACTACATCAGAGATTTCAGCGAACTTTGGTTGGAAGTTTGTGGCCATTTGTGGAGGAATAATAGATTCCATATGACCATTTATAAAACAAGACATTTTTACCTCTGAGTTATAGAAAGATCATTCTTGTCATTCCTGATTTCTTGGTTAAATGTGTATCTATCTTTATAGACACCATCAATTTCCACATACACAGACTTTATGTGATTCTCAGCTTCACCAGGTTTGGTATACTGTAACATATTTGAATGAACCACCCAATTCTGTTATTTATTTTTTAGCCATGCTACACAACTACCCTTTAACTGTTGCCAAATTCTTGAAGTTGGTCCTCCAGGAAGAAATTGTCATCATTTTTGAACACATTGTACAGTTGCAACCAAATTTAGATGACATGCACGTATTGCTTCTGAGCAATCCTGCTCAATTTGTAAATAGTTGGTGCTAGAACAGCATTGTCTAAATCTGATTTGTTATAGTCTTGAAAATTTGACTTAAATATCTAATATCCCCAAACAGAATGTAGACATTCTCCACAAATCTGTATGATTGTTTATCTTGTACATTTTGTGTGCATGTCTGTGTCCAGTGTTTGAAACATGTGCACAAGTTACCAGCAATAAAGTTCATTTAAGAAATCAGTTGATGCATTTATATACAGTGTAAATGCCTCATAACTCTAAACCTCCAGTTTGCAGGCCCTGTTTTTAAACCGCTACATATTTAAATTAGAGACAGACGCACATGAGACATCTTGTTTTCTGTAGATGGCCACTGACAAATGGCATCAAGTCAAAAATCATATATCTAAGCATTTCTCTCGCAATCAGGACAACCGGATAAAACAAAGACATACGGCACTTCCATATGGAAACTCCACAGAACACCATACAAGACCGTAACAAAGCAAACAACAACAAAAATAAACACCTTTGGGATGTAAACACTTACAGACCGCCTTATGGAGATTATTTTATAAAGGCTATAACAAGATGTTAACTCCATATGGGCTCTTCTTTACATCTGACAGGATTTGTTAATCTAATGAAACTATTAAAAAAACAAACACTAACTACATCCTGTTTACTGAATAGTTGCAGGACACCCACTCTCTCCCCTCATGTTTCCTGTACATCTCTACTAAAATGCCTCTGAGCAACATATTTTCTTGAATCTTTCAGATGATGACTTAAAATAGATTTTTTATAATTTGCAGCACAGTCAGGACTTTGACACATTCTATATTACCGAAAGTCCACAAGAATTTTTAGTCATACTGCACCTCGGGATTGAGTCCATCCTCCCACTGTTTCATGATAGATTCATATCTATTAATGTCGCTGCACAGCGGGTGCCGAAACCCATTTGGGCCTGAAATAATCTCACTGACAAGACTTTCACAGACCCCACCGCACATCAGACAGAAGAACAAATAAGACTTATTACAAAATCATGGACCAGCGGTGAAGAGTTCACTATTCTATATGAAAAGAAAAAAAAAAAACAGTAACACTTAAACTTTTAATGACTTGCTAAATGACATCTAAATGGCGTCTTCATCGTTTGCAGACAACTAGACCCACGCACATCAGTGGAATGAAATAATACAAAACAAACTCTGCATGTGACTGAACTCATCAATCTCTCTGATTGTGTCTTCAAAAAGAGAGATATTTCATTTTTGGAGCAATTAATCATCAAGTTTATTAAGCTCTCCTTTTAGAAATTACAACCTCCCAGAAAAAGTTTTTCGGTCAGAAGTTAAATCTTCAAACACGACTCATTGCTTTTTCCTCGCCGACACATCGTCCTCTGCTCTATGTTTTCATTTTTGAAAGTGAGAAGTTATTATGTGACCCGCGTGTGCGAGTGTAACGCGCATGGCTTGGCAAATGACAAGTCGTATCATGTTACATCTTCTTCTTTGCCCGGGACAAATAAGCCCTCTCGAGGAAAAAAAAAAGCGCTCTTATGCAAATGAGTGGCAGATATGTCTCAACCACAAAACAAATTAGCGACACATCTATCACATATTCCTTAGTGAGGCTTGGGAATGAGAGATGTACTTGTAGGGGGGGGGGGGGGATATATTGAGATCAGCTGGCATAGCTCTGTAATTTATAGACTCACCGACTCAAGAGCCAATGCAATCATTCTTATGAGACTGATTCGAGCGATCTATCACTCGCAGGGCAAGCCAGTCCCGAGCAGTTTTTAAAGACTGTTTATGTGATAGATCTTCTGAACAGGGGGAACGCCTCGCAGGTTCAATAACCTGCTGGCTGGGTTGTTGAGCATCCAGGGTGTTGAGTTACTGAGACGAGCGCTATCGGTGCCGTGCGCTGGCAAGAGAGATTGCAAACAATGCCGGTCTTCCTGCCAGCGATATGGAGGAAAAAAACCTCAGGAGGAAAAGCGGATCCGGAGCAAGCCGTTGTGTACATACAATGTGAAATATAAATGAAAGCGAAATGGTTTTGAAATTCAATATTTTGTTTATCCAGGGAAGGGATTCTGTCTCTTCTGTGTCTTTGTGAGATGCATTCATCATCGTTTGATATTCTCTGTCTTTTGCGACACACAAACACACATCACGCAATACAGAGCAACTAACAGCAATCTAACCAGTGTCACTTCAACTGCTTGAATATACGGAACGTCTGCTCGGATTCGGCTTTTCATATCGAAGGCACACACTTTTTTTTTTTTTTTAGAGATGGACAAGTTTCACATTTAACAATTTAATCGGTTCATTGATGCTTCGGGGGCAGTCTGACAGGAGGAGATTCAATCTAAGACTTGTTTTTTTTTTTTGACTGAGGACATAGTTTGATTGCAGCTCAGCCTCCCTTCATGTTGTCCTCATTACTTATCTTTAAAAATCTGCTCTCACTTCAACTGTAACATAAGAACTTGTCAAAGCACTTTATCTGAAATAAGGCGCTGTTTGAGCTGGATCAAAGCACGCCAGTGTTTAAACTCTGAATATATCCCCAGTGACAAAACTGCTCTATTTTGAGAACAGGCACTTTTCATGGGCCGCATGACAGGCATCCAGTGCATTTTTCCTCCACTTGGCCGATGTAACGCTGACTAAATCCTTTTTATAAGTATTTGGTGAAGAGGCTTTCTAATTGATGATTTTTTGAGATAAGCAATCAATAAATTAAAAAAAAAAAGGTAAAGCAGGATGAAATTAGCTCTTAAAAATGTTCACAAAATGCCAAGACGTGAAGCTATTTTCAGTAATTGAGTTTAAAAAAAAACCATACACCATAATCCTTACATAAACTGGAGATTGTCATGTGGTGAAGAAGAAATGATAAATAAGATGAGAGATAACACAATTGCTTGTTTTTTCAAATAGGTTGAGGACTAATTTCATAGATTGGGGGGGGGGGGGTTGCAGTCCTACAAAGTAACCTGTAATATTATTAATTTGTGTGATCAATTTTGTTCTTCTTTTCATTTTGATAAGAGGTGTCTTTCAAGATAAGGCTGGTGATTTTTTCTTCTTATCAACAAATCTCATGTGCAGAGCCAAACCAGCAATGAATCGATCCAAAGCCTGATAAACTTATTCCTCTGTATGTGAGATGAAACCACTGTAAATGCATACATTTAAAGATATGTCACTGTCCAAGACCTGTCGTCACCCTGCAAGGATTTACATTTGCTGTCTTTGTTCATACTACAGTTTTTAGTCATGAACCTGCAGAGTTTTATGACTCCTGTAGCAAAAAAACTGTACTGAGGAAAGGATATTTTTCTGAAGTGGGGATTTTATCGAGCAGATCTTGTGCTCTTGTGCTCACTGCTTAAAGACCTCGTGTCACTTTAATTTTCAGTTCCAGGCTTTTTGTCACTCAAGAACCTTAAAAGAGACGTGACTATAAATGGCTTGAAGGTAGTGGGTGTCGGACACAGCCACCACTCGCACTCAGATGTACTTTATCTTGTCATCATGAAACGGGGTCCTGAAAATGGTGGTGGAGGCTCATTCTTTTGCACAAAACTGTCACTCTTACACAAACTTCCTGTTGTGATCTTTGCCGCGCGAACTCAGTGTGACTTCAGAATATTACAGCACACGACTTGAGAAACATTGCACCTACTCTCAGTCAGAGACGCGACCTTGCGCTCCCATCACTGTGTCACTGATCTGCACACTGGGAGAGGAGCGCTGACACGGCTCCCCGGTCCACTGACAATCCCGGTTTATTGCTGCAATCTGCATGTGGGTGGACTCGACACTTCCAAGGACCGCTGATGACACAAGCCTCAGGCTGTATCCGGTCTTGTTAAACTCAGCGAGACCCCAGGAGTTAAGACCCACAAAAAAAAAGAATCCGCTGCCTTGTCCTAATTTGATTTCTTATCTTGGCTTGTAGCATAAGGACAGAGCTATGATATGGAGAAGGGGCATTTAAGAGGATAACAGAGATCCGTTAAGACCTCAGCGCCAGGCGACGGGGGTCAGACACGGAGAGATTAGCGTTTTTCCATGCTACACAGAGTTTTTGAGTTCTTAATCCCGAGCTGTGATCCCTGCTTGTTTCACTGAGACAGGTTCACTGTGAGCAGGAGGCAAAGTGCATCATGCCCAGCTGCAGCAGATGTCTCAGGGTGTCAGACCATCCAAAACTATCGCTCACTGCTGTTATAATTCAGGGGTTGTTATATACAGCGCCGGTTTTCAAATGCAGCGAGTACCCCCGGCTCCAGGACCCCCCCTCCTCCTCCTCCTCCTCCATCCCCTAAAAAAAATGAAAAGACAGAGAAAAGTGCTGCACACAGAGATTCAGAAAATGTCTTTTCAAAAAGCCAGGCATTCCTGCGAACCCATCGGGGCATCGTTGTTTTCAAATGTATCAGCACACGGCAACCCTCTAGGAACAGAACATGAGGCAGAATATTCTCAAGGCGTTTGCAGGAACTATAATGTAATTCAGATTCTGTTTATTGTCACTACAAGACAAGAAACAGATTCCCTAAAAACAAATTTGGCTCAGCGAGTCTGTTCCTGCAGAATATTGTGGTCTTTACATTTGCTCAGTGTTCATAAACTTGAAATGTGTTTTTTTAAAAATGTTCATAGCTATACGGTATACTGAGCACTTTGTTCTTTTATTAATCCACTTGCCTATAAGTGTCAGCACGTCAAGCTGTTGCAGGCTGCAACCGAAAGACAATAACACAACCCTTTTTTTTTTTTCATGTGTTCAGATTTCTGCCCCGTCTGTTTTCTTTTCCCGACGTGCTGTAAACGACCGCCGGAGCCAATCAGCTGCCTTTTCTAATTACCTTCATTGATCCTCATTGGTTTAAAGCAGCAACTCCCAAGTGGCCGTCTTTGCCACCGTGACAGTTTGTAGATACGTCAAATCAAATCGGTGTGACGGGCTGCTCTGGCACGACTGACTGTGCAAAGTCTGCGTCCATAAATGTTCTCGTGCAGGTATAAAGATCCAACTAGATCAAGTCAGAGTACCGTTAATGTTTGAGCGTGCCAGTCCTTCTTACTGACATGTCGTTGGGTGTTGAATTTAGTTGAAACCAAAAAGTATGGATGTTTTTTTTTACTGTCAGATAATAAAAAAACTCAGCCGAGGCCAACCTGTCCAGCTGAAATGCTTGGTGGCCATTCATATGCAAGCGTGTTTCCTCTAAGCTCTTACAAAAAGGAAATCAATCGACCTTCAGTGACTTTTCGACCACACCGCTGGCTCACATTTAGGTCTAATATCTGAAACACTGTTGTCATTTCACTCTTTTCTTTTTCCAAGGGATAATGATACTTTATCACCGCTCGGGTTTTACTTTTGGTAGGTTGACCATCGTTTCTATCGGCGTACTCGCCAAGTTCATTTCTAAGAGCAGGGACGACGCTTAAAAATAAGTCAAGCAGCAGGTTAGCTGAACGTATTCAGAGTAGAAAATGTTGCTTAGCAATGAAGGCTAGTCAGCTGGGACAGATGGTGAAGATGAGGAAGATTGAAGGAGAGTACACATCAAGTATGTGTAAGGTTAATACAAAGCAGCATCAATGAAATAAGATCCTGACACACACATTTGTAAATTTTACATTTGTAAATAAAATATGTGTGTGTTGATTTCCTCACTGTTACTTTGATCTAATTAATATTTTTCTTAGAATGGTGTTAAAACCATTTTTTGTTCAGCAACTAGGTTGGTTCCTCTTCCTCTAGCTTAAATCCCTCTAAGCTATATATTTTAAACATATGTGGTTTTGATGTGTGATGTTGAATCTGACATGATGTTTAATATACAAGATGTATGTTTTTTGATGTTTGTGATGTTTTTGATGCATTGTTTTATGACCTTTGTATTCCTGCTCTTTGTGATGTACAAAGAGAATGGTTAAGTGCTTTGGGGATGTTTATGACCCTTCGGCGGGTTGAATGGTTAACCACACCTGTCAGCATAGAGCTTATTGTTTGTATGGATGTATAAATATGAGTTTGTTATCCATTTTTACAAACATTTTGACCTGATGCAGATCTGAGTAGGATCAAAATGATATCCTATCTGATTAAATTTTGTGCTTTGGTGTAAGTGTGCAAGTGTTGTTTTTCAAAGATGGAATAGATTCCTATGTTTCAAGCACTCAGATCATCAAATGGTTTTGTGTTGGTCGAGCGATGGTTAAAAATATTGTGCACTGACAACAAAACACTGTATCCATTAAATTTGGGTTTCATCACCATGGACGACAGACTCCGGCTGATGTAAAGTGTCTCTACTTGCTGCATTTTCTAGTTCTTCTGCTTTACGAAGCATCAAGTTGGATACATGCAACGTCTCCGTTCCCCAGCTGTCGTCACAACCTGGAAGTGTTTCGAATCTATTTACAAGTTGGAATCTCGTAAATTACGAGGTAGGCTTTCGGTTTTACCTTCCAAATAAAGTGCTTTAGATTATCCAGCTGGAGCAGTGACTTGTTTACAAACCTGCCTGATCCGAACTTGTTGTTCCCAGAAATCAAAAAATGAACAGACAGAAAATGACGGCAAAAGCTACAAAAAAAACAAAACCCCGGATGAAATAAATCCAGAATTATCCTTTAAATTCAAAACATACCAAAGACCTTAAGAGCACATTTGGGAATAGGTTACATCATACATTTGCATTGTTATGCAATCTAAGCCGCATTAGATTGTCTGAAGGAATAGAAGGAGAAAATAAACATGGACAATTAAAAAGCATCTAATTTGCCTGCTACATCTTACAGAGGAAAGGGAGGATTTTTTTTTTTTTTTTTAAATAGAACAAGTACTGTATGAAAATTTTGAGTCATAGTGCATCCAGCAGGGTGCATCCCACAATGCTCTGCTCTCCAAACATTAAGCATCAGAAACATGTATGTTTTTTTAAACATCCGATTTCAGTGGTTTTATGGAGTGAAAGCCATTTTCAGAAGGAGTGGATCTGCTGTGGTTCTGCCTCTAACGCCTTCATGCGCTGAGCTACATCAGCACTACAAAGACAAATGAAGAGATGGCTTTGGCACAAGGGCCACAGAGAAGGACCCGGAATGAGGGGGGAAGCATATAGACAGTAACTGATGGCTGCTGCTGATGTCTCACAGCTCCTAGAACTGAAAAAAAAAACCCACAAGGAGGACACCATACATCCATATCCACAACAACAATAATTCAAATTGTTTACAGATTTTTAAAAAAATGGTTAAACACCAAGAGAGAAAAAAAAGCATCACACAGGCTATTAACCAATTTAATATTTTCACCCATATTTCATCTTGAGTTGAACTCCTCTAATTCTAACATTCAGCCCTTGCATTCCAAAATTGCACGGCTCCGGGATGGTGTGTGTGTGTGTGTGTGTGTGTATGGGGGGGGGGGGGGGGGGGGGGGGGATCGATAAAAAAAATTTGCCCCCAAGCTAAATTTCTTCTGGTGGGACTTCAGGGTTGAAAAGTGATGCAGAACCCGCGGCAAAATCAATACCGCTGTTGAGTCACAGCACACACACACACACACACACACACACACACACCGCCACGCACACACCAACACATATTTTCACGCTCCTCCAGTCAGTCCAGGTTTAGGTGCACACAATATGAAGACAATGCGGATGCTGCCGTGCAGAGACGTTTTCTCGATCGTGACCGGAGCAGCGAAACGACGGTGTTTAATTGCGCTACCTGTCCTCTCACTTTAAACAAACACACTTCTTGCAGCCACTTTCATATGATTTTTTTTTAAAATCCTAACAACAGGTCGAAAATTAGGATGATCCACCGAGAGCATACACGACAAAGTTAAGCAACTGATGCACCATCAAAGACTAATTCAAGGCACTATAATGTTTCGGGGGCGATTTGTCTCGTCATCACCGTGTTCAAGTGGCTCACTAGTGCTGTGTTTGAAGAGAGCACAGTTTCCTCTCAGCCCACACTGACAATATAGTAATAATAATAATAATAAGGAAGACGACGTGATATGAATGAAATCTCGCCACTGCGCCAGAGTGTGGCTCCTCATCCAACACGTTTACACCGAATGAAATCTATCTCATTCATAGGAAAGTATTCAGATCAGTTCATTTATATAACTCTCATGTGAAAATGAAACCGTCAGATAGGAGCCGTAACTTCATCGAGAGATGCTCGGGATGCTGACATGCATATTCTCCTCAACCCTCTCCAAAGTGGTGTGCGTCAATGCGCATAGCATTCACCAAAGCCGCAATGAAGTTTTCAGCTGTCATAGAGCTGGTGTTTATTAAGAGTTAGATCAAATGCTATTAAGTTCACCGCTAGGAAGAATTAACATTCATAAATCTTACCTTGATGGCCTTTGTGGACTGGCATTTAACTTGATGAGATACGGTGGCGGTTTGGTTCATCTTGGGACGCCGATACAAACAGTCCTCCTATCCAAGTGAGACGCGAACAACAAGCCGAGGAGAGGAAGCAAAGCCGAGCTCTCTCTCTCTCTCTCTCCTTTCCACAACTCTGCCCGGGATGATCGGTGTTTTCGGTCTTTGTTCGGTGTGCCGCTGGAGCGCGCAACCGCATCTGACAGCTATACAGTATGTGCCTCGCGCAGCGCAGCGCGGTACAAATGACCGTTGATGATGGATAACCAGGAGCGACCACAGGCTGCTCTGAATGGGGCTGGACAGAGAGGAGAGGAGAGGAGAGGAGAGCCTTTCGTACGGCAGCATCTGTGCAGAACATTCCTAAACATTCATTCCTGCAAATGAGGAGGACTGAGTTAGATTTACTGTTTTACAACACAGTTTCCTTAGATATTGATACATTTTTTTTGCGCATCAGACCGTGAAGCAGTCAAGTAAAATATGCAAACATGCTCAATATAAAATACAGCAACATGCACAAGATATCAAATCAGATGCTTCTTGCAAAAAAAAAATATATATATATAGATCCAGACACCTCTGATAACACACTCACACACAAATAACACCTTGTAATGTTATGCATATTAACTTGCAAGGCAGCCTCAGTTCAATACAATACACATGATTTATCCCTTTAAGGACAACTGTATGCAGCTGCTTGTCACATAGATCAACAGATACACACACACACACACACAGTTGATAGGAAAGTTAATCACAATAATATTAATCACAAAGCTAAAAAAAATTCAAAGGTTAAGCTTTAAAGATGCATATGGAATACATTTATAAATAAGATAAACGTTAATTAAGCCATACAAGCATAAAAAGAAACAACACAAAAACTCCTGTGAGGAATTTAGATACTTAAAGTAATGATTGGAGCCAATATATATTAAGTTATGGGTCTAAATAGACCCTTTTAGCCTTTAAAGGACCAATGTGTAAGATTTAGGGGGTATCTATTGGCAGGAATGGGATAAAATATTCATAAGTGCATTTTCATGAGTGTATAATCACCTGAAAATAAGGATTGTTGTGTTTCTGTTACCTTAGAGGGAGCCCTTTGATATTTACAAAGGGAGGGTAAGTTCTCTTCTATGGAGCCCACTCACCCGCTTCCAACGTCATCAGTCAATCAAATGGGCGTTATCAGCCTCATAGATAGGGGGGTTTCAAGGAGCCTGCCGCACCTACTAGTAGGTTCGGAAAGGTGTTATCATCCACTAGTAAGGTGGTCACGTTTGAGTTACAGACGCCAGCTAGCAGCCACAGTAATTATGACCCGGGGAAGTGACTCAGTTCAGATGACGTCAATATAAGATGACTTGATGAGGTGATTTTTTTTTTAACCAGGTATCATTTTAACACGAACGATGATCATTTCCTAACCCTATCCAAGTTGTTTCAGCCAGTTGATGGAGACCATAAACAGAGCTAAAAGGGAGAGTGAAATCACCCGAAACATTATTTGAACATTATTCCACATAAATTATTTAAATAAAATAGCAACCGTGCGCTAACGTACTATTTCATGCATGTCGCCCAAAACAACAAATTAGCATCAGGAGGCTCTAAGCTCCCATTAAGTCCACCTACAGTGCGCACCTGGCTGGCTACACATACAGTAGCAGCTTTATTATACTTTGCCCAGAGCCACATAAAGCAGCCAGCTGTCCTATGCTGGAATACTACCCAAGCGTGTTGTGTGTTAATTATTTAGTACCTATAAATCAGTGGTGGAACATTTACTCCAGCACGGTACAGTTTTGAGGTACTTGTAGTTTACACTTCCACTCCTCTACATTTCAGAGGCAAATACTGCACTTTTTGCACCGCCATGTTTATTGCAGATCTATGGTTACTAGTTACTTTTCATACCTAGACTTTATTTATTTATATATTTGTAATTTAGATCATATTGTAAAGTTTTGTTTGTCACTTGGACATTAAAGGATCTTCTTTTTCTGTTGCTGTATTATAAAGCTATATTACTGCCAAGTCTCCTTTGATTCAATGTTTTACGGCATTAAAACATGAAAAAAGGGGCATTCCTGCTATAATTTAATATAATACCGAGTAGGGCCATTTTACATAGTGAGAATGTTTACTTTTGATACTTTAACTTTGTAATTAATGCTTCTGTATGTTTTCCTTTAGTAAGATTTTGAATACAAGACTTGTAACAAGGTTTTATATATATATATATATATATATATATATATATATATGGTTGCTACTTTTCCTTAAGTAAAGCATCTCATCATTTAACCCTAATATTAACTGAAAAAATAAAGGTATTCAAGTACATTTGACATAGTGTCCTTCAACAACACAGAAACTCAGACGCTGCCTGAAGGCTCTTATTGTTTTTTTTTTTTTGCTTTCATGGTGCAAGATACCAAAAACTAATTGATGCACAGTGAACCCACGACTTCCTGAGTCCCAGAGAGGCTGGAGCCCTGAGAGATAACTACTCCAACAATCTTCTGATATCTATTGGTCTGTTTATCTGCTGGATTACTTATAACAGCTACAGTATTTTATAATTCCCATACAGTAGATTTCAACTGTTGACTCAAAGCAAAATAGAAAAAAAAAAAACAAGATAAATGCGGCTCTTCTTTGCTTTGGTGTAGATTTGGAGTGTTTCTGTCACACTCCCAGCAGTAATCCATGCTCTATCTGCAAAGCTGTTTACATTTGTGAAATTTAAATGACTCCACAAGATGGGTACACACACACACAATGAATAATGAGGCACTTAGCCAGGCTAGAAAGTTACAGACATGCTTTGAGAATGGACAGTAATTACAAGCCTGGGTGCATTTTTTCGTTGTTTTTTTTTTTTGTAATTTAGCTTAGCTTTGCACACTTCTTCATGTTGTATTGCAAATGCACATTAGCTTGACAATGTGCTCATTTCATGTTCATGACTAGCACAGTTTGGTTTCTAGTGGTAGACATGATAGATGTTGACCAGCAGTCCCAATGATTATGAAGACACCAGCGCACGATGAAGAGTTTCACCATCACGTCAACATCCTTTTTCCTCAAGTGAAATCATGCTCTTTACCATAGAAGTCGTGATCACAGTTGATTTGAATCTCTGCATTCAGACGCTAATAATGTGTCAGTGTGACTTTTGTGAAAATGTCATATCTCATAACTCTATCCGCCTGTACTAAAAGACCACAAAAAGGGAAAATCGGCGATTTTAAGTTAATTCCAAGCACTCCTCCGCTCAAAAATGTGTTTTTTCTTCAGTCGGATGTTTCAGCCGAACTGTGCAGAATGATGTATGTGGAGAGTTTGTTTTCACATTTGTCTGCCGAGAGGAGGAAGTTTCACTGTGCTCACCTTAAATCTAAGTTCAAAGGTGTGTAGCTACCATTGTGATTCGGGATACTGAACTAGTTTTGAGCTAATTGCGCTCCAGTACATACACTTAGAAATGAACAATATACCCAAATGCTGGATTTTTTTCAAGTGTGTTCAAGTGAGTGAGAAGAAGTACATGTAATTTTTTAAGGATTTTAATGGGGTAAACTTCGTGGAAAAACAGACAGCGTGTATTTTTTTTATATGTTTCAATACATGTCTTGAGGGGATCTTTAAGCTTTGATTGCTATACTCATTGCTAGAGCGCCAATGTTCAGTAGTACTCGACTCATCAAAGCAGTTTGTCTGATGATATCTCAGAACTTTAGGCTTTACATTTTATGAAAGAGAAACAGAATGGATTTCATGCCTCCTTCATGAAAAGCCATTCGAAACTGTACAGAGCGGTATAGTCAGATAGAAGTCTACCCAATTCCAACCGCATCCAATTCACTCTTCTGGACAATATGTGCATCAATAATGGAATTCAACATTGAAAAATGCCCTAATCACGGATGGTATGGCATACGGGGGACACAATCTTATTACACTGCTGAGGGAAGCTTTCAGTTACAGGGGGAAAGGCGCTGATATGAGGTGATTCCACAGGCAGAGTAGAAATATGTTTCTTCGTGACACAGTGAGTAAATGTGTCTGCAGTGGCCTTCAGAAGCTGATAAATTACACTTGCGCAGCCCTCTGGTGTCATGGCGTTTCAGCTTTACTTCTTTGTCTAAGAAAAAAAAAAAAAACTGTCTTTCATCCTCTTTTTTTTTTTTTTTGTTTTCCTCTTTTGTCTGGTTTTTTGTTCTCTGCGTGTCTCCCTGGATCCTGCTTTGCAGATAGCTATGGCTGAGCATATTTAGATATTCCGGGACACTCTTTAACAAAGGACTAGGGGTTAATTGAACAATTGTAGCGCATCTGTTCCCCATCATGCGTTGTTATCTTGGAGGTTCATTAGAGGGATGTTGTACACTGAACCTACCCATTGCATCTTGACTTGCTTTTTTTTTTTTTTTTTTTTTTTCGCTTTACAAGTGTCTGGGGCTGCATGTATGTATAAAAGTGAAAGAGGCTTAACAGTATAGACAAGATAATGCAATTCATTTGTATTCATTGTTTGTCTGCTGTCGTCTCACCCATTAGTGTATTAATGCAGCATAGAAGCATATTCAAGAATATTTAAGCCTTTGAGCTTCGAGATAAACTAAAGGGTTGATTATTTCTCCTGCTAATACTGGAAGGGGGCAACCACTATGCTAATTATGGTCAGCTGATTTTATGCAGCTAAAAGAACTTAACATGTATGGACAGGTGTGAATTACTGTAGATTTTTTTTTTTTTTGCTTGTACATGTTCAGACTCTCTGGTAATTACTTCCCATGTGCTGTTGTGTAATTGGCAAATGAATTAGAAGACTGCGCAGGGAGCTCAGTATAAATGTGCGGGGTTGATTTCATGCAAAGGAGTGTGTATCCTGTGACAGAATCAACAGCTTCAGGTTCACTTTAATCTGTCATGGCTGAATAGGTGATGAGAGTGTAAGTGTGTGTGTAAGGCTGAGTGTGTTTGAGTGTGTGCATGTATCTGCATGTGCATGGCTCTCTCCTCTCTCTTTCTTTCTGTCTCTATACAGTATCTGCATATGAAAACCTTTTCTTTTAAAAAAAAAAAAAAAATATCATTGCCATTTCACAAAATCCTATCAGTTCACTTTTGGTGATTTGAATGTTTAAACTTGAGGGTTAGATGCTTTTTCAAGGGTGTTGGTACATGTTTTAGTGCTGATTTCAGAACACATTGGATAACCTGAATAAGTCAAGCCAAGAAAAGAGTTTTATTTCTTAGTTCGTGTTAACTTGACATTTGGAAAAGAGGAAAAAGGTTGGAAAAGGTTACATTCACAATTTATACTACTACATGCGTGTTTGTGCATGTGCACATCTCAACAATACAAACCCCCTTCTCAGCGTTGTTAGTGCATAAAATCAAACATACAGCGCCGGGATACGTTATTATCACTCTTCAATAACTAATATTTCCCTCGTCAGATGGATATAAGCAGAGCGCTACAGGTGATGCGCATGACTGAGCATGTATGCATCCCGTAATAGGTTCTTTCAATGACTTCCAGGTTTAGTTCCCTCAATACAAAGCACCATTGTGTGCATAGTGCTCAATGCACAGCGAGTAGTGGATAGGGGCTAATAGATTGGTAGTATCTGCAGGCAAAACTGGATTCAACCAGCTGAATGGATGCCTGCCTTCTCTATCTTCACACTGATAGAGCCGAGCATTAAAGCAATTCCTGAGACCTTCGCATTATGTAAAGAAGAATAATGCAAGAGCTGCCAGCTAATGGATAAAGCGTAGGCCTACATAACTTGTAGAAAACAAGATTTCCAGAGTTATTGTCCGTTCAGCTAAGCTACTGCCGCTACTAGCCTTTCGGGGTTCCTTTAATCTTCTGAGACTGTACCTGAAAGCCTCGCATGTGCGGACACGGGCTCCAATAATTGTATGCTGTACTAGAAATGCTCATAGAAGTGGCTGAAAAAAGTGAAGTCAAATGAAAAGCCTACTCAACAGAACAATGTTCAGCTTTTATTCTAATATATTATGATTGACTTGTATTCGTTTCAATTAAAATGAATTCATGTTTAGTCATGTTTCTTAAAACTGATCCGTCCAAGGTCTTCTTGGAACTTGCCTTTGTTCCTTTTGTTTCAGCCTGTTTCCTTTTTTTTTTTTTTTTTTTGGTATCTTAGCCTTGTTTGGGAAAAAATCTAGAAGGATTTCCTGTTGGTATGGCTATGGACACATGTAGCCTGGAGCATCACTGAATGGCTTTGAAAACACTGTAACCCTGAACAGCAAACAGCCCGAGGGTAAGATAATGGGTATTGTTTCCTATCAAATGTCTTAAACTATGAGCCTAGAGTTTATCTTTTGCAGGGATACATTCACAGTGTTATTGTCATAGCATGAGCTCCCCGCAGTGCATGGATCACTTGATATGTAAATAAAAAAAAATGTTCAGATTTCAGGGAAATCATACATATGTATATTGTGATCAGCATTAAACTTTAATAAGCTTACATAATGATTCTTATTAATAAACCAAAAGTGCTGTTTGTGTTGTAAATCATTATGCATGACCAAAACTGTGGTATCAAGGATAAGAAGGCTTCAACTCTGTGTGGTGATGAAAAATTCTATTTATGAACTACAGTGGAGCAATCAATGTGATTAATCATTAGCTTTAATGGGAAATTGGACTCATCCAAATTCAAACATGCCCAAAGGATTTGATTGAACAGACTAATTGTCTTTTATTGGAATTAATTAACTACACATTCATTGGGGACTGGATCACACACACAACATGAGGGATTTGGTTTTGCTTCGGTAAGATGACACTGGTTACGAGGCCTTGGAGAAACATTCTTCTTTTGAAGCTGCACTCTTGCAGAGGATGGGGCGGAATCAATTCTGTTCAATTTGCTTTGAAGGAGAAATGGCTTCCTCATCTCACGGAGTCCATCGCAGCTCGGTGGGACACAAAGACTTGTCCCTATTTACTCTTTGTTAGGGAACCAAAAGCTGGCAATTTGCATTTTTTAAGCAGTTTTAACAATGTCTGATTACCTGGCTTTTTTGTACACGCAGAGACAAAATGAAAAACGTCCACAGAAAAACTCTTTCATCCAACTCCACGCTGCGATTACTGGCATTGATGATACCCCCTAACCATGTCAAGATTGTGCATTCCCTGCATACACGTCCTTGTATACATCATCAACATCATTTCAAGGTTAAATTTCACTCCTCCTCTGTCTTGCAGCCTCTGTGACCTTCTCCTCCCTGTTTTGCAAGATCTTTGTAATAAGGATGGGGCCTGGTGGAGGCTGCCGCCTGCACCTTGATTTCATGGGTCATCGTTTCTGGGGGTTTGCTCCTTTTGCACATGCAATGGACTCCAAATGAGATTTTAAGTCTTCTCATCCTCCTACCGCCAGCTCTCAGTTGGGTACCCTGCATGTAATGTGTGGCAGGGAAACTGGATTACCTGTCCAAATCTTCACGGCTGCTGCTGGCAGCAGTGTGTGTGTGATGTCAGTTGTTATCCCGTAGAGAGGAGCGCGACAAAAGGACCGTTAGGTGACGATACTGACACACGTGCTTTACAGTAAATTTATGATTTAGCCGGCAGCTTCGCCTCCATACAGGCGAAACAAGACCATGAAGTGAGCTTGTACTTTCAACTGTAGCATCTGTTTATTTGCGGACAGGAGAGAATACAGATGATGAGGAAAACATATTGCAAAAGAACATAAATAACATGCAAGTGAAGAGCTAAGACTCGTCCACTGCAGGGGGGCATTCAGTACATGAATAAGAAGAAAATACATATCAGTAAGCAATGAATGTTTGACTTTGGCAGCCCCTGAGATGACCTGCGTTCCCGCTGTGTGCTAATGCACCAGATGCCATTGGTTTGACATCTTGAATCAGTCTTATGCGTATTATGCGTGTGTTTTAATCACAGCGGCGGGTTGGAGTGACTCTCACCCACGCAAGATTAACAGGACTCACACAATGAGGTGAATTACTATCATCATGCTTTATTACCATCATTCCTGATGCCTGATGGTTTGATAGGTGTTGACTCATTCATAATAAACCGATGACATATATGGACTTTAAATTAAAGTACCTCGGTCTGACCTTTTATAGCACATATGAGCAAAAATAGCAGGTCCTAAGTCACCATCCAACCTTTTAGCTCTGTTGGATATTTTTCATTTTACTTTTCAGGCATTTAACTTTAAAAAAAAAATCCAATGATTCCTCCACACACAGTTCTCAGAAGTAAAGTAGATGTGGCTTGTACAAAAAAAGGTGTTTGCACATCTGTCCTTGTATTTTAAACCCATTGTTAAGTTAGGAGTTGAAGTTCATGAGAAATAGCAGTTTCACAAAACTATCCCAAATAAAGGTTTACCTACTTCTTCCCTGAGTTTTCACTGACATGGATCTGTCTAACAGCTGCGTTTACATGTCGTCAGATCAATCTCTATGATCATTTCACACACTATATCTGCCCATAAAGGCCATGTGATACAGTTTAAAAGCTGGAGTAAGCAAGTAACATGACTTTGAATTGGGATTGTTTTTGTTTGAACATTTTGTTAATGATATTATCATTATTATTATTATTATTCCATGACACTATATTTTAATGTATAAATATTGCAGGAATGGTTGGTGCTCTGCTTGCAGGAAGTATTATATAAATAATACAAAATATATGAATAAAAATACAGCCTTCGCCTCTCTCAGCCCTCTGTGTTGTTTACCTACTTTGTTGTCTGTAATGAATTGGGGATAGTGACACTACAAAAACTCCAAAAGATCTCAAACTATGGCCTCAGTTTACCAAATAGTTTCTTATGCTGACGGGGTTTTTTTTTAGCAAACAAGCCTTCATCAGAGCATTGTTTGCACAGCAGCATAAGAATAAAATGGTAAACTGAAGCACCCTATTGACTCTTCACTAACAAACCATAATTTAGTCACCACAACGAGCCGCAGCAGGTCTGTCAAGCTTTAGATTTCCCCACATGCCAAAGCGGTGTGCGTGGAGCTGTAGAAAGAGCAATAAAAACGTTTGATGGGTGGTGTCTGTTTTTAGAGCCTTTCCAAAAACCAAATTGATTAACCAGTATGTTAATCTGCTCTAAAGTAGCTGCAAATGTTACCATGTTGGGTTTACTGGCCACACGTTACTCCCAGGGCCAATGAGAACATCATTAACTCACTAGATTAGTTTGTGAGGTGACAGGTTGAGTAAAAACATAGCCCTGTTCACACCCAGCACATCTACGTCTGCACAACACATTTCCACAGTGTGTGGAAGCAGGTCCTAGATGTTATCAGAGTTCAGGATAACGTTAGCTGCTCTATTCTGCTCTTTATTGGATTAGGTGAAATCTACTCCAGCAACTCAAGCCAGCGTTATCTGAGTTAGCAATACATTTGCCAAACACACTGAGTAGTCCTTCGTCCACATCCTAAAAGCTTTTACTATTGGAACGTCAAATATGAAAACATACGGCTTGAAAAGACAAATAAGCCAAGCAGCCAAATATGGCATTTTCCATTTTATACTTATAATACAGGACCAACTCTTTACATTACAATGCTTCCATGTCTTGTATATGGATCATCAACTGATGATGCCATTTCTTCTTTAATTACTATAATTAGCTAGCCAGCTACAGGTGATAAAATCTGGCATTTCAGCTGACAAAATTGATGGTTACTGACTAGAAATGAGAAGCCTGCTTTTGTCTACCTTTGTCTGAAATCAAGACCCCACTCTTTCAAATATTACGTATCTCCACTGTTATCATTTTAAATGGTACAATGGCTAGGTCTCACGAGGTCAGGGTTGAGGTTAGGGTTATATTAAGGTTAAGATTAGGGTTCAAATCGTCCCTTTGGTTGATCCAATCTAGCACCAACCATTTTAAATGGTATATGTGCCGTGCAAGAACAGGCATAGCAACAGTAACTTAAGGGACGAGGCTTAGAAAATCCACCCAAAAGAAGCACATCTGTCATTCATGTGATTGTTGCTCTTAATTGTTGATTTGCAGACTCGGATGTTTATATTCATGAGCCCTTGTAGCTCTTCACCTGCCCTGCCAATAATTGTTTACGGCCGATGTAAAGAGCCATTTTTGATGGAAAAATTGCCCTTTTAGCTCAACCAGCAGGTCATCAACACTGTGACAAGTGTGCGGAGACCCACTCTCTGTGACTCTGCTCAGCCTTTCCTGATCTGCTCTCCTAATTACAATAATACCCCACAGCACTATCATTTCACAAAGCCATAATTTGCTGTAACGGTCTGACAGCACATTAGCATCATGCTTACTTTCTCTCAAAATAAGATATTTGCACTGGATGATGAATCCATGTGGTGTAGGGCTCATGAGTGTGATGGGAGAGATGAGCAATCTGGTTTGGCAATTAGACCAAGAGCCAACAGGACTCTCTTGATATTAACACAATTTGAGAAACATCATTACACACAATTAGTATGAGTGGATATGGAACGGTACAAAGCAGCGAAATGATTTTGATTGAATGCACAATTGCCATAGGTCACGCAGGCTATACTTATAAAACATACTGTGAATGAAATCTTTTATATATTTTGTATGGAGTAGTGAATGAATGGAATTGAATACAAGGCGATACAATGCAAGGCATGCAGACAAATAAGTGCATCTAACATGATGCTGTGGGTATGGGGATTAAAAAAAGAAACACACTGAAGTGCAAAACAGCAACAACTAGCCTACAAAATGACAGATAGATGGAAGTTTAATGGAAAAAAATAACTCCCATTCATTGAAACTTTATATCTCTGTCAGGTGATAAATGGTTGTAGAAATGCTGGAGAAGAGACAGGAATAATTACAGCGGGATTCAGAGCAGCCAGAGAGGCAGTTGTAACACAGATGCAGAAAGTGTTAGAGACTAGAGAATAAAAAATCCTTTAAAATATACAGCAGAAGAAGATGAAAGCATTACAGCTAGGTAGAGAGAGGGAGCAACACACCTGTGTTTATTGGAGGCTGGCGATTATTTTTCTTTGTGTTTTGTTGCTAATCCGCTCTGCAGCATTAGCATATGGCTGCAAGTATACACCATGAGTGTAGGATCTGATATTAAAAGGTGCTGAAAGAAAAATAACTTTATTTAGACAAAGTAAAATCCCCAACTTCTGCAAAGGAATATTAACCACTATAAAAAACAATGCTAATGTAATCCTGCATATTTTGATTTCATGTCATGTGTGAGCTGACAGATATGGCGTATGTACATATATCTTACAATTACAAGGCTCTGATATATGGACGGTTAAAGAGGACATAGGGCTCTACTAACTCTTATTAGCCTCTCAGTTCAGCCTCTGTCTTGAAACAGGCCGTTTTAGCTCCTGTCTCTTTAAGGCCCCGCCTCCTGACGAGCCCACTCTGTTCTGATTGGTTAGCTCCCAGAAGCTGCCCCTCAGCAGTAGTAGGATTTTGCCTCTCTTTTTGGTTCTTTACTCAAAATGTAAACGTCTCCCGTTTGGCATGTTCGACAATCTGACATCAGTTCAAAGAGGAAGTAGAGTCAACTTTGCAAATGAAGCATTCAGAGCACATCGAAGCCCTGGATTTAAACTTGAAGGCATCATTTTCACATGTGTTCGTCTCATGTTTTGGAACTTTTACCATAACAGTATATAAATGACAGAAAATCACAAATAGCATGTTATGTCCGCTTTTTTTTTTTTACATCCCAGATATAAAACTGACTTGCAGTACACTTCTCATTTATTGGCCAAAGTAACCTAAAGATATTCTGAATTATGTAGTGTAATGTCATAAAAGTTTAGTTATACTTTGTTGTGATACAAAGAAAAAGAAAAACAATGCATCCATTACTGAAGGAAATTATGATATAAGATATCTGTGCACATTCAATTACTACAACATTTGGTAACATTAAAGTTCCCCTCCACTCAGAAATGTGTTTTTCCTTCATGTCACTTCAGTTGGATGTTTTGCTTCACTGTGCAGAAAGATGTACGTGCAGTTTGACTCTAGAAAGCTGTTTTCACATTCATCTCTTGAAGAGGGAAAGTTTCTCCGCGTTTAACTTAAAACTGAGTTTAAAACATGAGCATACAAGTATTATTTGTTACACCACAACAGCTAGTTTGGAGCCAATCCTGGTCCAGTATGCAGCTTATTTAAACCTCCCATGCACTGAGAACGGACTTGAAGTAGGAGTCGTTCTTTGAGCAGCAGTTAAACTATTGAAATGAAAAATATTTGCATAAATTCTGGACTTTCTAATAAAGGAGAAGTAGTAGATGTCCTTTTAAGGATGTATTTATTTCTCTACTAACTTCTGCTGATGCTTCCTGGCCTTGTTCTACTCTCTGTTTGTTACTATCTCTCAGTCTGGTGTCCTTCTTTTTGACGTTCCTCTTCTTCTCTTTTCTGCTCCCAAATTATCCTCAACAACCTTGACAAGCAGGTCATCACTGTCAGTGTCAGTGAGCTTACTGTCATCGTTGTGTGTGTGTGTGTGTGTGTGTGTGTGTGATGCAGTAAAAAAGTTATAAGCATACACAGATCCAATCTGAGAAATCTGTTACACACAATAAGTGTAGAAAGGCATGACGTGGCTGGCCTCTGTTCCATTAGCCTCTGTAACTCAATGCAATCTGTTGCTCACTATTTCTTTCATCAGTTTTTCTGAAGAAAAAAAAAGTTTTTATATTCTAGGAGAAATTAGTATTGACTGCAGCGCTTCCTTTTAGAAGTTGAAACCTTCAATTTTAACTAAGTTAAACAAAAATAAATTGTTTTGCATACAGAAAAAAGCTGTCACTTCATCCATACCTATTCATTATTCTTGTGTCTAAAATCAATTTTCCAACCTTCAAATCATTTCTCAATGAATAAAGTTATGTCAACTACTTATTTTTGACTAAAAACTTATTCCAAGGTTATGATATACGAATGTTCTTAAACTCATAACTCTCAATTGTCAGAATTGTGACACAATTTGCATCTTCCTATGAAAATGAAATAAAACCCCTCATGTGTATTGTGTTAACTCTTTTTAAACTGAGGATAACATCTTTATCCACCAAAACCAACAACTATTATCTCAACTGAAAACACCTCTCTTGCCTCAAACAAACATATATGCATCCGCCCACGTGCCGCGAGGTCGTAGCTCATTGTAGTCCACTTCTTTCTCAAACAACCCGAGGTTGTCTGCAAATGAAATCACTGACTTGCTTCCCCTTACTACAGACAATAAAGCTGCCAGAATGAGAAAAGTGCTTAGAATGAAGGTGAGGACTGGTCATGAAAAACCCATTTCAAGTGGCTCGGCGTGAAACGGCGTGCGTAGAGGAGAGAGAGCGTGTTAAAAAGGCAATAAAGTTGCTTACTGTGGATACCGACTAACAAGATGAAGAAAAAAAAAAAAAAAGATCAGAGCGTGTCTCATCTTTCTTCTTGTGACAATTAGAAGTTGCTCTGTAACAATCTGCAGGCAGTAGCTCCCCATCCTCTTCATGCACGAAAAGCACGGGCTGGTCAACAAATGAATGATGCGGACGTTACGCGACGGTTATTCTCTCGCTCACTAGGACATGAATAAATGCTCCCCGGAGACACAGTGGGATGTCTGTCCGTGATAGACCAGGGTGGAGCGAGTAGCGACCTGCAGATCAATTTCCCAGCGTTCACACCAGCAAAGAGCCAAAACCCAGAGGCTCGACCGACTCGTCCTCCCCATCCATCTTCAGATTAATAATCTATAACGTAATCCATCATTTTACATAGATTAGATCTGGCTCTGAAGGAATCCCTGAAGAAATAAACAGTCTGGTGCTCTAAGACGTGTGTGTGTGTGTGTGTTTGTTTGCAGAACTTGTAGCGACACTCCAAAAAAAATTAAACACAGACAGGGTGTGAAGCTGCAGTTAGTAAGAGTTTGCATTTAGATATTTTTGTAGCGTTTTCTCTTCCATTGTGAAAGGATGATGACAGGAGACTGCTGTGAACCTTCAGGGCAGTAACAGCAAGGATTCAAATATGAAAGCAATACATATTTTTATATAATCAGACAGGCAGTACATTGCTTTTTAAGAATTTAAGTTTTGGAAACAAATCATGTTTAAGAGTATGCGGAGCCTTACTTATCGTCACAAACAAAAAAAAGGAGCGTTTGATACCATCTGCTGTTGTTTTGTCTCATTCCAGGAAACAAACACCTGATATAAAACAATATTTTCCTCCATAAATAAAATTCTCGCCTTGTCAAGGATAACATCTGTTTTCGGATGTGCTTCCTCGAATGTTTCTGAGATGTGAAACTACTCAGCTTTTATGTTATTCCTACTGAACCATAACCTTAAGGATTTTTTTTTTGTGTTGAAGTGTTTGATGTGAAAAGTTGAAATGTGGAATTATTGGATCAAGTCCTAACATTTAACCGGACTCCGTCTTACTGTAGCAGAGAGTCGCTGATATTCACGCTTTTCTCACATAAAGACGGCCGTCGAACGATGGCGGCACGCGCGTGACCAAACACCGCCAGATCTCACTGGTCACACACTGGGGGAGCTTTGGGTGAGGTTGACCCCGGTATGTGAATCCCAAAGAGGAGGAAGAGGCTGGTAATTCTCTAAAGTAATTGGTACTCGTGAAGTGGAATACACAGCCGACTAAGACTGATTACGCTACCTTAAAAGATAAATGCTCGGTTACTATAATCTAATCAGAGTCAGAGGTTGGCTTCTTTCAGTGACCGCTGACTTCTTCTTACAGCTGCAGATTCTCAGCCAGAGATAAAAGATACGAGAAAACATGATAAAAAAAAAAAACACTTCAAACGATGATTATATGTTTTTGATGAAGTGCCCCTTTAAAGCTTCGTTTCCGTCACCCTTAGAGACCTCGAGCATTTAATCAAAGGCGCTGAATAATTAAATACCTTTCGTGCAGATCATTAAGAGTATACTAATATGATTGCTTTAAAAAAATAACATTTAAAAAATTACTAAATGCACCCCGGTGTATATAAGCTGTTCCTAGGGATACTGAAGCTTTATTTCACATCATCACTTCTTCACAAGCAGTTTGTTGTCTCAAATTACAGATGTTCATTATATTTTTGTTTCTATTAAAGCTGTTGATTCATTCTCTCTGAAATACCTTTTCATTATTTTACTCATATGTTCAGCTTCTGTTTATCTTATTTGTTTATTTTATGTGCATCATCCTGAAGATTCTCTGCATTTTTTACAGAAAAGATTTAAAAAAAAAATGTTTCTATCGACACCGACACATGTACGATCACTCACAGATATAAAGACATACCGCCCTTCAAAAAAAAAAAAATCAACAGGTTAATTATTTATAAAAGATGAAACACTGTACGATGGTTCAGCCTGCTGAAGCCAACATGTGTCTGAATGCGTATAAAGGTTTAAAACACCCTACAATCCCATCACGGCTCATCGTTTACATTGACGCTGCTCAATCAGAAGCATTACAGTAGATACCGAGAGTCATTGTAAATATTGTATGCTCATGGAGAATAGTTGATTGTAATTGGATAGAGGCTATGCATTAATCATAGATAACTGCACAGCTCTGACATATGGTAGCAGCTTCATCACTGTTTGCCAATAACAACCAACAGAAGAAGCGCTTCTTCTCCCGTCGGTTTGTCAGTAATGATGTTTACGCCGATGTCGACGAGGATAGTGGTTTTACTATTCTGTAAATGACCTGTGTGGTTGTAAAAAAAAAAAAAAAGATGGACTTTGCTGAGGCGAAAACCTTCTCCGCTTTATTTTAGGGTTAATTAACTTCTGTCTCATGTAATATTTTTATACAAACTGTGTTATTTCAGTGGATTATCCACCAAGGCCTTGTACATAAAAGAACAAATCAGAGCCTCATTTCCCAAACGTATCTTAAGGCTAAGATGATTGTAAAATCCATTTTATTAACCTTCTTAAGTTTTAAGAGGTGTTTCCCCAAAAGCATCGTCACTGAAGACACTCTCAGGACGTGATCGATGATTAACGAGTGACACCTAAACACAGGAGGCTGAGAGAGAGCGTCTTAAAAAGCTCCATGAAGCTTGTTGTTTTTTTGTAGATTTTTAAGTCTATATCGTCTCCTGAGCGCTGATGTTGATGTTTGATGTAAAATGAGCCATGTTGATTGTATTCAGCGATTGATTTGCCAGTTTGTGTTGCCTCCTCGCTGTCTTCTTGAGTAATATATTCATCTTTTCTAACTGAAATGTCACTTGTATGTTCGTCTCACGCTTACATACAGCGAGTCCGACACGGAGAAGACGACAGAGTGACACATATTTATGATACTTATAGGAACTTCCACTGCTTCATCTCGGTTTTAATCTGATCTTCAGAGTGCCTTCTGCCTCCAGCAGCAGCTAAATCAATCAAAGTTTAAGAAATTAAACTGGCTTCCACCCAGGAACATAAAATATAAAGACTGTAGACTTTTTTTTTACTGCACATTCAGCTTGGTTTTTCCACATCGAAACCATTTCAAGGTCACTTTAAAACATTTATTTGTGCAGTTTACACTTACGATGTGTATACTTTCAGACAATTAAATATGCAAAGTCGCTTTAAAATGTATTCATCATCCCCTTCAGTCCCGGGTAATTTGTCAATGCCGTCTGTAACGACCCATATGAATTGCAAAAACAACTCTAATCTCCCGGCCCTTTAAGGTTAAGGACGGTTTGAGTTAAGGCGACCTCAGCTAATTGTTTAAGCACGGGGAAAGATCTCAAAGGTTACAGTGAAAAAGTTTAATAGTTAAAGAACCCAGCGCCGACTGTTTGTTTGAAGGAAATAGGACAAGAGTTTCGATCAATGGTGTTGAAGTCACACACTGTGAGGCACTCAGATTGCCTGAACTCCCCTCTGGTTGACTGATGTGAAACCTAAGTGCCTATCTGGTCATGCCAAGTGCCCCTAAATAAAAAGGCAAACATTTTTCAAAACTACATAGATAGTTTGAACAAGCGTTACTCCGTGGTTGTTTACATAGTTGCCAAGGGCTTGAGGGAAGCTATCCATGCTGACTGTGTATCTCTCCAACAACTCCCCCCCTGTGTTTAAGTTTAATTTGGGGATAGTCAAGGTTAGGAACGAGGCCATGGACTTGGTATCTAACAATCCCAGCCAAAAGAAGGGTGATTTATACACAGCCTGAGAGAAAACCCTGTCTGGAAGGCCTATCTCTGCATAAAATCAACTTCCAAAATCTACATAAAATGCATCTGTTTTCAATGGGTCGAAGAAGTTTTTTAATACAGAAATGATTGAGTTCATGAATATGTAGATCACAACATGCGCTGAAATCTGGAACGAGATCCCATATTACATTAGAGCAATAACCTCCGTTACACACTTCAGACAGGCATATAAACATTATCTGATGGAGGCGGCACACACCTGTAATCACTGCTCCAACTCACACACACACACACGCGCCATCTTACCCGCTCCACTTAAGTCCTCTCCACTGTAGTGTCTCGACAGCTGTTTTGTTTCTATGATTGTTTCTGTTTTAATTTTTTTCTAATGTGTTTCTGCCTTTTATGTGCTGCCAAAAAGTTTGCTGTGTAAACCAGTTTTTGCTGAGTCAGGCCAGTTTAAATGTAATATATTTTAACATCTGTAATGTTACTTGTAATCTTTTCCTGTATAACGATAAATGAAATGAAATAACTCATCCATCTTTTGTATATTTTCCTGCTTTTGAGAGATCTCAAAGACATCCATCCATGAAGCTGAACTAGACTAACTCCCCAGTAGACCTTCTGCTACTACCTGCAAAAAATGAGTTTCTGTAACTCCAGGAGACTAAAGAATAAGTCTAGGTCAGGTTCACCTACATGTTCCCTCCTCGAGCGAGGTAGAAACACATTATCACACGTGTTAATAACAGCTGTGTTATTAAGTAGAGAAAGTGTAGTGTGAAAGCACTTGTACCTGTAGCCTCTGGGATCGAGGCTCCCCGTCGCAGTGGATTTTAATGCATTTTCCAGTAGTGTTCAAGGAAAAGGGCAGTCTCTCTGCTACATTAATAACTGTTACATTAATCATCAGGGGCATACTAAACCATAGACATAAGCATTAATACATTATTTATAAACCATTAATGAAGCCATTAGTGTACTTTATT
The DNA here is from genome assembly GCA_029490765.1 of Euthynnus affinis. Lineage (NCBI taxonomy): Eukaryota > Metazoa > Chordata > Actinopteri > Scombriformes > Scombridae > Euthynnus > Euthynnus affinis. The sequence goes on from CM055850.1 coordinate 27,985,689, forward strand.
ACAGAGTGGTCTCCTGTATTTTTAAGCCAGATATACACTGTTGGTTTTGGGTTGTCCCAGATGAAAGATGACCAACATGGAAAGGCTGTTGTCACAGTCGTGCAACCAAAGATAGCCTGCGAAATTTAGGATAAACATCTCCCAATATGACTGCTGCTACGATCTACATCTACTAACCAACCAATAGAAATCCAACAAGGAAAAAAATCGTGTTGAGCCTTGTCGTACGATGTGTCCTCCAGCTGTTATCATGACCACACCAAGAAGGACGTAGCATGGAAAGCTTGATTCCTGCTCAGCTTCATTGTTTACCACTATGGCGGTCCAAATGGATGACGCATGCCGATGACATTTTCTGCTGTATCGACTTGCACCGTAGCCTTGTACAGCCTACATACATCAAACTTGATATGATATCCAAGTTTATTGGAGCCATATCGCAGTGTGGCCTTATAAGATCGCTGCGGTCTCACAATAGTTTTCTGAATCTTTAATTCTGGTGTAACATTCTTCTTCTCGACTTTGTTTTACAGGCTTTGTTTTATATATAAATTAGCTGCAATTAAGCTTTTAATTTAAATATTTAATTTAGCAGTGGCAGCAGTTTTCCAGATGTGTGGTACTCACTGCTGCCAAATAGAAAAAAAGGAAAACAGCGCTAATGTTCTATCCAACATCAATTTTTTTAAATATTTATTAACACAGTGAACATCTGCTATCAGTTACATTTAGACATAATGCATCTCCAGATTTCCTGAAATGGCATACCTGATAGGAGTCAGTATTTCAGTTGGAAGGAAAATAGACATTCAAGGCTTTCACACTCTTCCTGTGACCTCAGGGATAATATATGTGTGTCTTGTTTTGGACTTTTTTGTTTCAGAATTGGATTTGAGCCAGCTGAGGTTTGCTCGTCTTTGATGTGTTATTCCTGTTGAACTTGAAGAGTGCAAAACTTTCACGAGTGTCTTTGCCATCTCTAGGATTTTGACAAGTCCAAAAATCCCTGGAACCATTTTCACGTGATCACTAATCTGCAAAGCTGGTTACTTAAGAGTTATCACTTATAAGTCGTAAGTGCACTTCAAGATTAGAGAAGTGCAAAGATTTAAATCATATTCATAAGGATTGAGATATATTCTGTTGCCAGTACATGTCAAACACTCTGACAGTAATTAATGTACGTCTCATATTCGCAGCATTCGGTTCTTCAGCAATGTGACAATCAGACACTCAATATTCCTTTTTGTAATTTCCTTGCTGAGTAGGTATGAGAGCTTTCAAACTGAAATAAAAACATTTGTGAAGTGCTCAGCCCCCCTTTTACTCTCTGGACATGCTGCGGTTGTCATTTTCTTCAGGAAAAAAAAAAAAAAAAAAAAAAAAGCCTTATCAGCCCAATAAAAACAATTCATCATTCAGCTGACACTCCCTGCAGTTCAGTGACAGAGGATCCTCTTTCAGTTGTGGTCAATGGCAGGGGTGCCCTCTCACTCCCACAGATCTTCCATTATTTATTCAAGGTAGCCTGTTGTGAGCAGCGGATATGCTGGCAGGCCTCTCTCTCACTGAGGCAGGCTGATAAATAGACCTTATCCAGTGCTCCATCAGACGCCAGGTGAGCTCCCACCCATTGTCCATCCTTCTGCATTTTTCCATAGGAGACCCCCCCGAGTGTGCACCATTTATCTTATTGCTGTCTCTACATAAGGGTGAAACGGCAGCTCAAATCAAAGAACACAACTTTCAAGTTCTCCTTATTTTTTCACTGTCTCCTCTAATGAAACTATTATTAATTAATGAGGTTGCGATGTGGTTGCAAATATCGTGTAAAAATTATGCAACTGTTGCAGTGTTTGTTTAGAAAATAGAGTTGTATGTCTCTTGAAAGAACGTGGCATGAAGGAAACTGATTTCAGAGTAACGTCTATGTGCAAATGAAGTTGTTTCCCAATGCAGGTTGCTTTTTTTTATTTTATTTTTATTTTTTTGTTGTTGGTGGTGGTTGTGTTTTGGAAAGGAGAAGGTGTATTTCTACAGCACTGCTACAATCAGAGCTCCAGTTTTAAGTCACCATTCCCTGAACGTCAGCGACTGTACTGCCATCCTGAGTCCCCCCCCCCCCCCCCCCCCCCGAATAGCTGTGACATATCGTCACACTGCTGTGCTCTGTCACACAGACAGGCGAGTGAAGCGGTCCTCTGAGGTCTGTCTGTGTGTGAGAGAGCGCTTTAGTTTTTTCTTGGTTTTGATTTTGTCAAAAGGGCAGCCGTAATTGAATTTTCGATGAGAACGGCTTACAGTATCTTGTAAGACTCAGACGAAGTGGTGCGTTCCTTCGTGGATCCATATCTTATTTAATCACTTCCTTTTAAGGCATAGACATAAAAACATATGATCTTTTATTGTCATTGTAGATGCTACAACGAAATTCTGTTTCTGGTGACTTGTTTGGTCATAAAACTCTGAGATAAATAAAAACTTAAAATAGTTTTTTGAAAACGACCATGCTCTTAATAAAAGGAAATAAACAGTGTTCTGGTTTAGAGCATATAAAATGCATGGATAAGGTGTGCAGGTGTGTAAAAAAACAAAAAGCGCACGTGGCACAGTTATTGTTATTTGGCAGCGCGCTTGATGCAGCGGTGCGGTGGGGGGGCCGGGTGGAGGTTAGGGCAGCTACAGTCCTGCTGTTCCTCAATCTGTTTGTGTATGTGTGTGTGTGTTGTTTGCATGTGTGTGTGTTCTTTCTCAGTGTTTTTTTTCATTGTAGTATCATAATGCGATACCATGTCAAGTGGCGAGGTTTGATCAAATCAAAGACCAATTATCAATAAAGAATTTAACCATTACAGGACTTAATTAAAGCTGTAAACATTTTCTGTTCTTTATGACAACATACATCGATGGTTATGAGGTCGACTTTATGACTCATATGTTTCAGGGTTCATTTTATGGCTAAATGGCTCTCAGCAAAAAATAAATCAAGTTTCATTAGTTGATGGTCAGACAACAACGCTGGCTGTGTGTTGGGATCTTGAGCGATGAGTCACCGAGACGCGTTTTCTGGTCTCCTGAAGGCCACGTTGTGTTGTGCTCCCCGGCAGTCTGCTGCACATATTAAAACCAGTTATTTCTCCTCTCTTCAATCACCGAGGCAGAATCTACAAGTGCGGTCATAATTTCAGGCCTGCTCTGTCACAGTAGTTAATGGACAAAATCACAGTTTGGATCAATTCCTCATCATGAAAAACACAGGGATGAGAAAGTATAAATGTGGTGACGCTAGCAGCGGCCGTGCACGTCGCTGATGGAGAATAAAAAGACTGGATACATGGATTAAAAAGATCAGTTCGACAAAAAACCCGCACTTATTGCTGATGCAGAACGTTTAGGTTTTCGAGGCTTCACCCACTGCATGCTGATTCCTTAAAGACGAGCCAACTTAAGGGAGCTCAGGTCCTTCGGTATAAGACCAGAATGCTGACACAATCAGTCCCGGCGAGACCCAGACCAGAGCCGATAAAGTTAGCACTTCTGAATATTAGATCCCCCCTCTCTCTCTCTCAAGATGTTTTATATTAATGATTTTATTTCTGAACATGGTCTTTTTATTTTTAAATGAAGCCTGGCTTACGTCAACCGCTTCAGCTGCTTTCTTTTCCTCCTAATTTCATCATTTTTATACTCCAGTAGATAAAATAAAAGAAGGGGGATGGATCGCCACTATGTTCTCTGGTAGTTTTACCTGCAGTTTTCTAACATTTGAATACTTAGCAACGATTATCACAGCACACTAACCTCTACCCACTGTGACTGCCTGTCAACCCCCAAACATGACAGCAACCGCTGAAATGAGTTTTATGATTTTATGTCCATTGTTCTTACCAGTCATGATAAAAACATTTTACTTGGTGATTTCAATTTTCATGTCAACAACTACACTGATTCGATGGCTTTGGATTTCCTGGATCTTGTTGCTTTTCTCAGTTTTGTTCAGCAGGTACAGAGTGACACCCACACTCATGGAAATACTGATATTGATGTTGATATTTCATCTATTGCCAAAAGTCCCTGTTTCTGGTCATTTTTGTGTCTTTTTAACATTAAATGACCGTTCACAGACTTGTTGTTGTGAAGCGTAACACTGACAGTGAAGTTGCTGACTGGTAAATACCTCTCCTCCATCTACCACTGGCTTCGTTGGTGACCATGTCGATGGCTTTAATGATAAATTAAGATTCTCATTAGATACAGTTGCTCCTGCACGAATTCACGAACCACCACGGAAAACCGCCGCAATTTGTCAGCTGAGAGGAAATTGTTGAAAAGCTGAGGAGACGATGGAGGAAAAAGCAAACTACATGTTCACTTTGACATTTTTTAAAAGATCGAGTTATAATCTGCAATAATGCAGCCAGGAAAGAGAAGCAAGGCCGTTTCTCGAAGATTATTGCAGAAAATGTTCCACCAATTTACAATCTTCTGAGTCCGTCATCTCCTCTCAGTCCTCCGTAATGACTCAACTCTTAAATGTAAAGAATTTGCTTCATTTTTTAAAAGAAAAAAATAGAGTCCACATTGTAAATGCAGACACTCAAACTCCCTGGGAAAACTGCCAATGGGCCTCCATCCATTAGGTCATCCTTTGATTTGTTGTCAGAAGATGCCATTTTGTGCAGTAATTAGCAGGATGAAGTCTTCCACTTGTGCTCTAGACACCATAACAACCAAACTGTTTCAATCCTGTTTCCATAGCCTCTCCAAAGTATCTCTCTTAATTTAGGCGTCTTCCTCACAGCTTTCAAGACTTCAATGGTAAAATTTCTCCTCAAGAAATCCAACCTAGATCACTCTGAGCTAAACAATTACTGACCACTTTACTTTAATCAGCTGCTGGTTCATCCAACCGAGAACAGCGTTTTAGAGAATCTCCAATCTGGTTATCAAACAAACCACAGTACAGAGACAAGTTGTGAATGACCTGAGAATGACTGTGGATTCAAACAACGTGGCTGTGCAGCATTTGATACGACCGACCCCAGGATTTTAACTGACTTGAATAGACTGGTGAAATGGGTTTCAACTTAGTTTCAGTCTTATTCAACTGGTTCTTTTGTCAGCCTGGATGTTTATGTCATGCTTATCTCATGGTATTGAGCATGGTATTCCTCAAGGAAGCGTTCTCGGCCCAGTTTTGTTTTTATTGTATAAGCTCCCACTTGGAAACATTATTAACCATCACGGTGTCAATTAATATTTTTATGCTGATGACACACAATTGTACATCTCTGTGTCCCCAAATGATCCCAATTCACTGCATGCTCTCATTGGCTGTTTGACTGACATTAATGTATAGATAGACATAAACCTTTTAAAATTAAATGAGTAAAATATTGAAATTCTTCTAATAGGACCCAATGGAGCAAGAGAAAAACTGTAATCAGTGCTTGGTGGTCTTAGCAAACAGATTAAAATACAAATCACAAACTCAGGAGATGCTGAATGAAAGTTATTAGCCGTTTAGACTATTGTGATTCCCTTTTACTGGATTACCTGAAAAAAAAAAAAAAGTCTGTAAGAAAACTTGAGCTAGTTCAAAACGCTGCAGCCTTAACTAAACTAACTTAACTAAAGCAGAGAAAACGGATCACATCACCTCATCGAAGACGTCGCGTTGGCTGTATCTTTTCAGAAATTGGTTTTGAGGTTTACTTGTACTTGTTTATGAAGCTGTAAACAACTTTGCTCCTCCCGACATCAGAGAGATTTTCTTTCATTTTATGTTCCAGCCATATCACTCCAAGGTCCTCCACTGCTTTTCTTTTAAAAATGTTGCTTGTGTTTCCCATAAAAGTACCGAAAGTGAGGCTGCCTTCTGTTTTTATGCCCCGAAACTGTGTAACACACTGCTGCAGGATATTAGAATAACAAGCTTTCTCTGACTTTATAAAAGGAAAGTGAGGATTTTTTTTTATTCTGGCTTTTAATTTTAGCATTTCTATCCTTGGTGTTTATTTTTATTTTATTGACTTTTATTCATCTATTTTCATTTTGTTTTATAGCTGTGATTTTCAGTCTTGCAAAACTGTTTTTTGTTGTTGTCTATTTTGCTTTTTATGTATTTATTTGTTCGTCTGTGTTGTTTTAATCCCGCTACGTGAAGCACTTTGGAGTCTTTGTATGAAAGGTGCTATATAAATAAAGTTGAGTTGAGCCGAGTTGAAAATGCAGAAGTGAGTCAGTTCTATGTTTTTCCACGATTTGTTGGCTCCTCTACACAGAAACTGTCCTAACCCGTACCGATGGCAATGCCAGTAAGATCAAAAGGGCAAAATCAGATGTGTCTGCCAGAGCTTTGAGACAGACAGCCTCTGCATAAGGCTCAGAATATTCTGTACTGTGACCATCTATCCATGAAGAATCTCTCCTTCTTCTCTCCGGTCTTTGCTGCTGCCTAAGATGAGGTTAAACGGATGTAAACGTTTACTTAGTAACGACTGAATTAAATTGTCACATTGTGTGCATGTGGCATTTGCATTGTTGTAATTTTTTTTTTTTTTTTTGTATGTCACAATGCAAACCATATCTTAATGAATCTCTTTTGCCATTTTTTCTATTATTACTTGTTTACCTGTCGTGTTTTATCTGCCGTCATTCAGCTCCGGGAACAAATTAAATCTATACCAAATTAATTGAATCGCAGCCATCCAAATACTGCACAATGGAGGAGAATGTCATTTATGTTTGTGGTGCTCCAAGCATTGAAAGATGACATTTTAAAAATCCAGCAGAATCAATATCCCGATAATCCGCAGACTTCTTTGTTAACTGTGAACAATTAACTCATCAAATATTACCACCAGTTTTCTGACTGAAGTGCAACTTCATTTTTGGGGGAATTTAATTTGTAAGACATACAATTTACTTCTAGAATATAATTTAACCCTTCAGCCACGTTATATTGACAGGGCTAATGTACAAGCTTTGGCTGCTTTTGCTGTTTTATGCTCAAAGCCATTCATTCATTTATGATTTTTCATCTGTGAAGCCAGTGGCATGGTAACAGACATGACATATAGAGCTCATGAAACACATCAGTGAAGTCGTATCCTGGGAAACCAGAGAGAAAAATTCAAGAATTTTTTTTTTTTTTTAGTTCAAGGTCACGCTATAAAACTTATGTAAGTGTGGAACCACAGGGGTCAAGAGATGAGACCTTTAGGAGTTTAAAAAATCAGCTCACGGCATTCTTGAGGGCTCAGGAGTTGTAGTAGACAGGAAGAGGTTCCTTTTGTGTTATACATGACTTGAATTCACATTCCATATTTTTATAAGATACCTAGAAAGCCAAATAACTGTTACAGAGTGGCAGCGCTGCAAAATCAGTCTCATTTCTGTGGTCGTCTTAATACTGAAAATATGCAGGAATTTGCCTTTGTTGGCATGAGTCCACAGACATACATACTATTGATTATGTTGATTATGATCCCTGCTCCCAGTAAGCAAGCAGTCCGAGGTAGTGGGATGTATTTCCAGAACCTGACACACAACACGCCGCGCTCCTTATATGGAGGGTCCTGACTCCAAAAAAACGGAAAAAGATGGCGCCGACCATAAGCTACAACTCTTGCCTTCAAACTGGCTCCAACGTGAACCAACAGGTGGCGTCGCTACATCCTCGTTACATCCGTCTGTATGTACAGTTTATGAGCAAAACACAACATTAAACATAACATTAAATTACATCACATTACATCAATGTAGCGTTTGGCGTTATTGTAGCACTATCATTTGCAAACGTGCGTCAATCGATGCAGATGCAGATGTTTAGATAAATGTGTTTGCAGGCAGATGTTTTCTCACATTTAGAGATTATTTTGCACATTTGCAAATCTGACTACGCACAAACAGATTGACACACGCTTTCACAACCCCTCCACGCACACGTGCAAATAATATAATAATTATTTATGATAATATAACACTCTCAGCTGTGTTGAATTGGCACCTCATAGACATTTCAGTCGCTGATATCTTGAAGAATGGCTGGGCGACTTTCTTTTTGTTGCTGTATTAACTTGCATTTAGTGCTTATTTCCACAGTGAATGACTACCAAGTGGATACAAGGAGTCTCTTGAAAAAAAAAAAGTGTGCAACCACAATTAATACATTCATATGCAGATGTATTAGAGATTCCAGTGAGCCCATTAAGAGCTTCTTATGAACTCTTCATTGGAGACAGCTAAAGGCGAAGCACGAGTGTCATATTGCGTGGAGTGTATATATGTAATGAGAGTGCATATGTGTGTGTGTGTGTGTGTGTGACTGTGTGGGAGGAGAGGAGCCCAGGAAGAAAATAGTGTTAAAGGGAGGCGAATGGGCGATATGACAAATGTAGAGGCCAAATTTGTTCCCTCTCCACCCTGAGGCGAGTGTTACCTCAGTTAACAGAAGGTCCAGATCTGCCCCTTCTCTCCCTGTGAGTGTCTCTCTCTCCCTCTCTCACACACACACACAGACTGTTCTTGTTTATCTCTTATTGCTATCTCCTTCTCTCTCTCTCTCTCTCTCTCTCTCTCTCTCTCTCTCTCTCTCTCAAGTACACACACACACACACACACACACACAGAAAATGGTTATTATTAGGAATGTGTAGTTACACTGTGAAAAGAGCACTCCGGGGACGATCTCTTAGATTCAGCATCAGCCTACTCATTTAGAGGTAGAAGAGAACAGCGGTGATGAATGCGTTTGTGTGTGTGTCTGTCTGTATGAGTGGGTTTTGGATGTGTGACTGAAGTGTGATGGGTTTGTATGCTGCCTTGTCATCTGTAGCAGCCATCCATGCTAGACATTGTTTATATGTATATATATATATCTATATACACCCTAGAAGATCTTTAATCATCCAACTCTCTTTATATTATTTTATATATGTACAGTATGCTCTTTAAATATAGATGCAAATGTTTGAGTGTCTCTTCGCAAACTTAATGTGCAGGAGCAAAGCATTTTTTGGGGGGTTGAAAGATGACTGCTATTTCAGTCTGCTGACACTGCCTCAGCTTTTAAATCCCTCCTTAAAACACATTTCTATAGACTCACTGTCTAGTCTAACAACTAGACTTGTTTACATGATACAGCTCTGTATCTGTGTTACCGGCAGATTTATTTTGAATCTTTTACTTATGTATGCAACTAGAGCTGCAACTATTGGAATACACAACTATTAAGATAATTGATCAATTAATTAAAAGTATTTTTTTTAGCAGAAATGCCAATGCCAGTTGTTTTTATATATGATAGTAAACTCAGTATCCTTTGGTTTTAGACTGTTGGACAGACAAAAGAAGACATTTGATCATGTCGTGTGTGACAGATGTTTTTCAATATTTACTGACATTTTATAGATAAACAATGAATCGGTTAATTGAAAAAAATAATCAGCAGATTAATCGATATTTAAAATAATTATTAGTTGTAGCCCTATATGTTGTTTTTCTTATTTGTATGATTGTCTTTTTATTTGATTTCTCTGCACTAGAAATCAGTGCTATAAACATGAAATTATTATTGTTTAATAATTCTACTTAATACAACTAGTAAGCCTTGTACATTATGAGATAGAGGTAGCTGAGCTAACATGGTTTCAGCAAAAAGGCTACAAGAAACTAATACACTACCTGCCAGACAGACAAAGTTAAGAAACTAGTTAGTGAACACATTAGTGTAGCACAAATGAGCCAGAAAGTCAGTTAATTAATGCAGGTTGAAATAATTATATCCATAAAAAAATGATGTGCTCCTTCGATGCAGAGAGTTTAAGTAGTTTTGAAGTTTCGAGTGCAGTTGTGTCTGTTTCTCTGTTGGTTCTGCTTCAACTGCACATACGACATATGACACACAGCATACCTCTACCTGAGTAGCGTGTGTGCGTCGTTGAACTGCTGTGGCTCACACACACCTGTAATGACTTTGATAATGGTCATCAGTTATAGAGTGTTTCATATCATTTCATTATAAATTTCATTCATATTTAGTTTAGACAGAAAAAAAGGTTAAGAAACTTGTGCTCAGTTGTGAAAAATAAATAATAATACGTGAGGTGAAAGTGGCTTTCTCTCTGACAGGCATGGAGGAGTCTGGTCGGGACTACTTCTGTGTCAGACACACACACACTCCTCACACAGGACAAGTTTTTTTTTATTGAATATATTGATTATTCCGCCAGTTAAACCCCCGGCTGTCAACCCCTCCGATTGAAGAAAATCCCTTCAGACAACACCGAGTTCCCCAAACAAGACAAACACACTCCGACAAACAAACCTCTAAACTAACTGTCAGGAGGGAAACTGACAACAAATGGGGAAAATAACAACAACCAAATCCCTGTCTGGAAGCAGCTGAAACAACCGGTTTGAACTAACATCACAGAAAGTGACAGAAAAAAGAAGCTCTGTGTCCACCAGAGAGGCTCCTCAGCGTGCAACGTGCAGGCTGACCCCCAGTGGTGACGCTTTCATTTGAATGTCTGTTCCATATTCTGCAGATATAGACACTAAAACTATAGTGAAAGGTGAAATGTTGCTGGTATGACGCCGATATGACTATCAACAATCGTGCATGGGAAAAATAGGAATCTCTAGATGACTCGCCGCTGCACATAACCTGTCAACATGGGCGCCGAAATTAAAAGAAAGGCGTTGGCAGTGTGTCCAAGATGTCATTGGTCAGTGGCAGCATGCTAGCAGCAGCTTCAGCCAGAGTACTGACGTGTGGTCCACCACATTTTGGCAGCGCTCAGAGCCTGATACACAATCAATGTATTAACACGTGCAAGCGGGAACAAAATAGAATGAGAGTGTGAAAACATCCCTATGATCACAGCTACGGCGTGGTTATTGAGCCGCGAGCTGTTACGCCGCTCTGTCCGACCACCGCTCAGGTTCGTGTAGGTGTGTGTGTACACGCTGCGTTTGACTGACGTCTCCCTCCCACTCCTCCGTTCGGACAAATTACACCTGCATCGTTATTAGAGGCAGATGAAGTCTGGTGATCTCTCATAATTCCCAGGATAGCTTCGCCCACCTTAGCAGAAGTTAGTCATCCGCAATGATTGGAAACACCTGTATGGGTTTGCAGGGGTGTTAGGTTTTATAGTAGCATAATATATCCTAGTCAGCTTCTTTTCTGTAGCCTAGGCTAAAGTTAAAGTTTTACGGCCTCGGCTGCCAAAAAGCGGCCATCAAATGCCTTCAGTGTCCATCGGTAGGTTTATCAAGTTGTCACGGCTGTCAGCAAATTGCCTCGTTACACAGCCGGCAGACACAGAGAAACATTAGCATCCCATTGGAGTCATTTTCCGCTCCACCTGATTAATGCAAGTATTTGTATTTGTATTTATTTATTTATCTATCGGGGACAGTAAACATTAATCAGCATTAATTAAAATGTAAATGTGCCAAGACTGAGTCATTTCTCAGCTGCGAGCTCTTGGCAGAATGTTAAAATGGCCTTACCTGCAAAGATGAAGAGTCTCATTTCAGTGAGGCACATTAGACATTGTAAACATTTTAAAAAAAGATAGCAAAGCTTGAACACCTATAATAAGAATTGGGGACTATTATTCCTTTAAACACAGTCTGACTTCATAAGATAAGATGCATTGTTGGTTTCCGAAGCCAAATCTACATCTGGGGCCTCATCTACAGTGGCAAAGTTTAGGAACTAATAAAGTGCTTCGATGAGGTATATGTCACACCTCCTACCACACTCCTAACAAATGTACAATTAAGTTATATCATCATTATAACTACTAAGCGCTTTATTTCTCATAAAAATTCTAATATTCATCTTCAACTTGGTTTGACCTTTGCTCTGGTTTGGTTTTATATGAAGCAATGACAGAGAAGAAAGACTCGACCGTGTGGAGACGGGGTCGTGTCATCAGCATCATCAGGTAGTTTCACCTTAACTCTGGCTTAAGCACCGAACGTTTTGAGTATAGCTCTGAATATAATTTTGCATGTAAGCCTATACGAAGCCCGACAAAAAAACATAATGTGTGTGACGCCACCTCTCAGATTCAGAAATAGTAAAACTTTACAGCTGTTAGCTCAGACTGGCTCCTTCCTTCAGTTTCTGTTGTAGCTTCTAGGAGCGCTTGTTTTGTTTTCCATTTGAACACTGTATCCTTGTATGAGACGCAGAGACAGCTGCTGCAGAACAACAACCCACCACCAGCTCCTGCTACGCAGCCAGCAGTCAGACTTGAGCCGCTTTCATAAGACAGACAAATACATCAGACCTCATATATGACATTAACATGTGCAGCATGGAATAGTGACGTCTATCTATCTAGAAAGGCTCCTCAGTGAAGCTAAAGTTTGTTATATTGACATTAGTGTTGTTTATTTGCTGCTGCTGTTACATTACAGTAATGTAGCTCCATAGTTTATAGTTTGGAAAGCTTGACTGCTGATGCATCCCCGCTGTGTGTCGTTTGTCCTCAATTACTGTAATTAACAGCATACAAGTTAATGTTCTGCTTCATGCTCTGTCAGAGTTTTAAAAAGAAAGCTTTTTATATTTTCAGAGTGAAGGAATCAGAGGAGAGAGAGGGGAGACGGAGGAGAGGAAGGATCGCAGGATGTAACGTTAATGGTGTTGAAAGAAAAACAAGGACGAAGTAAAGAGCTGATTAAAAAAAGATGCAACTGATTCAAGATTTAAAGAAGCAGGTTAAAGAGAAACACATGGAAGCAGCCCAGGTGACAGGTGATGGAGAGACACGAGCGCGTTCAAAGCAGGAGGCAGAACAAACCGGTGAAGTCTGACTTCCACCTGTTTCCAAATGAATTACTCCTCTGTAAATATTTTTAAAGGCACAATCTGTCATTCAAACTAAAGGACACCCTGACAAACAAAAGTCAAAGCACAAGATTAAAACCTGCTATGAAAGGACTCGCAGATCTTTGAACACAGGCGGCAACACTTGACACTTTTCTTGTGCCTTTAAAAGGTTGTTGACATCAGTATCGGCTGCAGACGCAGCACTAAAACTGACAGATTCAGTCTCAGTTTTCAGGAAACAAGATGCTGACTCATCATCCGTCCGACTGATTCATCTAGGAGTCAAACTGTTGTCTTGATTCGGCTTTAAGTTTGAGCAAATTAATTCCCCCGTAAGTCAGTTTTCTCATCCCGTTGTATTACAAACATTGATCTATATACAGGCCCGTATAGCTCTCCGCGTGAGACTCGAGATTTGTTTTGAAGATAAAGTCTGATTGGTCCATCTATCATCCGTGAGGCCGACGTTTATATTTACGCGTGACATTTTATTTGCGGTCGTTTCATCCCCAGCTCGGCGTAGAGAAATACAGCGATACGGACAACCGCCTTACTGCGCGCGTCGACGCCGAGTATCGGCATCTGCATCACCATGAGAAGATAGTTTCAGGTGCCTCCCATCCCCTTGAAGAAAATCTGTGTGTGTGTGAGAGAGAGAGTCTGTCTGGTACTGTATCATGTCAGTATATGTTTAATGATAGTAGATCAACAAACCAAAGCAACGAGAAAAACTAAACAAAGAAAAAAATGAAGTGTAGAGCATTTCTTTCATATTCCACACAGTAATTTGATTTGATATTATTGTCCAAAATATTGTTCATTTTTGCAGGTTTAAATCAGTAAAACAAAAAAAAAATCCAACTTTAAATTCATAGCTTATCTGTCACTTCTTGTGCATATTGCCTGCTCTGTGTATTATCCTGCTAATTAGCCCGATAAGCTGCAGCTGCCTCGTCGAGCAAACCCCTCTCTGCAGCTCTCCACTAAAAAAATATTCAGACATCATCACAACAACAACAGTAATGTAACAAAACACAGCAGCGTAACATTAAATCGCATCACATTACATCAAAACACACAAATTGGAATTTTATTGCTCTTAAATAGAAGTCGTTCAGGTTTTTGGATATCAGACGGCAGAGAGAGAGAGAGAGAGAGAGTTACAACCACCTGTGACTGGCTGCAGCAGCTCTGAAGTGTTTGTGCTTGAAAATGACTTTCAAATGCTACACATTCACACCTAGCCTTGTTAATTCATGTAAATACTACAACTTCCAGCCCCGGCAGTAAATAACACAGACCTTAACTGGCGCTGCTTATGATTTTCATTAATCCTGGACCGTCACATTAATGATCTCGGAGGGTCAACGAGTTTCTAACTGCTTAATATGGTGGTGTATTAGCTTCTCCAGCTCTTCTGCTGGACTCAAAGTGGCTTCCTCCTTTCTCACCGCCTTGTCACACTAACTGTGTTTTTTTCTGGCTTTGCACTCTCGGCCAATTAGACAATATCTTTGTTGAAAGCAGCAAGAACTAACCCTAAAATAAAGTGTTAGTTGAGACGTGCCTAATGGTGACGCTAATTTGTTTCTTTTGTTAGCGAAATGCAATCAGGACTCAGCGGAGACTTATCATCTAAAGGCAGTCATTTTGTGATCATGCAAGATGTTTGTTTTTGGAACAATTACTAATTACTACAATACTAATTACTAATTAACAATAACATTGTTTTTTTTTTTTTTATGGCCAACCACAAAACACTTTCACTAACTTAAAAAATCCCCCGTGGAGTTACTGACAGAGCTGTGGAGCACTGTTTTGTTTATTTGTCTCAGGCGTGCAACACAAGGACGAACGAAGCACACGCAGGTGGACACGTGCAATGGTTTCACACTATTCCAGTTATCTACAGGTGGCTGCGACACATCGAGAGATGAAGCAACATGCCAACAAACGACTGCCAGCTAGTCGACATGGACGTAAACAACACAGGGTTTTAAGATGTTTAACAAAATCAACTTTGCAAATGTTTTATGAGGAAATGCACGTTTGTTACACTGTGTTTTGTTTACAAGGAAAATCCACATGCCACCTTTAATGCTACAAAAGACACTCTACATTACATTTTTACATTTTTATAGGTCCATACTACGTTTTATGAAGATCACTGCTGCCACCCTGAGATATTCTTTTTCTCGAGGTATAGTATGCAATACACCTGCACTTACCATAGATTGGTATACAGAGTAGAGCTGCATGATATATTCACAGTCTGCAAATGAACAACAACTCATCCTACTGTAACTCTGAGGCAGGAAACCTGAACCCAAACTCTTCCCTCAGTGGTGGAACGAGCTACAAAACTCGATTCGGTCGGCAGAATGCCTTTTTTTCTTCAAAAATCCCAAGAGAACTCACCTCATACACTCTTTTTTTTCCATCTCTAGCTCTTTCTCAAAAAAGAAAGAGTCATTTTTAAGGCACTTATATGTTAGCGACTTGAATCCTTGTGGAACCCGGTGCTGAATTGTTGAGGCGGTTATTTGTATGTCGCTTTCGACAAAGTTACGATGACAACAGGGGCTCGTGTAAGATGACGGCAGGTTCAATATGCTGATGGACGTTCTGTGATTCCATAGTAGACGTTATGAAGAAGGCCTCGCTGAGAAATACATTTAGTGAAGGCATGGGAATTGATTCACAGCCTTGGTTCAATTTTATTTCAAAAATGGATGAAATTTTAGAGATGATGATTTTTTTTTTTTTTTTCTGGTGTTATCAGGCTGTGACTGTGAAACTGCTGTGGCTCAGATCTGCATTGCTTGACATCTGGGCTATAAAAAAAAAAAAAAAAAGTTTTGATTCAGCCAACTGAATTGATATGAATTTACGGCATCAAAACTTTTACACAGATAAACCTGAATAAAGAAAATGTGTAGGTTCTCTAATTTCTGGTGCTGCTGAGAAGAAGTTGTTGAAACTGTAATTTAGACGCAGTCTGCTGTGTTTGAGCCCAAATATAAACCATAATAACTGTAATTCAATTAGTGTAGAGCTGTTATAAAGTTTCGGAAGAAACAAACTGAACCAAGTTAACTGGAAACAGTAACAGTAATTGGAGATAATCACTGACAGAAGGTGAAACGTGATGATATAGTTAATGATTTCTATATAAAGAGATCTGAACGCCTCATTTTTGTGTCCTTGAATTAATCTTTGCGTCATTGCAAAGCAGCCATATGATAGATACATAGATAGATAGATAGATAGATAGATAGATATAGAGTACTCTATGTAAGGAGAATTTCAGTGTTCACATATATAACAAAATACACATGTAGTTTACAAAAACACACACATTGTCCACTGTGCATTGCCACTCAGTGGAGGAGTCTCCCCTCCCAGCACAGAGGTCATTGTAGATGCTATAGCCTTGGGCAGGAATGATCTCCTATAAGGGTCTTTATTGCAGCAGAGCTGAAGGAGCCTCCGGCTGAAGACGCTGTTGTCTGCGTAGGGGGTGTGTGGCGTTGTCCATTATGTTGAGCAACTTGTGCAACATCCATCTCCCTACAACCGACTCTAGTAGCTCCGGATCAGTCCCCAGCACAGAGCCTGCTTTCTCTCTCGGTTTGTTCGGTTATTTAGAGTCACCAGCACTGATGCTGCTGCTGCTCTAACAGATGGCTGCAAAGGAGCTGCCAAGACAGACTGGTAGAAGATAAGCGACATCTTGCTGCACACATTGAGGGACCTAAGCTTCCTCTAGGAGTCTGCTCTGTCCCTCCATGCGTACAGCCTCAGTGTTATGTTTCCAGTCTGTTGTCAAGGTCCAGGTCCAGGCATCTGAGCCCTCCACCACCTCCCTCTTCTTCTCCCAGGATGGAAATAGTGTTTAGCATAGTCCTGGTCCTCCTAAAACCATCTCTTTCGTCTTAGTCACATTTAAAAGGAGGTGGTTGTTCACACACCACGCCACGAAGCGGTCCACCATCAGTCTCCTGTCCACCGCTGACACACCCGGCGACTGCAGAGTCATCCGAAGTTTTGTGCAGATGACAGGACTCTCCGAGTTGTACAATTCCCCGCGGTGCTTGTGTGCAACCGCCTGTTCAGACACACTTTCCCTCAGCCGCACAGACTGTAGTCTGTCCATCAGGTAGTCAATAATCCATGAGGTGGTGGAGGCGTCTAACTGCATCATTATTTATACAGCTGAACTACTCCTGTACGTTATTATTGTGAGTCACCACAAATCACTTTTCAACCTGTGTGTTCTCCAAATCATGCTGCTGCTTTATACAGACTATAACATCTTTTTGAATTCTGTGGTGAGCTGCTAATTATCAATTTTGCTTCTTCTTTTTTTTTCATTACGATTGAATACTTCAAACCACACTGTTTATTTTTTCAATAAGATCCACTTAACTGTATCATAGACTGAAAACAATAGAGCCAATTCAAGTCATCGTGATTGAATTTCTTTTACTACACGTGTATGTGTTCAGATTTCAAGACCCAGCAAGTGATTAATGGCATTATGATTTTCCTAATCCAATTTTCCTTATAATTTATTGAATTAGAAAGCATTGAATGAATAGGCGGATAAATTATGAATGGAAGGGCAACCTTGCTGAGTGTGAAGCAAGATGATGAATTGCCAATCAGCCAAATGCGTCAAAATGTCAAACAGGCATGTATTTGATCCTCTGTAGGCTGTTAGCAGGAGCTAATAAAATGTTTATTAAGTATGTCCCCAGGTGACGGGATATTCATCAATATGTCAGTGTGTCAATGTTTCTCCGGTAACAAACTGCCAATGCAAAGCAGTGCACAGATTTCTCAAGGGAGCTGTGTTATTTTAAAGCTACTGTGCTGCTTTACCAACCAGATCAATAAGATAAGTACATCTACTTCTTTACTACCGCCTCTGCTACTGATATTGCTTCTACTGCTACTGCTAATATTTACTCTGCTAGTTCTACTATTGACCTCATGCTGCCTGACCCCTGTCTTGCTTGGTTGCTATTGCTTGCCATAGTACAAAGCACCCTACTATATATTTCTTGCACACATGTCACATATATTAGAGGAGGTCATCTGGCCTGACACACATCCACCTCAGGCTACAACTAACAATCATTTTCATTATTGATTAATCTGTCCATTATTTGCTAGTCTAAAAAATGTCAATAGATAAAAATGTCTTGTTTTGTACCGACCAACAGTCGAAAACCCAAAGATATTCAGTTTACCATCACAGAAGACTAGAAAAAAAGTAGATAATATTCACATTTAAGAAGCTGGAAACACATATGTTTTGTATTTTTTCTTTAAACAATGACTTAAAATAATCAATTATCACAAAATGGTTTGATGGAAAGAGAGAGAATTTTAGAGAGTTTTGATGATGCCGAGGGATCCAGTGAATATACTGTAATGCAGCACTGGTGTGATGATGTGCTGCTGCAGTTTGTCAGGGGACGACCTTGGGTGTGGGAAGCTAGAACGGGGGACTGATGGAGAGAAAATGACTTACTTATTAGAACACAAGCCAGTACACTTGTCTTATTGCTCTTTTCAGCCACACTGATGGTGTCGCTTTACGGATGACAACGCTTTTGCCCGGAACTGAAGCATCTATCGGATGCGCCATTGGATGGGTTTGACATGATATTTAGTAAAGACCTTCATGGTGCCCCAAGGATGACTCCTGACTACTTTGGTGACATTTGTGGTTTCCAGTTAACTGTCAAGACAACTGTTGGATGGACTGCCACAGAATTTGGTCCAGATATTCATGTTCCCTAAAAGATGAACTGCTATCATTTTGGCGATTCCCTGACTCTCATGGTGCCATCATCAGATCAAAGTTTTAATTTGGTATTTAACTTTTGCTAATATTTAACTAATTAGCAAGTGTTAACATGCTAACTGGCTAAACTAAGATGATGAACACCATAAACATTACACCTGCTACACATCAGCTTGTTAGCATTATCGTTATGCGTATGTTAGCATGTTCACCCTGGCATCTAATGACTGTAGATATTTGTTTAAATCTGTTTTATATTGTGAGTTATTTAAAGATCATTCAGAAAAGCCCAATGGATGAACTATGCACAAGCTGCTCTGAATACAATAAACAAGATTTCATTTAGCCCACCTGTTGTCCCCCGGGTCAAAACTGACCCGAGGTCAACAGGTCAGTATTCTGACTAATTAATTATCAATCATTTTAACTGTAGTTGATGGGTTATGGCAGACTGGTATATGTAAAAGTTTAGTCAGAATACTGTTTTAAAACATTTCAGTTTTTTTGATGACAACACATAATGACACTTGTTGTCCTCCTGGGTCAAAATTGACCCGCGGACAATAGAAGGCTTAGTTCAAAATGTGCTTATAAATATATCATTTTTTTTGCTCCCTTTGTGTATGAAAAATGTGGTGACAAAATCAGCAGGCTGATAAAAGCATTGTAATCAGTTATAGTCTGACAGAAAAACAGAAAAACCGTACTTCCCTGACCACTGATTTTTAACAAGGTGCCTGCCTCCGAGATCTGTTTGTTGAGTTCAGCTTGACAGCTTTCATCCCGTCTGTGTTTACTTTGCATAAACATCTGCAACAATCTGAGGTTGATATGGAAAGAAAAGACGGACTTGTTGATTTGCGGAAAAACTAAAGATGACATAAGCTCACTTTCAGTCTGGGAGATGAGATCTCCAAAATTATTCATTCATTGAAACTCTGCTAGTTGTCCACATTTATCATGCAAAAGGCACATCTTTATTAGATGAAGGCATGAGGGAGAGAAAAACC
Organism: Euthynnus affinis; assembly: GCA_029490765.1. NCBI lineage: Eukaryota > Metazoa > Chordata > Actinopteri > Scombriformes > Scombridae > Euthynnus > Euthynnus affinis. Next base: position 28,005,370 of record CM055850.1, read on the forward strand.
TACAGAGAGAAAAAAGAAGCAGAATTATGCCGTGATCTGATGGATGTGCTTGCATATATGTATTCCAACCATATTTCAATTCCATGTTGAAAAGAAAAAGAGTGAAAGAGGGAACAAAATGCAATCTTATAGCCTAAGACATGTTAATAAGAGGCCAATAGCCATATACTCCACCTTTCTGGGATTGCATTTATCCAAACATGAATAGGTTTAGAACTGTATAATTGCATTTTTTGCCCTGGGCAGGACAGCCTCCTTAGTGACAGTTTTATCAGCCCGGTCTCACAATCTGCGTCCAAACATGACTTTACACTTTCAAATTGCATGCAGTGCATACGCCAAAGTCCAATTTTGTTTGCCAGTGATATGTCGGTTAAATGCCACATTTTTGACCTTTTCATGTGTCATTTAGCCCCGTTGGTTGGGTTTAAGCACAAAAACCACTTGGTTAGTTTTAAAGAAAGATCATGGTTTGAGTTAAAACAGTAAAATTCAATAAAATGTCATGAAATTACAGTAACAATCTCTGGTTAAAATGCCCGACATGACGTTGAGGATCAGTTATCTAGCCATCCATTCAACCTGCCTCCTCCTAATAAGCCAAAAATTATATATATTATATTGACATCACCTCCATAGGAAGGTTTGGTGTATCACCTGCATGCTATTGGACTATGGACTGCACCCATTTTGAAAGTGTATCGTCATGTTATTTGTACGAAGATTGAAGAGACCAGGCTGGTCTTATTGTTAAACCCAAAAGAGGGCCATGAGTTCAGCTGTTTAATAAAGTTTTTCCATTTGACAAGTTCTGGTTTAGTAAAAACCTGGACAAGATGAAAGGAACTGGATGGATGGTTTGATTGTGTATCATACACAAGCAATCACAGACATACTACGACCTCCTTTCCTGTTGTAACCTTCTCATTATCTGCCCTGCAATAAGATACGGATTTTCAAAATTCCTTCTAGAGTAGTTTCCAACCTACAAGCGCAGCATGAAGTAACCGAGGAATCTCAAGGCTTTTCCATCTGACTTTCATCTTCAAATATAAAATATTTAAAAAGCCTCCACCATCAGCGAAATAATTAATTGTGCAATAAAACACATCATAATGCAAAGTTCGGGGTCATCACTCAAAGCACTCCACTCACTACTGAGGAATCTGCTGTATTCCCAAATATCTATCTCCCACATCATATATATCAGAACACCTTGCCTTTTTTTTTTTTTTTCTTGTAATCACATCTCCGCAACTCTTGAATAATACCACAAAATATAAAATTCTTTGCAGTGATCCACCCAATTAAGGTGTTCCTCGAATAGTCTACATCATGCGGTGTCTGGAGAAGTTCTGCAGCACTCCGGGAATCAGGCAAGCGGAAAACATGTGGAGGAAGTAAGACGGCATGATGGCTCACGCTGTGATTATCTTGTGTAAATGTGACATAAGCAGATGTGAAACATCCATCATAAAGTTGTTTTTATTTTATTTTTTTTTTAAAGCACCAGTTCAAATTAGTTCAACTAAAGAAACTTGGTTTACAGTAGAGTCCGTGGCTACAGAACACACAGTCCGAGCAGACGGACGACAAGCACACATGTGCATCCACAGGGAAGAACATATATTTTTCCCATAGCGTTTACATTCACCTCCACACTCCCTGGAGATTATTACCCCTGAGTACCGCGGCATAGGTCTCATCACCCCCCTCCCTTCATGTATACTGCCAGCTCTCAACCACACTCGAGATATTGAATTTCTAAAGTAGGCCATATCACTGCTGCAAATGGAAGTTCTATCTCAAACCACCCCCACCCCCCCACACCTCTTCCTCACTCCCATAACATATTGAAGTCTATGCAAATTCATAATAAATCTCAAAAAGCGCCATCAGTCCCGCTGACACTCTCCATATCGGTACGTCCCCCGGGGAATCCCATGTTCAGTGACTGTAAAGCGTTTGAGGAGCTCCCCATAGGGCGACTGGGGAACTCTGGCTCACACATAATTACCATGGTGACCAGGGTGAAGGAAGGAGAAGCTCGTCGTGATCAGGAAGTGCTGCTTTAACTAAGGTCATTTTAGCCCCGGTGAGGAGAAGATCGAGAATACCGCATATACAGTACTGTGCAAAAAATGTGTAGGCACTAAATGTTAAGTGAGGAAAAAAATAATGTCATGAATAGTTTTTATTTATCAATTAACTTCATTAACTTCGGGCTCTGTGGGGGCCAAACCATCTGTAGCAGGACTCCTTGTTCTTGGTGTTGATGAAGATAGTTCTTTATGATTCTGGCTGAATGTTTGAGGTCATTGTCATGCTGAAGAATGAATTCAGATGCTTCTGTGATGGTATTGCATAATGAATATGTCGCACCGCAGTGAGGATAAGTTGGGTTTTTGTCCTGTCTCCATGTTTGTCTTGTCATTTCCTCTTTTATTTTGAAAAGTAACTCCTCTCGTTTCAGATCGCTTGCCCTTCCTCGTGTGTCTGTTTGATTACCCGGAGTGTGTCCACCTGTTCCCTCACCTGTTCCCCCGTTCCCTCGTTAGTTTTGTCTGTGTATTTAAGTCTTGGGTTTTCTGTTCTGTCCTCGTCGGTTCATTTGTTTCTTGTCGTCCATGTTCATGCTCTGGATTCTGTTCATGTCAAGGTTTTTTTTTGTTCTTCAACTCATCTCTGCATCTGAGTCCTCTGGCTACTTCACCACGTTTGAGGAATAAGAATCTAAACATCTGAAGTGCCTCAAACTTTTGCACAGCGCTGTATATGTCAAATTAAAGTCCAAATACCAAATATAGCAGCAAATGGTGATTCTGGGGTTCAAGCCAACACTTGCTCCATTGCTCAGGTGCCTATCCCTGACCCAATAATGATCCACAGAAAATTTGTTACCAAAGAGTTTAGGTTTAGGAAGAGATGTCAAAAATGTGATTTTCAAAAAAAATCAAAATGGTGGAAACTCTATGTCGGCACAAATGGGCGCCATATGGATGGATTCATCTGGACCCACAGAATCCAGGTGAAATGGGCAAAATCTCATGTTTCTAGCATTCACCATCTCATGGGAATTTGCGAAAACATTTCTGAAGAAAAATAATAATAATAAACCAGCACAAAAATAATAAGGTTTCAGCCCTTCTGGCTTGAACCCTTAAACATTAAGAAAAATAAACAACTGTTCACACCTTCATGTCTACAACTAAATTCATAAATCACTGACAAAACTTTTATTATTGTAGAAACCAGAATGAATACTAATGAAAAATAATCCATCTTGCCTTCCCCAGGATTTTGAGACAAAAATTAGTCAGCTGAAATAGAGTCAAGGTGAACAGCAATGCAGATTTTTTGATCAACTGTGCGCCTGAATATTTCAGAGTTTTGTTTTTCACCGAAATTTGAAACTCTTAAATCATCATAAATTGTGCAATACCAAAGAAAATAAGACTCTCTTTCTTCCTCTCCCAAATCACACACAAAATGTTTTCCTCCTGAATATTTTAATATTTTTTGGATCTGCCAACCTCAATAGCCAGAGGAGGAATGCTAGCGCGCTCATATCTGTGCAACTAAAGATCTTTTGGCTTCTTGATAATCAAGATGCCACATCGGCTCGAAATGTCCTTGATTTTTTTTTTTCTTCAAACTTGAATAGAAGCTTTACTTTTTAAAAGAATATAAGATAAAAATGATTTCTGTGGATGTACAGCATATCGGCCTCCCCAAATATTGAGTAAATGCTCATGGAGAACTGTGTGATTCACTCAACCCTGTCTCCTAGAAATTACATTTACAAACCACCAATTTGTTTTCCCATTTATAATTTGTAAGGAAATGTAATTGCTCCCTCGATTATGTTCCCTGGCAATGTTTTTCTAGTATGGGAAGTGCTCCATTTATGTAAATCATAGGAAGGGGGGGGGGGGGGCAGGGTAGACAGCGGGCATACAAATTGGAGGATTTCGGCCCATTTGTGGTTAAGTTTAGGCAATTTAAAGCACTTTGGCCAAAGTTAGGGAAAGATGTTTTCAGTTAAATGTTAAATACATTGTGTCTCGTCCTTCAAGTCACTTCTTCAATATTTTAACCAAAACCACATTCTTTATCTGACCTTAACCAAGTGCTGTGAGTCCCTGAACAGAACTATGAAAAGCTACTAGTGGATAATGTAATGAAAAAGTGATAATATCTGGAAATAAATGAAATATTTCACAGATATGTTCAGCGTAGACACTCTGCAACCTAATACATTAATTAGTATTTCCTTATTGATGTTAATAAAAAAAATACAATCTGTGCAGCAAAAGAGATGTTTTCTGTTGCAAATTATTAGTATAATAAACATAGTTTCTAGCAGACAGTGTTGGATTTAAACACCTTTGCATATACTCTGCCATCTGGCATTTTAATCAGACGATTCCCCGGGTGGATTATTTCACATTTCCTTTGTACTGACCCTGGTACCTGGCCAACTAGCCCCGATTCCACCCACATAAGTAACACATTAATCAATAAAATAAATCCCAGGAATGTACAGTATATGCACACAAATGTATTCAAAACGTTATTAAACCAAACTTAATACTTTGCAGATAGATAGATAGATAGATAGATAGATAGATAGATAGATAGATAGATAGATAGTGATGCAGAAAAGTCCAGCTGCACCGCTTTTCATTTACAGGACATGTATAAGACCACATTGTATTGTGGTTAAGTGTTTCAGACTCTCTGTATTATTTGTTTGCTCGGGGGTAACTTTATATTCAGCATATGGTTGAGTAACCTTGTACAGCCTAAAAGCCAGATTTTAACATTGTTATATTTACCAGCAATCTAATTCTCATTCCCTATTTTGCAGCTCATATTTCAGATACGTTTTTTGGTTTTTTTTTCCGGACGAATTAAAAAGTATTAGTTTGAAAATTAAAGCTATGTTCTGAAGACATTTTGTTTCAGATGTAATTTGCACTTATGTCTCCCCTTAGCATCCTGAGGCAGAGACTCTCATCACGCCCGCATCACTTTGTGATTTCCCACAGACACAGATGGGCACTGTAGGGGGAGATTTCCAACAGTGAGGGAGAGAGCTCAACAGACCAGGTGTGACATGAACACTACACCCTCTCTGCCTTTGGGCTGCGTCTCTGATTGAAACTCTCTCTTGTTGTGGGAGTGCCGTGAAGCGGTGAGACGCAGACACCGCTTAGTCTGAAAAATTAGTGCCATCAGCGTCTCAGCATCCAGATTAATGAGAACCCGCGGTGCTGAGCCAGGCGAAGGCTGCTCATTTGTTTGGGTACCCATCTCCATTAAACAGCAATAAGGGGAATTCACGGAGCGCCATCAGAGCGTGGGTGTGCGCTGGAGAAGCCTGCGTGGAGGGATTCGTAACACGACTAAGCTCATCACACTCAGTAATCTCAGATGAAATTAAAAAGCCGTGGACAGCAGCAGAAGAAAAAAAATCCCTCACACACACACACATACACTCTCTCTCTCTTTTAATCTTTTTCCTCTTTTCCCACTTTACGTGTTCCATCTTGCAAGCATTGTTTCTAGGCACTGTTTCTTGGCCCCGCTCCTGTCTTGTGTCAGAGCCAACAAGGCAAGCAATAAAAGATAATGTCACACACTACGCAGGGATATGGAAAAGTTACAATGCGGCATATGGTGCTAGGATGTGCTGTAGAAGAAAATTAAAATAATAAACTTGGATAACAAAGCACACACAACTGACTCAGCGTTTCATGTACAAATTCATTCATTGTCTTCCACATGATGTGCTGAGGCTAAGGAAGAAACAAATTACTATGCCTTCTGTTCTATCTGGCATGTAATGCAATGTCAGTGTTGTATTTTTTTTGTTTTTTTTGCACAGAGCTTCCTTGACAGTGTTGGACTGAGACCTGAACTCATTGCAGCACCAATATTAGAATTGTTTCTTTGCTCTCACATTTCATGTAGAAGCTAGAAAAAGAAAGCCCACAGCGCTCCGAGTAATTGTATTTAGGCGTATTGATTCGTACGACTGACCAGTCTCTGTGTGAATTTTGGGTTTTTCATGGTCCAATGGACATAATAGAATTGAAGGGAGAGAAGGTGCACCAGCACACGCACAAAAAAACCCCATTTAAAAACAATTAGCATGTATCATTAGGCAGGAGGAGAGGGAAACACCTGAAGGAGGAACAGGAGGGAGAGGGAGAAAGGTATTAGGAAAAAAATGGAGAGATACAATGAACATAATAGTGAGCTCCAAGGACATTTGTGTCAAGGAGGAGTGCAGGTTTCCTAATGGTGTGATGATCTCTGTAATGCACTGACGAGAATCATGTGAGTGCTCCTCATATCATAATGGTCCTAAATGATTTCATGATCCACTGTCATTACGATAATACTCTAAGTGCTACCACTTCATTAATATAGATGCCCACTGCGATTTTTTTTAAAAGGCAGAATACACCACTCTCAAGCCTAAAGCCATGAGTAGAGTAAATGTTGCAATTAAGATTATTATAACAATTGCGAGCATTAACCTTGAAAGACACATCTGGCATTGAATTTTGTTCTCGACTGCAATGACGAAGTGTTTTCAGTTCTCTACTGCTCTGATTCACGCCTCTTACCGGCTTCTTCTCCATGGCAACAGCAGCTGAGGCTCATGGGTTTTGTGGTATTTAGACGTGTCTGCCATGCCAAAATGACAGACAAAACATAATTTCACAGCAACAAAGTTGAGATAATTAAGACTGTTTTGCAACAACTTAAACTTATAGGATTGTTACATTATTCAGCAGAGTTCAGTGTTTCAGTGTTCAGTAACATTGAGGATATCGTTGAAAGAGAAAACACAGAATGGTGGAGAACATTTCCTAAGCCAAACTCAACAGATATGGCAGCAAGAGCAAACTAGACTTCAAAGACTTCTGTCCTCAGAAGTACTTTAACATGACATCAATGACCTGCATGCAGCATGCTTCATAGCAGGTAATACAAATTAATTTCCAGTGACATAGAAAACATTACTATCTCTGGAAGTGTTTTTTTTTTTTTTTTTTTTTAACTTTTGAGGGCAATCATAATGTGTGTTAAAAGGATAGGCATTACAAGCTTGCACCATTTTTTTTCGGACTGCAGAAAAAGAAAAGAAAAAAAAAAGTTTCTCATAATTATGAGAAACATGAGAAATGAGACACCAGTTACCACTAGAAAGTCTACTGTATGTCTTTCACTATATACTATGGTTCACTATATGCAAAGCACCTCAGGAAACTCTATCTCAAGTACTGAAATGATTCAGACTAGGGGCAAAATTCATCATTATGACTCAACTACACCATAAAAACAGCTATGATAGTTACTGGTGGCATTGATCCCCCCCATTTCACATCACATGTTGTTGCAAGGCTGCCCCTTTAGTCCTTCTCTGTTTGCCCTGTCACTTGAACCACTTACACTCTTGTGCATTAGTGTCTTTTTCCAATTACTTGTAATAATATCGGTCACTCAATTTCCCTATATGCTGACGATATCTTATTATAGTCCAATAAAGTTCCTACTTGCTGTTAAACTTGTATGCACATGTTTTGGACTTATAAGGATATACCGCTCTTTTGAAAGTGATTTGCTCCTTATTGACACAGATTTTAGTGCCATGCATCCCCAGTCTGTTGGGCTCAAAACGTATGTTATTAGTTGGGCTAACAGTGGCAAAAAGAAAAATGCTGGCATTGTGTTGGAGTCCACATATTCTCTAAAAATCTCAGTGTTTGTGTTTTTCTTAGTGTTGTTAGTATGGAACTGTTAGTGGTGCTGAAGAGAATATTATCTTATCCTGGAGGAGAGCATCAAGTAAAATCCAATAATTTTCGTAACTTTATTGTATCGTAACTGCTCCTCCATGTGACTTTTTTTTGTCGCCTGAACACTTCTTCTTCTTCTGGCTTTTCCTTGGGTTTTAACAGCAGCTTGTATCCTAAATGTTGCACTACTGCCATCTGCTGGAGCTCCTATAGCGTCCAGTATATCAGATTTTTCTTCATTAACCCCGTTCTCATCAGGAAACTGACCAAGCACTTTCCGCCTTGCCCCCCCCCCCCCATCACCACACTCTCACCATATTCTGTTAGCCCTAATCTTTTCATTTATCCCATTATGTCCTTTCTCTCTGCTACACATTTCCTGCAATTAACAAGAACGTGCTCTGCAGTTTCTGATGCCTCGCAATGATTACAAAAAACAGCTGGATGCTTTCCTATAATGTGAAGAGTACTATTCACATTACTGTGTCCTATTCTTAACCTGCTCATGATTGTCTCCTCTTTTCTATTTTCTTCCCTACTTCACACAATACCAACTCTATTTTGAATGGAATATAAATGTCTCCTGATTCCAGTGCTGCTGTCACTCTTTATTAATGTCTTCCAGTACAATACCTTTTTCTTTCTGATTTTGAAAAACTAATATTTGTGTCTATGAGTTATTTTTCAACAGCTTGTTTGGCTAGTTTGTCCACTCTTTCATTCCCTATCATGCTTGTATGAGCAACCCTTCTTCTTGTGTATATTAGCATTATTTCATAAAGTACCGTCCATACCTGGCATGAGACTGTGCAGTGCAGAGACTGAATCACTACACACTGGGACTTTGTTTGCTTTGTTTTGTTCAACCCATTGCTAAAGCAATAAAGATGGTGTATATAGTTCAACTGTATATACACATATGTCTACATATCTCACCTTTTATAGCTAGGAACTACATCTGCAGCACCTGTGTTTCCTGTTTCATTTTCAAAAAACCTGCACATAGTCTTCATACTGAGATTCTTCATACCTATAAAACTCACTCACCAGATCTGCACTTTTATTTCAACTTCAAATCTACCACCAGAGTTTCTAGTAACCACACAGGAATTATAGATCATCTTACACTCTGAGAGAAATCCTTCTCGTGTACTCCCAAGTCTCTTGCTGTCCATCCAAAAACTTAATTTTCATCTGAACACACCTTCCCCAGTGTATTATATGGACATCTATTTGAGGGGTGGAGAGTGGGTGTCACCATTAATTCTGTTTTATTTGTTTATTGAATGTTATGTTTACTATTAATGTAACTTTTCTTACTAGTTATCAAGGTGTAATTCCAGTAAAACTTTAATCACAGACTCACTCTTCTATTCACTCACTCAAGTTATCACGTCTGCATCATTAATGAGGATGTTGCCGGTGCAGTGTTACATCAGCAGGTATGTCTGTTATCAATAAAAACACGTTATTTACTGAGATTAGATACTATCTCACAGTTAAGACACTAAGTAATAATTATGGGATAGTATCTAATGATTAAGAGATGCAATCTCATACGATAACCAACAGAGCTGAAAAAGTGCAGAATGTGTATGTTGATGATTTTCAGCAGGTTCTAACAGAGCATGGAAAGATCTGCTGAGTTAATAAGCTAAACCCACAATACCATGCTGTTTAGGCCCTCTAAAAATATCTAAAAACACAAGGGGACATAACATGTTTGTTGTGGTTTTGTGTCATTTATATACTGTTATAATAACATATCTCTTTGTTAAACGTAGTAAAAGGTCCAAAACTTGAGGTGAATGTCTGCAAACATGCTTCATCCTGCTCTGAATGCTCCGTTTGCAAAGTTTCCTCGATTTCCTCATTGAACTGACATCAGATTGTTTGCATATGCCCACAAATGCCCATCCATTTTGTAGCCTTTTGTTGCTAAGGTCGTTCCACAGTTTGTTCACATTGTCCACTTTCATATTTTGGATCAGATTCAGGCTCGAACATGTACGGACGTATTTGAGAAGTTGATGTTTTGAGTAAATGAAAACCTACTTCTGGTGTTTGTTTACGTAGCCTTCGGAGGGAAACTAACCAATCAGAATGGAGTGAGCTCATCTGGAGGGGGGCCTTAAGATAAAAAACAGAAGTTTCTTGAACTGTAAATCACACAAAGATTTTCCAGTAAAGCCCCTGAATAACAATATAGACTGTGAACCATGCATGATACGTCCTCTTCAGGTGGGAGTTGGATCTTTAACTATAGTGGAAATAGCATAAAACTAAGGTTAAAAAAATTAATTGGCAGCTCTGTACTCACTGTAGATTATTGTTGGGCTCCCAACACCTTTGCAATGTAAGAAAACATCCAGTGTCTGATCACTGGAGTTGCATGTCTCATTACAGGCCACACTCAGGCAAGACTGTATAACATTTTCTGCTGACAAACTTCTGCAAATGGATGCTAGTGATAGTGTTGTGGACAAAGATTAAATCAACAGCATTGACAGTCTTTAGTTTGGCTCCACTGCCAGCTCATGGTGCAAAAAGCTTGGATACTAATACACTTGATTGACAGACGGACACATACACGTACCCTAGACATATAATATTGCTATTATGTCCATTATCCTGATTAAATAATAAGTGTTATACTAAATCATTGTGAGACACTGTGTCATAATTATAAAAAAAAAAGCCCTCTCATAATTATGAGGCAATAAGCTGTGCTGCTGCTGAGCTGCTTGTATTTTCACTTTGAAATCTTCAAAGTCCTCTTCTTTTTTTTCCAACACAGTAGTAACATTCACTTTGTTGCAGTAACCAACTGCAAATTCACACTGTGTGTTTAAATGACCTGGCAACGTACGTGACACAAATATAAGTAACAGCAATGGTCTCCTAATGGTTCGGAGCCACCGGAGCGCTGCTGGTTTGAATTTCTGGAAAATGTGAGCACAATGGGAATCCAGTCATCATTCAGGAGTTTTTGAGCAACTTGAGCCCCAGCTGTGCGCATTCATGTTACCTTCTACCCCTGCAACTTTACCTCCCCAGGCAGCCTGAATGACAGTGTTCGCTGTCAACATGTCTGGTTGACTCTGGCTGAGACAAATAAACTGTGCTGAATTCATAAAAGCTGCTCCTCCGTTATGTGACTTCCCTACAAGACTAAGCAGAGAGCTTTTTGTTTAGTTTAGCCACTTGCACAATGAGCTTTGAGCACATGACTTATTTGTGGAAATATTCTAGCAGGGACACACAAAAAGTATGCACACACTGTGATTCATTATGATTCTTTAATGAGAAGTTCACCAGGACACACACCACTGGAGTGCCAAATTAAACTTATAATGAACAGCTATTTCTTGTGGAATTATTAAATTCTGAACCTTGATAAGGTCAACTCTGATACACTACAGTAAATTGGCATTTTCACCTGTCAACTCATTGCAGCCAAGCTCATTTCTCTAAAGCATGTCAATGACACAAACCCACACAACCCCATTAGACTCCATGCTTATTGAATGCAGAAAATAATCTAGCTTTTTATAATTGACAAAGAGTAAAAAAAATGTGTGCTGTTATTTTGCAGAATGACCTGCAGTCAGCTATGCGGTACTGTACGCGCTCGCCCCAAAACAATGTAGACAATGTAGACGAAGCACACGGAGAGATACACACCTTTCTATTAACAGGAAATCACCGTGGGAATGAGAAGTGATAGTATTGAGGCGATAACAGTTTTAGCTAATGTAATCAGTATTCTTTATGGTGTTTTTGAGATCGTGTGTGTGTGTGTGTGTGTGTGTGTGTGTGTGGGGGGGGGGGGGGGGGGGGGGGGGGGGGGGGGTCTTTACATCATGTTTGTGTGATAAGAGCAGGTAGATTGAACTCTGTGTTTGGTAGTGTAGAATAAGATGAGAACAAGTTCGTCACATCAAATGTTTTCTGAATGACGCTGCTGTAAATACTTTGTCCCATTTGGGTGTTACAATGCTGCTTTTATAAGGAAAATTTACAGATGGCCCTCGTCAAAAGTGTGATGAGAGCCTATAAATCCATTTTTGTTCAGCCTTTTGAGCACCGAAAACAGCGCTAAGGCCATCGCCGACACACTGAGTTTCACCTCAGATGACTGTGTAACATTCAAATTCATTACACTTTGCTGCAGGCAGGAATATTGCTTTACATATAATCAGTGTTGTGTTAAATGAAATCCATAGTTATTCCGGGCCAATAGCCCTTCATATGGTAAATTAAATTTGTTACATACTGATATCCAAAATGACTTTAGCAGTGCTCACACACATTATATCAACTGCTGGAAACCACATAAAGTTGGTGAGCTTTGTCGTGAAAACATCAGTATAATCCAGAGTAGTGTAGTCTTCTGCATAATTTCTCAACCAGGGGTCCATGCTCGTATTGCATGTATAATACTTTCCCTTATTAAATTTGTCACTATTACATAATAACAAGCATTAAATGTGTGTCTAGCATTCATTCCTTAAGTCAACAACAGTTCAGGGGGGATAGCACTGGGCCCCTCTTCAATGGGACCAGTGTGTTGGCCCAGCAGGAAGTCATGCAGCCAAGGTTTTAACTTCTCTCTCTATATCTCTCTTTTTTTTTTTATTCTTTACACAACTATTTCCGTCACTTTTCATGTGATCAGCTGAGCGAAACACTATAAATATCTCCCTGGAGAGACTGCTTGAGAGTGTGGTCGTTCAGATGAACTATAAACACTTAACGTTTTCCATAATGTTCGGACAACATGTCATAGGAACCACTTCTGATTGACCATAAACTGACCCCAAATCAACTCTGTAACTCTATATTCCTCTGTGTGTTTACCTGGCTACTTGATGAGATGAAAGGTAAAAACAACTGCCACCATAAAACCTTCCAGAGTTGTAAAATTTTTTGTCTGATTGTATTATACGAGGTTATAAAAGTCACTATAAATCTTGCAGCAGTATCTTTCTAATCTCTTTTTAAAAGTACTGCCCTTGAGATGTGATACACTTCTACACAGCCCTTCTTCCACTCCCGGAAACATTTCTTTTGTCCCAGATTGGCAAATCTTCTCCATTTCAGTCTCAATTTTATAGTTTCACCAAGTTGCAGCCATGCACTTCTCCCTCTTTGCCTCTTGAACAGTGTTCAGTGTTTACGCGGCTCAGATAAGCCTTCAAACTCATGGATCTATTACACAAATCATCCTCACTGGATCATATTTCATCGTCGCACTGATAACTGAAACAACAAGCCGCACCTTAAAAAAAAAAGGGCTTTTTTTAATAGTTAGTTTTTGACAGGCTGGTGCTGAGCCAACACCTTGTCTACACCAGCCGCGCAGCTAAAGCAGCATATCAGCAGCTTCGACCCTCCATCAGTGTCACACTCGATGTTTTCATCCACAGTAGTTTCGTGCACTCAGGAGCACTCTGACACTGCGTCACAGCTCAATACACAATCAATTTAGATACATGTTCAAGTAAGAGGAAAATAGACTTAAAAGGCCTAAAAAGGTGCATTGAGTTGCGGGTTACATGCGTGCGTCACATGTGAGCTAGTGTGTAAACAGCTGCGTTGATTGAAACTGAAGTGCTTCTGTTCCGTACGATGCACGTGAGATGGATGACTGAAAAAACACATCTAAAACACATCCTGCCCACCGGACGCAGCGTGTTCTGGCGGGCGCTGCGGCGGCTTTTGTCACATCATCTCCGCCCTGATTCAAATGTGCACCAGAAGCACTCTCACTCTCTCCTCCTCCTCCTCCTCACATTATAAATAACAATTTAAGCAAGAACACCACCCCTAAATGACGGAGCTTATTAATTAATAAAGTTTTGATCTTTCCTGTTTGAGTGCTTCCAGTGATCTTACAACCTCGCCTAGTTTATATTCCAGACATATTCAACAGTTTTTAATGACTTTTCATATACAGGTGGAGTCACAAATGTGAAGCCTGGGATACCAACCGGTGTTTCCCTCAGGGTGGTGGCGGTCCTTCAGGCATCTCAGCTCATCACAAGTACTTAAAAAAAAGATTGACAACCAGCACTGCTGTGCATAACATACACCGCTCTGATATAAAGACTACAGAGATGGAACATTTTCACCATAATAAGGCCAGAAAATGTGAATCAAGGTGGGTTCAAAGTAGATCAAGGCTCCATTACAGAAAAAACAGGATAGATAGATAGATAGATAGATAGATAGATAGATAGATAGATAGATAGATAGATAGATAGATAGATAGATAGATAAAAACGTGTGTGTGTGTGTATATATATATACTTATTTATTTATAGACGGAGTCGAGGCACGAAAAGGTTGCATATAAAATCATTGGCCAGAATATTGCAGAGGTTAGATTGCACTGTGTGTGTGTGTGTGTGTGTGTGTGTGTGTGTGTGTGTGTTTGTGTTATTTATTTAATAGTCTTATGGCCTGAGGGAAGAAACTGTTCCTCGATGTGCTGGTGCGTGATTTGAGAGTCCTGTACCTCTTACCTGTTGTGTGGATGTGATGGGTCCTTAATGACCCTCGGGGACTTCCTGAGGCACTTCAGGGACATCTGTGCAGTTTTCAGTATATCAGTGTATACACTCAACAACTGCTCTCTTGTTCGTTTCTTTTTTTTTTTTTCATTATATTCGTTGTGATTAAAGTGGCTGGCATTCAGACGCTAAATTGATGTCTATTCTATCTGCTTATTTGCAGCTCATTGGACAAGATGTTGTCGCTGATAATAAACATTAGAGCATTGTTAGGAGACGCCAGCGCGAGCACAGCCTCGGTTAAACATGAGCTTTCTTTTTTAAATTCATGAAAGGGTATTTGTTTGTATCGAGTTGTTTTACAATCTTAACAATAAAGCAGTGAAAATGAACTGGATGCAAGCAGGACGGTACCACTCTGCACGCCGCCGTCTCCCGCTCTAGCATGCGTGCCGGAAATATGATAAATGAACTTATGACCTTTGTCGCACAGCACACTGTCCAGTAAAGCAAAAAATAGCCCAATAATTCAGCTTTTATATAAATTGGACATTGTAAAAAACATAAAAGACGGCCTGAAAGAAATTATTTTGACTTCTGCACACATTTGACACATTTGACTTCCATACTATTGCAACCTTTGTGATACAGAATCAATTGCTCTTGTGAAATGTCTTTGCCAAAGTGACAGTGGATTGCGGACTCATCTTCAAAGAGTCTCAACATCACACATCGGTTTCTTTTTCCATACTGAAACTCGAAAGTGGCCTTTAAAATCTGGGCACCAAAGAGATCATTATAAGAATCACTACATCTTCAATCTTCACAAGTACGTGGGCTCTATTTGAGCTTTCACAGTTCAACTTCAAAAGGATTGCTGCAGCCACTGAAGGCCTCATAAAAATTCGTCTTGATTTTCAGAGTAGTGCTTTGCTTAACAGTGAATCTAGACTTTATTTGACTGTCTAAAACTGGTTCTTTTGTTCTTGTTTTGCAGACGAGGAGGTTTTTTTTTTTTCTCAATTCTCCTAATCCAGCGCTCCGAATCCAGGCGTGTTTTATTATTAACTAATGAATTAACTGATGTACAGCGGCTCAACGTTTAGAGCCCCTCAGAAACTTGTGATTTTACGCTGCATATGTGGTTGTAGAATAGATGAATGCATATTAGTTTGCTGGTGTTTTGCTTATTTAATATATATTTTTTCCTGAATGTTACATATGTGTTGTCTAAGTGTTGATTTGCATGTGTTTTCCTCAGTTGCAGTGCTTTCATTGTGCTGAAATCTGTAGTTTGCAGCCACAGTTTTTCCACATATTATATCTACACCAGAATTATGACCGGAGCAAACGCTGTACAACTTCTACATACGACAATAGAAGTCACCCTCGACTGAATGAGTGTATTTCTATAGCTGTAATAGTTGTAGATGTTGCAGGGTTCGTCATGTCAAGTCTTCACCCTTAAACAATGAACTAGTTGCGACAAAAAGACCCATATGTTCATCCATTTTTCAACAAACAAAAACATTGCTGTCATGGTTACGGGAAACCATTGTTGTTGGCCATTGGTAGAGGAAACCATTGTTGTTGGCCATTGGTAGAGGAAACCATTGTTGTTGGCCATTGGTAGAGGAAACCATTGTTGTTGGCCATTGGTAGAGGAAACCATTGTTGTTGGCCAATGGTACAGACAATGTCAAGGTCCAACCCTGTCTCCTAGAAATTACGTTTATATTCTACTAAATTTTTTCCCAATTACAATGCATTAGCAAATGTAATCATTGCCTGGACAAAGGTGGGATAGGTGTGTAAGTTTTAGATTATTTATTGATGGCGTACAAGACACAGAGACCTTCACATCTTGAGTTCTGGGGCTGTTTAGGTTTTGTTTAAGGTTAGTGAAAGACTGTGGTTTCGTGCAAATTTTCATATACATGTTGTGCTTCAAATAATTCGAGGCCTTTTTTTTTTCTGTATCGAACCAAGACCGTCATCTTTCTCTAACCTTAACCAAACGCTGTCAGTGCCCAAACATAACCGTAAAAACCGAACATAAGCAGGACATAAAACATGAGGTGCAGAGATACTGGGCTGAAAATAATTATCAGTAAATATAACGACGTGTGATCTTCACTGACTTCGTTTACATGAATTGAGATTAATCTGCCGTCAAGGGACCTGCAGTAAGGATACATCAAAGCGTATTTTGATAAAGTCTGTACCATAGTGAATGAGTAACTGTAGCATACACTCAGCAGTAATGGGCTGTGAATATTCTTTTATGGTTTATTATTTGGAGTCAGGAAAAGGTGATGAGGAGTTGGAAGGAGCAGCGGGAGAGAAGTGAGCAGGCAGCATCCTATGAAGGGAAAACAGTGGGGAGGAAACTTATCTTGAGGCCAACAGCAATTTTCTTGTTTTCTTCCATTTTCTTCATTTCCCTTTTTCTTTGTATAAAGTCACAGGTACATTCACAAACCAGACTAATTGGACTGCCGATGGTGTTTCAAGCCGCAAATTATCACGGCTGTTCTTTTAAATAACAACGAGAAGGGTGTAGCGAAACATCACGTCCTTCCTGTTGTATTGTTACAAACACTTCAATTGTGTCCTCTAACTTAAACTTAATGGACACCCGCCAAAATAAACGTCCGCTAAGAGGTTCAATCGCGGTGTTTTCGGTTAATGATTCTGCTCTTGTATTCGGGAATAACAAGTGACATGATTACATTGAGGACTATATAATCACGTCAAATAGACTAGGCTCTGTAGCTCATCCTCGAAGAGCCTCACGTGGCGCTCGCTCTCCTTTTGTTCGCAGCACTTTGGCCGCGATACTTTAAATCATTATGCCAATACGGCGTGAGAGAGGGAACGCAGTGGATGATAAGCTGTGATCTGAGGGACTCCCAAACAGAGCGACACGGACACTGAATGCTTCATTAGTATATGAGGGGCTCCGCAGAGGCACATGTAAGAGATGCGACTCTATTTGGGTTAATGGGACGCAGTGTTTCATGTTTTTCGGTCAGTGGGAACAACCAGATTCATTTCTCTGCTTGGAAAAAGAAAAAAAAAACATTGTTTTGCTTGTTCAACAGTGCTATGATCTTCAAGCACCAAATGCATCCAGGATTAGTGAGAACAAGACATTTTACTCTGTATCTAGATGCTCTGAGACAGCAGCAGAAAAAAAAGTCTGAGTGTAATTTTAAAAAAAATGGAAACTAGGTTAGCTTCTTTTGTTTGTGATGAGAAATACAGAATCACGTATACGATAAGTCAGCATTTTTCAACAGAAACAAGTATGTTTCCAACCTGTGGCAGGGCTGCAGACAGGATTTTAGGAATACAATTTTATGTATCTAGTTCATTTCCCAACAAAGCCTCCTCCAGTGACAGGAATAAAAATTGCCTTGAAGTTTTTTTTATACTTATTATTTTATTGTCTGAAAAGTTGTCATATTTAAAACTGAGTCATTTCGGTGGGTTTGTGTCACTCGGGGAGATTTATGACGCTCAAGAACGTTTGTTTACTGTTTTACTAGTTGTTCCTTTTCCAGTGAAAAGCTGCCAGGCTGCAGACTGGTGCCACCATCAGGACGTTTACTACCAGGCTGCAAGTGAACGCTGTGATTTTGCAAAATGCTGAATAATAATTATATAATTTTAAATATTACTGGCTATTTTTTGCGAAGACGACTTTGAACTTAACGTAGTTTATGATGCATCATTTTCCCGTCATGTCCTTCCTCCACAAAAACATATGGATTTGTAATTAAAGTGAGTGTTCCTGAGAGCCTGTCTGTTATTTTTAATTAGTCACAAGTAAATGCAGAGCAAAAAAAAAAAGAGAGAGAGAGAGGAAAAAGCGATACTCACCTCCCAAGCCAATAAATTTGATGGTCATCAGCTAGAAACTGTGTGACGGTAAAAAAAAAATAAAGTTCAAGGGGTTAATCTGCTCAGAATGGAAAGCTTGACAACAAATCAGCTTCTTACTACACAGAAGTGAATTTATTTAGTGACATTTAGTGAAAAGCATATGTATTTTATGCACTCTGTTACATGTCTTCTTCCTTTCATAGCTCCAGTTTTATGTATTTCTATGGGCTGTATCACAAATGTTTTTTTTTTTGTGATTGAAATGAGCCTTCTGTGCTTGTGCAAGAGTAGATAACAGCTCTCGCTGCTCCTGGAAACAGACTTCACTCTATGCATAATTGATTAAATTAAATTTGCAGCCTATGATCGCTGCTGAATATATCTTGGATGTCAAAGTTTATATCTCGCCCCTGCTGCAGACATTTGTAATTGAACATCGGTCTAATAAATGAAGTTTTAGGCAACAGCGCTGCGAGTATTCTGCTCGCATCCAAAAAAAATCATTTTCAGTGCAGAATCTGTAAAACACACATCGTACAAACATTTAGTCTGATTACGAGGTATTTCAATTAAAGCTGTTTATGAGAAGAGTGAAATAAAGATGCTATGTCAACATTTTTCTACAACCAACATGATGTGATCATAGATTAAATACACCGTGTCATCACTTCCTCCACTGTTGGTCCTCCTGTAATAAATTACGCTTTTATTGCTCCCCTGATATTTCTATTGCTCCCATTTGATTTTCCTGCAAGTTATCAAATGCCAAGATAATACTGAGAAATGAGGGGGGGGGGGACTTCATTTTCGGCGCAATAACCGTTTCACACGGGCAATAATAGTGGAACTGCAAGCTTGCCATACTTGCATATGTAATTTCATTGACTCCCGTTGTCTTTATTTGCATCATTTTTCAATTCCGCTACAGAAATAGGGGCATTAGACCAATTCTTTGCTCTTAAGCAGTTTTGCTTCCTCGTTTTTTTGTCTCTTCGTTTCCCCCTGTGTGTTTCTTTTCCCTTGAATATGTGATAATGTGTCTCTATGTTATTTAAAAGAAACAGTTACATTATCAAGCACGATAAGGGAATGTTACATTTTGTGACACCTCCCAAAAAAAACACGCAACCTAGATTTATTTAAGGTGTTTACTCCGTGTTTACTGATTTACATTGCTCTTATCCTCACAGGACCCATATCAATATATGAGCATGCAGGCACGTAAATGTCCATGGCATCCAATAAACTATAAAGGAAACAGAGATGCCGTGAGACCGAGTAAACAATGCAGCCTGCCATGACCTGCTGGAGCGTAGAGGGGGAGTGCTCAGGATGATCATAGACCGATTCTACTGAACGCCAACCAAAATCCCCACCGGTGACCTGCAGGACTGTTTTTTTTTTTGTTTGTTTGTTTGTCTCAGAGCAATTGTTGCCAGACTCCTGTTGGTGTTTGTTAGCAAGCCAACAGGGTATGAGTCCAGAACTCATAGAACCACTTGTGGCCACATCTATACACTTCTGAAGCTGTAATTATTGTTTGGAAAAGGCTGATTTGACTGGATTTACTCCTGGAGAGGAAGAGGTGGGGTGGTTTTTAAAGGACTGGTTCACAGTTTTTAAAAGTCAGGTGTCTGTATGACCATTGGAACAGGTTTTATTCCTCTTGTTGATAATGGCTCCATTCTTAAAGCGATTTTAATGTAAGTGATGGGGGGGGCAAAGTCCTTCTGTGCAAAAAAACAAATTCCCAACTTTACCTGAAGATAATTTGAGGCTTCGACAGTCTGCGTTAGACAAATAAAGAGCTACAGTCTTTTTAGTCCAACTCCCCTCTTTGTGTTTCTGTCCCTTCGCCGCAGCTCATTACAGAAACACCATCCAGGGGAACAAAAAAACATTGGAAGATGGCCATTTGATTTGTGTAAACCACACCGCCGAGGCTTCATATTATCTTTAGATAAATCCTGGAGCACAAACTCACACAGACGGAGGACTGTGTATTTTGGCCCCCCGTCACTTACATTGGAAGTGCATTAAGGAGGGATCTTTTAATGGTCAGTATGAACAGGAGGGATGATAACAGCGAAAACCTGTTTCTATGTTAATATGGGCTCCTGACTGTTGTTTTAAGACAGACTTGAGAAAATGAGAACCTATCCTTTTTAACATTACCTGTGCTGGTCAGTGATATTAAGCACATATGTGAGTAATTCTTCACTCTCACCCCAGTGATAATTACTACTTACTGTTTTTCGGTGAACTCACTTGACCTCCTGTAATTTAAATCCCATTTGGGGCAAGATCCTTGTGTTTTAAAGTGGAGAGGGTTTTTTTCTGTGGGAAGAGCTCCTCTTCATTCTGGTGCATTTTATCAGCACAGTGTGATATTCTACTTGTGTGAAAATGAAAAATGTCAAAAAAGTTGAAAGTGCTTTTGCTAAACTGATCAATGTAAACATGGTTAACACCAACATTTGGTGTCAAATCGTCATGCTATGATTAACGTGGCCAACAATATCACAGTAAACTGTATTATTGTGATAATCCAACCCAGTCGCCAGAAGAAAACGTTGGCATTGAACATTTATGTAAAACCACAGAAATGTTGAATATATAGGTTTCAACACATGAAATACCAAATCATATCAACATTACTATAAACATAGCATATTAACATTTCTACCTGTTGAATAATGATGTTTTATGTTGTGATGGAGTGATGCTGTGGTTCAGGTCTGCTTAGGTTTAAAGACCACTTAGTTAGGGTTTAGGGAAAGATCATGGTTTGGGTTCAAATTAAAATTAAAAATAAAATACAAACACCCAATGTTGCACTAAAAACACCCGGTTTTCTCACAAGAAAAACAGTCGCAAATGTCCTGACGTCTCACTAAAAACCCGCTTTTGTCGGTTGAAACCAATGTCACTGTAGAAATGTTGAGACATTTCATTGACATGTTGATGTGATGTGTATTTTGTAGAAATGTTAATATGCTATGTATTTCACATGTTGAAATGTAGATACTCAAAGTTTCTGTGGTTTCCAGAAACGTACAATGCTAACGTTTTATTTTGGAGCACTGTGAATTTTTTATTTCTCACCTCCCCCTCTAATGTTAACCCACGTCCAAATGGGGCTTAAATGGTTGTTTACCAGATGACCTTTTAATTTATATCAGTATTGCTCAGTTGTTTCCAGGAGAAAGGAACTAACTTCCAATGTCCAATATGCTTTTTTTGTTTTATTGCAAAAAACAATAGGCTCTTTCTGTGTTCACCAAAACAAGATCTTTAAATGATTGGCTCGCAGGTGTTTAATAATTTGAATGAACCGTATAACAGTATAACAGGACACCTCTGATGTTTGTTAGCAGCTCTACATTAATGTGCCAGTGAGGCTTAGCCAAGGGTGTAAGGTGAACTACACTCCATTAACGAAAAGATAAATATCTCCTCAATGAGAAACCACAGAAATTAAATGTCAAATGTTTTTGATAATGGTGTCAATCTGGATGTTCAAACCAAGCAACAGGTGTACACATATTGTCAGATAATCCCTTAAAGACTGACTGATGGATTAACATCACACAATTTGAAACTTGTCTCTTTTTTTAACTCAGTTTTTAAGATGAGAAAATCAAATTGCAGATTCAGGTCAAAGCCTTGCCTCACAGGCTTTGCTCTGACAAAAAAAAAAGTCCCACACATATGAAAATCTGATTACCCCAGAGCGTTTTTGTGCGTCCTCCAGCCTATCTCAAGACCTATCTTATTTCCCCTCTCTCTGAATAAACAGCCCATATCTCTGGCAAGAAGCCACAATTGATTGCCCCTTCTTTCTCAAACCGCTGTGCCTTACTGCTCTGCCCCTTGTGACAGGATTCAATCCAACCCGCCTCTCAGCCCATAACGGTTCACTCACATTTAGCTGACAGATCATCTGATCATGAGAAGGCTGGGAATTAGATGGAGACTTTGTCTTTTTGTGTGTGTGTGTGTGTGTTAAAACTCGAAAATGTCCAGCAGCTCTACAGTAACAAGATTACCGATGTCACTGAGGATTAATTACTATGAAACTGCGGCGAAAGGGAAATCTCGTCCACTCATTGTTATTTGAAGACACAATCACATTTGTTCTTTTCATGCATTTGCAAGAACAATTGTGTTAAAAATCCAGGAAAGACACTCTGCTATGCTATGAGTAAGTATCTATTAAAAATGCATTGTTTGTTCTCTGGTGTGTCTTGGAGCAATAACACAAATTATTCAATCATTTTATAGAGTGAGATTCTTTACTGCGGGCCAGTGCTATAAATAGTTTACAACCCCTAAAACATCTATACACAAACTTTTTTGGCTTCACCTGAAAAACTTGTATAAATCAGTATTTTAACAGCGTTTTTCAGTCGTCCATCTCAACGCTCATATGACAAACACATTTTAATCAATACGGCCAGCGTACACAGGCTGAGTAATGGCTCGCGTTTCACTCAAGCTATAAACACATTAAGTCTACTTGCTTCCATTTTACAGCCATAACTACAGAGATTGTGTATTAGGCCCCGAGCGCTGCCAAAACACAGGTGACCTACTCTCGGCACTGTCTGAACACGTCCTGCGTAGACACAGTATTGACGACTGTGCTGCATTCACTAAAATCAGACAAAACACAACACAGTAACACTTTACTTCCCCCTTTTTTTTAGCATTTATAAGCAGTATATAAACATATAATACATTGTTTATAACACACATTTAAGTAATATATATCTATATTATATTAAGAGATACAGTATTTTATGTTTATGCACCAGCATCCAGTTGTAGGTGTCAACAGGAGGAGTTATAGCTGCTGATAAATACATTAATAAACACTTAAATCTGCTTAAACCTACATCATAGTGTGTTAACAATCATTCATTACATGTTTGTTTACTACTTATAAATCATAAATACCCACAATATGCATGAATAATAAGAGTATGTCATTCTAACTTTGCCCTTGATGTAATTCATGCTGTTAGAAGATCAAATAACTATCAGATGTGACTACAGAAGAGGTGCAGCTTTAGGGGAAGTGAAAGGTTTCAATAGATCCTTGAGCAGAGATTTGTGTTTTTTAACTAATCCAGTCTAGACAGGAAGGAGTGTAAAAAGACCCGGCTGAGGATCATAAAGTTGTAATATCGACTTGAATCATCTTCTGAGTCTTTTCTGTTGGATTCTGCTCTATGATATGGAAACTAGAAAGTAGTATTAATAGTTTTTTGGCCACTTGGGGAACTGTGAAAAAAGTTATAAGCTCAGTTTTGACATATTACTACTGTATATCATTTTTTGATGAATGTGTGACAGTCATTTATTCATTTGAAGATGCAATTCTGGACACCAAAGTAATATTAGTCCAGTATTCATGCTTCTTTACTGGCTCCTGAGGGAAATATCTCTTTGGCTGCTAAATGCTCCACTATGTTCACCAGCTAGTCACAAATATTGATTATCTGCCATTTGATGTACACTGTAAAAAAAAAAAAAGTAAAAAAATGGTAAGAAGTCTGGCAGCAAAAGTTGCCAAACACTTATCGTCAAACAACAGTGAAAAACAGAAAGTTGCCTTAATTTTACATTCAGTAATAGGATGTGTACAATGTAATTTGATATTCAAGATCATTAAGAAATTGAACCATCCTGTAAAAAAATATTATAAAATATTCGCCCTTTACTTAGCTTAGCCTAGCTTTGCCCCATGTGATGTAAGAAGGGGCATCGAATCTGAATGGCTTGTTGGATCACATGAGTACAGAGCAAGCCAGCCCACAACAAACTGACTGGATGGTCTTATTCCACAGCTTGTGTGTTAGTAGGCACATCAGAGACCCAAATACACACACACACACACACATACACAAGCACTGAAAAAGTGAGTTTTTTATATGACCCCTTTAATATGTATTAAAGACACAGCAGGTTTCCATAATGTATGTTTTTACAAAACAAACTAAACTAAATTCATTCAACTCATGATTTAAAGTCAAAAGGACTCATGTATAAGTTCAGAAATGGTCTGAAAATGAAAACTAGAAGTTTAACTAATTAACTTGAAATTAATCAAGAATATCAGTTGATTCTACTAAATTCCTGTATGACATTTTTACAATGTAGAGGTCGTTTGTAGAAAACAGCTGCCTGCTACCACTGGAAACGATGTTGGTAAGAGCGCTGAACAGAAACAAGACATTTGTCGGCCATAAAACCAAAACAGTGAGCTGAAAGACACTAAAACACTCGATGGAGCTGAAACTAAGTGCAGAGTTGAGTTATAAATCTCTGTGGGTTTCATCTATATCCGCATTGGTGTCCCTATGACATCATAATTAATGTAGCTCACGGACCATCATCATGTTGTTGTGATGTCAGAGCTTTGCAATGGGAAAAAGATCCTTGCCTGCTCACATGTAAGTATTTTCTGATTCAAATCAATCTTAATTTGAATGGTCTGATACTGATTCATAAAATCCTGAAATTGATCTTTCAATATTTGCCTTTTCCCATTAATCTTTATTTAACAGTAATTTACCGCGTTGTTGATCCCACTGGAAGAGGAGGGGGGGTATTTAAACAACCCGGAAAAGAACACAGATGGCGTCGCCCTTTAATGTTGCGCAGATAATGGGATCAGCTGCAGGAAGCAGAAAATAAAGAGACACATGTTCCTTGAATGTACGACGGCATTTGTCTAACGTTACCTTAAAAATCTGGCACTGAAATAACATCACTTCCAGCTAAAAGTAATCCTTCAGAAATGTGAGCAATCTCTTTGTATCTGAGCGCTACTCGTTTTCGTTCAAACCTTGTTCAGTGTTTCCATCTACCACAAGCTGTACAGGGAGCGACACACATGGAGGAAAGTTGAGATTAGACCAGAATAGGGGAAAAGGGCAGTCTAGCCTGACCTGTTTGGATGGAACAAGGCGGGCAAACTGTGTTCAATTTCCCTTGACTTTCAAGATATGAGTTACTGCAGGTAACACATCGAACACTTACATCAATCACAAGTCTTCATGTTCTATCAATGCCATGCTTGAGTGTGTGTGTGTGTGCGCACGTGTGTGTTTGCCAACAGGCACGCGTGTGTATGTATGAACGTGTGCGGGCATTTGTTTCCTCTACAAGTTCCTCCACATTTGCTTGCTCTGATTAAACCGGCTGGAAAAGTCCGACTGTGTGTGCAAACACATTTGTTCTTTCTGTTAGCGGACTCACATGTGGTCCCTCTCACAGGCTGAGAATAGATTCATAGTCAGGTAACATCAGCATAAAAATGTTTTTTGAGCAGACAACAACCGCAGCCTTTATAACACAGCCTCTCTCTCTCTCTCTCTGCAGCCACATGTGTGATCTCTGCAGACTTCCAAACTCTCTGCTTGTCAAACATCACATCAGTGCCCTCGAATGTTAAACTGTCTACCTGCATCTGTACGCAGCGGTGCAGCGGATCGATACTGTCCGACAAAAGTTTCTGTCAACTTCCACAAATTGCATCAGTAATCAGATAACATGCATCCAGCACTTAATGTTAAAAGTTATCTGATTTTTGACAAAGGCACAGCTAATGCTGTTTCTCAAAGACGCTCAGGTGAAACTTGAACAATTTTTGGACTGATAAGAAAAAAATAAATCCATTTATTGATGTTTCAGGCTGGTATTTTTCATTCAGAGTGTTCTATTAATTATGCAGATACAATTTAAGGGGGAAGTTAATGGCCGCCTGGATTACGTTCCAGTTCATAATGGGTGATGGACGTTCAAAGTGCGGAGCTTCACTTCTTGTGGCTAAATTTACGGTTCCAAAAACTACTTTGCTTAATGTTAAAATGCACTCGTCTGGTCTCGTAGTTTGACTGTTTGACTTTTTTTGAATATTCCATCAAAACCACGTCTTTTCCTTAAACTTAACTGTGAGTGTTTTGAGTGCCTACATAATACCATAAAAAACATTAATCATGCTTCAGTTGCCACAAGCAGATATTGTGAGTGAAAAAAAAAAATTGCCAGAGAACATTTTGCAGATACAAAATAGTATAAACATTTCATAATTTTGCAGACATGCTGATAAAAACATAATTCAGACAGCGTTATGTTTCTTTTAAAAAAGCATTTACTGCTGCAAACTCTCTAAATGTCTCTGACTATTATTATTACTATTGAGGTTTATTGATTCTTTCCTCTAAGATCAACAGTCCTCAACCCGAAGCGATTAACTTTACAATGACATAAAACAGAGCGAAGCAACAAATCCTCACAAATTTGTACTAAACACAATTAATGCTTCTTCTTCTTCCCTCTAAACACAGTGTTTGAGCTGCACAGGCTTTCTCTTCCTAACTCTGTTATTTTTACACGCACATTTATCAGCTGCTCACCGTCCGTCCAGAAGGCTCCTCACAGAAGATTGCTCATCAGGCCTGCAGTCCCCCCCCCCCGCCCCCCCTGCTCTCGTCTCTCTGGTCACAATACAAGCCTTTGAACCGCTGACACTCGTATCACAACCCTAAACCAGTCAGCCAGGAGACGCCAGCTTTAACACCCACCTACAAATACCTGATATTGCTCTTCCTGCTGCCCTGACAGCGACTCTGCAGCTCCGCTCGCACCTTATTAACTGAGAGCAACATCCTCAAAGGAATCCCCCCGGGGGTCACAGACAGGGTTATTTACCACACCTGTCACCTGGCTCAAAGGCTTTTTATTGTCGCTGAAAACAACTTTGAACTGCCAGATGCAACAATAGAGCAGCGACATGCTTTCGCCAGGTATGGCCATGTTCCATTACACTGCTCAGCAAGCTTTTAATTATAGAAATGCATGTTGGAGGTAAACGAACAACACGTGAACGCCTATTTAAAAAAACAGGGAAAGTTGACACATCATCACTGCAAACACTGATAAACAAGTCGGTTTTTTAACAGGCCGCGTGCCAATTTGAGCTATAATTGTAACACACAACACATTGTTGATGCTGCGTTCCTGTCTGGAAGATTTCATCGTTGCTTCTGAGACTGTTGCTGTTTTGATAGTTTAACGTTTCTTCGGGGTTTTGCCCTAATTAGACCTCTGGTGTTACTTTCAAAACTTGCATCTTAAAAGCGCTTGATTGACGGATCTATTTATTGCTGAAATATGCTGCTAATTATTAACATTCAACCTGTTTTGACCCATTTTTTTGGGAGCAGCGTGTTACTTCAGACTTTTGAGGTGCTTTTCTATGAAGTGATTATCCCAAAAAAAAAGGCATTTAACAGCATGATGTAAAGTAAGACCAGGAAGTAGATTATGTTTTAAGACTGTACAAACAAAGCAGTTAAGCTTCAGTTAAACTTGATGTTTTCTTTTTTAAAACATTTGCAATCAAGTAGTCGAGGGGTCTCAGTTGCAACATGTAACATTTTTAACATTTTAATAAATATTGTTTCATAAAATTGCAGTGCAGTTGTTGTTTTTTGAACCTTTACACACTGTTCAGGTCAAATTTGATTTGTTTTTTGAGAGCTTAAAAAACACCCCCAACACCTTTCCTTTCCTTTTTTCTTTTGTTTTCTAAATGATATTATTATCACTGTAAAGGATGTTGTGTCTGTTTGGTTGAGCGTTTGTTTTGTTTATATGATGAATCGACTACTTTATTATTCATTCTTCTGTCTCCTCTTAATATTTAATGTCATCTTTGAACTTGTGTTTCTGTTCTTCAAGATGACAACAAGAATATCAAATATAAAAACGAAAAAAAAAATGAATTAGCTGAAAGACTTTATATTGTTATTTTGTTGCAGCTTTAATCATTTATATCTTAATTAAGAAAGACTTGGCTTGGTGTTGAGGACAGGGAAGTTGGAGAGTAGGAAGAGATGGACAATGCAACACGTAGTTGGTTTTGTTGAGATGAGATTTGCTTTATCTTCCATGGCATCATGTTAGCATCAGATATTTTCTATAACAAATCATACTGTTTGGCAGTGGAAGTGTTGAAATGTGACATCCCATACTGCCCTTTGTTTGGGAAAAACGCAGCTCCGGCTCTTGGAATTGCTCACCGAGGTCGGCATGACCATCTGCTCCGCTATGTCCTAAATATGTACATTTGCCAACTGAGCAGGACTGACACTCTCTGCCTCCTGGAAATATTCAGAAACTGCCTCCGCCCAGTCTATAACCGCTTGCCAGACATATTAACATCCTCATGCAAATACATTCTTTCTGCCAAGGAAGTTGATTCAGCTCAGGTTGTAGAGAACAGAGAGTACACACTCTGTAAAAAAAATAATAGCAACACACAAGATAAACAGCATCAGTATCATTAGATTTGGATTTATGTACATTACTCTCTCTTTAAAGCTGTTTTGCTTTTGGTTAGCAGCAGCAACATTAGGGGTCACATTAAAATTCATGTTGAATCTGTGCTTATCTTCTTTCTTTATCGCCCAAATCAGCATTATCTACAACTTTTTTTTTTTTAAAGGAGATACACTAATCTTGGCAAAGATGAAAGAGGTGATGATTAAGAGAATATGACAGATGCTCTGAGTCGTCTCCTTTCTTCTCGTGTCCTGATTGCTCTCAGGCGCAAGAGGAGTGGATCCATCCCTCCTTCAAACTCCTATCACCCTCCACATCTCTGCCTGTCTCCTTGATACGTCCTCCTGGACTCTATCTTATCCACTTCTGTACAAACCCTCAGACTTCAGACACTTTTATCTCCTCTCTCCTCTCTCCCCCGGCTCTATCTTTTTCCTGACTCCTCCAAGTTTAGCCCCCAAACAATACCCCCCCACCCCCACCCCAAAACAACCCGACAACCTTATGTTCTCCTTCCACTCCTCGGCTTGACCATGCTCTTTGTAGTTTTACTGACAGAAAATCGACACGAAGTAAGATCAGACGGAAGCGGAGGCCCTTTTGTGGCCGTGCAACTTTCATTTCGACGTCTACCGTTCATGTAAGGCCCCGTTAATCAACGTAAAGATGTTTTTCGTCTCACCGTCGGAAATTGATGTAAATGAAATGCCTGATTGTGACGTCTGCGTTCAGAACTGATAAAGGAAATTTTGGTTAAAGCCAAACAGCGCTTCGCTTCGATCGTCTTGCTCTAATACAAACCGGAAAACTTCCACTTTCTTTAATGTATCAAGACTCTGAAATATAACCAGAAAGATTTAAAGTCGAGGGCACAAGAACAACATCAGGATTAAGCTTCTATGAGTATTTCCTTCAAATTAAGGGCATCCTGAGGGAGCTTGGACTGGTGCTGTAAAGGTTAATACAAGTCAGAGGTCATTTGCATAGGTATGGTCACTGTTTCTACCAGTTATGATAGTGTTGCTCATCAAAAAAATAATCAAAACTTGCCCACATTGGTAGAAAGATGCTAACTCTGCCTCCCTGGACATCATGTGCCACGCCCTCTGTCTCCCTGGCCTGATGCAGCTCTCCCCGTAGCTCGTGATTGTGTAAGTGGATACAGGTGTGCTGGTTCAGGGTAGCGCCACACCAGCTGCAACCTCGTCATCTATAATCAAGCCTCTACAAATATTCACTCCACGGCTGCCAGATCACAGCTTCTGCATCAGTCAGTCTACGCTTCGAGCCATTTTTCATGCACTACCGTTTTATTGTTGTCTGGTTTTTTTTGTTTTGTTTTGTTTTTTTTCCCCTCTCGCTTAAACTCCTCGTCTCCTGTTCCCTGCAGTTCCATCTGCTCAGTCTCCAGCTCCTCGTCTCGTCTCATCTCGTCACAGCCCCGCTTCCCTCGCCCTGGACCCCGGCTCTTCCCAGCCTCCAAGCCCAATCATCAGCTCCAAGTTCCCCCCAGCTTCCAACCAAAGCTGGACTGCATTCCCTTTCCCCAGCCTTCAAAAATAAATACCTTGTTGCTATACCCTGTTCTCTCGCCTTGAGCGTCTGCATTTGGGGTTCACCTGCTCCGCCCCACGTAGCAGAAGAAGTCATAATGAGCAGTCAGACGATCGGACGGGTTGCACACAAACCCACAGATTAGCTGAACCTACTGAAAAGAGTAAATGAGTTATTACCCAAACTGTCTGGGATCATCCTCGATAGTTGACAGACCGACTTCCTGCTTCGACTTTGGACTCGCGGAAACTGTGCACACAAAGTTCCTGTGCAATGAGGGGTACTTACTGACATTTTTTTTAAAACATTTTTATAAATGTAAGAGTCATTCATTTCACGATTTCGAGCGCTGAATACCGAGAACAGCGAGGACCGCTGGCAACAGCTCCCAGACAACATTAGGTCTGTTCACTCTCCTCGACAAAAGACTCCAATTTCTCAGCAATCTGTCTACTTTTCTACATTTTGAGATAGGTACTGTGAAGGAGAGTTGTGGCAGAAAAGTAAAACTTTTCAGTGTGCTACGGTCTATTAGGGTGCATCAAGATTGAGTCTTGCGGACATAGAGCCCAGCGTACGTGAGACGTGGCAGGAAGTTGTCTGTATTATTGAGGGGAAGAAAGTTCTGACTTTCAAATTAGACGAAGGAATTTCATGATTACACTTTGTGGAGAAAATTGCTAATCAGTGCGCTGTTGTGTGTGTTTTTGATTGATGTGATTATTTTAGGATGTCAACGTTTGTCACTAGGAAATGGCATTTTGAAATCATTTTTGCTGCTATCATTCAAGGGACGTCGACGTGACGATGATGAGAATGTAACACAAATAAACACGTTTGATGGGCAACAGGATTGTTCAAAAAATGTATTTATGGAAAATATTTGTATTTGTTGGTATTCTTATGCCACAACAAGATGATACACAACAAGATATAACGCTAGTGTACTTGTTTGTACTGGTTTTCTGTCATTTATAATGTCAGGTGTCTATTTTAAACAAGGTTAAAGTTCAAAAACTTAAGTGAACATTTATAAAAATGCTCCCTGAAAGTCAATATCCAGAGATTCAGCCTGCCCTGAATGCTCCGTTTGCAAAGTTATCTCTATACTTCCCCATCGAACCGCCATCAGATTTTTTTCCCATAAATGGCTGTCTGTTCCGTTGTCTTTGTCGCTAAGGTTGTTTGTGTATTTTGGATTGGGTTTGGGCTTAAACATGTTCTGATGTACTTTATATTTCAAAGAGAACAGGAAAAGGAAGTGAAATCCTACTTTTTGTTTACCAGCAGAAGCTTCCTGAAGCTGGCCAATCAGAACAGAGTGTGGCTCATTGGGAGGCGGGGCTTTTAAAGAGACAGGAGCTAAAACAGCCTGTTTCAGACAGAGGCTGAACTGAGTGGCTGCATAAAGGGTCAGTTTAAGATAAATATGGTAAGTTTTTAACTGTAAATCAGTCAAATATGTTCTAGTGCAACCCTTGAATAAAAATATTGATCTGGAAATGTGAATGTTATGGTCCTCTTTAAACATTTTGTATTTGTATGATGGTTTCTTCGACAAATGTATGCTCCACATCCCTGAGGTGCAATTCAACCCGTGACCAGTAGGGGCAGTAATATCAGGATGTGAAGCAGCAGCAGACTCACAACAACAATGGAGGAAAGTTATGAAGAGAAACTACTAGACTATGTTGTTGCTGCTGCTGCTGCTGCTTTTTTTCTACAGTTATCTTTACACTAACAACATATTGACCTCCTCAAGTGTAGACATTATATTTATGTTGTGCAAAATTGGATGATCAGCAGCTAGATATTCTAGTGTCACAGGGCCGTGGATGAGTCAGCGCTTATCTGCATTTTTTAATTTAGTTTTTAATCCTCCAGTTGCAGACAAAGTACTCAGACAAGTATGTGAACAAAGTTGCTTGCATCACAGCTGCTTGTCTCTGCATATTTCTAATAATAAGCAAGTATAGAATAAACCATAGCCACTAAAAACTGTTTTTTTCAAGAGGTAAAAGGGTAGATTTTGGATATTAAGATGACTTTGGTGGAAGGTTATTGTAACTAGTGTCATATATTTAAGAATTGGCAGGAAAATTGTGAAGATGTAGTATAATGTGTTCGCTGTTTAGCTCACTGACTGCTCGGACTTTGTTAAATGTATAAGGAAAATACATTTTTCTTATTCTTATATCACAATAAAGGACAGAAAGATTCCCATGATATAGAGAGTAACAAATACCACACACATCAGCTGCAGGATGTACAGCTTGATTCTTCGGTCCACATCAGCGAAGGAGCAGTAAAAAAACCAGCAGTCTCTGTTCTCATCTGTCTGTCTTCATATTGCAGCAGTCAACATTCAGACTGTGTCAACCTTCGTCCTCTGATTGGCACCCACTCGACTGAGCCAACATCTGATTTCTGGCCTGTTATTGAAGATAAAAAGATATTACTTTCTTCTATGAAGCACAAGTACCGGCAATCACTGCAGTATATGTGTCATTAGCCCTCTAATGAATCAGGACATTGGCTGTGTGGAGTGAAAGCGGCAGCAATCGAGGCTCCAAAAGGAAATGCCCTGTCAAATTGACCTGGCTGCTGTAACATATCAGTATTTAACCTTCCTGCAGTCTGTTTTTAGACGGTGCCTGCACATCGTTTTTCACATGGTGCTGGTCTGGACATTAAATCCTCCCACTGCTGAGACCTTTCATCTATACTGCTGCGACGGGAGAGCTTATAAAAACATATGAAGACACACGCCGGACGTCTTTGCACTCGGTGAACCGTGTATCCATCTTGCGGCTAACATAGCTTACAGATCTGAATGAACTGCTTTCCATTAGGTTGCAAGTTTATGTAAAGGTACAAAAGTCTTAGTAGTTCAGAGAGAAGAGACAAATCCAGAGATGCACAGAGAGTGACATCTGTTGGATGGATGAAGAACTCCATGCATGACGTTCTCTTTCTATAGATGTAAGGGGTTGTTGAGATGGTGCAAACAGCAGCACTATGATATGATCTAACAACATAAAGAAGAGGAAAAAGGTGCAGCTTTTTTTATTTGGTGCTCTACAGAGAGAGACAACATAAAAGAAAACTGTAACCTGGCATGATTTTAAAAGTTAAATTTAGCAAAGACATGCATGTAAACAAAAAATCTGTCAAGCTAAATGCAGACGTCAGAAGCTTGATTCGTCCTCGCCTGTGTAAACAACACTACGCAGAAACAATCGCCTGTGTTCCAGCTTTTTTCTCCGAGTTGACTTCCTGTCAGGATGATTACACCATTTAAATGCAGATCTGTGTTATTTGACTTTCAGTAAGAAGCGATTACCTGCACGGGGGGGCGACACTCCTCTCTATTTAAATGAGGCTATCGCCTTCAAAATTTGTGTGTCATTCCACAGAGGAGATGAAAACGTTGAAAACAAGACTTTAATAACAGGTTTACAGGGACACAGTTGACAACCGAGGAAAAACTGTTGGGCATTGTAATGTGCTGTGTTGTAGACCTCTCTCTCCTGTTTTGATGACATCTGAAACAAATGAAATTTACACCAAAAGTACACGAACACCTGAACATTACACCCAAATGTGATTGTTGAACATGTAGATCCCAAACCATTAGTATTAATATTCTGCCTTCTACAAGATTTCCTGTTATAATATAATATAATATAATATAATATAATATAATATAATATAATATAATATAATATAATATAATATAATATAATATAATATAATATAATATAGTTTTAACTATTATGTGATTCTCTGTATTGCTGTTTTAATAAAAACTGTAGTTTTGCATCATTCTCAGTTTTTTCCCCGTTAGTGTTGAAGCCTTTTTCAATATATTTTTTTCTCGTCATTGTGTTTATATTTTGTTGACCCGTCTACCACACTGTCTCAGAGGGATAACACATTTGAAATTCTACATGTGCTACAAGGACATGGAGTCTAATAAACAACAAGTTTTGCAGTGGGTTTTTTTTGACAAGAGTTTTCTCAATGCTGTATTGAATCGCCAATGATTTGGAAAGATATTCTCGGCCGTGGAGTTAACCTAGTCTAGTTTATACCTGCATCGTCCCCTCTTCTCTCTTTATATTTACAACGGGGGTCAAAATCAGTTTTGGCAATTAGCAATTTTGCATTAACGGACGGGTTTACGATTTTTCAAAGTCAAGGCTGTAATCATTCTTCCTGTTCATACTGGGTTTTTTGAAAAGATCCCCTTCAAAATGTGCTTTCAATGTAAGTGACAGAGGACAAAATCCACAAAGCGTGTCCACAAGGTCGTTTTGTGCAAAAATGCATTTTTTAAAAGTTTATCTGAGGCTTATATGAGGCTTCGGATACATTTTTAAATACATTTTTTGCACAAAAAGAGGATTGTGGAGAGCTGATTATGGCGAGAAAAACCTACTTCAGTGTTAATTTGGGCACCTGACTGAGTGTTTTAAGACAATAACACAAAAAATTATTAACCCGTCCTTTAATCTGCAATGCAATGATCACCCATCCATCCATATATTGTCTATATACTTGACTTTAAACAAAAATATCAACACTTTAGTCCTTTTTTTCCGTAGGTTTGGTCCAGTTTGCATTCAGCTGGAGTTGCAGATGTTGGATGTTTCAACCACCTCTACATATATAAATACTTTCAGCTGTCTGTTTCCACTGTTCTGCTCACCTGCTGTTCAGTAGATGTATGAATGAACCTTTAAACACTGACTCTTCAGACTAATCTGGCTACACCATCTCACTTGGCTCATTGCAGCTGGTAGTTTATTGTGGTAAGATCAGCCTTGCACCAATTTGTACCCTATTTATGTGTTTATTTTCCTCATTAACTTAAAAAAAAATGTGGATGTACAGTCCGTTTTTTCACTGAGCTGCTCCACAACCTTTCTTACGTATCACCTGGCAACTGCAGAAGTACCACCTGGAGAGCCTCGTTGAGAATCACCGCTGTGCGAGAAGTTTAGAGCCGACCATACACTAGGTGAGAGGCGTAGTGCACCCTGGGTAGGCCATCAGTCAATCACAGGGGCCGACACTTACAGACAGACTACCGTTCACAGCTAAAGCCAATTTACAGCCTTCAATTCACCTAACCGCATGTCTTTGAACTGTGGAAGAAAGCATAAGTCGCCCAGAGGAGGAAACTCACACAGACACACTGAGAACTTGCATGAAAAAAAAAAAAAAAAAAAAAAAGCCGGCTGACAGTCGTAACCAGAACAACTGTGCAGTGATTACCAGCGTGCCATGTTTCATGAAGTGAAATAATGCGCCGCGTCTACTTCCTGTCTCCTCTGCTTCCTCGCGCCATCATTCTGTTGGCGTCGCTACCCCTAACCGCTCTCCACATTTCACACTAAGACGATTTTTTTTTTTTTTTTTAAAAGGCGTATAGTTAACGGAGAGCTTTGGTGTGACATTTTCCAAAGAAAGCGAAGTGTTACAGCTCCTTATTCTCCTCACTATGTACCGACATTTGATCCTGTAGTAATAAAATCTGACACTCCAGAGGCAGTTTTGTTCCAATAAGACCAACTTATCACCTGTGTGTTTGGTATTAAAGGGATATTCTGTGTGTGTGCTTGTAACTTAAGGGGCCCTTGTTATATTTCTGTTTTAAGGTATGTTTTAAAACGTTGTTTTTTTAATATGTGATTTAATCTTGAGTCAGTATTCTTCTACACACATCTGTCTTTAACACAAATTAGTTTGAATCTATACACGGTTCTCTTAATTCCTCCTACAAAGTTTGTTTTTATCTTCAACGTTGTGTCCTGGTTTGAATATCTGACTGTCAAAAACAAAGCCAGAACAGTCCAACTTGGCAGCGTGATATCAGGCGGTAAACAACACTCGTTAGCCTGTCACCATGACAAAATCTTGGCGGATTCATGCCGTCCCCCTGAATCAGCTCCTGCCTTCAGGGAGACGCTACAGAGTCCCCTGTGCAAAGAAAAAATATCTATAAAAAAATCATTCATCCCACTTGCCGTACATCAGTTAAACCGATAATTAAAGGACATGCCAATATTGTTCTGACTCTCGTGTATCTGGCACTTTACTTCTTACATTGGGATATAAATTATTTGATTTGTTTTAGTAACTAGACTGTGTTTAGTCCCTCTTCTCTCACTTGAAGTCTTTGATAGTTTTAGTTTTTATTGAGCTCATTTGTTGTAAATTTATGTTTTATTACAGAAAACTGAGGGCGAGGTGGTATTATTACATCACTGGAGGTACTGTAAGGCTGCAAACAACAATTATATTATCATCAATAGACCTGATCATTATCATACATTGATAATTAATTTAACCTGGGGACTGTTCAGTATATAAAATTTCACAAAATAGTGAAATGTGCTGATACTTATTCCCTGGAGCCCAAGTTCACATATTCAGAAGACTTTTTTTGTCTTTTGTCTGGCAAACAGTGAAAAACCCAAAGATGTTGAGTTTATTATCATAATAAAACACTTAGAAACTCGCAAATATTCACATTTAAGAGGCCGGTGCCACTGAATTTGGGGTATTTTTTGTTATAAAATGACTTAAATGAAGAATCAGTTGGTTAAAATTGTTGCCAATGAATTTTCTGTCAACTACCAGCTAATTGTTTAATCATCTAATCAGAGTAATATGACACAGTGGGGGTCAATGGGGGCCCAAGAACAGATTTTAACCCCTGGGGCCTCTAGGAGGTGAATCCAGCCATGTTTAGGACTGCTGATTAAACCACTTTACATCTGTAGTTGAAGTATTTGGGCCACTCTGCATCATCTTCTTACCAGAATCATCATCATCATATAGCAAGCTTGAAATGAACTGAACTGATGTTTTCTATTTAATGTCACTGACTGACTCATTTCTTGAGATGTTGCGGCGGTGTCCCACATGATAGGATCGCTGCTCTTCAGCAGCACTCTCTCTCGCATCGGTCTCACCTCTTTAGAGCTCCAGCTCTGGCAGAAAGGTGGCAGCAGGGGTCAAAATTGCCCCGCAGGCTCCAGCGGTAAGAGCTCTTCAACAAGTCCTCTAATCATCACTCTCACTATCTCATGTGCTGACAGCTGAGGCGCTGGCAGTTCCTCCTCTTCAGGCACTCGGCGCTTTTTTTCGACTCTTCTATGCAAGAGGACTCAACTGTCCAGCAGACAGCAGAAGTTCAGGGGAAGGAAAAAGGGAATGCGACGTAAAAATGGCCTCCAGCAAGACGCTGTCCAGATCACCCAGAAGACTGGTGTTCATTCTTGCCTACAGGTAAGTCTTCAGTCAGAAGGCTAAATGTTTTTGATTTGAAAATATTAAGATATGATTGGAATTTTAAATGAAGACAGCAAAGTAATGTATCTGAGAAATGATGCTTTGGAATTGAAGTTGCTTTGCATCATCTTAAACACTGAATTCACTGTTTCCATAAGTGATATACTAGCTGAGGTTTTAATGTGTGTCAGCTTCAGTCCACCGTCTCCATCCCTCATTTATGTATTTCTGAGCTTATAAAAATATCACGTCTACACCTGCTCTGTTTATTCTGCTTTTAAAAAATGATCTTGATAGCAATCATGCACCATACAGTTTTATCATCGCTGATATCAACTCAAACAAATAAATATTCTGACTGTTGCCTGAATAAAAGTAACAGACTTAGCCACCATGATGTCACCCATTGGTTTGAGGACTCATGTTTTGAACATAAGATGTATAAAGAAAACTTTATTTCTCTTTTATACATCATGCTGTATTAAAGGAGACTTGAAACTAGTGGTTGAGACCATAAACTCATTAGGAAAGTGTTTAATAAGTGAGAAGTAGAGTCATTTCCTCATAGACTTCCATACAAACAGGAGCCGGTGGAGTCGCCCCCTGCTGGCCGTTAGAGAGAAAGCAGGTTTAACTCACTTCTCCATCGGCTTCATGTTTCAGACCCAAAACTACCTG
This sequence comes from Euthynnus affinis, assembly GCA_029490765.1. Taxonomy (NCBI): domain Eukaryota; kingdom Metazoa; phylum Chordata; class Actinopteri; order Scombriformes; family Scombridae; genus Euthynnus; species Euthynnus affinis. The sequence goes on from CM055850.1 coordinate 28,043,477, forward strand.
CTTGATTCTTACTGCCTAAGATTTGTGCAACAAAAACTACCGGCAACTATTAACCATCAATCATTTTAATAGCTTTAATAGTTAATAAGCAATTTAATTAACAGAAAATTAAAAGGGAACTCCAATTTTGTAAAGGAAAAAAAAACTACAACTGTAAAAAACATCAAATATTACAGGAGATAAAACTAAGCAGTAAATTCACTAATAAACTGGTGTCTAGTTAAACATTTTTTGGACTCATAACCTCAGTTCTTTTTAAATCCCTGCTTTGGCCTCCATAACAGATTAACCTTTTAAACTATTTATCAAGACAAAAAGATTAAAGAATTTCTAGTATTTGCTTGTTTGGCTTTTTTTTTAATATGCACATACACAGTAAAATGATTTAATCACTTCATTAACCTGAGATGGATATTTTAAAACAGAAATAATACATTTATAAAATGATCCCTGGAAGCAACCTTATTAAAAAAAAAGCATCAACATGAAGATTTAACAGAAATTCAAGGACGTAATAAAGATGACGACAGCACTTAGAAACAAATTTGAGCCTTTATTGGAATGTTGCAAGGCATTAAATACACAAATCCCATCTCTTTTTTTTTCATAATTTGGTATTTAATAATAAAAAAACTTCTAGTCTAACAATACTGGTCTGACAGTCGTTCTTATTCAGTTTCATCTTTACACCCTCAGTAAATCCTCTTTCACTTTTCTTTCACTGCATGGCAGAGGTGGAAACCTGACACTGAAGTGTGAATGAATGCATGAAGAATTAAAGGGCAGACAGCGATGACTTGCGGGGAATAATGTAACACCTACTCGAATTCAGGAACGTACGGCGGATCAAAGCTGCATCACGGGTTAAAACAGTCACTTTCTCTCTCAAACTGGTATCCATGACTTTTATCTCTCTTTTCTTTCTTTTTTTTTTTTTTATTTGTTTTTTTTTATTTTTTACCCCTGATTTCCAAAGTTTTACATATAAAAACTTTTGTATGAAATATAAACAAGCTCTAACCATGATACACAGACGTGTGCATTTGAAGCTGAGGAAGAAGAAAGAAGAAAAAAAAAAAAAAGCAAGAAAATAAAAGAAGACAGTAATAATATGTTCTAAATGTGTCAATGATGATGTCATCACATGATGTTTAATAAACATAAATAATATGTTCTGGTGTCATGAGATTACTATTGATGCTTTTTTTTCCTCTATTATTTAGGCCTCCACCAACACGCCACCTATTATTATAATCATCATCATCATCATCTTTATCATCATCATCATCACTCACTGCATGTCGCTCAACAGATCCAGAAAATATTGTTAAAATCGTTTTGGCTTTCAAACCATTTTTTTCCCTCATTTTGAAAAGAAAGAAAGAAAAAGAAACAAAAAAAAAAAAGGAACATTTGCCAAAAAAAAAAAAAAAAAAAAAATCCAGCCCTTCTGTGTTTGGTCTGGTCTCTCTCTCTTTTTTTTTTTTTTTTTTTTTTGTTCCTTTTTTATATTCTGGATCACCTTCTCGTCCCGCACATCTGTAGCTGAACGAGTAATCAAAAAGCACAGAAGCACCACCAGCCCTCCCCACATCCAGAGCCTGTCCTTTGCACAGCCGCCCCCCCCTCTTCCTCCTCTTCCTCCTCTTCCTCCTCCTCCCCACCCTCTCCAAACCCTCCCCCATTTAGACTTCAGAGGTCCAAAGTTAAGACATGACTCCAAACACGGGGTTGTGGCGACAGATGCTCGGCCCGATCTCTTCGTAGTCCTTTTTGGTGTGGCAGACCTGGTAGAACTCGGGCTGTGGAGACACGAAGAACGAAGGTGAAGAAAACAGAAAGCTTCAAGTGACACAAAGAATAATAAAACACATTAAAAAAAACAAAACATATATTTGCATATCTTTGTTTAGACTTGATGGTTATTTTGTTCATTTTAAACAAACAGCTGTTTCTGCTGCTGCTTGCTTGAAAGTCCAACTGAAAGGAAAAAACAGTCCCCAAAAGGGAGAAATTCATGTTTTCAGTGTTTTAATTGTTACTCTACTTAAAGAGAGCACATCTTACCACATAACCATCAAATTGTTTCATTTTAAACTGTGTTTGAATAAAGTAGACATCAGCGCCGTGACTCATTCATTTCAATGAGACGACATACATCGGCGGTCTCACCACAGAGGGCTCAATACTGGGTCATAATATAGATCATATTTATATTTTTAAACACACAGTTTGAACAGCCACACTAAAAAAAAAAAAGAGACAAAAACTTGAACAACCCAGATGTGAGCTGTTAATTTAATGTTTCCTGTCGTCCTGCAGCGCAACTTGAACGAGCGTTCAAACAAAAACGTCCACCAGGAGACGAGCGCACGGCTGAGGAAGGTTAGATAACTAAGAACAGTTTACAGAAATTGTCAGCTTTAGTTCAGTTAAGATGTTAAGTGGTGTGTTCTTTATCCTTTCAGTACATCTGCTAATAAAACACCGTCTTCGTCCTGTAAGCCAGCGAGAGTTTGTTTTTATTTATTATTGCAAGCAGACGGGAACGTTTCTGATGCATCTTCACACCTTTTATTTCCTTTCAATAAAACAGAAGAATCTGAATTTTACTTCAGTCGGAGTTTAAATAACTGAACTTCAGTGATAACACAAAGTTTGTATGTTCATTTGTATGAAAATGTCACGTATGATTACTTCAGTTTCTTTAATATTTTATAATATCAGCAGCATAAAAACATTCATATTATAACGAGGAAGTGGATTTCTGTAAAGAATAGAAACAGGAAGTCTATTTTAACGGAGGACCCTGAGCAGTTATGTATATCAGGGAACAATTCAATTAAATTTAACATTAATTAGCATTTTTGTGAATTTGGCCTTTGATTAAATTCTTATAAAATTTTCAGATTTGCTCAGACAATTAATTCATCTAAAAAGGGAAACAAAGAATAACGAAATGTCACAATCAGTTTAAGATAAATTACCAAAAAAACCAAACAAAATACTGCATGCTCTTTAATGTCACACATAATAAAAGCCATCATGTCACATATTGTAATGTGGGTGCACGTTTGCAATACTTACAGTTGATGCTAACATTGATCCACCGAACCAGACTGCGTATCTCTGCATATGATGAGTGATAACTTGGACATCGATTGGTTTGGGCTGAAGAGAGAAATGTTAAGACATCAGTTACACTCGGTTAACATTATGGGATGGACGAGGCAGAATGAAGCGGCTTATTTATAATTTTAGTATCACATATCAACATTCGTTTTATACAGTGGAGCAAAATCTGTCTGCACAATACAAAACTCTTTTATTTCAGCTTTTATTTTTACACATTTTCTCATGTTTTATGATACACCAAAGTGTTTTTTTTTGAAAATCTAATGACTTCATGATTTGTCTCTTTTATTTTGCCGTCCTTGTGAAGCTCTTTTATAACCGAAAAAGTGCTCCATAAAAAGTCTTTTAGTTTGAACAAACAAAAAAATATCACAGCTCGTCTCCACTGAAACCACTCAAAACCATTTACTAGGAGTCTGTTAAAACATTTCAAATATCGTCCATTAAGCTTTAGAACAGCTGATGTCCACACGTCTGAATCCCTGACATTAGTCTTCACTGATGTTTGGGACATTTTGGGACGTATATATGTACAGTAAACCACAGATCTGCATGTTTTCTCTTTACGTTCTGAGCTGTGCTCTTATGATTAGCTGCTGTTCACTATCTGCTTCCTCTTGGAGGTTTCTACTGAGCTCCAGGCTGGATGACATTTAACACATCATCCAAATGAATCAGGAGAAAAAGGAGGCGTTATGTGTGTGTGTGTGTGTGTGTGCGTGTGTGTGTGCTTCCTACAGCTTCCCTGAAGGTGAGATATTACAAATGTAGATTTTAAACACCCGAGTGGGTTTCTCTTTCTACATTCAGTACACATCTGTTTCAACATTCATAGCGGGGAAGGACACTAACTTTAAAAGAGATTTGTTTAACTCCTCACATGGTAATTGTGTTTTGTCGAGCGGTATTGATCTTTTGTTGTGTTTAAGTTACTGTTTAGTCTCACCTTGAGCTTTCCTCCGCTCAGCTCCTCACTCATCTTCAGTCGGGCATCAACCGTCCTCTTCAAGTCTCTCTGCAGACGGCGACCAAAGTCCCTGAACATGGTGGAGCCTCCTGACAAAACAATGTTCTGTGGATCGAGCAGAAAAGGGATTGAAGATTAAATTTTTTTTTAAAAAAAAGCTCTTTACACTTGTCAGAAGGAGCTGGCTGCTGCTCGCCGGCCAGCTGGGAAATACAACTTAATAATCACAGTGACATTCAAACAAAACAAGTCTCAAGGTTCAGACACAAAGTCTTTAACACAACAAAACAGCGCAAATTAATTTGAATAAAAAGGGAAAATATAAAGTCTTAGAAATTAACTAAAACTGACTGCAGCTGTCTGTAACACTGACAGCTCTGAATCTTATCAGACGAGCCATGAACGCTGCAGCTCAATCTTTCAGAAGTGGCCGTCGACAAACGAAGCAACCGCGTCATGGTCGGAGATGTCGGCTTACCTTATAGAGAGGACGCCTGACGTCGATAGGGCAGTTCTGGATGACCTCGTCCACGACCTCGGAGATGGGCTGGGTGAAGTCCGGGTTGGCAAACTGGGATCGGAAGTAAACGGAGAAGACGTGTCACTCTGTGCTGCGTGTGTAATCAAGTCGTCTCAATGCATTTAATTCTCATTAGAATCATTTTAAAGAGGACATCATGCATATTTTCAGCCTTATATTTATATTCTGGGGCTCTATTTGTATATTTTTGCATGATTTACAGTTTTAAAAACTCCTTATTTATCTTCTACTGGCTCTTTATGCAGCCTCTCAGTTCAGCCTCTGTCTCAAACAGGCTGTTTCAGCTCCTGTCTCTTTAAGGCCCCGCCCTCCTGATGAGCCCGCTCTGTTTTATCTTCCTGTTCTTTACTCAAAATATAAACAAATCCATCTGAAATATGTTAGCGGTCAACACGAACAACTCATGGAACAACGTTAGCAACAAAGGCTGCAGAAGAGACGGCCGTTTGTGGGCATGTGCGAACAATCTGATGTCATAAAGAGGAGGAGGTAGGCCGAAGCCCTGAGTTTTGACTTGAAGGCAGCATTTTTACATGCATTCACCTCAAATTTTGGAACTTGAAATGACATCCGACATCATAACAGCATAAAAATAACAGAAAATAATAAATGATCACAAAATCCCCTTTTAAACACTTTTGATTATTTTTTTTACGAGTGGAATCTGGACCGCTGACGTCTCGTGTGCGGGGGAACGATAAACAAAACTGGCTGGGAGAGACGAACAAACAGTGACAGCTGAGCAAAAAAGCTGAGATGTGCCATGAGTGGGTGAGAATTATTTTATAATTCAGTTCATCAGGTTTCCAGTGCAGAGTTCACTTCGCTCTCACAAAGATCCCTCCAGAGTTTACAGTCCTTGATGCTCCTGTCTGTTTTTTTTTTCCCCTCAATGTTTTCTCCCTCCTACTCAAACTGCAGCAGAAATCAAACTGCTTTTCTTTGTGTGTCTGTTTCAGTTCTGTTACAGTCACATGCAATATTTAATAATCATTAAAAATGTACTCCTTTTCTAACTGTCGAGACTATAAAAAAAAAAAAAAATCTGTGTGAGGTTTCGGTTATTATCTTCAGGTCTAACCTCGGGGTGGAAGAAGATCTCAGGCCCCAGGAAGCGCTCGTAGCCCACGTCGATGGTGAACTCCTTCTTGCTGATGGCGTTGATGCCGGTGTACTGCTTGATCCACTTGGAGCCGTCTGTGTCGTACTTGTTGAACTCTTTGACTAGATCCGGGCACACGTAGCTGAACCGCTCCTGTAGAGAGAGAATCAGGGTGAAAAACAGCCTAATCACAGGACAAGAGAAAAACTTACAATGCAGTTAGTGACTCTTTTTTATCTCCGTCAGTCAATTTATTCTATTTGGGAAGTTATAAAAAACACATTTAATTTAAAAATCCAATGCAGGAGTTCGGACCGTAATTGATTTTCCTTCTATAACAGTGACTATAAATGAGCAGAGCATGCAGTAGAGTGTATCCAATGGCTTTGATCTGCAGGATGCGTGGTCTGTTCTGCGAGCCGGGCCGCAGCGGGATTAACATTTTCAGTTCAGTCATGAGCCCCCCCCCACCCTCCCACACACACCCCTAATGCTTATAACTTCAATTCACATTAACTTGTTGTTTATATGTCTCGGGGTAATGAGGAATGGTCCTTGACCATCGAGAACAACGTGTAAGAAAAACAAGCTATTTAATAAACATGGAGGACTTGTGGGGAATCGAGCTGAATCAATAAAATGTGGTGATTGACAGAAGGAGTAACAACATTGTCTATTTGTCACCTTGGAAGTTTCAGTGATGCACAGATGAAGACACAAAGCTTAAAGCTCCTCCACTTTCAATTCTGTGCATATTGTTATGTTCTGCTGAAATATTTGTCTACAGCTTCGGTTGATCTCAGTTTGGGGAAATGATCAGGAAGTAAATAAACTTGATTTTTGAAGGACAGCAGCTGCATGTAACTGGCGGACTGATACTGCCACCTGCTGTCCTCACAAAGACAAACAAAAACCACAGAAATGACTCACTTCACCGTCATCTGGGGAGGAAAAAAAAAAAACCTGACGTACCCATTTACTAGAATAATTTCGCTAACTCCTTCCTCAATTATTCAAATTTCACTCCACGGCCTCTGACGTCCGGCGGGCGGCGTTCGCTAAAAGCCGACGGTAACGAGACAGGAAAAGGGTGGGACTGATTAAAAAGGGTTGTGATGAGATTCGCATTGAGCCAGCCGCTGATACGAATCTCATCACAGTTTTAAAAACGGATCTTAATAGACCTAATGTGTTTAATGAAGGCAGCAGGATATGAGGCCTCGTCGGTCAGCTGGAGAGCATGAAAAGACTCTCAACAGGTGCTGAAGTTTAATACGAAGCTTCAGCCAACAGCCCAGATTAAAACACTGGAAACAGGAGAGGAAATAGCTACTCTAACATGTCATATCTTGTTTGTTTAATCTGTCCGAGCAACAAAAAGCAAACACATTGTGATCCTCAGATTAGAAAGTTTGACATTGTGTCCCACAGACGACACATGGAAACCAAATTTAAGCGTTAATATCTTACTTACTATGTAACTTTTATCCTCTTTTATTCCCAAATCTCCAATTGTAGAAGTCAGAAGAGGGAATCCAGAGGAGGAAAAAGAAGAAGTGGCTGATGGGAAATGTAGTTGAGGACCTACCTTGACTGCCTTGGCGGTCTCCAGCGACTGCTCCGGCGGGATGCCCACCTCCCTCTCCCTCAGGAGCTGCTGGGTGAAGTAGGTTATGTCTCGTCCTGCGATGGGGATGTGCTTTATACAGCTGCCGATAACATAACCTTCAGCCTGAGACGGACAGGAAGAGAGAGAGAGGGAGAGAGAGAGAGAGAGAGAGAGAGGGGTGATGTCATATAACGAGCCACTTAATGAGGAAGTTTGTAAGAAACACAAAGAGCCTGTTGTTGTAGCTTGATTTTCTTCATCAGATTATTGCAGTGTGAGGCTCTCTAACATGTCCACTGTGTGTTGTGTTTGGCTCTCTTTTTTTTTGTGCATATTCAGCAGTGGCCACAGACATGCTGATTCAGTCACTCAGCATCTAAATGTATCCTGCAAGCACATTTCCTCAAGCTGAGTAATTCCTTCCAGCCCCTGAAAAACACTGTGGCCTACTTTAAAACAGATCAACACGATCCTGTTACTGAACCAGTAAACAGGTGGAAATCTTCTTAAAAAAAAAAAAAAAAAAAAGGGGGGGGGGGAAATTCCTTCTTTTGCAACACGCTGCACTGCAGGAAAAAGCAATAAAAAAAAAAAAGCTGAATATTCAGACCACACCTAAATTTAAAATGCTTTAAAAGATGCCTCGTCATATAACACTGTTTTTTTTCCCTGACTATTAACCACAGCGCATCAAGTAAAAAAGCAGCACAATAAGTTTGTGGAACATTAAAAAATTACACCCATATGTGATTCTTTTTGAAAATGTTAAAACCTTCTTCTTCTTCAAGATGTTTTATAACCCGGGCTGCAGAGATTCGCTCTTCACTCAGCCTCAGGAGCGTCAGTGAGGTCGGCAGCTGATAAGGTCTGGCTTTGGTCAGTCAAAGTTCTTCCACACCAAACTGAGCAAACCTTTTTTTTTATTATTATTTTATGAACCTGGCTCTGTGCACAGGAGCGTTTCATGTTGATGAAAGCTGGAAGCTTCCCATTGTCTAAAAACATCAACAGTCTGCATACTTTTGGCCGTATAGTTTATAAAAGACTTCCTAACACACTTGTCTTTCCTTAAGTGTAAGCTGTCCAAGTTTTTATAAAGATATATTGAGATAAATGTGCTGAAACTTTAAAAAGATAACACCGTCTCTGACTGACTCTTTAGCTCAACTCCTGTGTGGTTAATATTTACACAGCAGTCAAGAACGAGGAAGTGTGTGTGTGTGCGTAGGAGAGAGAGAGGGTGACTGATTAGTTGTTAGTTGTTCTTGGCAAGTGTCTGTGTGTGTGTAAAACTCACCACGGGGATGACGTGGGTGACACCGTCTCCGCTGTCGATGACGGTGCCCGTCAGCGTCCTCTCGCCCACCTGTCTGGACGTCCAGGAGGCGGCTAGAGCGAGCACAGCCTGATGCACACACAAACACACAAACATGGGTAAATATGACACTGATCCAACTGCACGCTGTGTTCACATGTAGGTTTATTCTCCACGACTTCACTACAGTCTCTAAACCAGAGATCCGAGCGTGTGATCCTGACCTGCACGGCGATGTACAGCCCCGGTACGTTGAAGGACTCGAACATGATCTCGGCTGTGTACTCTCGGTTTTCTGGTGTGTTCAGAGGCGGCTCCGTCTGCGAGCAGAGGATAAAGAGCACATACACACAGTACAGTTGTTATGTGACAGACATATTCAGACACTAAGTCATAAATACACAGAAGGCTGTTTTATTAAAAAAGAAGTTTGTTGTTTGGCTGCAACATTTTGTTTTCTGGCCCATCGTCCAAAATGTTAATTTCACAGTGAGTTGGAGAGAGCAGAGGACTGAAAATGTTCCTCCAGAGCACTAATCAGTTTTTCTTTTTTTAAAGAGTCTTACCAGGAGGAAGTAGTGGTCCTCAGGCTCAGCTCTCAGGTACTTGAAGATGATCTGCTCCATGAAGCGCTCCATTAGGTCCCAGTCCTCCACAATCCCGTGACGGATTGGCCACTGTGGGCATTAAAAAAAAAAAAAAAAAGGTTCAGTTAATTAGAAGAGCATGTGAGATACTGTGACAACTGCAGAGAGATGTTCGATCTGTCTGTGAGCCTGTCAAGTTTACCTTTAAATGACTCAAACTGAAGATCATTTTTGTGTTTTTGGATGGTGTGATATGACAACACGGGGCAGGTTCTTTTGCAAAGTCTGCTATCTAATGATGTCATGTATTGTTATGTTGTTATGAGTCAGCAGGTGCAGCAGATCCACCACACCCGAGGATGAAGGTAGATCAGTGAACAGCTCGGAGCTTTTTCAGATGGTAGTTTGGGACTTGGACCAAATTCTCTGGATCATTTAAAAAAAAAAAATGTATAAAACAGGAAGTAATATATAAATGAACTTCCCTTTTACTGGAGACATCATCATTTTTCTGTTTTTTTTTTTTCTTGTTTAACCACCATCCACAATCTGTTTTCCAGTTTAAGTAGCTCAATTACCTCATTTCCTTCATGCATTGCATTGTGGGAGAATATTGTCTATAAACAGCACTGGTCCACTGAAAAAAATCAAGCATTTATCAGTCTAAATCCTGTCTGTTCTGAGTCTACTTCAGTGTAAACACACACATCTGTTCATACGTCAAACTCTGCTTAGAAGTGGGACACAGTCCTGGTGATGTGTGTGTGCTGGTTAACTGGCTTACTGGGACTCTTAAATAGAGCAGAGCCATCGTTAAAAAAGGTGCAGTATGTGTCAGTCAGCTCCACTAGATGTCAGCAAACAGCTGTTTGCTATGTGAAGATATATGAGGGTAATAAAGCAGGAATGTAAGAGGAAAAGTTTGATTCCTTCACAAATATTATGATTCCTTTTGGCCTCTGTGTGTGTGTGTGTGTGTGTGTGTGTGTGTGTGTGTGTGTGTGTGTGTGTGTGTGTGTCAAATACAGTGAGCCAACAGTACCAGGATGTTACTACATCCGCTATCATTTCACAGAGTGTGAGCCAGCATGCTTTTCTGGATATTATGACCCACAATCCTCTGCGCAGCGGAAGGTACGCACAGATCAATGACGGCACGTCGACGGGGCGACGATAGAAGCAGCAATGACAGATGAAGATGAACGTCTCAGATGAATGCAACAGTACGTACTAACAGTAGAAGTATGTGATTCAGACGGACGGACGGCAGCACCAACGTCTTCACCAGCACGGAGGCTGGATGACTCGCCCTCCCTTCTTCTAGTCCGCCATCTCTCTCTCTCTTTTAATTAATATACAATAAGTGTCTCAATGTTTAATGAGATATTATGGAAATCCAATTAATATATATTACACATATTATTGCATCTGATTTATTTGGTGTGTTATTTAGCTGTTTGATTGCTAGGTGATGCTTTTCTTAATAGATTTAATTACAGATTAGGACATTAAGGTTTATTCAGTTAAATCAGTATTACAGTTTCTCACTGGTTGTCATGACGTGTCGCCATCGACGACAGAACGACTGAGCGTTCAGTTTGCAACTGAAGAAATTTGAAAATGATTTCCCTTTAAATCTGGACGCCAGTTTCCACATGATAGAATTCATTAGTAATCAATGAGTGGTCCTGTTCCTTTAAAAACACGCACGCCTCCTACACTGTAAAAACTTTTACAACTCTGTCAGCCGGCTGCTGCTCTCTTCTTCTTCTTCTACTTCTACTTGCTTGTGGTGTCTTCTGTGATTCTTTTTTCCGCCCAGTCTTGCCAGCCGTTGATGGCCCACGCTGCGTTTCGGGCGTTGTCCTTTTTTTATTTTTATTTTCCATGACTGAGAGCTGAGAGCTCCAGAAAGATATTTAACTAAGAAGTAAAAGACTCCAGAGACACAAACTGAACCACACTGTTTTCCATTTCAATACATATTATTTTCATAATCTCCTATTTTTATCTTGTAGTTAAGACTTTTCTGATTAGTCTACAACTCCATGCGTGCAGCAACTCTGCAGCCTGAGACTGAAAGCAGCGAGACTGGGACGCCTCCAGGCTCTGTGTGTGTGTGTGTGTGTGTGTGTGTGTGTGTGTGTGTGTGTGTGTGTGTGTGTGTGTGTGTGTGTGTGTGTCCACCACGCAGCCTCAGATAGTCTGAGACTGGATTCACTCTCCTGAATAAGTGCTGAAACCAGAGAGCTTCACTCATCTGGCTTTTCCTTCCTGGGAAGCTCCTCCTCCTCCATCATCATCATCATCAGCGCTTCATCACCATGGAAACAACAATAAAACCATCTACAATGGTCCTGTGTCTCAGTTGATGCAAGATGCTTTTCAAAAATGTAACTTTTATTGGCTGCAGTTAGACTCCCTCACTGTGTTTTTGACTCAGTTTCAGTAACATTCATTCATTCTGTCGGCAGTAACTTGATTTAATTTACCCGTTCATTCATTCATTTGAATTATATATATGTATATAAGCTTAGTGTTTCTCATTCATCTCTGTTCCTTGGTGGTTAAATAAATATTTAGATTTATATTCCTTATATTCATCTTGTTCCTGTCTATCAGAGATGGAGCTCACTGTATTCAGATATAAAACTGATTCATTTGATTTAATCATTTTCCTCCTAATTAATTGATTATTAATAGAGTTGGTGCCCTTATTAACTTAAGAAGTGTATAATAACATTTTGAAGAGTGGTGTTATTCCCACAGCTGCAGGAATAATCATCTCTAAAGAGAGCGATGTCATTGTTCATAATTCCTCATCAGTTCATCGCCACGTTGTGTCCGTCTGTGTCAAAGCTTTCTCTTCTTTATTTAGGTGATAAAAAAAAAGAAAAGAAAACAATAAAGAGGAAAATAAACCTCTCCTTTGGTCTGCTTCTTGTTTACAATCCTCACGTTTGAAGAATTCGCCGGTTTCCTTTTAAAAGAAACCGAAACTTCTGAGGAGTAATTGCTTCGCCAGTCAGGGTCAAGTACCTTTGTGGAATATGTGGGCTTGTCTACCGCTTCATCCCCGATGTAGAAGTCCAAGTCATCCACCCCCTTCATCATCCTCCGCTGCGCCTGGTCTCCGACCTTGGCCGACTCTTTGATGGCGATACCTGACGAGAACATTTCAAATTCAAACAGAGAGCAACGGTCGGGACGAGACGGGACAAACGCTTCTGCTTTTATTTTGGTAAATAAGTTACAATGATTTGATTTAATTATTTAAAACTTCTGATATGAACCTCTGGTAACAGGAAGAAGTTCGACTACGGTCATTTAAGGACATTTTCACTGAGTGGAACTGATTTGAAAAAAAAAAAAAAAAAGCAAAAATAAACCAAAACGTTTCCTCTTATCAAAAGACGCATCGTGGTCACAGTTAGTGTTTGCTGGCATGCTCGGCCGGGGGAATTCAATGCACAGTCAGATACTCACATGATGGAACGATGAACTGTGGCTCTGTGTTCCCTGCATACCCCAGTTTGGTGTAACTGCAAGAGAAGAAGAAGAAGAAGAATCACATTTCACTCCAGAGCATCAGGCCGGGCCACCGCCGCTGCCACCGCCACCGCTGCTGTATCTGTATGCGTGAAGATCGTTTTGGCCCGCTATCTCCAAACTATCGCGTCGATCAATGCCGTCACTGTGCTCCGGCTGATTGGTCGGTTGCCAAACAGCAGAAGCGGCGCTAGAGTTTACTAATGCGAAGCTATTAAAAAGCCCATTCATGTTGTGTTTTGGGGGGAAAAACTGAGGACTATTCATATTAGTCAAAGAGGGAAAAAAAAAAAAAAGATAATTTCTGTATAAACTCAACATCCTTTAATATAAACTAGCTGTGACCTCACACACAGGCTGCTCACATCTGTATTTCACACGTCTTTGTGCGACAAAAGGAAGAAGAAAAAAAAGCGAATAAAACTTTCACCAATAAAAGAAAAGACTTTCTAAAAGTCATTAATAACAACATGCGTGGTTTGGTTCAGACACTGGGAGCTCACATTCAGCTTTGGCATCAAAGGCTCCATCGTTTAAAGCCTTTATTTTTTCCCCCCGTGTCTCAGCTCTGTGCAAATGATGTTTTTTTTTTTTTTTTTGCGAGGCACATGCTAACCAGATGTATTCCTGACTGACTGGGGTCGGGCCCAGACGGACTCCCGTACTTCCTGCACACGGCGCCCAGAGGGGGGGACTGATAGAGGACGCTGCCTGACGAGCGCCAAATCACTGTGGGCATAACAGGCCACATCCTGGTCATAATAGTGGCTCCTTTGAATCCCAACTTTATATATAAAGAAGAAGAAGAAGAAGAGGAGGAAGGGAAGCAGGGAGGGACACATCAGCAGTTTTCTTTCAGGAGCAAAAATTTGTGTTCAAATAGGCGGAAAAAAAAACAAAATGTTTGTTTACTGTGATTCTTTTCAATTTCCAAAAAAAGAAAAACAACTGTCATAAATAGTTGTGCATCAACCTTCAACTACAAGACTCCACTCACAGCTAAGTTAACAAAAGCTTTTATGTCCCTCGTCCTTTAAAACCACTTAAAAAAAAAAAAGGTTCTTCTTCATGAATAAAATCAAGCACAAGGAAGAGCATCTTATTACTGCTGCGTGGTGGACGACTAACGCTTAGATGCAAAAACACCACCGCAAAACAACTTCCTCTCCACTGCTGCCTGATGTCATGACGACGTCTGACACCTTCAGGTTTCTAAAACAGAGCCTGACTTTTACAACACCTACGTTTATTGGCGTACTTCAGGACTTCTTGACTTGTATCCAATAAATAATAATTAACAACATGAAACTGAAGGCAGACATCTAAAAAGCATTTGTAACGCCGTCTGTTCAGCTATCAGACAGAAAGGGGAAGTCTCCCTCTCAGCTGGATTTATGTCTGGCTTTCCTTCTACTGACATGAAGCGACTACACTGAGAGCACGCTGCTACCGATAACATTTTGTTTTTAGTTTCAACTGAGAAACTTTTTGAGTTGTTAGGAAGTGGAAAAAAAAAAAAAACAGAACAGTGTGATTTGGGAATAAATTTATATAATCTGATCTGGCAACTTCACTTTATCTGTCAAAAAGCAAACAGAGAGAAAAGCCAGCAGAGCTGCCAGTGTTGATTTTAGACGGTGGAGCCAGCAGATCGTGTTGGAATACAGTAGAAAGTGGAGAGAAAGAGAAAGAGCTGGCAGCTTCACCGTGTGCAGCGCTGCTAAATATAATCAAAGTCTACACGGCTCCGCAATGTCACTGACAAAGTGTTAGTTTTAATAATAAACTGTGAAGGAACGACGGTTTATTAGCCTTTAAATACATAATGCAACATGAAGCTTATTATTAACATTATGAACTTCAGCATAAAAAAACACCCGTTTGTCATTTTAATCTGAAGCAGCGTGTATTCAGAGATGACGGCGGCGGCGGTGGCGGCTGCATCGTGACAGTAATGACGACCACCACGGCTGACAGCAGCGGCGCTTCTCTCAAACAACCTTCATACCACAGAACAGTCTCGGCTTGTCTCCCTCAACCTGCCCGGACAGGCTTCAGTTACGCCACACGTCTGACAGCGGACGTTATTGTGCAGGACAGCTGCAGCATCACCAACTAGACGCCTCATAGTCTAACATCCTACCATCGTTTCTAGTGAGAGCTCGTTGTCTTTAGCTGAATGAGATATTTTTGGGTCTTATAATACAGTTCTACTTTACCTAATGACATCATTTGCACTCTTGCTGGTTATTGCAGCCGTATGTTGTGACATCTCGACCTTGTGGTTCTTGTGGTTCTTGTGGGCTGCAACACCTGAGATTGTTTTCCTTTCTGGCCTCTTTCACACATTCGTGCAGTTTTATCCCTGAAATGTTCAGGAACATTTCCAGCACGGGCTCATGTATGAACAGGAGCAGGGATCGGATTTCCTTCAATCTCAAGACCTGAACTGTTTTCACATATGAACTCTGGACCACGTCTGGAGAATCAGGTCCTTTTCACGCATGTAGCACACAACAGGTCCGCGTCAGACGTGTTCTTATCTTCTGGAAATACTGGTTTAGGCGAGCAGGAGGCAAAAAGGCTGCTGTGGTTCTAATTCAGTGTTTATATAAAAACAGCTTTTATTTTATGGGTAATGACAGGAAGTCCTCTCTCCTATTAGCATTAGCTTCACAACAGCTTCAAAACAATGCAGCTCAGCTGGCCTGATGTGTTTATCCAGAGCCGGTTAGATAAACAGATAGAAACATCATCAACGCACCCACTCGCTCACTGTCAATTCTCCCGAAAACGACCTGCTGTATTCACACGCCGGCTCAATCAGACCTTACATGGGGGAGGTGGGAGGATGAATATCTGCTCTGACTGATTTAGACATTTGTGTTCACACCTACAGCTCCTCTGGTTAACGTCTGGATAACCTCCAGATAACCTCCGGGTTGTGCTGCATGTGTGAAAGAGGCTCTGGTAACATTTCAGGTAAAGTGCCGGCACGGCTGCTGTGAATGGAAGCAGGAGCATCGCAGTGACGAGCACGTAAAGGGCTACGTCCGTCTGACGTGGAGCGAGCGAACCAATCACAAGACTCCGCTGATGACATCTGTGAATCCCTGACTTGTATACCGTTGCCATGCCGATACAGCAACATCAGCACCTGACAAAAACAGCTCATTGCACATTATTAACCCTACCTCGCTTCTGATTGGCTCTCACCCTAATCATCAGACCACGTTCCTAAAAATAATAAGACACGTCTTCTTCTTCTTCTATCGAGTTTTATGGCGGTTTGTGTTGCGTTACCGCCATCAGCTCGACCGTCCTCTACTCTGACATCGCCGTCGTACGTGTGAAAACGCGATAGTATAGTTCCTGAATACAGCTGCATGCACGAATAGTGAAAATCACTAGCGGCGCCTGAGAGGTGTGAAAGAGGCTTTCAGATGAAGGAGGTCTTGATTTCAGAAGTGCAAATAACTAGTTTTGCAGAAAAAAAAAAGCAAAAACCTTCACCCCTAAACCCAGGAAGTGACTGGTGCTTCATCTGCGGCTTCACGGTCAAGTCGTCCCTTCTATTAATAGAACACGCAGAAAGGTTGACGTGCAAAAAGGAAGTGGGTTCGTCACTGTTTGGACACCATGAGCATTACTCAGAGACAGCTGTTGAACTCTCTAAGCTCTTATAGCTGGCTGGTACTCTCCGCAGAGCGACAGCAGCATGTCACCATTTCCACTTGAAATATCTTTAAATCAATCCATGTCTGAACTGTGACTTCATGATTAAAGCGTTACCGCTGCAGATATTTATAATAAAAATAAAAAAAAAAAAGGAAGTTGTGTAGTCATTCATACTGGGAACGTGCGTGTGATGATGACTTAAAGGCTTGGCCAGAAAGCAGAAGCCATCTGCTTCTTTGTAGAGAACAAACGGGTGCGAGCTAACCTAATTCTCAGCTGTACTTTCTTTTTGCTCGTCCCAGTGTTGATGAGGAGCAGCAGACTGGTTAACAGCCTGAAGGGAAGACGGGTGGGGGGGGTGATAGGAGGGAGGGAGGAGTGTGTGTGGAGAGGTATGCAATGTGAGGAGTGACGAGTTCAAGCCTCTACATGCAAGCGATGCAAACCACTTTTAGCCCCCAAAACTTACTGAGAATTCCTGTCATGCCGAGTGCTGTTGTTTAGTCAAATCTACACGGACGCATTAGCTTAAAACAAAAGAGACATATGTGATCTGAAAAAGTGCGGATGGTTCATAGCGAACAGTAGCTCCCAAACAATGAATGACATGCAACAGTAGAGGATAACTTCCAGATGCCTTACATGATTTAAAACTTCATCTTATAAAAGGAGGGGAAAAAAAACAACCGAGAAGTGAAAATCTACCTAAAAACCAAAGCAGGAAATTAGTTAAGAGTATGCAAACAGATCAATAGAGTGATGCAGGAGGAGCAAAGGAGGATATGTACTCCCTGTGTTGTTCTGTCTGTCCTTTAAAATAACATTTGCAGCCGCAGCTAAATCTTTTAGTAGGTCAGTGCATTTGAGACAAACTGGTTAAGAGAAAGAAAGAAAAGAAGAAGAAGAAGAAAAAAAGAATAAGCAGCCCCGGCTAAAGAGGAGAAAAATGAGAGAAGTAAATAAAAAAAACATGCTCGGATGCCGAGAAACGACCATATATGGACTAAAAAGCGTGAATGAGGAAGTGTAGGCTGTATAGGAAGTAGTACCGCGCCTGCTCACATCCACATTCATGAACGAAGAGAGAGAGAGAGAGAGAGAGAGAGGAAAAAAAGGGGGAAAAAGAAAAAGATTCACGACGATTTGCACACTTATCTTTACACATTAACGTGGAAAATCTTGGTAAATTCACATGAGATATCAGATTATACAGGAATTAACGGACAAGGCAAAAAAAATGAATGAGAGAGCAGCTGTGAGGGGAAGAGCTTCCTCGGTCTTGCAACAGCAGCAGCATATACACACATTAAACTATGACCTAGCAAAGAGGGCTCTTTTTTTTTTTTTTGCAATAATATCCTCTCGACAGGAAGAAAACTAGAAACCTGATGGTTAAACTAGCGAGCGAGCAGGATAACGTTAAAAGCACGAAGAAAAAAAAAGAAGTGGTGACTGTGCACTTCAGAGCAAATAACCTGACTGGGTTTATCTCCAAAGCCAGTGGATAATAATATTAAATAATAATAATAATAATAATAATAATAGCTTTTCGTTAGCATGTTAGCTCCCTCTTTGGTTGGTTGGTTGGCTGTGCTATGTGTACACAAACACACACACCCTGTTGTTGCAGCTGCTGACACTGACAGTCCCCGTCAACCCCTACCCGGCCGACTCGATGACACCCAAGCCGCCCTGACTGCACGGCGCTCCGGGTTCAACAGCTTACCCTGTGCCGCAGTCGACAACACACGCCGGTAGCCGTCCAGCCATGTCTCTGTCGCTCTGTCTCTCTCTCTCTCTTCGCCTCCTTTCCTTCCCTGAGTCCTCTCTGCCGGTTGAGAAACGGTCGAAACTGATGGACAACCGGGGCTGTGTCGGCTAAAACGTATCTGGCAAAGCCGTCAGTCCACAGCAGGCGGAACCCAGAGCCCGCACAGAGAGCCGTTTCCACTTCCGCACTCGGCTTTCTGGCAGCTAGGGGAGAGGCAAGATGGCGGAGGCCGGGTAGAGAGCGACGAGGGCGGGGCTCCGCGGCTGTCAATCACCGAGAGAGGACGGTTCAGTTTACAGCAACAACAGCAAGGGGATTATATCATATCTATAAATCCCTGCTCTGGTGTTGCATCCACACATGCACAACTTTATCTATATGTATTTTTTTGCAGTGACTTTTTATTTCTTTTAAAGTCCCTCTTTACTCAAAAATGCGTTTTTTTTCTTCTTGTTCCTACAGTTGGATGTTGGAGCTTCACTGTGCAGGATGATGTAATTTTGACACCAGAAGTCATTTTCACACACACACACACACACACAGACACACACACACACACACACACACACACTCATCTGCTGAAAGTGGAAAGTTTCTCTGAGTTTACTGAACATCAGATTTTAAGAGGCCCATGAGCAGGATTTGTGACATCACAACTAGTCTGGAGCCAACTGTGGTTTCACTTGAGGAACAGTTTGAATAGCAGACTTGTAATTGAGCGTTTAAACACTATATTATTTTACCTATGTTAATAATAGTTCTTCCACTGCTACATTTAGTGAACAACTAAACGTTAAACTCCCCCTCCACTTAAAAATGTGTTCTTCTTCTTGTTCTTGATGTTTGACACTGGGAGGCTGCTTCATGTTCATCTGCAGAAAGTGCATTTTTCTCTGTGGGCCCACTGAAAATCTGATTTTAAAGGGTATAATTTTGTGAACTCACAACTAGCATGAAGCCAATCCTGGTCCAATATTTAACTTACACAAGTGTGATGTGGAAACTTGAAGCCTCCAGTGACTTTACAGCGAATTAAGAGACATCTTCTGTGAAGTAGTTAAACTTTTGAATTTTCTGCATATTCATAGAGAGTGGAACTTTTAATGAGGGAGAAGGAGGAAATGCCATGGTAAGGACTGTAATGTGGTCATTATACTTTCTTTTTTTTTTTTTTTTTGTGGAAAAACCAGATCAGACACACAACATTGTTCCAAGCAGAGTATTTGTAGATGTCTTTTCTTTGGTGTTTTTGATTATCAATAAGAAAATGAAGGTTTCTTTTTTAATAAATCTTATTTTCTTTACTGCTAAATTTTACATTAATGTATATTCAACAAGTCTCAGTCTCTGCTGCTTGTTTTTAAAGTTGAAATGAAGATGTACTTTGTCTCTAGTAAGTTTTCCAAAAATGTTAAAGCTATGAAAACTCTGTTTTTATTAACACTTCTGAAAGATCTGTGTTGATATACATTTATTTAAATCTATTTCTTGATTACTTATTAATGAATGCTGCTCCTTTTCCTGCTTTTATTTTCTTATGTGATGTCATATATAATAATATATCAGTCAGAGGGACCAAACCACTACTTTTACTGCAATACTTTAACTACATCAAGCTCATAATACTTATGTACTTTTACTTCAGTAGGATTTTTCATGCAGGACTTTTTACATTGTTGTATTGATACTTTTATTTAAGTAAAGGATCTGAATATTTCTTCTACAACTGTAAATGGACACTAAAAACACTACAAAATCGTAATATAATATGATTTTATTGATATTTCTATTATAAATCTGTCCTGTACTCCACATAAGTTGGTGGCAGTAACCGCCCTTTAAATTGTTTCCCATCTGGCTTGAAGAAAACCTACAAAAATCAAAAAGTCTGTCAGAGAAGAAATTGAGTTAAATGTAGGAAAGAATTTTTCAAGGTTAAGATCAGGACATACAGGACTCAGTGCTACTTTCCATGAAAAAGACAGTGCCAGATAAATGTGAGGCTTGTAACTGCATGTGCTGATTATGCATGTATTATAAGGGCTCTCATAATACATTCATGGTGCTGACAGGTTACAGGAAGTTCAGAAAGAAAGCCTGGAGGGCAGGGTGGTGGATACGGGAAGGGAGTGGAGCATCAAAGAGAGAGAGAGACAGGGTACTAACGATTACAGGTCCAAAGGGTTTTATTTAAATATATATATAGAAAACTTTTTCGTAAAGTTCGTTTGTTAGTTTTTGTTGTTTAAAGTCATTTTGTTGCCCACTCCGATACAGTAGGCGGCGGCATGTACCTCTAACGTTGGTTCGTAGTCCTCCAGTAAAACCAAAGAAGAAGAAGAAGAAGAAGGAAAAAAATAAGAAGCAGGAGAAGCAAAACTAAAGGAGAAGTAAAAACCGTTAGAGGACCAACGGTAGCTCTATTATGATAAATAACGTGAGTTTTCTCCACAGACTATGACACATTTTCGTGGTCAGATACGGGGTCCACACTGGGGTCCCACCATGGACAACATGCTGATAGACTTCTGGCGAAAACACGAATGCCTCTTTAATTCGTCGCTGGAGTCTTACTACGACAAGCATCTGAAGACAAAGCTGTGGACGGAGTTCGCGGTGTCCATCGGGAAGCCTGGTAAGAGACACCGGTGTTACAACGTATTTGGTGACCCGTCAGATTCTGTGACCTGCAGGCTCGGATCCTTGACTTAAAGGTGCAGTGTGTTATTTATCGGAACAGACTTGGCAGAAATTGAATATAAAAATAATGAATATGTTTTAATCAGTTTACAACCAATTGAAACGAATAATCTTTGCCTTAAAACGAGCTTTTATATCTACCAAAGACTGTTAAAAAAAATGGACGTAGCCATAGTGACGTCACTCAATGGTTCATTGACTCTTTGTTTTGAAGCCTGAAGTTTGGCATTTTGACCTTCGCCTTTTTGGATTTTTTTGGAGCCAGAAGTGACGATGTTTAGACGAGAGGTGGAGCTGACCTTAACACTAGTGGCTAGCTTGGTTAGCATGGTGCATTTACAATCTATGTGATAATGCAAATGCTACTTTTCGTTAGCGATAAACAGGCTTAAAAACATGAAAATGTGCTTGCCGGAAAAACGGAACATCTGACTTTTCTGACATCTGTCTTTTAGTGCAACCAAACACTGAACAAGACTTTTATTTTTATTTTTTTAGACAACCAAAATGTTAAAGTTAACTTCCATGAACTGAAAATGCACTTGAAATAGTGACGGCTAACGTTATGCCCATCCTCTGTGAATCTGGGGTTACGCCATGGCTTCCTTACCTAACCCAACATAGTTGCTGTGATAGTGACTTGTCAATCACAACATAGCCATGTGGACTCATAATTTACAAAATCAACATTGTGACGTATTGAAGAAGACTTGAAACTAGTGATTGAGACCATAGACTCAATAGGAAAGTGTTTACTGAGGTTATAAATCGGGTGAGAAGTAGGGTCATTTCCTTATAGACTTCTATACAATCAGACTTCTTTTTGGAGCCAGTGGTGTCGCCTCCTGCTGGCCACTAGAAAGAATGCAGGTTTAAGTCATTTTGACATTAGCTTCACTTTTCAGATCCAGAGATACTTGCTTGTTAACTGAAGAGCTAAACAGGCAAAAGCCTCTAGTGCTCTATTCTTCTTCTTTACCACAAAATTACTACTGTTCAGTCACATTTTTCATGTTCATCTCTTCCTCACAGTATCTGATGTTGAGAGAAGATCCAGGTCGCTCCGGACTCAGTATGGGAGGGTGTTATGGCATCCAGAGAGGGTCAACACTTTCCAGCAAAGGATGCTGAGAGAGAAACTGGATTTTTTGAGGCCTTACATCGTTCGTAGACGAGGTGATTCGTTTCTGGTGAGTTGAACCCGTTGCTCGGACACCTGTGGATGTTGACTGTGGATATTTATCTTTCTGATTATTTTATTTTATTTTATTTTTTTTACAGGAGGACAAATTCGACGATCGGGAGGAGGACGATGACGAGCTGGAGACCGAAGGAAGTGTTGACCAGGAGATGGGAAGCACGTTCGGTAGCCCGCTGGATGCTGATGTGACTGGGCGAGACCCGGACGACGAACTTCAGTTTGTGGCCTCCCCCTCGAACTCCGCTCCGCTGCACTGTCCAAACTCACAGCCTCAAGTTACAGAGGTCATGTCTTTGAGCTGCGAACGCCATAACGACGACGGTTCACCCGATCAGCCCGACCACACAGCAACACTGAACGCAACATCCAGATACGACATACTGAGCCAGTTTGCGGAGGTTATGTTGGCGGACATGCGTCAGATCAAAGACCCCATGGTGCTTATGAGACTCCGCCGAGATATCACCGACCTGGTGTTCAAAGCGGTGGAGGAGGACGTGCAGAGACGATGCCTCCGAGCGCCGTCCGTGCCCTCGCTGGGGGAGGGCGAACAGGTCCAGAGCTCCTCCAGGCCTCAGCAGCCGTGCTCGCAGACGAACTTCTCTTGGAGGCAGAGATTATTAAGGAGAAAGAACAAAGGGTCTGAGATCGGGAGGAGGATGCAGAGATGGGAGGAGATGAAGCACTTGAGGAGGACGTCCAGGAGTCAGTTACTGCAGCCCGTCCAGCAGAGTCAAGCGCTGGAGGGGATGAGTGAAAACATCTCTCAGTCTATGATCCAAGCTTCGGAGATCAAAACAGAGACAGAGCCTCATATGGTTAAGATTGAAGAGGAGACGCTTCCAGTGGTTTGAAAATGTCAGATAGAAATCCTGCTGTTTTAGCTGATTACAGTCATCTCAGTGAGTAGGTGTTGGTGAGGAGGCTACTCAAGACGTAGGACACGGTTATTCAACAAAAAACGTTGAAGAATGAACTTTGAGACTGACAAGAATCTGTCATGTTTTGTCGCCCTCTTTTCCACACAGTCATGACATTTTATTTTTTATCTTATTTGTTCTTCGTAGCACTTTGTAGAAGGTTTCAGAAATGAACCATATCGATACTGGAAGAAGATACAGGGCTATAAAGAGGTCTTAAAGACACTAAACGACACTACCGAACACATCTAACATCAGAGAACACAACAAAGAGACTTTTCTGCCTTTTTCAAGATGTAAGATGTATGTTTCTAACAAATCTATGCCTTTTCAAAACTGACTCTGTCTAACTGATACTTGTTCTGTACCTTAAGCGAGGTAGTTTTTGTTCTCGATCAACTGATTTCTGCTCGTGTTAGAGAGACGCTGGAGGCTGGCTAACAAACTAAAAGTCAGCTGCAAATATGCCAAAGTAGATGTGGTCTATCTTTATTTTACTGTTGTTTTTTTTTGTTCTTGTTCTAGTCAACCTGTTGGTTAATGTGCAATGAGTAACATGGATAGGGAGACAGCATTTCCTTGTTTTAACAGAGTCTGTGACCTGAGCTGTGCTGAAATAAAAGTCTGCAGACTCGAGAGAGAAAATATAAGCAGTTCCCACCTGTGACCAGCAGGTGGCAGTACACATATTCTGCTATTCAAACTCAGCAAAGTGACCTCTGTTGCACTACAGTAACGTGGACTGTTTGGTGGATTACTGCACATTACAGCTTTGATTTTAGGATCTGAGAAGCATTGAATAAAGGTACTAAACCAGACTTAGGCTAGAAACTAGCATTTCTGGAGACAGCACTTTTCCAAACCTTAAAGTGAACCTTTTTCACAATAAAACATTAAAAAACCCAACTGGTCTGAATGTTTACTCCTCTCCAGTGACACTGAAATGACTCCATGTCTACTGTACATGTCAATAAATGCATAATTTAATGAACACCATCTAATTTTATTGAAATTTGATAGCTATATGAGAATGGAAGATGTCTGAGGGGAAAATACATGTTAGGATCAATCTGGTTGATGCATCCTGTATATGCACGATAATAGAGAGTTATGGTTGGAGTGCTTGAATTAACACCAGAGGAAGTGAATTTTACATTTATATGAAGAGTAGACTTAGTATGTTTGCCAATTTGCTTGGAAATTTGCTTATTTTCTTAAAGAATTCAAACTTAAGCAGTAAAAATACATCATATGACTCCATTTCCAGATTTCAAGGCACCTGAATGAAAACAGACTGTAATGTCAGTATGTGAACTGAAGCTTGTTTTACTGTAAGTTAAATTATCTGATGCAAATCTAAAATGCAAAAAAGGAAATGGATGCAACCACATCAGTTGTACCATGCAAGCTGCAACCTCCCCTGCCAATCTTGTCTTTGTTCCAATGTTTTGCAATCAAAGGCAGTTTGCGTAGGTAAATGGTGCAGATTCATTCAACAGGCACCACTACAGGTCATATTCACCACTCAGGTAAGTATCATTTAATCGTTTAAATAGTTCTTTTGTGAATTAGTTCACAGCATAAACACTTGTGCAAATTATTAGATTCATTCAAGAAATAAAATGCTGTTTCTTTAAAATGTCTTGTATCTGTATCAGTTTGTTCTTTGAACACAACATAAAACCTTCATCACCAAACATCAAAAATATTAAACTGATACCACTAAAATAAGAGCTGGCATTACATTTTTTTATGACATCAGAAAGAAATCTGAAATTCAACCATTATTTATTCACTTGTTTGTCATGAAGGGTTTTATTTAGTTCATTGTAGGATTGTTGTATGCTTCATGTCAGATAGATAGATAGATAGATAGATAGATAGATAGATAGATAGATAGATAGATACTTTATTGATTTCAGAGGGAAATTGAAATGTTACAGCGGCCAACGATAAAGTAAAAAACAACAAACAAATGGAATTAAAGGCTAAATTATATACAATAATTAAATAGACTAACGTAGCTCAAAATAAATTAAAACAAATAAATACAGTTAGGTGCATGGTTGTCCATGGATGTGAGAATTGAGTGTACTAAATATTGATACCTGAATAATCTACATAATATACATGATAAACAGACAGCACCCTTAATATTTACAAAATATGTAGCTGATGATGATGGACAATGTAATAAAAACGTCCAGAGCGGCAGTCTGTCTAACAAATCGTTGTTTATTATTCAAACTGCAAAGTAGTTTATTTAGCTTCGTGGTATCTTTTTTATTTATTTATCTTTTACTTCCCTGTGGTCAAAACTCTTCTCTTTGGGTATTTTTTTTATGCCTGTGCGCGTTGCGAGGTCCTCCTCATTTTCAGTCAGGCATGGCAGACCGCTACCCTGAAGGGTCCTGAACACCACGCACATGCACGTGTGCAGGTCCCCTACGCTGTAACCATGGCGGACATGCAGATGAAGCTTCTGCGCAAGAAAATACAGAAAAGAAACGAAAAGAACAAAGAGAGAAAACTACAGAAGACGCGAACAGAGGACGAAGATGCCGGTAAGAGCTGTGAACTCAAACTACGCGGCTGTTGTTATTGTTGTTGTTGTTTTTTATTCGCGTGTCTCTGAACTTTGCTAAACTGAGCTAGCCACGTTAGCTCCTCACGGCACGTTATAACTAAGTAACTAAAATAAACAGGTACAGTTAAAGCCTACAATCTATACAATAATTAAGTTAACTATTT
Organism: Euthynnus affinis; assembly: GCA_029490765.1. Taxonomy (NCBI): domain Eukaryota; kingdom Metazoa; phylum Chordata; class Actinopteri; order Scombriformes; family Scombridae; genus Euthynnus; species Euthynnus affinis. The sequence goes on from CM055850.1 coordinate 28,069,303, forward strand.
AAAAATAACAATATATTAAAAGTAGGATAGAAGAGTATACAATATAGACTAATGATGTATCTATAACATGCTGTTTGCCGTCTATACACTGTTAAAGGATAATATGTTATAGTATAACACACTGCACATGAATTTAACTAACTGTCAGACATAGCTGCTTTTAAGCCATAGTTAACTTTAGATAATTAGCTGTATGTCACTTAATAACATTGATATCATCGGGTTTCCAAATGTAGCTTCCACTTAGCAGCACAAACCTCCCCAAATTTCATAATTTCATACTAACTTACATTAATGGGAAGAGACATTTTAAATTCTTAAGTAGCTCGGTGAATAATATCACAGCTGCTAACTGAGTTGAGTGTTGTCTCAATGTGTTTGACAGTAAACAGGCCAGAGGAGGAGATTTGTGAAGAACCAGCAGCTGCCTGTCAGACCAAAACTGGACCCAAGAAGAAGCAGAAGAAGCAGAACGGCGTGCAGGCGGACGTGAAGGCCAACGCAGAGGAAACACAGCTGAAGAAGAAGAAGAAGAAGAGAAAGCTCACCGACACAGCTGGATCACCAGGTAACAGCTGGATGAGGTTTTTAAACTTGTGAGTTGACAAATTATTTTGCTGTGATGGAAATTATAAATGTCATAATAATTTTGTTGTAGCTGAGAAGAAGACCAAAACAGTGAAAGAAGAGGAAGAAGAAGAAGAGGTGGACGAGGAGGAGGAAGATATAGCTGATAATGACAAGGAACAGGCCTCTGATGAACCAGAAGAAGCTGCAGATGAAGAAGACGAAGATGATGATGATGATGATGAAGATGGAGAGGAGGAGGAGGAGGAGGATGATGATGGAGAGGAAGAGGGAGATGATGAAGAGGGAGAACAACCTGAACTACCATCTGGTTTAACAGGTATTCAGTCTGTTTATTATTGATCTGCAGTAATTTTATTACTATACAAGTCGCTTTGATCTTAATTAGAGTGTCATTATTTATTATTTTGAGCTTTGTTGTCTTGCTGTTGTATTAATTAAGGGTTCTCCTAACATTTGTAATGATGCTTAAAAAATGTTTCACACGCACACGTTCAGCGGTGTTGCCTTTATGTGTTGCCCGCTCAGTGTTTCCATCACGAAGCGGGTGTCAACTAAGGCAAACAGAGACTCTTGCGGTCGTCTTTGGGAGGAATCATCAGTGATTCTTCCTGCAGGACTGACTGCAAGGACACGTTGGTTTCCACTCGCATCCCAGGACTGATTCTCTTTTCCCTTTTCTCTTTGCATACGTGCTGCTTTTCCATCTCAGTCACTTCATCCTTATAAATAAAGTAACTGTCGGGTTTATCGTTGACTTGTGTCTCAGGAGCCTTCGAGGACACGTCCTTTGCTTCTCTCGCTGATCTGGTGAGTGACAGCACGCTGAAAGGAGTGAAGGAGATGGGCTTCGAACACATGACTGAGATCCAGCATAAAAGTATTCGTCCCCTGCTGGAGGGAAGGTAAACGTCCGATTCTCTCTTTACCACATCGTTCATTTCCTTTTTAAGAGAATCACTGTTATTAGCTTTGGATCAGAAACATCATGTGACTTTGTGGATATTTAAACAGTGTTTGCTTTGATCTCTGTAGGGACGTTCTGGCTGCTGCAAAGACAGGAAGCGGTAAAACTTTAGCCTTCCTCATCCCGTCTATAGAGCTCATCTACAAACTCAAGTTCATGCCCAGAAACGGTAATGATGACTGTTGATCTATAACGTCCTCCCAACATTTCCTCCTGTATCAATCTATATGATGGAAGCTGAGCCTCCTCCTCCTCCTCCTCCTCCTCCTCCTCCTCTCAGGCACCGGTGTGGTGATCCTTTCTCCCACACGTGAGTTGGCGATGCAGACCTACGGCGTGCTGAAAGAACTGATGACGCACCACGTGCACACGTACGGCCTGATCATGGGGGGCAGCAACCGCTCCGCTGAGGCCCAGAAGCTGGCCAACGGCGTCAACATCCTGGTGGCCACGCCGGGCCGACTGCTGGACCACCTGCAGGTGAGCTCACACTGCCAGTGTGTTTGGAAGCAAAACATGGAGAGAGTAGTTTATCAAGTTGATTGAATAATACAAACAATTCATTAGTCATTCATAGATTTTTGCTTTGAATTGACACATTTATCAAACGCAGTTATTGTTTGATTCTTGTGTTCCAGGTTTGACTGCTTCATATTTTTCTGCTGCTGTTGATCTTTTCATTTAATACTTAATTATAACACTGACTTTTGTGTGTGTGTGTGTGTGTGTGTGTGTCTTCAGAATACCCCTGGCTTCATGTTCAAGAACTTGCAGTGTCTGATTATTGACGAGGCCGATCGTATCTTAGAGGTGGGCTTCGAGGAAGAACTGAAGCAGATCATCAAACTGCTGCCGAGTACGTATCTGTAGTTTCATCTCTGGTTGTTTCCATGAAACGTGTTGAAGGGACACTCCAGCTGTTCAGTAACACACTTCCATAACATTAGATGAATTTTGAGGGACAGATTTTTTAAAAAATGGACAAAAAAATCAAAGCAGCAGACGCTAAAATATCCTGACGGCTCCAAAAATGCTGGATCCTACATTTCCCACAATGCAACTTGATAGCCTTTTTATTAAGTTGTATCACAGGCTTTTTGTTATAAAGTTGTATAAAGTCTCCCGGCTGACATTATCAGGGTTGCTCCCCATGACTAGTAAACAGTCTTGTGTGTAAAAAAGGTCGGAGTGTCCCTTTTAAAGATCAAATTATACTAGTGTTCCTACAGAATGACGTTCAGTATAATCACTCAACCCTCTGACGCTTCGTGCTCTCTCTAACTGACAGAGAGGAGGCAGACCATGCTGTTCTCAGCCACCCAGACCCGGAAGGTGGAGGACTTGGCTCGCATCTCCCTGAAGAAGGAGCCCCTCTACGTCGGGGTGGATGACAACAAAGACAACGCCACGGTTGACGGCCTGGAGCAGGTACTGTCAGCTTATGATATCGATGTGATGTCGAAGGTTAGATCGGCATCTAAAACCCTCTGAGCTCTGAAGTGACGAGCGACCTCTCGTGTGTTTCCAGGGTTACGTGGTGTGTCCGTCAGAGAAGCGCTTCATGCTGCTCTTCACCTTCCTGAAGAAGAACCGCAAGAAGAAGCTGATGGTCTTCTTCTCTTCCTGTATGTCTGTGAAATTCCACTACGAGCTTCTCAACTACATCGACCTGCCCGTCATGGCCATCCACGTAAGACCCGTCACTCCCCTCCCAGCAGCATACATCAGTCGTTCGGACGATCCAGCTGTTGTAAAAACTGTGTCTCGATGCTTTCCGTCTCGCAGGGCAAGCAGAAGCAGACCAAACGTACCACCACCTTCTTCCAGTTCTGCAACGCTGACTCGGGCATCCTGCTGTGTACCGACGTGGCGGCTCGAGGGCTGGACATCCCCGAGGTGGACTGGATCATCCAGTACGACCCCCCAGATGACCCCAAGGTCTCGACTCTCTCTGTGTTTTATGTTCAATCAGAAACATGTTTAAGAAAATCCAGGGCTGCATAATAATATTCAACACTGGTTTACCTGACATTATTTTTTTCAATCATTTTGCCTTTAAAACATCAGAAAACTGAAAAATTCATCATAATTTCTTGAAGCCTAATGCAACATCCTGAAAATCTTATTTTGAAGGGGTATGTAAGGCTGCAACCAACAATTATTTTCATTATCAGTTGGACTGACAGTTACTTCCTTTTAATAATTGATTGATTGTTCAGTGTGTAAAATGTCAGAAAATAGTGAAAAATGCTGATTTTTATTCCCTGAAGACCAAAATAACATTCAAATTACCATCTGAACATTATAAAAACCAGACAATATTCTGTTTACTGTGATATAAGAACAAGAAAAACACCAAATTCTTACGTTTTAGAACCTGGAAACGTCAACTCTTTGGCCTTTTTTCTTGAAAAATTAATCAAAATAGTTGTATATTAAATTTCAGTTGGATCAAATAATCACTGCAGATCTAATAAAATCAGTTTATTAAACTCGTTTTATTTTAGTTCTTACAAATGTAGCTCATGAAGACGAGTGTCATTTATTTCTAGGGTGTTTATTTCTTTTTTCCACTCAGATGAAGAACTGCAGACTTAAATTATGAACACTTGATGATTTTAAAATGAGAATTATCACAAAGACTCATGTGAAGTTTTATTTTTGCGTCCGCAGGAGTACATCCACAGAGTCGGCAGAACGGCTCGAGGCATCAACGGCAAAGGCCACGCGCTCCTCATCCTCCGGCCAGAGGAGCTCGGCTTCCTGCGCTTCCTCAAACAGGCCAAGGTGACCGTCTGAGCCAGTCTGCTAGTTTTTATTTTAGTACGCAGTCTTGTAGCGGGATTTACTTCCTCTAACACGTGTCCTGTGTTGTCCAGGTCCCTCTGAGCGAGTTTGAGTTTTCCTGGAGTAAAATCTCTGATATCCAGTCACAGGTAAGAAATCTGCTGCTTCTTTGTCTAAAAATGAGACGCAGAGACGAGCTGATGTTGCAACTCTTCATTTTAAAACGCTTTCCTTTCGTCCCTCAGCTGGAAAAGCTGATCGAGAAGAACTACTACCTCCACAAGTCGGCACAAGAGGCCTACAAGTCATACGTGAGGGCTTACGACTCCCACTCGCTCAAACAGATCTACAGCGTCAACACCCTCAACCTCCCCATGGTGGCGCTGTCATTTGGCTTCAAAGTCCCCCCATACGTCGACCTGAGTATCCTTTACTGTGGTTTCACACAGAAAACACTGAATAGTGATTGTTTTTTAATGAATTTTACTGGAAATGCAAATGGAAAGCGCTCGTTTAGTGGTATAAATGATGTTAAGGTAGTAGTTAAATCAGATTATTTTGTTGGACAGGCTGCTTCACCTGTTTCCTCCCATGTGTGGGGTGTTTGTAGGTTTGCAAGTATTGATAAAAATGTCCAGTTTCAAGCTGCATTTGGCTTTTTTTTAACCACCAGAGGGCAGAAAACTCGACTACAGCTGTGACATACAGTTACTTTATTAAGGCTAATGTGCCACTAACATTTTATAAATCTAGTATTCCTTCAGTTTTTAGCTCTGGATTGATCCATCAGATCATTTTTAGGGTCTTAAACCTGCACAGTTAGGGTGGGGTTGAACATGGAGAGGTGACAACAGGAAGCTCTACAGGTTACAAGCTCGTTGAGAAAAAGAACAAAGGTTGTGTTTTCTTTAACCCAGATCTTCCTCCTCAGACGTCCACAGCAGTAAAGGCGGAAAGTTGCAGAAGCGAGGCGGCGGAGGCGGTTTCGGTTACCAGAAGAACAAGAATGTGCACAAGTCCAAAATCTTCAAGCACGTCAACAAAGGACGGAGCGACAAGAGGCAGTTCTCTCGCTGAGCCTGCAAATTAAACCTGGACTGATTCCTCCTCTGTGAACTGCCCCCTTTTTTTTATTATTCCTGCTTTGGTGTCATAGATTATGTTATGGCACATCTCTCAGATTAAATCGTCACCCTCGGATGTCATTTAGCTCCAGTTTTTCTTCTCTACGAGTTGTGTGAAAGGTATTTTGTAAATGTAAACAAACATAACTGTGGATGTTTTGTTGAAGAAGGCCGCTGAATTCCAGGACTTCTGATCGACAAAAATCTCTTTTTTTTCTCTAATATTTCTTCATTGCACCTGAAATATTAAATCTCTATCGACCTTTGAATATATTTAAGCTTCCTTCATTCATATTGTTTAAACTGTACTGATTACAATGAAGTCACTCGATGTGAAAACCACGCGGTGTACTAACTTTTATTACACAAGTCAAGTCTTCATCACAGCATCTATACATCACCAGCAGAGCAAAGAGACTCTTGCTGAGCATCAAGTCAAATTACAGAGAGAAAAAAAAAAAAAATCTACAAATAGGACTTGTGGAAATTATGTACACATGATGAAAGTTAAACACAGGTTTTTTTTTTCGTTTTGTTTTTTTAAGTAAATCAGTCACAAAGATTGAATACAGCAGCTACAAATTCATTTAAAATGATGACAAATCTGCATCTTGTACAAAATATATTGCGGTTTCTTCATTCGGCGTTAAAACGAGCTGCGAGATTCATTAGTGTGTGTGTGCGAGAGATGGCTCGGATCTTAAAAAGGTCACTTTAAAAAAAATACTAAATATAAAAATTGTATGAATAAGAATCTAAATGTTTACTAAATATATATTTTAACTTTATGGATTGTACTTGTGAGTGATAGTCTGAGCACTGGCCTCAGTCATTTCCCTTCATAAAAACGATTCCCATTTTTAAAAAAAACAAAAAAAAAAAAAGACATGCAAGGCTCCTATAATCATACTCTCCACACACAGGATAAATTATAAAGTGCTGTGATGAGCCTGCACGCTGTCTGCTGGACATGAGGTTTTTATATTATACTGCAGTCATGACTATCATCAATCCACACCAGTTAGAAGCTCGCTGTAAAGATCCAGTTAATGATTGTGTCCCCCCCCCTCCTTCCCCCCTTTTCTCAGTAACCGCTTTCAAGAACTGAATTAGTCCCACGTGACATTTGTAACATCGGCTGAGTGTTTGGATTTAGTACATCTCAAAGTTTAGAAGAAAAAAAAAAAAAAAAGGTACAAATTAGCACTATTTACAGAAGAAATGATAAAAAAAACAGTACAGTATCCCCTTTGTTACAGTGTTGAGGTACATTAGTGTGACACTTTCCCTACAAACAGAAGGCAAAGTCAGTTTTTTACAGGACTGCTAACAACGTTTTCCCTTTTTTTTTTTCTGAAAAAAAAAAAAGGAAGACGAACTGTAGTTTCTTCAAAAAAAAAAGAAAAAAAAAAGCTCCGTAGTCTTCAACTCCAGCTGGCACTTGAGGTTGATGATAAACTCGACATTCATTGGACGCTACTTCTAAGCAGGCTACATATATCCACTCAAAAATGGCCGCGTCGAGCGAGCCGTCAAGTCCCGTACATTCACTGTGAGCGCGTTTTCGTCTTCCTCGGCAGTAGTAGTCTTCAGAGAGGGGTTCAGTACCTCGGTTAAGTTTATTCTTGATCTGTGAGGTGAAAAAAAAAAAAGAGAAAAATATCAGACACATAGACTTTTTTCTTTCTGGTCAAGAGGCGAAGCGGTTAGTTCCAAGAAATGGTTTCAAACAGGTTGCGACCCAAACGTGTGTAAACCGTCTTTACAGCAGGAAGAAAAAGAAGTAACATGCAAAACAGGAAGGCTGGACCGATACAGAGAGCTCAGACATTCGTTCTTCTTTAAACACGGCTGCATTAAAACATAAAACGTTTACTTGATTGTTCAATTATTGTATTTACAGTCAGATAAAGTCATGATTATTCCTCTTTCAGCTCTTCTATTAAAAACTAATCCTAACAGACTCATTACTCATCATGTCCAGTGATGGTTCACGTGTTTTTTTTTTTGTCAGAGCAACTTAAAAATCTGTATCGGCCGCAACCTTCAAACACACCGTGTTAGTGACAGAGAGACGTTCAGCTCCGTCACAGGGTTTCTGCAGGGTTCATTTAACATGTTTAAAGACCTTTTAAGTACTTGCTTTACAAATATACTGTCCAACTGGGCTAAAGAATGATAGTATGATGGAAAACCAGTCGAATTATTTATTATTCTATAACTTTTTCCAGCAGGAATGTATTAAAAGCTTCTCTGAAGTAAATATAAGGCAAATAAATGAAGAATTTAGCACTAAAAGTAACTTTAAATTGATTTGATTTGACTAAGATCAGCTTCAAATTAACTTTAAACAGTTTTGCACAAGAGGACTCAAGTTTGTCCCCCATCACTTACAGTAACAGTAAAAAAATAAAAGTGCATTATGAGCACTATTAACAGGAGGATGAAAATCGTGCCAGTGTTCATTTGGTTATTGTTTTAGGACAGACTTTAATCTTCTCTAAAGGTCTTTTGTAGAAGAAGCTGAATGAAATGTTTTTTTCAGGACCTGCAGACACCCTGATCAGAGCACAAGATAAAGTTAGTTGTTGCACTTCAAACTGTCAAACACATAGCATGCAGCAGCAGCAGCAAGTGTCGGACCTTAGGGGTCTACTCTGGTGGGGGGAGGGGTGGGAGGGACCCCCCAAGGGGAGCCGTTCATCTTCTTCCCTAAACCTGTTGTCAGTGAGAGAGAGAGAGAGAGAGAGAGAGAGAGAGCATCCAAGATGGACGACAGTCAGACTCCTGCAGTTGTTCACAGCTCGAGGTTCAGGACGAAACGTAAAACATTAGACATAAAAATCACTCTAACAATGATTCACGTCGATCTCAGCCTGATTGACAGATGAACTCTTCTTCTATCAGTTTGAAATAAGACACGTGTGTTACAGCTGCGTACCGTTTGCGTTGCAGCACGGCTCTGTGGTCTCCCAGTTCATGGCTTTCTGGACGGCCTTCTTCCACCGAGCAAAGCGGAACTCGCTCTCTGTGATGAAGACAGACATGTGAGATGAGACGTTTGAATGAAACTAGTAATAATAGTAACGTCCACTAGATGGCAGCAGATTTAAAAATAAACTACTGCTTCCTGAGACTCTCCAGGTCAGAATCAACTGGTTCAAACGTTCGTCACAGAGTCTCTTTGGCTTTTTTCTTACCGTCACTGTGAATCTGAGGCTCGTATTTCACGGATGTGAGGTGTGGGAGATGATCGGGACTCAGGTTCCACACGCCTACGCCCTCCGCCGCTCCGGCTGCCATGGCCGCGCCGAGAGCCGTGGTCTCCGACATGTCGGGTCGCACTGGACCGGCAACGAGGAAGACGCACACAGGCAGAGAAATCAGGAACAATCATTCAAAATGACAAACTGGGAAATGTTATTGTTTTGTAAACCAGAAAAGATAAAAGTGTGTGACATGATGAGGTTAAAAAAAAAAAAACAACAGCAGCAAAATATTTGAATTCCATTTACTAGATTTGTATATTTATTTTTGTGTCTTCCACTCGTTTATTCTAATGATTCATCTCAGATTTAAAAAAAAAGCTTGGAAAGCAGTAGATGTTCCTAGAATAAACAAATATGTACAGTATGATGGACCTTGTAATGTCAATGTAGATTAATGATGTGAGGTTCATGTGTGCACAGCTATGTCCACACGATGTGCTCCGTTATCCCACTTTAGTTTATATATGTGTGTCAAGGTTCATGTGTCGTTTCCAAATGGGACAAAAGTCAGGGAAGACGGGCAGAGTCGAGTCCAGGTTCAGTTTACTCATATCGACAAAACCTGATTTTCTAAACTTCAAAGTTGAACTTTGAGAGACGACGGTAGTGACGCACCGCTGCCTTCAGGCTACATCCCTCATGAGAGGAAGTTAGATCTGCACTAATAACGGTTTATGCACATGGATATAACTGTGCGTGTATGCGTGTGTTATGAGAGTCCTCTTACCTACGGGCATGCAGAGGATGTCAGCCTGCAGCTGCATCAGTAATCTGTTGGACGTCATGCCTCCGTCCACCTGCAGCTGCGTCAGAGGGACGCCGCTGTCCAGGTTCATCGCGTCGAGGATCTGAAACACACGATGAACGAGACAGGAGGAGTTAAGAAGCAATAGGATTATACACTGGAAAACACTAAACTAACAAAAACAACTATTTAATTATGGAAACAAGAGAAACAGGAAGCAGGTTGAAGCTGCTCACCTCTCTGGTCTGGAAGCAAACGGCCTCCAGAGCAGCAAAAGCCAAGTGGTTCCTGTTGGTGAACTGTGTGAGTCCACAGATGATGCTGGAAAACACAGAGAGAGAGAGAGCAGATGTTGTTAAGACAATTCACTGGATTACACAGCTGTTTTATATTGTATTATTGTGGTGAAGCATCTTTGGGAAAGAAAGTGAGAACTGATCTACTGAACTAATACGAGAATATAACAATTTCTTGACATTGTTATTAATTAGATCTCTTTTTCTCCTCAGTTCAGGGTCAAATCACAGCGTGCATGTGTGTTTTCACAGCTGACTGTCTCACCCTCTGGCGCTGGGCTCCCAGTAAGGGGCGTAGAGTCCGGAGAACGCCGGCACAAAGTAACAGCCATAAGACGTTCCTGCTGCAGCCGCTAGTTTCTCTGAAATGAGAAGATGAAGGACGAAGAGTTGAGATATGCCTTTTTTTTTTTGTTGTGGCTTTGTGACATTTTGTTTTAGGAATGACAGATGTTGAGCAGCAGAAAAGCAAGAAAGTCAAGTATTTATGTGTGTGACAGTAGAGTTTATGTACCGATCTCCGAGGAGGACTGAACAATGCCCATGTTGTCCTTCAGCCATCGCACCACCGCCCCCGCGATGGCCACTGAACCCTGAGAGGAAGACACAAAGACGTTGGACCCAAATAACCTCAAAAGCATCAGGCGGGTGGACTCATAGTGTTTGTAAATGAGCGTTGCTAATGAAAGCTCTCACACACACACACACATACCTCTAGAGCGTAGGAGGCAGGCTGGTCTTTTCCCATTTTGTATGCGACTGTGGTCAGCAGGCCGTGCTCTGACATAACGGGCTGAAAGAAGCAGAGGGAAACACATTCAATAAAAAAGGGTGAAATAACAACAATAAAAATGGAAATTGTTCATTTTAATTAGTGTTAAATAATATAACATATGTTACCTTGGTTCCTGTGTTCCTGAGCAGGAAGCAGCCGGTCCCATACCTTCATGACCAGAATGGAAAAAAAAAAAAAGACAAGATTAGAAACCGGACTGTTTCAGTGATGACAAAAAGCAAAAGTAGTCCAAAAAAAAAAAAAAACACAATGCAAAATAATAATAATGTAGCAGAGAAATAAAGAAAACTGTGGATGGCTTACGTGTTCTTGGCCTGGCCTTCTTTGAAACACATCTGACCAACCAGAGCAGCCGACTGGTCGCCAAGACACTGAGAGGGGAGAGGTCGTTGTTAACAGGCTGTACAATGACAGTAAATTATTATTTCCATTATTGATTAATCTGCTGATTGTTTTCTTGATTAAACTGATTGATTGTTTGGTTTAGTACTGCCAGTGTGAGGCCGACACCAATATTGATATTTGAGAATTAAAAACAAAAAAAAAAAAAAATGTATATGCCAGCTAAATTATTATTTTTAAAAAACATAAAAACATTAAAAAGCCCTTTAATTTGAAATGTGACCATGACATGTACTGAGCATGTTACAGTTGGAAAATAAACATGATTATTACATTTGCTTGTAAGGAAACACATCAAGTTTAACTGTTGTTGTTATTATTATTATTATTATTATTATTATTATTATTATTATTATTATTATTATTATTATTATTATTATTATTATGTTTGTTCTTTTGGCTGGTTTGATTATTGAATGATGTAAATATTCTATATGATGTTTTATATGATGTTTGAAAATGTATTAAAAAGTGGTTTTGAATCCAATATTCCTGTTTGGCTCCTGATGAAGGTGGAAGCAGAAACTTTGGGCTTTAATTCAGAATCAAGAAATAAACTTTCATCATTTGCTTATATCATTAAAAAAAAATATGAGAATAAGCGAGGTATCAGTGGAGCTCTAATAGAAACTGTCAGTCAGACACATCTGGAGGGAAAACCAGGTGTCACATTCACTACAAAGCAAATCTCCTCTAACAGACTCTAACAGGTAACGTGGAGAGTTTCTTACCCCTGAGATGGGAACTCCTGCGAGAGATCCAGATTTCTGTTCAGGAGACAGAAACAGACACGTGGTTACATTTTAGAGAAATAAACTGCAGGTTCATGCTGACTGTTAAAGTAACCACTCACACAAACACGCAGCGAGAGTCAACACCCAAAATATTTAGGAGGCATTTAGTGTCTTATCAGTAGAGCTGACTGGGGAATCAAACATGTGACTGTTGGGACACAGGCCAGTGTGCCTGTATTAAGAAATACCCATAATCCACTGCTACAAACAGGCTGATATCCTGGTTTGCAAATGTAATGAAGAGGAAATAACTCTTACTGCTGCCTAATTACATCTAATAGTGTCAGTAACTATAATGTAATACGTTTGCAGCTAAAAACATGTAAATAGTTCATTTAATTCAGGATCAACACATTTTATTTCTTAATGTCACAGTGATGAAATGTAATAATCTATTCAGTCAAACTTGCAGCTTAATGCAATAAAACCCTGTGATGTAATATATAATTAACCTAGTTAACAGGAAACAGTCATCCTAATAATAGCAAAACATTTTATTAGGCAATAGGAGATTGATTAACTATAATTAGGCCTTTTGCTGTTCACACTTTATGATGTTTTGGACAGTTATCACATTAACAGCAGCAACTTCTTCGCTTCTGGACAGTTCAATACGAGCACTGCAGAAAGTCGTATGAATGTACGACACTGAAGCGTTGGTTCAAACGTCAGGATTAACTGTGCAATTAAGCAGAAGAGCTAAACAGTCTCTCCTGGCTCGTCTTCTCTTCATTGCCAAAATGTTTGTGAGAAATATTTCACCCCAAACTGACAAACTGCTGTTAAAAAAATAGATAAATAAATTTTAAAAAAAAGGTAGGTTTGGGAGGACGCGGAGGTTTCCAAACATTAAAAAAAACCCTTCTTGACGTAAGAAAGATCTGACCCATAAAAGAGAGGAAAACAAACAAAGCTGCCACGTTGCCGACTTCTGGACTGCAGGGCAAGGTGCACGTTGCATAAAAAAAAAACTTTTTGACATGGAGGCCCATGTTGTGGGTCAAGAGATAAGATCGGAGCAAAGACAAACAAGCGCGCATGATAACAGATCGTCATGTGGAATTTATTTTAGCTGGAAAACCTTTATTACTTCACTATCTACTATCAGTTTATTATCTGAGATTCACAAGAATTACACACGTAATCTTATCAAGTTATAGGAGTTATACGGCTGTTACGGTAACAAACATGTTTAACGAGACCATTCACAACAATGTCTTATGACTGTAGATGACATGCGCACACATACACACAGATTGATGTTTAAAGGTTAACTGATCTTACCATCCAACCGTATATTTCAGAGGAGCTTTTGACTTTAGGGAGAATTTCCATCGGGGCATCAAAGTACCTAGAAATGAAACAACAAGGAATCAGACAATGATGAAGGTTTATAAAAGAGGTACCAAACCTGATGGCACACCTCCTCTGTATGCATGTGTGCATGAATTAGCAGCTAAAAGACAAGACAGACTGGATAAATATGTGCATTTTAATCAAACTGACCAACAGTACAGTCTGTATTTGGACAGAGATTTGGTTGGATTTGTAACTGAAACAGTGACTTGTTAGTTAAAAGGGGATCTAACATGCTTCCTGTGGTTTTCTGTCATTTATATACTGTTGTATATTATGTCTAATGTCTTTAACATGGTCAAAGTTCAACACAGCTTCCGGGATTTAATCAATCAGAACAGAGCGGGCTCATCAGGAGGGGGACTTAAAGAAGGACAGGAGCTAAAACAGCCGGTTTCAGACGGAGGCTGAACTGATGAGCTGCATAAAAGGATCAGTAGAAGATAAATAAGGAGTTTGTTGAACTGTAAATCATGCAAAGATACTCCCCAGAATATAAATAAAGGGCTGGAAATGTGCCTGATGTATCCTATTTAGCAGTGCAGACTCTCTATGGGAGTTTTATTCAGGAGATCTCTAAGTGTTCACCTGCAGAGTTCAGGATCCCAGTCCATGGTGTGAATGTTGAAGAGCATGGTGCGACTGGCGTTGGAGACATCCGTACAGTGGACTCCTCCGTTCTTCCCGCCCGTCAGACACTGAGGGGAAAAATAAACATCAAGCGTTGTAAATAAAAAGGAAGCAAAAGAAACGTTCTGTCGTTTCCAAGACAAAACACAAAGTTCTGGTCTCCGCAGGATTTGGAGCGGCTCTTACCCAGATGATCCACGAGTCCACCGTGCCGAACATGGCGCGCTCGCTCAGCACCGCCTGTCGCACCTCGTCCACGTTGTCCAGCAGCCAACGCAGCTTCACCGCGCTGAAGTAGGTGCTGATGGGAAGGCCTGTCTTATGCTGGAGAGACGAGGACAGCAGAAACTCAGATTAAAGCGTTCGTTCAACCATAAAGACGGCGCTGTTTTTATTCTGAATTTAAAAAAAAACAAATTGCAGACACTCAAATATCAGAAAATAGGTTGAATTTATTGATATCTACATTCTTTGCCATCAAAACTATTATGAATCCACTTCCTGTCTCTCACCTTGAGATGGTTCTTGTTTCTGCCTGGAGCTTTGTTGATGAGTCTCTCCACTGTTGACTGAGTGCGCAGGTCCAGCCAAACTGCACACAAGAATCACACTTTAAAAATTTATTACTGAGATTAAAAGTTTATATTCTGCTCACATAACTTCATAAAACCATCTTGATGGCTTCACATTCAAAACCTCCCATCATTAAAATATATCTAACAAAAAAAAGGTATAAAACCCTCAATATAAAAAAATGGAAACTGCAGCCGGAACAACCAGCGGCACCAGTTCTGCAGAGTCAGACACGTAAACAAAAGGTTAAAGCAGTGAGGCCACACCTGAGCCACCACAGAAACATGCCTGCTAGCAGAAGTAGATATAGAAATATACCAATTATTATTATTTTGTTTAATTTTTTACAGTTTTTATCTTTAAAAATGTTGCTGCACCACTAAAAAAAATGACCGCTGCAACCAATAAAACCCACCTCACTTCTCTCCTGTGCACATAATCCTACTGTTGGCCTTTCTCCTGATTTAAATGATATATAATTGGTTTATGATTTTAAAAAAGGAGCTTCCTTACTTGTTTAATGATTCACCCAAATATGATATTTTAAGAGTTAATTAGTGCATCAAACTAAGAGGCAAACTGCTGTAAAGATTCATCGTTATCGTCACTTTTACTTCATGCTCTTGTCGGTTCTGATGATATTCATAAAGTCCAACTTTCCTCGTCATGTGACAGATTTAATTCAAGTTAATGTGTAATTCAACATGTGTGGGCTTCAACTATGGGGACACAAAAAAACAGGACTTCCTCAACTTCCTACAAACTCAAATGTTTGCTATCAGACATTTCTTTACACTTTGTGGCTTCTGACTAGATAACTGGACATTCCTGCCTCTTGAAAGTATCAGTGTGTGTGTGTACACAGAAGGAGTGGACAACCAACCCCCCAAAACACATCAGGCACATTCCAGCTAAACAACGACCGAGAAGCAGTTTGAGCAACCTGCAAATAAACTCGTCCATCAAGCTGAAACTAAAAGGCCTGGAGGAGGAGGAGGGGAGGGGAGGGGGGGGTTGAGAATGAAAGTCTCTTTTAGCTTGTAACATTAGCACACAAGCGCTGAGTGGGCGGCGACAGCGTGACTTCAGCTCTTACACTGAATCAGTGTCTCACATGGGATGGTGTGTGTGGGTGGGTGTGTGTGTGGCGGGGCGGGGACATGACACACGACACTACAATCTGAAGCAACCCGGTCACAGTCTGTGCTCATTTCCAGATGACATTACTCTCCCTCTTTTTGCTCAATGAAATATGTTACAGCTGGGGAAGAGTTGAGTAGGGAGGCTGCACAAGCTTGTATCTGGAGAAGCTGTAGATAAAATAAACTTTTAAAAAACAAAACACTAAAACTGGCTGGTTGAGTTGTTTAAACTGACAGCATGTCTGGCTACAAATGCACTTAAATGAATTCCCTTTTCTCTAGTCTTTTAACAACATGTGTTTGAATGATCTTAGCAGTCAAACGTGTTCATTCACATAAAAAAAAACTGCACCCACCAATAGCGTTGTAGAGCGGCTCTCCGGTCTCTTTGTCCCAAACTAGGGTGGTCTCTCTCTGATTGGTCACCCCCACCGCTGAGAAAACAACAACATCATCATCATCATCATTAAAGTCAATAAAACACACACCCCCGCCCCACCCACTCCCAACCTCCAGCCAGTCCTCTCTGTTTAGGTGTGGTTAACACACTGTTTGTTGTTTCTCTCATTCAGGTGTAGGCGGCCACAGCTTAACTCTAGCAGCTTTCCTCCTCACCTTTGATGTTGCAGATATCGATGTTGAGCTGGCAAAGTTTCTCACAAGTCCTCTCCATGCACTCGTAGACGGACTGCATTATCTCCTTGGGGTCCTCCTCCACCCAGCTGATTGAAAAAAAAGCATGAAAACACACATGTAATACAGAGTAGTTGTATCCAAACATGTCCTAAATAATGACTGGAAGCTTCAGGATATGTGAATAAAGGAACAAATATCCAATATTTACACATAACTATTGTTTCTGAGTGACTATAGGTGTTATTTTGTTTCCTCCTGCCATGTTTTTTTTACCTTAACTACAACAGGTTGTGCCAAATAGACCAACCCATGGCACTTTGCACAGAGATTTTATAATAGAGTTCACAGTAATATCACACCACCAGCTTTTTATGTAATAAAATAATAAAATAAAAGCTCGACCTTGGCCTTGATTTTGTGTCGCACATCAAATAAAGTAAAAGATTAATGTGTAAAGTAGTTAAATTGTAACTTGACTATCTCAGTCAGCTTTTGTTATGATAATCTGCAAGAAGTTTCTTTCCTGTTAATGGATGCCGTATGTGAACCAAACTACATTTGGGTCAATGAACTCACCCTTCCTTCGGGAAGCTCTGGTTGATCTCTACTTGGTGGTGACTGATCAGTTCGGCTGTTTTAGCGTTAAACACCTGTGGAGAAAGGGAAAAAAAATGGAGCTTGTAAAAAAAGAAAACAAGAGGATACAGAGCATGAAAGGTCACGGAAAAAAATGCTAGTGAGGGAGTTTCTTCTAGCTGGGCACAAAGGTTTAAAGTTTGGTTAAAGTTCTTGTGAAATATATTTGTAACATAACATCATTTTAGGAGGGGAGCTTTTATTTTTTTTTTTTTTTCCACTGATATCTTGTGACACAGCGCATCATGAGGATCGACATGAATGACCAGGCAGGGTGGTGAAATGATGATGATTAACATTTGGGTGGATTTCTTCTTCCTTCCACATCCGCAACACCTGACACGAAATGAATGTCACGCCCCTCCCCCCCGCCGTGTCGCAAGGCACAGCAGAAATAAATAATTGCTCCATATTACAGGAGATGAGAGGAATTAACATGAGGCAACGTATTAGGTGGAACCTAAAGTCAGCATTTCCTCTGCTTGGGTAAGAGGATAAAGCCTCCTGATAACACTCAAGTGCAGGCCTGCAGTTCAGCTACGTATGATTATTACAATGACGAGTTATAAGATTTCAACATGGACATATACGACGCTGACAAAAAAAAACTGGAGAGCATTTGACATTTGACCCACAAGCAGTTTTTTTTCCAGTCAGACCGTAACCTTGAACTCTTCACTCTCTTTTTAAACACACAGCTACACAGATCACAAATACGCAGGGCTCCACACTGAACCCTCTGACACTGGGGTAAAAGGAGAGGGTAACATTCAGTTAGAGTTTTCGCAGTTGGACAGCGGACAGGAACGGCCTCACGCCATCATAAACGGACGGACGTGTGACCTGGCAAAGTCGGAGAGGAACATCTGATGTCATGTTGCGTTTCAAATGTCACCGCGACTAAATCTGAGCGTAGATAGAGGATCGGTTTTTATCAATGATTTAATACGTCCTGACATCTTCCGTGTAACCGTGAGTGTTATCACTCCATCTAAATAATCCCTGAAAGATTGTTGTCATGCTCTCTGTGTGTAGCAGCATCTAGTTTGCAGTGCATGAAATATAAAATGAATATATTTTGCTCCATAATCCTCATTCTGAACAGTCTCACTGATAAACCATCCGTCTGTATCAACGCAGAAGGCTGCAGATGTCTCAGAAACCCTGTGATTAAATAAAATAAAGAATAAAGACACTCTGGATGGACAAATATCGAGGTTAGCGTCTTCTCTGTCAACAGGAAATGACAAATAGAAGCAGGAGATTACTTCTCCTCAGTTGACAGGAAACAACGTGCAGACACACGACTGACAGCGAGCACGTCTGCCTGTCATATGGATTTATATACACACACACACACACACACACACACACACACACACACACGTGCGGTACAATATAATGCAAGCAAATACAAACACCTCTGTTAAATGTTTGTTCATTTTGTATTGAGACTTAGTCAGATATAAGGAGTTTATTCACCTCTCATGGTCATAGTTTGTCATATAATTTCATTTAGATTATATTTCATGTCTGTTATATACTGTTGAGGCCGTCTAATGCTAAGAAAGTACATAAAAAGGTAACATAAGATGTGTGATAGTCTCACATTTTCTGGATATTCTCACTGTTTACCCACAAATGAATAATCTCTCACAGAAAATGTGAGTGTTTGGAAAGTCCAGAGAGTTAGATGATGATGATTTGTACATGAATATGTATAAGGAAGTCATGTAAACTCACTGGAATAATCCAATAATACAGTTTGAACTGACAATGACACACTTTGGCTTTAAAAACAAAGTCATGATAGTCTTTCTGACACCATCAAATACAAACATAAAAAGTCAGTGATGGCTCATAAATCACAGTTAATTTGCTGCTTTGTGTGACTCCAACTACACATAAAAGAATAAAAATAAAACCAAGCTTGGAAGACGTCGGAGGTCACACCGTCAACGACAACAACAACAACAATCTCAGTCGTGCTGAGCTGCCGTTACCGAGGGTTTAATCATCATCGTCATCATCTCTGACCAGAGACGTGCTTCATTTATTGTCTTCGGAGTCTTGCGAACTACCTCCGAAAACAACTATGTAGGTTAAAGTTTAACATCTGGTCATCTTTTCTGTGTCATCAGAAGAGCAGGTTGACCCAGCAGCCTCACGACGAGGGTCAAAGGCTCTTCAACAAAGACCCGATCACCACTGAACCAAACAGTAAAGTCACAATGAATATGAGGAATATTCACATGCATCATTATTAAAGAATCTGGGTGTGTATTTCTAAGCAAATCATGACTCAGCGTATTTTTCCTCCCGTGTATGGTTTACAGATATTACTGATGTAACTAAGATATGCAATATCTGATATGTCAATACTTTGGATTGTGTTGTTCTCCAGTGTTAATGCTTGTACTGCCAATCAACTAAAAGTTAAAGCAGGTTTCAATCTTGCGTTATGAGTTTTGTGATCATAAACCAGTCAAGCAGTTTATGTTGAAACACTTTGTCAGATCTATTCAGCCGTTTAATATCTTTTCTATCTTATAAATCTAACATTAAAAAACTGTTCTTTATCTCTACAATTCTTAACCAGACTGCTGCATCTTTTGCCAAGTCTGAAACTTCCAGCTGACCTACTTGAGTCACCTAATTTTATTCAGCATGGATCGCTTCACAGGTTGAATTTTGCTCAGGAAAAAAAAAAAGGGGGGGGGGGGGGCGAATTAATTTGGATTTGCTGGAAATAACCCAGGTGGCAGGTTTGTAGTTTTCACACAGACAGAAGAAAGAGAAGGATGACGTTAAAGGAAACTTCAAACAACAGACATGGAGACTTTCACAAAGCAGGTTTAGTGACTTAAAAAAAAGAAAAAAAAGGAGATGATGAACTTTTAAAATCTTCAAAAAACAATAAATATCTGTTCGCCTAATCAAAATATCTTTAAGTCTACTCACAAAGTGCAGATTGACGTCATCGCAAGAGAGATTTTAGTGTGTAAAAACTCTTTAAATTCTTCATTTTAAAACACTGATTACAGATAGTTTAAATTCTCAGACGTATAGATCAATTAATCCATTCAGCACGTGTGTAAACAAACCCTGATGATCAGCCTTTCAACAACACTGCGATGTAATTCCACCTCATGTTCAACACGCCATAACGTCCTTTAAGTATTTTTCTGCTATTCAGAAGTAGTTTATTTTTACTATATCTCTGCTAAAAACTTATAAATCTTCAAAATATCTCTCTGAGCAAAAACACAAACGTTTTTTCTGGACGCAGACCAGACAAGCGTTGATTGTGTCCTTATCTCAAGATAACAAAAGCTCGTTTTCTCGAGATAAAGAGTTAATTATATCGAGTCAAACTCCTCGTATGTTTTCAAAAGCTACTTGGCAACAACCTTGATTAGTTCATTTTACCGACAGGGGCGCAGCTATGAAGCCATGAAGGGGATTTAAACTCAGCACATACACACACAAAAAAAAAGCGTCTATGTGTAGTTTAATAGAAATAAATAGAAACGAGACGACGACAGAGTAGATATGTAGGTTCAGTTTATTAGAGTCGAGGGTTAAAATGTGTGAAATAAACGCAGAAGTTTCTTGAATAAAGACAACGCGCGTGAACATTCAGCCACTTTGAATTGATGATGAACCACGTCACTCACCAGAAACCTCGTCGAGCTCGTGCCCTGATCGATAGCAGCAACCAGCGGATCCATCTCTGCGTTTCTTCTCCTTCCGTCGGTGAAAAACTCAAAAACAAAAAGTTAAAATAATAAAAAAAAATAAAATAAAAAACAAAAAACGTCGCAGCCGGTTGGACTCCCGGGAACCGTGCGTATGTGTGTGTGTTTTGTTTGTTTCTACTAGCAGCTGCAGCAGCCACGGCTCCTCGTGAGGGGCAGGGACGTCCGACCATGTAAGAGGATGAACCGGAACCGGCGCGTGCTGAAGGAGCGATTGGCTTCCCGTCAGAAGGCGTCGGCCGCGCGCCGTCCAATCAGGTTTGGGGGCATGTTCGTCTTACAAAGGAGAAGCGCTCGAGGTCAAAAGGTGATGGAGGAAGAGCGGAAAATCCACCCTAAAAACAGAATTTACACGGAGCTGGTTTTGGGGATATTTTAAAGCTGTAGGGCTCAAAGTGGGGTCCGAGGACCCTTCTGGGGTCCTTGAGGGGGAAGCAGCAGAAAGGGGAATAATTTATTTTCATTATAATTTCAATTTCAAGTAACAAAATCATACACTTTCCTGTAATAAAACATTTTAAAGCAAAAATCTTTTCAAATGGGGGTCTGTGGTCTAATCTGTGTCAGTTTAGGAGCCCCTGATGTTTGAGGATCACTGTTTTAACAGACTTAAGATGGGACATTGAATATTTAACATTGTTTAAGCACATTGCTGATTGACAGTAAGGTTAAAACAGGTCATTTAGATCTTGTGATCTGCGGTCAGTACTGAGAAAGAGATTTTGGGCTTTCCTGAGAATAACTCTGTCTCATCGTCATAGAGGAAGTCTGAGCAGAGACAACAACAGGAACACATCCTAGTTAAAGCTTTCTGACCTTATTTTAAACTAAATACGTACTGTATGTACTAAAACATGATGATTGTCTCTTTATTTTGATAGTATTCAACAAAATAAAGGTCTTTGTCAAAACCGTAAAGTGCTAACATTTGAGTGTGGGAGACAGAACGCGGGAGGCTGTTGATTTCTATGTTTAACTTTTAACCTGTTTCTCCTCTTCACACGGTCAAGCTCATAAACCTGATGACCTCGATTACACTCTACAATGTTTAGTCTTTTACTGAGCTCACGTCGGAGCAGTGAGGTCAAGCCTGAAACATCTGTGTGTGTGTGTGTGTGTGTGTGTGTGTTTGTCTCGTTGGGCTCCCGCCATCTGGCCCTCAGAAAGTAACAACATTGATTTGTGTAAGACTTCTCTTACTTCTCAGTTTATACCTCTTAGATGAAACATCTTATCTCTAACGTCCAAAGCATAAATTGATCTACGCACATCCAAACCAAACAAATAACTCCTATCAGAACAGCTACAGCTCACTTCAAGCTGTTTATTTGTTTGTTTCATGATTTGCTTACAGCTCCTGACCCAAAGTTAGGAGAACTGAAAGCAAAGTCTCAATGCAGGGAGCTACGTGGTTCCTCCTTTCCCCTTAAAGCTTCGATAAACTTCATGTTTGACGCACGCGGAGATCTTGCCCCGAAGAGTCTTTACTTTTCCATGAAACCAGCCAGTGAAAACAGTACAAGTGTATCTCAGAGCACGGACGCAAAGCCCCCCCCCCGGTATCGTGTTTCAATTTAGACAGCTACGGTAGCCTGAAAAAAAAGGGGGGCCGCTTGTCACAGGAAGGATAACTCGGTGGCTTCCTGTCAGCAGTTGGCGCTCCAGCCTTCAGCCGCTGCCTCACTACTGTTAACTACTATTAAAGCTGTGCTGCAGCCGAGCGATTCAGCATTTTGGAAGGTAGTTCACCTGATAGCCCTGGATGATTAGCTGTCAGGACTACACAGCGAGTGGATCATCAATCCGCCTCCACGGCTCAGAGTGGCTAAAAGAAAGATTCCTCACAAAGCCAAATAAAGATCTGTACTATTTTTAGGCTTTACGCTCTTATGATCACCAGGAGAGGAGAACTATGTGACTGAAAGAAGAGAAGGGCAGACAGTGTGCTGCTCAAACTGCTTAACGTCCGCCTGGCGGACAGGGAGCAGCTGCAACAGCTGCTGAGCTGCAGCAGCGACACGTGTGTGTGTGTGTGTAAGAGGGAGAGTGGAGGTATTTGTCTGTACATATGAGACAATAGTACTGTGTGTGAGAACATCGAAGGTGTGTGCAGGGAAACAGGACAGACAAATATTTGTATGTGTATGACAGAAAGTACAGTAAATGTAAAACAAAGCGGAAGAAGGCCAGAAAAACAGGTATTTTGTTTATCCTGAACACTCAACATGAAACAGCGCTCATTCAAAGGATCCCTTCATGGACTGAAATATGAATATGAATGAGTTAATATGAATAAATTATTGACTGACCCTTAAAATGTTTCACAGTGATGTGATGAATACATTTCATAGTTTCCATTGGTGTTATTTTGTTGTATTATGATGTTGATTATGATGACACTAGATGACTGTGATGTCATTTGTCTTCATCTCGCACGAAAATGCAACCAACAGCTGCTAAATAAAAGTTTGGACAGAGGTCGAAGGATCAGTTAGATTCTTCTGAAATCTTTGTAAACTTTATAATATACCCAAATAATATAATACGTTTTATAAATACTTGCAAGAAAGCCTTTATTCAAAAACAAAATAATAAAATCTGATATGACAACATGAGCGACGTGTGCAAAATCCTGTAAAGGAAATATGAAATTTTGTTGGTGTTAAGTTGGAATAAAGTTGGAACTACTAAAGCAAAATGGGAAAAAAAGAGTAAATGAGGAATTGAAAAGGAAATTCAGTGTGTTTCTCTGAACAACTCATTTTTTTTTATCTTGCTTGGATCATTAACCTCGGATATTTATGAACCCCAGAATGTGATCCCGTGTAAAAACAAACATTAAAATCTCACCGTGAAGCCAACTACACATTTTACATCACTAGAGGTGTTTAAATTCATAGAAGTTTTCAAAGACCTACTTAAAAGCATACGAGTTTTTGATTTTTCATTTTTATAAAGTTTATTTTTACTGTTCCCAAACTCTACAAACTGTAGGTCTGAATACTTTTTCACAGATAAATATTATGTTAGGAAAAATAGTTATTTGGGTTTTACAAATATGGGTTTTAAGTCTTACACCACAAGATCTTGAAAACTTCCATCTGCTGTCAGGATATTTTAGAAATATTAAGCTTTTTGGTTAAAATGGAGCTAAATAGAAACGGAAACAACAAAGCATTTGAATAAATTTATCAATTGATGCATTTTGTATCAATATTTCTGCAAGTGGGATTCATTCTTTGTATCCTGTACAAACAATATAATTATTTGTGAGAATATTGAATGAAACTTACATACAAACACAACAGCACCATGTTTTATTTAAGATATATTTTTTTATATATATATATATATATAAAAGTTGTGTGCGATGTCATCAGAATAAATGTACTGCATACACCAAAACTACAATACAACCTGCTTTCAACATTATACAGTACTTGTGCTCACCAAATACATCTGAATAAATATAAATGTGTACAATCGTTATATAAGAAGTGTAAGACTCTTCAGTTCTTGAACGCACCGTCCTCCATGGTTCACTGTACGTCCTGTTTCGAGGCTTCATGCCCGGCATCGTCCGTCTGGCTGTCCGCTGTGCTCTGAGCGGCCACAGCCGCGGACGTCTCTTTGCTCTTGGCTGCGTTCTCACTCTGAGCTCGGTTCTGTTTCTCCCTCTCCAGCGCTTTCTCCATCTCTGTGTAGTAGTCGAGGGCCTTCCGCACCGGGTCGATGATGTGTTGCTGCAGCGTTAAACCAACAGTGATCAATGCCAAGGTTCAATCTGTCATCAAATTTAATCTTGTTCATCTACATTTTTCTGCTCCTGACTCATCTACTTTTAACTGAATTAGTCATTTCCTACATTTCCCATGACGACTAAACCCAAAACTTCCTGCTGCTTTGGGTTGATACTGTATATTTTTGTGAATTTAAAAAAAAAAACAAAAAAAAAAACATCACCTCCAGGCAGGGGAAGAGGTTGGCCAGCTCGATGAAAAGCGGCAAAAGCACAAATCTGATGAAGCCTGTTTGAGATGAAGGCTTGGTTATCTTATCCCGATCCATGAAGGGGGTGACTGGAAGACCCTCTAACTTCTCCACATCACTCTGAGGACCAAAGAGAAACACCAAAAGCATCAGACGGGAATGGCTTGTGTAACTTTTGATGCTGTCTTTTACTTATTAAATCTGTTGTCCCTGAATCAGAGAGCTTCGTCTAAAACACAACACATGAAGACTGGCCTTACAAGATCAGGTTTCGGTCAGATCATGTGTAGGAGAACGGGGCTCTACGGTGTCGTCACAGTACGAAATGTCTCCACGTGCAGCAGGAGTCAGTTACCTGGTTGTAGAATTCCTGCAGAAGACAGTCCAGCCAGGGTTCGGCCACCTCCATGGGCCGCGCCTCGTTGGATATGTCGCTCACTTTGATCAGAATCATCATCAGCTGCTCACACAACAGCAGGAAAAACACAGACAGTAGACGGATGCATATTACTTTAGAGAGGAAGAGCCAGGGTTGACAGCTAGTGTTTGAATTACAGGGGAGCAAGAGGTGGACTGAGCGGCCCTGAAAGCAACTTAAGTTTAAATTTTAAAGTCCTTAAAAAGCATCTCTGCACACCTGACTGTATGACAGATGTGTCAGAAATCGGCACAACATATCTCACACTGTCTTCATTTCATATTTAATATGTTCTGGTGTAAACAACCAGTACATTAGTAATCAAGACAGTTTGTGGGGAGTTTTTCACTTTGGTAGAAACATTTCTAATCCTTTAATGGATGATATAGGAAATATAAATCAAATAAAAATCCAACAGCCCGTCAGTTGAGTAGTTTTTACTGTGTGGTTCTGATTTTATCTTGTGTTCGGTGGTCAATGTCCAATAAATGTATATAAATGCCACCAAAACAAGACAAAATGATTGTATGTGTTGTTGCTTTGTGCTGAACAAAGGTCTCTGACCAGAATTAAACTGGTGTTCTGGTAGTTACATGGTTTAAGTCTTCATCACAAGGCCATCAGGCATCAAACTTCAGTATAAAAAAACAACTGTGTCCCTGATTAAAAAAAAACCAGAATATATCTGCTGCTGCTAATAAGAAGTTAAATAAAAAGTTGTTCCTGGTTGCAGTAGAGAAATATTGCTACCGTATCTTGTTATGTTGTGTTTCCATCTGCACTCCTCTCACCACATCTCTGTGGTCCTTGTTGGTGAAGTCAAACGCAGGCAGGATGGACTTGAACTTGTTGAGGATCTCGTTGTGTCTCGTCATGTCAGTGGCCAGAATACATCTGCAGTTACAACAGGATGAAAAGCGCGATGCTGATGTGTTATCCTGACCGGGTGACAGGAGAAAATGTGCAAATGTGCATGTCAAGAGAAAGACGATCTCACTTGATGATCCCTTCTCTTATCCGTTTGTACTGATCCATGGACAAGTTTCTGAAGATGTTGCTCTCTGTCTACAAAAAAAAAAAAAAGAAAACAGCATCTGCACAGTTTAACTGCATCATAATCTCCTTTATACTTCCTGCCAAATATATGTAGCAGAAGATCAAAACTCACAGAATGTGTTTCATGGCAGCTCGGACAGAAAAAAAAAGGTCTGAAGAGAAAAGCTTTACCTTCTCCAGGATCTCAAAAGCTACAGCACAGTGGTGGTTCTCCAGCGGAGAGATGTCGTTGTAGCGAAGGGCGAGTTCAGTCCGAGCATTTATCTGCAAGACGATCGAATGTCATTTCAGTGTTTTCTGATTATAAGCATAAAGTTTAGAGCTGCAACTAATGATTATTTTCATCACTGTTTAATCTGCAGATTAGTTTTTAAATTAATTGATTAATTGTTTAGTCAGTAAAAATATTTCTCAGAGCTCAAAGCGACACCTGAAATGTCTTGTTTTGTCTGATAAAACACAAAAAGAAAAAGATATTCAGTTTATTAACATGTATGAAACATAAAAACGAGAAGCTACAACCAGCAATGTTTGGTATTTTTCCTTAAAAAATGACTAAAATGATTAATTGATTATCATAATAGTTGATGATTCATTTTCTGTTGATCGACTGACCGATTAATCGACTAATTGTTGCAGCTCTGGCAGAGTTGATGTTCAAATTCATGCAGTAATAATGTGTGCAGCCTTAAGAGACAAAACAATCAATTGAAAATTAAATGTTAAAAGTTACAGAATTTTATATTTTATGTTTTTAAACGGAGATAAGATCAATAAGATTACATAACCGGATGCTGGGAAATAGGAACGGTCTGCAGAGAGGTCAAATATTGAACTGCAAGATGTAAAAGGGGGTTTATAATATGCTTATACTGTGTATAAGTTGTACAGGTAGCAGTTAAAATGATTAGCTTATCACAGATATGTAGGTTTCTGGATATGTGTCGACCAGTTGATAACAAAAAACAGTAGCAGTAGCAAAAACGACATAATTTCAGAACAGTGTCTCCGTTACATAGTTCGTCTTAAGCACTAAAAAGTTAACTTTTCAACTGTGAAATGTCTCCTCAGTACATATCTTGGTCGAAATGACTTCACAACCAAAGTTAAGGATCCTTATCAGGAATATTATGGTCTGTGTTTATGTTAGAAAACAAACATCGGCCAGTAAATCTGTTCTGCCAGCAGCAGGATTCAGTCGATCCTCCTGTTGGTAGAGAGCACCTCTGCAGGTCTACAGAAGCTGAGACTGCAGGAGTTTTAATCAGTGTTGAAATCAGGTTGCATCATACACATAAGGAGAGACAGATGTTCTTCTCTCTAGTCTCAAATATGCACACAGTACAATATTTGAAAATAATGGAACGTCACACATTTCAGGATATTATTAAGATTATGGTGCCAGAGGGAGCAATGTGCTTCACGTTACAACCTCTTGACTTTATTGTCTGTTTTTACAGTTTCACAACTTCTTCCAGTAAAAACCTAAAAGGCAAGTTGCTCTTTTCAACCTTTACTGGAAGTGTGTTGAGCTCGCTGCATAGCTGTACACCCGCAGAAGACTTGTTATTATTGGATTTTTAAACCCTGAAATGTCCAAAGAGTGTAGGGGACGCCCCAGTAAGTAGTTTAATACCTGGTAGGCATTGTTGTATCCCGTGTGGTCGAGGTCGTGGCACACCGCAGAGGTCAACATGACGAGCAGGTCGATGTTGTCCATCTTGCTCCTGAGGTCAGTGAGCCAGATCAAACCGTACATCTGCTCAGAGATAAAGACGCAGTAAACTACAGAAGAAAGCTGGTGAGGTTTGAAAGTGATGATCAACGAGTGAAATGATAATAACTCAGTGAAAACCAGTTCAGATATCAAAGACGTTGATTAATGAGAGTTTAAGGAATTGATCTTAAGGCAGTAGATATACATTAATACCTTTATTTTTCAAAGAAATGATACTAACAAGAGCTTAAACCATCACATGTTCTCCTCTAAGGTCGTGTTGAGATAACAGCCCGTCTGATCTGAGGCACCTCTCTAGACGTCCTTCACCAATTAGCCATCGAGATGATGACATACAGGTAATTGCACAATTTGATGATTGCAGAGACAAACAGGCTCTCCGTGATTTGCTCACAATTTGATAAAACGTCACTAGAACACAAACACACACACACACACACACACACACACTCCACACTTCAGAGGACATCACCTTGACTTACATTTATTTCCTGGAGATTTAACCTAACCTTAACCTAAAACCAAGCCTTCACCCTGAAAATGGTGTTTTGCTTTTTGTCTCTAAAAGGGAAACAGGTCCCCACAGATAGATTTATGTCCCCACAACATGAGTAATACTTGGCATACACACACACACACACACACACTTACACACACACTCACCATCTGGGTAACACAGAAGCAGTGCTTGAAGTTATGAAAAGGGATGTTGTTGTATCTTCGGTAGACTTCAAACAAGAACTGCTGCAGGACTTCAGGCTCAATGTTGTAGATCGCTATGAAATCTAAATCTGTGTACATGACCTGCAGGAGCACCATTATCTCTGCATCCTCCCACTGCCTGCACACACACACACACACACACACACACACACAAAGCACCATGAGACTGTACTTAACTATAACGAGCACAATATTTGAAATTGTCCGTCAGCCTTCAGCTGCACAGATGAATCCACACACAAGAGCGCTAAAACATTTTTTTAGTGCGTACACTATTGCTGGTATTTTTTCATAGACATATTATACTGACATCTGAAACATTTAGTTGAAAAGTTGAGCAGGTTTCTAAGGTTTTAAATATCCTGGTTGACAACGCCAGTGAAGCTAAAACAGATCCAGTACACAACACAGAGCCAGAGAACATCTGGTGACGGGATCTGAGCCAGTGTTACAATCAATCTGCCAAAGTCTCTCATTACTGGTGAAATGTGAACAGAAGTCAAACTGCAGCATGTGTTGAATTTATCACCATTTGACAAACTTAATGCCAACTTTAAAATCTTGAGCTCAGACCTTTGTCGGTTTCTAGTATCTGTGCTGTATTGAAGTCCATGTGTGGCTTCCAAACGCGCTGAGATCTGCAGCCTCATAGTGAAACTATTGTTTTCACCAGTTCCTCTTATTTAAATGCCATTAAATTAAAATTAAAGAAATGAAACTTACGCCTAGAAATGCCTCTATTTAAAGTACAAGAAGAGCAGATGAGTAATCTGAAGGTATTTGAAATGAATTTTCACCACATGGTATGAAATCAATGACCTGATTTGGGTCTTGTTTGCTATTTTGTTACTTTTAGCACAAATGGAAAACTCATATTACTCACATGAGAGTTGAACTCACAATGGTATAATTACATTAAGTGTCTAAGGTTTTAATTTACAGTCCAAGTAGATGTTTAATTTGTGCTTCTTTGTGGCCTTTTCAGTCTCATCACGTCTAGACGTTTGGTGGACTAGATGTGATCTGTACTTGATGTCTTAGGTCTCATGTTTTAACTTATGTAAGATCTCAGTTGTCTTTAAGAAACAGATAAATCCTGCTTCAGTTTGTTGGCTCATTTTTAAAACAGGCTTTTTTACAATAAGACCCGTTTTTGTGAGCCTTCTTTATGAAACACCTTAACAGTTCATCTAAAAGGAAACCACAGACTTCCACTTTTCTACCACTGAACATTATGACAGATACTTCTTGCTAGTAGAGTGTAAAAACATGCCACACATACGTCATACAAGTGTTTGTACACCAGGGTCCAAATAGCAGGAATGACAACATGAAAAAAATATGTTTAATAAGGTTTCACAGGAATCTTGTGATTTTCTTTGTTAATGTGACGCCCTGAGCTTCAGTTCTCATTTTGTAGCCTCTGTCTAACCTCATATCTGTCCTTCTCCAACCTTTTCACATTTGCTTTTAAAAGCTTTTGGACAAATGGAACGACGGCCGAGCCTTTCCTGAATGCAGCGTGCACTTCCTACCCTGTGAAGCGCACTTCAAACATGGTGCGCTGATTAAGCCTTTTATTAAGACCTTCTTTTGATTTGTGAGCCCTCCGCAGGCCTTTTCATATTGAGATGAGTATGTTGATCAGAAGAAAAGGGTGAGGGCTCCTGTCCACTTCAGAAACACGTCAGGGATGCTTGTTGGGGACGAGTGTCATTAGCCGACCGTCTGTTTCACTGTCTGTACATGCTGAGCAAACAGGTGCACTGGTTGTTTGTATGTGATCATGGTGATGAACACAGATGCTTCAGGTGATATAAAACACCTCCACTGTTAGATTCATGTACTGGTCAAATGAAAGCTTACCAGTTATCAAAAGTTGGAGTCTTTAAATACTGCCTCACTTCTTCTGATACCTCCAGAGAGCTGCGAATGTGACAACATATGTGTTATTTAAACATATAGAGGAACATAGTTATGTTCTGTCTGTGAGTTTTGTATGTGAACGTGCCTCATTTGGAGGAACTTTTCCCGTACGTGCTCACACTCCTCTCTGGTCTTACGCAGGGTTCTCTTGTGGTAGAACGGGGAGGGCTTATGTGTTCCCTCTGACAAGTCCTTGAACAGTCCAAGCCAGCTCAGATGCTCCACACTCTGAAAAAGAAGAGTGAGTTGTTCACCAAATTGCATTCCTGAACTAAATCCTAAACATTTAAGCCAGGAATGACGCATGATTTATTATCTACTACTAAGAATAAGAGCGTTGCAGCTAAATAATATGTTATATTTTTTTTTGTTCTGCCAAATGTTGTCGCTGATTTAATTGATTTAAAATACACAATTTTTGAAAATTTAACCAGTGAAACGTTCAAAGACGTGATGTGATTTAGTGCCATCTAGTGGCGAGGTTGCGAATCGCAATCAACTAAACACCCCTCATCCCACTCCCCCTCCAAGGATGTAGAACCTACGGTGGCCTCGAAACTTGCAAAAAATACAAAAAAACCCTCTCTAGACCCAGTGTTTGGTTTGTCCGTTCTGGGCTACTGTAGAAATATGGTGGGCTCTGTAGAGGAGGACCCGCTCCCTGTGTAGATATAAAGGGCTCATTCTAAGGTTAAAAAAACAACACAGTTCTTGTGTTCAGGTGATTATACACTAATTAAAACATACTTATTAATATTATATTCCATTTCTGCCAAGTCCATTATGCTAAATCCCACTAAATTCTGCACACTGTGTAAAACAGCATTAATTTGTACTTCTTTCTGACCATTTGGGAGCAGCAGAGCAAACTCTTCTTTCTATTGTTTTCTATATTTTCCAAATTTCACAGGCAGCTTTAAAGAATACTGTAGTGGTACCTCTAGTTTCTCCCTGAACGAATCCACCTGTTTCTTCATCTCATACACGACTGCAGGAGTCTCACCAGCTTCAATCAGGATTTTCTTCTCCAGACCCTGCAGTCTGACACCATCAGTTATTACACACCCATCTATACATTTGGACAGTTTTAAAAGGCTCAAATTCTTGATCTCACACTGTTTATCTGACCTCCTTGTAAAGCATATTAATCCCAATGATAAAAGCACAACTAAATCCTCCTTTTAAGATAGTGTTTCATATTTTTCTCAGCAACTTCCCATCCTGTCTACCTTTTCTCCATGGATGAGAGGTCAAATCCAAGTGCACCAGCAAGCTCCACACCTGAAACGACAAGAAACGAAGCGGACTGTCAACAGTTTTTAAAAGAAACCCACACGCTTGGTTTCCCATGATGCCAAGGTAAAGATACCTAACGGCTCACTGTTGCAGTCGGCGGCCACCACCTCCAGCTTGTAACAGGAGTTTGGGCTGTTGGGCTCCAGACGTGGGGAGATGTTGATGATGTTGCCTTTGGGGTTGTACAGCTTCAGGATGTCATGGGGTCCCGCCTCGGCTGCAGAGCGGAAAAGATCTGGAGAAAAAAAAAATGGCGCCATGTTCATTTGACACCTGAGAAATGATTTCACTGTTTTTGTAGAGCAAACTGTGGAAGACCGTAAAGTGCAGCTGAAAAGCCAATGGATCGTCCTGGAGATATGATTTATTTTCGTTCGGCTTTTAGGTACAATTTGCTGATGAGGCACTATTTATAAAGAGTTTACAAGTTGTAACTAATAGCTTCATTAATTGTTAATAGTCATTTACTGATACTTTAAAGATCAGTGATGACAATAATAAGAACAACTTTTGAGTTGCCGGCCAGGTTGTGAAAAATCCCTTCGACCAATTGGACTGAATGACAATGACGATGACATTGACATTTATCAATGGGTTACCAACATATATACCTTCATTATTACCAGATAATAATGAGTTAAAGAAATAGTGTATTAAAATGTAAAGAGAGTATTTAAATGAACTGGCAAACTCCAAATATGGTCTTAGTAATGTCTTAATACTGATCTAAAGCATTAGCCACCATTAACCATTTTTAAAGGCACTACTTACAACTCATAAAACCTTAATAAAGATTTATTAGAGCACAGTACCACCTTTCTATAGTTTCGAAGGCTGCCACACAGAGACATGCAAAGTCAGCAGCTACACTAACAACACCCATATCAAAGTAAAATTAAAGCTGCCGTCCTGGACATGAAACGGTGGACCAGCTCTTCACCCTAGCAGGGAGTCATGGGAGTTTGCACATTCAGTCTACATGTTGCTTTGTGGAATTGGAGAAGGCTTACGACCATGTAGTGCTGCAGGAGTATGGGGTACCAGGGCCGTTGCTATGAGTCTTTCAGTCTTTATATAACCGCTGTGTCCGCATTTTCTCTTGTAAGTCAGACTCGTTCTCAGTGGGTGTTGGGCTCCGCCAGGGTTGTGCCTTGTCATGGTTCTGCTGGCCTCAACACACTGGTGTTGGACTGCTCCCTCATTGTTGGGAGTGAGGTGCTGCCCCAAGTGAAGTTGAAGTATCTCAGGGTTTTGTTCACAAGTGAGGGTAAGATGGAGCTGGGAACACCTTGATGTGATATTGTTTATTTCAAAAGTTTATACTGCTGGACACAAGATGTCTCCTACTTCACTGTAAAGTCCATTTTCAGCGTTTGTGCATTGAATCCTTCAAGTTTCCACATCACATTTGATGTTAATTACATACTGGACCACAAGTGGCTCCAAACTAGTTATAATGTCACAAATTATGCTTGTAGATAGACGCCTTAAACTCATTTTCTTTCTAGCATCTTACTGCACAATGACTAAGCAAAACACATTTTTGCGTTGAGGATACACTTACACAATGTACACAAGGGTTAACCACACACCAATACATTACACAGTGATTTACACTCCACATTGATATATACAGTATGTTAACTAAAGCTGATTGCTATCTATGAAAAAAGGTACTTTGTTTGGCCTTCCAAGCCACTTGAAACAAAGTCTACATAATAGCCAGTGCCAGACAAAGCCTCCAACCATTGCGACAAGTGAGGAGCTGTCACTTGCAGCTGCATCGCACAGAGGACCTGCATAACACTTACAGGTCTCTGTTTATGCAATGATTGATGTATGTATTTGATTTATGAACACAAGTGTCAGTTTATAATGACATCTCAGCTTCCCTTTTTCAATAACCGTAAAATTGGTTGGAAACATGGCTGATGTTTGGCAAATGTAAAGCATGAACAAAAATGTTACTGAAAGAACCAATTGGATATTAAATAGAAGCAGATACAAAATCAGTATTATAATTGCAGGTATGGACATATGTATATGTGTATGTGCACTCTGACCAATGGTGGAAGAAGTATTCAGATCCTTTACTTCAGTAAAAGTATCACACACAGCAATTTAAAAATACTCCATGATGATGTAGTTAAAGTATTGCAGGAAAAGTCATGGTTTGGTCCCTCTGACTGATATATTATTATATATGACAGAAAGAGGAAAAAGTTCTGATACACAAGTCTGTTTTCAGTTTTTGGACTTTTTCTCTAATCTTTGATTTTTGCTGAAATATTGGATCATTTGAACATTTATTGAAATGAAAGCATGTGAGAAGTTTAGAGGGAAAAATTACTATTTGGTGGAGCTGTTAACAACTCATAGACATGTGAAATGTGACCCCGACTACACACTGCTTTTTGTAAGACGTCAAAAGCCAAAAAAAGGTTGGAAACCACTGGTTTCATCTTTAACTATGTGTTGTATTTTAAAAGCTTGTTATATTATCCATTGTGTCAAATCTTCATCTGGAAAGTAACTAAAGCTGTTAAATAAATATAGTGGAGTAGAAAGTACAATATTTCCCTCTGAAATGTAGAGAGTAGCATCACATTGAAATACTCAAGTAAAAATACATTTCTAATATAAATAAGTGCACTTTACATACAGCCAATAAATCAGTTTTCTGCTCCTACCTTTGACATCCTGGGCAGGACAATCCAGCGGGAACTCAGCCTGCTCCGGTCTCCCGTTCACCGTGAAGTAGATGATTTTTGTCGCCATGTCATTGAATTCTGAGCTGCTGATGTTTCTGTGTGGACTGCTGATCTGAATCTATTGTCTGTCTCACCTGATTATTTCACTGGAACAACACTCCACCCCCTTGTTTTTATTCTCTCCACCTCTTCCTCGGCTCCTCCTTCTCTCTCCTCCATGTGTGTACTCTGTGTTTCTGACAAATGAATGCAAATTAAAGGACTCAAAGTGACAACTAGTTGTCTTTTTCCCCTTTGAAGATCTTTTTAAGGATGCTTATTTCTGTAGTGGCCCAGGAACACTACAACTTAACTCCAAACAACAGTCAGGAGCCCAAATGAACATTGAAACAGGTTTTTCTTGCTGTAATTATTCCTCCTGTTCATACTGACCATTAGAAGATTCAAACACACCCACACTGTAAATGATGGTAGACAAAAGCCTCATTTTGAACAAAACTGCATTTAAAAGTTTATCTGAAGGTAATATGAAGCTTCAACTGCCTGAAGCATCTTTCAACAACAATAAATCAGTTTCTGTTTTTTTAATCAAATCACCAAAGACGTCAATAAACAGGAAGTTCAATTATATTCTGAATCACTTTTTGAATCAAGGTTTGTCCAGCAGGTGGTGCCACTTCATCATCCTCCCATTAAAGCTTTGAGGTTTTCCAGTCAGTTGTGTGTAAACTGGTCCATTATTCTGGAGGCTTCAGGTTTTCAGTGTGAAACTATGAGATCAGTCCTGATGTAGAAACACCACCAAACTCCATTAATCAACTCATCCAAAGCTTTAAATGAGGTCTGGATTCAATGAATATATATATATATATATATATATATTATTTTAATACTAAGAGCAAATGGTATGAATACACATAGGAACATTAGATAACAACAACAGAAGAGAGGGTGTTTGAAAAACAAGACCTCGGCCCAGTAGGCAGAATGTACCCTTTGTTGGATGACGTCCACTGGAGTGAACAGATATATTTTCAGTCACAGAAATAAAATTTACAAGAAAAATATTATTAAAAACTTGATCGAAGTATTTCAGATATCTTATTTAGTCGAAAAATGTCACCTGTTTTTTTTCTCTGAGAATAAAAGTATTTAACAGATATTCTTGAGCTACTTGGTGCAGTTCCTCCACCCTGCGCCATTTTGAATTTATGATTCAATATCACAAAATCACGGAGAAAGTCAAAAATGATATTCAGGTGGAATTGTAGACAAACACTTTGGGGGTTCAACAGTTGGTAGTGTTGACATGGTGCTACAACTTAAATGGTTCAAAATGTCTTTGGCACTAAAAAGACTGTAACATTGAAAGATATCTACTTGATTTGACTCATTTGAACTGAAGCTTCAGAGGCTTCATGTCATTCAGACAGAGGTGACTTGACTCAGACATTTGCTCTCTGATATTTGAAACCTGGTGAGATTAAAAGTTAATTTATATGAAGGTCTAATAAATATTCACCTATATGTTATATGAAAGTTAAAATGTCATCATCATCACATCCAACATGGTGCCTAGTACATGTTATACATCACGTTCTTCTTCTTGAACTCTAAAAGATCTTTTCTTTTTTCTTTAGAAGATATATTTTATCTTTATTGTAAA
Organism: Euthynnus affinis; assembly: GCA_029490765.1. Lineage (NCBI taxonomy): Eukaryota > Metazoa > Chordata > Actinopteri > Scombriformes > Scombridae > Euthynnus > Euthynnus affinis. The sequence goes on from CM055850.1 coordinate 28,105,326, forward strand.
TTTTTGGGATTCATTTTTTAGTTGATTATATATTTACCTGACTTTTGTGATACGTGTATTTTCTTACTTTTTATAGTTTTGATCATTATGCGTCACGACAACAAGGTAAATTCTATGTACTGTTTGTCCAAAACCTACTGAAACCTGATTCTGACTGCTGTCACACTTACATACACACTGTAATCATGTTTATTTGCTTCATTGTTTATGTAATTTTTCATCCTTGTTTAAAAACATTCCTTATCTTTATATATCTGTATGCAGTAAAGTGATAATAAAGCAATAATAAAGTGTGGGGTGAAGGTAACGTTACATCCTGGACAATGTTTGGCTCCAAAACTCCAAGAATCTTTGATTGAAGGGACACAAAATGATCTCTTGTCTGTTTGAATTAGTTTCATGTGTGTTAAAGGAGATAAATGTAGTCTCTTGGAAGTTGACTGTGTGTTTAAAGTTATAATAATAATAGTAACAGTAGTAACAGTGGTGCTCTGATTATTGATTACGTTGCATTCCACCAAGTAACTAATAATGCAGTTATTACATTGCTTGAAGAGTCAAACTACCCTAATCTAAAATCTCACCCAGAACACAAACACAACAGAGTTGCAATAAAACCACCTTCAGTCTCTGCAGTCTGCTGTCAGTTCCTACAGGTGCAACAGCTCAGATACACAAAGACTCACATGATATAAACCAACATATGAAACACTATCTATAAATCAACTGACCTTACATACACGCACATACACACACACGCACAAATATATATATATATGTCTAAAATAAAGCAACATCTTCACGTGTTCTGAACATAGATCATCTAGCAGTGTAATTACTAGTCTGGTTGTAGAAGATATTTGATATATTCAGTAGTTTTATGAACCTATTTTACGACCCTACTTTACAAAACAGAAGAACTGCCATCCCAAAAATGCCATTTATGGAACACTCACTAAAATATCTTGAACAAACCAACATCTTAACTTTTTGTTAACATAGAACATTTAGATGCAGTGTGATTATTAGTTCGGGTCTATTAAACATTTGATATATTCAACAGATAGATCTTTTCACAACCCTATCCTACTACCCTACTCTACAACCAGAAGAACTACATCTGTGGTGCTTATGAATGAATAAATAAAGAAACATTTAATACTAATACATGTAAAAACTTTATTTATATAAAACAAAGAAAATGTTGTAAAGTTGCATAATTTAAAAAGCATCAGAAAAGAACAGAAGCTGCACATGTAATATTATACAATCAGTCTGCAATTAATCAATTACATCACATGACCTTATAATATTCAGCTTCTTATCTACATCTGAGTGGCTTTGAGTTATTGAGGTTTAAGGTTTTGACATCCTCATTATCAAAACTGATAGTGCAATTCACTTTTATTTGTTCAAGTAACAAACACCCTTAATGTCCTCTGAATATAATGTATAAGATAGTAAACAAGTATAATATCACACTTTACATTTTTTAGTTTTCCGATAGAATCTTGTAACTGCTCTGAACATCTCTTATCACAGACGCAGATGTAAATGCAATACTCTGCCAGGCTCTGGATATATGATTCAAGACTTCCTCCTGGTTCTGGATAAACATCTTGTGAGAGTTAAAGTTTGATGTAAAAACACAGACTGACACATTGTTGGTTTGATTCTGCACAGAGAACATCAGCAGAACACAAAGATTCAGGTTTAAAGAGATCTGAGAAAAGAGATTTTACAGCTGATAGACAACTGATGTCTCAGGAGGAGACTTACACTTTCTATGGATGCAAAAACCAGCAATAACAACAATAACAAGAAGGACCCCAAGTGTCAGAGCAATTACCACTCCAGTCCAGGTGTTTCCATCTGTGTGACCTGCAGGAGCAGAAACAGGTTTGAGGTATCAGCTGTCAGGTAGGTGGTCAATGAATAACTCTTCAAACTCATGTCAGACATTATCTACTGAACTCTGATCACATCACTCATATCACCATCAACTCACAAACAGCTGATCTGTGATGAAGCAGCTGCACTTCAAACTCACCTGAGTCACTAACTGTCAGGTTCATGGTTCTCGTCGTGAGTTCTTTGCCTTTCTCTGAAACACAACACTTGTATATTCCAGTGTCGTTGATGTTGACGTTCTTCAGAATCACAGAAACGTCTCCGTCCTTCATCTCTGGATCTCTCAGCTGCACTCGACCATGAAAAGATGGATGCTGGTATGTTTCATATGGTCGATTCTCTCTGAGGAAGAAGACGTAGTCGTTTGTCTCCAGGTCAGGTCTGCTCCACTCTAACAGTGTGAAGGCTTCACTTCTGGTACTCTGACAATGAAGAGTGACATCATCTCCAGGCTTTGCTTTTATCTCTCGTTGATCTAAAAAAAAAAAAAAAAACCCACAAAAAGCAGGAATTCAGTAATACAGCTCTGTCTTTCTTTCCAGTTTCTCAAAATCCCAACAGTGCTGGATTCTTCCAGCCTTCATTTATGTCCATTTCTCACTTTTTACTCCTCTGGGAAGCCGCACAAAAAGTTATGTTTTTATGTTATGTTATGTCTAATTGAAACATTCAACATTAGTAAATCTGAACTCATTATCTGGAAGTCAATTTATTTATAGAGCACTTGAATCTTTTGCTTTTGTAAATACAGAATAGAAAGAATGTAGTTTTACTTCAGTACTTTGTAAGTGGATGTTTTACTGACATCATTAAGCTCTTCTTATAATACATTAGTCACCTTCTTCGCACGAGGCTGGCAAGATGGCGGCAAGTGTGAATGTTTCATTTGGAGTGTTTGAGAGTTTTGAATAAACCACAATAACTTTAACCTGCAGTTAATCATGTAATAATGATGCATTCAAAAAACAGGAAACAAAATTCAGTAATACAGCTGTCTTTCTTTCCGGTTTCTCAAAATCCCAACAGTGCTGGATTCTTCCAGCCTTCATTTATGTCCATTACTCAATTTTACTCCTCCGGGAAGCCGTACAGAATAGAAAGACTTTAGTTTTGCCTCAGTAATTTGTAGGTGGATGTTTTACTGATCATACTGACCTCAGATAAAAATGCAGATAATAAATTGAAAGAGAGTGTAACAACTCGAGTCACAGTATCTAAGCTTATCAGACTTCTATCTCTCTCCTCCTGCAGTGGGGTGGATAAAGTCAAATCACAATGGGAACGTGATTTAGGAAAACACCTACCACTAAAACAATGGGACTCTATAATGAATCGTACAAATTACTTATCAAAATGTGTCAGATACAAAGTTATACAGATAAGTCCACAGAAGCTGAATAATCATCAATGAATCATAATATGACAGATCGATGTTGGCATGGATGTGGAGAGAGAGGATCTCTAATATATATGCTATGGTATTGTCCAGAAATAAGACAATATTGTGTAGGAGTACATAAAATGCTATGTTCAGTATTAAATGTAGATGTATCACTATGTCCAGAAGTGTGTTTGCAGAAGATGGTTTATGGTTTCTGGGGATTCCGGGAAAGAAGTCAAGTTAGTAATCAATGGTAACAGAATGTATACAGATGGAGGAGACGAGAGAGGAGTTCAGTACATCATAGGAAGTCCCCTGGCAGTCTAGGCCTATAGCAGTTTAACTAAGGGCTGATCCAAGGCGAGCCTGGTCAGACCTAAATATACGCTTTATCAAAAAGGAAAGTTTTAAGCCTGCTCTTAAACGTAGAGAGGGTGTCTGTTACAGCATCATATTTCACACAATTCCTCTAACTTGAAATGATTATTTATTGGCATCTTTTCTTTATACTTTTACTCATACAGCCTCTGTGTGAGGAGCAGACAAGAGTTTGGAAACCTGACAGCAGGCAGAGTGAAGTGTTTCTCTACCACAGTAACTTTATCCTGCAGTTAATCATGTAATAATGATGCATTCACTTGAGAATAAGTGATCCTGCTCTGTTCATTCATTTATTAAACAATAAAATCGTTCAAATGCTCTATAAATAAATTGACATGTAATCAGGGGTTCAGATTTATGAATTCTGATTGTTTCAAATAGACACAACAGAAAATAACATAACTTTTTGTGTGGCTTCCCAGATGAGCTGGAAGCTAGAAGATTTCAGCACTGTCGGGATTTTGAGAAACCAAAAAATCTTTTCATGTCAAGGACCTCATAAATGATCTTGTTAATTTTGAAAAAGTTAATTACAGAGTTTTCAGTAAATGTAAATCACACACAGCTCACCTATAGAGACAGAAGATGTCAGGACACATGCGAGGAGACACACAGAGAAGATTGAAGCAGACATCTTTCACTTCTTAGTTTCCTGAGCAAATTTCATCCACTGATGAAGGCCTAACTGGACCTTATTTTAATCTCATTTGGTCATGTGACTGTAGGGTGTCATGTGTGACTGTGACTCTTTTTATAGGCTGAATGAGAATCCATCCCTCCTCCCGCCCAAGTAGCCGAACTTCCAGACTGTTTTCACTTTCCCTCTGATTCCACTGTGCTATTCTTATACAGTCTACGTGTCAGTAGAATAAACAGCTGCACTGTCCACTTGTGATCAATAATCGATTAAATAAAAACTGTACTGGTCCATAGTTTAAGATAGACAGCAGGCCCACAGCGTCACCATCCAGTCAGGAGGAGAGCCCCGTACAGCTTTAGCTTCAGGTTGGGATGGTGGATGGATGTGTAGCACCTCCGACGTTTATGTATACACATACAACATGTTTTCACACGCAATTTGTATTGCTCTGTATTGAAATGTTTTGTTGGAAAAAATAAATTGCTTATAAAAGGGAAAAGCTTGTTCTTTCCCCATATTACAGTTCTGTAAGTAATATTGAGTATTTGATTATTAAATCCTGCTCTCTGCGACAATGTGTAATGAGGAGGAGTCAAATGCGCAGGACCACGGACAGGACCTGCATCTTCACAGACGCAGGGTCAGCACCTTTATTCGCTTTGCTGTGTTAATTTGTGCCTCAACAACCAGTAATTTTGTGAGTTGAAAACTTAATTGACATGAAGGCCTAATAAATATCCACCTACACGTTATATGAAAGTTAAAATGTCATCATCTATGTATCATCACATCCAACATGGAGCCTAGTACTTGTTATACATCACATTCTTCTTCTTCTTGCACGCTAAAAGCTCTTTTCTTTTTTCACTAGAAGATCTTTGTTGGACATTTTTGTGATTCAACAGAATGCTGGTGTGTTCACAGATGTTTCCTGAATGCACGACATGACTCAGTGGAAACTTGATCTCAATGAATTTTTTTTTTTTTTTTACTACGTCAAGGAATCAGAGAGAATTCCCGAGTTTGAACAATCTGACTGTTACGGCCACTGATTCTTCTCTCCACCGCTTCCTGTGGAAGAGTGTCTCTGTGTTTCAGGTCTGCCACGCCCTTCCCCTGTGATTGGATCGTCTCCACCTGACCTGCATTCGTTGGTGCTTGTGAACCCTTTTGTTTGTACTCTTGTGCTATCGGCACTCTGTGTAACCAGCTGACTTTCTGGAAGCCTTGTAGGGGTTCTCTGCCTTTTTTTTTGTCGTTCCTTTTTCTCCTGTTTTGTGGCTAGTCAGGGAGCATTAGCATTGTCTTTTTGTTTCATTCTGTGGGTTAAGGAAGACTTTTCATTTCTAATTAGAGTGGGGTTCTTTTGTTTGTTGTTTTGGCCTTGGAGACCCTGACGCTTAAGTTGCTTCCATCTTTTTCTTTTTTTTACTATATTTGCTGGTTAATGATGTTCCTCATTTTTTTTGTGTGTGTGTAAATAAATACTGCATTTGCCACGTTGCTATTGGTTCGCCGCCTCCTTTTTGTTGTTTTTGTGTACAGTTTTTTTTATGTTACGCGTCGTGTTTTCCCCTAGACAGAAAAGGTTGTAACACTGACATTTAAGTCACAATGTCATATCAGAGAATAAATGATTTCCTCCTGTACGTCTCTGTGAGTGGAGACACAGAGCTGCTGCTCTTTATCAAAACTGCTTCAATCTCCTCTTCACCATCCAGTAAAATCCCTAAATTGTCTCAGTTCTGAATAATTTCAGTATGATTACCTATCAAACTGTTGTTCAGTATCACATCCAGTAGCAGTAAATAATACAGTGAACAGAGACTGTATGCAGTTTTTTATTCTCCAACATTTGATATGAGTGTCTGAATCCTGAGTCTGGACATTTATCCACTGATATCTAAATGATGAGCTGCTGTATTTCTCTCTCTCTCTCTCTGTCAGATTGCTCTAGAGTTTTTTGTTTCCATGTATTTGCTCAAATCTCCCTCTGCAGCTCAAACAGCCTGCAAGGTTTCGCTCACCTCTTCCACAGCTAGCGAGCCAGCTAGCTTGCTTTGCATGTTTTAGCAGTCCGACATTTCTGCCATGTGAAAAATCTTGACTAACTATTAATTATAATTTGTGATATAACTATGAGACACTAATTAGGTGGTATCTCACAGGTATGAGATATTTTTTCTCCCGGACTCCATAGAAATATGACAGATGTTTGGTTAATGTTGTTGGATAATGTTGTAAATAAAAGTTCCTATTATTTCATATATGAAATGAGATACTGTCTAGAATGAAAAAACGCCATAATTATATGATTACTTAGTAATAAGAAATGTATGCGGTTAATTTTTTTGTGTGGCAGCAATGGTCTTCCATACAATTTGCTGTTCATTCATGATTAGTAGTGTTACTCCATACCGGAAGATGGCGCTGTCCGGATTTCATAACTGTAGTTCAGACTCATGTGAATCCTTCTTCCGCATTTCTTTGGTTGGTCGGTCAACACGTGGTCCAACCGGATGAGAAGACCAACGTGGTTTTGGTAGAGTTGGATTAGACAACGTTGTTTTTACATGTACAGTTTATGTCAGTTATATTTAGTTAATCGAGATGACTGAAAGTGCCGCAGAGTCGGCGTCTAAGCCGGCTAAAGAGCTGCTGGCCCTGAACCCCAAACAAGAGTCCGAGTTCAAGAAGAAGGTTCAGCAGGCGAAGAAGAACAAAACCAGCAAGGTGGGTCGAGTTGCGACTGTAGAAACCCGAGACAAACATCACGATTATCTTTTAGCTCAGTGGTCCCAAAGCTTTTAGTCTTCTGACTGCTTAAACTAAAGAAAAAAAAATCTACCTGAGACCTTTCGTCACATGTTGTGTTGTTTACCAGTTAATCAGTTAATCGATTTGTCTATAAAATGGTGAAAAATAACCATTTAAGTTCTACACAGTCCAAATTATATCTTCAAATGTCGGGGTTTGTCTGACTAACAGTCCACATTTTTGCTCGAAAATGACTGAAATGTTTATTCAATTATCTAAATAATTGCACATTAATTTTAATAGTCTATCGACTAATGTACTTGCAGCTCCAGATGACTTAATCTGCTTTATTTGAATAACTTTTAGAGGTTTTAGGAGGTAAAAACCACACAAATCCTCTAGAAATAAGAACATTATAAAACAAGTAATGTACATGTGTGCATGTGTATGTCACGTGTCTTAAAGAGACCATGAATATGAATGTAATTAAAAAGTTAATTATTATATTTGGGGAAGAGAAGCTTTTTCCACAGCAGACAGGAGGAAGTCAGGAGGAAAAGCAAAGTTGGACTAATTTGTTAATTCTCCATATTAGTGTAGTATAGTTATAGTAATATAGTTCTCCATTATAATGTGACATGTTGCTGAAACTGAAGCCGCTAAATAGAATCAACCAATATAATTTATCTTTTATATTATATACACTGAGCTTTTCCTACTGTTGACATGTCAAAATGTCTGTTGCTATATATATGAAATCTATCCATTAAAATGTGTATAAATGCATAACTGATTCTTGTTATGTGTTAAACAAATGTACATTTTATATCTGTGTAACTTCATTCTCTTGTTTGTTGTATTTTTTTTTTCCCTAAGGGGGTCCGTTTGTCTCCTGGAGTGATTTATGTCGGCCATTTGCCTCTCGGCTTGTTTGAGCCTCAGCTCAAAACTTACTTTGAACAGTTTGGGAAAGTCCTGAGACTGCGGCTGTCCAGGAGTAAGAAGGTAAGAACGCTGAACACGGAAGAAACGAGTAAACAAACATGGTTGACATATCTGACGGTACAAAATCAGAAGAGAACGAGATCTGACTTCTGTGTCCTCCTCCATCATCTCCTCTGCTGTCCAGTAGAAATCTGTCTGATCAGACTTTTGGCTCGGACTGAAAATGATCTCAGATGTAACAGTGGTCTGAGTTCAGATAACTGAGCCTAAAGCATCGTGGCGCGTTAAGCTTATCACCTGCTCACCCGTTTGCAGAGTGATAAAACCCATGTGCCGACAAAAAAAATGAGGGGGAAACTACAAGTGGTCGTAATTATTGTTAATCTTTAAAAGATCATTAAATAGATTTCAGTCAAATATGTGGTATGAAATCATTAAGGGATGCAGTATTCATCTTTTTTTTTCTGTCATATTTCTTTCCTTGCAGACAGGTGGAAGCAAAGGTTACGCATTTGTCGAGTTCGACTGTGATGAAGTAGCCAAGATCGTAGCGGAGACCATGAACAATTACCTGATGGGAGAGAGACTCATCAAATGTGAGTAAATCTGTGAATGATCAGCAGGATCTAGTATTAAAATCATTTCCAGGATCTATTAGCAGGAATTATTACCCATGCTGCTGTAAGGCTCACTGCTCTACATGTATCTAAACACGCCGCCTCTCTCTCGCTGTTTCTCAGGTCATGTGATTCCTCCGGAGAAAGTGCACGAGAAGCTGTTCGTCGGCTCCCAGAGAGAATTCAAAAAGCCGTCGCATCCCGCTGTAGCACGCTACAACAAGAAACGCTCCACGGAGCAGATCGCCAAGATGACGGAGAAGCTCCTGCGCAAGGAATCGAAGCTCCGCAAGAGACTCGCAGAAAACGGCATCGAATACGAATTCCCGGGATTTGTAAGTGTTCAGAGTCTGGAGTATTTCTTTTAAATGGCAGCTAGCTGTAAAAGAAATCAACCCTTGAATAGAAATGATATTGAAGATATTCAACATGTTACAGCTACTCCGCTGTTTGTCTTTTGTTTGTAACCTTTTGTGCTCTTTTTGCTTTTCCAGGCTGCTCAGGTGCCTCAGAAGAAGAAGTCAGATGTCATGAACGCCTCAACGTGTAGTGATGTAAGGCTGATTAACACACATCTACAGCTCCGACTAACGATTATTTTCATTATCGATTAATCTGTTGATTATCGTCTCCATGAAGCGATTAGTTAGTTGATCTATAAAATGACAGTCTGCAACCCAAAGATACTCAGTTTACTGTCCTAGAAGAATAAATAAACCACAACAGATTTATATTTGAGAAGCTAGAATCAAAGGATTGGGACTCAAAATGATTAATTGACTCATCAGAATCGTTGGAGATTGATTTCCTGTTGATTAACTAGTCGCAGCTCTCTATGTTTAATATATTTAGCTTTGGCACAGACTGAAAATGAGCCCGGGTGTGTCAGTGGCCCGGGGTCAGATAACTGTGCCTACAATACTGTGGTGCATTAAGCTTATCGCGTGCGTCTCCCGGTGGCGTCGTGATAAAACCCATGTACCCACAAACAGTATCTTTTTTTAAACCAATCAGCATCTCCTCAGTATCACAACGAGCGCGCGTCGACTAATGAGCTCATCTCTTCCCTCTCTTCAGGACGCCACACCTGTCTGCACCCCGTCCCTGCTGGAGAGGAGGAAGTCTATGGTCGTCGACGACGACGCGGACGACGAGATCGTCATCAAGATGCCGGCCGTAGAGAACGATGAAGAGTGTTCGTCGGAGGAGGAGGAAGACAGCGAGGAAGAGGATGAGTCGGAGAGCGAGGAGCCCTCTGAAGGAGACAAGGCTGCCACAGAGGACGCAGAGGCGGAGTGAAGGTCTTGTTTTGTTGTGGACTTGGTTCTCTGGTTGTCGGATCAGAGGACGCGTACATGCGGACGACTTCAAACTGAAATCAGAGTGTCTTTTTTTTTTTTTTTTAATATGTGGACATCACATAAGTTAGAAAGAAGCTCTTATGAAAGATTCAGATATAATCGTGGGTGTTATTATGAGTATCATGAATGATGCTCAGGAGAAAAAACCCTTCACAGTGAATCAGATCTCTGGTCTGGACTTCTTTAAATCCTGCAGCTTGTTGGAAATGTACATTTCAGTTTTGGAGCAGACTGTTTCCTTTCCCTTATAGGGCTGTAATGTCGACGCAAAACAGAAGCAAGTTTTTGTTTTTTTTGTGTGTATGTGTTATGACCACATTTTGTATAAAAACTGTGGTTACATTTGTATGATAAACTAATGATCTTTAAAGAATAAATATGAGAATCTACTCTTCAGCTGCCATTTTAATACACAGGATGTTTGTTACTTTACAGAAGAACAAGCGAAAGAAAAGAAATGGAAGGGATTGTACCTTTGACCGCTGTTTATTACTGACCCTTCACATGAATGAAACCATGACCCTCCCTTTACCGCAAACTGTAAATAATATGTGAACTTTCATTGTTTCCCAAAGTAAAGACTGTAAGACAATAAACTGGTTGATGTAGCTTTTGTTTGTTTGTGTGTCTTCTCCTTACAAAATGTTGATTTGTCTACATATTCTGATTAAAATGATTAAGAATTACATTCAGTAAATGTGAAAATGTGGACTTTGGGGCCATACATATATCTCTGGAGCCGCCATTTTGTCTTGAGCCTGAACTTTAACCTTTAAACGCTCACACACATCGTCATGCGACGTCTCAAGTTAAAGGACGGGTTCACAATTCCTCAAATCTGTCCTCAAACAACAGTCGGAAAACTAAATAAACATTGAAACAGGTTTTTCTTGCTAGAAGATCCCTTCATACACTTACAATGGAAGTGACGGGGGACTAAATCCACAGTCCTTCTCAAATCAAGTAGATATATTTCAATGCTACAGTCTTTTTAGTGCTAAAGTTCCTCTTTTTGTTTCTATACTTCCACCTGCAGCTCAACAAGGAAACACAAAGAGGAGAATTTGATGCTAAAAAGACTGTAAATGTGTCAGATATCCACTTTATGACTAACTCAGATTGTGTATTTTGACCTCCTTCACTTACATTTGGACACCTGACTGTTGTTTTAAGACACACTTGAAAAATTGTAACCCGTCCTTTATTTATTTAATGTTTATTTGTGTAGGGACGGGTATATATACCATCTGTCCGTCCCTAGATGGGCCTTTAAAATACATAAAACTCAACAGTAAAATACACATGAAACTGCACAAGACTCAACAAAACGTACACATTCATAAAACAACAAAGCACACACAAATAAGTAAAAAGTTCCATCAAACAAAAAGCAGAAGATAATTCATGACTTTAAAACCAATCCCTGTTTAACATTCATATTTAATATACAAGGATTATCCAAGAACAAACTACTGTAAGAAACAACCATCATAGTAAAATGTTGACTTATTTCTTCTCTAAACATTATTAGTCATGTAATTAAAGTCATCTGGAAAAAAAACACATGATTATTATTATTTTAGGAAGGATAAAGTTAATTTGACTATTGTGTAAAATGAAAATATAGACTTTTTTTGATATAAGTTGCAGCTTTTATCCCAACTACAATCTTTCCACAAAGCCTCCAAAATGACTGACATGAACTCAATAAATAAAATAAAATAAAAAAAGTAATAATAATAAATATAGATAATAATAAAAAGTTCGATCAATAGGTGGAATTGAGTGCTTTGGACAATATATTTTTATTTTTAAAAACCACTTAAGAAAGAAAACAATGATATGAAGGTATTAGGAACAAATTGATTGATTAACGAAGTCGTGAAAAACTGGAATGATAAGAATAAAGGGGTCTGCAGGGACCCGGGTCAGTAGGATTAAGGTCTGAAGTATAGATCCTGCAGCTTGTTGGAAATGGAGATAACCTTTTCTACTGCGCATATTTAAACCAGAGAGCCCAATTTATCCAGTAGATGTCGCCAGAGGTCGAGTTATACACCCTAAGTTTTTTTTTTTTTTTTTTTTTTTTTTTTTTTTTTTGTATTGCCATGCGACAGTTTTCCAAGTGCCAACATCATCCCTGGATCTACTGCGCCTGCGCACGACGATCCCATTCTTGTCCTGCAGGCAGCATTCCGGGTGGAGAGAGAAAGAGAAAGACACACAAGAGGTTTTTGGGCCGTACACTGTAATATTTGGTACAAGACACAGGAGCTGTATGACCAAACCAGCCGCGGCGTTCAAGCAGGATATGGTGAGTACGTACAGGAATAATGAATGTTCACCTCCTCGGTACATTTTCTTGTCTTTTTGTGCTGCCTGTCTGTCTGCCTGCCTGACGTTTCATTGAAAGGAAGGGCTCCGCTAGGGGCTAGCTTTAGCTTCTATCACCCCCTCCTCCTCCTCCTCCTCCTCTTCCTCCTCCTCTTCTTCCTCACACACACACACACACACACCTACTCTTGTCTGGCAGGGTGGGAAAGGGTTAGCCAGCTGTTTTTTTTTTAAAAAGAGAAACAAACAAAACAAAAAAATAAATAAGGGAAAAGGAGTGTTTTAATGGTGAGACATAGAAACACAGGAGGGACGTTTTGTATCACGTTTCAAGTGTTTAGAGGCTGTCAGAGGCTGCTGCTGCTCCTCCTGCGTTTTGGTTTGCTAGCAGCTAACGTTGCACAAAAGCAAGAGAGAGAGAGAGAGCTGTATATGTGTGTGTGTGTGTGTGTGTGTGTGTGTGTGTGTGTGTGTGTGTGTGTGTGTGGCAAAACAGAAAGCAAGCAAATCTGGCTGGACAAGGATGACTGGCCTGTCAAAGGTGAGAGAAGGTCTGGTGCAACCTGAATAAATAAATGGGATGGTAAAATAATAAATAGAAAAATAACAAGGTGGTTTATTGCAATGTAATAACAACATTGGCATGTTATTAAGTTGTTGACATGCAATACATTTTTTATGGTTTTTAAAGGGAAAGGTTTATCATTTTTCCACACGAGCAGTGAAAGAGGTTTTTGCTCGCTGTAATTTAATCCTCCTGTTCATACTGGCTGTTAAAAGATCTCCTTCAAATGTGCTTTTAATGGAGGTGACGGAGGCCAAAATCCACAGTTGTGTGCAAAAAAAAAAACAAAACGCATTTAAAAGTTGACGTGAGGCTTCAGCAGTGTGAGTTAGTCATATCTAGTGGATATCTGATACAAACAGCGTTTCCCTGTCGAGCTGCGGTGGAAGTATAGTAACAAAAAAAGAGGGGCTTTGGCGCTAAAAAAGACTGAAACGTTGAAAGATATTTACTTGATTTGACTCATTTGGATGCCGGAGCTTCATATTAGCTTCAGATAAACTTTTTATGATGATGATTACAGCAAGAAAAACAGGTTTTGCTGTTCATTTGAGCTCCTGACTGTTGATTTAAGACAACCATTAAAAAACAGTGAACTCGTCCTTTAAACAGAATTTTTAGCCTCAAACTAAAACTAAAACTAAATGCACATCCACATATTGACTCATACATATACACAAACTGTTTCATCCACTTATATGTTTACAGCCGTAGCTCCTACCTACGTTACATCACGTGACCGTGTTTATCTGCGCTGTTCCTGTTAAACAAACTAACAACGTGAATACATTTAACAAACATCACCACAGTCAACTAGTAAGAAAAAAACCACATGATTTAGCTACCGTTTGAACAATGACTTTGCACTAACAAGGAGAAAGTAGTTCACACGTTATGTCACCCAGAAGGTCATAGTCCAGTTAACGCGTCCCGTATCGGGGCTGCTTCAACACATGCAGGTTTGATTTTTCACCTGCCAGAACAAAGACCCCCATCTGATAAAGGCTTGTTTAACCATTCCTTTCCTTGCAGATAAACTTGTCACACACACACACACACAAAAATATCTTATAGTTTGAAGGCGAGGAGACCCGTCAGCTGTATGATTGAGCAGTTTGGAGCGAAAGTAAAGAGAGTGCGGCGACGTCCTTGTGTCTTATTCATCTGGAGTCGCTGCTTGACGTTTTACCCCTCAGTGTTTACAGTCGTGGGTTGTCAAGACGAGCATTTGAAGCCGTCACAGCGAGGAGGAGGTGTTCGGGTGGGGAATTCATTCACTGTCTTGTTGTTCATGAATGTTTCCAGCAGACTTTAAGGACTAAATGTGTTGGCTAAGCATCTCTGATTATTCCTCTCATCACCGGCTGCCACTGTGTTTTAGCTCTTTCAACTTAACTCGCCAGGAATATTACACGATTGTCGCACATACATCTCACTCCAGAAGCATGGATTTTTAATTATAACAGCTTACCTCTGCTGTTCTTGGGGGTTAGGGGAGAGGAGGTTTTCCAAAAAAAAGATTTAGAAACCTGGCTGCAGAGATTAGCTCCCATTCACAGCCACAGGAAGTAGCATTAGGGAGGTCGAACCACGGATGTTGGGCAATAAGTCTCCGGGCTCCTTCCAGTTCATCCCAAAGCTGCTGAGTCAAGTTCTCCCACATCAGACTGACGTTTCTTTACGGACCAGTCTTTCTTTTTTTTCTCCCCAAACTGTTGCTGCAAAGTTGCTTCCTGTTGTCCAGTGGAAACGATTAGACCATTAATTGATTAATCGATGGACAGTTTACGTAATGTTTCATGCAAAAATGCCAAATATGATTATTTACTGCTGTTGTTTTTTAATTTTATGTGATGGTGAACTGGATATCTTTGTGTTTTGATGGTTGTTATTTTGAGCTTTTTACTATTTTCTTCCATCTTTTAGTCCCAAATAATTAATTGAGAATATTAAAAGATTGTATATTATAGATATTTGTCCTCTTTGTTGGAAATAACAGCCTCATACCAAAAGTAGACATGGATAAAGGTGTCCACTTACTTTTGGCAACATAGTTTATATCTTTTTTTTGTTAGATAAACCTGCCTAAATTGATGTAGCGTGAGTATTTTTGTGTGCCAGCAGCGTCAATAACGATGTTTCTATTTCAAATGAGAAGTTTTTTTAAAATAAATGAACTCTAGTTCATGTTGTTTTTCTTTCTCCTCTGCTCCTCCAGGGCTCTCCAGGCCAGATCCCGGGACAAGACATGGAGCTGTGATCCAGCCCTCTCCATCTCCATTCGCTGCTTTGCCTCCTGCTCACCAAAAAAAAAAAAAAACCACCTCTTCTTCCAACCCTGCTATAGCGGTTTGGCTCAGACTCCTCTGAGAGAAGAAGAAGAAGAAGAAGAAGAAGAAGAGAGGGGGGAGAAAAAAAAAAAAGCCCAAGTGGGAGGGAGTAGTAAACTTTCCCCAGCTGCTGTCCAGACACACACATGCTGCATTGCTGCCATTCCCCAAGCACTGCTCCATCCATCCCTAGGGCACGGCCACTAGCTTGCTAGCGAGCTAGCACTTGGCACAGAAAGGAAGGCCTGTCCTTAGGGATAAAAATACAAGCAGACTGGGTACACTTGTCTCTCTCTTTTCTCCTTCTTTTCCCGGGGTCACCCAGCCACATACTCACTAAGTGGGGCTTCTTTTGTTTAGCTGTCATTCCCGCTGCTCCGAGCAGTGGAGGATCGCTAAGTAGGCAGCCAGTCACTCATTCAACACAGGCGAGCCTGAGGAAAGCGGAGGAAGCGCTCGTCCGAGGCCGAGGATGACCATGGAGCCCAGCATGGAGAACTGCCTGGCCCAGGTCCTGCAGAAGGACATGGGCCGACGGCTGCAGGTGGGTCAGGAGATCATCGACTACATCCTGGACAAAGAGAAGTCCTACGACCTGGAGCAGGATCAGACGGCTCTGGATAAGATGGTGGACGGCATCGCCAGCTCGTGGGTCAACTCCAGCAACTTCAAGGTAAAAAACAACTCCAACCGACGAGGCAGCGGACAATGGGGATTAGTGGGGGGATAGTGTCACGTTGTTTGGGGGGGGGGGGCAGCCAGGGTACCAGAGTCGGCCCACGCGGGTTCCAGCCTTTTCTCTACAGCTACACAGTTTTATGATTCCCTCATTTGCATTCTGTTTAGACTCCGGGGAAAGTGCATTACCACAGTCAGGGATGTCGATTAGCGACTCATTTTCCACCTACTGACATTTTCAAGCTATTATGTCTCTCCTGTCTTTCCCTTTTTTTTTCTTTTTTCTTTTTTTTTTTTAAGGTTGTGTCATCCTCAGAAGCGTTAGTTTTAAACCGTCTTGTCACAGCTCCAAAAACAAGTTACGGAAAGGCTCATCAGTCATTTTAGATCCAGTCTGTTTGTCATCGACAGTTGTCCTTTACACATCAATACATGTTACTGGTCTGCCAGTCAAACAGAGCAACTGGAAAACAAACTGTGCTGCGGCGTGAATTCACAGCAGAATTATGTCATTGTGCAGCCATATAATAGTCTTTTTTTTTTCTTTTCTTGTTTAAGGAGGAATTTCCAGTCTTTCTGACGGTTGCAGTGCAAAAAAATGTTCTCGGGCAGGCGAACGTTATTGTTCTGCTTCGCCATAGAGGCTGCTGGCTCACATTCTTTGCTCCGTGATTGATTGTGTTTTATTTTGGAGTTTAAATCTAGGGCACAATTTTATCTGACCCTGAATCATGATTACATGAGCAGCTCTTTCAGTGCCCCGACCACAGGTTGCCTTCTCCTGCCATAACCGTAGGAACACATTCTTTACTAAAGCCCTGATTTCATGTTGGGATACGCTGCTTTTACAGCATATTTATGTCAAGAGATCTCTGCCTGAACAAAGCCAAGCCTTGCCCCCCCCCTCCTTCAAACCACTCAGGGAAGACTTTTATTTTGTTGTATCCTTCTTCTTCTTCTTCTTCTTCTCCAGGTCGTCTAAGTGTCACACTCACCTGGACGGTAGTTTTTTTTTTTTTTTTAAACGACACACATTAGCACGTTTCACTGCTAGTTGCACCGCTGCTGCGAGCTTGAGAGTGAAATGTTCAGGACGTGGAGCAAGAGAGAGACGGCTTAATTGGATCTGGCCTGGTTACCGCTCAGATGAAGGGCTACTGAGGTCCCAGAGCCGGCACACACACACACACACACATGTGAGGCTTCACAAGTGAGGAACGAGCCAATACTTTCTGGTCTGCAGACAAAAAAAAAAAAAACCCTCCCTACATTATTCTAAGCTTTTTCCTGACTTTGTAAGAATTTAAAACACACTCCTCCTTCTTGTTTTGCACACTGGTGGAAAAAAGATGCAAAGGTAGAAAACTGGTGTTTGTCAAGACTCAAGGTGAGTGAGGCTGTCAACACTGTCAAAAAGCAGGCGATGATATTTCCTAAAACCTTCCTACATCTCTGCTCTTTCAGTGGCGCTACACTCGTCGGTCTTAGTCAGCCCTAACAGAGGCAATGTCCTCAGAACAGGCCGACTGATCACTTGGCAACTAATGTGGAAACTATTCAGTTTGAGAGAGAAAGAGAGAGAGAGAGAGAGAGAGAGAGAGAGAGAGAGAGAGAGAGAGAGAGAGAGAGAGAGAGAGAGGGTGATGGATTCATTCACCATAAATGGAGGTTTGGGTGTGGGGGGGGGGCCTCTAATACCAAGCATCTGTTTAAAGAAAGACTTTCACAGTTTACAGTCGTCTCACCTTAACTTTAAGTGTTGATATTTAGTAATTCCGCCTGTTTTCTGCGCTGCTTGCGGTTTAGAGAACAAGCGTTACATTGTTGTGCCGTCATACAGGTTAAGTACAGACGAAACATGGTGTACTCATCCTCTCATATTCCTGACTGGGAGGGTTAATGTCGAGCTGATAATACAGTTCAGTCTGGGGTCACAACATGAGATAGATCAAAAAGTATTTGAATGTTTTCTTGGAAGGAAATTGTTTCTACAGCAACACTGGTACTGCATTGTGTCTCAGCCATAATAAAAGCTCCTACCAATGTTAGTGAGATAGAGAAAAAAATGCTGTAATTGTCCCTTTTTTTTTTTTTTACAGCCACAAGCATGAGTTCATGGGGAGAACATTTTTTTTTCTTTTGCATTTTGTGGAATAGCTTTTGGCTTCTAAATCTCACAAATGAACATGTTATATGTCATTTGTTTAATCTGTATATAAAAAAAGTGTAAGAATAACTGTTTGATGTTTTGTAGTCACTGTGAGGTTGCCAAGCAACCAGTGGTGAATCCAGGAAGCCATTGTAACAGGCCAAGAAACAGCCCAACATTGAAACCCATTGTAAAACCACAACATGTTGTTTTTACACTCAATCATTTTTAATGAATTGAACTAGAGCTGCAATGATTAGTCACTTAATCCATTAGTTGATGGACAGAAAATTATTTGGACGGTGTTGAAGAAAAAAAAAACGCCAAAATCCTCTGGTTCCCGCTTCTCGGACGTGAATAGTTTCTGGTTTCTTTCGTCCTCTGTGACAGTGAAATGAATATGTTTGGCTCTCGGACTTGTTGGTCGGAACAAAACAAGACATGTTTGGTTGCATCTTGAGTTTTTGGGAAACAGTCATTTGTCATAATGTTCTGACATTTTTATAAACCAAACAACTAGTCAAATGAATTGAGAACATAATCAACAGATTGAACAGCAATGAAAATAATTGTGAGTTGGAGCCTCAGGTTAAATGAACAAGATATGACTTGTCACTTAGTGAGCTTTAGAAGTGCTTGTAGGGGGATTTTGTCAGTCTTGAACAGAGGCAGGCTAGCTGTTTGAAGACTTTATGCTAAGCTACGCTAACTGGCTGCTAGGTATAGCTTCATATTTAGTGCACAGATGAGTTGCATTCTCATCTAGCTAAAAAGAAAGCAAATATTAAATATATCATTTCCTCAAATGCTGAACTTTTCCTTTAATGCTTCTTGGGAAGTTTCAAGCTGTTTTTAACTTTAATCATGTTCAGCTTCAAATGGTTACTCAAGCATTACGACGTGTTTGTGTAGGCTAACCGACTTTATCCCTCCAAATAACGTGTGTTTAGTCAGTCTCAGGTTTGCTCTCAGTCACAAAACCTGTTACTGCTGAGCTGTTAATGACGTAGTCTACAATACAAGATGATACTAATATAGGATTTCGCCCCTTTTGTGTGGTGAACTGGGTAACCCACAGTAACCCTGCTGCCTGGCAAACACTCTGCACAGCTTCTCTTGCATCTCAAAAACACAGCAGCAGAAAAAGCCTACCTCTCTGGTGACAAACATGAACACGTCATACAAACAGTGGACTTTGTTCAGTCTTGGGGAAATAGGAGGAGCATTCCCACGCTCCGTGTGAGGATTACCCAATCTGAACATATAAATGATTGTGATGAGACACTGATATTGAACCCTGTTGTATCTGTGTGTGTGTGTGATCAGCAATGCCCCGGAAAGCAGAAAGCATGAACATCAGTACACTAGCAGCACAGTGATTGGCTGTTGCCAGGCTATTCTGAGGCCATTTAATGATTCACACACAAACAGTTTCAAACGATAAAAGCGATGAGGACACCTCTTCACACAGTTTCGTCGTTTTCTTCCCTCTGTTGCGCTCCGTCCGTCGCACGGCGGCGTGTCAAGTCAGCAGCCACCTCCCTCCCGCCTGTGCTTCCAGCTGCTAAATCAACAAGAAACAAGTCTGCAGACGCCCCTTAACGATCGACTCGATGCAGAGGTGTGGTGCCGCTGGAAGGAGCCAGATCGAGGAGCGAGGAGCGGCATGTTGTGATGGTTTTGTAGAAAGTCTTTAGTTTCTAGTTAAAGTCTGAGTGTGTTTTTCTTCTCTTCATGCTTAACCCTACATGACATCAGAGATGCTGCCTTGTGCGCTGCAGAGACCACGCCTTCCCCCCCATGTCCATGTCATCACACTGTCATCACATTAAAACACTTTTGAGTCACATGTGTTATTCATTTCAGTTTCATTTCATCACATTTGATGCTTTTAAAACTGACTCTTAAAACTTGCAGTGTGGAACTGAACGCCATCTAAACGCCAAATGACTTCACACAGTACTGATTAAACCAGATAAATCTCTGTATTTCACACCATACTGATGTGTTTACTCTTGTTGGGTTTGACATTCCCACCCAGACTTCTAACCGGCTAGCTTCCAGTTAGCTCTCTGCTAACTTGAATGAAGATAAAATCAGTGAATCGTTCGGCTCTTCTAGACTTGCCAAATGTTATCAGACCGAATGGGTGAAATTCTGGGTCATTTTGCGGGACGCTCAAAACAATTTATCCACCATTTTACTGCCACAACAGTAGCGACGGAGTAGGCTACAGTGGCGCCTATGACGTGTGTCAATAGTGACAGTGGACTCCAGCTTTAAGTACAACGCTAAAATGACCTTAAGTAGTCAGGAATGGTAGATTGTGGCTCAGGAGGTCGAGCGGCTCCGCCAGCCCACATGTCGACGTGTCCTTGGGCAAAAACACTTAACCCAGAATTGAGTATGAATGATTAGATTTCCTCTGATGGGCAGGTTGGGACCCCCGTACCCATTCAGCGTATGAATGGGTGAGTGGTCGGAAGACTAGAAAGGAGCTATTTAAGTACAGTGCATTTGGGCCCCAGAATGACGATCATGCGATGAATTCTCAGAAAAGTAAAGAGCGTTTAATGACAGAAGGAGCGTCGCTGTCGCCTCTACGCCTCGTATTTTATTCGACTATCAGGCCGAACTCTAATGAAACCGACGGCGCTTAAATTCCTCCCGCTCTCATCAATAAGCGAATAATTTGATGTTTTTATTCAAAGTGCTTTCCCCCTGCACGACGAGGACATAGATTTTTTTTTTTTTGGCATTTGTGGCCTCGGTGGGCATTAACGCTGACAGATTTAACGCCGTCTTCAACTCCCGATGCAGCGCGACCACAAAACAACAGCAGACGGACAATAAACAAAGATTTGATTTGTATGCCTCTTTCCTCCCCACAACACCTCTCCCGCCTCAGTTAGTCTCTCGTCAGCAGCCATCCATCACGTCACCTCTCCTCAGCATCATCTTCCTCTCTGCCCCTCTCTCTCTCTGCTTCTCTCTCTCTCTGTGTGTCTGGGAGCTGAAGGTGGTTTACTGGCTAAAATCAATGAAGGCTGGCAGGGCCGGGTTTCCGGGAGTTGACAAGCTCTGAAATGATCGCTCAGACAACCTGGTGCCACCTGTAAATGTTCAGCCATGTCTGAGCCAAGTGGCCACAGAGCCAGACATTCACAGGATCACTACTGATGCAGAAACATGACAGAAAATCTAGGAATGGTGCAGATATATCGGGGTTAAAATCAGAAACAAACAATACAATTGGCAGATAGAGAGAGCGCACTGCTGCGTGCCATGAGTTCGGATGGAGAGGAAATAATTCTGGCGCTGCTTCGTTCGACCAGATGTGGCCAGAGGAGGAAGCTGGTTTGACCATAAGTCACGAGGCAACTTGGGACAAGAGTAAAAGCTGCAACTACCCTCACGAGACAGGCCGACGGAAGGCTGATTGTCCCGAGTTACAGACTAGAAATAAGGGAGGAAAACCTGCTGGTGGCGTCTCTGAGGTGCTTTCCTCTCATGGTTGACGTCTTGGTTTTGTGTGACTGGTGGGAAGTCCTGATTAAAATCCTGAGGGATGCAGGTACACATGACTCTTACATAGTGGACTCTGTGTTGACTGACACTGGTCCTTAGCTGTGAGCTGGTGCAGGGTGAGGCGGGTGCGGCCGGCGTCGCCCGTTGAAAGGGTTCACTTTATTTTGGGTAACACTTTGGCTTGGTAACCGTGTTTGTCCTGACCACTCATCCGTCACCCGTGGTTACACTCTGTCCGGATGACGCCGTCTCTTGTGTCGCCGGAGATCTTTTGACGGGAAGTGCGGTGACGTCGAATTGGAGATTCCATCTCTGACAGTCTCGTTGGCCGCCGTCGGTGTGACACGGTGAGATGTTGCAGGAGCAGCAGAGTGATTCCTCCCTAAAAGAAACAACAGACCCTGTTTTGTGTAACCGCTGTGATAAACAGTGTTGCCAGTGGCTACTTGCTGCAGAAGGGCTTGTTGTGCAGGACATGGGTCACTCTGGGCAATGACTTCATGAAAGGCAGCTACTAAACTCATCAGCAGCTGTTTTGATGAGCTTTTTGAATCATTTTTAAAGAAAAAAAAACTCTGAAAAGCTTCTCAAATATGAATATTTTCTGGTTTCTGTTGTCTTCCATGAAAGTAAACTGAATATATTTGGATTGTGGACAAAACAACACATTTGAAAAAACGTCATTGTTCACTATTTTCTGACATTTTATAGATCAAACTGTTAATCTAGAAAAAAAATCAGCAGATTAATAGATAATAAAAATATTTACAGCCTTAACAACACTTTTTCTAAATGACCTAAAGCCTAGTTTTTGGCATTTCTGTGATTTCTTGTCACTTATCGACCAACACATACAGCGATACCGATATATATCTGCATATATCTGCTGTCTAACACTAGAGAGAACCACAACGTTTAAAACAAAATGCTGTTGATCAGATTTGCCTGAAATTTACTGGGATCATGTTTCTCATTGCGATGTTGCGTCTGACGTCCAACCCAAACACTTCAGGCGACTGAACTCGCACCATAATCCCGAAAGCTGCATATGAAACCATGTTTGACTCAATGACTCCCAATATCTACTGAATATATTCATAACGAGCTGCCTTTAACTCCGTTTGCGCTGGAGGAGCGGAGGACCCATGTGCGGCGTCTGTCAGATGCCTCAGGACCCCGAGCGTGACCAGCCCCTGCCTCTCATGCGCTGTGCCGGGCTTCTCCTGGTGTTTCAGTCAGCTCCGCTAGAAGTGTTTGTGAAATGTGTCTCAGCTTGTGTTTCTCAGACTCGGGGCAGGGGGCGGGGGGGGGGGGGACTGGTGGTGTCTTTGGGGAGCCGTTGAGTGCTCCATGTCTGGGTCTAGAAATGGCGTGTTGCCTCCTCCTCTGCTGCTGCTGCTTATTACTGTAATTGTTTTTGTTTAGGATGCTAACGCCATTATTTCACACGTCCTCCAGTGGAAATATGTTGGCTGGGATTGTCTCCCGCCCCTCCTGCGACCCTCTAAAGGATACGTGGGTCTAGCTAACGGATGATCGGATGGTTTCTGGGACCAAACACTTAACTTTAACCTACAACAGAGCGATCCTACCGCGCCGAAAAAGCCGCCTCTAGTCAAGTAACAGTCGTCAGATTGTAGGGACGAGTTTCACGTTCAGGTTTTTTTTTTTTTACAGCGCATCAAGCTGAGACGATTTGTAAGAACCAAACGGTAGAAAAATGAGAAAGGACAGAAACAGTCAACGCCAAGCTTGTGTCAGGCTGTTTGTGGCCGCAGGGAGGACTCGACCTGCTGACATCATCAAAGACCGGACAGACGATTAGCTGTAAAGCACTCAAACACACACACACACACACACACACACTCGGCTAAACGCTCGCGGATGCAGCTGAATAACCTCTCTTTGAAGTTATTGTCGTAAAAGGATGTCCCTATTGGCCCGCAGGGAAATATAATGCCTCAACAGGATATTGGACAGTAAATAATGTGGCCCATATGGCACGACGCCCACATCCCTCCTGGCGACGTGTTGAGCACTTAAGTCGGTTAGCTTTCAACTTCTAGTTCCAGTTAAGTTTACACAGCGAAGGCGCACAGCAGGATGATGTCATTCAGTTTCTAGATAAATATAAATATCAGAATATTTAACACTGAAAAGTTGAAGTCATTGTGGTTAAAGGTGTCATTGCACGTTTATCTTTAACTTTGTAAAGTCTGTTTACTTTTCGAGGCGGCTGTGGTTCAGGAGGTTAGAAGAATCGGGCGAGTAGAAGTTCGGCGGTTCGATCCCCCGCGACTCCTCCTGTCCACACGTCTCAGTGTGTTCGAGCAAGACGCTGAACCCAGATGGTTGTGCCAGCATTGGGCAGCATGGTGTGCCAGTGTGAGTGAGTGTGAAGGGCTGAATGATAAACAGAAACGTTGTAAAGCACTTTAGATAAAAAAAGTGTTATATAAACGCAGCCATTTATCATTTACACCGTCAGACGTTCTTCATCGTCGTGACCCTTCGAAAACCCTCCACAAACGAATGAAAGGAAGCTGAAGACAGTCGAATATCTCAGTAATGAAACGTCTCAATAATCAACCTTCTTCTTCTCACTGAGTTCATAAATCTAAAATGTGTTTACTCTTTGCTAAATCTTCTTTTTTATTGACAATCCACTCTTAAAAACAGTCATGTTTCAGCTCATATATGCTTGTTCGCTTTGATCATCTGCCTGTATTGTTTCATATTTTTGTCCCCTCGCTGCAGGAGAACACTTTCTAAACGGTGTCAGGCCCACAGCTGGTCCTGCTTCTGGTCCTGGTCCTGGTTCTGGTCCTGTGTTGCTTTTTCCTGCTAAAAATAAAATAAAAAATGAAAAGAGAAATAAAAACCAGTCCTAATAGACACCATCATTTATTTATTTATTTATTTTTATTAGACCTGATCCAGAACGCTGTAGACCTGAACAGACCAGTAACACTTGACAACAGCGTGACGCACCGACAGCCAACCAGCAGCCACGGTTAGAAAAAAAAAAAAACGGATACATGTCATGTTTTCCTCCCACAGTTCACAGTTCAAACTCTCCATCTGGTCTCAAGAAACACATTTTTTTTTACCCTGCGATGATTATGACACATCACATATTTATTAGACATGGTTAGACAAGAGTGGATAATAAAGACTTGTAGCGACTGTAGTTCTTGTAGAAGTTTATACTCTTCGACTGAATTCCTTTGTGCTAATTGCTGCAATGCTTCTTATTTTATTGAGCTTTAAACCTCACTTGAAGTTTTTTTATTTTGCGAGGTTAGCGGTTAGCGTCCGTCTCCTCACGACGAGGAGTTTGTGGGTCGGAGTCGACCCGACAGGAGGGAGGGATGTACGGATGGGAATAAAACAAGCGGGTGTTCAGTGTTGGTTCTCTCAGACGCTCTCTGTCTCCGTCTGTGTCTCCCTCATGGTCTTATCTGATCAATAACAGTTCTCTTTTCATTTCATTCTTTTTCATAGAGGTGGGAATAAAGTGTGTGTGTGTATACACGTCTACAGCCCGTTTGAATGACAGCAGCAAAAACCATAGAGGAGCCTGTGTAACCTCTGTCCAGAGCTTGTGCTAATGCTGTGGATTAATCAACCTTGGACGGCCTTTAGTGCACACACACACACACATAAACACACATAAACACACATAAACAAACACACATACAGTTGTGCATGAAAAAAAAAACACACACACTTTTCCTGCTGCGTAGTTGATTCTCTCTGCTCTGTAACACGATGCAGAGTAAACTGGATTTTTTTTTATTTCTTCTTAGTGGAAAACTGATGGTTTGGCAAAGAGGCAGGAAATCTTTAGAAGTAACATATTTCTACAAATGATATGTTTACAGCGTTAACCCACGTGCAGTGCGCTCTGTGTGTGTGCTCGTACAGCAGGTAAACGCTCATTTTCCAGCTGAACTGGTCGTTTCAGCGTGACGGGAGTGAGTGGGGGGGGGGCAGACAGGGGGGGACTTTGGATCCTGGGCCAGGTCCCACGTTTAAATGTTAATCCTAAACCATGTTAACTTTGTGGCCTCTGTCTGAGAAGTGCACAGAGATTTGTGCAGAGCTCAGGAGGGGAAAAGCTGCAACACACAGAGCTCTGCTGTACTGAAGAAGGAAAGCATTGAAGAGGCTGTGTGCTCAGCTTCTGCAACGACACACAAAAAGACGTGTGTGTGTGTGAGAGAGAGAGAGAAATATGGGTGGTAGGGGTGACAGTGGGAGGATTAATGTCTAAAGTCTGCAGTCAGGAGCTTTCTGTGAGTGTTTAGAGTTGATGATATGCTGATAATAATAATATAGTTTGTAAAAATTAAAGCAGATCATCTTGAGATCTTTTGCTGTTAGATCAGAGTTGTGATTACCGGTTTCATTTTCAGACTGCGTCTAAATGATTAATGTGCTTGTTGTTAAACCTGTTGTGTAACTAATCTGTTATTCAATCAAAGAACAATGTGCAAAGCGTTCAGATTGCCGTTTATCTAAACACCAAGTATGTAACATATCTGGGAAAACACGCCGCTTTTAATTAAGTAGCTGTAGATTTTTAGTAGATTTGAACCCACAGAGCTGAAAGGTTTTATACAACACAGGATTCAGTTTTTGATCAAATAAAACGCTATTAAACTGATAGCATGTTGACATTTTGTGCTCTTAAAGGCAAAGTCATGCAATATTCAGATTTTATTTGGCTGCTCTCACTGAGTCAGATTCATTATTCTACATTTTAGTCGTCATATACAACACATACACTGAATATTTTAAAGAATATCTATATTACTAAATGATCTGTCACTAGTATTTGCTCATAAATATAATAGAACTGAAGTGGGTCAGCATCCTTCAGCCCTGCATGTGTGGCGTGTCAGGGAGCACAGTTTAAGTCCTGGATTATCAGCTGGAATTAGTCCTTTCACTGCACTCACACTGTCGCAATAATTGGGTTAAGCTGCGAAAAACATTCAATGTAGGTCTGAACGACGCCGTCGCTCCGTCGACCGTCACACCGTGATGTCAGCGATGTTTACGTCAGAGAAACGTTGTTCACCTCCAAATAATCAAACCGTCACCAAACGACGAAACGCTCTGGTGTTGATCACATGACAGGACGGGGGTTAGATGTCGTTTCAACGTTTGTGAGCGACTTTTAAAGATGTCTGGTGACCTTTTGTCAGCTGACGCCAGAGAAGCAGCTTTGAGCGACGAACTATCGACGACCCGAAGAGCAAGAAAATATCTGAAATGATCGTTAAATGTATCCGACAGCTGCAGTCTGCTGCTCCTCACAGGCTGCTCGCTCCAAAATACTGAAGTTGATCAATTCAAATTGATTTGATACGACTCATACGTGTGACTGGGGGAAGAGTCTTGTATTGATATGATGTGATCAGCTGATCATATCTGAAGAGAAGTAGGTCAGCAGGGGCTCTGTTGGTCCCTGTTGATCTACAAACACACACACACACACACACACACAGTCCTCTTGTGGTTTTACAGAGAGATGCGTCTTCTTGTGACTCCAGCTAGCAGAGAGCCAAACGTTTATTTAAGCACTTAATGTTAATCAGCTGCGGCTGATCTGATCTCCAGCAACAGTTTGCTAAAAATGAGAAGCTTTGAGAAGTTTTCTTTTCATCTTTCTTCCAATAAAAAAAGGAGTGAAGAGAAGAATCTGATTCACCTTGATGTTGTCAATTCCTCATTGAACAATAAGAGAGAGAGCAGCATTGTCTCATCTTGCAGACTGTTTGATTTATATCTAATCTCTTGTGATAACTAGTGAGCTGTGTGGTGTGTAGTGAGTGTGTGTGTGTGTACGTGCAGGGCTACAGCAGCAGAGGTGCAGAGTATAGCTGTATGCGTTTGAGCGTTTACATCCAACAACAGTGGAGCCAGCTTGGCAGCAGGGCTGCGCCATGATGGAAGTGACGCAGCAATGGATAGAGAGGGAGGAGCAGAGAGGAGGAGGAGGAGGATGAGGAGGAGGAGGAGGAGGAGGAGCAGTGCAGACTGAGTGTAGTGATGGACCTGCTGCTGAAGCTCGGGCAGCCAGTGAAAGCACCCAGAGCTCCTGGATGTTTACCAACGCTGGTTTTGCAGTTCCTTCTTTGTGTCTCTGCTCCTTTTTGTTTCTTCTACCTGCGTACGATGCTTTTCTTCTTCATTTCCCTCCTCACACACTCTTCTCTGCTTTCCCCTTTCCTCTTCTCACTCTCCACACTTCCCCTCCTCTACCTGTTCGACACTTTGAATCCCTCCTCATTCATTATCTCTTCCAATTAATTCAGTCTCTTCTTTCCTGGCTTATTTCAATATTACACTGTGTAATTGTGTCACCACCACCACCATCACCACCATCACCATCAGCAGCAGTAGCTGTAAATCCCCAGGTCCTGATCATCCCCCCCTCCTCCCATCCTCCCATCACTGCCAGTAAGAGTGTGTCCAGTGGTGGGACCCCTGATGGAGCCGACCCCAGAGTCCTAATCTGCTCTTTTATTTAATCTGCTCATGCAGAGTTAAGCTAGCAGTTTCTGTCTGTGTCTCAATCCCCCCGTTCTGTCAGATCTCTGCAGGCCATTAGACGCATGTCAGCATTTTCTTTTACAATTATGTATATAAAAAAAAGTGAATAAATCAACATTTTTTTTGTGCAAACCGAGGCGTGTGCTCCCTGTTAGTCTGCCTTAACGCTCTGGATGTAAACTGAACTGGCAGTTAAAGAGCATAACTGTCACACGACGAATGGAGAGAGCAGATAGAGCGGCGAGAGTGTGATTAGGGCGGGTGGGTGTGAGTGTGTGGCTCTTCCACTCTGCCAGTCCACTCTCTCATTATTGGCACCACGCTGAGACGACCAGCGTGGGGCCAATAACTCTTTATTACGTCGACACCGGAGCCACCACGGGCAGCGCAGCTTCATGTCCTGAGGTGACTGATGAATGGCTAGTCGGCATTCACGGGGGGGAGATAGAAGTGTGTTTATATTCAAATCTTTATATTTAAAGACAAAAGAAGTGATGCCCCCCCCTCCCGACTTTCTTAACTGTCCAATCAGCAATTGAATCTGATGATAGAAAAGCAGGAAATCACTTCTTTTTATCTGCTGAAGAGAAGAAGAAGCACAACGTCATCTAACAGTGAGAAGATTAGAGATACATGAGGTAAAAAACTATGAAACTTTGACATTAGAAGAATGAATTAAATGCCCTAGTTTGGATTATTTGGCAACAGGGAATAGGCGAACATGTGGATCGATGTCTTTCTGGGGTGGCAGGTTTCTGCAGGTCGTTCTTTTGCAGGTGAATGTGATGAGGAGTTGATGAAGATGAAGCCGAAATCTCGAGAGTTTGTCCTGCTTTAGCTCTGCTGTTACATACGTCGAGGTCGAACGGAGAGGAAGAGGAATGGAGAATGAAAGGAATGTCAAATAAAAATAAAAAAAAGATACAGAGTAGTAGTTAGTTTGTTTGCGCAGACCTCTCCCAGCCAAAAAAAAAGCAAAGGATTGTGGGACATCCGATAGGCAGCAGTTACTATACTTTCCATTCTAGAGAAATATAATGAACTGAAGGGAAAACCACAGTCTAGACTGACGTATTGAGTCATTTCTTCAGATACAGTAATGAGACACAATGGAAAAGATGGTAGGGTCTCTCTCTCTCTCTCTCTCTCTCTCTCTCTCTCTCCTCGCCGGAGGTTCGGCTAGTTTGCTCGCAAATTAAAACAAAACGCGGAGACGTGCGGCGGTCTCATCAGGTGACGTCACGGCAACACCTCACTGCTCGCTGAAGCACCCGTGACCTCATCTGTCAGTGAAAGAGTCGGCTCGTTATGACTCATACATACATACATACATGTAGGTTTACAGGAAGAGGCCACGTGTGACACTTGGCACCTGGTGAACAAGTCGGCTCTGTTTCTTATTAGAGGAGAAGAAGAAGAATCTCCACACTCGGCTCCTTTTACAGTGTTTGTTAATTATCCTTTTAATATATTCTTTGTGCATAATAAGAGATAATACATTTATATTCCAGTGACGTTTGAAGGCGGAACAAAACGTGTCGCCTCATGCTGCGTTCTTTATGTCAGTCTCATAGCCAGAGCTCAGATAATAAACGCTTCGTTGATGGACAGAAAATTAATGGATTTGCTGCTTTTCTCTGTTTTATATAATTAAAAATGTTATATCTTTGGGTTTTATTTTGAAAAAAACATGCATTTTTCTCTGTTTTTCTGAACCTTCATTGACAAACTACTTAAACGACTGCACCCACTTTAGACTTTAGACTGGAAGTGTCGGAAGTCCTAGCCTAGTGAGACCACCCGACGTGATCCTGGCACTCGTTCAGACACGAGACGACACGTCGAATCACTGTCAGATGAACCTAAAGGACTTTTATGTCTGAAAGGGGGTCATGGTATCCGAGTTGTCCTGCCGTATTTGGAGCGACTCTCCCTCTCTCCCTCTCCCTTCAGGACCGAGTCACAGCGCATTACAGCTGTGAGAATAGAGACCTTTTTTTACTCCCGTCTCCCCTGTGTGGCGTTTACAGTGTGAACGGTATGTGCTGAGGAAACGAAGCTATAGGCGCCGATCAGCTGAGTTCTCGTAGGAACACTGGTCCTGATTGTGTGTGTGTGTTTGTGTGTAGATTTGTCTTAACATCAAAGCGTTAGACATGCCTCTGTCTGTGTGAAGGCATTGTGAGCAGAGTAAAGAATCAACCCGGCCGCTTTTACTGATCACACATCTGTACAGACTCCCAGAAGAAAAGCTTCATCTCCAGAGCAACACAAATGTCCGTCTGTCTGTCTTCGCATGAACTCAGTCACCCCCTCAGCTCCGAGCTGTGCTGCATCACTCCCTTTAGATTGTAAATCCCTCTCGGATGTATTATATTAGCTTATAAAACTGATTCCTCCTTATTCATTTAATATTAAATCTTTATAGAGGGGTGGGGTGGGGGAGTGGATCTGTATCTTCACAGCCTCTCATCCTGCTCTCTCTCCTTCGATGTTGTCACCGTAGCTTCCTCTCTCTCTCTCCTCTGTCGTAGCTCCTTTGTGTTGCAGTCAGTCAGTCAGTCAGTCAGGCACGTGGCGTCGTCCCGTACAGCTGCACGCTCTCCTCCAAAAGCAACTGGATTACATCATGAGTGGTGCAGCAGCAACCCCAGTCCTGGTCTGGCCTGCCAATCCAGTGCCGCTCTTGTCAGCCAGGAGTGTTTTTTCACCTTCCCTGAGCGTTTTAAGTTGACAGTCAACAATGACTCTGGCATTCTTTAGTAGTGGACCAGCATAGAAAGGGTCCACCTTCCTCAGGGGATGTGGACAGTTTAGTCACATATCCAGAAGTAAATACTGTAGGTTTTGTTTACTGTAGGGAAGAGTTTAACCTCTACAAACGCATGAAACATATCGGAGAAATGTCATGTTGTTGCTCTGACTTTCTGTGGAGTCTTTTCACATTAAAAGGCCGAGGGTGTGGTTTGTTGCCCCAGGTGCCGGCGGAGAAGATAAAATACGGCCCAGGAATGTAAGATAAATGAGTTTGAAAGGCTTATCAGATGTCAGAACAGCGCGCAGCCGTCATTTTTATCTGCTGTGTTCACAAGATTAACATCAGAATTACAGTATGAGGGCCTACCGGTAGTAGAGAGACGCCGCTGTAAGAGGGCGAAGCGCGCACGTGGTCTGTTTTTTCGCTGCGATTTTTTTCTGTACGGCGTGAAATCACAGCTGTTTTTTAAAAAGCATGCGGAGGAAACGCTGCGATGTATTTATACGCGTTTAAAAAAAAAAAAAGGGAAGAAAATCGCCTCGATCGTGAGCGGGCACGAGCGAAACACGAGCCGATACGCGTCCCCCCCGTGTGGACAGCTGTGATTGATTTCAAATAGAAGTGTGTCAGAGAGCAGAAAAGCACGACTGAAGCACAGCAACAACAACAACAACAACAACAAGAAGCTGTTGGAGAGGGATAAGTTCCCCCTCCACCCTGAGTCATGAGTTACTCAGGCAGTTGGGACGCTCATGTTGTGTTTATAACTGATAATAAAAATAATCTTTGTTGTCCTAACTGTCAATGCAAAGTCACATATTTGTAGACCAGTCGGTGACGTGCGGCCTGAGTGACACCCACAGCTCCAGGGTGCTGCCGGTCACCCTCAGAGGAATGCATGACGAGACGACACCCCCCCCCCCCCTGCAGCGGCTGCATATTACACTCTCGGGATTATACACTTGAAATTCTAAGAGGCGTTTTTTTCGTCCAGTCAGTCGTCCTTTTGATCCGCATGTCGTTTTCCATGTCAGCCCGTCGGGGCGCTAACGCCCGTATCATGTTATCAGTCGGGGGGTTTGTTTGTTCTGCAGAGCCAGCAGAGTCAGAGAAGGAAGCCACTGACTGGGCGGACTGTGCTGTAATGTGCTCTGTCATGGACCTAAGTGAGCATTGTGAAATGTGCTGTGTCATGGACAAAGAGAGAGAGTGTGTGTGTGTGTGTGTGTACAATACAGAAATGTCCTGGCCGCCTTCAGATTACAGACATGTGTGCTGTGAGGAAGCTGAAAGACGAGTATTTATCCTTTATATTCATCCGTTTGAATGTGACACACACACATAAACTAACAGTTAGCATAGTAGCATAGTAGAGTGCTAACTACAGAGAGACTGCATTTGACAGGATTGAAATATTCACACTGAAATGAAAAAGTGCTGCGTGCGTCGAAAAAAACGACGACTACAATTACCATAAATCTGTCATTTATAATAGATGCTGCTGTATCAGTGTCCTTCTGTGTTGTTATTTATGCTGCAGCCGTATAAGATTACATGTGATGACAAATCATATGCATGCGAATAAAAAAAAATTATAAAAAAAAAAAAGGATTCGGTTTCAATCCCTAGAATCAAACAGCACAGATCTGTGAAACATCATCGCCGTCGTGTTCCTGACGCTGCACCGGAGCCTTGTGGTAGAAAAAGGGGGCGAGCGAGGTTATTTGGGGAGAGAGAGAGAGAGAGAGAGAGAGAGACGCTCATGGTTAAAGTCTGACTTCTTCTTCCTGTTTCTCTGCTTTTTATTCCCAAACAACACAAGTCGATTCTGTTTGCTGATGTTATGAGATGTGAACCTTCGCTTCTCTGCTAGTTGTTGTTATGTGTTTGCTTTCCTTATGAATATTAAAAAAAAAAAGAAAACAAACTCTCTGCACCTTTTGTCTAACCATAAAAAATCATGTTCTCAGTAGAAGGTGATCACAGAGACGACACACACCGGCCATTTTTTTTTCATCAAAAGCTCTTCTCTGTAACGTCTGAATCTGAAACATGAGCATTGATTAGTTGAATCTACGGTGATTTAAACACACCTCCCCTCATTTTTAAACAGCTGCTGTGATTATTTAGATGCAGTCCACACAGGTAGAGTATTTCCTCCTGGGGGGGTTTTTCCCCCCCTCAGGCAGCCGAACACATGACTCCTGCAAGCTGCCACACTACTGTCACAACACTCCCCTCCAATAAATACCGCCTTTGTTCCTGATTAGTTTGGATTTTTTTTTCTCCAAAGTAAAGACACTCGCTCTAGTATCCTGCGAGCCGTATATATATAAAGCCTCCACGCTGATGAAGTGATGAGGAGAAGCTTTACCTCCGTTACAAGGAGTGTAGGAGCGAAAGTGATGATTAGACTGAATGAAGTATTTAGTTTAGCAACTGGATATGTTAAAAGAATAAAGCTGCCCCTCACCCCCGTCTCTTTTTTTCAGCTTTTCACTAGCAGACGTCTGAAGAAGCAGCTCCCAGAGAGAAAAATGTAGTTAAAGCACTGCAGTAAAAGTAGTGGTTTGCTCCCTCTGACTGATATGTTATTATATATGACATCATCAGATGATTAATACTGAAGCATCGGTGTTAGAGCAGCATGTTACTGTTGTAGTTTCAACTGCTTCATATACAGTTAGACCATCAATCAGAATAAAACAGCTGTCAGCAGTTTGTTTTCTTTTCCTACCGCAGCACAACTAAATAGTTTCGCTAATAGTTTTGGCCGATGAGCCGTCGTTGGATGTTTACATTTTTCAAAATGAAAAACCAAAAGTGTAATTTTCTACCTTTCTACCGTTTTTTTTTTTTTGCGGGTGAACCGTTCCACCTCTAGTCAAGACACAAGAAAGACTGCAGCTGTGGGAGAAGAAGGCTGAAGCTTCATTTGATCTTCAGATCAACTGATTTTTGCACAGAAGCAGGACGAAGGGATCTTCTAAAGGTCTTCATGAACAGCAAGATAAACCTGTTTCAGTGTTCATATAGTCTCCTGTGAACCCGTCCTCTGATGAACTCTCACTGAAGACAAAGAAAAATCAGTTAATGATCACATTTACGCAGCTGCAGCCGGAGAACAGTCGACATTTTAGCTTGAAAAATGACTGAAACTATTAAAACAGTTGCCAATTAATTTTCTTTGGCACAGCTAAGTGATTACGATATCCAGAAATAAACATAAATCAATCAAACTGATGTTGCGAGTAATGAAGTGTGTCTCACTGTCCTGCAGAAACGTTTACATGTCAAACAGAAACTTGAATAACTTATTCAGTCTTTAGATGTATAATAACACGATGAGATGATGTAGAGATAGTCATCCTAATAGCCTCGTACTGTAGGTTAAAATGTAAAGATTACACCACATCCATCATTTTTGAAGGCGGACGACACAAAGCCATAGATATGAGCTGATCGATGAGCCGTGATCGACACTTCTCTGACACTTTTAGTCCCACGACAGCCGCCCGTCGTATTAACGTAGAGAAGTCTGCAGCTTCGCTTTGCAGAAATACCACCGACAAGACCCGCCAGCCTCCTCCTGTCCCACTAAATAAGTGCTAGCTAACGTGTTCTTATGTAACCCGCGTCGTCTGGCTCCATGGTGACCTTTAACAGTCCCGAACAAACTACCAGCCTCCACTTGTGTGTGTTGTTATCATCGTCGTCGTCGTTGTTGTTGTGCGTAAGCATGTCTCACTGTGACATCCTGACTCAGCTGTCTCTCTGCCTCTATGTCCAGTTGTTTGTTTGTTTTCAAGTGTGTATATATATGTGTGTGTGTGTGTGTGTGTGTGTATGTGTGTGTGTGTGTGTGTGTGAGAGAGAAAGTGACAGAGAAACGCATGTAGTGAAAAGCGGTCACAGTGTCCGCTGTGACCCAGCCTCTCTCTGTTCCCTATATTCAACATCAATGTGTGTGTGCATGTGTGTGTGTGTGTGTGTGTGCGTGCACTCAAAGGTCACAGCAGCATTTGTGTAACACTTCCATCAACAAACATGTAAATGCTGAGCTGTCACAGCGGGTTAGATTCGACTTGTTTCACCTATAACATAATCACAGTCTGCGCTACTGTTTTTTATTTTTTTTTCTTGAGCGTGGTCAGTTGATGCCTCGTCTGCCGCTGCTGTTTATAGTCGTCTGCCCGTGGCAAACGGGGGACTCATGAGCACCTCAGCTCACGTCACGGCCCGTCCCGTGGTTGGCGTCTGATAGGCCACATCTCTACCTCTAGGACACTGCTGGAGTCGGCTGCACCCAGAGAGAAAGAAAAAGAGATACTCAGATCAGTGTTTATAGTCGCAGAGCAGAGAAACAGAAACAGCGGCTGGTTCTGTAACGAGGAGATCTCCAGTCTGGATTCAGCTCTGTTTGCAAGGATCTGCTGCTAATAAGATAGAGAGAGCACATGCTGCATGGAGGCACGTATCGGCGTGTGAATGGAAGCAGATGAGCTCTCGGAAGTCGTCAGTGATTCAGGCGCAACTGCTTCGTTAAAGGACCAGTTCACAATCTCTCAAGTGTGTCTTAAAACAACAGTCAGCAGCTCAAATAAACATTAAAAACCTGTTTTTCTTGCTGTAATCATTCCTCCAAAATCTACACAGTCCTCCTTCGGTGCAGAATGAGTCAAATCCAGTAGATATCTGTCAACGTTACAGTCTTTTTAGAGTCAAAGTCCCTCTTTTTGTTTCTATACTTCCACCTGAGGCTCAACAGGGAAACACAAAGATTCTAAAAAGACTGTAAATGTGTCAGATATCCACTTGATGTGATTAACTCAGACTACTGAAGCTGAATAGAAGACGTTCAGATAAACTTTTTAATGCATTTTTGCACTAAATGACTGCGTGGAATGATTACAACAAGGATGAAACCTCTTCTAGTGTTTATATGAGAGTCTGACTGCTGTTTGGAAAATAATGAACTAATCCTTTAAGAGGCATTCCCACAGAAAAAGATCCTGTTTCTGAAAATGGAAAAAAAAAAAAGACAATGTGGTGGGAAATTAACACCAGACATTAGTCGGTGTCCAATTTATTAAGCTCACTTTAACTATAAATCACATTCAAACGAGCTTTATTGGCATGACAGATCAGAAACCCACCATGCCAAACACTGACTGATGATTAATGCTATACAGTAATATGTAAATATAAACATTAATATTAAATACAATATAATAAAAAGCATTTTTACAGATATAATTACACATAAACATTTACTGCAGAGCTTCTTTCTCTCAGATTATGACAAGACTTCATATATTTTGCAGCTTTTACTGCACATTGACTTTTCTCCCCACATAAACAGCACAGCTTCTGAAGATCAGGGAGGATATATATATGATTTATTTTTCTATAAATATCACATTTCTGTCAGTTAACAGTTAACGTGTCTCCGTCTGAACTGACATCATCTGCTTTTCTTTCTCCTCTTGTTTAAAAGTTTGAAATAGAGCGTAACTAACATAACTAACTGTTTCTCAGCTCGGACTCTTAACAGGAAGTGTTCCCACACACACACACACACACACACACACACACACAGATGCCTTTAAAGTCTTCCAGCTTCCTCGTCAACCAAGTTTAACCTTTTTTTTGTCTTTCCACAAATATTACAGGCTCGTAAAAATTGTCATGAAATTGTCAGAGTGCGACGAGGATCAACGTGAATTAGCTTTGAAGAGGCTCCTGCTGACTAATGCTGTTTCATTTGAACTCGTCTTCTTCTTCTTCTATCATTCAGAGCACATATATATCCCCCCCCCTCCCTCCTTCCTGTTCCTTTCTCTTTCTAAGTCTACACCTAGTCTGTCTTCTCACCTCCTCCTCCTCCTCCTCCTCCTCCTCTTCTCCTGTGTTCTGCTTGTCCTCCTCTGTTGAGAAACAGCTATTTGCTGCAGCAGAAGTATTTGTTTACTACTGTTATCAGATGGAGCTAATGATAGGGCTGCTGGGACTGCACATGATGTGTGTGTGTGTGTGTGTGTTGAGCTGCGTGTACATGCATGTATGTGAGCGTTCTCCTCAAAACCATTATAACAGTTTGAGCAACACTCCTCTCTCTCTCTCTCCTGCTGTGTTGTGTTCAGGGACCAGCAGGGTTTGTTGGAGTCTATACTTATGTAAGGTTCGGGGTTTGATTCTTGTGTGTTTGCTCGGACACATTTGCGTCACTAAAGCACCCAAATATTATCTATATTCAATAGTCTTCTATCCCAGAGGTGATTGGTTAACACATAAAAAGGCGCAGAGGCGATCCTCGTCACCCCCACCGGCAGATGTTCACATGTTCCGTGTTTATGGGATACGTAGACGATATTTATGGATGACAAATTAAAAGGAAGTGGAGATACATGGAATGCTCCTGCAGGGATCCCATGTGCTCGTCGGACGGTTTGATGAGCTCGTAGATGACGTGAATTATACGCTTTAGAGGCTTCAAAGTCACCAGCAGGCGGGTTTTGCACCAGCTGTTCCTCACTTCTTACTCAGCCTGGTTGTAACTGAAGTGTTTGCTAAGTGGAGATTTACATCACTTACATCACTTAAATTGAAACCGGTTGCACTCATGGATGTGTGCTAAGAGCCGGATACTGGACTCAAACATGGCGCCCAGTCTGTCGCACGAGCCAAACTGGGTTGTGCGGCCGACTGAATATGTGCAGTGATGTTTCTTCGACCGGGTCCGCCCGCAAGTCACCGCTGGGCTCATAGACATTACACTGGGATGACATCATGGGTTCACTGGCAGCTAGGTTGTGGTATCCACGTCTTTTAATACACCCATGGTCGCACCACATAAAGTATTTCTTACGTACGGATGAGCTGCTGCTAAATATTTACAGCGACTCACTGCCAGGGCTAACTGCTGAGTAAGCTAGCTCAGTGTAGCAACAGATTGTTAGCTTGCTAATAGCTGATCTGTTTAGATTAGCGTCAGTTAGCTTAGCATAATCAGATATTTTCCTCTCACTGTAAACTGAATACATCTAATACACAATTCACAAAAGATTATTTAACTTTTTGCTACACTAAAACCGTTCATGTGACGCTACAGTGACTTCCTGTTTACATAGGTGGTTGTTACTTATTGGACAGCTGTTTCCTAGCAACCGACTGACACATGACTAAAGTGTTTTCTTTAGTTTTAATGGTTCAACCTGATTTAGTAAATCAGCAATCTGAAACTAGCCAGAAGATCTTAGTAGTGATGGATTTACGATCAGTTGGCGCAAATCAGTCCAGATTTTAACTTTATGGATCCTTCGCTATGCTCCGCCCCCTTGGTTACTGTTACTAGGCCTATCAAGCCTCCCACAGTCATACACACTATTAAATTCATTCCTTACTTTTTCCAGTCTTTGGTTTTTGGTTTTTTAAAACCCTCCAAACTCTTTAGTTTAGTCACTCTTTTACTCTTTTACTACAACGCTTCACACACCTGCAGAGTTAACTTACAGTCACCGAGCTGTACGACTCACACAACTAAAGCTCAACTTAACTAACCAACAACAAGTGTTCATCCCTCCAGCGGACTTCCACACACACACACACACACTATATGAAGCTTATAAATATATAAATATGTACATGTGAAGTGGAGCAGCAGTGTGAGGGAGAGACACGCATTGGTATCAGTAGCAGCATGTCTGGAGGACCGTTCTCCCATTTCAGTGTTTTCGCTGCCGCCAGTCGAGCGTGAAGCGCCGTCTATGGAGGAAGCGAACCGGAACGGCGACGTGTATGTGTGTGTGTGTATCTCCTAACTCTATGTGTGTGTGTGTGTGTGTTATATTAATCTCTGCACGTATCTGTGTGTGTGTGTGTGTTAGCGCTGTAGGGCCTCCCCCCCTCCCCCCCCCCTCCACCATAATCACAGTTTACTGTACATTCCAGCATGTCGTCGCAGCAGCCGAGCCCTGCCTGAGGTCCTGAGCTCAGCTGAAGCCGCGCCACGCTGAGTCACTGTGTGGTCACTGCTGAATAATCACAGCTCAGGAATATGATAACAGCGTCGCTGCTGTCTCCAAAACACCGGCGTAACAATGTAATTACTCATCTCGCTACCGTCGGCGGGTCCGGCCGGTTGCTCGGGACGGTTTAGACGCGTGCGGCGGTTTTGAACCGGGGGGCTCCCAGCATGCATCAGTGGAATAGAGAGGTTTTCTCTGTGCTGTCTTTTTTTTTATATCATTGCATCACTTTCATTAGTTAAGAAGCGCTTTAAGAGCAAATCTTCAGGAAAACCGATGAGCGTTGTTTTTTTTAGAAACGTTACTTCCTGACAGTAATCATCCTCTGCTGTGTCGGATTAGCCAGGTGGAGCTATTGTTAATGAATAAAAAGTGACATCAGTGCAGTGAAAGAGAAACACAAAGGTTTGATTCACCCCCCCCCCCCTCCCCCCCCCAAAAAAAATCTGCCAAACTCTCCAGATCCTAACGTGTCTGCAGCTCATTATTATTAAATCAGCAGTTTATTAAAGCTGAAACACACTGAGACTCTTCCCTCTTGCTCTCTGTATGGTCGGACTTGTTCCTCAGTGAGGTAATAAACTCCAAATAGTGGCGCAGCTGCTCGATGACCAGCGGCAGATGACTCTGAGTAACTGAGACAGCAGAGTTACAAGCAAAAAAGGCTCCATGATGACTTTTAAATACCTTCAAATAAACGTGAACCAGGGTGATATTTTGTCAAAAAAAGTTGCACAGAAATGAGCTTTAATGTTTTTTGTTTGTGCCGCAGCAGGTAAATGTAACGTCCTGGGTTCATATCAGAGGAAGAATCAGCAGGTAGAAATGTATATTTTATATTTATTGGTCTTCTTTAAGGCTGAAACTGGCAGTTGTTGTCATTATTTAGTCATCAGTTAATCTGCAACTGTTTCTCAAATGTTAATATTTCCTGGTTTCTTTTCAAAACAAAAACATTTGAAGGCGTCACGCTGCATTCTGGGAAACTTTGATCGACATTTGAATCATTTTCTTACATTATTACGGCCCAAACAACTAATCGATTAATCAACAAAACAATAAACAGATGACTTGATGCTCTAGATTAATCTTCTGATTATTTCCCAATGAACTGTTTAGTCTCTAAAATGTCAGGAAATAGTGAAACATGATTATATTTTCTAAGATGCTTCTGGTAAATGTCTTGTTTTGTTGTGATCATGCGGTTTACCAGCGTGTACGACACAGAGAAGCTTCACACTGGAGAGTCTGTGAGCGGCATGTTTTGATATTTTTGCTTCACAAAACGCCTGAAATGAATTTTTGATGATCAAAATCATTTTCCTTTCGTTTTCTGTTGACTTGTTTGCTGCAGCTCCAGTCTGTGCATCCGGCGGTCAGCCTGCTGTTGCAGATGCATTATTTACATACAGGCCAACCAAAAACAGCACATTTTTAAAGTGTATTTGCATAAAGCAGAGAGAGAGTCACTGCGGCTCCACAGCAGCCTGTGACCTGCAGTGCAGATTAGCTCTCTAGCTAATGCTTCCCTCTTTATTTACATGCACGGATGCACATGTCTCGTCCGGTGTGGTGGCTTGGTGAAGGACTACAGATCCCAGGTAGTACTGTACAGCAGCAGGCAGTTATAGAGAGAGAGAGAGAGGTATGCAGAGAGCTGCAGCTTTCTGTGTGTTTGTGTTTCATGAAGTCATTTTGGAAGATTTGCCTCACACAGTTTGTTCTGTGCAAATATCTAAACACTTGGGGAAACGGAGGCTTTTTTTTTTTTTTTTTGGATTTAGGCTACTACTGAGGCTGGAGGCGGCTGTGTGTGTGTGTGTGTGTGTGTGTGGCTCCACTCCCTGTGGAAAAAGGACAGCATACCCAGCTGTTCTCTTGACTAAGAGGAAATCACTGCAAAGATGGCAACATGTTTCTGTATGTGTGTCTGCTTTATATGTGTGTGTGTGTGTGTGTGTGTGTGCACTTGTGTGTGTGTGTGTGTGTGCGGTGTTTCCACTGGTAATGAGATGACGGGGCTCGGTAGTGAGGAGAAGAGACGGGACAGAAATCCTTGATTTAATTTAAAGGCTCCTCCACATCACAGACAGATGGAGGACCAGGCCGCCGGTGGCCAGCGGTTCTCAGGATGAACAGACACACACGAGCGTGTTTTAGGGAAGTGTAATCGATGTTAGCGGGATAACCAAACCCACTACACACACACACACACTTGTCTGGAATAAGCATGTTCCTAAAAAGCCCATTCATCCGCTCAGATCTGTTAATATAATAATCATTTGCTGGGTGATTTCTGTGTGTTTTGCGAGGTCGGAGGATCGTCACGAGGTAAAATAACCATAAACGAAGATTCTCGGTCGGCAGCCAAAGATATCAGGATCAACATCAACTTCACTTTCATCATCTTGTTTGTATAAATGACAGAAGCTTTAGTCATGAAGCCACAAAGAGAGAGAGAGAGAGAGAGAGCAGCAGCAGCAGCAGGATGGCTCATCTTTTTTTTTTTCCAGTAGCTGCAACACAGTGTCAGAGGTGTGAAGATGTAACGTGGCAACAATATATATATTTATATTTATATGTTTCCAACTTGAATAATGCTTGTGCTGACTCTTAGAAAAACAAAAATACACACACAGAGAGAGAAAAAAAAAAACCCAGTGCAGTTGCCCAACTGGAGCTGAATGTTTGAATTACATAATCAGTGCAAACAGCCAACAGCTACAGTGAAAAGCAAGAGATGGCCTGTCTGTCTGAACACACACACACACACACACACACACACACACACACGCACACAGTGAGAGAGAGAGAGGAGCTGCAACACTGAAACGTGTGTGTGTTGTTTGTGTTGGATCGATTGATTATGATGTGATAAGGAGTCTTGAGACGAGCTTCGGTTCGAACCGTGTGCAGAGCTGTTAGCGTGTGATGTCATCATGATGATCACTGTGCATGTTTTTAACATATTTCATACAGAGATCACATCAGTCCACATCACTTTGGATCTTTGATTATTAATTATTTACTAACTATAAGCCGCTGTTTGCTAGTTGTCTCTCCCATGCTCGCTTCGCTGATTGGCTCTTATCAGTCGCAACGTGTCCTCCCCTGATTCGTCACACCTCTGTTATGACATCACGACCCCTGTTCCGTGTTTCACCTCGTCGTCGCCGTCGGTCCGAGCGAAGAAATCTCTGCTCTCGCTTTTCACCGTCGCTCTTCTTCCTCCGTAGTATTTTCTGCAACTAAGCAACCGACTTCCTGTTTAGGCCGGCACGTGCCTTCCCAGCGCGTGTGTGTGTGTGTGTGTGTGTGTGTGTGTGTGTGAATGGTCAGGCGTGTTAGCATGGACGCAGATTATTTCTGGAACGGTGTTAAAGCGTTTGTGTGGATAAAGATTGTTTTGGTTTTAAATTGAAAAACGTGTCTAAACTGCAAGAAAGAGCCAATATAAGATAAATAAGGATGATATAATATAATATATATAGTTATAATAATATAAATATAGATGTGGAGACGTTTTAATATTCCATATCTGCTGTGACAAAGACACTAGATAAGAGGGGGGGTAGAGATGAGGACTAAGCATGTTGGGCAGGAGGATTTGGGAATCAGGAAGGGATGATGGTCATGAGATTTGGGTGCAGAGCCTTGAGGGGGGTTGTGTGTGTATGTGTGTGTGTGTGTGTGTGTGTGTGTGTATTAGTATTTTTTTTGGGGGGGGGGGGTCCGGATGTGGATGACAGTAGAGAGCGAGTTCGCCATCTGTCTGCCCTCATCTGCTCTGGACTGTTATATTCCCCCGTCTCTCCGACGACGTTGACCTCAAACTCTCAGCGCTCAAACACCGGGTGCAGTCAGTCGTTGCCATGGCGTCCCCTTTGTGACTCAACTTCTACCTCCCCTCCGAGTCCAAAGACGCTGCAGTGTCGTTTACCTTTTCCAGCTGTCGAAGCTACAAAGAAAAAGTTCTAAAGACCTCCTGCGTCGACCTTCGAAAATATCTGTCTCAACCTGACAAGTGGAGTTTTTTTTTTTTTTTAGATTTACAGCTTTGTTCAACTCAGCTGATCCCTCTTTTAAAGCTCTCATGGAGTCTTTGTTTGGGCCCTGTCATCAGGCTAATTACTGTAATTCCCCCCCTAGTCAGAGAACAAAGGGACTGATGTGAGGATTAGTCCTGTAGACACCAGACCCTCCTTTGCCTGCTGGGACACACTCTACCTGCTCCTCTGCTGGCAGCGTAGACCCCTTCACACACACACACACACACAATACGTCATCAAGCTGTTCAAACCCCATGGCCGACTCCAACCTTAATATTTCTTCCACCTTCGTTCAGGCATGAGAGACAGGAAGAGATGCTGATGCTCACATGATATTAGGAGAGAGAGAGGAGTGAAGAGTTTGTTTTAGCGTAGAAGCTTTAATTAAAAAGGACACTTTCTCCTGCTCCTCTCAGTAAATCCACAGGATCCACCGCCGCTGTCAGTCTCATCACTTCGTCTAATTAGAGAGCGATTTCTGCTGCTGCCTGTTTGATGGAGTCTGACGTACACAAGCATTAAATGACAGGATGTGAAGTTGTCTGACTGATCAGCCTCCTCAACACCTTCCGTCAGCTATTCCAGTCTTTCCTAGTTTATTAAACCAGTTTCAATAAGAGATCATAATTGATATCTTACATTTGTAGTTATGTTTGACTGACATGTTAAACTTTAAACTTGTTAAGAGGTCTGATAAGAGCTTCTGTTATGGCAGCTTATAAATATGTTGCTTCAGCACAGACCTCTTGTCATGTTGCTGTGGTGCCACCAGATGTCAGCACCATTGTGTCCACACATCCAGTCATCATTTCTATTATATATTTTATTTTTATAACATCAAGAGGTTCCAAAAATTGCACCATGCTCTGAGCAGAAGCTCAGGTGATGCGTAGGTGTTGTTATGGTGCTAGCAGGGCTACTCTCACTACTCGTTCATTGAGCAGCTCTCTCACCCCATGACAAGAAAGGGTGCTGTGGGAGGAGCCTGAGCATTTATATCAGTGTTTGATCAGACGCTTTTCTGTCATGGTGCACCGATGACAAACGTGTTTCATGTGCTGCTTCAGTCCTGAAGGTGTTATGATATGATGCTGTGAAGGTTGCAGGAGGACAGCGTCATCCACAAGCGCAGCAGAAGCTTCAAAAACATAAATGTTCTGTTTACCCATGATCCTTTGCAGCAGCCTTTTTTGAATGCAGTCTTCTTCCTGGGCGTGTCCGGAGTTGGAGACATGATTATTCTGTTGAATGAGACTGATATGAAAAGATAATGAGAGTTATTGTGGGAAGATTTATGTGGTTTGTTTTTCTGAACTGTTATTTAATAATAAACATTTAGATGTATTTATATTAATATATATATATTTTTACTGTGTGTCCACTAGGTGGCTCTGCTGGGTTTGGACCTTTTATCTGCCTTAGTGACGCGGTTACAGGAGCGCTTCAGGGCCCAGGTGGGAACAGGTAAGACTGTCATCGCTCATGTGGAATCTCTGTTGTGATATCTGACATGACTGTAACTTATAAAACCTTAGTTTACTAAGGCTTTACTCACCCTTTTGTTTATTTCAATGATTCAACCATTGAAATAAACAATAATTGGATGCTATGAAAGTGTTTTTAAAGGACTCCACGTCACATTTTGTTTCTCTCCTTTCTGTTGTGCAGCCTCATTATCTTTCCTGCTGGAATAAACTGAACATAAGAATGATTTTATTTTGGGATGGATTTTAGAGTATCAGCTGGTATTGTTGTGTTTGCATCAGGACTCTCAGTGATATTTAAATTTGAATAAACCTGATCACCCTTTGGTCCCCGGTCATTGTCACCTTCCTGACTGATGACCGTTCTGACCTCTTTGTTTAGTGGATACTCAGTTAGAATAAGAATAAAAATCACTTTACAAGTCAGATTCTTCCTCTGATACCTAAAAACATGGCTGCCTGAAGGTTACATACAGAAATGATTTACTTATAGA
This sequence comes from Euthynnus affinis, assembly GCA_029490765.1. Classification (NCBI taxonomy): domain Eukaryota; kingdom Metazoa; phylum Chordata; class Actinopteri; order Scombriformes; family Scombridae; genus Euthynnus; species Euthynnus affinis. The sequence continues at coordinate 28,150,279 of CM055850.1, forward strand.
ACAAATAAAATCTACAAACACGATGGTAACAAACACATATCCATCCTCAGTTTAACTCCCGACGCTACATGTATGTCTCTTCTTCCTCTTCTCCTTCTCTCAGTTCTGCCCAGCCTTATCGATCGATTGGGAGATGCCAAAGACCAAGTGCGAGAACAAGACCAAACCCTGCTGCTAAAGATCATGGAACAAGCCGCCACACCACAGGTATTAACACACACACACACACACACACACACAGAGAGAGAAACACACTCGCTCTGAATCAAGTACGTCTTTTTTCTTTTTTTTTTCCATGAGTTGATTTCAGCTCACAGCCTGAATTAATTCTAATGAAGAATGATTTCCATCTGGTGTAATTTTCTCTCTGTGCGCTCTAATAACAACTCTTGTTCTCCGGAGCAGCCATGAATACACCACGGTCCTCGTTCAGAAACCGCCTCACGTGTTCACTTCTATCATTTATGTCATTTATGTTGCCTTCAAACCTTCTGATACTCGACTCAGCTGATAATATTCATGCATTAAAACTCTCAGCTAATCATTTCTACTACTTTATATTCTTTTTCCAGCACCTGTTTTATGGTGATTTATTGATAAAAGGTACAATCAAAGTCATCGGTGGACAAACTAGCTGGGTGTCACTTACCTGTTATACATCGTTATGTCGCAATAATCCATTACAGCAAACAATAAAGCTCATGTTTTGTCTCTTCTTATTGTGTGTGTGTGTTGTTGCAGTACGTGTGGGACAGGATACTGGGAGGCTTCAAACATAAGAACAACAGGACCAGAGAAGGAGTGTGCCTTTGCCTCATCGCCACACTGAACACGTGAGCCGCTGCTCGTCCCACATTTCACTTCAACTGGTCGAAGTGTTTAAAATTAGAGAAAAAAAAAGACTTATGTTTGATTCGATGTCTCCTCATTTGGCTGATTTACTGTCATCCTTGTCGTCTAGGTACGGAGCTCAAGGCCTGACCCTCAATAAAATCGTCCCCCACATATGTAACCTCTTGGGGGATCCCACGAGTCAGGTACGCTTTTCCTCTAAATCTCTAAAGACCTCAAAGTAGTCGCACATTTTCTGGAGTTACAGGATTGTTTTTTTTGGGATAATATCACGGTTTGTGACGGGAAACTTATATTTATTATTATTTTTTCTCTCTGGGGTGTCAATTAGGTCACACAACAGTCGGCCTGTATAAATAATAAATGCACTATATTGCTCATACGCCCATAAAAAACATCCACCTAAAGTCTCTTTTCCTGCATCCAACGTCATCAGCTTTTGATGAGGAGAGTTTTATAGCGATTTAATAGATGAATCGATTAATTAAAGATCATTTCGATCATCATTTTTAAACACCTATCAAATAGAGTCGCATCTTCTGATTAAAAACCTCTCAGCTGTGAGGGTTTGCCTGCTTTCTTTATCTGTAAATTGAATATGTGGGAGTGCTTCAGTGTATCTGCTGAGAGGTAATTTTCCTTTCAATGCTCAGACACAAAGAAGCAGCAGACTATGATGCTCTCTCGCTCTCTCGCTCTCTCTCCCTCTCTCTCTCTCTCCACGTTTCTCCCCCTGGTGGCAGAACGTAGTAAACACACACATGTTTAAAAACGAGTAATAAGCCAACGGGAGATTGATGCTTGATGCAGTGGAAGCCGTGTGAGTGCAAATGTTTTGGCTTCATGAATCACAGGACGACCGTACGTCTTAAACAGCCTGGATTAAAGCAACACGCTCCATAAATCTTGCAGGAGGGGGGGGGTGGGGGAAGATAAAATAGAAACTCGAGTCAGTGAAAAATAAAAAAAAGAAAAAACATTCCAAGAGAAACTTGAGATTTATTTGCAGCTGGAAATAATTAGATGTTTGTCGTTGTAGGTACGTGACGGAGCCATGAGCTGCTTGGTGGAGATCTACAGACACGTGGGTGAGAGAGTGAGGATGGATCTCAGCAAGAAGGGCCTGCCGCAGTCACGGTACGACGCCAGGAACGCCGCCAACCTGTCGCTTCCAACCCCCTCCACCACCACCACCACCTCTCCCTCCTCCTCCTCCTCCTCCCTCCTTTCATTCTTTTCTGCTGTTTTGTTTTTGCCCCATTTTTCACTTACTGGCACTAAACACAAACACACACAGCAGCAGCAGCAGCAAGCGTACATAGCTCAGGTGTTGTTATAGCGATGAGAGGAAAAGATTTCCTTCCATGTTTAGACACAAAAGACCAGACACGCTTCTCCCTCTAGTGGTGGGATGACATAGTGCAGCTTCAGAAGATGATAACCACACTACACACTAATTACAGGGTTTACAGTGCTAGTGTGTTCACAGTGGAAAAGTGACAAAATAAAAGTATATTAAGCAGTCAGTATGGAGCAACACACACACACACACACACACACACACAGAGGAAACGCTCACTGCTGCAAAACATTTTAACTAGCTCCAGAAACACACACACACACACACACACAAAAATAAGCAGTGATTGTTTTTGTAGAAACATTTTTACTGCTTCTCTTGAAGATTCAAGAGTCCGTCTGTCACACATTAACAGAAGTTCCTCTTTGACGCAGCTCAATGGAAAAACAAAGGCAGACAAACGGAACGATAGCGAAAGTAGAAACAGTAAAAAATCATTTAATCGACAGCAATTAAAGCTGCAGTTTGTTTGACTTTAACCGAGCGTGTATCACATTATTTCTGATCACTATCAAACAGTTAAATGTGTTGTTTTCTTGTACATTGTAAGGATTAGTGTGTAATATATACTGTGTACAGTTAGTAGAGTTGGGACACAGCTTCACAGCTCTTCATGCTGTTGCTTCATCTGTCTCTTTGTGTGCTGCTAATCATACATTTCTTTTGTGATTTTTCTTATTGTGTAGCGTTTGACAAAGCCGCATCATCACACTTTACATTCTGAAGAAACACGAAGCGCTCCAGTTAAATCACAGCAGCAAACATTTCTCTTTCACCTTCTCGTTTCATCCAGATCGTTGTCTCAGTCGAGCTGAGCATTATAAGAACGTCTTGTCTCGCTGCCTCGGCTCGTCTGGACAACAGAGAAAATTAGAATTTCGTTTGTGATTCCTGCAAAACTTTTAGAGATCAAACGCTGTTCAATTCAGCAGATGATTCAGACTCCAAACTCAGCCCACAGTGTGTAAATGCATCATGTATTTGAAAGATCTTTGCTTTGGAAATAACTGAGTTCCTAAACAAATCTACTTTTATAATGTAATAGTTCATATTTGCACCTTAAAGATTGTTCGTACAGTTTTCTATGAGCATCGTGTTTCTAGGGTTTAATGTCACACTCACCTCAGACTGTTACTTTATGGCTCTTTATTTTATATATTTGATGGAGCTTCCTGACAGCAGAGGTGATCTAAACCTGATCTATAGGCTGCCAGGATTTTTCACTGCAGTCTGGACAAGCTGTTCATTTTTAATCCCATCTCAACATTTCCAGACCTTTTCCTTCTTCTTTTGTGTCCTTTTTGACACTGGACCATATGTCTCTGCCTTCCACTATCACCTCTCTCTCTCTCTCTCTGTCTCTCTCTCTCTGGCCTCAGTGCCATCTCTGCCTCACAGAGCAGACGGAGAGCTTCTCACCTCACAAATCACGCAGGTCCAGAGTCCTTTTCACTGCCCATCGCTCTCTGCTACATTCGCCTGTCACTTATTCTCTCTTATTGTGTGCCCTCTCTCCATATTTATCACAACCTCTTTGATATAGATATATATTTTTTCTAATTATTTCTTGTCCCCCTTTCTTTGCTTTTATAGGTTGAATGTAATCTTCAGCAAATTCGATGAAGTCCAAAGATCGGGGAACATGATCTCATCCTCTGGCTCAGGTCAGTGTTCCTCCTAATGTGACATTATTTCAGCTCGCTGCTCCGACTTCTGTCCCCCTTCTGACTTCGACCATCACCTTTTGTTTCTTACGTGGCCTCCGGATGGCTTGTTGACTTATGATACATGACGTATAATCATCAGCGAGAGCGTTGCTGTTGGTCTCAAGTCATTTATTAGGATCGGAAAAGAATGTTTTTTTAACCTCCATTAGTTTTTGTTGTTTTCCTTTTCGCCAACATCCAGCTCGGTGTGAAGAAGAGGTGATGAAGGGCAGATTGACAGTGAACATCAGGGCTTTTATACTCTCAGTATAACATGGGACACATAGACTTCTTCATGCAGGCATTTGTTCATCTCTCTGCCAGCACTCACTCCTTTTCCTCCTCACGCTCCATCTGGATATGTCAGCTCCTTTAAGACTGTATTTTCCATCTTGCGTATATGTGTGTGTGTGTGTGTGTGTTGCTATGTTTAGGAAGAAAGGAGGGGGGTTGCAGGCCAGACGGACGGCCTGGGGCTAGAGGGGATGAGTTTTCTCCACAGGAGGTGGGCATCCACCGTAGCTCTCAAATGTCTCTCCGCGGAGCCAAAACAGACGGTCAGCAGCGTCGCTCCGATCCGCACAAGTGTGTAAAAACAAGACAAAATAATAAAACAGCAACAGAGGATAGATCTATGTGTCTAGATTTGAGTGTAGAGTGTGTTAGAGCAGCTCTGATTGGCTCACTGCTGACTGTCTCATTACATCCGCTGTGCCGTTTCACAGAAGAACCGCTGAGCCCCTAGAGGAAGCAGTAAGACAGGACTCAGCATTTAATGACACGTCTGCATCTTCCCCTGCTAGATACCACTCCACAACAACTCTCATATGGATTTCAACAGCCGAGACAACTTAATGAATCATGTCGTTCATGCGCAACATGAAGAAACGCTCTGTGAGACAGGTCAGCTCGCTGTTTTCAGGGATAGTAAGCTGACAGACAGAAAACCACGGCGTTCATTTAACATCTGTCTGTGCACTGGAGGCTCCCGACTACTCACTCATTTAATAATTATGTGTCAGGGTGAAAAGTTTTGAACTGAACCAAACCAATAAACTGGCTAATTTCAGCTGAATGCAGTTTTTATGTAAATAGGATTTTTCTGCTGGCTCATGCTGGCACCTCCATTAAAAAAAAAACACACAGTCACGCAGCTCCCTGCTATTTTTATCCAAAGCTTATTTTTAGCATCGTGCTTTGATTTACAGTGAACTTCTATTCATGCCGGCACTTTTTACACATGAAGATGAAGTTCACTATGAACTCTGTGAGGAAATATGCAAAATGTTTTCTGTGGATTTATGGGGAGCTCTGATAAGAAAAGAGAGTAACTCTGTGGGTATTCACCAGACGGTAGGAAGTGTCTAACAAAAGATGCTGTCAGATTGCATCATGGGAATTGTAGGATCCAGGAATTTTGCGTCCATACTGGAGATTATAAGTTGGAATATCTCGCCCTCTGCTGCACCGATCACCCTGCAAGTTCACAACTAAATAACTGGAGTACCGCTTTAAGCCTTTCCTTCTTCTCAGAGCCTTCACTCATGATACACATCCTGTAAGGTTCAGCCTGAAGGACACTTTTCACAGCTATAAATATCTCTCTATAAACGTCCATCAGTCTGCTTTGAAGTCAATCTAACAACAGCTGATCTTTCTTTTCTGTACATTCATAACTGCTATTAGTTCATTCAGCGTGACTTCATGCATCTGGCAACAAATATCTGCTAAAGACACGGAGCTCAGGTGTAGATCACAGCTGTCTCCATGGCAACATTACCTCCTACCTTTATCCCCAAAGGCATTATAGGAACAGCAGTTCCTAAACTCAGTACTGATTTCTCCCTAATAACAATAACAAAGTCCCTTAAATGATCCCTTAAATGCATGTTTGTCTGTGGACATGCAGGCAAAAAACTCAAAACTAGTTGAAATTGCATGAAATAAAAATAAAAAAGAACTCTTTTAAAACATCTACAGTATAACTCTCAACTTGAAGGCATTTCTCAGAAGCCAGTCTGATTGAGAACATAACAATATATGGCATGTCAGGCTGAGACATGTTGTGACTTTGCTCAAATCCAGTAAATAAAGGGATTGAAGAAAGCTTCGGGTTCAAAGAATTCATTTTTTCCTCACATAATCCGAGTAAAGCAGAGAGCTTTACGCCACTAATCCAATATTGTCTTACAGTTTGTATAAGACATTTGTTGATCACGCTTCATGTCAGGATGTTGACATGTTATTTCCTGTGTAGGCGAGAGTACAGACTCTTATCTGGCACAACTTTAAGAAAAATAAAAAACATTGCTGAATAAAAGTCCCAATGAATAAAGATGGATGTTTTTGCAGTGCGGTCGCTCTCAGTAATTTCTGCTTACTTTCATTTTGTCATGTGCAGAGTTGCTTTTTATTGTTTCATTGTTTATTTGGAAAGACGAGCGTACAAACATGACTCATTTCCAGCAGTTATTCGTCACCGTCAGCCGCTTGGCTCCGCTCGGCTCCGCTCGGCTCCTCGCTGGCTTCGCTCTCCTCTTTCACAGCGGCACTAAAAATGCCTTTACGACAGCGGATGACGACTCGTTTTTAATTTGAATCCGTTCGCCTCAGAGCCGAGAAGAAGGTCTGGTGTTAATGTGGAGAGAGAACGAGACATGCTGTTCAACAGTTGTTTTAAACAGCCGCCAAAATAAACTCACAAGCTCAAATAAGTTTGACAGTAGAGAGATATGAGCACTGGTGAACTCTTAAGTCAAGTCAGTTTATTTGTAAAGTTCAATATAACAAATCACAAAGAGAAAAAAAAGTGGAGGAGCAACAGAGGAGGATGGCTCTCCCAGGACGGACAGATGTGCAGCAGATGTTGCGTGCACTGAATATTACAAATGACAGAATACAACATTGAACAGGACAACAAAATGATAATGGATTCATGATCCACACACACACACATGAAGAGGATGTGATGAAGATGAGCAGCTGAGCAGCTTCCAGGTGCCGCCAGAACAGAACATAGGACCTGAGCCACGTGACGTTCATCGCCATGGAGACCTGGCAGGAGGACGGACTACACACGTGCACGCCGGAAAAGATTCACATCGCGACATTTACATACACGAGAGAAGATATTGTTCACGCAGGAGAGAGAGAGAGAGAGAGGGAGAGAGAGAGAGATGAGGTGAGGATGAACAGATCCAGCAGGATGGAGAACCAGATCCAGAACCTCAGGGAATGGCACCGAGAGCCTGGGAAGCAGAGCGGTCCCAGGATGGGTGCTGATCCACCTGAGAGACAAAAGAGGAAGGGCAGGAGGAGAAAACGGAGAGAGAGAGAGAGAGAGAGAGAGAGGTTCGAGAAATGCAGCGGTGATCAGAACAGTTGTGATAATCAATGATCTCATCAGCAGCAGCACAGTGCTGAGTTCATTCATTGAGATAGAAACCGACCCGCTGTGCTGTACAAGTTCACTGAGCACTCAATTAAAGGCAACTCATCGTAGTTTAAGCCACAAACATGAGTTTTAAGTTTAGATTTGAAGAACTCAACAGACTCAGATTGTTAACAGGGAGGTTATTCCATGAGACCGTTCTCACCCGATAGGAAAAGACTCTGCTGACTTCTCTTTAACTTAAGTTGCACACAGGAGCCCTGCGTTCAGCAAGCGGAGAGCTCAAGGTGGAATATAAGATGTAAGGAGATCAGACAGGTGTGAGACACAGCAGAAGCGTCTTATAGTTTGATCTAACATGGATAGGAAGCACAATGAAGGGAGGTTAGAATCGGTGTGATATGGTTAAATATTCTTGTTTTAGTTACCTACCTGATGACTTTTAGTACCAGCACATGGCAGACCTGACAGAGAAGCTTACAGTTATCAATTCTGTGCAGGTATTAGTGTGTGTGTCAGCCGTGGAGAGAGAAGACTGACTTTTAGTTGTACATAAGTGGGATAAAAGTCAGTGTTTGTGATTTCTTTGACGTGCTCATCAAACAGAGAGGCCGGGATCAAACGCAACACCGAGATTCTCAGCTGCCGCACTTTGTTGTCAAGTGTTACTGTTACTTGATGAAACTGCAGGACATTTGGTGACAACCAGTTTTTCACTGCAGCTAAGCAGGCTGCTATTTTAGTCATTTAAGGACGATCATATAGACACATACAGCTGAGTATCATCAGCGTAGCGATATAAATTTATTCCATGACTATGTTAATTTGGCCATGAGCTGAAGTTCTCCATATTTAACATCAGAGTATCTAGATGTAATATTATTATAGCGGACACACTGTGTTCTTTCAGATAAGAAGGACTTAAGCCAAGAGAGAGCTTGGCCAGAGTTACAGTTGACTGTCACACTATATGGCCAAATGTATGTGGACATCTATATGCATGTACTGAATCTGGAAGAAAAGATTGCTCAGAGCTTTAATTGTGACATTTTTAGTAAGAAACAAACCTTCTAAATTCTGTTGAATCTCCACAGTTGTGATATTTGAACAGAAACACTTATGAGAGAAAGATGGAGGCTTTGCTGTGGTGTTGTCTCTCTTTCTCTCTCACACACACACACAGGCGAGGAGGGAGAGGAGAGAGGGAAGGGAGGGGGGGGGGATTGTAGAGGGATAGATAGAGGCGAGGGAGGGAAGGAGGGAGGGATGGTGAGCAAAACAAAGCAGCCATTTCTGTAGCACCACTGAGAGGTGAACAGTGGGGTGAGAGATATAGGGCAGAGACCAGAGAGAGAGAGAGAGAGAGAGAGAGTACTGAGCTGTCAGCTGTGTAGTAACATTCCTCTCTGGCTTCGGCGTTCAGGGCGGCTTTGCACCATGACAGCAGGAGAAGGTAAGACTGGAAATAGACTGGCTTCCCTCTTCAACACATGCACGATGCACGATACATCATGCATCTACGTGCGTGTTTGTTTGTGCATGTGGAGGGATGTCAGTTCATTCACATTTTTTATTTTCTTCTTCTTCTGCAAACCAACTCAGTCCTGTTAGAAAATCAAACTGTGGTCGTCGTCGTCAGCGAAGAAGAAAGCAGCTACTGTACTTTCTCACTGATGCCTCAAGTCATCGGAAACTCCATCGCTCTGACGCGGTTTCTCTAAATGCTGGTTGTTGTTGTTTTTTTGGGTTTTTTTTTGCTGTGTTCGTTCCTGCAGAGCAAGACAGTTTCTATCTCTGTGCTGTGAAAACAGTCGTGCCTTCCTTCTCCTCTCTGCTCCTCGTGCACCAGCTCCAACTAAACAGCTCCAACGTTTTTTTTTGTTGTTTTTTTTCATCTCGGTCTGGCCATCGCCAAGACGACAATGATGATGATGATGAGAGTTACTGTCAGTATGTAAACAGTTATAATTTACTGTCTATTTCAACTTATTATGTAACCCATTCAATCCCTCCTTCATTCATGTAATCTGCTTCATTTTGGATTACTTGTCGTTGATGTTCATACTTATGTGGGAATATTTGAGCGCTACACTTACAGCGCATGAAATAATATATCAAATATCCTCCTGGCAAAGTAAATAAGCAAATGTACTTTTGTGAACTTTCAGTGAACAGAGTGCAGGGTCAGAGAATTCTTTTTTTTTTTTTTAATTTTCTCCAGTTATGCTGCCAAAGCAGTGATGAGCTTTGTAGGAAATTGGGGGGAAAAAATGTATCTTCTACTCGTCTCTGCAGCTTCTTCTGGGCTCGTTTAAATCGTTAATAGAGACATCGCATCCTCACCTGCTGGATTTGTTGAGATTATTCTTGCATTGAAACGCTTCCTCGTTAAGTTTATCTCCTGATTCTGAGGGCTCATTCAGTTATTGAAGCATGATGCTGTTAGTAGTTTACAAGGAAATGAAAGTGAAATGATTTTTATCTTCTTTACTGACCACGAAGAATCTTCCCAACATGGATGAACACATTTTTTTTCCGCACAGCAGTACTTCATGAGGGCTGAAACTGGCGATTATTTTCATAATCTATTAATCTGTTGAGTATTATCTCAATTCATCTATCTGTTGTTTCATAAAATGTCAGAAAATGGTGAAAAATGTCGATCACTAATTCCCCAAAGACCAAAATGCAAAAAAAGTCTTATTTTGTCTCAACCAGCAACCCAAAGATGTTCAGTTTACTGTCATAAAAGACTAAAGAAAGCAGAAAATATTCACATTTGAGAAGCTGGAACATTTTTTTGTTTAAGAATAACTAAAAACAAAATAATCAAGTTATTAAAATACTGTAACATCCTCCAATCAGAGAAGACAAAACATCACACTTTGAATTGGAGGTCTCACTCTCGAGTCGCCTCTCATAAATAACAGAGCACTGATTACTTGAGCTTCTTTTTTTTAAGTGTGAGTGCTGTCGGGGTGTCAGCGGTGGACGGGTCGGTCTGGGTCCATTTATAGAGGATCAATGCTTAATGTAAAGTGGAGTTATGGAACAGAGCCAGTGTTAATACCCACAGAGGAGACGCTCAGCCAAACCATGAGCGAGGGTGAGATTGTTTTCAGCCACATCAGCCAATGAATCCTCAGTTTCTTCAACGCGATCACAGAACTTCTTTGTAATTGGCTGAATCCCTCAGACTCTCTGTGTGTGTGCGTGCATGTGTGTGTGTGTGTGTGCTTTGCTGTTACATAAACACTGCAGACACTGCAAGACTGTCTTTTTTCTCTCAGCGTTCTGCTGTGATGAGCAACAAACTGAAAGCAGAGCAGATCCGCATCGGTCACCTTTCAGCACCGTCGTGTCACCCGCTTTAAATATTTATAGATCGTTTCTGCAGATGAACTTTTATGAAACCTCAGTGATGTTTACTGTACATGCAGAAATGATTGAATGCTAGTTTTTTCTCCAAACTTCTTCAAACACTTAACGAAATGCGAGTCAATAAAAATGATAAGAATCATAAGTTTGCTGACGTTTTTTTTCATGTTTCATATCACGTTATGATCCTTCTATAAAAAGCTGCTTAGAGCTGTGAAGGTGAAACTTTATTTCCAGGATTATTAGACTCTCAAAGTCAAATTCGTGTGTCAGCTAGACCTGCTAGTCTCATGGATTTTGGGTGACACAAGTGCGTGGGAGCTTCAGCTTTCTCTCTCTCTCTCTCTCTGTGTGTGTGTGTGCAAGTGTAAGTGTGTGTGTGTGTGTGTGTGCGCTATTAAGTATTGCACCATGTCGGAAACAGTTAATAGCAGCAAGGCAGCAGGAGAAAGGAGGGATGAATGCAGGAGAAGAAGGAATGCTTATTATAAGGAAGTCCTTTGATCATCTCTCTCTCTTGCTCTCACACACACACACACACACACACACACACACACACACACACACACACACATATGCTGCACAGCTTTGCAAAGAGCTTAACGTGTTTTCTTTATGTGTGTATGGGTTTTGTGTGTGTGTGTGTGTCCGCTGCTATTGGCTGCTGTACAGTGTGGAGGAGGTTCTGGCTTAGCAGAGAAAAAAGCTTTTCTATATTTGGTGTTTTTTAACTGTGCGTATGTGTTGCATACATATTTTATTTTTAAGAGTGAGCACATCATTTTGCACACTGCTCCCTCGCTGTTTCTTATTATGACATGTACATACACTCTATCAGTAAAGAGCTTTTAGGGGTTTAAGCTTTTGTACATGGATTGGAGCTTTAAATCCACACAAGTTTTAGTGTCTTTTTGAGTGTCAAAGTTTTATATTAATGATCAATAATATCCTGAAACTACGCTTGAATCCAAAATAACATGAAGTGTATATTAAAGGATTAAAGGCTGGTGCTGTTGTGATTGTTTTTATAGCGTCTGCAAAAGATGACTGAAGATGTAAAGTAGTTAACAAATATGCAGTTTCATTTTTAAACCAACTGGGAACTGTAGTTTTTAGCAAATGTTACTCAAACAGGAAGACATTATGCATTTATTTGGGACTATTTTCAGCCATGTGAAGTATTAAATAATCAATATTCATATCGGAATAACAATCAATCAGATGACGGTGTGTGAACGTGTCGCTCGTAGTGACGAACCTACAGACTTTATGTAAGTTCAGGTGTATGTGGGATTTTACTTCAGCATAAACTACAGTGCGTGTATTTTCATTGTGATGAATAAACTGGTCGCCCGTAGCAACGGTGTGACTCACTGATGATATTTGTGATAGTTTTTGAAGAGCGAAGGAATTCAGTAACAAAAACAAACATGCAGAATAAATTTCCAGCTTCAAAGTGTGTAAAGTGGAGACGAGTTTGTCGTGTGTGTGTGTGTGTGTGTGTGTGAAGGGAGGATCCACATGCAACAACAAGAGTTAGATAGAGAGGGGGATGATGAGAGATGAGACGCGACTATAAACCGAGGCCAACTCTCTGAATGATGTGATTGTCTTCCTCTCGCTCGCTGCCAAGTGAAACGGGGCGAGCAGCCCCTCCGTCCATGTGACTCCGGAGGGTAAAGAGAGTCTTTGAAGGGGCTCTATAAGGGACCGCTGTAAGCGGGGGGGGGGGGGGGGCCCTCTGCCAGGACGCGGGCCCGGGGTTATCTGTGCCAACAGCGTGAATATGTGTAGGAGTTGGTGCAGATAGTTAGCGGTGAGAAGGTGATGGGGTTTAAGTGTACGACTGTGAGTGTCAACAACTTCCTGTGTTTGTGTCCAGCTGTCAAACAGATCTCACTCAGAACCTTTGACGCCTTCTAGACACTGAAATTGTCTTTCAAAGAACCGGGACCAGTTTCACAAACACAGACTTTGACCCTGGCTCAGATCTTATTGTCAGACTTATGAAATATAATTCTGTTTATCGTGTCGTCAGCTTTCAGAGGAGACTTCTGTAGAGGCTTTTTGTTTGTTTGTTTGTTTACTTTAAATGAATGTTTAGCTGCAGGTAAATGTATGTTTTCATATCTTGTATGTTAATATCTTGTGTACATATCAAATCTTTAAACACGCTATAAAAAATATCTTTAGATGTGCAAACAAATCAATACATCTCAGATACGTCTAGACGTCTGAATTCATCTGTCGCACAAAGCTGTTTAGTTTCTTAACTGTGAACTGTGGGATAAGATATCTTTATGAAACTGACCCTGGTTGATATGATACAAGTTAAAGTATAAAAACAAAGAAATGTGCTTACTGAGCTTAAATCTGCACCAGTCTGTCCTGGATGTTGTTGAGAAAAAGACATTTCAAGTAGCATGGAGTGACGCTGGCTGAGATCTCTGTGCTGTATTGATCGTGAGTTGGATGACTCACATTTCTCCCCCAAACATCATCTCGGCTGGAACTGCAGCTCCTGCTTCTGCTAGTCTGCTCTTTCTGTCTTCACTTCTTTTACAGTTTTTCCATCTTTTGTCTCGACATCTGAACGCTCGTCTGTCTCTTGCCGACGAGCGCTGAAGGGACGCGGTATGAGAAGAGAAGAATGAGACGTTGATAGCAGATAAACTTTCGTTTTCTCTGAGCTTGTAAACAGGACGTTGATGTGTACAGTTTGACTAGACTGGAACAAATACAGGCTCGTTAGTCTAAAACAGAACGGGCTCTCTTCGCTTGACAGCAGGTGTCTGTAAATGAAATGACAGATTTTCATCACGAGCATGGTGGGAAATAAACACCTGGAGAACTGATGCTGTTGTTGTCGCTGCTGTCATCCAACACTATGCTACTTGATTTTTCAGTGTAAATATCCAGTGAGGGCCAACAGCATGAGAACCAAGACTTATACAGCTGATAATGTCCGCTGTGTGTTTCCTCAGCGACGCTTTTATTCTATTAAAAGACGCAGACGTGATGCAAACGAAGTACTATTTAAACTTTCACAAAGATACGTGCGCATCGCGGCCGGTTAAGAATAAAAACCCCGAGTCACTTCTCTGCCTCCGTCGCTCATTCCTTCAGTTTATTATCAAGTGTATAAGCGGAACAGCCGGCTCATTGTCCTCAGAGCAAGCCAGACTACAACAACAGCGCGTCTCTGCATCAGCATCACTCCCGCAGTCAATCGGCCTGTTTTCTTCACTCGTGTGTTTTTGAACTGTTTTGCCTTTTAGAGGTCAATCTCTTTCTTTTTCATACCCGCTGTTGGATAAACACGCATACTGCACATCAATATCTAATTAAAGGAACGAGAAGAAAGACGTGTTTTTGAGTGGAAGGAGACTTTTAAGTTGTTTATAAGTAAAAAAAAATGCTGATTCAAGCATTTTGAAATGTGAGGATTTGCTGCTTTTCTCAGTTTTACAACATTTTTTTGGACTGATTCTCTATTTTTTTGACAGACTAAACCACAAATAGTTCAACAAAAAATCATCTATTCTGTTCTATGTGTTGAGTGTGTTATGGTTGTTTCAATGTTAACAGTTTGTTTACTCGTGTAGTTTCAGATTGGCAGTAAGTCTCATTCTTTCCTGCTTATCCCAGCAAACACATCAGCCAACCAGCTAATGTGCTGAATAATTACATATCCCACTGGTACGACTGCTCCACTGTGACATTCAGCACTTCCTTGTAAAATCTCTCCTCTCCTTGTCTCTCTCTCTTTTTTTTTTTCCATCCGTGCATTTTAATTACTGAGACCTTTTGAGTGCTTGTCAGAACAAGTCCAACTTCAACTCTTTTTTTTTTTTATGACATAGCTAAACAAATCAAAACATGCCTCCTGAAATATTTTTTTTTTCATGTTTTGAAGTTTCAGAGACACACAAGTTTAAAGAGCAGCAGTGGGGCTTTAAAATCACACAAACGCTTTGACTTTCATGTGGAAAAAAGGGAACGTGTCCTCATTAAGATCAGAAAAATGTCAGATTCAAACACGATCACCTTTCGCTTACAGTCAAAAACCAGAAAATAAAGGTTTTTATGTAGCGGTCGACAGAAAAAATGAGCTTCCTGCTGCATCTAGGTGAAGGAGAAATGACTTAATAACATACAAAAAACTTGATTAAACAGCTTGAGATAATATTTCTAACTCAAACGCTGTAGTTGGAGTCAATTAAAGGTCGTCAACTACTCTGATTGGCTGTTAAATACGTGATTTTACAAACCTATAACTTTCAGCCAGAAGGTTAATTTTCTTCCCCCCCTGCATGCAGCTTCTCCGGTTCGTCAGCAGAACAAGACATCTTTGTTATGACATAACTCTGATCGCCAGTCATCTGTCTATTATGTAACCTCACAGGCTGCCGGCTAAACCGCCGTCTGTGTAACGGACACACACAGACAGACCCAGAGCTGCTGGAAATCCCCGTTAGTTTTTCCTTGAAATCAGGGAGACACCAGCGAGTGGTCAAGAGGACTGAAGACAGAAGAGCGACAGAGGAGCCAATAATGAGGCTCAGGATGAGAGAGAGATGGAGAGATGAGGGGAGGAGGGAAGACCTTCTGCTGAGCGTCTCCGTCTCAAAAACATTATTAGATCTCTCCTCTAATTCTGAGAACTTTGCTTTCCAGAACTTTTTTTTTTTTTTTTTAATCCTTCATGCCTTTGGGCTTTTATTCTTTCTTTTTTTTTTCTAAAGAGTACAGCGGGAGGAGAGAAAATCCTCCCCATTATATAAATCTGTGGTTCAGAGACAGATTACTGGTGACTCTGCTGATGCCAGTGCAGCTTCAGCAGCTTTCACTACCTCACAGTGTGTGAGCTGCTGCACTCCAGTGTCTCCTGACACCTAGTGGACATGTAGAGTAGCACATGCATCATATCTGGCTCTGACCTGCACATATACTGTGTATATCTTTGTTTGGATTTTGTATGAATGACCTTCCTCCCTCGTTGAAACTCATTTCGGTCTCATCATCCTCTTTATTCTCTTCTGTTTTGCTTTGTGTGTTGTCGCCTGTTTTCTTTATTGTGGCTTAAAGGTTTTTATTCGTCACATAAAAGCAAAAACCATTCTGTAAATAATGTCGTAGCTCAGTCCGCTACACAGGGTTGTAATGTCAAAAAAGACTCAACCGATCAGAGACACAATAAACAATAAAAAGCAGAAACGAATGAATCCAAGAGGGCTGAAGTGGTCTGACAGCGACCGACAGTTCACAGAATGAAGTGAGCAGACTTGCAGGCAACAGTTGTGATAAAGGAATAATAATAATAATCCATCCAGTCCAATAATCCAGAAAGTTTTTTTGCTTAACATGAAGGAGGCGACGCATTTAGAAGCTGAAGTGGATCCTTTATGAATGCACGATTGAATGTATGAATCTTGTTTTGCCAGAATGCTCCTTTATTTTCTCCCCACTGGATTTCATTTGTTGGAAACTCTGCTCTGAAATGTGTACAGAATGGGCGTCACACCTCACCCAAAGTGTGTCCAGATCACTATTATGTACTGAAAACTGGCATCAGATGTCTGCTGTGTTCACTTATTCTTTGATCAGATCACTTTTCATTCTTCTCGTTAAACAACATTCAACATTTGCGACCTTTGGCTTCTTCTGTTTGATGGAAAAACTGCTTTTGTTTTATGTTTCTCAAAGTAAACTATCCCAAAAAGTATTAATTTGGTATCATTATACCATCCATCCATCTGTATTGAAGATGTGCTCTTGATGATGTAACTGCTTACAGTATAGAGTGTATAAAGTGGTAACGGTTTCTTTCGTATCTCTGCGTGCAGGATGTTGTCAGTGAGCAGAACCGTTTGATAGCAAGATCACGTCTTTGTTTGGTTTTTGCACCAACGTTATAAATCACCCTGATTTACTGGGTATTTTATTAGCTAGTTTATCCAAAAAACATTTAAAAAAAACTGTAAATACTTGAATTTCTATCATATTAAGATTTAAATTAATATTATAACATAAAATGTCAGACACTGGCAGGAGACTATACTGTTTTTCTCACTCCTACTTTCACTGGAACAGGAAAAACACCCTTCAAATTACAAAGTGGGCCAATAAATGCACAGTACATCCGACAGAAAGGTTATTTTTCAGAAGCATTTTGTTGTGAACTTTTACCCCCAACTGCAGACTATTGTTATCTGTGCTTCTCCTGAGGGTCTAATTAAATGTGAAGCCTTGCCAAAAAAAACCAAAAACAACACTCAGTCAACTTTCAGCGAATAAGTTAAGACGGTTCATTATCATTTCACGTCTGTATCATACAATATTGAGGTTATCGTATGATCCTTTTCCCTCCCCCTTGAGAGGATGTTGGAAATGTTCTGTTCTCTGTCATCTTTATCTTTTCCTGCTTCTCATTTGTCGACGACTTCCTGTTGTATCAGACGCTCCTGCATTAGGAGTCGCTAGTGGCTTCTGTGTATTTTCATGACAAAATTTTGCTAAAGAAGCGTCTCATATCAAGTCATGTTCTCCACATACGGAGCGGTTATCATGCCAGGAGGCTTGTGGGACCACTGCCTCTGTCACTTCCTCTGTGTGTGTGTGTGTGTGTGTGTGTGGTTTTCTGTGTGTTTGAATCACTCATCGCATGTTGCATGTTGCTCTAATTGCTCCCCTGACACACGGATTCATCAGCAGCGTCTGAGAGAACCGAACCGCTCTGACAGCTGTAATCAATACTCGTGTGTGTGTGTGTGTGTCTGAGTGTGTGTCAGCGTTGAAGCTATTAGCCCTCGTTTAAAGATGGCGGTAAAGCAGAGTGAGCTCATTTCCTTTTTCTTATATTTTGCCTTAAACGAAGCGGATGACAGTCTGGAGTTTTTCTGGTAAAAGGATTCCTTTGGGGGGGGAAGTTTATTCCTGTAGAGCTGCTCTGTGTTTTATACCGAGAGGAGAAAAGTATAGTTGGGTCTGTCCAGCCGGTCAGAGTCAAGTATGCAGAGGCTTTGTAAGGCCAGCTGGCTTCTTCTGGTGCGCTACACAACCACTGGGGAGTAGTTTGAGGTATAAAAGCTTTCTTTTTGGTGAAAATTTAGTGGCGCACTGTTTGCATTCTTGTTTTTTTTTTATGATGTGCTATTTAGCAAAAACTTTGTTACCAAGACTGAACCACTACACTGTGTTATTATTGTTCCCAAGGTTCATTTTCCAAGGAAATAAAGCTTGACTGATACTGGATCCCAGTGTTGATACAACCAAACATTTTCATGACAAAGCACAGATTGTAAATTACCTCAAAAACCAAACATGCCAACACTGATAGACCTGCAGTAAGCTGATATTAGCTGATATATTGAAGACTTGACTCAGATTCAGCCTCAACCAACAGCCTGAGAGTCTTCACACCTATCGTCCACCAACACAGGTGCTTTCACTTATGTCGCCTGATTATAGACGTCTTCTCAAGACTGTGTGTGTGTGCGCTTGATTGACAGCCTCCTTCCTTTTATTTTTGTTTGTTAGAGCGGCTCACTTTACGCTGGCCTGTGCTCCGTTTGATAGTGCTGCTGTGTCATTTGTTCGGACCGGAATCCGCCGCCCATTGAAAATGACCTCACGTGGTGCCGGCGGGGTTGTAAACAAACCGACCGGACATCGGAGAGCTTCGCCGTTTAGTAAGTCAAAGTTCAATCACAGACTGAACACGAACAGGAAGTGAAGCTCAGCAGCAAGAGGCGGGAACACCTGCAGGCGGCGACTTTAAATCTCTGAGTGCTGATAACCAAACAGCAGCAGGTTGTCGGGGACGCTACGTTTGAATCGTTTTCCAGCTTTTCAGTGTGTATCCAGCCGCCAGAAGCCGCGTGAACTACCTGTTTATTCGTCCGTGCTCTGTTGGTACACGTGGCATTGTGTTGACACGCTGCATAAAGCCAATCAGTCCGAGTCGGCATACAGTTAAGTGTCATCTGCTGTTTTGTGTGTGTGCTGCACTGAAAAGGACTGACATGGAGTGGAAGCCAGAACCGACTGGCTCAAACCAGCACCGTGCCAGCTGGGTTTTTTGGAGCTCGCTCATCGTTATTAGTTCATAAAGTTTGGGAACTGGAGCTCCACTCGGCTTCAACCGAACCGGAGGTCTAAGTGGCATCTATGTGGGCGTTGAGGGGCTTTAAACCTTGTAGCCTCACTCTGCTTTTCTGAACCTTTTCTTTTTTTAAATCCTGCAAGTGCAGAACTGTGGAAATGACAAACGGCACTCACTCCCTCATTCAGACAGGCGGCCTTATTGACTGTAAGAACAGGCCTCTCAGAAGTAATTATATCCATCCTTGTGTTGATATATTTTTGTACTTGTGTGTGTGTGTGCAGAACCGCAGTGAATACCGAAGTGTCCGGTAACGTCATCATTGTGAGAATCAGCGTGTGCGCTTTTCCGTTTCATTGTTGTTGTTCATACTCACTAAAACACTAAAAAAGATGATCACATCAACAGACCCCTCCCTCCTCTCTCTCACCACAAGAGTCCCTACACACCAACTGTGTCGTGATGATGGTGCCACACACACACACACACACATGGACACACACACACACATTGATGAACTGGACTCAGAGAGGAAGGCTTAAGGGGGTGGTTTAGTCTGGCACTTTGTCAGAGCTCAGCGTGCAACACAGGCACATGCAGAGCACACACACACACACACACACACACAAACACACACACCTCTCCCGTGGACTGAGATGCTCGGTGGAAAAAAAAGAGCGAGCATGGTAGAGGGAGCAGCAGAGACATGCTGAGGAAGCTGATGTGCAAGAAAATCTGCGCTCGTAAGAACAATGCCTTTTATCTCTCCTTTTTTTCTCCCTCTCTCTCTCTCCGTCAGCGCCTCGCTCCCCCTTTTTTTTTTTTTGCTTTTTCCCATCTTTGATGGTATTTCGTCTTTCTCCTCTTTGTGTCGTCGCTCTGCTTCCAGCTTGCACTTTCTCTCTCTCTCTCTCTCTCCACCCTTTCCTCCATCAACCTGTTGCCTTTTGTCCTCGTCTTCCCTCTTTTGTTGTTGCATCTCTCTCTCTCTCTCTCTCTGTGTGTGTGTGTGTGTTTGTGTGCGATAGATGCAGTGTCATGGTGATAATCTTTGCAGCGGGGGGTGCTCGTTTTCATGTGTGAGCCTGATTTATTGTTCTGGTATATGAAAACAAAAGTGTGTGTGCAGTTACGGGCGGTCGAGTTCATTCCTAAACAACAGGAATACAATACTTCATTATAAGCCCCTTCTGAGATAAACTGAGAAATTGTCTTTTTGAATCAATAACATTCATCTAAACGTCCTCAGAAATCATCTATGCTGCTTTTCGTCGCTCAGCTGACAGCGTCCACCCATCGCCGTCATATCTGCCGCCCCCCCCCCTCCTCACCCTTCCTCACCCCTCAGGCTAATCCCTCGTGTGAATGGTCACGTTGGGCAGGTGACAGGGGGCCATGTATCCATGCACGGCTGCCAAACCAGATTAAAGTCAGATGGACGGATAGATAAACACCGAACGGCTACATACACACACGACCTGACAGATTGAGTGAGTCGCACACTCTCTCTCTGGAGCCCCAGGGCGAAGCGGAGGTCGCACAGAGCCGAGATGACTCAGGTCCTACTTTAAGGCAGGGTTGACGAGAAGTGAGAGTGATGATGCGTTTCACCGCAGGGCCTCCTAACACCACCAACGCAGGAGGAACACTGTGTGAAAAACCCTGACCTTTTTTAGGCGCAGGATGAGTGATAAATGATTTATTGATCCTGACTGGGAATATCTCTCACAGTCATCAAGCAGTGGAGTGAATGATAATTTATATTTGACACTTTTCTCACCTGCATTTTTAGTTGAAATCACTTATAATCTTGTTTAAAAAAAAGTCCTTCTTTTTCCTCTTGTGTTGCAGATAAGAACTTTGAAGATGAGGACTCTGTGGATGGAGGCCGGTCCTCCTCCTCCTCATCCTCCAAAGCGCCCCCTAGTGGCAGGAGGACCGTAATGAGTTCTGTGAGAAGACCCAGTTCAGCCAGCACTGCTAAGGCCTCAGGTGAGAGGGACGGCTCAAGACCTGCTTTCAACATTAAATATATATATATCTATATATATAAAAAAAAAGCCACCTGAGAAGCTATGATGTCATTATAATAATACTAATGATGATAATCTTGATTGATTTGATAAAACTGATTAAACCAATTCCAGTAATATAAGATAAAACAGAAATAAAACACACTCTGAAGGGAAAAAAACCGTCCTCAGGGTTCAGGTTGTTCCAGGTTGACTTCAGTTATGTGCTGCTGAATCTCAGTCAGATTAACTCGTGCGTTTTTTCTCTCTAAAGGTAAAGAAGCAGGTGCCGGCGCTGTCGATGAAGAGGATTTCATCAAAGCCTTTGAAGACGTTCCCACAGCCCAGGTATTTCCAGAACAGTCTTATCAATGTGAAAAGACACGGTTGAAAGTCTTTGCTTGTCATCACACAGGAGAAAACAGAGCAGAAGAAGAAGGAAGATGACTGACAGACAGACAGATGGAGGACTCTGGCTGATAGTGATGATGATGATGATGATGATGACATGATATCTCCTGTGTTTCTGTCTCCAGATCTACTCGAACAGAGAGCTGGAGGACCAGCTGAGCAAGATCAGAGAAGTTCTGTCTGATGAAAAACATGACTGGGAGCACAGAGTGGTAGCGGTAAGTCTCACACACACACACACACACACACACACACACAGGTGATGAAATACTGATGATATTTCTCATCCTCCTTCTCCTCTATTTCTTCGTCCAGTTGAAGAAGGTGCGTTCGCTCATGCTGGCCGGGGCCACAGAGTACGAGGGTTTCCCTCAGCAGCTGCGTCTCCTGGAGGCTCCTCTCAAGCTGTCCGCTAAAGACCTGCGCTCCCAGGTGGTCCGGGAGGCCTGCATCACACTGGGGTAAGGTCCTGAGCTAGACAGGGTGTAAGATTTCTCATTTATGTTCCACTTTACGTTAGCTTTAATCTGATTAAAGACTTTAATCTTAACAACCTGATCAATTCACTTTACTAACAAGTAATGTGATTAATAGAAGAATCATGACGTCATGTTGTCCTTAATCATAAAATGAGGCTCCTAACTGAATGTTCACCAAAATTAACTTGTGGCAATGGTGGACTAAATTATTGTAAATATGGTAAGAATGAGGTAAAATAATATTTTAGAGTAAATTAAAATCTGTTTCCTAAACTCCTTTCTTCCTTCCTTCCTTCCTTGCTTCCTTCCTTCCTTACTTTCTTACTTTCTCACATGCTTCCTTCCTTATTTCCATCCTTACTTCCTCACATCATCCTTCCTTTCATCTTCCCTTCCTTCCTCATATCTTTCCTTATGTCCTTCCTTCCTTCCTTTCTTACTTTCTCATGTGCTTCTTTCCTTATTTCCATCCTTCCTTCCTCATGTCTTTCCTTCCTTCCTTTCTTCCTTCCTTCCTTTCTCAGTTCTTTCCTTCCTCACTCTCTTCTTTCATTCCTTCCTTTCTTCCTTTTTTTCCCCTCACATCCTTCCTTTCGTCTTTCCTTCGTTCCTCATATCTTTCCTTATGTCCTTCCTTCCTTCCTTGCTTCCTTCCTTCCTTACTTTCTTACTTTCTCACATGCTTCCTTCCTTATTTCCATCCTTACTTCCTCATGTCCTTCATTCGTTACCTCCTTACTTCCTTACTTATCTACTTCTTCACATCCTTCCTTCTTCCCTTCCTCACGGGGACGCATCCTCATACTACACATTAAATAACAAACAGGTTAATATAGTGAAAAACTGGAAACCTAAAACAGTCATTTGTGATGTAACCGGAGAGTCGTTCAGTTTTCATGAATTGATCGCCGCTGAGATGCTTTTAATAGCTTTGATTGGCTGCAGTGATATTAACTCCATCCTGTAACTGATTAGGCTATAAAAAAAGAAAACAGCCCGCTAGAATATTTTCTCTCCACATACTTAAGCTGATGAAAATGAGTCCCGCTCGGGTATGAAACGAGCAGCACGCTATCCACCCGATAAAAAACCATCCATCACGTGAATTTTAATCCAACCCCGATGAGGTGGAACAGAGCGGAGATGCACTGAAAGAGCAGCAGGTTGATGAATGGATCAGAGCTGCATGGATCCCGTCATCTTCTCTCTTCATTCTCCAAAAAAAATTGATGAGATCTTGAATTTTTCTTCACTTTTTTAGACTATTACAAGCTGCATCTATTGATTTACGGGCTTCAAATGTTTCCTCTATTCTTCTTTCCTTCATTTCATCGCAAAAATCGCCTCTTCGTTATGTTACAAAGACTGAAAACACACATTTTTGTTTCCCTCAGTGTTGTAGCAGCTGCTTGTTGTTTAACACCGTCCTCTCCCGTCTTTCTCCCGTCAAGACATTTGTCATCGCTGCTGGGTAACAAGTTTGACCACGGAGCGGAGAGCGTCATGCCCACGCTGCTGAACCTCGTGCCCAACAGTGCCAAAGTCATGGCCACATCCGGAGTGGCCACCATCCGCCTCATCCTCAGGGTGAGAGACGCTAGACGCATTCGTATTTTATATGTTTTAATTCATGTTTTGTATTCACTAATGACAGCTGAGAAGAAGAAACACATATTAAATATTAAAAATCAAAGTTCTGTCACTTAAAAACACAAAAATCTCACTTTTTTTTTAACCTTTTCAACATCTCGAGGCAATAAATGTACAATGACTGCTCAAACCACCAGACCATAATAGCTCCATCATGTGAGAATGATAAAAATAAAAAGTTTAACAAGAAATGACAAAACCTTACTCAACTAAAAACCTTTAATTTGAAACACACTCAGTTGTTTTTTGTCGCTCTCTTCCAGCACACACACTACCCGCGTCTCATCCCCATCATCACCAGTAACTGCACCTCCAAATCAGTAGCAGTCAGACGGTAAGAAGACTTTTATTACTGGTACTAAAAGAAAATAAGACATCTGTTATTATAAATATTGCTGCAGTAGAATTTAATCTACAGTATTATTGATCAGTGATTTGTATTTAAACTATTTTACATTCACTTCTTTATTAGTTTCAACTATTCTATCTTTCAAAGTGTCCCCTCAGGTCACAGCAGGGTGTAGTTTTCTTTTACATTTGATTATTTTTCTTGCGTAAAATGACATTTTTTATAGCGGTGGTGTTTTTGTCTTTAAAGCTCTTAGAAACTCCAGATGTTGTTCCTCTTCCTGTTTAACTTTGTCTCCTTTCCAGACGCTGTTTTGAGTTCCTAGACCTCATGCTACAAGAGTGGCACACTAATACACTGGAAAGGTGAGCCCAGTCTCTTGAGACGTGTGTGTGTAACGTGTGTGTGTGTGTGTGTGCGTGTGTGCAGCGGTTGTTTACGTTCCTCCTCCTCCTTCCCTCTCACATGATGGCATTTGAGTTCGCTAACATTTAAGGTAGCCGAGCGTCGGCTCGGTGCGCCGCTGATGAGGCCCCCGTTAAATTGATGAGTCCCGCTGAGATACGCGTCATCATCAAGAGCGCTCGGCGATAAGGCGACTCCGTAACCGTGACAACCGCGGCGGAGAGGCTTTAAAAAGCATGTGGGGAAAACCTTGTGGGTGGTCGCATTCACCAGTAGACCGCTGGAGGAATAGAAACCGGAGGAGACAGAAACACTCTGCTGGAGTTTTTGTAGTCTGAAGTCGCTTTTAATATCTCGACGTGAGGTTGTCGTCCTCACCATGTTCCCTTACTACCCCAGACATGTGGCCGTTCTGACTGAGACCATCAAGAAAGGCATACACGACGCCGACTCAGAGGCCAGATCCATCGCAAGAAAGTAAGAGTTTAAACTTTGTCTTTGTGTGTTTTTTTTTCTTCACCCCGGTTAAGTTTATCTCCATCTCATCTTCTGCTCTTCCTCGTCCCCACCTGCAGGTGCTATTGGAGTTTCCACGGTCACTACAGTCGGGAGGCGGAGCACCTGTTCCAGGCGCTGGAGTCCACCTATCAGAAGGCCCTCCAGTCTCACCTGAAGAGCTCCGACAGCATCGTGTCTCTACCGCAGTCCGACCGCTCCTCGTCGTCTTCCCAGGAGAGTCTTAAGTAAGAACGATGATCTGCTTCTGTCTTCACCTTTTTTTTCTCTCATGTTCCTGTCGTTATTCTCCTTTTTTCTCCCCTCCTTTCTTCTTCTCTGCTTCACCTCGACACTGATGTTACGCCTCCTCCCGTCCCGCCGTCTGTCATATGTTCCTCTCACCCACCACGTTTCCATATTTTCCTCTCTGCTCGAGGCTCTCGCTCACGTCTGTGTCGTAATTGATTGGAGGAAAACCACTAATGCATCCGTCTGATTGAATCTGATTTATAAAAACATTGGTAATTATTGTCCGATCGGCAGCGAGACGGGTGAGCGCTCTCTCGCACGCAAACCACGCACACAGAGGCACGCTGGGATTGATTGCCGTCGTTTACCCAGTTCATAGATTCACTTTGGAGCGTGTTGGATAATGACCTCATCGTCACTCCATCAGGGCTGCAGCTGTTTTGGCCATTCAGCAACTAACATGTTCCAAAACCTAGAAGCACTAGTTCCCTCTAATACAGTACATTTTAAAATAATAATAATAATGTTTGCATGATGCTCCTTGTGTTTGTTTGTGACGTACATTAAAACAGCGTTGCTATTCTCTCCTTTCCAGTCGGCCGCTGTCGGTGAAGAGCGTCCTCGGAGGGAGCATAACGAGGAGTAAGACACTTCCTGATTCACTGTCTTTTAAATTTCCTGTCAGTTTATTCCACAAGAAGTGACATGTGTGTATATATATATTGAGTTTGGCAGGAGTGTGGTGAAGTTAATAGGGAGACAGCAGTCAAGAGATTGATGTTTTTTCATTTCATCCACTCCGCTAATGCACTAATCTATAGCTCGCTGATTAAAATAAGATCAATTAAGAGTTATTTTTTACAGCACAGCAGCAAATAAAACAATCTAAATGTGAAGGAAACAGATACAGAACTGTTTAAAATAAGAAATGAAGGTTTATACATTATAATATATGATGTGTATGTTGTGTAAACAACTGTTTAGGAGTGAAAACTGCTGGATTTTGCTTATTATTATCAGTTCTTATACAGTCTGGTGGTCGTAGACACACTCTGTCTTTCTCCTCATGTGACTATCATCTCCTCTCATCTTTGTCTCGTCTCAGGTAAGCTGGTGAGCACCAGGGTTCCCAGCACACCGGGTTCCCTCCAGCGTTCCCGCAGCGACATCGACGTGAACGCCGCCTCCAGCGCCAAGTCACGTCTGTCCACCGTCCCCGCCTCCTCGCCGTTCAGCTCGGCGGCCGCCCTCCCCCCAGGGTCCTACGCCTCATTAGGTAATCCATCCATCCATCAGTCATCTCCCTCTAATCTAAACCTTCTAAACGGGACAGACAAACAGACGCTGCACCTGAATTAATGCTCTTATTTCTTCTTGGCACAATGTTCAGACCATTTTTTTTTTTTTTTTTGGTTCACAATTAAAAGCAAGTAGTTGCAAACAGGAGATGAGACGTAAGCTTTTTACAGGGAACTCTCAGAATAACCACTGACATTACATTATAGAAGAGAAGAAGAAGCAGCTACTGTTTACTATAAGTCCTTCCTCTGAGGAGCCACTCAAAGTGTTTTTAATCTTCAAAGTCTCCCGTCATCATCATCATCATGAAGTATTAAAACATTTTCCTCCTGTAGTCGCTGGCTTTTATGGACCTGACTGGGATTATTAATGTTTGTCATTAGACTGTTCTGTCAGCAGGAACTGTTTTAATCCACTTTTGATGAATCGATTTGATGAGGCTGAGTAGCTAAAAAACCCCCCTCCACCTCCCTCGACACCTTTTTTTTTTTTTTAAGAATGTTTTCACCAACATTTTAAGCTAATGGGGAGTGTTAAGCTATTCCCCACCAATATATATATGAAATTATCTGTCATTTTTTTTACCATTCAGAAACTTCTCTCCCTCCCTTGTTCTTCTCCAGTGAGTCCCCAACGGCTCCATAATGGCTATTACTAATGATGATGAGCCCCCCTCCCCCTCCCCCCCTCCTTTGCTTACCCACTCACTCCTGTTCCTGCTTAAAATTGCTACTAATGTCTTCCTCTATACCTCTCCTCCCACTCGCTGCTGCACCGCCTTTCTTAAATGCCCAAAAGATGGCACTCCCGGTAAAAGCGATGGTAAGACTTGTGTCTGTTGCGACTGTGTGTGTGTGTGTGTGTGTTTGTGCAAAATCGCACAAGAAAGCCGAAAGAGTGTGAGTGTGTCTTTTTTTTTTTTTTGTCAGCTGTCACTGGGCTACATCCTTCCTCTCTCTTCATCTGTGCCCTCTTTTTTCCTCTCTTTATTCCCCCCCTTCAAAGTGGTCGTCGGTTATGTGGATCTCTGCATGGACTGTCTGCATGGACTTCCTCCTTTTTGACTGTAACCCTGACAACAACTGTAGCCGTCGCTTTACACAGCGGTCGAGTCCGACGTCACTGTAGGGTTTTTGTTTTTAGTTGATAGTGGTTTCTTTTCTTGTTTCTGAGAAATGAACGTGTCGCCGCAGGATTTCATGAACCAATCGGGTGCTAAATTCGACATCCTATCCAGATTTTTCACTCTCCTTTTGCAATGCAGAGTATCCTCAGGGTTGCTGACCGTACGACAATGGCGGGAAATTTAATGGGGAAACATTACGTAAGGTTTCAAACAGCAGAGAATTTATCATCTTTTTTAGCCACATTTCAAATTCCTGTTGTCCTAAAGTCAGAGGGAAACGTGCAGGGAGTCAGTTGTAATGCAAATCACAGTAAAGAGAAGACCAGGTGTAGTTTAGAAGTGCATGTTAAATCTTTATGAGCTCAAGGAGACTTATTTTTAAGCTTGCCGTGCGTTTCTTTTTGTTATTGCAGACACTATTCTCTGCGTGTTGTGTAACCGTCTACACTAGACGTTCTAGGTGAGACGGCTTTTGACCCCGACTTATCACACAACCCTCGCTGGTCGTTCACATTTTATAACAGAGCTTTGTCGTCTCTCGGTGAAAACACAAGTTAAGAGTTTGGATGTGAGAGAACATTTAGTTTTTCTTACACATGTTTCTGAGGTAGAGTTGTGTGGGGTTATAACGATGAAGCGGCTTGTCACGTGACAAACGGCTTCAGACCCACTTGCATGTTGAATACGACTGTATGTTAACATGTTAAATCTTTATGTTACACACTTTCACAAGACGCACTGTCTCAATTCAGGGGAAAAAAAATCAAAGTTTCTGTTTATGTTACATCACTTCCTT
Organism: Euthynnus affinis; assembly: GCA_029490765.1. Taxonomy (NCBI): domain Eukaryota; kingdom Metazoa; phylum Chordata; class Actinopteri; order Scombriformes; family Scombridae; genus Euthynnus; species Euthynnus affinis. The sequence goes on from CM055850.1 coordinate 28,178,344, forward strand.
TTAAGCTAGCCTTTTAGCTTTTTAGCAGCTAGTCGTATCAATTGGTTTGAATTTAAAAGAACACAGAATTTTTTTTCTCCTTATTTTTAAGAAGTGTGTAATGAAGATGTGAATAAACATGTCAGAGTTTTCCTTGTGGTTACAGGTTCCCTTTTTTTTTTTTTTTTTTTTTTAAAGCATAGCACAGCTGCAAAGGATCTTTAATGTGTGTGTGTCTTTCTCCAGACCTGGGTCAAATAGTTTGCTAATATTTCTCACACTTTAACATATTCCTGATGTTCTTACTCGTTACCGTCTCGAACTCAGATCGCCGGTTCAAACAAACACTGAGAATTATTTGCAAAACACTAAATGAACCCAGGTTTGTCTGTTTTTCCCTCCCCTGTGTGTTTTCAGGGGGGACTCTCTGTTGTCCCCCTCATCCAGGTCTTCTTCTTCTTCATTCTGTCTCCCCAGATTGTTTAAATCTTTTCCAGCATCTCTGTCCAGGGTTGGGGGTGAACAACGATCACATGGATTAAACTCACTCTGCTTCACTTCCCTCCTCCCTCCTCCTCCTCCCCCCTCCTCCTTCCCTTGTCGTCTCAGGTCGCGTTCGCACCAGAAGACAAAGCTCGGGCAGCGTGGGCGGGGCCAGTACCTCAGTGGTGGACAGTAGAGGGCGCAGCCGAGCCAAAGTGGTTTCTCAGTCCCAGCGTATGTATACATGCTGTCACACTTTCTCATAGACAGTCACACACACACACACACACACACACAGCTGTACACGTTCAGATATCGGTGTGAATACTACGTACTGATGTGTCACTCTCATGTTGAAGTATGACCTTTCTGTGGAGATCATACTAGACGTCTTGCTGTTTCTTCTATGTATGTGTGTGTGTGTGTGTGTGTGTGTGTGTGATGTTTCTCATGCACTGCAGAAGTCTTCCAGTCACTCACAAATCTTTGTGTGTGTGTGTGTGTGTGTGTGTGTGTGCTTACATGTGTTAACAGTATGTGTGTATTTCCTTGTTTTTATAAAAAAAAATAAATCTATATATTCTTGAGATCTGTCAGTGCTAACAGCTAACAATTTCACTGCCATCCAGAGTGCATGCTGGGTAAAAACAATAAAGCATAACCCCCTTCTGTCTCATTTTGACCGTTCTCGATCTCCACCTGTCCTGCCTTATTGCTTCCATCACCCAGGATCCAGATCAGCCAATCCCATCAGTGGTAAGGCCTCAGCTTCATCCAGTCGCAAGCCCCCAGACGCCTCATCCTTAAGCACCGTTCCCTGTGTAGCGCACACACACACGCAGCTTTGCACGTGGTCTCATTCTTTTAGCCTTTTTTTTTTTTTTTTAACCTTCATTTCACCGGCATGTTTCATTTGTCACGTGTCAAGTTTGTTTTTTTATTTCTGATTTTTACTTTCCCTCCTTTCCTCCCCCCCTACACGAAGAAGTTTAAGAAGCCGGTCGGAGTCAGAAAACAAACAAACGTCGACCCCATTTCGTTGTCTTTCGTTGTTTACGTTTCCACCGGTGACTTTTTGTGTGCAACAGTAACGTTACAGACTCTAACCCTCCTCACCTCGTCTGTGTCTTGACTGTGTCACATCTGTATTTGATTGTTCGATGTTCTGATTTCATTTCCTGTCCAGTTCAGTTTGCCTCCTCTCCCTCCCCCCTGTTTGTTTCTTTGTTAATAAAGTAGTATTCAATCACCTTGTTGAAACAGGTTTTTTTCTCGGCGCATCTTCCGGCAACAAAAAATTGCAGCTGAGTCAGGTTGTTTCTCAGCTTGAGGACAGCAAGCTTTTAATTCACAGCTTTTAATTGTCTGTTTTGCACAATTAATCCCTGTGAATAATCAGTGTGGAAGTATTTACTCACCGTCATAACTTACTAAACCAATTAAATAAGCAACATGGGGTCATACTCTATGCTGAGCTTAACAAAAATACAAGAATATATCATTTTACTTTGAAACAGCGCTATCCCTAAAGAGTCTATTTATAAGGAAATTCTGTTTAGACTCAACAGTCCAAGCATTTTATTAGAGGTCATATCACTTCCTATTCTCAGCTGCTCAGAATATTATCTAATCATGGTAAACATATTTTTTTTTTTTCTGTGTGTGTGTTTGTTTCTCTTCTCTTCTTCTCCCGACAGCCGGCAGTCGCTCCAGCTCTCCGGGGAAGCTGCTCGGCCACAGCAGCTACGGCCGGATCCCTCGGGCCACGGTGTCGGCGTCCACCACGCCGGCCGACAAGCGCAGCAGGATCCCTCGCAGCCAGGGCTGCAGCCGCGAGACCAGCCCCAACCGGATGGGACTCGGTAAGTCCAGGACTCCGACACACACACATACGTCATGTTTATGTGATAGCGAAGGGGAGCACACACTGCTTAAACCGCTAATCATACCTCTTTCTTGATATTATAATCACCCCAAATGGAGAATGATAGTTGGGTAAGGGTTGTTCGTGTGCACCAGTGTGCTTGTACGTGTGTGGTTGGAGGAAAAACAAGGAACCGAGAGCTTCTTTAATCCCTCAGTGAGCAGACATGTACGGCTTGAAGACACTCGGTAAGGAGCGAAGCCTCGACCATCACTGAGCACACAGGCGTCCTCGTCACCACACGGCACAAAAGCACACAAACACATGTACCGACAAGTGACGCAACCTTACGTCAGAGTAAAACTGAAGCTTCCTATCTTAACTTCCTGATAAACAGATAAACTCTTGTTTCTGTAGCACTCACGCCAACAACAACACATGAAACCGTACACACCTCCTGCATAGTTTTTGTCTAAAGCTGCTCACTCATTGGTCTACTCTGATGTCTGATTGGTTGACATGACAACATGTGTGTGACTGACGGTAATAAAGCTTGTCTGACTTTCTGTAGTACTGTCGGTAGTCATCGTCACCAAAAAGGGGTTAAGTCATGTGACTTGGTTAATGTGGGACAACATCTTTCAGAAACTCGATACCGTGTGACGATCCCGGCAGAGTCATACGTTTCCTGACAGAGTCTGAGTCACCGGCCTGTTTCCTCTTCATCACGGGTTTTTAAATCGATGCTCATCTTTAATGGACTGGATGCTTTTTTTTTTCATAGTTATAGTTTTTAAAATCTATGTAGTTTAAATAAGACAAACTGTTGAATGTTTCAGATGAATTTCAGATCTTTTCCCTTTTTTTTTTTTGTTCACTTCTGTTTGTAGCAGAAAGAAACGGATTATTAATGTTTGTAGGTTTGTTTGATAACAGAAGGTTTGATTTTTCATCTTAATGTGATGTGTTGTGATGTTTTAAAAAAAAACAACCCAATAATCCCTTTTTTCTGTATCTAATCTTTGTCACAAATTAACAGTTGAACGCTTGTGTTGCTCTTCGGAGTGTTCACACTATCTAACCTTTTTACTGGCAGTCATGCTGTTTGACCTCCTCACTCACCCAGCACTCTACCACCCACCGCCTTTCCTCTTCTTTCTCTCATTCACTTTCATTTCTTCTTTATCTCCCTCTTTGTCTTTTATATATACTGTATTTTTTTTTTTTACCCCACTAGCAGCAACGCTCACGGACGACCATATCAGCTGATGGGTCCATCAGTCAGTCGATTGTCTCTGTCTCTGTGTCCGTCCACATGTTCGTCCAGAGCTATGACCAGAGAGATCTCTACTGGCACGATTGTCAGGATATTTGTTGTAGATATTCAGAGATTTCAGTAGATTATTAGAGAGACTATTATAGAAGCGTCTATTTGATACAGGAAACAATTGAACTGCATTTTATTGAGCACACTTAAGCTTCCCAGAGAATAAAACCTTTTCATTTTGGACAAGTAATTAAACTCACCTGTTAATTAATGAGCATAAGTTGGTATAAACTTTGAAGCACATTCAAGCAAATAAAGCCTTTTGGTTTTAATGACCTTATGGCCTTTCATTGTAACATTTAAGATGTTTTAGCACCTCTGTTAGCACGTCTAACGGTGCAACGTTTGTTTGTTTAGTCCAAAACATCCGTCTCATTGAGTGCACTATTGCATCCTCTAGGCTCTCCTGCTCAGCTTTATACTCTAAAGTCTTCCTCTTTCACGACTTCTACTCTTCTTTTTTTTTTCCCCCCCCATTTCTATCTCTCACCCTGACATCGACCCATGAATGCACACTGACATTCCCACCTAACTTGTTGTCCTGACAGCCAGCCTGTGTGGTAAAGCTCTTCTTCCTGCTGCTCTTCCCTACCGCACGCTAGCCCGGAGCCGCATTCCCCGCCCCAGCATGAGTCAGGGTTGCAGTCGCGACACCAGTCGCGAGAGCAGCCGCGACACCAGCCCCGCTCGGGGCTTTACTCCTCTGGGTGAGTACCGCTGTGCTACTAGCTGTCCTGGACCAGCTCTTCCAGCCCAGAGTGTCCCAGCTGAACAGTCTTTACCAAAACCTCACATGCCGTCTGCTGTCTGTTTCTGGTGTTGAGAGTTTTTCCTCTGCAGTATCTTCTACCTCTGCCCGAGGCGCTCTGTGCATGCACTAACTGTGACTTTCTTGGTTTAGGGAAGTTTTTATTCTGTGAGCTGCAAACAGCTTGTTTTTCTTTTTTTTGAATCTTTTTATTTATTGTTTTAAGTTTATATAGATTATGTCAAATGTGCTTTTCTTTATTTTGGGTTGTTTTTAAGTTGGATTCATGTGTTTTGAATTTTGTGGATTTTGTGTTTTGTGCAAAAATGTGTGCATAAGTTGTGGTTTTAAGTATCAATGTCATCATTGAAATATTTTATGATTGAAGCAGAGGTGAAGACACAGAGGAAAAAAGACTTAAAGAGATAAGATATATAGAATAAATAACAGTGAAATAGGAAGTAAACACTACAGCCAGTCTCCATGGTAACCTGCAACCAGTGTGCAGCAGTTGTTACTCTACTTGTTGTGCTTTGACATCTCAGAGAAGTTTAGTCATAACTCAGCAGCCATGAAGGTTTTATCATGAAGGAATCTATAAAGCAGGAATGAAGAAGTGAATAAGTAGCACCTTTAATTGTTGGCAGTTGTGCTAATGGTTGAAATTTAATAGATATATTAACTCTTTTTGTTTTTTGCCATCTTAAAATAGAGTGGGGACGATCCTATTTGTTCTGAGCCTCCATAAAGTTATGATAACAGCTGATTGATGTAGTGTATGTATGATTTCCCCCTCCTATACATAATATCCAAATATAATTTATCTAGATGTGACTCTTTTCACACTGCAGAGATGACTTAGTCGAGTCCAAATCAAGGTTCTGATTCATAAAGAAGCAGCGATCTTGATCATATACTGATGTAAAAAGTGAAACAATATCAAGTCAGACAGATGATGCTGCAACTAACCTTTTAATTGCTTGATTAATCATCGTGAGAAATGCAGCAACTTAGAATATAATTGAACTCATAGAGGCCATAATGACATTTTACCAGTGTCTTGTTTTATTCAATTAACAATCCAAAACTGAAAGATGAGTTTACGCGTCGCATCATCACAACTGAGAAGCAGCAACCAATAAATGTATTAATTTAAAAAAAAAAATTAGTTAAACAATTACTCGATTATGGATTACTAATCAATTAATCAACTAATCTTTGCGAGCAGATATATTTTTTTCAAATTAAAAACACAAACCGGATCAAATTGACGACTTATCGTTATGAAAACGGGGTCCGAGCGTCTGGTGTTTAACATGGAGTGTGTGTGTGTGTGTGTGTGTGTGTGTGTCACTAACCTCCTGGTCCGGGTGTCGCCCACCTCTCCTCCTGTCCCCCTTGCAGCCTCCCGACGTCACTCCCGTTCAACCAGCGCTCTCTCCACAGCCGACCCCCACGGCCAGTCAGGTGACCTGCATGTGCCCAGATGTCCCGACCCTCCCCCCCCAGCACCCTCTGGGGTCCCCCCCCCCCCTAAACGTCCTCTCTCAGAGGCACCAGTGCCCGTTACACCCGCATGCTTCTGTGGTTGTGTTAAGTGATGTGACTGCAGGCGATCCACTTTATTTTAGTGTTTTATTTAAGCAGATAGGACAACAGATATTATTTTAGCATGTAAAGGGAAACATCTGTGCACATCTGCTTGTCCCTTTAATCACCTATTTTCATTTTTGGGTCATATTTTATACGTCATATTTTAATTTAAGCTGTGAGCTTGTGATCTACAGTCTCAGTTTAGCTTCATGTGTTGTTGTTATTTGCCGTTTTGACAGTCTTTATGATTTTTTTCAGTCACGCCTGCAGTTTGTTCGTTTGTTCATTTTCATTTGAAACGTTTTTGTTCTTCAGGCTTCTTTATATCCAGGAGGAGCCTGTTACCCTTTCTAGATGACCTCATCTGGTTTTATCATCCTTTTTAAAACTTTGTGATTTGTGCCTCTGTTGTTTTTTAAATATTTTGTCATACCAGCTCATATTTATGTTGTTTTTTTTTGTTTTTCTTTCCTCTTTGGTGATTTGTCGGTGCTCTAAATCCATCATCTCTCGGGGATAGCTCTAATAGATTTCTGCTTTTGGTCATCTTCTGTTTGGGTTCTTCTTTTTGTGACATGTATCTTTTTCATTTTTGCTTTTCGGTGGTTGGAGACTTGAGAACATTCCTCTCCTAAAGCTCTTTTCACCTGTTCGTTTTAAACAGTAACTTTCTCTGTGTATGAATGTATGAAAGCATCCTTTTGCTTTTTGTCTTCAGGTAAGTTACAACGTCCAACACTTACTTCCGTTACCGAGCTGTCACTCACCAATCTTTCCTTTTCCTTTCCTATTTCCTGTCTAGACCGGTACGGTTTGATCCACCAAGCTAGAATCTCTGCGTCAGTAAACGCCATGAGGGTCCTGAACACTGGCACCGAGGTGGAGGCGGCGGTCGCTGATGCTCTGGTGAGTCGACGTGGCGTTCTGCCTTCAGGAGAGACGTAATGTTAAGAAGCCTCTCGTATGGGCTGCGATACAGAAGTGTTACACTATAACTGGAGGTATATAACACTGGTGATGAGGATTTTCTTCCTAGTGCAGCTTGAGAATAGTCTTTCAAAGCCAGATCCTGGTTTGTTCGTCTGCTCGTTGACGTGTGGAACGGCACAATAGGCGATTTCCTGCGACAGACGCCGTGTCAAACATGCTCTCTATTGATGACGGTTCTTTCCTGTGCTCGCATCCGATGGAAATTCGATTGCTGGACTGTCATTGGCCTTTCATTTCTGATTTCCAATCATTGGAAAAACATGATAGCAGTTATAGAAATTTCACTTTTTCCTCCGGCTGCAACTAAAGATTGTTTTCATTATCAGTTAAACTATTGATTTTTTCCCCCCACAATTAATAAATTAGTCATTTGGTCTATAAAATGTCAGAAATCTATAAAAAAAAATGTCAATCCCCGTTTATTAACGTCCAAAATGTAACCTCAAATATTTTGTCCATATTGCAAAATATTCAGTTTACTGTGAAAGAGGCTGAAAGAAACTAGAAAATATTCACATTTAAGAAGCTGGAAAGAGCGTAATTATCCGATTATCAAAATAACTGGAAACTCGTTTTCTGTCGATCCACCAATCGATGAATCGACTAAACGTTGCAGCGCTACATATTCCAGCATAGTGTTAACTACAGTTTCTGTCATTGTTCTGCTCAGGTGATTTTAAATGAATGTTTTATATAAAAAAAACTTGAGTTTGTGAAACATTGTCTGTTTATATCTGTGATTTCAGGAGTTCATTATTACTCACATATATTGATTCCACTGTAATAAACGTTACCTTTTTTAAATGCTAAAAATTAGAATAAAGATACATGTATTCCTTTACTCTGATCTCTAGTGATGATATCTGAACCATAAACATTCAAATAGATGATGTCAGATGTCTAGTCTGGACAGTCTGGACTGTACTTGTTCTTTTGTTTCCTCCCTTTAAACCTTCCCTCTCTCCTCTTCTCCTCTTGGTTGTTCTTTACCATTTCAGCTATTAGGAGACTCCAGGAATAAGGTAGTTGGTCCTTTTACATACTGTTTTTTTATATATATACATATATATATATATCTCCATGCCACCTCGCACTAATCAAGTTCAGAGATGGATAATGCAGCTTGGCTCGTCATAGTGGCTCATGATGCTTCTCCTCCCCGACTGATTTCTATTCATTTATTTTTTTATTTAGTTTTACCATCGCATCCTGAATGTGTGCATCTATGGTCCCTCTGCAAAGATTTCTTTCTTTTTTTTTCTGCATTGTGATATTATTTTGTTGAACCTCATTGTTTTTTGGTTCATTACTCATATGTGTTTTTTTTTTTTTCCAAAAGTCCATCATAACATTAAATATGCTCTACTGTTTGTAGCGTCTCCCACTGCATTGCATTCGTAGTCAAGACCTCTGCTTACTTGTTGCACTGCTTGACTGGCTTTCAATCATGTAGACAAAAACATTGTTTAATCTTTAACTCAGTGATTGCATATCATAACAGCGTATCAATTATTGAATTTAACCTTTTTTAAAGTGACAAAGAAATTAAAAGACACACAAAAACAAGAACAGCATGGCTGCCTGATGCGACTATCAGAGATCTTTACCTCGCAGCACTTTCCTCTGCCGAGCTTGTTTTTAACATCAAGGGCGTCGTCGTGTCATCTGCCTGTCATACCACATGTCTTCCTGTCCCTCTGTCCTCCCCGCAGAGGAAGCCTTTGAGGCGGCGGTACGAGTCGCCGGGGATGTACTCCGACGACGACGCCAACAGCGACGCGTCCAGCGCCTGCTCGGAGCGCTCGTACGGCTCCAGGAACGGCGGCATCCCCCATTACCTGCGCCAGACGGAGGACGTGGCCGAGGTCCTGAACCACTGCGCCAGCTCCAACTGGTCGGAGAGGAAGGAGGGCCTGCTGGGCCTGCAGAACCTCCTCAAGAGCCAAAGAATACTGAGGTGGGATGGAGATCATGGAGCGGTCTCTTAAGGTCTAACGAGAGATGAAGGCATTTCTCTCGAATCCTGCAGCTGTGTTTTCTTCTTCCCCGTCCTTGTGGGTGCAACACTGCCACCTGTAGATCAGTGGAATAGTGTGAAACCATCATATCACCTGTATGTATACAATATTTTTTATAAACAGTGACCCACCCATGGAAAAAAAAACTGCTCCATAACACCACAAGAGGTCAGAAACTCCACAGTCTACCTTTAGCTGTGGACTGGAAATATGATTTTTTTTTGTACTCTGTAGGCAGCAAATAAATCAAATAAAACTGTGGTTCATGTGTGTAACATTAAAGAAATGTTATGACAATACATTTCATGAGATTTCTGTACTGATTTGTGTCTTTTTTTTCGTTCGCTGTAGCCGAGTGGAGCTGAAGAGACTTTGTGAGATCTTCACAAGAATGTTTGCGGATCCACATAGCAAGGTAAAGAAGGATCATATCGATACTAACCGATGACGTCATTGTGACTTCAGCATGATGTCCGAAAAATACGTCTGTAAGATGACAAAGCTGTGACTTCTCTGAAACTAACTGAGTGTCTCCTTGTTGCATGGTCTGCCTTGCTGTGGATTTAACAACAGAGAGTAAGTGTGTTTTTTTTAGTCCGTACTCGGATATTAACCAAAAAATCTGACCAAAAATGAGCATTTGAATCCTTTTTTTTTTCAAAGTAAGCAGTGCCGTTTTCTGCACTGTCACTCTAACTGACTGTGTCTTTCGTTCTCAGGTGTTCAGCATGTTCCTGGAGACTCTGGTGGATTTCGTCACGGTGCACAGAGAGGACCTGCAGGACTGGCTTTTCGTCCTGCTCACCCAGCTGCTGAAGAAGATGGGCGCAGACCTGCTGGGCTCAGTCCAGGCCAAAGTCCAGAAGGCCCTGGATATCACAAGGTCTGAAATGAGAGCGAGCGGGGTCATGGCAGTCACAGAGGGTCACAGAGCAGCGATTAGCCAGGACTACTGATAGATAAGGGCGACGTTTCACACTGTTGGAAATTCCATTTATCTGTTCGGTTAATGTGAAATGTTGACATCAATAATTGGCTGACCGGTGATACAGTCGGTTAGCAACACCCTCACAATCCTTCAGTTATCTTTCCATAACAAATAACACGTAAGTGATTGAGAGGAACCTTTATGTTACGTGTTTATAGCTGTTTTAAACGGCTGCACTCAACGGTGGGGCATTAATGGTGTTGTATACACAAGACAGAGAGCTCTATTCGAAGCGTACTGATGCCTTAAGATGCAGAGTCAGTGGTCAGCGTTAGCGGTACAACCTCCAACCTGTTTAATAATGTTCTATAATAGGATACATGGTCTAATATGAAGGTAAATGTGAACTCTTCTCGATCTTTTTTTTTAGGGAGTCCTTCCCGTTTGACCAACAGTTCAACATCCTGATGAGGTTTATCGTGGATCAGACTCAGACGCCCAACCTTAAGGTATAGTATAAAAACAGAGAGAGGTTGATGATGTTATTTAAAGGCAAAATGATCAGTGACTAGTCCTCGTGAGCTTTTTTAATGCTCGTGGTCTCTTCAGGTGAAGGTGGCCATCCTGAAGTACATCGAGTCCCTGGCTCGGCAGATGGACCCGACAGACTTCGTCAACTCCAGCGAGACTCGTCTGGCCGTGTCTCGTATCATCACCTGGACCACCGAACCTAAAAGCTCTGACGTCAGGAAGGTAGGCCGGCTCTCAGGACAAACTTCTTACACCATGATTGGTTCGAACTGCTATTCAGTGGAAATCTCTCTCAAAAACTCAAAAAAACAAGATTTCATCCAGATGATTTTTTTTTCCTTTTATTCTCTATTTTCAGCGGGATGCATATATTCAATACATGGTTTTTGATCTTTATCATCGGAGTAATCAGAAAATATTACTGTGTTTATTTTAGTTTTAGGTCAAAACGAGGTGTGATACAGGACAGAGCAGGTGCTGTAAACCAAAAACAAAAAGTGGACATATTAGATCTCATATTAGATTTTTTTTTTTTTGCCTGAGGACCAATTAGTGCACCTATAATTTTCATTACTATACTATACTAAACTATATTATTATTATTAATGATACTACAAGTGCAAGCTTATTGCCAAACTAATTGCTTGGAGACTTGTTGAGTTTTTAATAGTTTATTTCCAGAACAGATCTTTTATCCATGAAGGATTACATCTTGCTTGACATTTAATCAGTGGATACATTAGTGGCATTTTATATATACTGACATGCTTTTTTTTTTTTCAAAATGAAGTGAAATCTTCAGGCTGTAGTGTTTGTTCAGCAGCAGTAAACTATAAAGTTGATAATAGGCCCTCTCCATGCGGATGGCCTTGGGTCAACGGCCCATTATCTTCCCCCTTCTCTCATGCGCGTCATGTCCTCCCTCTGTGTAGCCCTCTGTTTGTTTTTCCACTGCTGCTCTTCCAAGTGAAATCCTCACCTAGTTTCAAATCGAGGGGGGCCTGACCTCCAGGCTGAGGGTTTAGAATAAATCTACCAAGACAGAACAGTTTTGTGTTAGTCTTTTTTTTTTTTTTTCTCCATTATCTGGGAAGATTAAACCACACCGTATTGCTTTGTGCGCCAGGTTGTTATGAAAGATTGGTACAGTATTGCATCCAAATGTGATGGTGGGGGAGGACCTGTGTCATGCTGTAATGCCCATTCTGCCTTGCCACTGTGCCCCAGACCCTTCATAACTGGGTGAGCGAGGAGCTAGCTGGCAGGTCCAGTACTGCAGCGTTACTTTCCACTGAGGGCAACCAGGAAGAAAGGTGTAAGCAGGTAGAGCCCGCTCCCAAACAGCCAACTACAACACGCCATGACAAGCACGCAATGCCCCCCCCCTCCTCTCCCCCCCTCCCTCCCGAGTGTGGCATCTCTCACTCACCTCTACCATTTTACGCTCTAGCTGATTTGCTGTAACAACCTCCTAAAGAACCGAGTTTGTGCCTTGCCCGACTGATTGATCACTCACCAAAATAGACTGAGCTTGTTATGCAACCAGGAAAGACGAAGGTTTAACCGTCAGAATACAAGAAAAGGCTTGTTGTTGCTTTGTATGAACTGACTAGTTTGGTCAATTTTATGGCTCAACTTTGATAGGAATGCTGTTTTGTTACTACTTGAGTGCCTAACACGTTTTTGTTTGTTTCACTCACCCTAACAACCTCTAATCCACCTGCATACCTGCCTGCATGTCCTTAACATTCAGTTTGTTTGTTTTTTTGTACAAGAATAGAGATTAATGAGACTTTCAAAAATATATTTTGAAAGTAGCTTGACTCAGGCTCTTTATAATAGTTTCTGTAGCATCTGTAGGTGTCAAATGATAATAAAGTGTATCCTACAGGAAGGAGCAAGAGATGGATAATATGAAATATTAGACGTGCATCCCTCCTAAACAAACAACGGACACTGTAGCCATAAATCCTAACAGATCAACCTTGGCGCAAGTATTTCAATCAGTCAATCATTTAACCGCTTATTGTCAGAGTCATAACTCAGTCAAGCATGTAAATATATATATATTTATATATATAGAGAGAGAAAACCAAAGACAAATAGCTTAAACTGAGATGTCAGTCATTGTAGTTCACATCATAAACATGTGATTGTGGGGCCAGTTTTCAGTTTAATGTTGTGTAACTAACCGAACCATCACCTTGGTGTCATTAAACATGAAACAGTAGTAAACTAGTACTTCTTATAGGCCCCCCCCCCTTTTTTTTTTTTTTTTTTACATTTGATTTGTACTCACTTGCATGTTGGAACGACGGATGAAGTGACTTTGAACGGACGAGTTCTTCTTCAATTTTCACTGAATGCAGCTTTGAACACTCACCCTTTAACATGGAGTTTCTTTCTACAGGCTAATGTTTGTGTAACAAGACGTGTGCACTGTAAGAGCCGCCCTGGTTTCAGAAGTGTTTTGACCTTTTTTATCAGCAACAAACTTTTTTTTTATAAATGAATAAAATGTCAGTTAAGCTCCTTTTTTTTTATCTCATCAGTAACCTCTGTTTGAAACACACAGTCAAGGCACTTCTGTAACCGAGGAACCCGTCTGAACTTTCCCCTGTGTCCTCCTTTCCTAACCCGCTGTGCTACACTGCCTCCAGGCGGCCCAGGTGGTGCTGATAGCTTTGTTTGAGCTCAACACCCCAGAGTTCACCATGCTACTGGGAGCTCTGCCCAAGACCTTCCAGGACGGAGCCACTAAACTGCTGCACAACCACCTGAAGAACTCGAGTAACACCAGCAGCAGCGTGGTAAGTTCACTGAGGGAAAGGAAATGATGTACGAAGGCAAAAATGCTGACCGTAGAGAAGCTGCTGTAGGTCAATAGGATTATGGGACAGCAGCACAAGTTCATCTTAGTCTGCCTCTCTTTGGGCGAGCTGGCTTCACTGAGCCTAGCGATGGACGTCCTGGATCACCTCTGAGTTTTCATGTCCAGCTACGAGCACGTTCATGTGAAGCAGACGGGGGTTGTCAATTACGATCTTCAGAACCATAAAAGAAGAATTTCATATGATACGAGATAAAACGGCGACGCCAAACTCCTGCAGGAATGTTTCAGTGACGGCAAGAAGTCACATTCAACAGAGTGAAATGGAAACAATATAATTATACAAACACAATAAGAAGATGTAGAAATAATTTCCATATATTAAAAGTGGACTACGGCTTAAAATACACGTGGGAATTAATATATATGACTTTAAATTGAGTGTTTTTTGCTTTTTAGTTGGATGATCAATAAACTGTTCTAAAGACTTAAAAGTATTGTACGACAGTTTAAAGAGAGGAAACATATTTAATGACTGATGAGTCTATCTGTCTATGTTGCATTAATGATCACAGTTAACAGTGTGTGGATTATTTTTCTAATAAAAGACAACAGACGGTTTAGTTTGTTTGTTTGTTTATTCGTTATTTGTTATCATCACGTAGTTGCCTCCTGTTATTCTGAGCTGCAGTCAAATCATCCACACTGTCAGCTGAAGATGAAATAAACTTTGCACAATTAAAAATACAGCTAATCATTAATATATGTTCAGTGTCGTAAACGATCCCTCTGTTTATCAGCTGCATGTTTAAAACCAGAGTGGAAATCAAAGTGATAATAAGTGATTCTGCTGACCCATAAACCTCATAAACCTCATAGTTTATTTTATCTTTTGGCCTCTAAAGCTGTTATTTTAGGGAGTTATATTAGAGCTTGTGATGCTACAGTGACTTCCTGTTTGTACAGTTGGTCGCTTGTTATTGAACAGCACAAGATATGTTTCCTAGCAACTGATTTTCACATTACTTAAGTGTTAAGTTTTAATGGTGCAACCTGATTAAGTCGAGCTTTAGATACAAACCATGAGTCCAGCTGTCTAATCTAACTGTTGCCTGGTCGCCACATTTAGATTTCATCATGGTTTCATTGCTTTCCAGGGGTCTCCGAGCAATACCATCGGCCGAACGCCGTCACGCCACACCCCCAGCAGAACCAGTCCGCTCACTTCTCCGACCAACTGTTCGCACGGAGGACTGTCTCCCAGGTTAGCCAACCGCCGACGGGCTCTCAAGTTATTACCTGCAACACAACTCCTGTCCTAATGCTGCATGGCTGCTGTCACTTACAGTCAAACTAACGTACAGTTTAACACACGGGGATGGTAGGAGCCTGTTACAGAGTGAGTTGCTCAGAGTGGGTTCTTAATCTGAGCATATTTGGGTAGAAATAAAGAAGCTAAATCAGTTTTTCCACACATCAAACACATTTTTTTAAACACCTCTTCCACTCTTGACTGATTGGTTAATATATTTCCTGCCTTAAAGACAATCGGTGCTGTAAAATAACTGATAAGCGGGTACTTTTTGAAGTCGTTCCTGTTGCCGGTGTAATGAGTCTGGTGACTGATAATTACAGTTTCCTAAAATAAAGTTGACTTCTCTGTGACTGAGCAGCTCACTGTACAGCTTGTCTTTTTTATCTGCAAGCAGAGAGCCATAAACACAGATAATAAAGATAGAGGGATTATTGTCACAGGTGGGGAAAGTATTTGTTTTATGTACTTCTTTCTAATGCTCTCCTCTGAATTAACACTTTCGCTTAACCTCAAAGCTCAGACTAGTGTCTCTTTTTTTGTCTCTTCTCTTTCCGCACACTTGTCGTTTTTTCTCCTCCCTCCCTCCCTCCCTCCCTCCCCCTTCTTTGTCTCGTCTCGTCTTGTCTCACCGTCTCTTCCTTTCCATCCCTCCTCATTCTCTTTACTCCTGTCTGTCCATCCTTCCCTACCGGCCGCGCTGTGGAAACAGTCGGTTATGGGGTTGGGGTGTCGACGGACTGTCAAAGAACCCCCCCGCCCCTCCTCCTCCTCCTCCGCCTCACTCCACCCCTGCTGCCCCCTCCCTAAGGGTCCTGCGCAGAGCATATTCACCCAGGTAATGAGGCGGGCTCAGACACAAAAGGAGGTTTTATAGCCCTCAAGGAAACCAGGCCCTTGTCCTTTTTCCTAATCCAAATGTCCTTCTTCCAAACCAGTTGAGAGTATCTTTTAGTTTCTCACTGAATTCGTATTAATCCATCATCGTATTAATCCATCATCTCTGGGCAAATCATGTAACATTGCTTCAGCGATGAGCTTAATGCCGTGTTATGTGTGAACTCTGTAATAAGTTAAGTAAATTAAGGTTTATGTAGACTTCAGTCTCGACGTTTCGCTTTCTACAAATCAACTTGATCAGGGTTGAAACAAGGTGATGCGTTTATATGAAGGATTTGACCAAAGAAATGAAACCTTTAAGTCGTGGGCTGATGTGAGGAAGGGAAACGTTAAGATGACATTAGTTTTCTTTTATTGACATCTGAAGATGAAATGCAGCACATGTTCTCCTACGCTAACGAGAGGGGTAAAAAATGGAGACAAAACAAAAGGAAAAGTGTAATAAATTCACTTTAGAAAACCTTCATTTACCTGAATTACTTCCCACTTTAAAGTTGGATCATATAAGCTGAATTATGTAGACATAAATATCTCTATACTATAAGTTTCTATACTGTTGAACATATGAATTTCATAAAAGTTTTACTTCAGAATCAGCAGGTAGAGCTCTGGGAGGAATATGAGTTTCCAAACATACTCTGAACTGTGTGCGTTTCCTGTGCATGATTATATTCCTAAAGTTAGGGGCCTTAGAAATAGAGTGTGCACAAATATGCACCAAAGTTGTCTTCAGTGGGAGACATGGGACGGGAATCATGTGAGGTTACAGCTCCAGTTACTGAATTGGTTACCTGATGAAGGAATGTAGGTTGATGAGACAAATATTTATCTGAGATAAACAAATTAATGGTTCTTAGTTGTAAAGATGTGTTCTGCATCTCTGGTTTGATGAGGCTTATTTTTTTAATAACAAAAAAGCTCAACATGAATCTGTGTTTGTCCAGAAGAAAGAGCCGTGAGCTGATGATATATGGACTGAACCAAAACTACAATGATAATGGAGAATTATGTTGTGTATAATTTGTCTAAAAAGCAAAGATCTTATGTGCCCAGCTGAGATTTTTTTTACCTCTGACTGCTGAAACTGGATAAAATGTTAATCTAGAAGAAGAAAAGCACATTTGTCTAATGTGTCTAAATGATACAGAAAATGATTTCATTTTGTTTTCTACTCTTTATTATTGTGAACTGTGTGACGCACAGAGTTGGCTGTTCATAACAGAAACATATAAATTATCCAGTTATCTGAAGAAAGATTATTATTTATCGAGACAATCCACAGATATGTAACAGTTCATTATGTGAAGAGTTCATTTGGGATTTGTGTTTCTTTTCTTTTCCTTTATCCACATGCTTTGTATATGCAGTACTGGAAGATGTATGCTTTGTAAAATAGTGGCGTCTTTTAATCCCAAGTGGGAGGGGCCACATGTTTGTCACAGAAATAAAACTAACTAAACTTAACTAAACTAATCTAAACTAATCTAAAGCAAATTCATTCTTGTGTATCTTCTTCCAGTTTCATGCAATCCTCATGTGTATTTCTGTCTGTGTTTGTGTGTCTGGTGTAGCATGATGGAGTACGACACCGAGAACATGAATTCGGAAGAGATCTACAGCTCGCTGCGCGGCGTCACCGAGGCCATCCAGAGCTTCAGCTACCGCAGCCAGGAGGACCTGAATGAGCCAATCAGACGGGAGGGCAAGAGGGACGACGCAGTGAGTCATAAACTTTCCATCTAGAAGGATTTTCCTGAATATTCCTGCTTGGAAAATGATATTCCTGAGTGTTTAAACCTCAGTGTAACGTTACAGGGTGGCAGCTGTGTAGTTTCTTGCACAAAAATCAAGCTGTTGTCTCAGTTTAAGCTATCAAACAGCAGTTCGAACCCAAAGTAGCTTCTCTGCCAACATTGTTTTTGGTGTAAGGCCCCTTGAGCTCTTGTATCCTGGCTAAAAAATTGTTCTTGAACCATTTCACCTTTTGTTGGAAAGGATCACATTTACCATGTTGATGGGAATCGAATACCTGAATAGACATGGATGTTAATAAACCGTCAACACCAGATTGGATCTCTGCCCTCCTTTTTGGATTTGTGAGATAATTTCACATTAAAGTATAACTTAATATTGGAATATGAGTCAAAACACTCCTGATACTTGACTGAAGGGCTTAATGATTTGCCCCAATACTGTCAGTGTAGCGCCCCGGTTACATAACAGCAAATCTTTAAAAAACTTGGTACCAAAGAAAATCATCCTTCAGTCTGCATAAACAAGGAGTCCTTCACTTATTCACTTCTTTTGTCTCCTCTTCCTCCTCTCCCTCCTTCCTCCTCTTCCTCTCAGGCCGGGAGAGAAGGAGTGGCGTCGTCTCCGGGCTCCGACGCCCGCCTGGGTTTGGACGTGGTGGAAGGGGGTCGCACCGCCTTGGACAACAAGACCTCGCTGCTCAACACGCCGTCGTCGCGCTCCTTCTCCGGGCCGCGCAGTCGTGAGTTCGCTCCTTACGGCTACGGGGACACCATCTGCACCTACGACAAGAGCGCCCTGAAGGAGGCCGTGTTTGACGACGACGTGGAGCAGTTCCGCGACTGTGAGTTCATGAGATAATGAAGACGCAAAAGATGGATAGTTATATAAAATGATAATGTGCGGCAACAAAATCTTATTTAAAACTCGTACATTTAGAGTTTTGGAAGCTTTCTTGTTCTGAAAAACTTTATTGGACGTTTTATATGTGATTTAGTCCAAATGTAAGCGATCTGTATTACTGCAACTGGCTTCTGACAGTTGCACTATTACAAAACCGCTTACATTCAATATAGAAGCGCCTTCATAAACAACAATAAAATATGATATGCTGACATACTACTGGAAAAACAAAGTCTCTCCAGGTTCCACTGAGATGCTCTCATAAAGACTACTGACATGTTTTCTACTCATTAATATTAATTTATTCAATATGTTTACAGTATATTCACAGCACTAAGCAAGGCTGATCGATTATGGCTAAAATCATAATCATGGTTATTTTGGTGAATACTGAGATCACGATTATTAACTCTATTACTCACTGACTTTGAAAACATCACGCATTTATTGAACTTTTTTTTTTTAAATGTCTTTTTAACAGTGGATATCCTTTTAACTTGAAATATTATTCAACTGAAAAATAAATCTAAATTTAAAAAAATAGATAAAATAACTGATAATAATAACATAAAAATAATAAATAAAAACAAATTTGATCAAAATAAATAAGATGTGCACTGCCACAACCTACTGAGAACTCCTAGTGCTTGATAACATTAAAAGTAAAGTTAAAGCAGTGATGGTCGAGCGAGCCAGAGAGTGAATGAAGCGAGGGAGCAGCGGTAGCGAGAACAAAGCTGGTAAATGAGAGAAATGAAATTATTATTATTTTCTGATTGTTTGATGGCAAACGTAGAAAAAATGTCCTCCGTCAGTCCTAAACTAGTCCTAAATCACACAAAACGAGAGCATCATGAGAAACAGAACGCAGCACGACAATCGTTTTATATCGATTATCTTGTTTTCATAATCGTTGGAAGCCAGAATAATTTATTTCATACTTAGGAGCTCGCTGCCTTTTTGTCGTTCTGATGAAGTAAGAAAAAAAGATAATGACAGGAATGAGAGGGAGCTTCCGTCCACCTCCATGTGTAAATCATTCAATCCATCCGTCATCCACCATCCACCCATCATGTCGCGTGATCACGTCATGTCGTCCTGACAACACAAGACGAAGAGTCCTGAAATGTCACGGCTGTTAAATGATCCTCCAGACTTGAAACAAGAAATTCCGTCAACCACGAATGTGTCAGCAATGATTTGTAGTCTGCTTTGACTGCACACTGCGTTTTTATTGTATCCTACATTTGACACATTTTGACACCAGAGGTGACATTTTTCTCTGCACAGATGTAAAAACACAAGCCAACCTGTGCATCAGTTGTTGTTGTTGTTGTTGTTGTCATCACATCCTCTGCACCCTCCCGTCTCCCCTCTATATCCCGCACCTCCACCTTCATCCCTCCTCCTTCACCTCCCCCCACTTTCACCCCCCCTCCCTCCTCCTCCTCCTGCTCCTCCTCCTTATCCTCCTCCTCTCCAGGCCGACGTCAGGAAAGTGTTGAAAACAAGATGACGCTCCCCAAGGTCTTTGCTCCTGGTAAAGATGCCTCTCCCCCCGTCTGACAGACTTCACTCCACTCGCCCTTTTTCTATGTTTGCATTATTCACTCAACTCTCTTCAGTCCCATCTCCGTTTCTTTTTTTTTTTTCTTTTCACTTTAACTCCACCTACGATCTGTATCTCCAAGTTCATCCTCTCTATGCTGCTTGAATTATCTGACCTACTGAGTGCTTTCTCCTAATGGTTGCAGCATCCTCTGCATTATGCTAAATGTTTGTGTGATTGTGTTACAATGACTAATATGAGTTTCTCTTGTAGTGTAGAGTATACGTACTGCGCACTGACTGCTATAAACGGTTGTCGTTGACATGAGACAACCATTGAAAAAGAATAACGACATCACACATGAGAATTAAGCTGCACATGTTTTTGTTCTTCAACTGTACATACAAACCTTTTTAATGGTGCAGACACATTTTTATCCCTTTAATGTAACATTTAAAGGATGGCGGCTTTCTTATTGTAAACAGATCTCATGTGCAAAGCCACACCAATGAACTAACAAGTATCATGTATATGTATCCAAAGCCTGATATAAGCCTCTGTAGACCTCCGTTGTTGTCCAAAAACTGCTGCGCTGGGTGACATGTTACTTCACAAACAAAGAGTTTGGGATCCGTAGTTTGTTTAGAAATGTTTCCAAAGACTCTCAATCACATTTTCATTCTCTGGAGAGTCATTCTGTGCAAGGCGGACGCCACTGAGCATGTACGAGAACACGCTTCTGCTCACAGAGCTTTGATAGCTCGTTACGCTGCACGTCACAATCTCTCGACTGAAGCTCTTTGAGAAATTTACAATGTAGCACAAAGTCAAAATCAAATTAGTGAAGCTCTGTAAACAAAACCGTGTTTCCTGCACATGCTCAGTGGTGGCTGCCTACCAACTACTCTCCTAAAACTGAGCGTTGTTCTAAAAAAACTACTGTCACCCGGTGCAGCCGTGTGACTCACTGATAGCTTTTGGAAAACAAACGAGGTCTACAGCACAGAGGAATGAGATATATCAAGCTCTGGATAAACACACAATACATGTAAGTAGACTAATAATTGGTTTGGATGTATGTGAGATTGTTTGACAATAATAAAAATATGGAATATTGCTAGCCGTGTCCTTAAAGTCACACAGACTTTAGGCTTTTATTACACACTTAGCTGTTAACTTTAACATGCGTTCAGAGATGTATTTCTCGTACAGAACGCATCACAGAGTCCATCTTTGTATGTCACATCATCTTATATTTAGCCTTAAAAGTCCCTAAACAAGTGAAAATTTCTGTTAGTCTTTAAAAAAAGAAAAAAAAAGAAAGACTATTAGGTTAAAAGAGCGATGGATGATGTTAAGATTAGGTTGTTTTGAGCCATGACGAGATGTCAGTTGCTGTGTTTCTGACGTGGGACTCCTCCTTCCTCTCGTCCTCTCTCGGCGAGCAGTCGGTCAGGACCACTCGGACCTGGTAGCCGACCTGCTGAAGGAACTGTCCAATCACAACGAGCGTTCCGAGGAGCGTAAAGGCGCCCTGGTGGAGCTGCTGAAGATCACGCGGGAGGACAGCCTGGCCGTGTGGGACGAACACTTCAAAACTATCCTCCTCCTCCTGCTGGAGACACTGGGTGATAAAGATGTACGTTATCTGTGTGTGTGTGTGTGTGTTGCTCAGAGAGGTTTTCTAATGATCATACAGTAAAATCTGATGAATGTTAGTGTGCTGACACTCCTAAGCCTTCAATCTGATAGAATATATGAGCATCCAGGAAGGAATAGCAGGATATTTCTACTTTTTATCTGACTGTTCACGCCGCTGTTTGCTACCAGCACACCATCCGAGCCCTGGCCCTGCGCGTGCTGAAGGAAATTCTGCGGAACCAGCCGGCCCGCTTCAAAAACTACGCTGAGCTAACCATCATGAAGACGCTGGAGGCTCACAAAGACTCTCACAAGGAGGTAAACAGCCCCGCAAACACATACAAACCGCTTCATTTGAAAAATCTGCATTCGTTTGTGTTCGTCTAAAGTTGAATATTCATCTTTTAGCTGCAAAATGCTCAACTGTATCCAGCAGCTAGTCACTAAGGTTGCCTGTCTGCTGTTCTGGGCAGGTAGTTTGGTTACAGTCGGGGATTATTGGAGCTTTCTGACTGAAAACAACCAGCTGCTGCTGCTTCGGCTGCTGTCGGACCAAAACCAAAACACTGCAGCTCTCGTTAGCTCGACTGAGTCATTTAACCTCTTTTTAGCTCAGTCTGTGTGTTCATCACTTCAAACAAAACCTTCCACATTAAACAGAGTCGTCTGATCTGTTTAATATAAATATAAAATATCATCAAAATATAAAATATCATCAAAATAAAAACATTGATTAAAGCAGCTTTAAACTGATCAGACTGTTATACATTAGACATTTTTTGACAGTATTAAGATATAAAGTGACATCTTTCTTTATTTATTCATAAACCTTAAATACAACCTTTTATGTTGAAAACCTTTTGGGCAAACTGAACTTAAAAATTATGTTAAACTTTTTGTTTCTAAGTTTTCTTGAACATGTGCAGCACCGCTCACTGATGGAAAGCCTGAGATATAAAAGGCTGCAGAGTTCAAAAGGTTAATAATTGTCTGCTTCAGAAGTTTTTAAAAGCTTCCATAGAACTCATATCTTATAATAACAATGACTGAATGAATGCTTTCACAGTCTGGTTATCAATACGAGAACAATAACAATAGCCGAACACAATAACTTCAACCTTTGACCCATAAGTCAGGATCACACCGGATAAAACTTGATGCTTATTCAGGGTTAGTCCTACCAGATAGCGAGCAAACAAAGATCAGACACTGACTTTAAATTAAACATGAAATACACAACAGTGACGCCACCTTTTTGTGAAACTTCTAGATCAATAATAAGCTCCTGATTTTGGATAATAAACAGCATCCAAAAGAAGACGAGATTTTTTTTTTTTTGTCAATTTCAAGAGGTGTCAGTCCAGTAGATGAAGCTGGATAAAGCTCTTTGTTCATTTCTTTGTTTGTGAGACACCAGAACAAGAATTTTGAATCTTCTGCAGGTGTGTTGAGCCAAAACAGACACTTAAAGTATCAGTCTTGTCAAAATAAGACCTAGAATATTGTTATCATCTTTAACTTTTTTTAAAATGATTGTCTCCCTCAGTGACTTTGGGTCCGCTCATGACGAACTCTGCAACTTTTTCAAATCTAAAAAAATAAATATGGAGGCACAAACTATTCCATTTATTGTCATATACTTCATATTTAAGCACCATAACTTTCCTCATTACATTCCCACATTATTATATGTCATTGTGCTTTTTAGGTGGTGCGTGCGGCGGAGGAGGCGGCGTCCACCCTGGCCGGCTCGATCCATCCAGAGCAGTGCATCAAGGTGCTCTGCCCTATCGTGCAGACGGCCGATTACCCCATCAACCTGGCCGCCATCAAGATGCAAACCAAAGTCATCGAACGCATCACCAAGGACTCTCTCCTGCAGCTGCTGCCTGACATCATCCCGGGACTCCTGCAGGTCTGAGGACGCCGTCGTTAGTCCAGACGCAGCAGAGAGACAGACGCACAGACTTTGTTAATAGATTCAGTTTAATTTGATAAATCCCTAAAAAGAAATGTTTTTTTTTTTGTTTCTGACTGGATACTTCACAGCCTCAAAATCTGCAAAAATGTTAAACAAAAACACACTTTTAAGAAAATATATTAAATATAGTTTTGCCAGATAACAGTATTAATATTTTTCCTCATTTTTACGGCTTAAATGACACAAGAGCAGGTGATTTTCGGGAACACAGACAGCAGAAATGTTCTTGTCTGCTTATTTGGACAATGTGCATATTTGGACAGTGGGAATTATTTGCCTTATTTGTCCCTGGAAATGTTTGCGTGTACTCTGCACTCTCCGCGACTCCTCCCACGTTCCTGCTGACCCCTCGTGTGTGTGTACGTGTGTGTATGTGTGTGTGCGCGCGGTCCCTGATGCTGCCTTGTCTCTCCACGCAGGGCTATGACAACACAGAGAGCAGCGTTCGCAAGGCCAGTGTGTTCTGTCTGGTGGCTATCTACTCCGTGATTGGCGAGGACCTCAAACCCCACCTGGCACAGCTCACGGGCAGCAAGGTACCGACCGCTTGCCGACGAGTCTTTGCATGTACACGCGCACACACACACACACACACACACACACATAACAAAAACCTCTTCAACAGACGTGGAGCCTTATCATCTTCCCATGTTGTTATTTCTCAGCCGGTTCCAACCGGGGTCATAGTTGCCCTACTTTCACTACAACCTGTGTCCTTGGGTTACGTAAGGTCCTGAGGGTCACGTTCACCTGAATAGAGAGAGACCCTCCTCACCTATGATCTGCTGGACAGCAGAGTTATCTAAAAGGAGTCTAATACATACAGTAGGAACTGAGTGAAAGGGCAGAAGCTTTCTCAACTTTTTGCTGCAAACAAAAACATCGAGTGTATCCGTACAATCGAAAGAAAGCATCGTTTTTCTTGTCATGAGGTCCAGATGGGAGAGAAATGCAAATTCATGAAGAGTTGGGAAAAGCTCATGTTCATTAATATCTAACTGAATGCACTCTGGGATAAAAAAAAAATCCTGCAACAGTTGCATTTGTGTGTTTTATGACTCATTATTTATCCTAAACATGAATCATGGCGTTAAAAATCTACTGGGAGTTTGGCCAAATATCAGTGAAAAATAGGGGGTTTTTTTGCAGGAAGTCAGATTTCAGTGTTTCTCTTCTGCACTTGTAATAAAGCAACACAAGTAAAAAGACATAAATAAATTAAAAAGTGTTCAATTTGGATATAAAAAGAAGCTAAAAAGGGAATAAGACTGACAGAAGAAGAGAATAAAAGTTACAGCTTCGTCATTTTGTCAAAGAACCGTCAGACATCACATCATTATCTCCTCTTCTTTCCTGAAGAGCGTCCCCGTGTTTCCTTCAGCATTTAGACAATTCAACCACCTCATCACTGCTGCTAAATTCAGCTAGAAAGTCGATGAAAGTCACCTTCAGAAAGTGTTGTGGATTGCTGCTAAATGCTCTGATGCTGCAGCAGAACATGAGTTTGTGTCAGACGGAGGCAGCATCATGTTCCCACCACAAATGAAACACTGCAGAACGTGTGACCCGCTTCCTCTAAAAGGGTACGATTGTTGTGTTCACATCTGCACAAACCAATCGCCCCATCATCATCAATAATACCTGAAGGGCTCAAAACTCCAGCAACATTTGTAGCGTAAAGAGCAACTTTTATTAAGAGAGCCAGCCCCAGTCTTTGTTTCTCCTCCACGTACCTCAGAAGTAGGAGAAGTAGTGCCAGAAACGTTTGCTCTACTTTGAATCAATAATTCCTAGATATCTCAAAAGCTTTCCAAAAAAAAAAAAAAGATTTTCTGTGTTGAATGAATAAAGCTCTGCTGCAGTTAGAAACCATCAAAAAGTGAGATAAAAATCGGTCTCTCTGCAAAATCCTACAGATGCTGTTGCGACACATGTATATGGACCCGAGCCCAGATTTTGCTTTTAACTGTGTAGACGCAACAGTTGATGTCATTGTGTAATCAGTAATGCTGTACGTGAGTGAGATGATTAACAAGACGGGTGACAAAAAACACAAATGCAACACAAATGTGCTTTTTTTTTTTTTTTTTAAATGTTCTCTGTAATGTTTGATGTGTTTATTGTGACTGAATAAGCTGAATAATTTAACCTCTTCAAGCTATTAAAAACTATCTATAATAAGAAAACATCACTCTTTCGTAGCCAAAAAAAGATGCATGTACACAATGACGTGAATATTTTGACACGACTGCAGTGTCCTGAAGAGATAAACATGTCTTGTTCTTGCTCGTTTGCAGATGAAGTTACTGAACCTGTACATCAAGCGAGCCCAGACGACCAACAGCAATAGCAGCAGTTCCTCCGACGTCTCCTCTCACAGTTAATGGATGGAGGTTTTTCGGTCCGGAGACCCCCCCCCCCCCCCCCCCGCGGCTGGGACGGCTGTCCGGGACGTAGCCGCGTCCTTCTTTCAGACTCCTCTATCCTCTGAGCTTCCCTTCCTCGGCATCATAACTCAAACTTCCACCGCGCTTTTTTCTCTTGTTTTGAGGAGCGACCCTGTCATTTTTAGTTCCTTCCTTCCCACCCTTTTTTTGCTCTGGAAAAACTTTTGAATGTAACTGTGGATTGGTTTTAAGACCGGTGGTGGGGAGAGAGACTCAACATATTTAGAGTTTTTTTTTTTTTTTTGGATTGCTTCATGAAAGAAATGCACTTTTTTCCTCTTCCTTCCTTCACGCCTCCTTTTCTTTTTTTTTTTTCCTGAAGCCTGTTTCTCCTGCAGCCATCGTCACATCATTTGGTGGAAGAAGGAGTTCATTCAGCGAAAAATATTCTCATCAAAGTTGAAAAAAAAAATAATAACATTGTGAAAGAAATTTCTGTCAAATCAACTACAGTTTGGGATGAAATGTCATTTGGCTGGCCCAGTGATGGTAATAAACCCAATGCTTTTGGGATGAATTCTGTTTTGGGGAACATAAAAAACCAAACATTGATTTAAAAAAAAAATGTTTAAGGGAACAATATGACAGAAAATAGAAAGTACTGTATGTTAATTTTTAGTTAATTACTTAATTTTATTGATCATGATGAGGGCTCAGAGAAGCCTCTACATTGAGTATTTCTTATGTTCATTTGTAATTAAGAGTGGTGTCTTAAATTGACCCCCCCCCCCCCCTTTCATAAAAACAACTTCCTGAAAGATAACTTTTCAGCTACAGAATTGACAATCCTTAAAAATCGCGTGCAGATATTTTAGTTTGAGAAGATGAAATTTTAAAAAAAAAAAACTGCACAATTAAAGTTATCTGACTTCGTCTTAAAATTCACAATCAGTCAAAGTTGAGTCTTTAAAAAAATAGTTGTGTTGCCTGTATTTTCCACACCGAGCTTTTCTGCCATAAAGCTCGAAAAAAAAAACAAAAAAAAAACAGAACTGCGCTTTTGTGTTTTTTTTTTTCACCACGCTTTCATAAACAAGAAGATGCCATCGGTTGCCAGTTAGTAACTCTGCGAGGCTGAGTGACTCTGTCTGAAGAGGAGGTCCTTCAACTTTGTAAATACTGCAGATGTTTTCCCTGCTTGGAGTTGGGAGAGAGAGAGAGAGAAAGAGAGAGAGAGACCAGCGATCCAAGACAGGCGGAAAGACATGACCAGGCCTTATTCACTTTACACACACACACACACACACACATATATATATATACACACTATGTCTCTCGACCGGGACGGCAGAGAGTGAATGGGGATGTACAGCACTGTAAACTCTTGGCTCTCAAGACGAAAAAAAAAAAAATGTGAATCTGTAAGAAAAATGGACCCCAGCAGTGTTGTTGACCTGTGATGACGCAAATACAGTATTAGTTGTTTCCTCCGAATCCTCCTTCGGTTCCCCCTTCACGTTAAATCACAGCTTCTGCAAATAACCCGCAAAACCCCCCACAAATGAAAAAGGTATTTTGTACATACACTTTTTTTGGACCACAGCTTCGCAAAAATTTTACATAACGTCAAACAAACAAACAAACAAACAAAAAAAAAGAAAAGTGAACAGGTTGATTATCTCACTTTTTTCCGCACGTTAGCAAAAGTAGCTTGCATGCAACCTGCAGCACATGTCAACATAGGTGCTGTTTCTGAAGGGCCCGGGGTGTTTTTGGCTGTTAAAGTGCACTTGTAACATCATCATATTACTCATCTCTGATTTTAATATTTCAGTAGATTTAAAAAATAAAAGGTACAGAGAGAGCGGGGCGCCGTGTTTGGGTTTTTGTTGCATTTTAGCCGATGGATGCTGGAAATGTATACCTCTGGGCGCCGCTCTGTTTGATTTCAGTGTTTAAGTTTAAGGTATTAAATGATAAGCTTTAAAGTGTTTGATTCCTGCACTGCAGTCTCTCTTGAAGCTGATTGGTTGCCATAGTTTTCATCCCTGTCACTCCTAAGAGATGCGAGGAGTCCAGCCCTGATCCCTGACCGGGAGGGGAAGAGTTTCCTCCTTCTGATCAGATTTTTCTTATAAGATTAAGTTCACGCTTTCTTCTCTAAATTCTCATTTGCTAACAAAAGTATCATCATTTAAAAAAAAAGGAAAATGTTAAGTATTCCTGCTTTTCTTGTGGAAACTTGGGAGTGTGAAAGACAATTACTGTAACGTAGCCATTGTTCTACCTTGAGTGGTGATTTTCATTGAGGTAATCCACTGCAAAAACGGGCCAATTCTTCTTATTTAAGTTAAATGAATGTACAAATTTTACATGTGTGTTGTTTAATTTGCTCTTTTTACATGATTGTTTTGTTTTTCAAAAAAAAAAATGGTATAAAATTTTGAGTATCGGTACTGAAAATGTTCTCAGCCCTTGTACGCTCTTGTCATAACGCTCTGTCTGCACTCTACGTGACTTTTTTCTTTTTCACAGTTTCGGACCATTAATCAGTTCAGGTTTTGTTCTCAAACAAAAAGGGGGGAGAGTTGGGAGGGGGGGAGGGGAGGGAAGGGGAGGGGGGGCTGCTTCCCCAATTACAGCAGAACTGTAGTTGGCGTGAGGGGAAAGTTCACAAATCACCAAACTGCTGGTTGCTAGCATCTGTTACCACATTGCTGGTCCTATAAAAGACAAGATGGTAATCCTTGCAAACTGTTCACTATGCATGTTATACAGCACACTGTCTTTCTTTTGCCTCAATCGCTCATGTAATATTCATACCTGTATTTATATATTTTATTTTATTTGATCTTATTTTATTTTGTTCCCTCATGATAAACTGTACAGAAGGCTTTTTTTTTTTTTTTTTTTTGTTAACATCCACCTGTGATAGATTTGCAACAATGTAAAACTGTTTGCTCTAGAAATAAACAGACTAAGAGTTGATCTGGAGGGTTTTCTGGAAGTTTTTAGAGTCAATGGGAGCTTGTGAAGTCCTCTCATTATCTCCCCCTCTTGTGTGTGTGTGTGTGTGTGTGTGTGTGTGGGTTGAACCTTGCCCTGTGACTCCCACCGGGGCACTAGCAGTAGTATTGCCCAGTTGTCCATCCAGTTATGAGCACATGCATCTGAGCGCTGAGGTGTGCTTAACTGCTCAAACATTAACCTGAGCAGACTTTGAGATGACCCGCTCCCTAATCTCTGGTTCTTTTGAGGAGCGCTGAAGAGACCGGGGGCAGTAGTAGCAGCAGCGGCAGCAGCGGTGGCGGCGGCGGCAGCAGCAGCAGTTGTTTGCTCCCACATGTTTAAATTACACATGCATGTTGAGATTAAACTGGTATAACGTAATAGAAGATAATTATATTTACTACCATTTATTTAAAGGCTACTTGCTCCCCGTCTTTGTCCCCTGAAACCTGCGTCTGTTCTCGTGTTTGTTTTCCGAACTGTACCTCCAAACATCATTACCCTAAGTGAGTTTAAAGTCTAGCTTTAGGGCCATACTGTTGGCAGAGTCAACAACTGCTCAAATTAAGCTGCTACTAATGCATCAACCCAGCTAGACATTGGTGGTGGGAGGTGTGGCTGCACACTCCGCCTCTCAAAGGTCATCCAAGGTATGCTATTGGTGATGACATCACCGGGGGGGATATAAGAGCTTGGCAGTGAGGTTTGGCTGCAAACCTCTCAGCTGAAATCTGAGGAAGCAAGCGAGCAAGCAAGCAGGCGCAAAGGTAGCTCCGTCTGTCTCCACATCTTCCCTGTGGTCCTGGGACATAAAGAAGACAACGCGCTGGAAAATATGCTGTTCTGCCATTCCCAGCCTGAGTCCTACCACCAGCACTCTGCTAGTTACATTAGGTAAAGCACAAGCCATGTCGACAAGCTTCAGAAACTTGTGGATTTCAGGCATTTGCATCTGAGAGAAATGGTTTATTTTTTTCTTCTTACCACAACAGGTTAAATCAAATAGTCAGTGCAAAGCAGTGATGTTTGATTGACTTGTGTGTGTATATATAGAGAATCTGGACAGATGTAGAAGTGCTTATATGGCTTAAAATTCATTTTTAAATGTGCAGATTTGAAGGAGAAGGAGCTGAAAATTTAAAATTTCCTTTCAATGCCTCATTTTAAAAAGAGCACTGCATTCAAAACCCACATTTAGACAACAAATACAGATCATGTAGAACTCTATTATTTCACTGCTAATACATTTAAAATGAATTGTGTTAGATGAGAGAAGCGTTTCTTGTCACAACAACCTTTTGAACCTTTGTTCCTGTGATTAAATGATTAGATAAAAAGACAGAAAACCTTTTATTATCTTCTATATCTCCTGGGTCGTGTCCTCATGCTCGGCTCCTTCTTCTTTCCCTCTGCTCTCTTCCAGAGAGGCCTTGGCACCTTTCTTGAAAAACGAAGAAGCGAGGCTTATGGCAGAAAATGGTGTCAAGAGGACTCCATTCCAGTATATTCTGTGTGCAGCCACCTCGCCGGCTGTGAAACAGCAGGAGGAGACTCTCACTTATCTCAACCAAGGTAGCTATCTGTCCTGCCAGTTGAATGTCCACAGTTGACTAAATGGACTGGAGCTCATTTTGTTGCAGTCCCAGAAGCAGCAGCAGGTTTAGATTAAAGGACCAGTGTGTAAGATTTAGTGGCATCTAGCGTAACGGACTTGGCAGAAATGGAATATAATATTCATAAGTATGTTTTAATTAGTGTATAATCGGCTCGAAATAAGAGTTTTGTGTTTTCGTTACCTTAGAATGAGCCCTTTATATCTACATAGGGAGCAGGTCCTCTGACACAGAGCCTGCTATGTTTCTACAGCAGCCCAGAACAGAGAAACCAAACACTGGCTCTAGGGAGGGGCGTTCACGTCTTTGCGAGTTTTGTGGTCACTGTAGGTTCTCCTACACGCTCGGAAGGGGAGGGGCTGGAGAGGGGTATTCAGTCGGGTTGCAATCTGCAACGTCGCCACTAGATGCCACTAAATCCTACCACACTGGTCCTTTAAAGCCTGCTGATGTGGTATTTCAAATCTATAAGAACGCAAGACGTTTAGGCTAAATGTTATGATGACTTAAATATGTTCCTGCAATTTGAAACCCCGGAATATAGACAATTGTCTCCAAAAGCCAGAAAACCAGAGAGCATAGACTTGTGTAAGGAGTCATCAAGATAATAAATCTGGAACTGTCCAAAAGAGAGAGTTTAGTAGCCAGATGAGTTTTATTCTACAAAAGATTCTCTTTGCTCTGAACTTCTGTTGAACTTCTGGATTTTATGCATCGATGACAGAACTTGAAGTCTAAATCGTCTGGTTTTATAGAAGGAAAGAAAGGCCAAAATCATTTGAATATTTATACCACTGAAGTTAAAGCATTAAAATGTTTGAACAACATCTGGATTTATGTGGTTTGAATTCCCGTCTTTCAAGTTTGTTGCAAGTGGTCCAATTTCAATGTTTCAATTTCATGTTTTTTCAGGTTCACAAATTAAAATAATTCCAGTGTCTGAGGTTTTTGGTCACTCTTCTGAACTTCTCTTTCTTGGATGACTCAAAGGATGTGTAATCTGATAGGACAGACGTGATTAATTGCCTCAGACTCGATTGATTATTCTTGGTAGCAGTGCTGTCTGAATTTAACCAAACCAATTGAATGCAACCAGACTTTTAGGGGTTCAAGCCTGAAGGGCTGACACGCTCTTGGTTTTGTGCTGTTTTATTATTTTTCTTCTTCAGAAATACGCAGATTCCTGTGAGATGGTAAATGAGATTTTTGCCCATTTATTGGAAGTTGTGTGCAAGTTCTGCCCAAGATATATGACCCCAATTGGCCATATGGTGGCACTATGATACAAAATTTAGGTTTTAGGCTATAACTTATATTTTAACTCTTAATTTGTAGGTCCAATTGGTACCAAATTTTCTGCAGCTCTTTATTGGACTGAGCTTTCAAAATTTGCATGGAGTTTGTTGATATCTTATTCAGTTTTCAAGATATTGACCAATGAACTTCAAAAGGGCGTGGCTCAGCAGGTAAGTAGACCAAAGTCAGCAACCGTTCAGCCAATCGTCACAAAACTTAACACATAACTACCTGAAACATACAAAGAAGGTTTGATTCATATCAACCACTAGGATGCACACAAATGCAAAAAATGGGCGTGTTACAACACAAATCAGACTATCAATCAGAAATTGTTTGTTCAATCATTACAAAATTCACAGGATATGTTTCATAAAAATGTTGAACCATGTGTGTAAAACTATTTTGAAAATGTCTCAGTTCCAAACACATGCCTGGCACACATTTGGCCATAAATCAAAGACAGTTTGTCCAAACATCACCAAACTTGGTCAATATTTTTAATTAAGCTGTTGAAGCTTTTGACAAACTGTTTTTGAACTTCAGTTTTTGAAACCATATGAATTCAGACTGATGGATTTCAAAATAAAACATTTCAATGCTACAAATTCAGTGGTATCTCAACATCAACATCAGGGTGTTTTGGCCTGTCTTTGCTTCCATAGATTTCTGACTTTAGGAGACAGTTGTTAAAAGTCACACATAGAAACTGGGCTTTCTGCAACCACCATGAGATTTAAAAGGCATTTTATTCTAAAAATGATAAACTGTCCAATCAATGATTTTATATTCGTGCAACATGAGCTCCTACATGTGTGTAAATTTGTCTTGACTTTCATCTTCTGATCTAACTCCCTCCCTCCTTTCTTTTTTTTCCCCCTTTTCTCCAATTCTGCATTTTCCTTTCTACCTCCCATCACTTTCTACAACTGGAACCTTCTGATTGTTTCTGTCTCTCTTGTTGAGCAGTGACATCTTGTCTTACTTGTGCTTTATCTACGCTCTGTTTATCTACAAGTGTGCCCTGCTTATGTGCTGTACAGTAATTTGTTTAGTTTGAACACTTGCTTGTAACATGCAACTTTTGGCCAACAATTACATTGCCATGAAAAGATGTGGCATTTATTGATTAGGAGTAAATTACAATCAGGATCTGTAGATTAGTTTCATGACTAAGCCGAAAAAAAGCATTGACAGTTAGTCTTACAGTGTCCCACTGTAATGATATAGCTTGTTATATTAAACCGAATGTATTATATTTAATCAGATTAGAGAAAGTTTTCTTTTGGCTAGCGTTGATATCTGCCTTCAAAAGGTTTCTAATTTGACTCAATTTCTATCTCCACTGCCCCTCTTTTCTGACTGATTTCCCATTTTTCAATTTTAATCAGGTTTTTTTTTTAATGTTTTAAAATGTAGGTCAGTCCTACGAAATCCGTATGCTTAACAGAAAACTAGTGGAGTATACAGATATAAGCAGCAAATATGTAAAGGTAGGTGTAAGGTATTATGTCTGTTTTTTGGTTTTTTTTTTTTTAACTTTCACGTGATCTCTTCCTCTTTCTTCTTTTATCTGTTTTTATGTATCCATTTCCTGGTTTGTCACAGGTCCCTCAACCCTCCCTTCCACTTCAGGGGTGGGGTGTCGACCTTGGAGAGCTTGGTACTATCACCCAAATCTTACCTTTCCTCTGTCCTAGATTTCACACACACACACACACACACACACACACACAGAGGCACAACTGTAACTTCACTATTACACACACACCTTCTCTATGGTTCATCTTAAAGGGCCATACCAGTGGTTTTGAATGTTTAAGTCTAATATCCGCCAGTCATCTCCCAAAACATGCAATAAAAATGGTTGATAGAAACAGAAAAAAAATGTAGATGTAGCGAACACTTAACTCACATGACTGATCAGCTGTTTCTCCTGTCAGTGTCCTCTCAGCCAATACTTGATGACATGAAAGAACAAATACAACCGATTGAAACTAATTTCTGAGGACCTCTCTCCAGGTGGCCAAGACAACTGGTTTTGTTTCCTTTTCAAAACGTCTACTTCTTCTACTCTGGTTATTACAGCCATGCATAACGTAGCCTATATCACCAACTTCTGATGAAACTACACTTTGCGTAGCCTAGTTTATTCACTCAAAACCTGTCGTCTAATTCACATTTTCTTTGTTTTTTTTTTCTTTTTTGTGTCATTTCAAACTAAAATCGGTGCAAACATGTGTTTCATTATGATGCATTAGCAAGTCTCTGCGAGTAGATTTTGATAGCGTACTGAAATGAAGTGAAACCAGTCGGCCTCTGGAAGGTAAAAAGGGAAAACTAAAAGGAAAAACTTATTTAAAAATTACATTAACACTTG
This sequence comes from Euthynnus affinis, assembly GCA_029490765.1. Taxonomy (NCBI): domain Eukaryota; kingdom Metazoa; phylum Chordata; class Actinopteri; order Scombriformes; family Scombridae; genus Euthynnus; species Euthynnus affinis. The sequence goes on from CM055850.1 coordinate 28,212,358, forward strand.
CATTAATTGGGAAATGGCTGTCGGTAATGTAAATTGTAGGCACATATGATTTTGCAAAACCACTGGAGTGGTCCTTTAAGATGCCATTCTGCTTTTGTCTGCAATACTGGGACTTCTAGGACATCTGTATACTTGATTTATTTCTGGAAATGTTGTGTTTCTTTAACAGACACATTGCTCTTATGTCGTTGCTCTTGCGCACCACTCATCGCTGTCATACACTTTCATTTTCATCATGCAGGTTGTTGTGACATGCACAGCAAATGCATCTTTTAAAGTGTTACCTAAAAATTTCAGACGGGAGTCGAAAGTGACTCCGTTTATTGCACACTCACTTAAGAGCAAGGAGAGGTCATTTTTTATCTCATCTCTGTACGAGTGCATCCACTTGACGTGTCTCTGTCGTCAGGCGTCTGTCGCCTGAGACTGTAATGTTAGCGGTAGCATCCTAGAAACACAAGAATGGGACAGGTGGCATCTATGCAAACACATGACGTGCTGGTTCAGGGCTTTTTTGAGTTCTGGTGTTCAGTCATGCATGATCGTCCCACCATAAACATCCCAATGGTACATGTTTTTACAGGTTGTATTCCATGTGCCCTGGCAGGATTTAAAAAAAAGGGTCACTCCCGGGATTTAATATTGCACTTTCATGAAGTTAGAGGACTCACAAGAAGGAAAAAAAATGGCTTTCTGGGTAACACTTTGCTTTAAGCCCCCTTTTATAAGTAATATGTGAAAATGTAATAAATGGTTTATAACACACTATAATGTGGTTGTAAGCAGATGGGACATTTTTAAGTGTTTATTAATGTACAGTATTTGTCAACAAGACTTTTTTTTATATATTATTACAACTGAGTTTCACTTTATTTTTTATTAATTACCTGTTTATTCCACTTAATGTTACCCACAGGAGGAGTTATAGTACATTAATAAACACTAATATCTCCTAATAACTACATTATAGTGTGTTTTAAACCATCTATTGAATGTTTAGAAGAAGGGGACTTACAGTAAAAAGCCCAATCCAAGATAACCCTGACAACATCACTATGACAGTAATTATTTTTTCTCTCAGAGTAGAGCTCCTCTTCACAAGTAAAATGAACTTCATGTGTAAAATCATTGGAGTGGCCCTTTTAATGAAATCCTAATCTATAAGCAGGGTCAATATATTTTATGTATTTGTCTGATTATGGTGTCTAGATAAATTATTAGCCAACATAGAGTGTATCAATAAGCTACTTGCCCTACAGTAGATGTAAACAGGCTGTCTGTGTTCAGGGTTCCCACATGCCTTGAACATTATCTAAAGGTGCCCTGTGGAGTTTCTGACTTCTTATAGTGTCACGGATTTGCAAATTTTGCTGTTTTTTTAATGGGCTGGTCCCATCTTGCAGCACTGTGCCAGCAAAGGCAGCAAAGAAGATGAGTGGAAGATAGTGAGCATAGAAGTAAACAATGCAGGATTTTAAGAAAACTCCACAGGGCACCTTTAAGTCTTCTGATCTTTGGGAAATTAATAGAGTTAGTATTTTTGGTGTCAAAATTGTTCTTCAACCCAACAAGATCATCAAGCCTCGGTTATATCTCATTCTGACTGCGTCACACCCTCCAAATTTTGAATATCACCAAACAAGACTTTGAGTCTTGTGCTTAAAGGTCCCATAAAATTGTAACATTATTACTTGCTTACTGGGATGTATTTCCTGTAACAGGTCAGCCAAAGAGGTTTATATGGAGAGAAAGACTGGTAGAATAGGTGGAAAGCCAGGGTTATGGAAAAAATTGGCGTTTTCAGTCACATCCACTGTCATCATCCAACATCACCACTAAACTCTGTTTTCCAGGAACTAGTCATTTTACAGGAACCTCAAATGTTCATTTCATGGGATCTTTAACTTTGTTGTCCAAGTGAGTGTGGGAACCCTGATTTGTAGGCGAGGAGTCACTGTCAGAACTGCATCTCACAGGTATCACATGTGGCTCATTCACAATGAGTCATTTTCCCCTCATGAAGTATGACTTGTGTATGTCTGACAGTAACGGAGATGAGACTCAATCTATCTCCTTACCCTTTGCCTCATGAAACTGCCTCAGTGTGTTTCAATGAATAAATGAGGGGAGCCTATTCGCACTTTGCCCAACAGTCTGGCTGTTTGGCCACGTGCGAGCTGCCCTGCTCAATTTGTAGCTTTGCTCCGGCCTAACGCCTGTTCCTGCTTGTCCACAGAGCATTGTACGCGTGGTGTTTCATGACCGTCGGCTGCAGTACATGGAGCACCAGCAGCTGGAAGGATGGAGGTGGAACAGACCGGGAGACCGAATCCTGGATATAGGTGAGCCGATTCTACCAACACATGACCTACGATACATCAATGATAACTTCTTCAGGTATTTTATTCCCCAATGTGACTTTAATGCATGTATTTGTTCATCATGGATGTCCCCAGTGAGAATAAAGCCCAATAAACTGTACAGGATGACTGGTGTATGATGTATTGGTGACCAATGGGAACCACCATTTGTTGGCTTTCATATATATGTTTTGTTATCATTTGATACTTCTTAAAAGTGGCTATAATAGATATGTTTGACAACAACAACATGTAATGTGAGGTGTGGCTCGTAGTGATGAACACCAAGGGAGCCCCCAAGTGGCCAAAAAAAAATCAGTTAATGCATGTTTGACCTTCAATGTTCATTACTAAGTAAGTGACAAACAAAGTTAAGGAGATGCACATGAACTTTGGCAGAAAATGGTGTGTTGAAGTGGGACCCATAGAAAGAAGTTGAGAAAATATGACTGACTGGCTCATAACTTGCAGATATCCCGCTGTCAGTTGGGATACTGGAGCCTCGTTCACACCCTTTGCACCTCAACACCATTGAGTTCGTCTGGGATCCCATCAAGAACGCTTCCGTTTTCATCCAGGTACAGATAGATTCTAGTCAAACTTCATGTCTATTTAAGTATGGACTATTTAAGAGATGTTAATATATATATAACTGACTGACATTTTCTCTTCTCAGGTGAACTGCATCAGTACTGAGTTCACCCCCAGGAAGCACGGTGGGGAGAAAGGGGTGCCCTTTCGGATCCAGGTGGATTCTTTCACCACCAATGAACAGGGGGAATACATGGAGCATATCCATTCCTCCAGCTGCCAGGTCAAAGTCTTCAAGGTATGAGGCTTTCTGCTTATCTGGTCAATGTTGTTGCGATGTTGTGCATGTGTTTCACAAAGTTATTCCGTACTTTAATAATCGTTCGATCAGAAACACAACTTCATCTGTCTATTAAATGTTCATATATTTCACCTCTGATTGTCTAATTTTTCTCAAAGCCAAAAGGAGCCGATCGCAAACTGAAGACAGACAGAGAAAAGATCGATAAGAAGTCCCTTCAAGACAAAGAAAAGTATCAACAGTCCCATGACACCACCCTGCTAAAAGAGGTGAGGCGCGCACTGTTTTCTTTCTCCGGCCACTTTACATAACAGAGCAGATCTGAGGAACCTTTGTTTGCTTTCATTATGTCAGTAGTGCTGTAACTTTATTGATCCCACAGTGGTAAATTCTTGTGTTGTCCTGATATTTACCTAATCTCATCAGCACTGAAGACATGCAATCATTCTGCTTTATGTTATATCTGGTTTTGCTTGACAGTCAGATTGTTTTGCCTCATCCTGTTTTGCTTCCCTGCACACACAGGGACAATTTTTGAACCGGTACTATGTCACTGTGTGTTAATATTCATTTTGAGTCATTCTTTATAAACGTTTGCTCGCCTTGGCACCAAGATCTGTCAATGATTGGGACACTCGGTGCGTCACTGTAGTGTCTCTGAACATCAGCTGACTCAGCAGTTTCTGCTTTAACTTTTATCCGGTTTGTAAATCAACTCGATGAAAAACAAACCTGATCAAAGATGAGGCAAGAGACCACATAGTGTGCTGTAGGTTTGTAAGGAAGTGACCGCTGAAAATATGGAAATAAAGAGAGGGAGACCATAAACATTACCAAACATTTATTGCGCAGTACTTTTAGACTGAACTGTCAAAAATTTTAAGGCTGCATTCATTGATTTACGTTGTGGCCACTTGGGGGCAGCATAGCACTCACATATTTTCCCTTTTTTAAAGTTGTCAATGCAAAACATGCCAATTCAAAGACATGGAACAGCATTGGAGATGAGTGTTTCTGTTTCCTCTTCCATCAAACCCTGAGGAAAAAATCTTAAGTTGTTCACCAGCTAATTACAAACTTTGTCTGCTGTTTGTTGCTGGACAGGAAGTGTTAACAGTTGGGTGGGTTTTTAGAGCTTCTGCCTGCCTGAAGTTGGAAATGAGGTTGATGAGGGCAGAGACTGCAGGCTTGGCAACCAAAACAATTAGCTAAAAGAGACTAAGAGCCTCCATAGAGCTGAAGGGGTGATAATCCTTTATGTTCCATTATAATAAGCAACAACTTTTACATTTGATCCATTGTTAGTGTAGATATATTGAGTGGTGCAGCTCAAATAATATAGTTTTAACATTTCACTATGACATTTTCACTCCTGTAGTCTTTATGCTAAAACATATTTACTTTACCAGGTTGAATAATGTGAAAAAACTTGTCTTTTTTTCTTTTGTTCTTGCTCAGTGTTCACCTTGGCCTGATGCCCTGAATCTCACAAGCCACAGCACCAGCAGCACTCCATCTCCAGTTTACCACAGCTCACCGACTTCCTGCAGTTTTGCAGATGGGTGAGTCATCATTCGTACTAGCCACCATTTTGTTTGGGCCAAACTAATTTGTCTTGTTTAGTAGAGCTTTGCAGATAAAGCTGTAGACTAGTGTCACCAATGACAGTTGCATTGGTTTTTTGATGTGATACAGACTAAAATATAAAAATGTATTATTTGGTTTTACTGGATTTAAATAGCTTTGTTGACAATTTCAGTTGACAGTTTCTTGCTTATCAGGATTACTGAATTACTGAATCCTGATAAGAAAACTAGACTCTTTGGTCATTAAAAGAGCAGACAAATGTGTTTCAGAGTAGTGCAAACAAACACAATACTCACCCAATGACCCCAATCTGTTCTTTCTTCCTCATGTGCATGTTTGTGTAGCAACTGTTCTCCAAACCAGCAAGGGGAGCTGCTCATGCCCGGCTGCTCTGATGTAAGTAACGGGGAACAGTGCAGTGTGAAAGTGTTAATGTTGCTCTCTTATTCCCTTTAGGCCATTATTTGGAGACAGTGGATGCTGTGCTGCTATATTCATTTCAAGGGCTCTTCTTCTTTTTGACATGTAGCACCTTCTGCCATCGTCCTCGCCGCAGGACACTCAGCAGTGGCTGCACCGTCACAGGTTCTCGCCTTTCTCAAGGCTCTTCACCAGCTTCTCAGGTAACATGGGGGGTGAAAAAAAATCACATTTTGATCAATGGAACAAAGATAGGAGTATATTTGACATAAAGCTGAGTTACTCAATCGTACGAAAACATTTTGAGGACTTCTCTGAATTACACTTTATGTAAAATCTTTAGCTCTTTGGAAGATGAGACTAAGAAAGAAGTGATTTCTGTGGGTGTGTTTGTACATCTCAGCATCAGATGAGATTACAGGGACACATAGGGCAGGGCCAGGAAGCAGAACCAGATTTTCTAATGTTGTTGCAGGTGCTGATCTATTGAGGATGAGCAGGGATGACCTGATCCAGATCTGCGGCCCAGCTGATGGTATTCGCCTCTTTAACACAATGAAAGGAAGGTGAGACATCAGGATCAGCTTTATTGACTGAATGTGTTTATGCATACAAGGAATTTCACTCTGGTTTCTAGTGGCTGTTAATACACTCACACACAACAGTACAAACAACCAGAGCAAGGACAACAGATCAGTTATGGAGATTATTCCCTGTCTTTATTCAGGAGCGTAGTATATAAATTTGAGAGCAAACTTTATTGATTTTACGTTCAAATTTTGTAATTTGTCCCTCAAAACCTTCCCCTCGCACTCAAACAGCCTCTGCTTGCGCTCAGATTTGCTCCGCTTGTGCTCAAACTGTGTGCTCGCACTCGGATACAATGTTGCTCGCTCATATTTCCTGCGCTCAAACTTCAATTCTTCTCCTCGCACTCAAGTTTCTTCTCCGCACTCGCTAAGTTTCTGCTCACGGATTTCTCCACTGCGCTCGGATTTTTTTGTGTAGCAACAAGCAAAGCAACCACCCTGTCAGAATCTTCTATTGATTGGATGATTCTGACAGGGTGGTGGAGCAAATCTGAGGGCAAGCAGAGGCTGTTTGTGTGAGGGGAGGGTTTTGAGGGACAAATTACAAAATTTGAACGTAAAATCAATAAAGTTTGCTCTCAAATTTATATACTACGCTCCTGAATAAGGATAGGGAATAATCTCCATAATCAGTGAACATAAACTGTTACGTGAAGAATAGATACATAAATATAGAAACAATAATTTACAACATCTTACAATGTCTATATTCAGGTAAAACCTTTAAATTGTAAATAGTGCAAAGGTGTGTGAGAGTGCAGGATAAATACTGAATGGATAATGTAATAAATTACTATATACATATACATACAATAGGCAGTTATGTACAGTATATACAACAATACTGGGTGATATGTAACCATATTATTGCAAATGTTGTATTTTGAACTATTATAAATATCATTTGTAGGTACATAGGATGATTTTGTGTTACAGGTTTATTATACGGCAACTGATTTAACTGTTCATCAAGGTGATGGCGTGCACAAAGAAACTGTTCCTGTGTCTGGTTTAATACATTAACATTTAATTAAAATACACTCCTAAGTGATCAGACAAACTATTTGTGTTTCATGCGGCGGCTACATTTGGTTTGTTCATGGAAAAATGGATGCGGGGACGGGACAATGTTCTGTTGCTGAAACTTCATGAGACACAACAGGGTTATAAGAAATTGGGAGGTGTGAAATTGATCATTTATGTCATCAATGCCAGTGTGACTTAGATCTGCTTCTGTTAAGATGACGTATCCTGACGAGCCGAAATTGGAAGTAGCTGCTGAGATCAGTCTTTGCACACAACTGCCTTGCTTTCCCTCTCGTGTGGCTAGAAAACAATAGATTGTAAACTGGGAAGCTGATGCAATATTGTCCAATCAAAAATAAATACAACACCTGAATTTAAGCCCTGAAATTCAGCATCAAGGTTGACTCAAGGACAGAACCACCTTGAGTCATGTCACTACAAACAAGTTGGATCTTGTATTACAATCTCCTCTCGTACTTTCCAGGTATATACAGCCTCGTCTTACCATCTATGTGTGTCAGCAGCAGGTCAGAAATCAACCTGCCATCAAGCCAGGAGGTGTCGACAGTAAGTGCACATACTGTATAATACGATTCTTATGATTGTCTTATTATTGTATGCCACATAAACTGTATGAACATTGCACATCCTTTATATGTGTACAGTCCAGAATGGAGATCTGTGCCATCTGATTGATAATTCTGACCATATTGATGAGAGCATCTCTTATGTCAGATTCATTTAAACACACCTTACAGTTCCTACATTCTTTAACATCATTTGAAGGGTGTTATCATTCATTTTGTGATATCAAAATATCAAAAGCGGTGTTTTACAGAGCTAAATCCTCTGTGGAGGTAGTGAAATATCAGCAAATGTTTACAAATGAGCCACCACACAGCAAAAACAGCACAAATTGAACATTAATTATGTAATCTAATGAAGTCATGGAGCTGTACACGAAGCTCATTCACACGTACCCTCTTGTCTCCTTTGACGTCCCTGCAGTCTACCACGCTCTGTACCTGGACGAGCTGACGCTGCTGGACCTGTCCGAAAAGATTGCAGCGCTGTACAGCATCACTCCTCAACAAATCACACACATCTACAGACAGAAACCCAGCGGGATCCATGTCTTAGTCTCTGATGAGGTAATCTGTCAACCACAAACACTTCAGATCTTCATTTAGAGCCTTTTGCAGATTGAACTGGATTCATACCTGACATAAGGAGACATGTCCCGTTACTAATGGTGTAGACTTTGATTTATAGTTCAGGATTTCACCTGTTAATAGCACCACTGCAACATTAGACAGGTTGGTAAACTCCAATAATTTCCAAGACGTGTCCTGGAAAGAACTAATTTGGTGTTAATTACGGGGAAACTAGAGACAATGTTCAGCTGGTACACTTAATTCCCAATATGTGCCTGCATAAGTTCTCTTTTAGGCAGACAATGAACATCAATTAATCTTAACAAACTTTTAATGTGTCTGCAAGAAAGTATGCAGAAAGTATTCCTGTTTTCCCTTTAAGTAACAAATTACAAAGATCTGTTCCTGGAAACTCCTTAGAAATGAAAAGAAATGGAAAATATCCTGAAATTACGGACCTGTAAACTAAAGCTGTATTGTACATGATCAGGCCTTATTGTCCATTAATTATATTCTCTATAGTAACTGTGATTACATTCCTTTGATGAACTGGAGTTATAACCAGGTATCTGTGTCATTATTGAATATGAGTAACAGCGGATTACTTCACTTGTCTTGACTGTCATCAGTTTCCACCAGCATCAGAAACATAAGCAGCCAGTTTTTTGTCAGTATCCACACATTACAAAAATCTCCCTGGCAACCTTTTCCTGCTGCTACTTCAGTAAACTTCTCCGACACAAACAGATTAAAATAGAAAATCCTTTCATACTATGAGGCCAAGTTGGTGTGATGAAGACGGAGACATTTCAGGGTCGTGACAGACACGTTTAACCCTGCAGAGATAAAGCAACCAGGTTTATTTCTTCCCCCACAAGTGAAAGGTTTTTCTCTTGAGCTGACTATTTACCATCATTATTTCTAGGTGGGGTTTAAGACGATGCTGCATGAGTGTATGAATCAGAAGCCACATAAACTTGAATGTAAATATATATAGTATTCGTAGGCAGTGAACAGAGATTCCTCCATCATAGCTGCTCAAATCAGCTTTACAGATGAGACATAAAGGGTTTATTTTTGCTGCAGGTGGAAATTTTTAGAGTTTTGATATGAAGCATATTGTAAATGTCGATCTGTTCATTTCAGATGGTGCAGAACTTCAGGGAGGAGACGAGCTTTGTCATCAGCACTATAAGTGGTCAGTATTTTTTTTTTTTTTTTTTTACAGATAACTGTTAATTTAACAACATCGTCTTATTCATACAACCTGTGTAGCTTGATTGCTCTTTAATGATCTTTTATATGTTTTCTGCGACTCAGGTGAAAACACAGACGGCTACCACATCGTGTTGAAATGATTAACAGCGGGAGCTTCACAGTTTAAGCTCAGAATCAGTGGAATTGTACAGATTGTGTATATAAGTCTCTCTAGATGGGGATATGTGACATTTACTAAGATTTACAGTACAATAAATTGCTCTTAAGTTCAGTTAAGTTCAGTTTACTGTTGATCTTGTTGTTTTGTTTGGTTTTCTTTAATTTCCTTGTTTTGTGTGCATTTTTTGTGAAGGTACTGATTCATGTTTGCAAAGCCTTGTAATTAGTGGTAAACTGTGCTTGCTGTATTACTTGTGTATGTACATTTCTTGCTTACAGACCATTAAATGCAAGTTAATGACTTTTGTGAGTAAATATCACATATGATGATGCAGACGAATAGAAAAGACAAATGAACAAAACTGTATTATCTTGTTTTAATGCAATGCAACGTTGCTGCTCTATGTTCATGCTTGTCCAGAATATGAAATGATGTGATGTAGTCTACTGACCGTTTCTGTTGCATACAGTATGTTTGTTATAAAGCCTCTTTCCTTGATGAAATGTAAAGTGATATTCGGAAGAAGTGAGATGTTCATGCACATAAGCCTGTTGTATGTTTAAACAGAGACTCTATGCTGCAGTTTGGAGGATGATTTTCACTGCCATGGCTCTATGAGTGTATTTCATTTAAAATAAAGTATTTGCACTGTTTCCTATAGGTCCTCACAGCTGACTTTATGTAAGTATGTGAAAATGCATGTTAAGACTGCAACACACAGCATAATAATGACAAATTTACAGTGTAGTTATTTATACTAACAAGTGTACCAGAACAGTATGTATCGATACATACATGTAGGAACAAGCAAACATGATATGAGTATAGTAATAGTATAAATTCTCTTATAATTTAAATTTTTTAATAATTTAATAATTTAATAATTTAATTTTAATTCTTTTTAAGTTCCTGGATTGTTACCCCCTTATTCTCCAACCTAACATCTTGTTCCCTTACACACATGTACTTAATTATGTTTTACATTGCAGGATAAATATTCTAATATTACAGGGTAGTATGACAATTAATGAAGCTGGAAGTTTGGGGGGTAAATGGTGTAACGAGTTCTGGAGCACTTTATTTATAAATTTATGTATGGAATGTAAAAAAGCTGTTTTCTATGAGAAGGTTTCTATAGTAAATAGAGCTGAACTGAAAACAGACTATATAAATGACTATATTTCACAGTATAACTGTCAGGACTATTACAGAGCAATAAAGCTGACAGTCCATGTCATATCAGAATAGATAACAGGTATAAAATACTAATAGTATAAATTCTCTTATAATTTTACCCCCGAATTTCATGTAATAATTAACCAAAATTAAAGCATTTTGCATTCTTCTACCTGCATGTCCAACTGGCAACCTTTATGTACATATACTTTTATTCTTTTAAGTTGCTACAACATTACAGCAATGCTTCCCTTATTAAATATCAGGGCTGATCTACTTCCCCTTCTCTTGTAGATCAAAAGCAAAATGAATTGTTCCACATTGTCATCTCTGGAGCATCGCTTCGCTTGATAATCTTTTCCGTTTTAGAGGCTGAACCTGTTTTGGTGATGAGGTATTTTTCCACAGCTGTGGACGTGGCCAGAGCAGGTGTCCTGGTCGGTGAATCCACCCATCATTGTGAATGTGGTCCTTAGACCCTCAAAATAGTAAAATAGTATAAAAACATGCAACCCCATATAAACTTTAATACAATTACATAAGGTGAACAGAAATTGAAGCCCAACCCAGCCACTGCATGTTCACAGCAGATTACCAACACAGGATGTGCAGCTAAAGTTTGGCTTTTTTATTGTCTGCTATAGCTTACATATCTGCTCTGTAGATGACATCCTGTGCTGTCCATATCCAGAGGAGAGAAATGTATATTCTACATATTTTGGTTTCATGACACACGCCTATATTTGTATTAGCCAATTTACAGGTTAGATAGCTCACTGTCTAGTCAGCTGCAGGTCTAAACAAGCTTAAAGAATGTATCTGCAAGTCCATTCAGGTGTGGTCCTTACTCATCAACACTGTGTCTAATAAAACATACGATAGTATAACTTATCCATCATGTACTGTAACTATCATAGTAACACAAAGAGGGAATTTTGTAGATATTACAGAGACAAACTTTGGAAGACACTCTCTTGATTTGTCTAACTCAGAGTGCTGAAGCCTTACATCGGGTATGGCTCAATTTTGGAATTTACCTTTGCATCAAACAATAATGACTGATTTTTATCTCCCATCAGTTTCATTTCAATTTCACTATGTAGGTCCCCCCCCGAACAGACAGACACACACACACACACACACACACAGAGTCTTGCTTGAGTTTCATTTCTCCTGAAGAATCCGCCCACCTGACGATATAAAGCAATCTTCCGCATCATCCGGCACTTCTCATCTCTCCTCTCTGCAGACAAGCACGTAAAAATATCTCTTATTGACTTTTGTCGAGGATTCTGTCACAACAGGCCTGTTTAAAGACCCGATCTTAAAACACCGAGGACAGCAGACTGCGCAGAGGATCTACATTTTGTCCGGGATGGGTGAGTGTAGTGCAGAATAATGTCTGTAGTTTTTTTAATGTGAGCAGTGTGAAACGAGAGAGCCTCAATCTGAACAATATATCCTCTGTTTTATGTTGGGGTCCAGCTGGGTTGATGACTGGGTTTTTTGTGTGTGAGTCTGATTTAAAATCGTTTGAGGTTTAAACGTATTTTTTGCCACTTTGGCTTTGAACCGTTTCATTGTTAATATAGTCATAGTCCTAATAATCACTTTGACTTAACTCGAATGACAACGCTGTATTCAGAGAGTTGTCTTTGCTGTAGCCTAACTAGTACCTTTACATGATCTATTACGCAGATATTTAGGTGTTACGTTACAGCTTCTTCCTGTTCCCTTTTTTTAAAAAATCTCAACCGTCACCATGGTAACACAGTAGCCTGCGAGCAGCGATTTCCTCATAGAGATGAGAGTTCATTGCACTGCACCTAATGCATCCGACATTAGACAGATGAAGAGCTGCAATGACCGATTGATAGTCAATAGAGAGCAAATGAATATGCAACTATTTTGATAACCACATAATTGTTTAATTCATTGTTTAATCCTTTAGAGCCTTAAAACCTTTCCCAGGTTCTTAAGTAGTAGAATTTACTTTTCTCTCAACTAACAATCATGAGTAAGTTGTAAATTGCATGAGGGCTGATACTTTCTGATACTGATACTATCAGTTACTGACATGCTTCTCCTTTTCATTCATTCATTACATCCAACAAATGCAGCAGCAACTACAAAGAACAACGGGACAAATATTTGTAGTTTTTTGTCTCAATGAGTGAATGAATGCTTTGTTTCAAGCTCAGCAGTTGAGGAGAGAGAGAGAGAGAGAGAGAGAGAGAGAGGGGGGGGGGGGGGGGGGGGGGGGGGGGGGGAGAGAGAGAGGCTGAACCTGTTTTGGTGATGAGGTGTTTTTCCACAGCCTTGATGGGATCAAGGGAGGTGTATTCATTTGGTTGCAATACTCAACCTCAACACTAGATGCCACTAAATTCTACACATTGGTCCTTTTAAAGGAAAGAATAAAAAGTGTCTTACTATGGTGTTGGCCACCATGAACCACCAGAAGCTTCAGTGTTCCTTGCTGAATACATTCTCCCAGTTTTGGGAGCTTTTGGGAGGGATGAACACCATTCTTCAGAAAAATGTTCCCTCATTTTCTTTTGATCTTTTGACGATGAAGGCAGTGAACACTGTCTGACCCATTGGTGTTCAGGTCCATGGAGATCTGGTGACTGTGAAGGTCATAAGGGCATGTAAGGCCATGTGATTAACACCATTTATCCTCAGCAAACCTTTCACAAAATTTTAAATATGATGATTAGGTTTGACTTCATGTGCATCTGTCCAGTTAGGTTTAACTTTGGGCACTGTGTGTTAAAAGGGCTATATCTCCCGTACAGTTCTTTCTATATTAGTGTAGACCTACTCAAATTTAAGCTGAGATTTGTCACTTTAATGTAGTCCTTAGTACTTTATTTCAAATTGAGCGTTCTGAAGCATAGAGCTTGAAGAACAAAAGATGTGTAACTGTCTTGATACTAGGTAAGGACCACACTTAAGTACTTATTTCTTCTTTCTTTCTTACTTTCAGCCTTAAAAGTTCTACATTTGTGAACGGTCAGACAGTTTTCATGGATCATCAGGAAAATTTAAGGTAAAACTGAAATCCATTTCATTTCAAGTTACAGTGAGTAGAATGTCTAGTTCTCTATTGTGAATTGTTCTTATCTTGTGTTTGTATCATTAGTGATCTACGGTTGTGAAGAAGGAACCAATGCTGTTATGGCAGATCAAGGGGAAAAGAAGGTAAATAACAGTCGAGATAATACACATTTTAAGAGAAGCTGCTTCTATACATTATGCAATCAATTAAATTGGCAGCTACAATAAAGCAGGTTATAACATTAGATCAAAACACATTTATTATCAAAGTAGCACAACTTTGTAAAGGTGGTTTACTTCCTACATACCAAAACCACTTCCAGTAGTTTTGTATTAGTATCCTTAATACTTTAACATTAAATGTGGTCGACAAATAATTAAGCGTACAGTAATATAAGTTGAAAATGTGGAACAATAACACAACATTTTTTATTTTAGAGTCAGGAGGAGGACCTGTCACCTGACATCCAGGATTGGAGTAAACATCAAGTGAGAGAATGGGCTCTGAAGTTGAATGGTGTGGATGATGGAGTTGCAGAAATACTGTTTCAGCAGGACATTAATGGGCCTAGTCTTTTGCTTTTAGAAGCAAAAGACTTAACTACAATGGGTGTGACTTTTGGACCTGCAAAACTTATCATTCATGCCAGAGATGAGTTAGTGAAGTTAAAGAAAGAGGAACCAACAAGTTTTATAAACCAACCTGGAAGACCATGCAAGCCCTATCCATTTTATAGGTACCATGATACGTATAGATACATGGAGAGCAGTATTCTTGATATTACAGAATCAGGTGCCTCAGACTTCGTTGAACCCTGCCATGAGTATAAAGGTTTCACCAATACAACAGATGAAACTAAAATGAACAAGTTCACTGATGAGGTCATTCGCTTTGCAGCTGCCTGTATGAATAGCCGCACCAATGGCACCATACATTTTGGTGTAGGGGACAAGCCAAACTTCACCCATGGTCAAGTGTTGGGAGTGGCTGTTGAGGACAAAGAGGCTTATGCAAATGAACTAAAATCTGCCATTGATGGCTATTTTGAGTATAAACACAAACAGGCTGCTCAAATGTGCATCAAACCTCCTCGATTTGTTGGTGTTCTCAATAAGAATATGACATCTTCTGAAAAATGTGTGATAGAAGTAGACATAGTTCCTGATTCTGTGATCTGTGAAGAAAACATCTATCACACTTTCAACATGGACACAAAAAAAGCCAAGAAAAAAGTAAGAGGAAAAGAAGCAGACAAGACTGAGACAAAACCCTCAAAACAATTCTTTGTCCGAGATGGCGGTAGCAGCAGGAATCTCCTCGCAATAACCACATCTGCCAAACCCATGGAAGAGTACAACAAGTTTGTTGACAGTGTGGCACAACGATCACAACTCCGAAAACAAGCTGAAGAGAAGCACCTCAGTGTGATAAAAAGCAGCAATCAAGGCTCTAGATTAAGTCAGATGATAACTGGTGGATCCCTCTCTTTAGACAAGTCACACTTTGAGTGTTATGTAATAGTAACTAACAAGTCACATTCAATCCAGTTGCAGTCACTGGGATTTCTTGTAGAGCTCAACCCAACAGCTGTTTTGGACTTTGATCCAGAATCGGCTGCATGTGGATTGCAGAGGCACTTTGAACAGCAGAGTACAGTAAGTGTCCATTTACCAGCACAGTATAAAATCACAGAGGGCGTTGAGGACATTGCAAACAAGTTGAAATTGACTCGAAACACCAGCTGGGTATTCTGCAATGGCGGTATCAAGGACGAGGCACCATCAGATATAGATGAGTGGTTGATGGACAAGGGAGCCTCCATTCGAGATGTGATTTCATTCTTGTGCCGGAAGGATGTGCTTCCAAACAAGAGATTCCTTGTCATTTTCTTACTTTTGTCAACAGTTAGTGAGCAGATGGACCCTCTTGTTGAGACTTTCAGTACATTCTCGCAGGAGCTCAGAGGCACAGAACAAATCCTTTGTATCTGTGACAATGAAAAAGCATTTACATCCTGGAAGGACCTAATTAAGGCTCGCTGTGGAACTGACATCTCTGGTAGATGCATATATGAGCTCAACTTTGCTGAAGTCAATGGCACTGTCCTTAGTCTGTTGTCAGAAAACCGTAGATCCAGCCGATTCCTACCATGTGGTGGGGGAAGCCAAGTGCTTCTTGAGAAGAAAGTGGAGCGTAGCCTGAGTACCTTGGAGATCTTGTGTGTGAATCAATGTGAAGGAGGAAATGAGGACAAAATTGCTATTGAGGAGAACTTCTACAAAGGAGGAAAAGTGTCCTGGTGGAATTTCTATTTCTCAGAGCAGCCTGGATCCACACCGTTCATTAAACGAGACAAGTTTGACTTCATAATGAACACAGTGATACCAGATTTGTGTTCCCTGAGAAAAGCGTGTGTGTTGTTCAACCTCATGCATATACCTGGATGTGGTGGGACAACTTTGGCCATGCATATGTTATGGGCCCTCCGGGACAGATACCGTTGTGCTGTCCTTAGAGACAGCAACGCAGACTTTGCTGAAGTAGCCGACCAAGTGGTTAAACTTTTAATGTATGACCATGAGGAGAAATTACCACGGGTCCCTGTTTTGCTGATGATAGATGACTTTGATGATATGGAAAAAGTGAGTGACTTGCAGCAACTCATTGAAAAAGAATGTGTGAAGAAAGACATTCAATCTAAGTCTGCTCAGGTAATTCTCCTCAACTGCATGAGGTCAGAGTACCCTGAACTGACTGAATCAACTGGAGACGCTGTGTTCATTGGGAACAAGCTCTCTGAAGTGGAGCAGAAACAGTTTGAGCAAAAACTTGTAGAAATAGAGAAAACACACAAGAATGCTGAAACGTTCTATGGTTTCATGATCATGAAGAAGAACTTTAAACAAGAGTATATTCAGGGTGTGGTCCGCAATACCCTGAAGAGCTTCAACAAGAATCAGAAACAGGAACAACTCCTGGCTGTTTTAGTTCTGTTGAATGTATACTGCAAGAGTGCATCTCTCTCTGTCTCTCTATGTGAGGAATTCCTTGGTCTACAACCCAAACCATTTTGTGGAACCGTCAAAGTTGAAGAAGGATTTGGGAAATTCTCCACTTTAATTGCCAGCAGCTCAGTTGAGAGTAAGGTTGTACACAAGGCTGTGACAATGATTCATTCAAGTATTGCAAGGCAGTGTTTGCAGGAACTTACAACAACACACACCATGAGCAAAGCTGAGATTACAGACCTTCTGTTGACCACAGACAAGCTTTATGAAAGCACACAAGGCAAAGCTAAACTCCTGCGAGATGTTCACCACATTTTGGTGAAAAGACATTATTCTGCGGAGGAGGAATCTCAGTTCTCTCCACTAATACAAGACATTGCAAGTGAAACACCAGGACAAGAAGAGATGATACTATTGAGTGCATCAAAAAGATTTGACAAAGATGCTGTCATCTCTCAGTTACTTGCCAGGTACTATTACCTAAAAAAGAGGGATTTTTCAGAGGCAAAAGATTGGGCTCGCAGTGCAAGAGATCTTGCCAGAGATAGCTCATACATGGCAGACACATCAGCACAAGTTATCAAGCATGAACTGAAGAATGCCATTGCAAACTGCAAGGAAGAGCCTATTCCTCCTGAAAAGTTGAACATGTTTCTCAAAGCAGCGCAGTCAGCAATAGACGCATTCAAGGAAACACAAAGCCTTGCAAAGAAAGAGTCAATTCAGCGACTACAAACCCGGATGGACAACTGCCCTTTTAATACATCAGGGTGCCTGGGAGAAATTCAGGTAGGAGTAATTGTCATTGAAGTACTGGGAAAGACACCTACGTTTTCCTCAGAAAATGTCCGCCATGATATTATGAGTGGAGTTCTGTCTGGAGACATTAAGCTTCAGGATGCAGAGAGATATGATCCAAGGAATAACAAACACAGAACTTACTACATCATTCTCAGACAGTTTGAGGACGTACTTTACAACCTCAAATACAGGATGAAGATGAACTTCGACTTCCTTGACAATTTCTACGTGAACTTGGGTTCCAGATCTGGGATGAAAGACAGTCGGGAGCAAGTGGCCCAAAATGAGCTCTTCAGATGTTTCAAACAATATGTGAATCTTTTCTGCAAGACAGATTCCACATCTCTTTTGAAGAATAAAACCCTGTGTAACATGCTGCAAGTACATGAAACAAGACAATTCCTGGAGAAGCAAAAAGCTGATACCTACTCTGGGATTCTGAATTGTCTCTCAAATGACGCCTCAGCTGAAAAGTTGGAGAGGATTGTCAGAATGTATGACTTTCTTGGTGCATCTCAAACTGTGAAGGAGAAAATCAACTACATCTATGTCAATGTTGTGTTGAGTCGTATCAAACTGGAATCAACACGCATTCAGCCATTCCAGAAACTAATCGGTCTCCTTTTGCAAGTCCAGCGTGAGCAAATTCCATTAAGTGAAAATCTGTCACTGCTCTTCATTGCAGTTGTGCTGTTGTGGCCACGGGAGAACTATCCAGCATGTAGAAGTTTAGGGAAGTACATCTCACAGATGAGGACATCTTATCACACAGAGATGAAGGAAGTGTACAATGGCAAGAGGCCCATTGTCCATTTCTTCCTAGGGAAGAGGCAAGGCTATGAAAGACTGGTACACCTTGGGGAAATCAAGAAGTGCTGCATGGCTGAAGAGGGTCAGTTTACCTCCATGTGGGAAAATGGCAAGCTATGGAAACAGAAGAAGGTGGAGGACCTCCTTTGTAGAGTCACCGGTGAGGTGAAGGGCAAGTTCATACTGGCAAATACTTGTTTCCCAGATCTGAAGGTTGAAGTCACTCCAATGTTTCGATGGCAGCTTAGCGGGTATGCCGAGGGGTCAAAAGTGTCCTTCTTCATTGGCTTTTCAATGAGAGGCCCTCTTGCATTTGACATTAACTAAACCTTGAAAGCAGCCTTGTATACAAGTGATTCAAAAGTGATTGAGGTACTTGTAATTGATTGTGATGCTACATTACATTTTTGTGTGTTTCTTTGGCTCTGTACATTACATTGATGCCACTTTTTGTAAATATAAAGTATAACCTTTAATGTTGCAATACATGACATTCAGCCACTAGATGTCTCACTATAGCACCAACACCTTGGACCAAAACAAATGTGTCATTTACTCAAAGTAAAAAGAAAAAAAGAAAAAGTTGACAACTGGTGAAACTCAGCTCAAACTTTAAAACTAGGCAAAGCTGATCAAATATGGATCGAGATTCAGTTACTTGATTGCCTATTTCTCGCCTCAAATGCTTTCAGAAACATATTTTAGTGTGCTGTTTAGCTGCAACTTTAATCAAATCAAGCATGGATTCATATTTGTAAATTAGTGTAAATATTGAAATCAATTTTGAATAATGAAAAATGTTTCACATGAAATTGTCTGACATTTGTATTATATTGTATAAGTATTTAACTATGACCATTTGTCATGTGCTGCATTAACAGAATGGTATTAATGTGCAAGCAGTTTAATCATATTGTCCCATGAAATGAAATAATCTTCATCATTAATTCCATGACGTATTTTGGGTAAAAACAGTGTACTTGAACACCTATACAAGAATATGCAATGTTTTTTTTTAAATTTTACCTTTGAACCTGCATGTTACATTATTGATACAACTACTGTGCTTTGCTGAACAATGCCTTATATACAGTATCTCTCTTGTACTTAATATATGCTCAAGCACTGAATATTGAAACTTAGATGTTTTTTTTAAATATTTGTTCAGAAACTGATCTGATGGTTGAAATACAAGCCTTTACACCTTTGTCATTATGTACTATGTTACTTTAGCAATTTTATTTTAAACAACGTTTGTTTTTTGCATTCCATGAAAAACACTTATGGACAATGAGGTTTTTTTTTTGCAATACCTTTACTTTCTAATAAAGATGTACTGTAACATTACCATGTAAAAATTTGTTATGAATTTATTGCACAATGCTCACAAGCTGTTGTAGCCCAGAGTACTTTTGTTTGAGCAAGTCTTTAGAAGTTCATACATACATAGATACATACATGCATACATAAATACATACATATACACACATACATAAGAAATACGATGTAACATTTATGAAATGAGAAATAGTATCTAGTGCAACACATTAGTTTCGTAAAAAGTAGTATACAAAATGTATTGTACTAAACTGTTACACTATGTTTACAAGCTATAGTCACTAGGGTAGCTATAGAAATGAGTATACAGATACACAAATTAAATACATACGTTTTGCAGTATGTACTGTACATTATAGTTCTTTATTGTGACAAGTGATGTTGTCCAGAGAATGTTCTACCTGTGTCACACAGAAGAGGGCGCCACAAGCTCAGAAATGATGAAGGGTTGCATGTTCAGAGTCCATGATGGCCCATAATACAATTTAAGAAATATGGTTTTTAGTTTTCACAATGTGTAAGATAAATTAACCACATTAAGATAGCTGGCTACATTTCAGAACAATCATGAAAATGCAAATCTGAATTAAGTTTAGATTTTATGCCATTTGATACTAATCAGATGAAACAAATCACTTGATTAAAAGTGAACAAAATGGGGAAAAAATGCTCTTTTAGTGAAACATATCTAAATGTATTGCACATGACCTGAACTGAAATGTAAGTTTCAGGCCTCAGGCTGAAATGTAAAACTTCATTCACATATTTAGAATCTCCTCAACAGACAAATGGTTGTAAGTGAACTTTAAGTGGGGAATGAATAGTGTGTCTTTGTGGCAGATGATAAACAGTCACTGGGTCACCACACAGAAGAACTCCCACCTCCCTGGATGATGGACAGTCCAAGTTGTGGTGTCATCTGAGGTTTGAATGCAGGGCAATGCTGCCCCCCTTTCCTGTCTCTCATTTAGCCATATCTACTGTGCAAAGGCTTGCACACACAAGCACACAAGCTCCCGTGTGATGTGCTGCAGATGCTTTATTACCATACTGGTCATGATAAGCGAGGTGTGGAACCTGGTACTGAATATGCATGGTGCTTTACGGCCTTTCTGAATGCAGGTTCACAGCCTCTGGAGAGCGAGTGGAAAACATCTGAAAGAGATTTTGTGCCTACATTTGAGTCAATATTTTATGGATAGACAGAATATAGACATGATAAATGATAAGCATTTAGTCAGTTTTAATATCTTTGTCTTTAGGAGAAAAATAATGCTGTGATTAAAGCACAATAATACAATTTAGGACAATGCAGCTATGTGATTCAAAATGCATCCAAGTGATTCAAAAAGTTGTCTTCACACCTATCTAAAGTATCTCCATGGCATTTCTTCTATGTAGGCCTTACTGTAGTAATCCTTTGTTTGCTAGGTTTAGAAAACAGCAATAACAAGCTAATTTGATCATTAGTATGCAACTCTGCCTTTCTGCCTTGTCAATCAAGATGGATTGTGTCAGATGTTAAGTGTAGCACTGCAACACATGGCTGAAAGCAATCTCAGAGGGTTATCGTATGGCGAGGTCAAAAGGTCGTTCTGGTGATCAGTGTGTCCTTTCTATTGCATATTGTAGTGACAGGGAGCGAAGTAAATGAGATGAGAGGATAGAAAGACAGATGACCACCTGAAATGCATAAAAGTATACTAAATTGTTTCTGTTACACATTTTGTGGTTTGCACTGACACATAAAACTCTATCTAGATATCTAACACTATGTCAGTAAAAGTGGGTTGTGATTTGCTGCTGCACACACAAACCTGAAACGTGCACCTTACGCTAAAGCAGGGTCAAAAGGTGCCATGTCAGAAAAAAAAAAAGGAGCTACATCTTCATACAGTTTGGAATGTGAAAGCAGCATGTTGCTGTCCAGCTACTGTGTCTCTGCAGAAGCATAGTTAGCACATGTTATTTGGTTTGATTTGGAAATTTAAAATCCAGTCAGTTTGGAAATTACAGTGAAATTACTCTCCTACCACTGAACAACAGCACATAGAGTAATAATATCCAAGGCTGACATAGTGTCTTTCAGTCAAAGTATACTGCTAAATGAAGGAATTTTGAAGAGAAGGAACAATAACATATTCACTTTTTCAAAATAATTCATCAGCAATCATTCAAACAATAGGACTGGTGATATCATATATATTTATTATAGTGAATAATGCTAAACCCAACAAACAATTGATCCTTATAACAAGTACCCAAAGCCTGATTTAGCTTATTCCTCTGTGCTTTAGAGCTTAACTTTTGCCCCAAAATGATTAAAAACACATCAATGAGCCACACCGTTACACTGAATGACATGCTTCTTCTTTATCATGAACAGACACACTGTAGTTTGTTGTGAGTGAATCCTAGATACACCATCTGGCTGCCCAAAACACTCATTAGCACCAAATGTGTATAAATCCACAGCTGAAAAATGCACCATTAATTTATTTATTTGAGTCATACCTGCTAAAAACTACAATGCCCAGCTGTTTTAGGAAATTACTGAGCCTTTTTTTTAATGAACAAAACTATATATTTGTGACTTGTTATTAAAGATTTACATCCTCAGTATAAAACCAGTGGGCTTAAGGCAGGCAGGTGCAGCTGAGAGACGGAAAATATTAGATTTATAGTCACTAAGTGTTTATACTGTAGCTGATTTTTATGTCAAGGTTTGTGGTATTTTTTCCCCATCTTTACAATAATCTACAAACCAGACTGCACTATACATCATTTTGTATTCATACCGTATTCAGTAAGGATACATTTGTAATTTATTAAATAGACTTAACATGTATACTGTACAACATTTCTTTTTTTTTACCTGTTTAAACTTCAGTTGTGATCCAGCTCAGCAGGCATTATCTAAATAAGGCCTGTGTGTGTGTTAGAGAGATTTCGACATATTCCTTCCTCCCCTGTAGAGAGCGTACCAGAGCTGTGTAACACTGAGCTGCTGCAGGGAAGAAAATGAAAAATTCTCTTCACTCTCACTCTCTTTCTTCTTTGGCAGCCTGATGAAATTTTCATTTTTTGAGGAACTGAAAAGCACGTGTGTTCCTTCAATGGTCAGTGGGAATGAAAATGATCCTGATCATCTTGCGCAATCCTGCCATAAAGTGCAGCTGTCCACCCTACATTAACACATCTGTGAAAAGCTGAGCCAGCTGAAAATTGGAAGAAAAACTCACGGTCGGCTATGCCATCAGAGATTTTGCCTTCACGAATGCTGTTCCCTCTCTGGAATGCACCATTCTTATGATATATTTCAGTGATCGTGATCTGGATTTAGAGGATTGGAAACATTTCTATGACTCGTTGGTATACATTACTTTCGGAGGAGCGGACAGCAGTGTGCCACAGATTGCACTGTCACACTTGCTTTCATGAATTATCTCAAGCATTTTCAGCTAAGTCATAGTAATCGCCGATTTTAATATATGGATCTGTATATAGATAGTTTCCCACAACCCTCTGAGCAGCAGTTCTCATCGAGCCTAAAATACACAACCTTGTTGACCTCCCTCCCAAAAGTCCACTATCAACCAGCCCAACCTCCCTCTCTGTCTGCTGGCTTTGAATTATAACCTTTGCACACTGGCGGGAGCACAATGTGACGATTGTGATTGTATTTTAATTCTGATGGAGAAGTGAAAAAAGATAGCTTCCTCTGAGAATGGGCTAGATTTATGGGCCTTGTCCTGGCCGCCTGCCCCACATCCTCTCTGATCTGCTTTTACTCCGACGACCCCTCGACCCTTGGGGGTCATTAGAGAGCCCCTGAATGGTCCGGCTGGCTGCCAGCCCATCTCACACTGCTTGTTTTCCAATCAAATCACTATATTTAACGGGGACACGAGCCCAGGGCCAAGTCCAAACTGACATCTGTTTGAAATTGTTCCTCGCAATTATTTCACACAGAAGTTCTCCCTCTGCACCCCCTTCCACACTCCTCGCCCCACCTTGGTCTTTTGTTTGTTGTTGCTTGTTTTCAGCAAAACCTCCCCCTCTGGATTGCTAATGGACAGAAATGAGAGAGAGGGTAATGGGGGGTGGGGGGTTTTGGGGTTGGGAAGTGCGGTGGTGGCTCCTGGAACCACTGTCACAGAGACACAGCGGCCAGAGGAGAATAGGAAAACCAGCAAGGGCTTTTTGATTCAGCACAAAGCAGGTTTTTCACTCTGAACACAGGGAACAGCTTTTGCACTCAGGGGCCCTGTACTGCTGCCAGCTCACATGACGTCTCCATCAAGACTGTCAGTCTGCGGCTTTAATGCCCTGTTGGCAGCATGGATTTATAAACAAGGCTAATCTGATCTAATCTGAAAATTCACTTATCATGATTATTGGTTAGGTTTTTTTTTTCCCCCTTCACATTTCTGTTAAGACCAAGAAGAATGTAGGACCGAAGTGTTTTGTTTAGGTTTTTGTCACTGCAGGCAACTGTGCCGAACATAATCAGTTGAATTGCTCCTGAAATCACCCAAGATTTTCCCGGAAAATGATCAAATACTGTGTTTTTGTGTGAATAACACTCATGACATTCTTACTGTAAGCACTAAAAGGACTGTCATCCTCATTAAGCCCCTGTCTGCCATTTTTTTCCCCCTTTGATAACTGGCTCAGGACCAGAAAGCTTTCCCTCCTTTGAGACTTTGTTCAAACAGTAGACTTAGAAGAAAAGGTCAGACCAAGGCCCTACCAAGATCTGTCATCCACTCATAAGGCTGCTATGTGGCTATAAAACAGGATGAGGCCACACTGTGTTTAAATAGACTGAAAGTTTACAGCCACGCTAGCGGCTCTGTGAGGCTACAGCTACTTCGGCACAGTGGTGCTTTTAGCTAAACGCTAATGCCATCATGCTAACAAGCTCACAAAGATACAATAACATGCTGATTTTTAGCAGCTATGTTTATGTTTAATATGTTCTAACATTTGCTTATTAGCACTGATCACAAACATACAGCTAAGGCTAATGGAAAATGTCAGTTTTCAGTGGTGGAAAGTAACTAGGTACATTTACTTGAATACTGCACTACATTTCAGAGGGAAATATTGTACTTTCTACTCCACTACATTTATTTGACAGCTTTAGTTACTTTTCAGATGAAGATTTGACACAATAATATAAAAAGCTTTTAAAATACAACACATTGTTAAAGATGAAACCAGTGGTTTCCAACCTTTTTTGGCTTTTGACATCAGATTTGTGTATCAGTACTTTGTTTTTTCTTCTTTCCTCTCAAATTAATCATCTCACGACCCCTCAGATTTTTCTGGTGACCCTTTGGATGGGCCCTGAATTCAGTATTAATAATATAATGATGTCATAATATATCAGTGGGACCAAACCACTATTTTTACCACAATACTTGATTTGATGATAATACTTATGTACTTTTACATAAGTAGGATTTTTCATGCAGGACTTTTAATTGTAATAGAGTATTTTTTTTACATTGCTCTATTGGCATTTTACTTAAATTAAGGATCTGAATATTACTTCTACTTTCCATATAGACATGAACCAAAATAATGGACTAAATAACATCTTGACCTGATGATGGCGCTAGAAGTTAATGGATCAACAAAGTTATTCCATTTCATTAATTTCATAACATGAAGGTCTGTACAAAATTTCATGGCAATCCATCCAGTAGTTATTTGGAGATAATCGAATCCCAAAGGACCAAAGGATTGTAGTGGACCGACCAAACTGAAACCGGATTGAAAACAGAAACTGAAAGATGTGTTGAAATTGTCTGCTTCCACCTAAAGAGGCAAGTCTGACTCTGCCTTTTTTAACAAAAGCAAAAGCTTCTTTCTGGCTGGCAAGATGTGACAAGTCAAAAGTTACGAAACGGTCATCGGCTGATGGCGTTAATGAATTTAGAAGTCAAGAGGTCAGTGTGGCAATAAACGTACAGTAAATATAAGTAACACGGCTCACATATGACATTGTGTAGTCCACATCTGAGACCCTCATGAGTCCAGAGAGTCAGGAGAGTCAGAATATAATGGCCGGTTTCCTGGGTATACAATGAGCGGTTAGAATGCATAAGTACAGCATGGTCATGGTGGATTTACCAAGAGTAGACAACCGAATGTTTGCGCGTCAGTGATAGACGTTTAGATCACTGTTCTTTGATGCACATTGTGGTCTGTTAAGGGTGGTGGCCGGCTTCACACAATGTTGCAGAATAGCCGTGCAGCTGTATGTGGTATGTTGGATATCCGAGCATTTAGCAGTAGTATTTTGTTGTCAGTCAAAATGATGCTCTTAGTCACCCCCACCCATGTAGCCGGAGATTAGATGTGTGATAATGCTTTGTCACCTAAAATGGGGACGTTTTGACACTTTGGAGTGCTAAAAGCTAAGATATCAGTGAGGACTTTAGCACTGTACCTGAGTTACACTAAAAGCCAAGTAGAAAGTGGTTTTTCCTTCAGTCTTTTTTGCAAAGAGGCAACTAAGAACAAAATATAGTCCTCATCCACGGAGGATTCGAGCAAATGTTTGGTTTTCTTATTTGATTTAATGAGTGAATATTTTGTCGTCCAGAGATGTCAAAAGTCATCATCGTCATCATGTTGAGGTATTAAAACCAGTGCTGTTTTGCATTAAGTGCAAAATTATGCACTCGGTATTTATAGCTACACATGATGTCTGTGGTTGTACACTTCTCAAATAACGATTTAAATTTTTTAACCCAATTACGGCACCAGATTGTTGGAAATGTTGTAAGTCAACCATGGATTCATTTTCAAATGTATTGGCCTCATAATATTATACATGATAACATGTTGTTCTTCAGGTCACTCCTTACACAAACAAGTTGAAATTAATCATTTTAAAATGAAAACATTGTTTGACCCAAGTTTGGGATGCATGTATGTGTGTTTGTGTGTTTGTGCATGTGTTGTAGTCCCTAACCTTTAAAGATCATGGCGGTGAGAGGACGTTATTTGTCACTTCTGTCACATTACTCAAGCTATTTATATTTTAACAGCTTTTATAATTCATTTTTGTTGTTTTTTAGCTCCTGCTGTGACTCTGTCAGACTTTTATTGGCTTCATGTCACTCAGTCTGACTCACGGTTTGCAGCAAGCTAGTTTACCTGCAGCCTCTTTCAACACCTCCAGTGACTTGTGGATTCATCTCCATCTGTTTATCTGACAGTTGTGTCCCACAGTCTCTCTCCAATGCAGTTTGGACTGCAGTGGATTCCTGTCCCAGGTCCTCCATTGATTCTCTGTAGCTGGCAACACTGAGTACATTTCTGTTTTTAAATCTTAAAACTTAACACCCACCTTTTTAGTTTAGTTTTTCATTAACAGTTTTTTTTTCTTCAATTTTTCTGCATGCAAAGTGTCATTATCATTACTATACCTGTGTTTGCAAATTTTTAACTCTTTACAAAATGTGTATGCATTACATTTTGGCTAACCATTCATTCATGTAAAGGATGAAAATCAAACTGATTCTTGAACTTTTGCACATATGTTATTGCCTCAAGTGAGAATTTATTTGAAAAGTTTCAACTGCACTTTTTTTTTTTTTTAGCAGATTTTGTCCTAGTCTGCACAGGATCCTTAGTAACACCTTGCTGTTTTCAGTGGGCACATGATACCAAAGATGCACATACTCTAAAAAGCACACATGACATTTACAGATGAATTTTATCATAACGTGATAATTTCCAATGTCTTTGTTTAAGGATTTTATGGATAAAGATCTGTAAAATGGTGTAGACTTAGAGCATTTGCTCCTCATGTGGTCTTGCTCATATTGTTAAAGTGGTTATCAAGTGAGACATGTTCAAGGAGCATGAGGCAATAGACATTTATAATGCTGTAAGAGCAAATCCCAGTGACACTGATGCTGAGCTATGTCTTTGGCAGAAAGTAAAATTTTCATTAAAAAGAATATTTTCATTTGCTGTGCAAAATATACGGAAGGAAAAGCTTTTCAAAAGTGTGAGTGCTCCACTGTAGAAGGACACACAGGGATTGATCTGTCAAACTGTCGCTATAGACCGACTGCTCTACTAATGTCATTATGTTAACACAGTTGTCAGGATAGAGCACAAATATAAAGCTTAATCTTAAAAAAGGCTAAGTAATATCCTAAATCAGTTGGGCGCTGCAGCCTTTAATAAATGTTACTCAAACAGGAGTAAATAGTGCATTTGTTGGGGACTATTTTCAGCTGTGGAATAATACAGATTTAGTGCTCTAGCAAGTATTTCCAGCAGCAGGACAATGTGTGTGACATTGAACCACAATAAGCTACAGCTGTGTTAAAGGTTTTTGGACAACAATGGAGCCCCATGGTACAGAGGAATAAAATATATTAGGCTTTGGACACTTACAATAGGTTTTGCTTTTTTCTTAAATAAATTTTTAATAGTAAGAAAAATATGGAGTATTTCCTGACTGAACAAAGGACACTGACTGAAGTGGTCACATGGGATGATTAAAGGACAGGTTCACAGTTTTTCCAAGTCTGTATTAAACTAACAGTCACATATGAACACTGAAAGAGATTTTCCTTGCTGTAAATATTCCTCATGTTCAATACTGGATATTAAAAAAGAGTAAGTCACGTAAGTGGGGACACACAGTCATTTTGTGGAAGAAAACATTTTAAAAAAACTTAACTTGAAGCTTATGTGAAGCTTCATCATTCTGAGTTAGTCACATCAAGTGGATATTTGACACATTAACAGTCTTTTTAGCATCAAATTCCCTCTTTGTGTTTCCTCGGACAGTGTTTCCTGTTGAGCTGCAGGTGTAAGTATAGTAACAAAAAGAAGGACTTTGGCTCTAAAGACTGCAACGTTGAAAGATATCTACTTGATTGACACAGTTTATTTAGTTTATCTTAAGCTTATATAAAGCTTCAGATAAAACTTTTAAACACACTTTTGCACAGAAGGAGGCTTGTGGATGTCTTGTCTGCCATCGCTTTCATTGTAAGGGCATTATGAAGGGATCTTCTAATGGCCAGTTTGAACAGGAGGAATGATTATGACAAGAAAACCCTATTTAAAAAATGTTCATTTGAGTACCTGACTGTTGTTTAAAGACAGATTTGAAAAATTGTGAACCTGTAAAGATGTATACCTGTATCACCTGGTGATTAGATCATTGCACATTGATGATGACAACTTAATGTCAAAAACACCTGTTATTAATCTGTCAATATGAAATTAAAAAAAAAAAGTTGAAGAGGCATTTGGCAGTTTGACATTTGACAGCTTTTACAGACTAAGCAAAAGTAGACAGGCCTGAACAATCAGACAATAGTTAAAAAAACCTTTGAATAGACAGTGATGAACAGCTTTCTCTGCGTTTTTTAAGATGTAGTTTAACCGAATTCCAGTGGTTTAAGATGACACAGGAAGATGACAGAGGATCGAGCGGAGAAGCGGTAGTTCCTCAAAATAGACGGCATCCCACATGTTGGCGTTACGTCCAGAATATATGCAACAGTTGTTCCTTTCTAACAGCGCAGCACAGTGGTTTACCATTCTACACAGACCTGCTGTGTGCGCTGAAAAGAAGAACTTTTATTTGGTAAGTGGACCATTGTGCATTGTATGGAAGGAAACAATCTCTGTTTTGTCTGGGCTGATTGCCTTTTTTTGCTGCATCAGACCCCCTTTCCTGCTTCAAACCCTGGGGAAAAGAAAAGGTGAATATATGATACTTGTGAGATGGTCAGCTCTCATGTTAAACTGAACTCACCAGCTGGGACTCTCACAACAGTTAAAAAAAAAAAAAAGGTAGCTGACCTGAGAGACTTTCGTGCTGTGGTTTGTTTCTCTAAAATGCCTTATGGCACCAACATCCTCTTTGCTCCATTGATTTATGATGGTATGAAGATTATCTCAGTGCGGAGCTGTTTTAAAGGATTCCAGGCCTATGTGATTAAGGAAAACAAACATGTTAAAATATGTGTTTGCAAGGTTTTAGGGTAAATTCTACTGAAGAGTGCTTTTTTTTTTTTTTTAAAGCCCAGTCATTCCACTGTCTCTCAGCCATGCTCAGCTATTCAAACTATAGTTCTAGTTGGCATTTCCAGGACATAATAACAGTGTTAGGGATGTGAAAATACTAGTCCATCCACAGCAGCTTTTATGTAGCAACATCAGCAACAACCCAGGTCTCCCAACCCTTAAACAAGGTCAAGGGTTCAGGTTTAGGGTGGGAAACCTCCTTTGGTGTATTAGTGTGTTTGCTTCAGAAGAAGCAAAAAAATGCAAATGTGGCCCAGAGAAAATGTGAGCGAGCCAAACCAAAGGAAAATTAGAAAAACGGCACTGCCCATACTCCCTGTGGTCTTTACCCACTACATTTTTCTTTGCTGCAATAACAGCTATCTTTAACCTTTTAATCCATAGAGGAATATTAAACAATTTTTTTTTTTGTTTGTTTTATTCCTTATGGCAACGGTATTTCAGCGGACATACAAAATGTACATGTGCAATTATACTTTAACAAACAGAAGGACTTGTGAGTAGCTGGAGAATTCATTTCAAAAAAGGGAAAGTTCAGCGGGTGAGGGGGAGGAATGGGTGTACATTTGTGCCAGTTACAACAGGAAATAGCTAAAAAGCATTAAAGAGGAGTGCTAAATGTTGCTGACCAAGAGCTAAGACAAGGTCATCCACGAGGTCATCCACTCCCAACACTCACTCTCTTTTTCCACATAAGTCTTTAATGAGAAGATCCCCCTGACTTCAATCAAATGGCAGCATTCCTCAACGGCCTACTCATGACGAAGCTCTCAGAACATCCGACCTCCGTTCTGGCTGGCAATAGAGGACAACCTAAGAGAGGTCACGATCGGGGTTATGGACTGACCCTGGACTCTTGAACCCCTGAGGAATGCCACAATGCTGGCCTTCATCACAGACATCCCCTAGGCTCTGTGCGAGTTGATCATAACTCTTGCACTTCCAGAGTTTCGCAGAGCACGTTCTGCCCTTGGGCCAGCAGCAGCAGGACGGGCCAAAGCTCCATTGGTGCAGTAGGTAACCCCCGACTCAGACACGGGTCACGTCCCTCTGATCTCTGTAGGCACAGCGCTCAACGCAGGAAGCCTTTGATGAGAAACTGAGCCAAGCCTCGGGAGAAAGGCACTGCAACCCCCGCTATCACCAATCACGGCCATGAATCGCTTTATTATGATGACCTGCCCTCAAAAGGTCAAAGAGCACAATGTGACACACTCCGATACTTCTTCAAATACCCTCGAAATACATTGGGAATATACATAAAACTGAATTTGATCACATTTAAAGTTACAGATATACAAAAAGGTTTTTAGATTAATTCATGGCAGCAATATTTTAGTACAATTAATGCATGTGGATACACTGTTAAAGACAGAGTCCATCAGGGAGGCATCTGATAGGTCCCATATTAATTCTGCAGGACTGCAATGACTCCAAACATACAGTCTGAGACATAAAGAACCATCTTCAGCAACAAGAAGAACAAGGAGTCCTGCAGCAGATGGTTTGGCCTCCACAGAGTCCTGATCTCAACCTCATAGAGTCATTCTGGGATTACATGAAGAGACAGAAGCAACCGAGATGCCGAAACCCACAGAAGAACTGTGGCAACTTCTCCAAGATGCAGGAACCACCTCGAATAATTGAGAACATATTTCACAAAATATAGATGCTGGTAAACTTCTGATTAATTATATTTCCATGAAGAGAAGGATGTGAGAAACATCAGTAGCTTAAAACTCACAACAATGAGCTACTGTTCACACATCAGAAAGTCAAAGTCAGTCAGATTCATCCTCTTGGGAGCACAAATGTCAGCAACTCCATCTATTAATTGTTGAAAGATTTCAGTCTAGACCAAGACCAAGAGCCATGCAGCTAACAAAGCTAAAAGAGAGACAAGTAAGAAAGATGGAGCAGAGATCCATCGCAAATGTGTACAATAGTGAGCAGGTAATATATCAGTCAGTTTACTGTATATGAGAGGCTATTTTCAAGCTTTCCAGGTTTTGTTCCACTGAGGATCAGCTGAGGATAACAATCTTTCATCCACTTGACCCTCTGCCCCTCTGATGCGTGCTGTTTAGTCTGGTAGCGGCCATGGTGCAGGGTGCGAATGTCACCGAGCAACAGCTGACTTCCTCGACATGCCTTCTACTTTACAGGCAGCGACGCTTGTAAGCTTGTAAGCCCCGCAGTGAGATGTTGGCCAACTTGGGGACAGCTGAGCTGAGAGGAAGAGGACACCACACATAGAGATAGGATGCTACTTTTTCCTCCACCACCCCCCCTCTCCTCTTCACATCTCTGAGATTCACTCACATGGTTGTAAAACCTGAAGAGCTTTGACACTAATTCAAAATAAAGTTACAACACATTGATGAGGACGGTGGACTTGAAACAGTAGATGTGATTGTCTTATGTTTTCTCCACTAAAAATACTGTTACAGAGGATTACAATTATCACTCTGTCACCCTTTATGCTATCTCTAATATGCTGTAGCTCTCTGATTATTGGGAAGTTTTAGACACTATTTTCTTTCTCTGAAAAAAAAGGGCAATAGAATTAGACAGACTTTTCCAAGTTGGACAGATGTGCTGTAAATACAGAACAACTCGACAACAACATGTTTTATTTTCTCTAACCTTGAAGTAGAACTGACAAGGCCACTTTATTGTCACAGGTGTCAGCTACTGGCAGTTTAAGTGACATTGTTATATTTTCCCAAATGCCCTTACTGGAGCATCATGTGTACATACTCTTTCATTACGGCTGCTTTGTGACTTAGTAGAATTTAGTTTTTCTATAATCTGTTATGAACACTGGTGGGATGAAGATGAAGATGAATGATGGGGAGGAATGAACAGACAGAGTGGCAGGTGAGTAGTGGTCCTGGAGGGCAGAGAAAACAGGATTATCAGAAATAAAACAATGCACAAAAAAGTGAAAAAAGACACTAGGCATAAGCACTGTTTGGCTTGAGTACTACCGCAGAGGATTGAACAACAATCTGGCGGCGAGTGGGTGAAAAGTTGGAGTAGATATACTGTAGGATGATGAGCTTGATGGGAGACAGGTGTGTGTAATCAGCCAGGTGTGTGTAGTCAGCCAAGAGTCAGGAGAGCCAGGGAAGGAGCGCCACGCCCACGCCACACAGATACAGACAGACAGGGGGAAAAGAGGGGAAGGGGGGGGCGGGAAATGCAGCCAATGGCCATTTCATGATCAGCTTACTTCTAACCAAGCTAGCTGCTTTACTAGCTGTCTGATAATGTTTTGCTAATACAACACTCTAGACAGCCTGTTCTCAGACAGAGCCCAGAGCAAATTTTTTGCCTCGCCTCATTTGACCGCTGGATCATTTATTCAGGGGAGGTACTTATTTTTGTTCATAATAAAATGAGTATTATTAGTGGTAAATTGACCCACTCGACCTGTCTCTGGCCTTATGAACCAACGCCTTTTTGATAAGACTTTTTCTTTCTGCTAATTTGTTTTTATTGGGTGGCATTTTTTGATACACACTCCAGATATTACACATATTATTCTTCATAATACGGGATAAGAAAGATCTATGCTCCTCACCAGATGATTTAAATAAAGCGCTGCAATGCTGCAATAACTTTATTAACCTTGCTCGTACGTGGGCCAACTCTTTATCCTGAGTAACACCTGAAAAATTCATAAATAGACAAATGATCATTGCATATCTGTCAAGCTGACACGACTGAAATCTGTGAGGTCGGTGATTGAAATCAGTGAGCCACCCCGACGCCCACACACACATGAAAAAAGTGTGTAAGCATATTGCGAATTTGTGAGGCATTTCAAAAACAGGTCTATGTTTGCCCCATAGAGATAAGAAGTTGTTCAGTGGAGGTGCTTACCTGCTTAATATTAAACCATCCTGGACTCATGTTAGTGTACATTAGTACACACAGAGGAGTGGAGCCGTACAGTGTGAGCAATGCAAACACCACAGTCTCTCCAGCTTTGCTCCACTCATGCTCAGCAGGTTGAAACACTAGAACATGCATTGCAATGATTTGGTGTTGCACACTTTCAGTTCAAAGAAATTGATCGGAAATAAAAGAAAACTGTTGTTCCTTTGCTTAAAAATCACAAACTTTGCATCGGAGGAAGGGAAGATGAAAAGTTAGCATGAGAAAAGGCATGTGTAGTATGGGATCATGAGGCATGTGTAGTATGGGATCATGTGTCGTCGGGCACACCAATCATGTCTGTGAGAGTGTGCCTGTGTGTTTTATGTTCAGTTCAGCCTGTTCTTGCTATTACTTCCCTCCAGTCTCTGTCCTTTTTTTCCTCTTGTCTGTGTATGTTTATGAAGCAGATTCATAAAGCCTCGGGATTGTTGCAAAGTTTTGGCCCAACTTTTATTATATTTATATTTTCAACTCACACGTATTTGTGTCAATTGGTGCCATTAAAAATTCTATGAACTACATTTACTCCTTCTTTCTCATTAAAAACATTCTTTATACAAAAATGCACACAGTATAATAATTTAAAAAGTTTAACCGCTGGTGACAAGTTGTCTCAGACTTCACTGAAACATCCGTCCACAGATCGTGCGCACCGGAGGCTTTGAGTTTCCACGTCACACTTGTGCGAGTTGCATACTGGACCGTGATTGGCTCCAAACTAGTTGTGATGCAACAAATCATAAACTGAAATTTAAGGTGAAACAAGCAAACAAACAAACAACAAAGACTCATTGAAATTTAAAGTTAGCAATAAATAAAACATATTTTTGACTGAAGGGTTTCAAGTGACATGTATGTAAAAAATCTTTTTACAGCAGAAGTCAGAAAGCTGTACTAAATAAAAATGTATTATATGTTTATCATATATTAAGTTATTTAAAATTGATTATTTATAAAAAAAATATTGTGAACATATATTAATTACAAAATAAATACATTTATTTAATATTTTCAGATAGAGTGATACAATAAATATACTGGTTTCAGTCTCACCGCTCTCATTAGCAGGCATCATTTTTTAGCAAACAAACTCTGATTTAACTACCTGCCTTTTGCAGAATTTGGCAGCTAATAAGTCAGATATTTCTCTCAGTATTGATTTGAATAGACGAGTCAATATTAGACATTTGTCAAGTTGCCAGAAACACCATTTGAAATTATGGTTGCTGTGTGTCTGATAGATGTAAACAAGCAACTGTTTGCTAACATGAGGCTTTTAATATGATTTTTAGTTTGTTGCAGAGGATAATGCGGCTTTAAGAACAGGTGTCTCAAGCTGTTAAAGCGCCGTTCTGTCTTTACTTAATAGCCTATTTTTTTGTAAAGCACTGTTAAGGGAGCAGGTTGATCCCTTTACTGTTGAGTATTCACATATGGATGCGCTACGCGGCCCTGTTTACAGTATGAAGCTTCAGAGCGCACCATCTCTCCTCATCTGTGTGCTTTGTCTAATCATCTATTTCTGCCTCACCAACCTCTTGTTCTCCTCTCTGGTGAGACTACTTACCCTGGGGCTATTTTTCTCCCATCCTCTCTCTAAGAGAATGAGGAATTCCAGTGGCAAAAGCAATCAGTGGGCTCCACTTCTAACCAGTACCCAGCTGAATTTGCTGTCAAATTAAAAATGATTTGTTCTTTTTCTTTTAGCACTTTGCATCTTTTTCTTATTCCCCCATCCCCTCACCGTATCGCCAGTCTCTCTCCTGCTTCTCACCTTTTGGGAAGCTTTACTCTTGTTTTTCCTCTACTCTAAGCTCCTGTCTTTTTTTTTTTCTGCTGATTTTCCTCTCCTCTCCTTTTTCTTGTGCCACCTCTTCTCCTCTTTCTCCTTTCCTGTTTTATGTCTTGGCTTGCCGCTGTTAATTTTGGACAACATGCCATCTAACTTTAGAAACTGCTCCGTATGCATTTTGTGGAGTATCCTTTTTCACCTGGGTTTTCAGACTAGAGTAAAAAAATATTCTCTGGTATGCAGAGTGAAAAATTGTGGATAAAAAAGCCCAACTACTGAAAATAATACATTATCTTTTCATTGGCAGAACATCAAGAAAGATACGTTGATGTATGCAGAGGAAAGAAATGGCTTCAAAGCAAAACAAACAGTGCTCCTCTATTATTAAAGAATATGCACTGCAGTTATTATACAATAACCTAAAACAAGAAAAAAGGAGTTGGCAAAGATTGGTTTAACTTTAACTGCATCATTTATGGTGTTATATCTTTTGTTAAAGCAACGTAAGTTAAAGAGTTTTTTAAAAAAAATACTGAGCAGTGAAATCTGAACTGAGACATAGTTCTGCAAAAAGTAACAGGTACAGACAGTGTGAGGAATAATTTTTAAATTTGCCAATAAAGTGGTTTTGGATTCATAGGATTAAAAGAGCGGTTTGTTCACAGCCTGCCTGATATCACAATTAAAAAGTATGAAATATAATAATAATAATAAATAATGCATTTAATTTGTAGCTCACTTTTCATTCATAATGAAACTCAAACTTTTTTTAAAAAGAGTCTAGGGTCCGTGCTGCCCTCAGATGGTTAGGAAGGCTGTTCCAGGTTTTGTCCCCCATGCTGTGGAGCTTAGTACTGGGGGCCCGGAGGAGCAAGCTGCTGACAGATCTGAGGATGCGGGTGGAGGTTTGTGGTATGATCAGTAGGTAGGGAGGTGCATTTCCGTTGATGGATTTTTAATGTGAGTAGCAGGACTTTGTAGTCGGTCCTGCAGGAGACATGGAGCCAGAGCACTGAAAACAGAATCGGTGTTATATGTCGGTGTTTTTGCACCCTCATCGGGATCCTGGCAGCGCTGTTCTGAATGTACTGGAGCTTCTGGATGATCCTGCCAGAGATCCCTGTGAAGAGCACTTTGCAGTATTCCTGTCACGAGGAGATAAAGGCATGGACAAGAAAGAGGTTTTGCATAGATGTCTTATATGGTCATCAAAAGTCAAGAGTAAAACCTAACACCCAGATTAGTGAATGAGGAGGAAAGGGGGAAGCATGACATGGCTACAGAAAGGCTCTGGGCAGTTTTGATGTACAGCTGGGTAACATCAGCATAACAGTGAAAAGACATCCCATGTCTGCTGGGAGTGTGTAGAAGGTAAACAGGATGGGGCCCGAGAACCTATCCTTGTGGAACACCACAGGTGACAGGGAGCGATCTAGATCTGCATCCCCCCAGTGAGACATACTCAGTCCAACCAGTGAAGCAGGACTGAAAACACTCAAGTGCAGAGTCTGACGTGTGGTGTGGAGGTGCTCTAAGAGGATAGTGCGATCCACAGTGTCAAATGCAATACTCAAGGAGGGTCAAGGAGAATCAGGAGAGAAGTGGACCAGCAGGGCAGTCACAGCCCTGAGGAGAGTGCTGTGTGCTGAACCACATGCAGGAAGAAATATACATAGATATTAAGGCAAACTTGAGTTTTATATAAAAAAAACAGATAACCAGACACATGCAAAACTCCAAAGGAATGTCTCATTTGGCTCTTATCATCATAATATAAACATACAAATTGTAAGCTTATCTGTTTGTGAGGTCCTCTAATAGCATGTTAGCTTTGGAACAACTGACAACTGTTAGTTATTGATTACACAAGAAGGCAAAGAGTTGAGGACAGCTGTCTCCTGAATGATTTGACTTGTATTGCAGTTTTTACATTTTTTGGTTTATTTTTTCTACATATTATTCTTGTCTATATTATGTAGGCACTATGTGTGTCTTTTTATTTTATTCATAAATACCAGTCTGGTACTCTGCATCCTCTTTAATACTAACTGTATTTGTCTAGCACCTCGCACCTTTTTGCTTGCATAAGTAAAATATTCTGTATGTCATCGGGCTTTATGTGTATGAACCCTTCATACACGTGGCTGCTGGAGTTACAGTGTTTGCCTTTAGCACAGTGCTCGACAGCAGTCTGAGAACATGCCAAATGCAATTTCACTTGTAGCGTACTAGCCTTACTTTCATGTAGCCTCCGGGGACCAGAGACCATGTGATTTCAAAGAAGACACAACGCAAGACTTTGGGA
Source organism: Euthynnus affinis (assembly GCA_029490765.1). Classification (NCBI taxonomy): domain Eukaryota; kingdom Metazoa; phylum Chordata; class Actinopteri; order Scombriformes; family Scombridae; genus Euthynnus; species Euthynnus affinis. The sequence goes on from CM055850.1 coordinate 28,250,018, forward strand.
TTTAAACAGAAAAAAGGAGATAGTTTATTTGAAATGTACAAAAGCTATATACACACTCACACAAACCCACACACACTGAGCATAGTAAAAGTGGATGGTAGCATACACAGAAACATTTTAAAGGCTACTTAGAAATTCAGCAAACATAATAAAACTGAGGAATTTGCAGGGCTAGTTTGCCAATCCTGTCCGAAACAGGATTTCAGATATCAAAGTCCGGGTCCCCTCCTGGACTCTCTGCAGTTCATCCAGAGCCCAGGGGATGTATGGGGTGCAGCGAAGGGGGTGAGGGAGGGTGGTATGAATGTGTTAATTAGGGTTGGATCTCTACTGAGAACACACAGAGGTACTTGTATATTCTTTTAGAGAATGCTCATCACACACAGGGGTCCCTGTGCCCTGATAGACTAACACAGACGCATATCCTTGTCCTTTTCAATCAGTTACCCTTGTGAGATGAGACCGTGGAGAGTTGATGCCTCTGATCCAGAGGGCAAAGAAGGAAATTTGATTTTACAGTGCCATCCCCAAGAGCTCAGACCATGATCAACAAGCACTTAATATCTGTGGAACATAATGTTGTACAACCACTTGTTTAAACTAGGGCTGTCAAATTTCTGTCTTAACGTGATTAATTGCATTTTGAATTTCATCATATTTCATAAAAAAACATACACTTCCACCATGTTAAACATAAGCAAAATTTGTTCAGACTAACAAATAATCCTTTATTTCAAAATCTAGGTGTAATTGAAACTCATGACACGGTGCCACAATAGCACTTTTCTGCTTATTTCTTGCTGCAATATATTTGAATTAAGTGCACATATAAACTGCAATAGGAGTTAATATTTACAGCTTTTTTCATAATAGGCATGGATCACTTTTTACATACACGGTTTGTTGTTGGGCTTGGACTATGTTCACTAACTTCAGTGCTTTAAGCACCAGCATGTTAGGTTATGAAATGAAAAGCTAAGACACTGTAGTTCTGTCATAATTTGCCTGCAAAAAAGTACATACAGTCTGTCTGTCCTTCTCAGTCATGTGATAGAGTTTTAAACCTAGTCACAAATAAAGAAATGCACCTTTCTTATTCCTTTTTACAACATTTTTTTTGTACAATGGGAGTTCCAGGTTAGGCAGGTTGCAAGTCTCTTCACTTATCTCACATATTGTATAGTACACATAGAAGGTAAAGCGAAGTGTAGCTTAGCCTATGAGAATATTTTTTTTTTTGCAATTCCCATGGTTAGCGTGAAGCAAAACACACACACACAAAAACAAACAAACAAAAATGTTAATGTTGCCATATTTTAGAAATTCAAATTGAGACATTCATGCATTATTCTTTTTGAATTAATAGTAGGTGTTCATATGTTACCTTTGACAGCCCTAGTTTAAATATCAAAAGTCTATAGCATAACTTAAAGCAAGTACCATACAGTATAATCTATAAACATGGTCTTCATAATAAAAAATATTATCTGTTATCTACATATCATGTCCATTTCCTGGTAAGTGTGTTTTCATATTGTACTCAGATGCTCAACCTTGATGTCCTCAGCAAGGCACTATGTGAACTGCTTTCAGTGCACCACTTTGTAAAGGGCTATTACACAGGGAAATACTGAATGGCAATTGTTTGTAGATGCATTTATATACCCTGGGCTATCATATATTTATAGCTAAAAAGTATGGCTTTTTAACAAATGATGATAGAAAATTGTCCTTAACCCTAGCTGTATTTACTACTAACCTTATAATGTAACATATTATAATCTGAAACAAATATTACAAGATAAGCATATTACTATGGACAATGAAGGGAAAAAAGTATGAAATAGCCAGTTTTGCTTTGTTCAATCAGTGCTTTTTTGTGTAGTCCATATATTCCTGATGTAGAAATGGTTAATATTGGATGGATGATGAGGTGCTCTCAACTTATCATGTTGAGGAACTTGCTTTCTTCAGCCAAGGCTGTGAGCATGGAGTTCATGTCACCGATGGCCATGTTGCCGATCCCTGCTGGTACAGATGCTAGGGTGACAGAATTGCGAGGGGTGGTGAGACGTGAGGAATTCTGGGAGAGACTCTGCAGTAGGCCAGGACTCAGGGTGCCTGACATTAGGCTGGAGTGGTCCCCATCATCTAGCATGGTGTCAAAGTCGATCTGGGCATGCTCTGTGCCACCAGATCCGCCAGTGGAAGAATCCACTGTACTGCTGGAGACCTGGTTGACTCCAGGTGAGGCCATGTTAGCTGCAGCAGTATTGTTACTGACTGGAGCCTGGTTGGCACAGGGGGACATGGGGACATCGAAGCTGGCAGAAGGTGGCTCAAACAAATGAATCTGACCTGTGTAGAACACAGCAGAGTTGGGATTCTCAGAGTTGCTATGGTGGGCCTCTGAGCCACTGGGCCTCTTTGGACTTGCCTCTGAGGTGTCATTACCAAGACTGGGACTCAAATCAGATGACTTGGGTATTCTGCTTGGTTGCATTATGCTTAACCCTGCGTGTTGTCTGGCACTAGACTTGGGCTCTGTGGGAGGCCTGGGATGTAACATTCCTCTGCCTCCATTATGAACATTGTGCTGCTGCTGCTGCTGTTGGGAGAGAACACTGCAATTTTGTTGCTGATCCACTTGGTTCGCATGAGAATACCCATCAGCCTGTGTCCTTGCTTTGTAACTTTGCAGTTCAGGGTCTGCCATACTGTTACGGGTAGGTCTCACACTAGTGCTCCCAGATATAGAATTTGGGATAGCCTCTTGGCCAAACCCTTGCTGAGGACTCATTTGCTCATTAAAGTTCACATTGTTGCATTGCCTCTGTTGCTGATGCTGCTGGTGGGAGATGTTCATCATCCTCTGGCTGTTGTGGTTCGCATACCCCTGCATAGACATATTCTGACTCATGGGTCCTACCTGCTGGTTGCTGCCAAGGCCTTGACCCTGTGCCTGGAAGGAACCAAAGTTGTGCCTCTGCTGAACAACAGCTAGATTCCCCCTTAGAGGATGCTGCTGTTGTTTGGAGAGCTTGGTTGTGGTGTCCACAGTCCCCGAGCTCACCTCGTTCCACTGCACTGGCATATTATTCTTGTTCATGTTGTTCGATGGTACTGAGAAGGGCTGCTGGGAGCCACCAGGGCCCACCTGGCAGGATTGCATGTCCTGACCAGACTGAGTCATGGTGGCATCAGCCATTGCCATCCTCCTCTGTGCATAAAACGACGCTGGTGGGGCCATACCTGTCTGGTAGCCCTGAGACTGGTTGTTGAAATGGTAGTCAGCTTGCCCCGCGTTGTGACCTGAGTTGCCAGTGTTCTGGGATCTGAGATACTGCACCACGTCATCCGGAAGCACCATATCATCCTCCCCACTCTGCTCCCCCCCAATGATCATGCCATCTACTGCCATGTTCTCCATGGCTACATTCTCAGAAATGCTAGGCGGTCTGGGGGCGAATGGGTAGCGCTGCAGGCTGCCATCAGAGCGAGTATAGCCCTGCATAGCCAGTGTCTGGTGGCGTTCTGCAGCTGACGGACCATTCATGGGGTTCATGTTGTTCATGCTGTTATAGCGCTGGACCCTAGGAAAGGAGAGAGGGTCCAGGGCGGGACGATGCACTGGGTCACTGGCACGACGTGGAAGGCTGGTTGGTACCTCATGGGGCATCATGCTGTGGTTGCCATATCCGATATCACTACATCGCCGGGGCACAGTTCCAGATGGCGGCTGATGGAACAGGTGTGATGAGCCTTCCTGGGAGTCACCATAGAGTGCCATGCGGGTCCTCAGGCTCATTCGATCCATATTGGGGAGAGGAGTGGGTGGAGCTCCACCAATGGCAGCAGCATACTTTGCCTTGAGCCGATAATGCTGAGCTGGTGTCAGACTGAGAAGGCTTGGGAGACCTCCACCACCACCTCCACCACCACCACCAGCACCTCCACAATGGCTGGCTTCACTGGAGCGGCGAGACAGATCAGTGGAGATTGGGTCATAGGAGTCAGCCGAACTGATGTTGTTGTGACGGTTAGCACCAAACTGGGATGCTTCACTGGAGCGACGGCTGGAGTAGCAGGGTGAGATACCAGACGAACGCCGACTCAATGTGTACGCTGAGCTCATGGTACTGGTGGTGCTGTCACGCCGCTCATTCAACTGGTTTAACAGTGTCACTTCACACGAAGACAGGTCGCTGCCACGTTGGCCAGGGTACGAACTGCTGAAGTTACTCATCATGTTGGAGCTCTCCAGCAGGGAACCTGACAGATACAAGAGACATTTTACATAAAGACACCAATAAATAATACATTTACAATTATTTACATTTGGAATTATTGTATATGGTTGTTTGGTCATTGGAAATGTAACCTTATGGCTTAAATAAATACATTTTAATTGAACTATGGAATCCATTACATAGTGCCACTCAGCCACGTTTTCCTCAACCTTCCACACTTACCGACTGCAGGTATGGGAGGCAGCTTCGTGCTGTTGCGTTGGCCCTGCGGTAGCTGTGGTGCAGAGTTGACCCAGGGGCAGGAATCTCTCACTGTCTTCAGCCTTTCCTTCTTGATGTTCTCCAGCTTGATGGTGATTGCACCACCATGACCCACAGCTTTCCTCAACTGGAGCCCCACCCCAGCGTGCTGCCCCCCAGCGGAAACAGTGGAGTCAACCATGGGGCACTCATCCTGTGCGCTGAGGTCCCCGAAGCTGCCCCCGCTGTGCAGGGCCATCTCTACCCCACTGTCGTTGTTGTTGGCGCTACCGAGAGGCGACGGCTCACTGCTACATGACGAGTGGCCACCAGGACTGGACTGATACGTCTAAAGGGGGACAGCAAAGACGAATCTCATGTAAGTAAACTATAGAGGACATATTATAAATGTTGGTGGTCCATTATTATGTTTTTCACTTGTAAATACATTCCCTACCAAACCGCGGTAACACTGGTAGCTGCTATTTGAAGCTGAGACTGATGAAAATGTCATTAGTTTAGCAGATATTTGGTCATGAACCAAAGTACTGGACAAAGATAAATTTTGACCTTCTGATGGTGCTAGATGAAAGATTTGGGAATCAAAGTTAATACAATTCACCCTTAGGGGGACATGAATGTCTGTACAAAATTTCATGGCAATCCATCCGATATTAATAATTCAGTCTGGACCAAAGCAGTCAACCAACCAACCAACCAACCAACCAACACTGCCATCCCGAAAATCACAAAATAGGTGAATTTTAAAAATAGAAACGAATAGAATAAAACAATAAAAGATATAGGCTCATGCCAAGTTCAGAAAACTTCATTATATATTCTTCAATATTAAATAATTACCAGAGTTAAAAAATTCTGATTGTAATGGTGTTTTGTAATAACTAATGTAGGCCTACAGTTCCATAATCTCATTAATTATGGATGCGTTTTGATTTATTTACAACAAGAAAACAAGTGGATAATAGATGAGTTCTGTGAGCAACAATCCAGCAGCAACAGTAATTCAAACTGGCCCAAAATGAACTAAAGTCTTGATCACAGCTTGATGCTGGCACTATTTGTTCAGCACACATGCTAAAACAGTCCCAGCCTTTGAATATTAATGTTACAATGACTTTTATCATCGGCCGACAGCAGAGGCTACTGCCAGTTACTGTGTGTGTCTCTGTGCATGCATATGTGTGTGTCCCATTTACAAAGGAGCATGTTTTAAATATGTGAAAATGGATTATCATGCACAAAAGGCTATTTTTTCCATTATGAAAGAGGTGGAATGCAACGGTGTAGCGTGAAACCCAAAGACACATTTGCACATTTCCCCATGCCGAGTTGCAATGACACAGAGAGACAGTTTGAGTGCTCACCTCAGTGAAGTCTGTCCATTAGGAAGGTTATAAGAGAAAGAGAGAAGCAAGTTCAAGCAACGACCAAAGAGGTGCGTTAGGAAGGACGCAGGCAGTAACTCAAGAGTCTCAGAGCAATGTTAGTAAAGTGGGAAAACAGTGAGAAAATAAGTGTGTGCCTCTCTTTGTTGGTTCCTAAACATTCAAAGCCTTGCATGCAGTCATTTGATCAAGTTATATTAACAGGTGATATTGATCATATGGAGTGCTAAAAGTGCTACAATTCCTTTAAAGTTAATCGAGTTTAAACCCAACAACAATGAATTTCATGCACACAGATCTTGTTTGTGTGGGTGTGACTTTTAAATGAAAGTGATCAGGACTCACCATAGAGTTCTCAGTCTTGATAGATTTGACCTGTAGGCAGTCTTCGACTCCTCTAGAGGTGCTGTTGGCTTCGATCTTGCCGTCCACGCCTCTCGCACCGTGCTTGGAATTCGCCTCATTCTCACCGTTGCCTTTGGGTGGCTGCAGTCTCGGAGGAGCATCGCTTCGTTGTTTCTTGGTGACGTGGGCTTCGGGTCCGTGGACTGTCTTGACGTGCTTCCTGAGAGAGCTGGGGTCCGTGTAGCGCTTGGTACAGCCCGGGATCTTACACACATATGGTTTCTGCACAGAGAGGGATTTAACACAACTCTTAATGCGGAAGAAAAGAATCGAGGTTCGACCTCGGATGTAAATGGAAAATATTAGTGAGCAATAAAAAAAGCTCGTCATAAAAAAAAAAAACTAAAACATTTGAAGATTTTATTTTTCAGAATGCATCTTGGCTTACGTGAGACATACATAAATTATAAGTGAAGTATACCAATTACAGAGACTGAAACTTTCAAATAGCAAACAGACAAATATGAGGACCCAAATGAATACAAGATGAGATGATGACAGGAGCGATGACAGGAGTAATGAGAGTAAATCAGCGGATTGATGTGCATGCGTGAACATACCTCATTAGAGTGTGTGCGGTTCTGGTGTTTGGCCCGATCTGATGCGTTGGAGAAGGCCTTGTTGCAGCCTTCATGTTCGCACACATAGGGCTTCTCCCCAGTGTGGGACCTGAGGTGGGTCTTGAGGTTCTCCAGGCGAGAGTAAGCTTTCGAGCAGCCCTCAAACTGCAGACAGACAGATAGATAAACAGTGAGTGCTGTGTTATTTTGTCTGCAGCTGGTTAGAGAAAAGAGAAAAGAGCTGGGCAACACAAAAAAAAAAAAAAAAAACTGTGTGTGTTTCAGTTTTCAAATGTAATCTACTCTTGGACTCTTGCCCACCTACTGTGGCGTGCCACACAAAAGCAAAGCCCGGCTACACTTTGGTAAAAAGGGCTATTATGCGAAATATCTAAACTAAGTGTGAGGTGTGGTAGAGCTCTTTGTCTAGTGTGCTTTGTTGAGACAAAGAGAAGTCTGTGTTTAGCCTTTGTATTCACTTGTACTGTACAAGCTATAATTTGGTATTCCTTCAGAGCAGTCGCTGTGAACGTAATTGGCTTTGAAATTAAAAAGAGAATCAAATTAGAGCAGCTCAGAAATCGGATATAAAAGTCGGAAGATTCTCCCTTAAAAGATGAGACTGAAGGAGAAGTTAGACGATGCACGTGGGATTTGCGCAGAGAATATACCAGCGAGGTCTTAATGTGGACCCAATGCATGCCTGCGGATTTTAATTACAGCCCCATACTGTCAATCAGCTTTCTTAACTTTCTCCTTCACAAGTCATCTGTTTTAATGCATTCACAAGATCCTGTGAACAAGCTTTGAAGCCAAGAAAACAGGCTCTCAACTCGATCTTCACACAGCAAATGAAGGCTTCAATAAAAAAAAAAAAAAACCCTGTGATTTATCAACATGAAAAATAGAGCCTGTCCTACTGAGAAAAACACCAGTAGAGATTGTAATGTCAGTCGTCAAAAGCGACCTATAGCTTTGTTTGAGTGACAGACGCCTGGAGAAGTGGCGCAGTTTAGATAACGTCTATATAAGGTTACAAATCTCCATTTTCGGAGTCGGCGGGTTGGGTGGCCGGTTAGATGCTAACTTCCAAACACTGGACTTTGCTGCAGGAGACTGATGTTTGCTTCCACCCGCATGTCGGGACAGTTTTTTTTTTTAAAGAACCGTAACTATGATTGTTGTGGTATTTACTGTTGCCATGATGACAAAGGTTGCTTAACTTTAAGGAAGTTGTAACTTTGACCCAAACTATGTTTCAAGTGATCATTTTAAGCCAAACCATGATCTTTTCTTAACCCTAACCAAAGTGGTGTTTGTGCCCAAACCTAACCAGACCTACAGTGTTGTCACATCATAAAACAATTATTTTTTTTTTTTTTAAAAATTGATGTGTAACGGTTTTGGGAAGTACAAACAAATGATGTTGTGCTGCTGATTACCGCTGATAAGGGCGTCAGATCAGAAAACCATATCTTCTATCATTCTGGAGTGCATGTATAAATGACCTTTTGCGGTTGTTTAATTTGGAGGACTTGATGGAAAAATATCACCAGGATACACACACACAAAAAAAATCAGATGAACTTTTTTTTTTTTAAGTATTTTTCTCTGAGGCACAGGGAAGGGCTGAAGGGTAGAGACTGCATGTTACATCCGAGTTCCTGTTCTAGTAGTTGGTTAACTATTTAACCAATCAGTTAACTCACTCCACCAATTGTACACATCATGAGGATCAATTTAGCAAAACAAGTCTTAAAAAACAGTTAAATAATATCTTCTGAGGCTCTGGAACAGCTTTTCCCATGCTCTTGCAAGAATAATACTAAAAGGTGTAATACTAAATTGCTGGAGCGCCCCTTAAAGACAGTCAGACAATAAGTGAGTCATGGTCTTGTGCTCGGTGAGTCAGTTAAACAGCCGGTCACTGACAGTGCGTCACACAACTCTTACTGTGCATTTATGCGGCTTCTCTCCCGTGTGTCGCCTCATGTGGACCACCAGCATGTACTGGGCCTTGAAGGGCTTCTGCTCGCGCGAACACTCCTCCCAGCGACACACGAACTCCTTCTTCTCGCCGTGGATGTGGTCGTTGTTGATGTGCTGAGGGGGGGGGGGGGGGGGACAATTCAATTGACGTCAGTTATCGCAATAATATCAACGAGTCAGCGGATTCTTGTCTTTTTCCCACCAAGATAGTCTCTCTCTCTCACACATGTGTCGACGCATACTTCGCACACACACACACACACACACACATGCACGCACATGCATTGTGAGTGACGGTGCCATCCATTATAGCTGACAGTTATTATGCATCTGTCAACAGGAGACAAAAAACTATAAAAGCACTGTGTCTTCTTTTTTAGGCTGTGTGTGTGTTAGCTTCTTTAGAGGAGAGGAACTTCCTCAGCTCCCCAGTAAAAGTGATCAGGAAGAGGATTTTGTAACAGCTTTGTTGTTTATCTCCCATTGTCCTTACTTTTAACGGATCAGGAAGTCAGTGGGGGACATAAAAAAAGCTTCCTGTGTGATGTTTAAACTTTTAAATTGTGTATCAGTCTACTACTCTCAGACAAACTAAATCACACTCGGGTTGAAACAATCCGAGATAGAGAGGGAAACCTAAAAAGATGTGAGATAAGATTTTATTTCTCGTAGGATTCTCTTGAAGTGATCTGTCTACGCTGCAAAATTATACATCTTACTGTAATTCCAGCATGATTTCCACCTTGTAGAAAATTCCTCATGTTTAAAGAATGTCTTGTCTTGTTTAAATGAATAATTTGCACTACTGGAGAAGGAGCTCCTACTACAATGTGTAGACATGCAAGAGAACGGCATATTACCCAGAGTGCCTTCAAAGTTTCTTAATAATGCCCTCAGACACAACAGGTGATTGAACTAAAATGACATGTATTGCAGACACACACACACACACAATGTTGTTTCTGAAACAGACACACACTTTTAAAAAAAACTCCCCATCCTGTGCACCACATGCAAATATCCGCACACCCAGAGGAACCACTTCATTTCCTGAGGACATCCAGGCCCACAATGCTCCACTTATGTGGCCACTTCTTCACCAGCGAAAAAGCTCAGCGGTCGACGATTTTTGCGCTGAGATCTATTTCGGGTGAAGAAGGAGGAGGAGGAGGGATGGAAACAAGTGTGTGGCCCGGCCCGGCGGAGGCCTCTATTTTCAGGTTACACACTAGTGTGAATCCATAATTTGGGGGCTCTTGAAACAGGATTACTTTGGTTAAGCAGAAGCCAGAAAAACCCACAGGTGTGTTTTTTTTTTTTTCGCTGATATTGTGAGAACCTTGTGTGAAACCCTGGACGTGCTTAGGGAGATGCTGTCAGGTTTTTTTTTTTTTTTGTAGAAGAAATGGTTATTACATTTCTTCTTCATTATATTTCTGGTTGGTTTTCATGAAGTGGATAGAGCGCAGTGGTCCGGTGAGGATTAAAGAATGCGTTGGCCTCATATTGTCCATCTACACCCTCGATCAAACCAACAATCCTCCGCTAGCCGACTCGCTATTCCTGGCAAGCTCTCGCAGAGTTTTGCGGCTAGGGAGGCGGAGCTGGGGCAAAAGTTCTTAAAGGTAACTCTGGTCCTGACTTGCAGCAACCCATAGTGACCCCCCCCCCCCTCCACGCCCCCCCACCTCCCATCAGTCTCTGGGTCTGTGGACTTGACACATGCCCCTCCTATTACAGCTCTGAGATGACTGACAGCCAGTCAGAAAATGGAAAGCAAGAAGAGTCGGGCTGGAAAAAGGCGGGGGGGGGGGGGGGGGGGAGCATGAGATTCTAAAAAATCCAGAGCTGCTGGCATGACGATGGATTTATGGCCAGCCCTCTGGGCTTCAGGGGTTGTGGGTGTTGCTGGGAGTGAAAGGTTAGGGGTTAGGGGTCACAGGGCTGAGGGGTTTGGGGGGCGGGGGGGGGGCGGGGGGCACAGCTGCAGGGTGTGGGCTTGAATTTGGTGAGAGACGGCAGGCTCATTAACGTTGCACGTGTCAACCCAACAGGAAGGGATCAGTTACTGGACGGCTTTCTGACCAGACTCAATCAGCATGAATTTAATGAGTAGCAGAAGAGTTATTTGAACTTTCCACTTTTTTTTTTTTTTTACACAGTATGTCAGATTTGTACTTTCATCACAGCGAAGAAAATCAATAACGATGAAATCAACGGCTTCCAGAAAAGCAAGATGAAACATGTCAGCAAGATGCTTGACATTGTGTTTGCTGTTCTAACTTTGGACGGTTTTGTGTCTTCAAAAGTGTAATTTACAGTTTTATGGCATATACGCTTTTTTTTTTCTTTCTGTTAGTGGGCTGTCATAAAAAAATTTGTTCAATAAATCTCTACAATTGCTTCAAGGTCACGTGTAAAGTGAGCCAATGAGGCCTGATACTCACATGAACGAGTTGGTCCTGGGTGTCGTACTCTTTGGTACAGCCCTCCCAGTGGCAGTTGGTCTCATATATGGCCTCAGGCTCCTGTTTGCACTCATCTTTATCCAGATCCTCACTCAGGTCCAAGATCCCTCCACCGTGGTCCTGGAGGAAGAGGATTACACTTACTACTTACAAACAGTACACATGCATCCATTAAAGTGACTAAAGAGAAAAAAAAAATGCAAATACAGACCGCATCTTTTACCTGGATCTGTGGTCAATACATTAGAAAAGCATTCCGCACTATTATGCATCTCTCTTATCTTATCTACTTCTTAATCCTAATGAGTTGTTGGTTGGTCTCAATGCGGACAACACCTCTTGTCATTGATCAAAGCTGCATTTTTTATTCGCTCCCTATAATCAATTTGAGACAAATTAGCAGCTACAGTAAAAAAAGGAGGACATATGTTCCGACTGTGAGCAGCTGGAGCTGTGACAGAGATGTCTTAAGTTATAAAAAATAAGAAGAATCTGTGCTGCTAGTTGGGATTTTTGAAGATCCAAAAGTAAAATTCCTCAAGAAAAGTTAACTCATGACTGTTCAGAATCATTTGTGCAACTTAGAAAACTAAAAATCTAATGTTGTTTTTTTGTTTTTCAGAATTGCAGATTTGTACTTTTTTTTTCAAATCTCCTACCTGAGAGGACGGTGAGATGGGCAGCGGACCCTCTGCTTCCGTTTTGACCTTTGACCTCTTGGTGGTGAGCGGGTTGACTGTGCTGCTCACTGCTGGGTCTCCGCCAGCGTTCTGAAGGGCAGATAAGACAGAGACACACGGGTCAAACGGGAGGAGACAAAAGTTCTCACCAGTCCGTCCGCGTGACACACGATCACTACGACTGTCTGAATCAGAAAAGGGGCGAGAATATTAACTCTAAACGAACAAAAAGTGGTTTTAAGTTTGTGTCCTTTTATCCAAACACTTATCCTCTGACCCACCAACCCACTCATTCATACTCCATCAGTGAATCATTCAATTAACCCTAACGCACGACACTCATCCGTTCGCCCTCGCGCTCCTTCACCTATTCATTTCACCGTCCCGTTCTATTTATCAAACCACCGGATTCCTCTCGGTTGACACTGCTTCTTTCCACACCACTGGGAGCGGCAGAGGGGAATCAGATAACTAAACCACAGAGATACCACGCAATTGTTTTTGGCTCGATAGCGCGTTTGCAAAGAGATGTGAGGAGTCCCGTTTGCGCCAGGCACCGGATCCCATAAGTCAGACTGGGACCCGCCGCCGAGACTAAACAGTTTAGACTGCTTTATGATCGCCAAAGCCGCAAGGAAATATGAAAGAAGAGGAGTTATTACCCTCATACGGAGGGGGAAGGCAGTGGGGTCGAGGGGGGGTTGGGGGTTAGGGAGGGGCTTTGATCTGCCGACAGATTCGGAACACGACAGAGAGACAAAGACACCGAAGGCCTGTTAAAGCTCTAATGGAGACGAAAAAGAAAGGGAAAGATATAAAATGTAAAGCAGCTGATAAATGTGTGTGTGTATATTGAGGTTCACTGGAGGGGGTCTCCTAATCCCACCCAGACTCTACAGTGCAGCTCAGCATTTGTGCAGGCCTCGATGATTCATGCAGCTGGCTGGAAACCAAAAGGGAAACATGGTTCTGATCACTGTTGAATTGCAGCTGAATGTGTGTTTGTGCACGTGTGTGTGTGTAAGAGAGAATGTGGCCGTGTCTTTGTTTGTGCATGTGTGTGTGTGTGTGTGTGTGTGAGGAGTGGATATATACTCTTGGATCCTTTTCGGTGTGTGTGTGTGTGTGTGTCAGTAGACTGCATCTCTCAGTGAAACGCTGTGCTGAAACAGAGCTGGAGGCAGCTGATAACAGTGTGAGGTGGAGTGATTCACTGAGTGGGAAGTTTACATTATGAGTGGCTGTGGAGTATACAGTGGGCTGATAAAGAGAGACAGAGGAGACAGTAGGAAGTAAGACAGATGGAACTAAGAGGGAGCCTCCTGCATATTTCTAACCCTCAGGCAGAAAGACAACTTGATTTTTTCAGTTACTTTTTTTTGGACCGTTCGTTGACGACGTCACCTCTGGCCGCGGCTATTTCTTGAAATCTGCAGGCTTTAGCGAGCACATGCATACGTGAATCAGACGTGTGAGCGATCATCCGGTTTTCAGATGGTTACATCTGAGCTGACGGCGTGTCCGGCATGCGCCGTCGAGTTTTGTCCTTGAACAATGAACAAAAGAACGAAGTCTGTGATTTTTGTCATCTCCCTTCTTCCGTTGTTGTGTCTGACTGTTAAGTGACAAAGATGACGATAAGCATAGATGAGATCGATGTCGCTGCGCAGGTTGTGACAAGGATGGTTTACAGCAACAGCAACTCTCTGGATCAAGTTTTGCATATTTTTTTTATGGCTCTGAAATGATTTTTTTGAAGTTTATGCATCTTAACATCTGTTCACAGTTTAAACACAAAACATCACCTCTGTTACGTGCGAGTTAGAAAACATCTGTCTGGAAGTTATTTGAGGATGCCTCAGTCTATTTCACACACATACGCATCCATAAAAAAAATGTTATCAAAGGTAAAGGAAGACGGAAGAAGAGAAAACGTGTAAGCACTTAAAACATACGCAAAAAAAATATACAAATCATCTCATCCCCACCTGGTTCGCCTCGGAGTTGGAACTGTTGTGCGAGGCGGTCATAGGCGAAGCCGTCAGGGGGTGTTGGCGGGCCGAGAAAGAGGACGGCGACGGTTGAATGAGAGGAGGCGTGTGGCCGAAGGCGTTCAGACCCCTCTGCTGGGTCAACAGCTGCTGGTACGCCACCGGGTTGATGGGATGAGGGAAGCTGAATGAGGGGCTGGGTGAGAGGGAAACGAAAACAGTTATCTCATGGAAAATGTGAATGGAGGTTTGTGTCTGCTTGGGTGACATCCAATAACTAAATCTGGTACATTTGTATGGCTTTCGACTCATTTGCACCAAAATATCATGTTTCTGTTATTTAAAGGCTCAATTTCATTGTTGATTTTTGGTCTTTTTTTTGTGGGATTTGTCGACAATACGAAAAAACAGAAAATATCTCCAGCCTTATCCTTAAACACGCTGAACAAACATCTGTAAAGCATGTGCTATCTATTTTTGTCCTACAGCTGACTGAAAACCAGGCTGCTTGGCTGTTAGCGTTATATATATATAAAAAAAAAAAGGGCTGATGGGACAATGTCTGCACAAAACAAACCCAAACATTTCTACTGGCTGCATGCACTCGTTTGCAGTTCAGGGTTCAACAAATGAGAACCTTAAACTGCTCATTTTTCAGGAGCTTGACGTGTAGCTGCTAAAAACAGATTTCTAAATTCGTCATTCTCATGGTTTTTAATGGCCTTGAATGGGAAGTTAGGTCAACCTTAATGCGATTATGTCTTTAAAGGCTCGTGCTTTATTGGATACAGTAGTAGTTTGAAAAGGAGAGCGCTTTATTGTCAGCGGTTATTTCGTGCCATTAAACGTCAGTAAAGGTTAGTGAAAGAAGAGCTTCTTTGTCACCAGCTGTTTGGCAGACAGATATAATCTTAACCGAGTCTGTCACGTAAGTATGTTGAGGTTTGTCTCCGCCTGTGTATTCTGCACGTGTGTGTGTGTGTGTGTGTGTGTGTGTGTGTGTGTGTCTGGTGATTTACATACCTGATCCCTCCGACTGAAAGGTGCCCATAGGAGCTGCTGGCAGCCGAGCTGGAGCGGGAGTTGTTGATGTAGGCGACCAGGGAGTTGGGCGAGGTGCGGATCATAGTCTGCAGGTCGATGCTGGCGTCCGACAGCGGGGAGATGGATAGCGCCCTCTTCCTGCTCAGCCGGGGCGTCAGCCGCGGGCTGGAGAAACGTGACACTGGACACGAGAAACACACACACAAAAGAGACATTGTCAGGCATTTTTCGGTGCTGCTACAAAAGAAATCGGAATATGATGTCTGACGCGCAAGCCTTTTAAAAAAAACTTTTCGGGGCACTTTTGTTGTGCCTCACAGTTAACTAGATTGGAGGACTAATGTGCAAATACCTTGTGCTTCCATTAAATCTCTGCCTGGCCTCAATAGAAAGCAGCAGTTACGCTGAACCATGTTGGAAGAAACATTCAGCCCTGAGCACTCTAGTGGAGGTCACATCCATGCTAAGCTACACTATATCTCCGGCATCTCTCTCACACACACACACACACAGCCCCCCCTATTTAACATTCGCATCCTCTTATGCATAATGAATCGCCCCCAATCATTCTCAGTAATTACCGTGATAGCAATCTCTTTCAGACCGCTGTACTTGGGCAAGTTAAATGGAGGCAATTTAAACAAATTGATCTTAGAATACCATTAAAAAGAACAAGACTGACTCACAAAGGTAGAGTTCATGACCTGCTGCTAAACCTGGTTGTTGCACTATTTTCTTATTCTTGTAGAGAGGAGAACAAGAAAAAAAAAACAAGATAGACTACTTTCCCATGAACTGGAGGAGAAGGATATTTATTTTTCCATACGTACTGAAAGTGTGTGTTTATTTGTTTTAAAATTTCAGAGGCATGTGACTCCCTACTTCCACAGAGACGGAGAGAGATGGATCACTTGTTTGGGGACCAACAGGTGCCGGTTTGCAGTGCGAAGGGACAAAGAGCAGGACTAGTTTGTGCACATGTGTAATTGGGTCGTACAGCAGACATCGTCAGAGGCGCGAGAGGCAGGAAACTCGTAATAGGCCCATCACGACTCACCTAAGCACACGCACGGCGACCTGACACACTCGCACCGTTCCGCCGCATGTCAGCTTCACCGCTGTCAACGTGTAGCCAATCCGTGACTCTTAGCTGGTGGAGCTCACAAGCCCTCGAGCCAAATGAATCCAGGCACCGCCATAATCACCGCGCCAGACCTACAGCCATTAAACCGGGGTCTTACTTCCAAAAGTATTATGTTTGGAGGTGGCGAGTCGTAAAGCGAAGGCATATGCACTTAGTTAAAAGGCCCCCTGGAACTTCAGACGGCAGACGACAGTAGTTGGGGGCTTATGAAAAAAAAAGGAAAAAAAAAAGACTGGTGGAAATGATAGAGATGTGTATGAAAGCGCTGGCAAAAACAACAAACGGGTCCTCAGGAATGTGCCTCTCCGCGGCTAATAAATAAATGTGTCATCTTTCATTAGCCGCGTGGAGGGGTGGGGAAGGGATAAAGAAGGCAGACGGTAGTGGAGGAACAGAAAAAAAAAAAACGGGTGTGTGAACAGGCAGGCGGTCCGCCGCTTGGGAATACGGGTCGCCATGAATGAGGAGTTCATTCTGATAAGCTATGCGCTGCTCCACACGGGTCGTGCAGCTGCTCGAATTTGCTATTTTTTGCAGGGAGCCAAGCTTTTGCTGCCGTGCCAACAGATTTAATGGGAGATAGGTGTATTAATATTCCGCTTTATAAAGCAGGAAACAGGCCTCACAGCCTGGTGGCCTGGTAGCCTGGCGCCAGCCTCACCCCTCTGGGCACCGTGCCCGAAACACCTCCATCTTCAAACCGACTTCTCAATCTATACGTCGAACCTCGGCTCCGAACTCTCAGTGTGTCCGACGACAAAGCAGGAGACATCTTTTTGCTGTCTGTCTGTTAAACAAGTCAACAAGCTAGTTTTCTGTAGCTGAGTGTCAAAGGATGTCATTGGTCTAACCTAATTTTACCTGGAATAAATTTCCTATATGCACACACACACACACACACACACACACACACACACACACACACACAACTCTCACCACTTGGCAAAGGAGTGTTTTATAGGTGGCGGCTATAATTGAAAGGGTGAGCATGTTCCGGCGGGGAGTGAGAAAACAGATGTTGCACAGGCCATGGCGGCGCAGCAGTGTGTGGTAATATGGCGTGGTGTGCGCTACACACACAGTATATGTGCGTGTGTGTGTGTGTGTGTGTGTGTGTGTCTACATGTGTGCCATTGCTCTGTGGGACTGCAAATGTGGGTTGGTTGTAATTGTGGCACCTGGATTTATATAGAGAGTCATAATTACAGGCGCTCCAGTGCAAATTGATATGGCAAAGAAAAAAAAAATATATTAAAGAGGATGGGAGTGACGATGTGTGTGTGTGTATGTGTGAGTGATTATTTTAAGTATTTGCCCTCGCTGTTTTAACTGACATGGCTTTGTGGAAAATGAAAACACTTTAATTGAAGGGTTGAGAAAATCCTCAGAACACAGCTAGCTAGCTCTCAGTGTCATCCCGGCCCTAAGCACATGATGGCGGGTCACTGTAAAGATCTGTAAAGAATTGGTATGCAGTCTTTTCTACATAACAGTAGCTCTAAAACTGGGGTTGTGTGCTCTTAACACTGCACTGAGAAAAAGTTATCATATTTATCCGAACAAATTAGCGTTTTTCAGATGTGAGGAAACAAAAAGTCTGAAACTTACAACTTCATATTTTATGTTTTAAAGCTCCCTTCAAGAGTGAAAGCATTTCCAGTTCCCACTCCTTTGTGAATTCAGTGGCCTCTGCTGTTGGGGTTCACGGAGACAGCGAACCCATTAGACAGTAGAGTCGCGCCAGCAGAATGACGAGCAGCATGATTTGGATCGCAGCTGAGTTGGATACAGAAACAGGCGCCAAAGGGCTAAGTTCAACGCCAATACATTATCAAACATTCGGTGAGAAACGCACATCGGACAACATCCTTGAAAATGTAAACAAACTGTCTCTGCTAAAAGCAAAAATGTGTTTGAGTTTACAGGAGAAGAATATTAGCATCTGTATTAGTCGTCGGAGATGTTTTAGTGTTACAGTCTCCTTTTCGTCTTCTTAATAAGAGAGGTTTGAATAGTTTAGTGTTGCGTGTACACAAGTATATGACCTATACCCACCGCTGGACCATATATCTACCAATAAACAGCCAGAGATGTGTTATCAGTGTCCGTGCTGCAGAGCAAGGCTGCAGCCTGTTCTGTTACAATCTCTCATGAAATCTATGGCACACTTTAGAGACTTTTGTTCCCCGACTAAGTAGTTTAGTAGTGCCTCTTCACAAGCAACATAAGTACTATGACACCAAGGATAAACACATAACTCATGTGCAATGTGGAGGGGTATGAAATAGATAAGTATAGTGAAAGAACACCAGCTAGCAACTACATGTTTGAGTTATTACGTTGATTAAACTTCGTCAAAAACACAAAGTTGTCCGACAGCAGTGGCACCATGTCGCCAGCTAGAGGGAGCGACCTCTGCTGGCTGTCAATATGGTTGATGAATGCCACTCAAGCTGTTGCTATCACTGTTTCAAGCTCTCTTGACAAGCAGGCAGTCTGTCCGACGTGTTTTGATGTGTGAAATCTGGAAAAATGTAGATTTGTAGTTAGGTCATGTAGTTAGAGGGAGTGGGAGTGGGGGTGGGGGGGATGGGGTTGCATCCCTTGGTGATGTAGACAAGTGCAAGCGTGGGTTTGTGTGCACATAGGGATGGAAAACCACAGTAAACCAACAGACCACTACACCACTGGAAAAAAAAAAAAAATCCAAGAGGTCTTTGCGCTCCATGTGAGCAACACAGAGCCAATCAGAGAGGTTTTGCTGGTGACTGTGTCAGCTTTAAAGACATTAAAGTGGAGTTGATTAGCAATATTCCTTGTACATGACTGTTGGCTTTAATTTAGATTTTCAAAATATTTTTTTTTACTCTTTTAAAATAATCTTTGTTAATGTACAAATCCAATCAGCTGACGCCATATGTGTCATCCGTTTGGCTGCGAGCGCTGTATAATCTTTGGCGTGTCCCCCTTGACCTTGTCTGGGGTGAATCAGGTCTCAGCTCACTCCCCCCCCCCCTCCATGATGAACAGGAGCTGCTCTACTCTGGACACTCCCCCCCCCCCCCCTCCCCCCCTCCCCCCGCCCAGCACACCGCAGTTTTGAGTTCTTGCCAGCGGAGCCCCAGGCCTCCACATCTTCAGCCAGCCAAGCCAACCCCCGGGGCAGCTGGAGTGGGAAAATGTTTATTTTCCCTGCTAAATCTCACTAATACTAACACTGTGAATTTTATTAGCGAGGGGCTCGCGCTGAATCCTCTATGAGCCCCCAGTGTCCAGCCAAAAGCCGCCGTTGTGTTTGCTAGTGTGTTTACGCACACACTTCCACCCATGTGCTCATGAACCAACATATAGTTAAGTGTTTGTGTATGCAGTCTGAGGGGACCGACCCCTCACGCCCCCCCCCCACCCACCACCTCCTCCTCCACCACCACATCAGTACACAAATCTATCTCCCTCTCTCCCTCTGCTGCATCAACACTAAAATCTCTTTTTCCTCGGGGTGGCAGACATTTACTTTGGCCGCTGCTTTTGTCGTGGGAGATTCAGCGTTTTCCCGCAAGCCGCTCTGATATTCCTCTGCCCACCCAGCCCTTACATACCTGCTCCCTCGTATATAAACAGCTTTCTGAATGCCTCCCAGTGTGAAATATCATAATGTGACTTTATTTACACTTTCAGTAATGACGTTGCACCGATGCTAATGCTAATCGCGCTTAAACGTCTCTTCAGTAACGTTAGAATCGGTGTTTCCTTCTGTTGGGGTTCGAAAAGCTGACACCAGCTTTCCGTGCACCGCAACAACTACACGTTTGACTTTGGTACTCTTTGGGGAACCGAGCGGGGAAATATCGCCTGTTTCGTCCTCTAGCAGCCTGTATATGGAAATACTTAGCTGATGGAAACAAATGTCATCTATAAAATAAGATATATCGTCCTCTCGTATTAAAATGATGATGTTTTTAAAGAAAACTTTGCACGATGTCGTCCCCAAATGACACTGAGAGGCCAATCTTTAATAAGCAAGACTTCCATCTGTCAGTAAGTAATATATTTTGTGCTTTTTTGTGCCTTTATTTGAGAGCGGACAGCAGAGTTGACAGGGAATGAGAGAGGGATAAGGAATGACATCATATAAATGTTCTCTTAGAGGCAAGTGGGGCTAAAGATGGTGAAGCTGTTTAGCTATCGCCATTGAATCCAGCTTTCTCTGGACCAAATATTCACATGTTCTTATCTGGGGGATAATTCTCTCCTATTTTTTTTTTGGTTGGAACCATATCAGCTCCATCCAACAGATGTAGGGCGTAGGGGACAAAAGTTGTGCAACGATTGCGAGTGCATCACAATGGAAAACAACTGACGCAGGAACCGGGGACCACCTTACGACACCCCGATACCTTCTCTCACCTAGTTCGACGTCAACGTCAACAGGAGCGCAGAGATCCCTTCGGCCAACGACTGTAAAATGGCAACGCAACAGAGGAATGATGTGCGCTATCCGTGGCACCTCTTTCCCGATGATGAAGTATGATTGGTCAGGGTCCAAACTTGTAGGATTTATAACTCTGTGATCGCTTCACCAGAATACAGTCTTCCATTTGTCACATCGGCGTTAAAAAAAGGATTTTTCACCAATGACCATACCTGGCACCGGGATTTTTGCACGTCTGTAGGACATCAAGTGTGTTTTCACATGGAGAAGAGCTTCAAAACCAGTTTTTTTTTTTAAAAAAAAGATGTATTTCAGAGGTTTTCCTGGAAAAAAAGTATCAATATCTTGAACCGAGGCTCATATGCATCATTCAAGAAGACTTGAAGCAATGTTTTCTTAAATTAAGATATGAATTGACCCTAAACTACTGGTCATTTTCATTTATTAAAAGAAAAGTAAGACACTGGATACAAAGATTTGAAATTGATTATTTTTGTTTTAACATTGCGTCCTTGGAACAACATGTATTTTTGTAGTTCTAGCCAAGTCTGCTCCTCTCAGTCTCCATGTCACTCACGCTGCCAGATAAGGGCGGTGATTAATGTTCGAAAAACACATCATAGGCTGACACTGACTAACAGAAGCAGAGCAACCGAGCTTTTCAGTGAGGTCTTCTACAACCGCTGGTAACACTATGTTTGTTTAGGGAGTCTCGTCCGTCGCATTTGGCAATTTTGTGTAAGGAAAACCCAACAAGCAGCTTATGGATCTTTACACAGTGAAACGAGAGCAGCCCTACGAGCATTTTCGCTGGGCAGGTTAGCGTGTTTTGACTGGCGACATGGAGAGAAATCCCCCCCGTGGTCGGTGGGGGTCTGTCGTTCGTGGCACTCCAAACTTAACAACACCGCTGCAGCGATTTTTAAATGATGTCTTCCTCGTATTCCACAGAGAAATCCCTGTGTTTAAGTGTCTGGCTTGAGGTGTGCCCAACAGTAAATCCTTAAATTCATAAGTGCACCAGTAAGACCTGCAGCCCTGTCAGAAAACCTATACTGACGCATGTGTCCGCAGCTTTTCCACCAGCGCGCTTCTCACAGCGGCGCTCAGTGTTGCACGGTTCAAACCGTAAGCCTTGCAACTCACTTGCCCATAGGGAAAAGGGATAGGAGGGGGGTGCAGGGGGGAGGTGGGTGAGAAGCCATACTATGGGTTCACTGAGGACTCCTAGTTCTTGCGGTGGGTCTGCTGAATATTACTGCATAAATTGATTTTTAATATGGTTTTTATCTGCGCTGCCTTCCAAAACAAACGGCAGGGGATGAAGCACATATTTGCCACCTCTGCCACTACTCCTCCCATGCCCTGGCAGTAAATAAAGCCTTTGATTCAGGCCGAGGCTGCCAGCGCAGACCATTAGCTGGCTGCCTGGGTCAATATGGGCCCTGTGTCTGGAGGCCGCAATGGAAGAGCCTCCAGACTGGCAGAGTGGCCAAAAACCTGACCACATCACTCCTAAGCATGGTAGAACACTAAATAAAAGCTGCTGGGACGGTGGCAGCAAGTGTGAACGCCGCGTTTTTGGAGCAGGCAATAGGGACGAGGGAGGCGGGGGGGTTGGGGGGGGAGGGGGTTGTGGCTATTTGAGCAAACAACCTCCCCAAACAAGTGTGGGCAAGGCAGCACAGTGGCGGTCACTGAGGTGGTTGGAGGTAGAGAAGAAAACAGGGGAGGAGGAGGGAAGTGAAAGAGGTGGTCTACAGTTTCTGCAAAGCCCCTAACTCTTTCCTCACCCTTTCCTTTCAGCACCGTCGTGTTTGACTAAGTGATTGAGGTCATTTAAAAAAAAAAAAAAAAAAAAAGAAGAATTAATTGCCAAGCGATCCCATATCTGATTTTTTTTCCCCCCTCTCTGTTGTGTTTTCCTACCTGCCTGTGCGTGAGGATGCCTGCATTAGCGGCGAAGGTAGTGGGTCAGTTTTTTTTTTTTTTTTTTTTTTTCTGGGTGGGTGGTTGGACGGGATGAAAGAAAAGGAGCGAGGTTCTCCTGGAGCGGAGCCGGTGTCGGTGCCAAGGGGAGTATTTGATTATCAGGCATCGAAAAGGCCTGACTTTCACGGGCAGTTTTCCACTCTGTGCGCTCTCTATCCCCCATTCATAAGGGCTGAAGGTTTCTTGGATGTGTTTTGCTGCTGAAATCAAACGTCTGTTCTGGTGCCTGACCGTCATTTTGATAGGGGGGCCGAGGTTCTAACTGGCATTAAAAGAACAGTCTGGTCTCTGTGAGTTTGTGTGCAAACACGTGTGCCAGTGTGTGAGCATTTGCCTGCCTATTTGCCTGGCTGTTTGTGTGTGCCGCCATGTGTGTGTGTGTTAGAGTTAACCTGCCGCATCCCTGCCATTAAGTGAACAGCTCATGCAGACCACAAGGTTAATCCTTGCCATAACAGAGCAGAGACGAAGGTCTCAGGGTAACACTACTACGCCTCGCATTGCCAACGTTCTCCATGTGCCCTTTTAAGGTTACCCTGGATTTGTTTTGTAGGATGTTACTCATAATAACAGTACAAACACACCTGAAACGCCGTCAGAATGAGAGACTCTACGGTAACACGTGTTTTTACGAGCTCCCGGCCTTGGGGGCTTTCAGTGTTTATGCGCCCTCAACCCCTTCCACCAGCCACGGCCCCCATGCTACGTAGAAGTCTAAAAAGCTCTGCTAGCTTTGATGTGGGGAACTCTTCCATGAGAAAGCCTCGAGAGGAAGAATAAGAGGATGGTATCAACATGCCTGGTGCGGAGAACAAAGGGCAAGTTGGCTGTTAAGTTAGGCCGTTAGACTCTTGCACGACGGATGAAAGACATGCATGTGCTTTAGTGTTCCCAGAACGGGAGGGTGATATATTTTTTGACATGGCAAATATCAGAAACATATCATGTTGGTGATCCAATAAACTTTCCATTGGTTCTGTTTTGGATCTGGTTCAGGGTTTGTATAAACTTCTAAGCTCAAAGGCTAAGCAGTCTCTTGAATCTTTTATCTATCTAAGACTGAAGTCATTCAGGTGCAGCAGGCTTCTGACTTCTAGCTTGGAAGGAAGTGTTGGCTGATCACATCGGCAGTAACTGATTAACATCAATGCCATCACATATCAGATACTGATACTGATTATTAGTGATTAAGGACACTGATTTGCAGTAAAAGTGAAAATCTCGGTGTCCAAATTTAGTTTTAATGCCTGATTATGCTTAATTTATTGCAGCAAAGCAGCTTCGGGAAGCCTTTAGTGGGTTTCAATTATTCAAATGCAGTGATGGAAAGTAACTAAGTAGATTTACTCAACTACTGTATTTAAGCACAATGTTAAGGTATGTGAGTGTTTCCATTTGATGCTCTTTTATACTTCAACTCCGCTACATTTCAGAGGGAAATATTCTACTTTCTACTCTACTGATGAGTTCATAAATGATGAAACACATTGTTAAAGATTAAATCTGTGGTTTCCAAACTTTTTCTTTTTTTGCTTGTATCCCTTTACAAAAATAAAATCAGTGTGTATTTGTGTCTTTTTTGTCATGTTTCAGATGTCTGAGTTGTTTGCATTTCCACCAAAGAGACATTTCCCCTCACATGGTTTTAAATTAATAACTGTTTAAGGCCCAAAGAGGTTAAACTCTCCAATATTTGACAAAAACACAAAGATTAAAGGAAAGTTCTGAAAAATTAATCCAAATTAAAGTTTATGTCGCAGAACTATCTTTTTCTTCTTCTTCTTTCCTTCTGAATGTAACATCTCAAGACCCCTAAGATTGATTTTATACCCCACAAACTAGCTCCACCTCAAGCAGCTACAACAATAAAACGCCTAAAGTGCATTATTTGGGCATTTTCAGCGGTGTAATTGGGAAACAATCATGCTTGTCATCGTAGAATTAGATCATAAACTGCAGCACAGCACAGATGTTTATTGCAACTTCAGCAATATCTGCTGCCTTACCTTCAAAAGTCTGCAGAGGCTTCTTTGTGCCGTCTGTAGTACAGCATCATGCATAGTCTTCAGTGTCAATAGGCTATTGCTCATGAAGTGTAACCAATCAGATAGTGCTGTGGGCGGGGCAATGCTCACTACAGTGGTCACTACAGAGGGAGGCTGCAGCATCAGAGCCAAAGTAGCGCATATCGGCAAAATAACGATTCTGATCATTGTAAAAATGCTGAATATCGGATGTGATAATCAGCCAATAATCATTATAATTCTTAACCAAAAAAAACCCTCCAAAACTTGGCTAATAAATAGTTTAAATAAAACTCTTCCTGTCCAATCCAAAGATTGTTTAAGAGAAAAAGAAGCACCACTCGTTAACATCACCCTACAACTGTGAGTGGACGGCGTGTTTTTGCTGTTCACCGTGCACATGTGCAGATGAATTGTTTAGATACAGTAAAACATTTCAGGTTGTATTTCCGTCACTAGACGACGTAGCGAGATGTCTTATCCTCACCATCCACGGGGCTGATGTATTCCGGTAGGTGAGCCGCGGCCGCTGCCGCCGCGGCCGCCGCCGCGCTGCTCTGCATCAGGAGGTCGCCGTACGGGCTCCGCTGGCTGGCGCTGGCCATCAGGTGGTAGTACTCTGTGGGGTTGGCCCCCGGTGGCGGAGGGGGGAGACTGAACAAGGCACGGTCCTTCAAGTGTTCGTGGGTCACTGCAGCAGAGACGGGAGGAACAAAGGAGAGGAGATGAAGGAGAACAGGTTCACTTTTTCTTCTCCAGATAAAAAGCAAAAGAAAAACAGCCACAGCGTACACTTTGTTACAATTTGTGTTACTCCTCTCGTACGGAGGTCATGACCCTGTAAAACTGTGATAATCTATTAGTTTTCTTGTAATTAACATATTCACATTCACCATTTGATGCACACTACCCCCCTTGACAGAATGACAAAAACAAAGTCGTGCATGGAAAAGGTTGCGAAGAAGGACTCAACAGAGGAGACGAGTGCCCTGCTTTACAGATTTGAAGATTTGTGCTCGCGTGCGTGCCCCGGGGCATGAGGCTTTTGATAAAAGGTGTCTGATGTCTTTGAGGCTTGCAGGGTTATGGGAAAATATCTCTAGGGAGTAAAGGAAGCAGAGGCAGAGATGGAGCAAAGCAGAGAGAGAGAGAGAGAGGGGGGGTGTTGGGTGAGGGGTAGGGAGGGCGGGGGGGGGCGGGGGGGAGCAACAGAAAGAAGGAATACCACATTCCTGCACTTCTCTGGTGTTGTTTATGCATTTGTTTGACAGGCTGAAGTCAGACACAGAGTGCAGACACACACACACACACACACACACACACAGTTATATTGCTGAGGAAGCCTGAAATGCTGCATGTGCAAGGGTAGTATCGATGTATAAATGTGTTAACACCTGCACCGGTAAAGTCACATTTAAAAGTGTCAGGAACTATAAGAGTGAGAGATGGATTGGTTTTCCTACATCGAACTGAGCCTGTGTCCCCCTTCCCTCCATTTCCTGCTCTCGCCCCCCCCCCCCCCCCCCCCCCCCCTCCCCTCTTTACCCCAGTGCATGAGTGTGTGGAGGAGACAGGGGTGTGGGCCAATGGTGGATTAATATGCATGGTGGTAGAATAGAAACATGGGGGGAAGTAGGGGGTTGGGATCACTGGGTGGGGGATATTGGGGCAGAGGAGGAGGAGGGGGGGAGAAAAACCACAGCCTCCCCCACTCTCTGCTCTCACACAGACACATATACATAAGTGCGCACATAAACCAAAAATCTGGATCCATCAGAACCTATTAGGCCGTGGCTGTGGTAACAGTGCACAGGCAGTGTGTTTGTGCTCCAGCAGCAGCAGTGATCCAGGCATATTCCTTCAATTTATCCATGGCTGCCAGATCACGTTACCACCTCCGCAGAGTAGCACTTTGTGTCTGAGGGCTTGTGTGTGTGTGTGTGTGTGATGTCACTTACAAACACAGTGGGATGAGAGGTAGCAACTACACTCCCAGCTAGTCCCAGTAAACCCAGACAAAAGATTATGTTGGTTGGCAGAGATGTTTTCCAAACACAATTTCTTTCTATTATAGTTTCATTGACTGAGGCGAAAACAAAACTATGAGACTGCAGCGGCTCTGTGAGGCTGCACTGAATGTTGACGTCAGCACACTGACATGCTCACCAATGACAATGCTAACCTGCAGATAATAATGTTTACCATGTCCGCCATCTAACTAGCACGTTAGCATGCTATCATTCGCTAATAAGCACCGAACACAGAGTCAAGTAAAGAGTAGAAAATAAAGAGTTATTACAGTTCATCCTGTGGGACTCATGAATACGTGCAACAAATTTTAAAGGAAATCCATCCAATAGTTATTGAAAGATTTTCCCCCAGAACCACAAATATCAACCTGCTGATGGAAGAAAAGTCAGGAGGATTATCAGTCACTATGACTCATCCCCACGGGGACCATAAACACGGTGGACCACCTGATTGATGGTATTACTCCGTCACAAGTAGTCAGAGACACAGTGGGGACTAGAAAGGTATTATAACAAAAACATCTTTCTTCGCCTTGTAGTTTTGGCTCTAGAGATACCGTAAATGCTGTAAAAAAAAGTGAATAACTAACAGCGACTCTCGTTGAATTAAATGAATTATTATAATAAGGAATCACACTGGGGATCATGGTTATTTATATTAAGCTTGTGCCAATTGGCGATCAGATCGTAGGGATGACTGATGATCATGTTTTCCTTTTCGCCACCCATTAAAGCAATTTTAATTTTTTAAGTTACCCCCAAGACACCCCACGTCTCTGTCCTCCGTGCCTGCTCATCATAACTTTGCCCTGTGCTCCATGAGACTTTATAGATATGATTTGTGACATTAAAGATACTACTCCTGTCGCACCCTGGCAATCTAGAGTAATCGCAATTGGATCGCCGGACCCTACATTTATATAGTATACCTTAAGCAGTTAGGGTTTCATAAACAACCCTCAACACATGCCTGGCACCCAGGTATCCCTATCGGAGGTTTAGACATGCTCTACTGAGCAGACTTTATTTATGTTCTGCAGTGCTGCAGAATGCCCTCCATTTGGTGCCATACTTCCCTGCCTACTGTATCAGTGACAGCATCTCTTCCGCATTGTTTCTCTTGAAAGGTGGGGAAGGCATTACTTGCCAGCAGCGTGCGCTCGGTGATTTATTGGTGCCGGCTGCAGACCTGTGGCTCCTCTCTTATATTCGACCTGTTGTTTAAACAGGGGGGGGGGGGTAGCGAGGACAGGTCTGTCATCGAGTGAGCTCGATAGTTCAGGGGGGGGGGGGGGCTCTGCGTGTTTGCGGCGTCTCGCGCTAATTGCCATGGTTTCCCCTGCCCCTGCCCCAAACACATACAGAAACGAGCAGGAAAGTTCCCAGAGCGTACTCACAAATCACCTGCACATGCACACACACGCAAAAAAACACCACGACGCGCTCGATGAAAGGTGTGCTTCAGTATTTAATTTAGGGCAATGTATACGATGTAAGACTAATTATCGCTGTTGGTTAAATAATCAGCTGTGTAAACTTAAGCGTGTATGCTCCGGTCAAGCATACAGAGTTGGTTTATAGTGAACAGGATATATAACTTCTAACTAACTCTGGTAAAAGCAGGTGCAGAATAGCTGACGTTTTGAAAGATTTTTTCCACATCGCTTGCAGTTTATTCTTCATTCTGTGTACACTGCAGGCTGAGGCTGAGTGTTTCCATTTTTGCAAATGAATGACAGGTATAAAAGGTGTTTATGGATGGGCATGTGCGCCTGTGCTTTTGAAGTAATTCAAGCTTCTATAGGTACAAAAGTCAATGACAGCGTGTGACGGCAGTGTCTATTACTCACAGTTTATTCTAGCGCGTACTTAAAGAGCTAGAACATGTTTGCGGACATAACCAAAATTTCCTTTAAGAGGCTAAATTGGAGCAAAAAGTCCTTCTGTCACAACCAGACAGTGAATATGCTGTATACAAAGCACACGCTGTGACGTGTATGCATTCGAATGATGTCAGGACATGTGTCATAGCTGTACTGGCCTGAAAGGGAGAGACTACTCAGAGAAATGTGTGTGTGTGATAAATCTACAGTTTGTCACAGGAGGAGTCAGTGATTTTTATTTTTTTGAGGGAAACAACAGTTCTCAATTATGGAGACATGTCTTGTCAGACGTCTCGTGATCACAGGTTGTCATCTGTGTTTTTATTGGCTGCCAACCCTCACAAAAGGTGGGTCTACACCTAATATGAGCCATTCAGGGGACGAAGATTATAGAGATAGGAATGAATGAGAGCGGTGTGTGGCTAAGAGCCAGTGAGGCTGAATTCACACCAAATCAGGCGTTGCGGTGAAAACGCCAGCCCTCCCATTCATTTGAATGAGGGTAGTGCGACCGGGCTGCGGGGGCTCAGCAGAGGCCTGCTGAGAGAAAGTTGATCAACTTTTTGGAGAAAAGCTACCCGATGTCATGCTGCGGTGGCCCAATCACAGCTGGCGATCGGACTGATCAGAGGGAGGACACAAAGACGTTACTAGGACGGTGGGGGGACATTTCCCTTCGTTTGATAATGTTAAAAGTCAAGTTAGGCTTTGCTGATGAGAGAAAAAGAGAGACAGAGAGAGTGAGAGAGAGCAGCAGTGGTCAAGCGAGCTAGAAAGTGAATGAAGAGGGTGAGCAGTGGCGGCAAGAAAGCTGATGAATGATAGAAATAGAACGTTTTTTTCCGATTGTTTCACGGTGGTTACAAATGAACATGCCCGCACCCCCGCACAACCCTGCGGAGGTGTGCCGCAACGCCTGATTTGGTCTGAATACAGCCTAAATCTTTTTTTTTTTTTTTTAAAACCATGATGGACAATAAATGATAATCCTCATCCCTGAGGTATTCTGGTTTAGTTTCTGTCTGTGTCTATTTGGGAACCTAAATGAAAGGAAACCAACGCTGAGCTCAGTGCACCATTGGCGCCACAAGAAGAGTCAAGTTAGTGACACTGAGGGCGTTATGTTAACACTCCTGTGCAAGTAGTGCAAAAGTGACTCAAGTAGGAACCTCCCGATATATATATAGCAAAATGTATAAAAATGGATTTTACAAGCATCAAACACAGTTTCCTGGACAACAACTAGCTTAGCTTATAAAGCAGTAGTTGCTAGCTAGCTTGACTAGATTCTTTGTTAGTGCTACAATGCTGGTGTGTGGTGGGTCTCACCTTCAGCGGGGCTCAGTCCTCGTGCTGCTGAGATCATGGAGAGGGTGGGGCTGCCGTGCACCGAGCGTAGGTAGTGCTCCATGTGGGGGCTGACGTAAGGATGTGGAGGGCTGAACGGTGACTCACCCGTCCCGGCCGGCGCATGGGGTGAAAGACGGATCAGGGAAATATCTGAGATGACTGGACTGCCCGTCAGTCCTGGAGGTCTGGGGGAGAAGAAAGTAGAGAAAGAAAGAGACAAATTTAAGTATACTGCATAAGAGAGAGAGAGTGTGATGGAAAAAGATGGGATGGTGAATGAAGGTGAAAATTAAATAAGGAGACAACAGATAGTGGGAAATAGAGGGTGTGGAGTCAGTCAAAGTTAATTTGATTACCTGCATTGTGCTCGGTTATTATCTAGAGCGATCTTCATTGGTATGTTCATAGACAAGCCTTAACTTCTGTTATTCCACAAACGTGTCTGCAGTCTCCAATCCACTTACATCCTTTCCCATCCCCAGTCCCACAGCTAATACATAATAACCCCCTTTTGTTTGCTTTCTCCTATTAAGCCCTAAAGGTACAGACAAGTCGAGACCAAGGGCTTTCGTCTGCGAGGCTATAAAGAAGCGTACTCTCTCTGTCTGTTTGGGTGGGCAAAAACTACAGGGTCTCTTACATCAGGTTTTTACATTGTGTATGATAAGAGAGTGCAACCGGATGCTCAAAACCTTAAGTAGCTGCTGTTAGCCACCTTTTGGCAACAAGGAAAGAAGTCTCGTCTGAAGTTCTCAGACAGCCTGCCGGTCACATCAGGCAATACAGTAAATTTGTCATCTCTGGCAGGTAATGGGCGGCTCTGCTTGCAGAAACACAGACAAGTGGGTGTTGTAATTCTTGATAGCCCCTGAGGGGCTGAACTCCAGATAAAAACGTCTGCTGGCCGCTGGCAGTGGCACAACCCTTTGAAGGGGCACCAGTACTTATGTCGACCTAGTGTTCTTCAGCACTGATAAGCGGCCTGTTGCTGCCTCGGTGTGCGGTAAGAACACCTGGTAGAAATCCAGCCCTCGGAGAGGCTCTCGAGCGGGAGAAACCATGACAACAAGAGAGAGAAAAGACAATGAAGAGAGTTTGGTTGTAATGCAATCAATTGTGAACACTGTTTCAGGGATTTAACGTCAACTGCTGTTTGCTACCTCGCTAACAACTTAACTTGATTGAAGAATTAAGAAAGAAAAGAACAGCACTTGCCTTTTTAAAAGTACATAATTGAGATATAAGCTGGATATATTAGATATTGATGGAGGTATTAGCTACACACTATAATCACTGGTTTGTAAGGCGACATCTTCTTGAAACTGAACTACTGGATATAACAGAAGTGGAATCTATGTATCACCTTTAACTCATCACTCATTCTCTTTAAAGAGAGAAAAAGAGACGTTATGGAAACTTCTCTTTTCAGCAGAAATGACTAATGATTTAGTGCGTGCTGTCAGTGAGGTAGAGGAGGGCCTCACACAACGAGCCTGAGTAAGAAATGAGTAAAATGTTAGGTATTGTAGCCTTTTTTTTAAAAGATGGATTTCAAGTTGGAGGTCACTGTCAGTTCAAAATTCAACATTTTTATTGAAAGAAAAAGTTGATTCTTTGCTCGTTTTGCTATCTAATTGTCATTTTTCACGTTGGCCCACACACTTGTTATATCAGGTTAGCAAATAACATATTAATTAAACGTTTTTGGGTATCCTTTTGTAGAAAATACATCCACACAGCTTAACTTTGCACCACCATACAAGACAGTGACCCTCACATTCAACAATACAATGCAATTAAAATAACAGAATAGTTGACTTTATGAGTGCCCGAGAGCAAAATTTGCTTCAGCTGTCGTTTTAGCGGCTCGATGGCTGCTGTGAACAAATGAGTGGTTATATGTGTGGTTTTGACTCTTGGCAGCATCTACTGCATGCTGGGTACAAAACATGTGTGTGTGTGTGTGAGAAGGGGGTGTAAGGAACGGTTCATCTACAAGGGATGCCCTGATTACACGTTTTATTAATCATTCATGTATGGGGGACAAGTTGACATCCAGAGTTTTCCCTCTTTATGTGGAGTGAGTGCAAACCCTAAATACTCGGTATAAGTGTTTTATTATTTAATATTTAGCACTTAGTGAGCATAAAATACTCCATAAAGTAGCTGAGTAAATAGTGAAAACGCTGAAATGATGATAGTGTTTGTGTGTTGATCCACCTGAAAAGGATCAAGTCAGGGTTGTCAAATCACTTGACTGATGAAATGAGTGTGACTGGTCCAGGTTGTAGTTATTGGCTGTGACTGTGAAAGGTGGGCCTAGCAAGCATGGTTGGCACAACTTCTCCCCCCCCCTCCCTCCCTCCCCTCCTCCTCATCCACCCTTCAGAGTTTCCCTGCTCAGTCTCTCATTCACCGTCTCTGTGCGGACGCCAACCTGCACCCGGACCGGACTGGCCCTGCCCAACTCAGGGCCGAGCCAACCAACCCAGAGCCTCAGCCCTCGCTCCATTTCCAGTAAGCGCCTGCAGACTGCCGGCCTTGTCTGAGGGCCAACTTTCTGCCGTCAGGCCCACTCTTCCCCTACAAACAACCATAAAGAGCCCTCTGTTCTGGGCGGGAGGGGAGAAGTGAGAAGAAACAGACGCTCCATACACAAAAACACGCTTCCCTCGGTCCGAATCTAAGCAGCATACAGAGAATTTGGCAGTGCCTCCTAAGATTAGTGCTCGGGTGCTTCACTGAAGGACTACCTGGGTGAACTGGCACTGGTGCTGGCTCTCTTTCTTATCAGACTGGGCGACTCAGAACTCATCAAATTAATTACACACTGCCATACATAGCATAAATCTGTTTATTAAATGCCTTATTTGGTGCAGGAACCTGTTTACCTCCATCCCCAATTGATGCAGATTTCATATTATACATGTTTTATGTATTGTATCATATTGTATTATTGTTGGTTGGTTGTCTCAACCTTATTAGTTCCTCCAAAGACACAGTCCTTTAAAAAAAATGGGCCACAAACATACAGCTTCATTTAAAAAAAGGTAAAGTACTTTCCTACAACAGGTGGTCACAGTAGATTTCAGCGAACATCACTATAACTGCAGTCAATCATTCGTTCACTGGGAACTATTTTCAGCGGCGGATTAAAACACATTCAGCGCTAGTTGAGTATTTTACAATGAGAGAACGGTGCATGTGGCAATAACTATAAATAAATGACAGTGTTGATGTTCACGGCGGCGGTGTGACTCACTGATGTGTTTTTAATAGCTCTTGGACAACAACGGAGCTCTTTGGCGCGGATGAACGAGCTATATCAGGTTTTTAGATTTATACACACAAACACGATACTTGCTAGCAGGATCAATTCATTGCTGGTTAGGGTGTCAAATATCTACAGACTTATCCTTTAAAGTCGTTCAAATAAAACTTTAGTCTCATGACATTTGTTGGTAAGACAATATGAGCCACCTGGTTGTGTTATGAACATCCTCAATAAAAGAAAATAATGCAACCTGAGCTTTAGACTTGCTTAAAAAAGAAATTAATTACATATTAATAAGTTTCATTATAACCAGCATTACCCATTCTCCACCTAACCAAAACCAATTTGCATTATTTTTACTTGAAACCTATATCCGTCAACGACAACGACGTGTTTCTTGGCCAATGGCAAACCGCCGTGTCGGCACACACACACACACACACACACACACACACACACACCGCTCCAACTGCGGTAAATCACTCAAACGACCAAAGAGCGTATGTGAGACCTTGATAATAAGGTGAAATTTACTGCCGTTGCCTGTCAGGAGGCAGCAAATAATAGCCTTGTCTGGCAGGTACCATTATTGAAGCCTTGTCGATCCACCCTTTTTCTGACAAGATGTTACTTGAAGTCTTGTGTGTTTTCCAGAGGTTGAATGGGAAGCTCTCGGAGGGCCTCAGAGCCCTGGGAGAGCCCTGTCTCTTAATCAGCAGCTGCCATTTAGACAGACTTCTATCATGCCTGAACACTATGGGTGGCTGCCCTGTAGGGGGGAAAAAAAAAAAAAGGCTGACGCATGGGGAAACACTTCATGTAGCATTTAAATATCAGAATTATTCATTATTGCTAAATAGAAGGGCCATGCGTTGGTGCTCTGCTAAGTATGATACTTGGAGGAGAGAGAGAGAGAGAGAGAGAGAGGGATAGGTGGACAGATAGCGAGCCAGTGTGAGTCAGTAGATAACATGCTTTCAACAAGGTAATTGCTATTTGTCCCTGTGTTCTGTACTGTGTGATTACACGCTCTCTGTTGTTCCATTGTTAAAACTCTGCTGTGAGAAAAAGTGATGCGGACATGGTGCAGCTTGTTGAGCATATGAGTAACCCCCGTGAGTAAGTGCATACCAGAGAACCTGTACGTTAGATCGCTGGCCGAGGCAGATTGCAGCACGATTAAGTAGAGGAGTTCAAACGAAATGTAACCCAGTCTCTTCAAGTTTTCCTCTCTTTTTGCAATCCGACATCAGAGAGAACGAATAAAAGTTGACAAAAATGTGTTTCATTAAGGAAGTTGACCATGCAAAGTGTGTGTGCGGTGGTCTTGCTGTCTTGGCTTTTAATAGAAATGTGTGTAAGATCAACGTGGGTGTCATAGGTTGCTGTGTAATGGGGTCAGTAAGCTTCAAATGAGGCACCTGTTTGATTATCTAACGGCGTCTGGAAGCCCCTGAGGGAGGCTGCGTCTGATGGTGTTTGTGAAACTCAGAAACTGACAATCAACTGATCAGCCGTTTCATACAGGGATCGGCCAGGTGTGCAGAATAAAGAAGGGAAATGAGTTTTATG
Source organism: Euthynnus affinis (assembly GCA_029490765.1). Lineage (NCBI taxonomy): Eukaryota > Metazoa > Chordata > Actinopteri > Scombriformes > Scombridae > Euthynnus > Euthynnus affinis. Next base: position 28,284,752 of record CM055850.1, read on the forward strand.
AGAGTTTTCTTGATTTTAACAATTAATGCATCTTGCCCTATACTCTGAGTGTGACGTAGTCTGCAACTAGTACAGTTCAAGAGTACCCGATCCTTAAAAGGTGAGTGAAAAATATAATCCTGCACAGATACATCCACCCAATCTCATCTCTAAAAACAAAAGCCGCTCGCATCTATAGGTAGTAATAATTCTCATTTTCACTTAGCACACTGTCAATTCACAGTCTGTCCTCGCTGCCACGAGATGCTGCTGCCCGTGTAATCTGTTTTCAAGGTGAGGCGAGGCTGCCTGTCTCCCCCGTCCTCCTAGCTGACCAACAAGTTAGTATTTGCCTCTCTGGCATTTCTCCCTGCTGGCTAGGGGTGGGATGAATTATGATGTGACACACTCCCTTTCTGTACTTCTGGGCAGCCAAGGCGATCAAGATAAATCACCACGCTACCCCCACAAGGGACATGCTAAGATCCTGCCTTAGTTGTTTTTGGGGCCCCGATCAGGATGCTGAGGATTTGGACACAACGTGATACTGTACTCCCTGAGAAGCAGGGACTGTTGCACAAAGGAGGGGCCCAGTACAACCATGTCAAATGATGGGATAATATACTTAAACGAGATGGGATTATACAGAGGGTAATTATCCATTATTGGGATCCGTTGCTGTCACATACCATTTAGTCTTTTTTTTGAGTGAAGGAAAATTACATTGAGACCGCGCAATAAACCGTGAACATTTCAGGCTATTGATTTGCAACATCCAAAGTCTTCTGATTGATGGGTCCCTTGTCTTTTCAGGAGCACATTCCTGGCTGGAACTCAGGGGAGCATCCAAATTCAAACATGAGCCGTGACGATGAGCCCAAAAGCCGGAGCCAGCGCGCAAAACAACATAAGATAACAACACGTCTGTCAAAACCGCTGACAGCCAATCCCGCAGCCTGGAGAATCTGCCCCCACTTAACTCCCCCCCTCCCGCCCCTCCCCTCCCCTCCTGCTCGTTTTTTCCCCCACCCTTCCCCTTTACATGTTAACCAAACCCAAACAATAAGGGGGAAAAAACAACATCAACCCGAATGGCTGATCTGTAAACTGTATTTAATCAACACATTCCGTGCTGTGGGGCTCCAGGCTGATTGCCTGGTGAGCGGGACCACATCTGTTTGTGTACAGGGGCGGTGTAGGCCGCAGCTCTGCCACACAAAAACCTTGGGCATATTTCAACTTTTTCAGTGCTGCAATTTGCCCCCCGACTGCTTCCCAAAAAGCATAAATATGGGCTGTGGAAATGAGCGGGGGATCTGTTTTTCTCATCTGTTGCGTTGTCGTTGAGGTTCTGGGAACGGAAGGTCGGATTTCGGATGCTAATTACCCGGTCAAACATGCTGGCATGGCGGACGGCTTTCCTGGCTTGTGGGTTCGCACAAAAAGATGCACAATCTGCAGCAAAAACGGCAACATAAGTGCCGTCTCTGAGTCCGAGCCGTGCTGTCATCTCATGAGAGGTTCTTCCTAATGTGTTCCAGAGACGGTTCAGATACGGCATGTTTCTGCTCTCTGGAATGCTAAGTTTGGAAAAAGGCAGGGAGACCACAATGGGAAGGTTGCTACTTTTAAACCCTGCATCAAACACTTCAAAAAAAAAAAAAAAAAAAAAGGGCTGAAGGATAGACACGCAAAGATGCTCTATGTTCGGACACTGCAGCATTCGGTAATCCGTATCCAACGTTGAGGAGGATCATAAAAGCTTCGGTGTGTTTTGTGGGATTTGTCAGAAACATTTCCACGGTATAAACATTTTTTTCGACACAGACAACATGTCATACCAAACTATTCCTTCTCAAGCCTTCTGTGCACTTAACTAACTTTCTCAATTAGGCTTCCCTAAGCCCTCAGCATGCTATACGCAATGAAACAAACCACAAACTTAGAGCGTACCGTGGCGAGAAAAACCTACAAGATATTCAGGAAATGAGTTGTAACAAAGGTTGCAAACCACACACGAGGTATGTAAATGAGCCTACTGAGTCAAAGAGATGCACCAATATGATACACTACATCAATATGGACATGAGGGTCCACTAACTCTCAAGCCTGATGTTACAAATACTAATTTATTATGAAAATCATTCTGATAACTTCTACTATAGTTTTTAAAGTTCTGTGCTCAGTGCAGAGTTGAGGCTCTGGCTTCAAGAGAGGAAAAAGTCGGACTACTTCATCCCTGTAGAATATCCCGATGTGTTTCTTTCTATTGTCAGCCAGGGAACAGAGGCAGGTAACAAACGCAGTGTGTACAGCGGGATCTGCATTACGACAGCTGTGACAGAATGACCCGCGGTCCTCATTACGCTGCGCGCAAACAGCGATGAAGAATGCTCTGTGTTTTGTAGCCTGCACAATCCCTCAGACAGGAAGTGCGACGACCCTGACGCTCAGCCAGCCAGCCAGCCAGCCCCCTGACGAAGTGCTGTCAGCGAGCGCCCCGCTGCCGTCGCCGCCGCCGCCGCCGCCGCCGACAACCCCCGCGCTCCGTTTCGCCAGGACGACGCGCCGTAATTAGGCGAATTTGGCGCACGCTGGAGAAAAGACAGCCAGATCAAGGTCTTGATGAATTAGCGGGAGCGCTCTGTCAGAGTAACATCACATTAATCAAAACAAACCGGGTGCGTGGCCACACTTCTTTTTTTTTTTTCACACCCTCCCCCCCTCCTTCTTCCTTCCCTCGCTTTGCAGGTGATGAATAGCTCGGCCTACGCTGTGTATCACCTGATCTTGCTGAATTTAAATGTAACCGCACAGTTCTCACAAAACCTCTATTGATCTTACTCCTGGGTTCTCTTCCTGGGTTTGAATATTTTAGATAAGCATAAGGAGGCCCGGCATAGTTAAGTCGGCCAGACTTTTATGGTAATGCAACTTTAATAAAGTCAGAAAATAAATTAGCGTTTCTTTTTTTTTTTAGGTCAGGTTACGAAAAAAAGTTGCAAAGCCAAGCACATAGCTGGACTTCCAACCTACGGTACACTGTACATCCTCACCAATGTGATGTCAGTTAATACTTAAGAAATGAAGATGTGATACGAATAACCAACTTTAACATGTTTCCTTTACAACGAGGCGTTTTATAAGGATTTTAATAAGAATTAGTGCTGCCACTTTCTCTTCAGCGAAGCACTTCTTCCAACTCCGTCTTTCAGTCGGCTTTCTCCCCACAGAGCCGTAGAGACAATGTTTCTTGGCAGAACTCCTCACTTTTTTTCGGCGTCGCCGGCACCAGACGGCCCTCCAAGCCCCGAAACCGTGAAATGTTAGGAGAGGAGATAGGAGAGGAAATGTTAAGCGCCTGTTGTATTGGTGATAATGTGGCGTGTCTCTCCTCATCTCCGTCTCCCTCTCGCTCTGTGTATCTTGTCTGGCTTTGATGTATTTGAACTTGGCTCTCTCGCTGAAGCTCGGGGGAAAAGAGAGGGCCTGTCTTTTTCCAGCTTCTGGTGCTGACAAATGGGACGAAGCGGTAGCGAGCACTCAGAGAAAGAAAGTAATGAAAGGTGACAATTGACCTTCGCACAGTCACATTAAGCCGGCTTTTCTTTTTTAGACACTATTGACTCATAAAATAACTGTTTCAACAAATTCTAAGCGTAACCTTGTATATTATTTGTCTTGTGCACATTTCCCAAAAACGTCAGGCTGACATCGTTGGTGTCTTTTGAAAGTTTGGGATCTCCACAACAATTTCAAAATAAAGCTCTTAGCATGAGTTTGTTCGAGACTGTGACCATTAACGATATTATTCCAGAATAACTGGTGACTATCTACGAATCCTTACCCATGCATGGCGTGGAGTGGGTGTGGCTCATAATGGTACCGCCCCTCGTGGTGTCTCATGTCGATGGGGATGGGTGTGTGAAACGTGGGGAAGAGATGGTGGGCACCTGTAAGCGCAAAAGAGAGAGAAAAGGTCAGAAACAAAACAAACCCAACAAAATAAAGTGAAATAAATACAGTGAACTTCTTGAAAACTGGCTGAGGAGCACTTGAATAATGACAGACATACAAACATACAGTTCCTGACAAGTGCCTGCAACGCAGCGTGAGATGCAACTGTACCATTTTACAGTTCCCGTAATCCACCAGTAATTGAAACCTTCTAGACTGTCTGTGGCTTTTGCCCCGAGAACTGTATGTTCATTAATGGCCCTCTCTATCCAATAAGACCAAAGCAGGTTTTTTACACAACAATGAATGTGTTTTTATGTCAGGACAAAGAATGCACGAATCCACCGTTTCCTGCCATAAATGGTCTGGTGGCTTGAGGGAAGTCTCATTAGAACAACACAGCCGATATTCATTAATTACTGTCATTACAACGGCTGAGTAGGAGACGTTATTGTCTCCGTTGAAGGAGGAGGAAGGCTCCGATCGCAGACTAAAAGCCTACTAATTCTCTCCAGTTTGATATGTTGAAGTTTCAGATGTTGTTGATGCAGGAAAATAAACCAAAAACAGCAACGCGGAGCGCAATAATTTGACTCTGCAAGTGTCTTGAGAGTAAATTCAGCTGTTAGTGTGTCTGTGTTTGTGTGTGTTTGTGTGTGTGTGTGAGACAGAGAGCACACAGAGAGTGATGTAGTTCCCTTGGGTTAATCCTGGGTTGCTACGGTCCAGTAAGTCTGAGATGACCTGGGAGCAGAGACCACCGGGGTTAAAGGTCAAAGCTCAGTGAGAACAGATCATTATCTCTATGAGAGGAGAGGATCGCTGGGACTGGGGGTGACACAGGGGAAATGGGTGCATTTCAGGAAAAAAAAAAAAAAGGTTTCCATACCAAGATGGTAACAATGTGGTTTGAGCAAATAAATGTATTGAGGATAATTAAATTCAAAGGACATGCTGCCAGGATTAATAGACAACATCAGTCCTCAAATAAAAGCCAGCACAAAAAAGAAAAAGGCCGGGTCGCTAATAAAAAGCTGTTAAGCTACTGTCGTGATACTCAACAATTGGAGCTGATTTTTCACATTAAAAGCCTGCCATGAAAAGGGGATGATGATTAGTCCCATTCAGACACAGAACAACCTTTAATGTGAAACATCTGTGCAGGAAGTGTTGAGTTTCATTGACCTCAGCTTAAAAGTGGAAGCGACTGTAGATACTAAGCAACACAGTGGTGTATTTGGTAAATAGAAAGTACAATATAGTGAATTTATCAAGACGAAGAAGTTGATATTACTGGAAAACCAGAGGAAACGCATTATAAAGACATCTCTAATATGCTGTAGGCTTATCCCAAGTAAATAAATCTCTGTTTTGGAAGGAGATGTTCCGTGTTTCAATGCATAGAATTTGCATTTAATCCCTGCTGTCATTGTAATCACTGCAATTAAAATATCCTCCTGATTTTTCTTTGCATTTTTCCTGTGTTGACATGTCGCCTCAGGGGGTCTGGCGCTGTGAAAACAATGTGTGAGAGGACTCATGCGCCTGTAGGCTACGTCAGAATGCCGGGTGTTGTTTTTTTTTTTTTTTAGGTGATGCCTGTTACAAAGACAGACATTACTGCTACTTAACCCTGATTGAGCCCCTTTTGTCGCTGCGATCATTGTGACGTCGTACCGTCTTGTTCTTTGCAGTTAACGCTGATGAGGATTTTGACTGATAGAGGAGAGTTTCCCCCCCTGAAGGCAGTTTTTTTGGTGTGGAATTTGTTTCAGAGCGAAGCGAGCGTTAACCACCCGGTGATTGTTTTCTCTTTAAAAAAAGTCGCCCTAGCATCACTGCCTTAATCACATTCGCTGAAAAGGTGGTGCCATAGATACAGTTCATTAAGATAGGAATCCTACAATTGGCCAATTCCTGTTTCTGTGAATCAAAACATTCAAGTTTGTGCCAAAAATAGTCGAAACCTTCCTGTAGGGAGTGCACAGCTGTCTTCTTCTTCTTTTTTTTTATTACCTTAAAAAGACAGAAATGAATACCTTGTATCATTATACTAAATTATATTACAAATCACCGGATGTCCTCAGGTTAAATGAGTCTCACAGACAAAAAGTTTTGACTGCACACACACACACACACAATAAAGATAACGTCCTTAAAGCCAAAGTGAGTTGTAAAAATCCATCTGGTGCCCCGTGCTTCTTGTCTTTTCTTGTCTCGCGGAGCTCCGAGGGCCAAGGGCTCTGTGTTTCTATCAAGATCTACGCCGCTGGATCCCAGCCAGTGACCCTCCCTTCGCTTTTGTGCGCGAGACAGACGGCCAATTCCGAGTCAACTTGTGTGTTACAAAGCCAGAAGAGGCACCCAGTAAATGAGCGAGAGGGGGGGGGGCTGAGAGCTGGGAAAAAGGAGTTGGAGCTTTGTTTCACAAGTGGAGCCAGAAGTTCGGGCTTTGTCTGAGAGGTGCCCCCCCCCCCCCCCCCTTTTTTTTTGCTTTTTTTCCACTGCCTGGCACATCTCTGGTGGAGAGAGGATGAGGAGGGCACGGGACAAGGGAGACAACGCCGTGACAAAGACACAAAAGACGGCGAGATTGCCCTGGAAGTCGGGCTCCGCTCAGACATGTCGGAGAGATCAATTAAACTGTCAAACGGAAAAAAGATCCTATTATGTTGCTTTTTTTGTTTGTTTTTTTTTATGCTAGGTACTTGTTGTTTTGCATGATACTTGTTTTGCGATGTCTTTCATAGATTTTCTTTCAATAAAAGGTTTTGTTCCCAGAAGTAGTGCTCTTCATTTTGTCTTGTCCTGAGAGACACCTACCTCATATCTGGTATTTAGAGGAGTTGCATTAAAGAAAGCCTTCATGGGCAGCACTGGAGCAGTTTATTCATGTGAGGAAGTTGTAGATTATTCGCTTATAATCTGAGTTCCCATTGAGGAATGATGTCCAGTCCCAATAGTAAAACACATGTACAAACACACACTTTAAATATATTGTACCCAGCAGAAGCCCCAGAGGCTGATCCCCCCCCCCCCCCACCTCTGCACTCTCCCAGCTCGGGGCTGGTGGATGTGGGGAGCGATAAGGGCTGAGCAGGCCCTTCCATCAGCCAGACAGCTGCATTGTTTTCTGGGCTGCAGGGACGACAGGTACGAGGCCAGGACTATCCGCACGCCTCGGTTTCTTGATTTACTGCCAGTCTGTCCCCCTTTGGGTGTGCGGGCATGCAGGGTTACTCCACCCTGAGCCTTATATATCCAGAGCAGTAAGTAGTGTTCAGACCAACATTAACACAATCTGTCGCAACTTTTACCGTAATGCAATGTCATCTGGCGACTCCGCAAAATCCTCATTCCTGGTAACATGGACAACATTACCTTGCCATTGTTGACACATAAAAAGGTCACCATGAAAACTTTCCTGAGTTGTGAAAATGTTGTCTCATGGTACTGTGAACCTCTGAGCGGGACTGTTGCTGTCAGATAAAACTTTAAAGTGATAGATCTTCTCCTCAGATCGGACTTTCTGAAATGTACTTCATCATTTTACTGCTACCTGAAACAACACTTTTTTTATGCAGTGCTATTTCTGATCTGAACACCTGCCAGTTTTCCAGAGGAAAAAGTTTGATATCATAAGCCCGACGGCTCACATCACATCTGTCTGTCATAGTTTACTGTTTGGATGTACAAGTATACTAGAGTTGGGATGACTAGCAAAGGTCACAGATAAGTAATGATGTCAATTATCACTGGAGGTTCTTCGTCTTTTCCAGCTAGCCTATGTTTTCCTGTAAGTGCTAATTTTGCCAAATCGTAGCAAGGACTCAAACTGCAGTTAAGAGCTCCATGCGAAGCACACTGAAGGGCTTTTGTGTTTGCTGTAATCTTACATTGTGAATCAATCCAACCCACAGGAATCTTTAACTGGTGGTTGTTTTCAGCCACCGTATCTGCTCTCTGATCTCTCATAACGTGTTTGTTTAAAGACTGAACATATCTTTGCCCCCTAGCCCCCATAATGAGGTTCCAGACGTGACAAACATCCTGCCAAGTAGCAGGGAGAGCCCCACATCTTCTCCTCCTTTTTTTTTTTTTTTTTAGTTTGCGTCTTAAAGCTCCTGGTTTGATCTCTCACTTAAGACAATGCCAGGTGTTTGATGTTAACAAAAGGTCCCTTTTCCGACTCCCATGACTCAGAGAAAGAAGAAGGGGGAAAAAGCGCTTTCTCATTACGTCCAAAATGAAGCCGCGGATCAGGACCACGCTGAAGTGGAGAGTGGAGTGGGCTCATGTCTTTGAGGAAGTACTCAAAGATAATAATAATGCCCTGAGAGGCCAGGCCAGGCCAGGCCAGGAATAATTTTGGAAGAAAAAAAAAAAAAAAAGCCTTTGTCGTGCTGTGAGAGAAAGGGGCAGTAAGAGAGGGAGAGAGAGAGAGAGAGAGAGAGAGAGAGAGAGAGAGGAGACGAAAGCACAGAGAGCGAGAAAGAGAGAAGTGAAGAGCAGAGGAGGAGGAGGAGGAGGAGGAGGAGAGGTGGGGGTGCTCGATTCAGACAGGAAATTCCAGCAGAAAAAGTTGGCCTGGGTCCTAACTACACAGCGCAGTGCCAACGGCTATACACAAATGCTCATGTGCATGCATACACACTCACACACTCACAATTACACACACACACACACACACACACACAGACACTGATTTGTTCTGCTGTTCACTCTCAGTAAGCAATCATCAAGAGTGGCTGAGACAAACACAAACGTGTTACTTTTTTAGGTTGAACAGAAATGCCTTTCTTAAACACACACACACACACATGCGCACACACACACACACACACACACTACAGCAAGTGTTATGCCCAAAGGTTAATAAAAAATGTGTGTTTAGCTAATCCGGGAATCCTGCACTACACACACAACATGAAACCTGCAGGTTTAGCTTGCAAGACGTCGCTTCCTCTAGGGCAGCGCATGGGCGAGCGATGGCGACAGAGGGATTATGGGGCTTACAGGAGAGCACGAAACCACTGCCATCTATGAAAGGAAGTCTTAACAGAGTGGCTCTTTACTTTTAACAGCCATCAGGGAGGGGTAAAATGATACCTTTTTTATTGATAGGGGGATTTTGGGGCAGAAGGTAAGTGGATTAGGGCCGACGGTGTCCGTAATGACAGGAGATGGTTTTGGGGGGGCGGAAATTCATTAGTCCCTGTGAACTCTGTTGTGAAGTCTGTATATGTTATGATGTACGCGTCGCACACTCACTGCCTGGGAAGAATAACACAGAGGTTTTGACTCATGACACTTGAATTGTATTAGGGAATCAGATATTTATATTTCAAATAGAACAGGGCCCATTTGTTAGTAGTTGCTACTGGAGCCGGTGATTGAACTGTGAATCTTTTTTTTTTTTTTTTTTGGTGCTGACTGAAATGTGTCTGTGGCGCCAAGTATCCAAGTTGCATTCTTCTTTATTTTTTTAATCTTTTAAAACAGACAGTTTTTTTAGTCGTTTAAATCATAACGCTGGCGGCGTCGGAGCATTTTATGTAGGCTACTAACTTGAACGTGTCAGCAAAAACACTCGCCTGTGTACACACTCAGCAGACGTGGAACAACATTAGTGCTAATTCGTAGTCGTGTGTCTGGCCGCCTGACAAATGTAACACCGCGTCTACGCATGGCGCATAGTGAAAGCTGTACATTAGGCGCAGGATGTGTTCAGGCGCAGCTCTGAAAGCGCAAGGTCACCCGGGTTTTGGCAAACTCTCGGAGCCCAACACAATCCCAATCATTGTAGCTAGAGTACATGTGTACACTGGAGGTGTAAAAATAAACTTGTTTGTATTGAGATCTGTTCTGCCAGACGCATTTGACACGGACAACTGAAAAATGCATCTGAAACGCCTCCAAGACGAGCTATAAATCAAATATCCGCCGCTCTCTCAGCTCCGCTTCGGGAGCAGCTAGTTGTTCGCTTTGTTTGGTGCTGAGAGGCTGATGCACGGTGGCTTTATCAGACTTTAAAAAAAACAAAAAAAAACAACTAAAAACAGCTGCGTGCTGCAGTTGGAAACGAGGTTGATGAGGTTAGTGAAACTGAAGTGAAGTTGTGGACTGTCAAACCAAAAATAATGAGCTGAAAGACATTGAAACTCTCCAGAGAGTTAAAGGATGATGATTCTCTCTTCTTCTTCTCATTTCTTTGATTCACTGTTTGTGTCATAACATCAATTAATACAGCTTTAAAAAAAAAAAAAAAAAAAAAGTCAAATGACACACAGCCCTGGTTTATTATGAGTGTTTGCTGCTGAGCTGTGTACATATGGGCGGGGATACGCATGGATATTTGAGTGTAAGATAAAAATCTGAGCGAGTGAAGCACAATAAGGGCCTTGGGCCTGTGTTTATATCTTATTGCTATGACGCCCTCATATCTCCACCGCACCCCCCCTCCCCCACCCCCCCAGATGTGTTGTATCATCTCACAGGGATGTTGTGTAGCTGCCCGGGCCTCTGCTGTCTCCATTCATGTCCCTGCGTGTTTACAGCTCCCACTCAGACCCAGCTGGCTTCTCTCGTCTGTGATCAGTCTCTGTCAAATGTGCGCGCCTGCCTCAGCCAATCACTCCCTAGCCTCAGCGTCAACCTCGCGATCACACCACCGGTATGATCCATCACCTGGACTAGTGGGGTGCTGCGCCGCCTCTCCTAATTGTTCTAAAGCCTGAGCGCTTCTAAGACCTTCTCTCACCTGGGTTGCCATTAGCTGGTCGTACTAACGTCCATTCAGTGTAAAATAGGTACCGAGGGACGCAGGGAGGTGGGAGAAGACTATCGCTTTTGTCAGATGCTAGCCCCACCAAAAAATTTTCCATTTAAAAAAAATGTTGAAATTGTTCTTTTTCCAAATGCTCATCAGGAAAATGTCATGTCCTAATCCCACTGAGACCCATATTCTGCTAAAATCATAAAAAATCTGAGGTTTTTTTCTGTGATATAATCACTGATGTCCAGCAGCAGCACCTGAAGATCATTGCCTAACGACTTCCATGCGTGACCCAGCCTGAGTGTTGGGTGTTTAGCAGGGGCCGGGTGTAGCCATGTGTGTGTGTGTGTGTGTGATATTGGCGTACAGGTAGCTTGGGTTATAGAAGGTCTCGCCTTGCGGTAGGAAGTGGGCCTCTCTCTGTGAAGACTGATGAGGTGTCAGGACAATCAGCTTCCCCGTGTAGACTTCCAATTTATCACCCGGCCACTTCAGAGCGCAGGTGTAGGTCTGATCGAGTAATTAATACATTGTGTTTGTTACTGTCGTGGCGATGGCCAATTTAGGAGGCCGTGAAGAAAAAAAAATCACGGTTCAAAACCAGATCTCAGTCGGGGTATTTTCACCACACCGTAAATGTGAGTCGAGTCCCGCTTGACATATCGAGTTGACACTATTATGAGTATTTCTGCTGTTTCTGCTGCTCGTCACAACCCATCTCAATCTGTTCCTCATTCTGTCGGCTCCGAAACCCGCGTTTGCTTGCCAGTCGCTGAGCAAAAGTGCAAAAACGCACCGATCCAAGCCAAGTCACTTCAAACGGCGGGAACGCTCCGAGGCCGCGGCGGAGCTTTCCTCTGTCTTCCTCGAGCCCTTTAACCTCTCCCGACACAGCTGACGGAGAAGCTGCCAGTTCACACAAAGAGTGTCCTCATCGCCCTGTGACGGTATTCTCAGCGCGAGCTCAGCACTACCCCCCCTTTCCCCCCCCCTCCCTTTTTTTTTTTTTTTAAGGGGAAAGGCAGAGGAAATACCCAAAACAGCATACAATGTGTGTGAAAAGGAGGCAGCGCACATCAATCTAAAGCCGTCTCAGCTGGGGTTCACCCTGGGGTGAGGCGCCTCCTGGGGAGACTGCTCTCCAGGCCCAAAGTGGGAGGCTGGGGAGTATCTCCTGAACGGACCTGGCCTGGTCTCTATCAAGCTGCCACGCTCGAGTCCGTTAGATATGTCTCTGGTCTTACAGGATGATACACAACAATGTTATTTAAGACACGGACGGATTTGGGCTTAAAAAGGCCAGAGGTAAATTCTTCTTAAGAGATCTTTGAAAATAATTCATGTTCCGAATAATTTATGTCCCTAAAAAAAATGTTTATATCCATCAGCGTGGAGGTTTTATTAAATAAACTGACTGATATCCATTAGTTTGAGATACAGACATTAATAGCACTAAAGTTTACAATAGCTATAAAAAACAGATGGCATGTCAGACTTAACTGTGGAGCACAGCTAACATCCTTTTACTTTCCCTTAATGTGTGTTTGCATCACAAAACTGGCCGATTCTCTGCTCTCTAAAGGTCTGGTGACAGGCGAGAATAAACAGTCAAAAACACTTGGTCCATCATATTGTGGAATTTAAGACGTGAAGCCATTAGAATGTGCATTTTTTTTTTCTCCCCCCCCCCCCGACTTTTTTCCTGCTCGCATTTCTGCGTATGTTACCCTGTAACATCTGAGGAGGGGCTTTATTTTTCACGCGTTTATCCGCGGCAAAAAGCGACGTCGACGGTCGACTCTCTCGCAAAACCTGGCTCAGTTAAAGGGTTGATACTTTTAAAAGCTCGGGAGAGATTTTCAAGAAATAATCGAGAGCGACTCCGCTGACTTTTTCGGTGGCGTTGGTAACACAGGGCAGAGCATCTTAAAGTGCAGGGCCGTGCACTCTTAAGGTCATCTATCCCCGATAAGATAAAACGTTAAGACCGGGCTGTTTATACACACACACAAACACACGCGGCAGCAGAGGTCTTATAAAAACCTCCTTCTCGTCTGGCCTCTTTCTTCAGGGCAGGATTCAGTGTGGAAACCATCTCACTCTGGGAATTTATTTTAAAGCACTAACAAGAAACAGCTGTGAGGCAGGTCAGAGGGCCTCTGACCAACTGGATTGGATCTCAGGTGATTTTTTTTTTTCTTTTCTTTCCCCCGGTCCAATAACGCAGCCCTGCTCTTTCTCTGTTTGTGAAGTGACCCTCGTTTTAGGGTCCATGTTTTACGAGGAAAAGATGCAGTAGATAATGGTTGTTACACGTGATATTTCATATTTTCAAGAGGCCCGGTAGTTTCCAATGACCACCCCAAAGCCTCTATCGCCTCTATCTGCATAACCCTAACCCTTTCTATGTAGCGATGTCAGCTGAACACAAACACAAAATCTTGTTTTGAAGAGTCACCTGTCTTTAAATACTCAAGTGAGAATTTATTGAAACCCACAGACAAAATTCATCCCTCATTTTTGGGGAAACCAAGGCGGTAACACATCTTAAGGCTAAATTCCCTTTAAATAGGGACATAAACTGATATAAGACAACTAATACTGTAATATAGAAGCTGGCAGAGTCTCTCAAATAATAGCTGGTCAGGACAAATAAAGTAAGGTCACTAAAAGAAGCCACGAAAAAACAGGGAATTTCCAGCATTTTTATTTTATTTATTTTTGGTTTATTTTATTTTTAGGTTAGTTGAACTACAGTGTAATGTATCTGTGTTGTTGTATCTGATCATGGATGTTTTGGTGACACAATAAAATTGAAATAAATAGATATTCACCCGTTTTATCAAGATTCATTTATGGTGTTGGTGCAGACCAACAGCATTAGCTGAACCTGCTGTATGTTCTCTGTAACTTTTAATCAGTGATGGGCGGTATAACATGACATGCTTGCTGACTTCCCACCTTCTGTTGTTTCAGCTAGTCGCACTCAGCAAGCTGATGGGAAGTGATGGAAGTCTTCTTCACATCCACACATGAGCACAGGTTTAACAACTAACTTAATTTTATTTATTTTTATTTTATTACAGTACAGTTTCGCCCGACTAGTTTCTATCTCTACCCGGCCAAAGAGTTAAAGAACAATGAAGAGACATTTCCTACTCAGCACCCACTTTTCCCTCTAGTTCTTTGACATGAGGCTCTTCAGTGAAGCATCCAGTGTGTTTTATACAGAGGCAGTGAAAGGAAAAGGGGAAACAGGAGAATGTCTGGTAGCTCAGCACAGAAAGCCCAGTGGTCTGAAAAGGGGGAAGAGACGAGGGGGGAGGGGGGCGAAAAAGTTTTTTTTTGCTTTCTAGTTATTTTACTAGAGTACAGGTGGGAATGACTGGACAGTAAGTGTGAGATAAAAGCTGTTAATTCTTCTGCATGAGTGAAGGTGGTGAGGTAGTAAGGATAAGGGCAGCCGCCGGTGGGTATCGGTTAATTAAAACAGGATCAGTTTTCCTTCCTGTCTCTTGTGGTTGAGATAGAAAAACAATAAACAAGACTGCCGGGCTTCAGGCTAGAAACGAAGGAAGACGTGAAGAGAGTAGCTTGATGCGCTGATAAGAAAGGAGGAAAGGAAATAGGAAGACGAGGAGGGGACAGAGTCAACAATGACATGAATTATTAAGGCTACAACCTCTCGGGAACTGCCGGGTCACAGAACATGTGATTTTAATGTCTACTCCAGGTTGGCTGGATTACTAAAGGACCCTTAGGCGGAGAAGCTCAGATGCTAATACACAAGAATGATGCTTTTCCTCGAACCAAATATGTGACAGTATGTTTTGGGAAGTATCTAATTTTTCCCAGATGTAATATATTCTGAACTCTAAATCCTTTATCCTTTACTATAACAGTACTGAATGACATTAATCAGTGTTTATTCTCTCTCTCCTCCCTGCAGCTACCTCTGGCAGCGAGGGTGGCGCTGTGAAAGCGATCCGAACAGCATCTATCTAGGCTGCTCTGCAACCCGGAGGGCAGTTGATATGTTTACTTGGCCTTAATGCAAGTATGGAAGTCAAATAAACGAGGGGCCCTATGAGTAACACATGTCGCTTTCATCAGTCCGTCGTTGGCAATAGGGTCGAACCGTTTATAAAAAGAGGGGGATTTGCGACTTTGACAGAGAGAGAGAGCTCGCCCTGTGTTAGTCTACATGTCTGTCTTCATTAGATTGTGTGCAGGCAAATGGGAAGGCCATGATGCGGAGTGGTGGAAAGCTTAAGGCGGAGAGGAAATGGCAGACAGAAAACAATTACCCCAAGGGGGTAAAGGACAACTGAGTGTGTACAAATCAGAGAAAGTTTCTTTTTTTTTTTTTTTTTTTCTGCAGAGTTGCACTTGTAACCCTGTGCATCTTCGGGGTTGCATGCGCTCATGTGTGCGCACGACTTTAATGCGAATGTGGTGCTTGACAGTTGACAGCAGGGCTGCTGCTGAAGTGTCTGAAGACTCCAGAGACAAGAGCGAGTGGCCAGGACATTACTCAGCAACAACAAACAACAGTCCTCAAGATAAGGAGATCATTTGTCACTGAGGCTGCACTGACAAACAGCATGCATTGTGTGATAAAATTAGCCAACACACCGCTTCCCTTGTGTGACGCCGCAAGAGTCGAGTCACCTCGGGGTAAGCCTGTGGGGAAATCTCTTTTATCTGACACTTTTATGGATAAAGACAGGAAGGGCTTTCAATCACAGGGGAAGTTGCTCTGCAGTTTTGTGATGTAACTTTTATTCATAAGGGTTTGGCTTTGAGCTCAGAAATAATTTGTCCAATTTTAATAGAAATTGTATTGTTAAGAATTAATAACAATGAAAGAGAAATGTTCTTTTCATGCACTTTAACACTGTGAATATCAGTTTAATGAGTGATTCTGCAGTATATTATTTATCTAACACAATTTTAATTATTTCGATGTCAGGTTTGTTCTCTCCCTGCTTCAGCTGTGCACATGCTGTTTTTCATACTTCCCCTCAGTCCTCTGTTTAACATGTATAGAGTTGCACACATTCAAACTGTGAATCTGCCCAGTTTAACCACAGACCTCTACTGATGACCACTGACCAACTATACTGACTTGTACTAATTTCAGGCGCACGTGTGTCAGTAAGGGGACGCAATCCACTCTCTACGTACCAAAATTTGGCAAAGATTGATCTAACGTGAACAGGTACTTAAAAGTATAAAGTTCAGTACCCAACCCTAACTGGAATATTTGGGCTTTAGTGAGTTACCTTGCTCAAAACCACAAGCTGCTGAGAGAGGAGTGACTTCTCCACCAGAAAGCCCTGAGGACTGGCAACCTTTTTAAGACATCAGTAGATAACTTTGAGAACACTCATCACAAACGTGCTTTGTCTTGCAGTGGGTAGAAATGAAATACCTTCATTATCACATGACACAATAAAAACAAACAAGTTAATTTGTTTCTATGAAAATTTTTTAACTTGACAAAAGTTGCACCCTGTGTTGCAAATCATCAAGCACATTTGATGTTTTAAAAGCAGGCAGCGAACATTCAAAGCCAAGTTGTAATTTCTAATAGGATTGCGCACTGAGGGCCATGCTTGCCATGTTTGGAGTAAAGCCCAGCAGTCATTTGAGACTCCTTTGCTAATTGACGCTAATTGCTATTGTTCACACAATCCTTAAGGCAATCTCAACAGCACACTAAATATTGTGAGAGCATGGAGGGAGAGCGTAATGGCCTCCATGTCTCTCTTCCTTTTAAATACAGCGCCATGGTGGAAACGGGGTAATATTGGTTAAGGACTCGCTTGGCAGTCAGGCCTAGATAAACTCCTTTCATGAGTGTAAGTGAAATAATTTTTGGCATTCTTCTTGGCATTTTTGCTTCAAAATTATTAAAACGATTATTAAAATAGTTGCCAACTAATTCTCCAACGATCAACTAGTTGATTAATCAATGCAGCTCTTGCATTATACAAAATTGATACTATTATATTTTGTGACATGTCAAAACAGAGAGAACATTTATTTACTTTTATATCGTTTGCATCATCACTCATTCATACTTCACTAACGCAGCTGCTCGGCTATCAGCTGACTTATACCATTCAAATTACATCCAAACATTACTACTACTATTACTAAGCTTATATTGTGAAATGTGAAAGGGGTTCTTGCGTGCTGAGCTTCTGCAAAAACAAAGATTTAGTTTTTATGTTGCTGAGTTTGACACATTCTTTAACTTTCCCATCAAATCTATTTGCATAACCATTTGCTATAAATAGTTAATTTCTTGACAAGTGTTGTTAAGTATTCTTCTTATGTCACTGATTATTAAGTAATCTACACTCAGCCTTCAATGACACAATAGAGCTAAATTAGCTTCACTATGAAAAACCTAATTCATGATAATTAGAAGACTGGGGCATTGGGATAATGTGTATAGACCATGCTTGCACCAGGTCTCTGAAGAAAATTATATAAAGAATCTGGACTGTAACCTGCAGTATTCAAAAGGCTCTATCAAAGCTAAGCAAGGCCATTAGTGATGACAAAAGATATACATGTCATACCAAAGATGACAGGTGAAATTATTCCTCCAAAGACGGCAATAAAACATAAAGGCTTTCATTGCTCATATGGAACAAGTAAAAAGGAAATGAATTGGAAAAGGAGGTTTCGCTTCAACAACGGGGTTCTCAGTGGAGTGTTAAACCCAAAAATCCAGTGAGCGTGTTCCAAAAAAATATGAAAAAGGTAGCACATCTCAAATTTCCAAGTCAAGGAGGACAAAACACTAACCTTTTACTTGTTTATTTGGCTCGCATCACATTAAAAAGGAAATGACTTTTACATTGATCCATTGGATTCCATTGGCTCATTGTATACTTTCCCACTGCATCTGGACTGCATTGTGAGTTCATTTACTCTGAACGACACGGACATACCCTTACAATGTTTCAGCAAATATGTCAAAACACGCAAATGTCAAAATGAAAGAATCCAATTCCGCATCGAGGCGTATGAACAAAAAGTTAAAGGCTTCTTCAAGGGGTCAGAGCCAATGAAAAATAGAACGGACATGGCGATGACAACGATACAATCAAGTAGTTGAAAATGTAGCTTAAGCGTGCAGGTTCTGATTAAGGCCTGAACTCTCCATAGCCCTGTTCGCCATGCAACTTGAAACTACGGGAGAAGTGGGCGACTGAACTGTGATTACAGAGATGAGGGCCTCGTTTGTAAGGCTTGAGAGCATCATTTTTCATAGAAAACCGATCTTAATGTAAGAATCAGGGAGTGACATATCTCATTTAGGGTATAAAACACTAAATTCAAAAGCATATGTGTGATCATTATAGACACTAGAATGAAAATCTGGCCTTACAAAATGCTTCTGAAACACACTGATTTTATAAGATCAGATCAGAAGAACTATTGAACTCACTGACTGCCTCTGCCAACTAGTTAAGCTGCAGTTTACAACTATGTCTGTCCGGACTCATAATATTTGTAGTGAAGACTATGAAGGAATTCAATGAAGGGTGTTCAGTGTATTTTCTGGTGAGATGGAAGTTATTACTAAATTGACATGTATGATTCCAGTGAATAATTTCCAATGATAAACTGTCTAAACTGTTTGGATATAAAATGTTATCCCTTCATCATTTTATTCGATTAGATATTTTGTGGGAAACAAATTGTAATCAGTCCGTCCTTGAGTCCAAGTGAACGTTTGTGCCAGATGTAATGAAATTCCGTCCAGGCATTCCTGAGATATCGTGTTGATGAGAATGGGATAGACTTTAGGTCATAATGACCTTGACCTTTGACCGCCAAAATCTAATCAGTTCATCCTTAAGTCCAAGTGAACGTTTGTGCCAAAGTTGATGAAACTCCCTCAAGGCATTCGTGAGATATTGCATTCAGGAGAAAGGGGTGGATGGACAACCCAAAAACATAATGCCTCCAGCTACGGCTGTCGCTGGTGGAGAGGCATAAAAACCAATTGTATTAGAAGGGCTAGTCATGTAATGACCCCTGATGATCTCATAGTAATGTCATCAGGGTTATTTGGTCTTGTCAGTAAGTATTTCTTACTCAGACAACCGCAGTAATGATAACAACGGCATTTCAACAAACCTTGATGTTCTAGAGGAGTGAAGAAGACGCCCAAATGGGAGAGTACTCTTCCATATGAAGAGTTCATTCAAGAAAAAAACTGATAAACGCCATCCTTCAAAAAGATGAACTGACTGTCCTGAGTGATTCAGTCACAAAACTGTTCTTTGTCCGTTGTCAAAGCATTGCAAGCTCATGATTTACAGCAGAAGACGTTAACCGCCAGTGCTATTCTTGAACAGAACCCACGTAGTGAATCAGCACACGGCATTCAGGTCAGGTGACACAATATAGCGACTGTGTTCAGCCGGAGATGTGCTGTCTGAAAGCAAAATTTCAGTGTAAGTTCGGCATCTTTAAAGATGAATGACTTGGATGAAACCGAAGAGTCTGTGATGTTTTCTCTTTCAGTGAAGTAAAACAGTTGGCATTGACATTGGCACGCTCATGCTCAGGGGGTTTTGTAGTCTGACTGGGATTTTCCAAGGTATGATCTTGTAAGTGTGTAATATTGCCCATTAATGGCCTATTTTCATGGCAATTTTCAGCACTTTACCTACTTGTTTTATCTTAAAGAATGTTAAATATTGCACTCATATCAATTACAGTTATCTGCTTTTGCCCAAAAACCAACTGTAAATTTGAAAAAAAAACAAAAAAAACCAAAACACTTTTTCAATAAAGTTTTTAAGTTAGCTGTATATTGTTACTTATTTGTACTTAATCAAAAACAACCAACAACAACTGCTGTTTGACTGATAGCACCTGTAATATCCAATAAAAAAAACATGATCTATGAAAATGACTAAAAATGGAGATATCTGATTTTGCAAATGAACTCTTCATACGCTATCTCAGTCTTAGTAACGGTGAAATTGAGCAGCAACATAATGAAGCAATTACAGTGTGGACTCATGCCAAACTCCAGGCTCCAGAGCAAATCCAGGGTAAAGTCTTATATGTTTATCTTGACTCGATCCAAAAAGGAAAAAAAAAAAAAAACCCTTCATAAATTGACTTTACAGTCTGTTTCCAGTGCTAAATTCCATTTTTATTTAAAATGTTTTATACCACTTAAAGAATCCCCAAAGGCAGTTTTCACTCAGCTTTTATGTACAAAACAAACAAATGGCTACAGACGATCATATAATTATTTCACCATTTAGTTTAGTTTTTCCTTCAATAGAAACAAACAAACAAAAAACATCTGGTTCCTTAGGTTGGAAGATGGTCTTCTTAGAGTTTGGGCATTGTGGCTTTTGTTTTTGCAAGGCCTTGATTAGAAAGCATTTTCCCTTCTTCAAAGTCCCCAATCTAAGAGCACATTGAAGTCTTGAGAATTCCTGCCTGGCTCTTGATAATGATCCACATGTGGCCCGGTTGTGATCTTCATCAACCAACTCATGTTCTTTGTGTGGGGAAAGGGTGCCACATGCTGCCACTGAATTATTCCTAATCGTCTCTTTAAATGCACCACATAAAGCACTCGCAACAAACACCATGTGAAGTCACACTGTATGCTGTGGTTTGAGGGGGGGTGGGGGGGGCAGCAGGGGTGAGGGGTGAATAATGACTCTAGCAAAGACTATAAAGATAGCTGTGATTTTTGCAGCTTCAGCTACCTCTACTGTGGAATTTTTTCCATCCTTCTCTCCAAATCTACCAATTCTCCAATAATGTTGTTGACCCAAGTCTCAAAACAACCAATGGCGTCCTTTCTATCTTCAGGCGAAACACACCAGCTGTGTACATCATATTTGTTGTACATAATATTGTTGTGAGTGTAGGCCAAATGTGAGATCCACTGTGTCAGCACACATTGTTCTGTTTCCCAGAAACTACTACCATATTCGCCATGAAGATTTTTTTAACAACTTATAGACCTTAATCAGCCACAAGACATTGATGATTGCAACCTTTTCCAAAACTGAATCAAGTCATCTTTGGGCCCAAACACACCCAAATGACAAAGGGAGAGGATATGCAGTTATATGCCAGTTTTCGGAAATCCCATCCATAAGACTGTCAGATCAGAAAACAGTCATATTTTTCATTTAATTCAATTACAAACCAGTATTTTATTTAGTTTGGAAGACTTGTTGGAAATAACCCACAATAGATTTCTGAATCCAGGTCAGCACTCCCATTTCTTCATATATATTTTATACTATATTCATAATATCTAGCCCTGTAGATCTATGTGAGCACCACAGAGAAAATAGTGGCTGAGATACCAGTGGCATCTAAAGAATAGTTGATGTTATCTTCTCCCAAAGTGTTAAAATAAGCAGCGCTATTCAGTACAGCTCCAACAAAAATATAACATGTCCATACTGTCTGCTATCCTCCCCCGCAATACTGCCAATGAGGGATTTTGGTTGCTGTTGTTGTTGAAACTATGTAAAAACAGAACTATTCCTATAATTAAAAGGATTACAGATGTAAAGAAGGTCAGGAGTTATAGTCGAGGGAGCGTCTGAATTCTTGCAGTTGTGTCTATCACGCCAGTGCAGGTCTAGAACGATGGGAAAACAAAGCAGGCGAGGAGCCATGAGTGAGTATTTCTCCCGCACAAAGACTCTATTTAAAGCAAACCACTCTACCATTGGGCCTATAGATGGGACAGACCAACCCAAGACATCTGATCTCCCCCTGTCAGACCGCCACTTGTCAGCTCCTATTAGGGCCAGCGGTTGCCTCTGCTTACATGTGGTACCCATCAACCCAGACCACGAGGTAGCGATCCTGTTTGGCCGCCGCAGCGTCTTTTCCCCCCCACGGGACACTTGGTTCACTCAGTCCTGGGATCACCTCAGGTTATATGTGGTGGGTTATGACAGCCTAATGGTGCTAGTAACTGTGTGGCAGTAGCATGAGGGAAGGGAGCAGGAGGGTGAAAGAGCAAGACAGAGGTGAATGTACCTACAGATGCTCGTCTGTCATAAAGATTGCACTTGTAGGAACGTCTTTATTGAGTATGAATGATGCACCGAGCGAAGGAGGGGAGGTATTGCATTCATGGCTTGCACAGAAACAATCACTTATTAGTATGAAACGCTTTGAAGTGTTTGATTGCAACTAAATTTAAGTCCATGAATCTCTTAAAAACGTCATCAAAATTGGACACCACAACAGAACACAGCGATTAATTCACCTCTCGACTAAATATCTTCCATTAGGGGTCTGATGTGTAACCTTCAGCAATCGTTTTATGGAGGAAAATATTTTTCAATACATCCTGTGCTGATCCTGAGTCTACAGGTCCCCTCCTGTTCTTTCTCCCAGCCTAGACTGCCAGTGTGTAAAAAGGATTGAGTTACCTAGTGTGTAACGAGGGCAACGCTGACGCCGAAACACAAACATAATCTTTGGCAAACTGTTTGCCATGAAAAAAAAAAAAAAAAAAACCCATACAGCGAGAAACAATCAATGAATATCCATAACTAGGCTTGTTTTGTAAACTGTTCTGGTTGTTAAGACATTCGAGTCCCGCCGAAATGAAGACCCCGTATTATTATTGTTACTCCATCTGCCCCCATAGCCAAGCGGTGGGGCAATTACACTAGACTCAGCACAGCTATGACAAGCTGCCGAAGCGACACACTAACCAAACAGCACAGGATAACACACACAGACATAGACGCGAGCACAAGGCCCATTTCACGAAAATCACAAGCAGCCCGGTGTAGAGTTAATGCACACCTGCGAAAACAGCTTGATTGCAGCTTTAAACCATCGCGGCTTCCCTTGCACGAGTTTGTTAGTTTATTCTAATTCCATGAAACGCTTTGCATGATATTAAATAAAGCTTTCACATAAAACTTCGTCTTCTCACCTTTTTTTGGCATGCACACAAGGACAAAAAGTGCGGAGGGCCTCTTTTGGGATGGTCCCATTTGTATCTATGCTTCGGCGGATTAGCCGGAAAAAGTGTGAAGCATGAAGCCATGATCACAGAGCCTGAGGTGACATCTGTAAATTACCTGTTTTGTACAACCAACAGCCCATAACCCAAACAGATTTAGCTTACGATCACAAAGAAAAGCAGCAAATCCTCACGGTTAAGAAGCTGTTTGGCGTTTTTTGCTCGAAAAACGACTTTTTAAACGATAATTCAACGATCGAAACAGTCGCTGAATTGTCTTCTGACTTCTTCCTGACTTCTGATTTTTTCCTAAATCACATGACACATGAACAATTGAGAGAAATGACCTTCCATTAAGGTTTGTGCGCTTGTCACTTTGTGTTAAATTGCATTCAGAAGACGTTAAAAACCCCATCCCTCACAAGAGTTCTTCACACTGAACACACAACTTAATGACTTGCTGATGGATAGTTTTGCAGTGTTCATATGTTTCACCCTATATACAGCACTTCTTGGAACATTTATAACTTGGGTCAATATTTGCTTAAGTCTGTCATTATGGCCCGTGTGCAAGTACCAAGTCTGGCTGTTAATTACCCAACTTGTCTTGAAATGGATTTTGCATTCAACGTTCCAAAAGTTTGGATGATTTTACGAAGTGATTGCCAGTCTGTAAAGAGTAAGGGTCCCCATGGTTTTGGCAGCCTTTGCCAATCTCGACCCCTCCTCCCCCCCACAACCCCCAACCTCCATATCCGTCATCCTCCAGACGCCTGCAAGTCTCCGCTAGAGCTTGTTTGGCCTCATGGAAGGAAATATTACCTGGAGCGGAGCGCTAATTGGCAAGCACCCAGACACCCCACAAGTGCTAATGAACAGGCAAAATGGCCACAGCGAAGAAAGAGTGAGAAATCCAGATCAAGAGCGGAGGAGAGTAGAGAGGGGGTCCAAAACTTACTGAGGCTCTTTGTGAGCCCTCGCCCTCTGTCCGGGGCTTAGGGCTACTTCCTCATCTATAATTAAGGGGTTATCCCCCTGCACAATGGAGACATTAAACTGTAAAACCTTGCAAGGCAAATTACTGCTTTTCCTGGGAGTTAGAGGAAGCGTCTTGATATGTAAACAATACCCCCTCTTCTGCTGAGTACACCCCCCCTCCTCCCCTCTCCCCCCCTTTCTCTCTCTCCCCCCCCTCGCCCTCCCTCGCCTCCCTCTTTGTTCCGTGGGAATTTCAGACGGGCCAGATTCTCTCTAAGACTACAACTCTGCTGAATAAAGAGGATTTACAGTACCTTTATCACTTAAGCATCTCAAACCTGTTTTGCCAAAGCTAACACTCGGAGAATGTGCGCTGCACTCATGCAAACAACATACACAGATACACAAACACACACACACACACACACACTCTTGCTAGGCTTGCCATGGTAGTCGGTGTCACCGGTGTTCGGACATACACTTGATTACACATCGATTACTTTACTTGCCCACCGCCCCACACACTGTCGTTTTGCTTTTTGTATTGGAAATGAAACCCATCAAACAAAGAACTCTGATTTCTAAGATCCTAAGTGTGTTATCAATACTTAGCTGGATGACGGAAGCTACAATTATAAACTGAAAGTGTCTCTTTGCGACCGTCCGCAGCGGCAGTAGCAGCAGCAGAGTCACAAGCACAGAGCAGCTGAGTCAGAGTTCACTTATGACTTGATGAGAGTGAGGAGCAACGAGACGATGGCGAAGGATTCGGTGTCAAAGCAAAAGGCAGAAGTGGCTATTTGGCAATATTTCAGCTATAAAGGACCAGTGTGGAAGATTTAGTGGCATCTGGTGTGGACAAGTCCATGCAGTCACAACAAATTGGAGGCACATGGATGTCCACACAGAGCCTACATGTACACTTTCTGATGACAAAATCTACATCACACAGACCCTAGTGGACCCTCGTGTACTCGCCTGATGGGGAAAGTGTCATTTTAGACATAAAATTTATAATTTTTATAACAGAGAGAAAAGGTGTTTTCACATTTAGGCAGCTCAGGGTGAATGTATATTTATGTAAGTCAGCCTACACATGATAACAGTAATAATATGTTGTTCATTATTGATTAATCTGTGCATTATTAGTCTATAAAATTCATAAAATACAAAAAAAAATCACCATCAAAATCTCCTAGAGTCCAGAGTAATGTCTTTGTGTTGCCTGTTTTGTCAAACCAAAGGTCAAAAACCAAAATTATTCAAATAAAAAAGGGAAAATAAACAAGTTTTCTCTTTTAGAAAAGCTGTAGACGGAGAATTTCTGCTTTAAAAATGATTATTACAGTTGTTATTCAATTCCTGTTAATCCATTAATTACACATGATACACACATAATAATCAAAGCTATCATTTCATATCAGATATTACCGTGCTAAGACAATTCAGTCTCTTTCATCAACTCCTACAGATCACTGGATAAACGCAAAATGCATGATGATGGTGGTCAAGCCGACAAACAGTCTGTTCACAGTGTGTGCGCACGTCAGATGCACGTCTGCCATGAACATGTCTGTATTCGCTGCTGTCAGGGGATGACCCTGCTGCTCTTTGAAGCCCGAGCCAGGAATTCTCAGGCTTAGCTCACTCCGTTGGGGAAATCACCTGGCAAACAAAACATAGCAGGCTTACACGCTATACTAACGCACACAGGCTTTCATTCACTGAGCTCTTTTCATTTGTAGACTGTTTAATAGACAGCCGCCGCCTCCTCCTCCTCCTCCTCCCTTCCCCATTTACGTAACGAAGCTAAAGCAAAGCGGTGAACCTTGTCACAGTAATCGCAAAATGAGGAGTGTAATTATA
This sequence comes from Euthynnus affinis, assembly GCA_029490765.1. Taxonomy (NCBI): domain Eukaryota; kingdom Metazoa; phylum Chordata; class Actinopteri; order Scombriformes; family Scombridae; genus Euthynnus; species Euthynnus affinis. The sequence goes on from CM055850.1 coordinate 28,310,314, forward strand.
TATTTTTTTTAAAAACAAACCTTTAATACAGCAGCTATGGAAAACAAAAAAGGCTTGGAAGGCATCCTCATCGTAGGTGTGTAAGAAGTGATGAGTGGACAGGTTTGCACATTGGCTTGTTTTGCATTGAAGAGGATTCCCACTTCTTATTGCCTTTGTTTACATTAATGGAAAATTTCTCTCCTGCTTTTATTTAGAAACATATATTTCTAAAAAAAAAAAAACTTGCATCATTTCCCCTCAGCTCAGTGTTCTTTGCTCTTATCTTCACCTTCTCTCTGAGTTTTGGCCGGAGCTCATGTTATGTTATGATTTCACGAGTCAACTGAGATTGACCTTTTAATCTTCACATGCCCCTACGGGCTTACAATAATAATCAAACAAACAAAGTTCCAGTTAGTACATTTTTATGTTATTTTTGTATTTATTCTGCTATAAGTCTACCACGTCCTTCATGGATTTGAACGTTACTCGGGCAGCACACGAGCTAAAAATGGAACCGCGCAGCACTTTGGGTTAAAGTATCGGGCCAAAGGGGCGCATGTAATGTTTGGGTGAAGAAAAACTTCAAGATTCAAATCTCAGACATCCTGTTTCTTGAAACCAAAGAGATTCTTTCATACCATTAAAACATCTACCCTGCTAACCTCAGCCAGGGACACCACTCAATCATCTGTCGCTACCCAGCTGTTACAGAACGACGGCCGTTATTTCTGCTTCTCCCCGGCTGCATTTTCTGCAGCTATGATGGACGACGTTACAAATCAGTTTTCCATATGGAAACATTTTGTTTGCTTTCTTTTTTCTAGGGACCATGACAACCATATACACGGGGCCTTATGACAGGCTTCACCGTGATTACAGAGCGCTGTAACTAATAGTAGCGCAGTCCCGGAGCACTTTCTCACAAAGAATATGACACTGTAGCAAATGGATGCTTACGGCTGGCAGAAAATCTCTCCAAATTATTGCTTTTTCATCCCCCGAGTGAGGAATCACAGAGAGGAAGTGTGCAAGAATACCGGCATCTCTGAGGTCTTCTTAAGGTCTACTTACTTAGCTTTTCTTGAGCTTTAACCACATCACATGGTCTTCATCAGGTGTCATAAGTGTGACACATGTATCTTCTCTTTTTAGTTTTGTTTTGTTTCATTTGTGAGCTGTGTAAGGAGTTAAGCGGAGCACTTACCAAGCATATCTAAAGCTAACTAATCTGACAAGTATCTCATAAAGATGAGCAACAGTTTATTTTCTGCTAATCTCACAGTGATGATATGAACTCTGGTAAGTCACCGCACTCCTATAATTTACTTACAACTTCCCCTAAAACCACAAATTGTTGTTTTTACATTTTTAACATTTCTGTAGGTGTTTTTTTTTTCTTTTTTTTTAACTTTGCGCAGGCTGGTTGTTTTTCTCTGTTTCCAGTCTTTATGCTAAACTAAGCTAATCACTTCCTAGCTCCAGACTTAAACACATGGAGATTGCTGCTGACCTTTATATATATAACTCTTGGAAACAAAGTGAATAAACATTTTTTTTTCCCCCCTCAGTGTTGAATTATTATTTCATCCCCTCTCATCACGCTGTTAATTGGTGTTAATTTGTTATCATGTGACAAGTCGAGTCAAGTCATTTCTTATTTACATAGCCTGATACCATCAATCATAAAATTTGCCTCAAGGGGATTTTAAAACATTCTCCTTCCTTAGATGCTTGATGTGAATGAGACATGAAACCAGAGCCGGCCCCATTTCCAGAAGAAGTTCATGAGATATAGCTGAAATTACAGTGTTGACCATTGAGTTAGAGATCACAACAGACTTACACCACTCCACTGACAAAACAAAAACAAGTAGAAGAGTGTCCTAAGATGAAAAAACAGCTTATTAATTAAAAAAAAAAAGATTATTTTGCATCTTAAGGGCCTGTTCTACTGTTCTTTTATAATAAGAACTGAAACATTAAACTGCAGAAAGCAAAAAAATGACATGAATGTATAACATTTCTTTTGGGAAGCCGCTCAGTTCTTCCTCTCTAATCCTGTTTTCGGGACGTGTTCCAAGAGCCAGTGAATTGTCGGCTGGGACGTCTCTCTTGTTTGTTATACCTGTGTCCGCTGTGTTTACTCAGCGACCTCATCTGCTTATTTTGCCGGTCGCGCAGTTTACTGCGACTCGTCTACGTCCTGTCCTTGGAGCGAGGCCAGCGGAGGGGGGATGACCGGTTTCATGGCCGCACGCTCCGTCTGGAATAAGATTCTCCCTCCCGGGGATGTGACCACAATAAAATACTGTAAAAGCTTCTTTTTTTTTCATTTTTTCATAAATGTTTATGGAATTCCTTTTGCCTCTGAAAACCTCGCCGCTGACTGGGCAGAACGGTCCTGGTATTGTTTCTGTCGGCGGACACCGTTTTGTTTAAGTTAGAAGCCAGTTTGTTTCGTTTCTTTCACCCACGGGCTGGGTAGGCGATGTGTACGTATCGTATGCACAAGTCTGGCTCTATGTGACTGTGGCCCCCGAAGCCCTCGGTGATTAGGCTACTTGCTAAATGCTAACAGACAGTGCAGCTGTGGAGCAGGAGCAGCGAAACCTTAGATCTGTAATTAAAAGAAGCCGTCTTTCCCTCAGGAAGAATTTCACTGATAGCAAAAAAATCAATTTCCTCCCCTCGCTCTCTCTGGAGCGGTTTCAACATGATCACACCAGGCATTAATTGTAAAGACACCTATTGTCTGCTGGCTGTCTCGGGCTGCGACACAACAGAGCTATAAAATGCACTCTCACCCTGAAGAGAGAGATAAGTTAATGCAAACTTTTCAAGGTGCATATTGTTTCATCTGTTCCCGACCGACGCCTGAGTAACTGCAGACATGCGCTTCTCATCATGGGTGAGTGGGCTCCTTTGCTCCGTGCAGAGTTGTGATTGATTCTTTTCCTCCAGCAGAGTTTCTACGAGGGCGGACCACAGCTGTGTCTGCAGGCGAGTGTGGTGGGGTATGGGAGGGCGAGGGGATATGAACCGGAAGAGCCTGACCACAAACTGTCCGCCTCTAGACCAACTCAGCCATAGGAACCGGGGCCTGTTTACATAAGCGCGTCCTGCCCGTGTTTACAGCTAGCACACATTTTTGTTTTACCACGTCTAAACTCCTCGGACGTTTATTTTGCTTCACTTGAACTGTGAGAGTCCCCGGCTATGTTAGCAGATGAAAGTAGCCGAGACTGGCAGACTGTTGGCTCGAGTCTAATGAACACCGAGGGGTTACGTTGGGTCAAGGAGATTGAGAGTTCGGAGAGCACAGAAAATTGCGCAGGGATGGACTTTCAACCACGCGGCATCTTCCCGTCAAAGAAAGCGGTTGCCTGAGGCGACACCTTGGAGGAGAGGAGAGCGCCTGGCACCTTATTCCACTGATTCCCATCAGTCCGACAAAACAAAACAGGCAGGAAGTGTCTTAGAGGCAGGGGCATGGATTACACTGTGCATGCTGGGAAAAGGGCTTTCTGTTTAAGAGAGGATGACTCACAGAAAAAGAAAAAGGGAAGTACAAGCCAGGGAGAAGGGAGAGACTCAAGGGATAGGGAGAGAAAGCTGGCGGATGGGGTGTTGTTAATCCCCTAAAGCATCCATATATTGCCCCCACCTCCTCTCTCGCGCTGCTTGTAAATGGCAAGGAATGTAACATGTTGTCTTTGGGCCCTGTGTGTGTGTGTGTGTGTGTACACGCCTCTGGTACAGAGAGATTTATATTCGCAGACATTGCCCAGAGCATACCACATAGCTTTTTTAACTCTGGAGGCTTTGAAGCAGAGGCAGAGTGTTCCAGAGAAACAACCGATATCAGAAACGTCCTCTCATTTGAGCCTGATTTATGTTCCATAACCACATTAGAGACCTGCCAAAGGCTTTCAGTCCTCCGTTCTGTCAACAAGACTATAGGCAGTTTTTTTCCTCAGAAAACACAATTTGAAGACTAGACTGCTAAATATTTGCCTTCATGACTATCTTCTAAGCCTGTGGTTTTTCACATCAAGGACTCCTAAACTGACACAAACGAGACCGTGGACCTCCATTTTTGGTCCCAAGATTTTTGTCTTGTTTTGAGATTTTTTTTTGCTTTTATATGTTTTGTAACAGAAAACGTATGAAACCCATGACCAAAATAGTCATCCGCTCTGTTATTGTGTTATTTATGGATGGATTGTAGAGAAAATAAATGATTCCCCTTTTCCCCTTGAACCCCCTCGAGGACCCCTGGGGGTCCCCAGACCCCACTTTGGAACCACTGTTTTACGCATTCACTAAAATAAACATTTGTCTTGTAATAATATATATATTTTTTTTTTTAAAAAGACAAGAAAGATAAGTCTCTATAGTGCTTTCAACTTCTTAAGAATTCCTCTGAACTCTGTGGTTTCTTTGCTCACTCATTTCAAGCAACCATAAAAAAAAAAAAAAAGGATTCCAGGGAACTTATGTATAATTCAGTTTTGAATAAAATGTTTTAAAAAGTAATGATAATACATGTATATACACTATATAAAGCTGAAAAACCCCCTTGTGACCAATTGCTTCCAATCACTGGAGGAGAACCACCATACCGCCTCCTACTGTAGTTCCCCGTCTCTTAGTATGTAGGCCAGCACTCCTGTGATGAGAACGTCTTGTAATGGGCACTGATAAAGGCAGCAACATCAGCAACCACTCAAGGCTCGAGAACCAAGTGTTTTTTTTTTTGGCTTTTCCAATGAAAAAAAAAAAAAAAAAAAAAAACAAGATTCGCCCCTTCTGCTTTCACTTAGCATATCTAATCTTTAAATCCTGTCTTGGCCAGCCAGTCCCCCAAGTGAAACTCTAGATAAGACGGAGAGAGAAAGACAGATGGAGAGAGACAGAGAAAGAGATGCGAGGATGGTAGCTCTGCAGAGGGGAGAAGAGGGATGACTTGGAGAGCTACCAGGTTAACTGTTTATAAAAGCCAAATGAATTAAAGTAAGCACTGATCTCCGTACCCCAAACAGCAAGTCAGCCATTCAAGTATTTTAGCTTTTTTTTTTTTGCAGGCTGGTAATATGTAAATGTGTCAAAGTGTGCCCCAACTTAGGTCTTGGAAATATCAGGCACAAAACCCAGGTGTAAACTGACTCTGCAGATGCTGAAGCTATACGTCGAGAGTGATTCCGGGACAGAAACGATATCAGCCTCTCTTATAAAGACATTTTTGGAGGACAGCATATACATATGGCTATAGACCCTGACAGGAAAACAAACAACATGGGGACCTGGTCAATAGGCCTTCCTGTAAAGCTTGTTGCTTGCAGGTCTTCTCAAGTATCAGGAAAAGCATTATTGATACACCGTTATAAAAAATGTTACTGTAGATGACACCTGATAGAGCCCTTTCTCTCTCTCTCAACTCTGGGGACATGAATATGTACTTTGGACTATTAAAAGTGAAATCCATGACATGTTTGGTGGCTTTAAGGAGCCAGGGGAGGTGTTTTTTTTTGTTGTTGTTGTTATGTATAGCCGTGTAACTCGATCTACAGCGTTTCCTAGGATGAGAAAGATACATAAAGTTGCATTGTGCTGCACACTGAACAGCATTTTCACTCATCAGGAGATGAATCATCTGATTCTTTCAAGTAAGGTGGAGGGCCAAAGAGTTAAAACCCAAAGGAGGTTTAGGGGTCTGGTATGAATGTGGTCATCCCTGCATAACCCTGGCCACTGAGCCCCCCACCCCCTCCACCCCTCTTTCCTCCACCTCTCTATCGGCCTGTGGAACCACAGCGGCGTAAGAGCCTCATTTAGGAGCATAGAAAGAAAGGCAGAAATCTCTTTCTCAGGAAGATTAGTGGCTGTCCCTTTGGAGTAGGACTGTGGACAGGGGAGGAGGGTTGGGTGGGTAGGGGTTGGGAGGAGGAGGGGGGGGGGCTATTTTTCTCTGGGACATTTTTCTCTGCCAGGGGGGCCGTGACCCACTCCAGAGCACCCTCTAGAGAAAGGCCATGTGCGGAGAGACCCGGTGGAGACCCTTTACACTCAAAGCTGCATCTGAGACTTTACCCATGATTAACACACGGCTGGCTCCTTATCTCGAAGCCACGCTCTAGCTAGTCCCCGGCAAGAGTAATTATACTAGACGTCTCTTCTTCATCCATCTACACTACAGTGACCACTCGGGAGTCAGACTGGAGAAGACTCGCAGATGATCCATGTTCACGCAGAGGAAGGGTGATTTAATGCTCTATCTGTACTGTTGTTTAAGTACAAGTGAGACGGCAAGTGTTGACAAAGGTGATGGTTCTTTTTTTTTGTGGTGTTTCTTATTGGCCTCCTCTTCAGATACATGCAAGGTTGTGAATAATCATCTGCGGCCGACATATGCCGAAGAACATCGGTCTCTGTCAGAGGGTTCCTAAGCTACAGCCAGACTCTAAGAAAGATGAACATAACACATTGGTTAAGGCAGAAATAATCAGAGTGTTACTGAGCTTGTCTGCTCCACTGGCCTCGTACAGTCAACACCAAAAGTGAAGGATGATGGAAAAATTCTCTTTGGAAAACTTTCTCCGAATATAATAAGGGTCATAAAACAACAAGTTGGCAGATCTGTGTTTGAAAAAACCGAGAGAGGAAGGCGGCGAAAAACACAGAACATCTACGCTAGCGTTTGGTGTGAAGTAAGGAGGGAGGGAGGGAAGGGGGGGGGGAGTGCATCATTCACAGGTATTCCTTTGAAACCGTGAGATGTTTTACAGTCATGGAAGCGGGCACCTAATCTGAACACATGTTACTCTGACATGGTAAAGCACAAGCCGACACATACTCGTAAATCCCGGGGCCCGGGAGTCGGGTTGCACGGCCTGAGCCTGTGGAAGCACGCCCTGTAGCTGTGAGACAGATGCAGGCTGTCACACAAAATGTGGGTGCCCATTTAAAACCATTAACAAGGCCCTGAGAAAGCAGCACTGATTCCTATCGTACGGACTGAACCCCCCCCGCCCCCCGACCGACGCTTTTGTGCCAGCGGTCTCTAACCTCTTTCCTCTCGCTTCTCCTTGGACGCCGATGCACACTCTGCATTAGGAGGGCCAGACACACTTCCATTATGTCTTAACACTCAGAGACACAGACAAGTTCAAAAGGGCAGAGCATGTCTCCATGAGACACAAGCAAAGTGAGCTCTCATGAAACAAGTTATGAGATTTGAGGCCAGCTGACATAACGGATTAAGTCGAACAAGATGTTCTCAGGATGTTTCTGCTTAGGTTACACTATTATATTGTGTGGTTTTATTTTTCGAGTTTAAAACACTGTAATGTAGTCTGCATGGTGTGGTGTGGCGTTTGCAACACACAGACATGCAAGTAAGCTGAATAAATAAGGGTCCTTTAACAAAGAAAGTTTCCGACATCTTGCAAAGAATGTTTCCAGGCTACTTGATTTATTCACATTTGCCCCATTTCTTCTTTTTTTTCTTTTTTGTTTGCACATGCATATTAAGTTAAGAACTGGTTCATATAACAAGAATATAATCAAATCGAAAACAAAAGGAGAGCATTAAAACTATCTAATGTCCCACTTTTACTGTTCCTCTATGGGAGAAAATGAGATTTGTGATGGCAGGCCACCAGGCCCTTCATTAAACAGTAAAACAACTTGAATGAAATGTTCCTGCAGTGGCCCCTCAGATGATGCCAGTGTGCCTTCCTGAGGGGTTTCAGTGTCCACACCAGCCGGCTCCACCAGCAGGACTTAGTAATTTATAACACTGGTACCTCAGAGGGCCCGAACAAGGTTCTCCAACCTCGTTATGAGGAGTTTTCATCACACAGTCACTAATGAAAACATGAGCTCTCATCTTTTAATTATGACCCCTTTTATAGTGAATCCTCTGCACCCTGCACCCTCTATTTTACCTCACTTCCACAAATAACCCCAGATGGGTGAAGACTACTTTTTTTTTTGTCAGCGGTCCAAGGTTATGAAAATTCAACCCCCACAGCCTACACGACTCACAATGGTCATAACTGTGTAGATGACTCAATAATTCATGCCATGGTAAGTGCAATATTTTCTTTTGCTGGTTTGAAAAAAAAAAAACTTGTGGCCTCTTTGTGGAGGTGCCAGGGAGGGCACGCTGAAACGTCCTAGTTTCTCACCCTGCATCCCTAAACAATTAATGCTCATGGCTCGTCTCGTGGCAGGCCACCAAGCCCATCATTAAGCGGAAATTCTGCTAACGCCACAATGTCATTCGACATCTTGTTAGCATTTCAAAAGGTGCCTCCCTCCTCCCAGCTTTTATCCGAGGCCTCTGATACACCATGTCGTCCACTGCTATGCCAGCCTTTTTTAGTAATTCATGAAATTTACACTCGGGAGGTGAGAACAAGGTCTTTCGACCTCATTATAGCATTTTCTCATCATCCATTCTCTGACATCTTTGAAACATGCAGCCCCATATCTCTGGGTCTAAATCTTTTTCATGTGCCACCCATATACTTGTGTGAGTAGCCATAATGTTTCAGTTCACCGCACCGCGAAGCACACCATCCTACAGAAAAACATCTATATTATACTAGTGTTTGCAGCGCTACCATTGTTGTTCCCAATCTGCTTTGGGAAAAGTTGCCGTACCTCTGGTCAGAGTAGTGGGTGAGGGCTTTTTTGGGAGTTCTGAGAAGCTGCTTCCATCCAGACCAGAACCCTTACACTCCTTCTTCTCGGTGGCCGTCGGAGCTGAAGTCTCCATGGTACTCTTCAAATCTCTGACACAGCCTGGAGAGACGAGAAAGAGAGAGTTTTGAGTCAAATACTGTAGCCCATATTGTTCTTGACCAAAAAAGCAGGAAACAATCCTGTGGTGTAAAGGAAGTAATCCATTTGACTTTTATAGCAGCAAAAGCTTGCGGCTTGCTGGGAGAAATCAGAATGGGTAGTGATTAGTCACCATTAATAGTGATTGCCAATATGGCTGAACAAAGAGCAACACATATAATGAGCCAAAGTGGTTACAACAAAAAAAAAGACTCCATTCAAAAACCTGAATGCAAATTAGTGGAAAAAAACCAGCCTTGGAGCATGACCTCACTACAATTGTATGTTGTGCTGTTTACCCCATGTGTCTAGATAAAGACAGAGTTTTTTCAAATATAACAATTCAATATTGTTGCTTGTTTTACTGTTTATTCTGAGTCATGGAGCGCGGCTGCAATAACAGCGGAGAGAAGCAGAAGAGACGGCATGAATTGGTGTGGATGTTTTTCAGACAAAAAGTTGGAACAATTACACTCGTGTTGTCGGATTTCATGGATACGGCATAAAGCGAGTTCACACGCTAACACGCCAGTAAAACTTCATGGGAGCTGCAGTTCTTTTTTTTTTTTTTTTTATATGCAAACAAATTAATCATTTAACGTAATTACAGCGAGGTCTCACCTTCTAATTGCAAGTGCTGTGGTGCATGCCGGATAGTAACGCCCATGAAATAAAATACTTTTTTTTTTCAGAAAGATGAAAGAAACCCTCAGTTGAGAGAAACTGCAGTGAGTCACAGTTGCAACAACCAAAGATGTGACATAAGTGTCAGGAATTTTGCAGATTAACACTTAAGTTTGAAAGAAAAAGTGGTGTTTCAATATATATATATATATATATATAATGACTGCTGTAGGCTTTTCATTCACAAAACTGCAAATACACCTGAGAATAGATTAAAAGCACATTACATCTTCATTTCCATCTTCCCACACTACAAGCTAAATATATAAATGTTTTTCTTTGTCAAACGGCGTCCCATCTTGGAAGCATGAGAGTGAAATTATCTCATTTTTCAATGTCATAACTGAAACCGTAGAGTGCTACAATGTTTATGCATGTAATTTCTCCATATGTGTGTATGTGTTTAATCAGTGTCAGTGTAACTTATGTCAGGTCAGGCTCTGAACACACATAGGTTTTCTCAGTTTGATGTAATGAGTTCACAGTGCCCCCTCTGTTCCAATTGTAAATGTGAGTGGCCCTTAGCGCTGAGGTTTTTATCCGCACACACTGTGTCAATACCTCCTCATGTCTGTGTGAATGGCTCTGCGACTTGGCAACGTGCCACTTGTTTGACTTGGTGGGACCTACAAGATCATCCTCTGAACGAGAACAAACAAGACCCAGTCCCCGGGCCCGGGAGGGGGGGAAAAAGTCATTCCACACTCTCCGGCTAGCTTGTGGTCATCGCTTTCCCACCTGCTTTCAAACACTGGCGAGAAAACGTCCGCGTGCTTTGACAGAGGGACGTTTTTACGGCCAGACCAGACAACTGGATGTAATCAGAGGAGTGACTTCACTTTTCACAGGTGCAAGGGAAAGGAAATGTTTCCATGTAGGGTCTGCAGTTTTGGGGAAAAGTCACAGATTCACGTTTCAGTATGAATCTGAATGCTTCGGGGCATCCAAATGAAGCAATTCAGTTGTCTCTACACACACTGCTTCAATCAGCGGACTTCCCATGGACGCCTATGGGAAGTTGGTTGATTAAAACTTTATAAAACATACCAAAGAAATGATTTTGCGGCCGCAGATCTTATAAAACAAAAGTGTTTATGACTTGTCTTGTGCCCAAAGGACACAAACAACACTGAAGCAGCAATCCGGAAATTAATTTTCACTCGAGTCAGGGAAACAAATGTGATTTTTGGCAGCGAGTAACAGCAGGAAAAAAAAAATGATCTAAAGGATCAAGAGAACATAATAAATTCACTCTCTTTGTAACACTAGATGGTATGAGAATATCTTACTGCAAATACATAGTCATGAGTGTCGAGGACGATACTGTCATTGAAACCGGAAAAACCTAATTGTTCAGTGATCTGGTTCTGCGGCTAGCCGAACGTGTGAAGTGCTGTTTTTGGTTTCATGTGGATATCCAACATGTCATCCTTTATTGTGAGGTGTGTGTACTAGCAGCCATGTCTGTGACCCTTCGGAGGTGCCAGTCGCCTGTAACCGAGCCAATGTAAGCCGATTAGAGGTGGGCGACTAACAGGTTTAGGCTGCATCTGTTTCTTTTTTTTTTCTGGTGCCAAACAGTCTTGGAGCTGGCCAGCGAGCCATCTTGTCTTGGAGAACTCCGCCACTCTGACATCACCTTAGTGATAGAATTTAATGTGCTCTTTCATGGGCCCTTTATCTTATTCAGAGTTGGCTAGAAAACAGACTCTCTTTTTTTTTTTGGGTAGTGAACCCTCTTGGCCCAGATAAGATGTGCCCGTGAACATACTGGCACTCACAAGCAACAGTGTTTGCCTTTCAAGCAGCCTGGCCCCTTAAAAATAACTGAGAATCCTCCCGTTAACATCACTGTCTGATGAACATCTGGCACCGCATTAATAGCTGTTTCCGTGCTTTGCAGCATGCCAACTATTTGCTTTCCAGTTCCCTCTGAACCTCGAGCCAATATTAAATGAAGAGAGGCTCGGGGTACATGCACCTGTAAAGGTCATTAGCTTAATAAATAAAGAAAATAATCAGCAGGTTTGGTTCTGGGAACTGTTACATCTTCAAAAATGGTACATGTATAACTGCTAGATTTGAGTTCATTTCTCAAAAAAAGTGGCCCGAACTTCACCCTCAGCCCTCCCACCTTCATCTTTCCTTCATTCTGTAGAGCTGTTACATTAGCCCCCATACCCCTGTGTCCCCCCCCCCCCCCCCCCACAGGCCGTGTTGCCCCCGATGACAGGGAAGCCCAGCTCTGACAGGCTGGTACAGGTGTCAGGAACCGAGCGGACAGATGGCAGGGGCCAAAGGCGAACAAACAACAAGGGTGCACTTCTTTTCTCATCTTCTGGTTGGCTGGGCAGCCCGTTGCGGCACGAAAAAGGAAAAAAAAGGATAAGCCCACGAAAAGGAAAAAGGATAAGCTCCCCCATCCCTTCTCCTCCTTACCCCCACCCACCCTCTGGTGCCATGTGACCACAGGCTGGGGACTTGAGAGTGCAGGGCAGGATTACCCACCCCCCCTCCACCCCCCTCCACCACCCCCAACACACACAGACAGTCACCTAAATCCTAAGAAATCAAAAGATGACTTCTCGTTTTGCTGATTTACTTTACATTAAAAGAGCCGTCACAGGAAGTGATGTTAAAAAAAAGAACACAACTCGACAGCAAACTGAGGGAAAAGATTGCACGGCATCGTCATCCGGCGTTTGAAGTGATTTCTGGGAAAGCGCCGAGCGAAAACACCACCGCAACGACTAGTCTAGCAGCAGAACAGAAAAACAGTAATCTTACAAATTACTGCTTGGAATGATTGATTTAATTCATTTGAATGCAAAGCACGAGCAAAAAGGCTAGACCGACCATATCAGAAACCATAACCTTAAGTTTTACATTAAGGCTGGTTTGTTTTTTTCCGTGTGTCCCTTCTTGACACGCAGTCGCAAAACTAAACGAAAAACGTCTTTATCTTTAGCGAATTATCATAAACATTCAAAACGTAGCTGCTTCGGTGAAGTATCTGCAAATGTGTGTGTTTTTTTCCCCAAATACGTGCAAGAACAAGACAACTGGCGGTTTAGCTGTTCTGGAAGTGAACACATGAATGCCAGGAAAGATGTCTTGTATTCGGTAAGTTCAACAAATTCTTCAGTGTTAATTTCAAACACATGTCGGGCCCACACTGGGAATGTCTTTTGGATGAATATCAAATTTTTATTTTACAAAAAAAAAAAGCTGAAAAGGTCCAGTTTTTTTTTGACAGAGTGCTACACTTTATGGTAGATATTGTATATGTCGATCTTTCTCCCACAGCTCTCGTCCTGATGGATCATCCAGACGTGCCACTTAACCACACCAGGCCCAGGAAAAAGACTGAGGTAATGGGGAAAAGTCACTGTTATGTTTTCTTCTGCCAACGCCAGTGTTGAATTTATTAGAGGGTCAGATAATTCCACTTGTTTCCGAAGCGAAATCACTTGTTTCTTGAGGGTTTTTTTTTTTATTACTGAAACATTTCCCGACAAGTCAGAACAATCACTTGACTAATGAATTTACAGCTCAGGTCAGTAATTGTCTCGCTCTATTTGCAGATTTTCCCCTCATATAAAGAAGACAAACCTCCGCCTCGTCTTTTCTCTTCTCTCTCACAACTCCTCTTTTCTGTTCATTTACCTTCTACCCCCCTCCCCTCCGTCTCAGACTGGCAGGACTTTTGTTGAGACCTGGTGTGTGTTTTTCTTAGCGCCTCGTTCAGTTTCAAGTGTTCCTCTCCTCCACTACCGTTCAACAGCTCTCCTTTCACCAACACTGAAAGGAATGCAAACACACATCAAAAGAGGCCCTCTCGTTTTGAAGATTTCCAGGCTTTGCTCTTCTTACTTTCTTCCTTCCTATCTTTCAGTCAATGCGATCCGTATGCTGGTAGGTTCTCTCTCTTTTCCTGGCAGCGCGCACACATATTCATGGGTGCACACGGCGGATTCGCACACACCCTAACACACACACATTCACACACACACACACAATGACAGGCTCACCAACTGCTGTCTCACACTCTGCTCACTTGGCAAACACAAGAGAGATGGATAGGTGAGGTCTCCTGCCCCTATGCCACCTGCAGACCTCTCTACTCGAATTTCTGATGGTGACACTCATGCAGGTTAACATAACAACCACCAAAAGCCAAAATAGAGTTATGTTTTACATATTTTTGTGTCTTCATCACGTTGGCTTTTTCACCAAGTTTGCTGCAGGACCTCCAGTCAGTCTTGCTTTGTTGTTCAACAGCAATAAAGCACAAAAAAATGCAATACAGTATGTAGAAAAATGACCCATGTGAGTGTATGCTGACCTGGCGTCCTTTAAAAATCCATATACCACTTCTATGGTAGACGTTAAGTCAAGTTAAAACAAGTCATGGTGAGGGAAAGTCATGGTCACGCTTTCCATGACCGACCTCCTCCCTAATGGGCGGATAATGCTCAAAAAGAAGGAGTCAGTACGAAGTGTTGTCCCTCTTCATCAGAAATCAAAGCACAACACTGTCATGCTACTATTACATTTGTCCCACAAGACGTCTCTTGTCAGGAAAGCGCAAACAGGTCACTTTCAGTGTGTTAACAAACAACCGATGCTGTCAGTTTTAATGGTGGGGACAGTTTAAGTTGGGAACATTTGACTTTTGATCCATTTTTCCTGCTAATTACTTCAGACATCAGGATTTTTTGTAAAGGTATTTGTTACGTTTGCTAAAGTAAATGATCTAAATGCTTTTTCCGCCACTGCTACTGCAATTAAAACATCTAAAACACATGAAAACAATCTAAAAATGCAACAGAGAACATAGTCATAGTTTGCTAGCTGTGTTCTGAAAGGACTGCATGTGATAAATGGCTTCTTTGAAGTAGAGGATTTGCACACACATGTTGAGATTTCTCAAGTCTTTCTTAATATAATAAAGGACGACAGAAAGAATGATAACGGCGACTAATAACTCCTAAATCAGACTTTGAAAAGCTTTAAATGGTCCTTTAAGCTGCGATACATACAGGAGACTTTACAGATCGTGCTCTGTAGCTCTTAATCCTTTTTCCAGTAGCACACAAGTGGGCAAAATGTTAAACATGATGATACACCGAGGAGGAATGCTAGAACCGTCAGATCTAATTTACAGGTGGACAGGTGTAGGAGCAAAGGGAGGTGGTGGTGGTGGTGGTGGTGAGGGGAGTCCACACAGGCTTCCTTTTTTTCACTGTGCTTCAGTTGTACCTTCACTATATCCAGATCCAGAGAGCTCCTCGCATAATTCAGACAAAATACAGCTGTTTTTCCCCTCATATATCCAGCCCTAACCACCCTGGCTGGACTTTCTGCGAGACTCTGCAACGGTTTCATGAGAAACCTTTAATTTAACTTACCAAATGTTCTCTCCATGAGAGCTCCTTTCACTTAAAATACAAATACTTCCTTCCTTAGACAACACAGCTCATTTTTAGTCCTGGCTGCTGCAGTGTATCTAACAGTCAAACGGTTCATTTTTAACAGACCTTCTAAAACTTTCACCTTTGGTTTACCGCATTTGAAACTGTATTCCTGCCAACTTCCATCATATAAATGTTTGAAGTTTTTGATTTCTGGATTTTTTGACCATTTGAACAAGCTTTGAAATCAACAGAAAGTGAAGCTGGCTCCAAAAAAAGATCTTACATTAGACTTCTTCACTTCCACGTTGTACATTTTCAGTGCTCCATTACAGTTTTCAGAGGAGGATAAATCTAACTAGCAGTTCCTATACACCTTCACAAACGTGTGTGTAATGTTACAGATCCAATACATTGGATTTATTTCCTGAAGTTTACCTAAAAGTAGTTGTTAAGAAGGAAATCTTTGGCTTAAACTGAACAGAAAATACCAAAGACCTTAAGTGAAAAAAAAAAACTTAAAGCTGTGGTGTATGAAATTTAGTGGCATCTAGAGCAAACGGGCTTGGCAGACATGGAATTTAATATTCATAAGTATGTTTTCATTAGTGTATAAACCCATGAAAATAAGAATTGTTGTGTTTTCGCAACCTTAGAAGGAGTCCCTTATATCTACATAGGGAGCGGGTCCCCTTCAACCGAGCCCGCCATGTTGCAACGCATATTTTGACCCATGTAGCCCAGAATGGACAAACCGAACACTGACCCTAGACCTTTTCACGGCCACCAGAGATTCTCCTGCATGCATGGGAGGCTGCAATTTGCAACCTCACCACTAGATGCCACTAAATCCTACACACTGGTCCTTATAGGAGCAACGACAACCCCTCCATCCAAGGAAAGATGGACGCACCAACAGCTTTTAACAATCTGCCAAAATCTAATAAGAATAGTTTTATATTCTTCACTTTGCCGGTGTCTTATTTGATGTTTTGTATTTCAAAACTCCATAAAACTTTGAAGTCCAAAGTATGAGCTTGATGTGTTTTTGTAAAATGACCCTGTATCTACGAAAATCAATCAGTATCAGACCAGGAATGTTTTTTGTTGACAGGAGATACACTGTAATGGACGGTGAGTTTCAGAACTGTGGGGCTAGACAAGTTTAGACTAAGACAGGGCACATACTCTGTGGGTGAATCACGTTTCCCTTTGACAATTTGAAGCTCGGGTCTTAAAGGTCACGGAGTAGAACTGCGAGAGGTCTGACAGCAACACATTAGCCATTAGTCTGATTCAGAGGTTGAAACAACATTACTGCAGCCTGTCACACATGTATAGATTCAGGTCACTCAAGCAGGAAGGGGGAGTATTGCCATAATAGGCTTCGTCAAGCCAGAGTGTAGGTTTCTTATATAGAGGGGTGTTACTTGGCTCAGTAATATCTTGCCTTATCTTGCTTTCGGAGGAATTTAACGAGTGGGTATCAATCAAGAGGAATTAAATGATTAAAATTCCAATTCTCCTCCAATTTTTTTTTTTTTTTACAATCTGCAGACTGCACATGAGGACTTAAATCCCTTACCAAAACCCGACCATTCAGCGGATCGCGGAAGATACAGAATAATGAGCAGATAACAACTGATGTAATATAAAAGGCATCTAAAACAGCAGAGAAAAGCCCTCTGGATGAGTTCTTACCCCAACCCTGAACCTGACCTTTCCTGCTAGTAAAGGCAATATCCTGTGGTTGATCTCTTCGTCTCCCTGAACCAACAGAAAACAGATGTGGAGCTCATGGCCTACACACAGTTTTCAGACAGGGAGGAATCTACATGGATGCAATTTGAGTTCTTGTCCCGGTCTTGAGTCAATGAGCAGAGACTCACGCGAGAGCATACAATCCGTTTACAAATTGACCGAAGGCACAGGCATAGTAGACATCGTTACAAGACCTAATGATGTGTGAGATGCTGGGAACAGATACTTGATTAATCAGGACGTTAATCGACAACAATTTCGATAATCAGTTAATCACTTAAGTCAAGTCTCGAGCGCCAAGACTGAGAGCCTACAACTGTTCCTATGGGGCTGCAATCTGTTGATCATTTTCTTGATTCATTGATTAGTTAGTTTGGTCGAGAAAATGTCTGAGAAAATCACTGTTGATTGTTTCCCAAAGCCCAACGAGACATCTGCGAATGTCTAGTTTTGTCCCAACAGTCCACAACACAAAGATAGTCAGTGTGTAATGTCATAGACCAAAGAAACCAGGTGGAACCAGAGGATTTGGATATATATCTTCATAAAGTCCCCCTCCACTCAATAAAGTGTTTTTCTTCTTGTTCCTACAGTTGGACGCTTGAGCTTCACCGATGTACGTGCAGAGTTTGACACTAGACGGCCGTGTTCATGTTCATCTGCTGAAAGTCTCTCTGAGCTCACTGAAAATCTGATTTTAAGATGTGGTTCTACGTTTTGGAAGTCAATCCTGGTCTAATATGCAACTTACACAAGTGTGATGTGGAACCTTGAACACTCAAAATAGTTGGCTCATCAATCAATTTGGATTAATTTAATAGTTTGCGACTAATCAATTAGTCAACCCCTCCCTCCATACTTGTGGACTAAAGTGGTTGACTGACCTATAGATGCTGCTAATGTTACAAATGCTAAACATTCACTTGTTCCAGTTTCTCATATTTGATGATTGGCTGCTTGTCTTAAGATTCATGAGAACACAGATTGAAAAAATAAAAAAAAATTGAAGATCAGATCATTTGTGAATTTTATATTCTAATCAATTAGTCCAAGAAGTTAAGACGGATTAATCGCTAATGAAAATAATTCAAAGTTGCAAACTGTAATGTTTTTATTGCCGACATACCACAGCTGAATGAACACATAGCTGACCCTTTAACCATGTATCGGAGGTGTGTGTGTGTGTGTGTCTGTGTGTAAAAGTCACAGCTGTCACTGGTGCCACATTGCACACTGCTGAGTCGAGTCGGCTTCCTCTCTGAAGCATTTGGCCCGGGTCGTTCATCCTAAATGTGTTGTTAGCACTCACTCTCGACTGCTTCAGCTGTCAATAACCACAGCAACTACTTAAGCAAAACTGGCTTCGTGCGTGTGTGTGTGTGTATGTGTGTGTTCCTGTGCAGAACCACAGCGGATATGCCTACAAGCATAAGAGAAAAGATTCGGCCAAATCTAAGCTGGCATTTGCTGCACTCAGGTTTCACTGCGGTGCGACTTCTACATTGTTGCGGTGAATTTACCACTCCGGCAAGAAGTGCTTATGATAGCTGACAGTCTGTGTCTGTGGTTGTTGCATTGTTGGCCCTTTCAAGCCAGCTGCTTCCACTTCCAAGTCAGATCTCGGGCCTTTGGTGACAGGAGGGGGGGGACCCCCCTTGAAGTTGTCGGCGTATGTGTGTGTTTGTTTTTGGTGGGTAACACACCAGTAGCAGCTGTTAATGCCTGCCACCAGGTGTGATCTAGTGGTGATAATTGTAACTAACTTGGACAATGTCCATACTGAGCTGGCTTGATTTGAGAACATTTGGAAAGCATTTTTTTTCTTCTTTTGTTTTGTCACTTCGTCAACACTAAGCCAGCATTTCACTCCCTTTATTATTTTCATTATCAGTTAAGCTGTCGTCTATTCTTTGGGGGGGGGATCGACTCATTTAGTCTCTAACATGTCAGAGAAATAGTTAAAGGTGACCTCTTCACATTGTGTACTTGTCCGACCAAAAGCTCAAATGCCAAAGATATTTAATTGATGATGATTTAAACAGAGAAGAAGAGCTGGGATGAGCTCATGTGAGGCATTTTTGCTCAATAAATGACTTCAATGAATAATCGGCTACCACAATTGCTGGCAAATACTCAGTTAATTGACTCAACACTAATGTAAATATGATGCACAATCTCAGGTTTGGGTGTTTCAGTGTGGACGGAAACATCCATATCTTACTGTGTTTTACATTGTTTTCATTTGCACGTTCTCAAAGTTTAAAATTTTACTCTAAAAGCATTTATTAATTCTTTTTTTTATCATTTCTCGACGACTATTCCAAACAAAACCATGTTAATGTAACCATTTTCTTATCTTTGCTTGCACGCAACAAGATTCTTTTTAGACATCAGATCTGTTTGAACAGTAATGTGCACTTTACCGGTTAAAAAAAAACATGCACGCAGCTTTCAACACTGAGCGTAAGACTGACACTACAGTATATGCGCGTTCTCCGCTTGTCTTCACCCGACTTGTTGTCCTGGAATGCTTTGCTTTGCCACACTATGACCACCTGTTGACACCGCCGCGTCGACTCCCGGAGCAGCCTCGCGTTGCAGAGTCTTGCATGTGAAACGACCGAGCGGCAAAGATGGGCCCTGCACGTAACCAATGCGGTTTTCATCCCACTTTCTCTCTAATGAGCTGATTACAAAACATGAGCAAACCTCATTTGGGCCCAGAGCCAGAGAGAGAGAGAGAGAGAGAGAGAGAGAAGCGAGAGGAGATGATGGCAGCAACAGACATGTTGTGAGTGTGAGGGAGGAGGGAGGAGGGGGGGGAAGGCTGCGGCGCTCGTTGCTAAAGACAACCATATGTCTATATCCAAGCTCAACGCTCACTCTATTTCTCCCCCTTCTCTTGTCTCCGGCTTCTATCTGAGAGGAGACAGTGGCCTGGCACTGAGTCAGCACGATTCGGAATATAATATCTTCCATCGTATGGAAACGTAAGAAAAGGAGCCTAACTGCCCTGCCCTTGAGGCTGCGTTAGACTTTGTAGCTATGGGAGGGCTCAGTGTAAATCATAACTTACAAACTTCTCGCCCTCTTCCCTCCCAACACAAACCTCGGAGTTAGGAGCACAAACAGTTCCAACTCCCCTCCCCTCCGCCCCTCCGCCCCGCCGCCCTCCCTTCCTTGCCTTTCCCTCTCTGTATATTGGCTGCATTTTCGTCGTGAGTGGCCTCCGCGTAGACCCCGATCTCTGCCTCTGCATCAGATTAGGGCCGGCGGCAAACAAACGCAGACAATACGGCATTGTCTGCAATCTCAACAGCTCGCAGTCACATCGGGAAGCCTTTTTTAGGTGTTTGATGAGGAAGCGATAATGTTACAGCGAAGGGGAGATCGTGATTTTTTCTCCTTTCTCCTTCTGACCGTCTTCTCACACCGGCCGGCCAGGACTTCAGTAACCACAAGATGGAGCGAGGAATATATAGTACACGGTATATCCACAAGTAATAATTCAAAATGACAAACCTAGACACCGCAGTGATGTCTTCTTTTGTCTAATCAACAGTTAAGCTGCCAGTGTACCGCCCGTCAGACGGTCAAATAGCTTCTCCCCACACCTTTTAAACACAGGAAGTTCCAAACTTATCCCAAAACCGTCAACCCTACATTAACGCCCACTTCACACTATGATTCAGCCGTGCAGCAGTCAGAAAGGATCCAGGATTTTGATCTCTTTTCAGTTTGTTACACAACTGTTTCTGTCACTTTTCACGACACCGTGCAAGTGCAAATCTATAAATGTCTGAAAAAGTCGCTGTTATTCCCGTATTTTAACGTTTATCGCATCTTTACGGTCTCCATGACGGCACACGTTTCACTCTACCTGTCAAGGGCGGACGCAAAAACAACATCCATGCACACGTTTAATTTCCGATAACACATCGTATGAGCTAGTTATTTTCTAGCATGAACTGGCTCTTATCCCTGAAGGTAACAGATACCAGCTATCACCTGACACTTCAGTCACAAGGTGGATCATAAAATTAGTTATAGGAAGAATATCGAATCCATTAAAGTCAATCAAACCATGTAAAATCTAAAGATGGTTAGTCATGACAGCGCCGAGCACGCTGCTGCTGAGAAGTGCACAGGTATTATAGTAGTATATTTATTGAACACACCTTTCTCGGTCATGTGAATTCATTTTTTTTTAAACTTTTCTCACCTTATAAGATGCTAAGAAGATTTCCCACCATTCAGTCTGTTTCATAATTTCAACATTCTTCCCATAACATATTTTATTAACACCTGAATGACTGAAATGTTCAGGTTCTGGGAGACAATCCAGCAGTCAAAAAACAGATACAAAACCTTCATATGAAACCAGAAAGAGAAAAAAGTTCCAGCACTAGTTGGTTGTTGTATGAATAGATTCTGTTGTTTACCTACAAGCAAAAGAACTGATTGTGATTTTACTTCATTTCCAACTAAACTCAACACATTCATTGCAGAAAGGAAGACAGAAAAGATCCACACTTAGCATCAAATATGTTTCTGTGTGACAGGACTCGGTCATAACCTCGTATATGACTGGACCGCGTATGAAATGTTTGAAGATATAAGTTCAGATCTGTTTGTTTAAATGTAATATAAGATGGTAAGTTCGTTTATGAATGTAAACAATGATCAAGTTAATGACATATTGGTCACCGTTGAATATTAGTAATAAATTATGTTCTTTAGGTAAAATTTCCTTATCAAAATATTTGAATATATTATTCTATATATTTATATATGTTCAAGATTCAACTGAAAATCAGCCCAAAACATTGTCACATGTCCAATCTGAATACATTTCTACCATATAATTGTCGTCTATATTAGGAATAAACCCGATATGCAACATGATAACCATATAATGCCAGCTTTAATCACACTACAGGAACATTATATTTCTCTATAAAATCTTAAGATTAATACAGAAGCTCTTCACAGTGAAACGGCTGTTTTACAAGCAAAATGTTATTGTTAAGAGTAATTTTCAAAAAATGATTTGTTTCTGTACGCGGCGTTGACATTATTCCATGATAAACATTGTGAGGGGAACAGTTGTGCAGAAGAAGAAGAAGAAGAAGAGGAAGAAGGGACCAACACACGAGAGTTTGCCTGTGAACGTTGGAGAGTTTGAAAGGAAGTTTACCGACAGCAAATTAGACCACCTACTTTTTTTAAAACAGCGAGTTTGGGATAATTCTATCACATGCTATCTGGATCTTTTAGAAATATTTTGATTTAGTTCGTTTTGATAATATGGTTAAATGAGGTAAAGTACAAAATGTTAAGACCTCCCTCTGTTCAGAGACAGACACAACCTCCTTTTTTAAACTTTGTGTGGCTTGTTTTCCCCAAATAAAGTTAAAAAGCCTGTCTAAACAAGAGGTTTTGTGTTTGGCGACATCAAGGGAGGGAAAGACATAAGAGGCTCTTGTTTTTGTATAATGGGCTACTCAAGCGGGCCCACATAGAGCTCAAGGGGCCCACCTGGATTTCTCCAGTCTCTGACTCTGCCCTTAGGATGACGATGGACGACGACCAGCCGGTCGTCTCAGCAGTTGGGCTGCTAGCAGCTGAGATAACCAGCTCACAAACGCCTGAGCAAACGTCCAAATAGGTGTTATTTGGATAAACTGACCACATATTAAACCACAGAACATATTAAAACCAAACAAAGTGACACATCAACTTTAACCAACCGATGTTATGACTTCATCGGCTCGGTCAGTGAGTCAATGAGTGACTCAGCGATAGACAAACATTCTGGTTTGTGCGGACGGCCCCGCCGTTGCGGTCCGGTCCAAAAATAAGCCGATTCAGATTTATCTCCGCTTTAAAAACGAGACAGAAACCCGACACTTTCCATCGCCCTGAGAGTTAATCTTGTGTTGAGATAATGAAATCAGTCCCCCCCTCCTGCCCCATCCCCCCCTCCTACAAATTAACTGACCTCTCGTGACCTGGGCAGGGTTTCCCCAGAAGACCCCAGAGCTGCGACCACCATTGTTCCTTTGTAAGCTGATGGACAATGATGATGTTACTGCTAAACTGCTTTTGGGGAAACTGGGTTTCCGATGAGTCAGTGCGCGAGTGAAGGAGTGTGTGAAGAGAGTTTGGCAGGATGTGAGTGGTAGATCTTTGTAATGTGACGGTGATGACACATCGTGCATCACGCGGACTACAACTGTATACAAGACCGAAGCTGTTTAAGTTTTCCTCCCTTTTGGAGATAATGGAGCAGCCGAGGGTCTCTTGTGTTTCTTCTTCTACTGCTTCAAGAAGAGACGCAGGCATGAGGAGGAGGGTTGTCAGGCCTTGTTGCATGACTTGGAAGTACAGTTTTCCGGAGTGAACCTATTTCCGCCGCAGTTATGCGTTCCTGTTTTAGATGAAGCCGAGAGCGCTCCGGTGATTGATGAGGTCAATCGGCTTGTAATGAGCTTGTCAGTTATTTTACCGTGCTGCCCTTAAAGTGGCTTGTTAAACGCACATCAGCCGGCGCTCCGTCTTCCAAATATGCATGTGTTTTCGAAGGCCGTACGGTTCGGATGTGTTCTTTTCACGGCAGTCGTGCAATCCGGCGTGACCTCGGTTTCTCTGCCGGGGGTTTTCGAGTGCCCACTCATCGCCGCTCTAGTGTAAAGAGGGGGGGCTCATATCCCCTCCCAACCCGGATATGATGTGAGCCTATTTAACCTCACACACTTGAGGCAGAATGAACAGGACGCCTCGAGGGGAGTGAAACAACAGGCGTTAAAACAAGCGAGGATTGTCTGGCGCTGTCCTCATGCCAAAAGCAAAGGAGACAGGATTCAGTGAAGGGCTCTACAGATGAATGTAAACGGCCATCTCCCTCCCTCTCTCTCCCTCTCTCTCTCTCACTCTTCCACTTTTCCCTCCATCTGAAGTGCAGGCAGACTGCGAAAGATCGGGGCGGCATCGTTCAACACGTTGCTGCCTTTTACAGCCCTCTAAATCAGTGGTTCTCAAAGTGGGGGGGAGGGGGCGGGGGACTCCCAGGGGTCCTTAAGAGGGTTCCAGGGGATCCCCAGCACAAGTGGGGATAATTTATTTTCACTATAATTCGATCCATAAGTAACTTAATTACAGAATGTATCATATACTTTATGTGTTAAAGCATCTAAACGGAAAACTTTTTATCAGATGGGGGGGACCCTGGAACAAAACCTTCAAATCAAAAAGGTGTCTGTGGTCTAATTTGTGTCAGTTTAGGGGTCCTTGCCATGAAAAAGTTTGAGAAGCACCGCCCCCCTTTTGCACATGAGCAAGTACACACCCCTCCTCTGGCGGCTCCGGGGCCTCGCAGTCCTCTGTGGAGGAAACATCACAGAGCCACACTGATGCTTAAGTCATTACCATTCATCATTATCATTATAAAGCTGGTTTAATCAATCCCACGGTGGACAGAAACTTAATTAATAACAATTGTGATATCGTGAATCTTTTACAAGACATTTTTCAAGTAAAAAAAGGCCAAACATGATCCGATCCAGATTCAGAGATCTGAAGATTTCCTGCATTAGTTTCATATTTTATGTGATTGTTAACTGAATATATTCAGATTTTTTAACTGCCGGTTGGCAAAACAAGCAATTTCAAAAAAAGTCACCTTGAGATTTGTGAACTTTTAAATAATTAGTGACTGAATTATTAAAAGATCAATTTCTACTCTTGAATCAAAGAGCATCTTTTTTTTTTACCTCCTGTATGAATGTTCATCAGTCATAAAGGTTTATAAAACACGCAGAGAAGCCGATTTCTACATCTCCAGTATGCAGAAATCCTCAATAGTCCTCCTTCAGTGTTTTGCTGTGAGTTCGCTGTATGCTGTAACCACCTACATCCAAACATCTAGAGAGCTGCAACCAGCAGTCAGAGAGCATTAGCGGTAGAAAACTTTATGCTGACTCCTAACTATGTTCAGCAGTAGGTCAGAGGTTTACACAGTGCTTAAGGGAACAAGACTAGGCCAAAACCTAGTAGTAATAACAAGCACACCAAGTTCGGACTTGGCAAGTTCGACTCGGGGAGTACAAATTTCCGAGTACAAAAGGACACAGTACGGTCATTGTACAATTGGAGCGGCGGCGTACTTGCTGACAGCAGCAGCTCAGCTTCAACACAACTACCTGACTGTACTGTGACAACATAATCTCACAACTAAAAGCTCCACTAACGCTTCTTTCTCACAAAAAAATAACAGCAGAGAGAGAGAGATATGGTAAATTATGTCCAGTCTGTAACGTAGCTATAATAAAAATCCAAACTATTATGTAGCTTGTTAGAATAAAATGAAATTTAATGTATATATTCATTGAAATGTGGTGTCATCTGTACATATTGAGCCCCAGAGGCAGAGATGTTGTTCTGTCCAGTAAAAATTAGACTAATGTGGCAGCTACAAAGTGCTACAGAGACATCAGAGCCAGCAGTAGATCACCAAAGGGCTGCACAGATCCTGTTTTCCCTAGGATGACGACGGACATTGAGCGACCAATCATCTCAGGAGTGGGGCTGCTAGCAGCTAACCACCATATTAAATATTAAAACTTAATAAAGTGCCAGATTAACAGTCCTGCAGCTTTTAGCTTGGCTCAAAATCTCCGCCATCGCTGCCACTTGGTGCGAAATGCATTCTGGGATACTCCCGAGCTTCAGCTGACCAATGGTGCAACTTCATCACTCAGCGACTCTCTCTCTCAGCCAGTCACTCGCAAGCGTTCGCTTTCGCAAGGGCCGGCCCCACTGTTACAGTCCAGCCAATAAACAGCAGGTACCCTTCATCACACAGCCACTAAATTCCAGTGCAAACATTTTCCACCCCGAAACCACCGAGGCCTCATAATCTACTCCGAGCGCATCCCCCGCGCATGCTGCGTTCTCATACGGCTGCCATCGTGCAGCCACTGGCCTCTGAATGGCTTCATTGGTACAGTACGGTGTCTTAGCTCATTGAAATGAGGGTCAGAGTGGGATGGGTTGGGGTTGAAGGCATTCTCTCTCTCTCTCTGTTTTTTTTTTCTACTTTTGAGTTTACTCAGCAGGAGTGGGTGGTTGTGGCGGAGGAGGGTGCTCCTCCCCCTCCTCAGAGTCACTCAGACTTCACCCTCTCCTCCAGCCCTCCTCTCTGTCCCTGTACGCTAGACTTCATCGGTATTTGCTTTCAAAAAAAGCCATACCCCCCCCCCCCCCCCCCTCCTCCTCCTCCTCCTCCTCCTCTCCCACCCTCTCCTCCTCCTTAGTCTATACCCCTCCAACCCACACACACACACACACACACACACACAACCCAGTCACTCCTTTTCCAGTATTTGGTTCATTAAATTTTCTGCAGACTTCCAGAAAAGAGGCAAAAAAAAAGGAACCAGATCAATAAAGTGGGGGCCTGTGCAGAGAGGCGATGTGTGAAAAAAAACGAGGGGGCTACAGCAGCGTACATACAACAGCACACACACAGGGGCTGAGCTGTGGAGATGAAAGTGACATGGCCACTATGGGTCTCTGAACGCTGCAGAGCGGAGCCCCCGAACTCAGGCTGAATGAGCTGAATAGGCTCATCCATTCTTTACTCCTTTCACTCTCCGTAGGCCCTAACTGTTGGAACTCTTCATTCCTCACAATGGGCAAATGCACTAAAACTTTTTTTCCTTTTTTTCTCTCATGCAAATCACCTCAGCCCTGACTGGGGTTGTCATCAAGTGAAGCGGAAAACACACATTCTCTCACTCCTCCCCCCCCCCCCAAAAAAAAGAGGATCAGAAATATTATTATTTGAAACTTTTTGGTGGTATTTTACAAACTCCCTCGTTGTTTATTCATTAATTCTTTTATTTTATTTGCTTGAATTATTCCTTTAGCAAAGTTGTGACGCTGCTCCTCTTAGTTACTTAATGCCCCAAATGTTTCCAACTTTACTTGGTCTGTTTCTCACCAGCTTTCAAGAAGAAGAAGAAGAAGAAAAACATCAGAAGAGGACCCGTTTGATTTTCAAATGTAAATTATATAAGAAAAGAAGTCCTGGCTGTTTCATTTTAAACAACTAACAAACAAAAAAAAGTAGGACTCATAAGTCCACACATGAGTTTGGAGATCATTAGCAGCGCCTGTTAGATAGGAGTAAAAGCCAACAGCAAATATAGCTGCTTAAGGGCCCCACAAAGGCGTCAAGTGTTTGTTGACTGCTCAGCCTGGAGAGCAAACAGTAAACTTTGAATCTTTCAACAATAAGCACACAACTCCCACAGCCCTGTCAAGAAGCAGTGATGTGTCCATGCTGCTTACTTGCATTCCTCAAACCTTCTGCCTGCCTGTTTGTTTCTTTCACTTTGTAGTATTAAGAGATTAAAAAAAAAAAAAAAAGTTACAGCAGATGGTTACTGCGCATGCCACATAACCACAACGTCCCTGGTACGAGTCCAAGCAAAGGGGGAACCTTCGTTGCATGTCAAACCCATCTCTCTCTCTCTCTCTCTCTCTCCTCCTGCTTCCTGTCTGCCTCCTCGCTGCCCACTCTGCAATAACACCAAGAAAAAATCCCTTTCCACCCCCTCCAAAAAAATCATCTTAAAATAATAATAATTTTAAAAAATGGCGATTAGTAAAGTGCTAAAAGTGGGAAAGTGTGCAAGACTGCATGTGTGGTGTGTAACTGATGTAATAGTTTTTCATACAGAGACTGCAAAGCTGAACACAATGTGGGGGAAAAAAAGCGATGACAAATGCTTTACTTGATCTTGTAAAATATATCTTGCAGGCTGGATTTTTTTTTTTTTTTTTAAATATATTTTTAATGCAACCGCCGCCAGTTTCTCACAGTTTGGAGACTTGAGTGGAAAACACCACAATAGTTTTGTGTAGAACTATTAAAAGCTATGTAGAGGAGGATTGGCGCCGAGCTTTCTGATCACATCTCTTCCCATATGGATCAAGTTGCAGGAGAAAAATTTTTTGGATTCCTATGTCAGATAAGTTCAAAGTGCAAATGAGATGTGAAGCTGCCCTAAGCCTCATCTGCCGCTGACACGCAAGGCAACAGGGGGAAAAACGGAGAGAGAGGAGGAGAAAAGCAGCAGCAAAACACTTTTTCTTCTCTTTTTTTTTTAAAACAACCTTTAAGTGTGAATAAAAGCAGATAAAGAGACGGAACAAACAGAAACAAAAGGCAAAGTTAAAGCCACTTCTCCACAAACCCGCCGCTGTCAGCATCACCACAAAAGTTCCCCTTACCTCCACCGCCGTCTCTTTTCACTTCGACACCGAAGCTCTTCCACTCAACTCGGTTTTTTTTGTTTTTTTGTTGTTTTTTTTTGTGTCCGAGGAAAACTTTGCCTTGGAGTCTGATTCCTGTAAACTATGACCGAGCTGGCACCACCATTGAACGCGAAACGCGCAGACAAGCCTCTCCGGACTTGACGCGAAACTCCATGAACCGAGTTAGGAAAAGTTTGGAAACGCGTAAAGTTTGCACGGCATTACCCACAAAAAAAAAAAAAAAAAAAAAAAAAAAAAAAAGAAAAAAGAAGAAGAAGAAACCCTCTCCAGTCCCGGAGAGCGATTCAATGCGGAGCACAAGTAGTCGCGTCCAACTTTTTCTTACAATCCATCTTCTTCTCCAAGAGGTGCGCTCTGGGCGTGCGTGCTTTACGCGCTTTTTCAGCAAACAAACGTAACAGAGAGAAGAAGAAAAAAAAGAAAGCCTTGTTTTTATCTTGAGTAGAAGTTTGAAACTAAAAGCGCTTTGGCTTTACTCGACAGTTGTTGCAGAGACATGCGGTGGTGTTGAGATCTTCAGGCTGCTGATCTGTTTTCAATCCGACCCCCCCCACCACCACCACCCCTTCCTCACCCCCCCCCCCCCCCCTCCTCCCCTTTCTCTCTCCTTCTCTCCCCCCCTCCTTTACCATCTCCTCCTCTCTCACTCCCTTTGCTCCCTGGTGAGTTGGGCCATTTGCTGCACCAGATGGGCCGGGCTAACTCAATCCAGCAGTTGTAGTCAGGGGGGTGTGTGGGGTGTAGAGGAGGAGGAAGAGGGGAGAGGGGGTGGGGGGAGAGAGAGAGAGTTAGATAAAGTTTCATTTATCGTTCGATTTTTCACGGGCTTTACAGTTGAGCATGTCTGAGGGAGCCAGTTTTGGGCGGTGTGTATTATTACACTCTAAGATACACAAATTTGCATCAAATGTTGACATTATGGCACACAGTTTCCTTGCATTTGGGATAAAAAGAGAGAGACAACTTGCTTTAATTGTAATTTATGTTTTGTTTTTTTTCCCTGTAGAAGCAGTGATTCCTAAAGGGTGGAGGGATAATCAAGGCACTCTGATCTTGAACAAACTAAACTCCACATCTCCAACGGATACACTCCAACCCTATAGTTAAAGCCACACAGCTTGTTGATTTTAAAAAAGTAGTCAGCAAACAATCTTTATAATTTATGCTTTGTTTATTCCCATCCAGGCTTTTTCATCTCGGAGCCTTTTATTCAGCAGTGTAGCGGGGGCAGCGTTGCAGCAGGCAGTGATATATTGCGGACAAACAGCATTTATTATGTGATTCATGTAGATTTCACCTAAAACAACCCTGTCCGTGCCGGTGCATTTAAATGCAGACGGCATTCATTGTTTAAAAGGAAGCGAGGAGGTATTAAGAGAAATAAGGAAGACGAGTGAAATTTTAGGGTGCGTGAAGGTGGGAGAAGTGTTCGTTTTAGTGAAGGAGAAGTTGCATTAACACAAGATGAAGTGGAAGGTCTTGCATTCAAAACTGTACTTCAGTAAAAGTAAAGAAGTAGAATAAAGACTTTTTGTGTGCAAAATTTTAATCTGCAAAGTTGCCAAATGTGTCAAATCGTGCAGTAAAACTGTCACATTTCCCTTTGAAATTGAAAAGTTTAACACAGCAGAGTTTATTTCACCATACCGCCATGTTGCTGTGAGAATACTGTGCTCACTCCGATCTAGTTTGACTGCATGTTTCCTTCAGTGGCTTGAAGTAATGGACAGTAGTTGTCCTTAATAGTAATGCAGGTTATCCTGCTCCACATCCCAGTGACAGCATGCTAATCATACAGCTTATAGATGCACTGGATCCCATACAACACACACTGTGATCGCTCTATAAGACTGTAAAACAGTGGGTACAAGTTCATTGTTACTAAATTGAGTTCCTGGTTAACGGCTCTCTGATGCAAGATGACAATTTACCCATATGCAACGTGATGTCATCATAGTCTAGGTTGACATGTCATTTGAATTATTAATAATAGTGTATCACCTACATTTGACAGTTAGTGCGTGTAAAGCATGTTAATGAGGTATTATTGGTGTTAACAGTGACTGCTGCTGCTGCTGCTGGTGGAAGAAGCATTTATATGCTTTGTAAACATCTTTTCATAATTCCAACGTCCTCCAAAGAACTTTTTCAGCTTTCTTAGAGTTTGACATACAGGATAATATACATCATAGTTTAAGAACAAAAGAGTGAAAGGACTCAAATTACAGCATAGCTTCTTTAAAGTGTGTGATATTGGTGTATGATTGAATTATGATGATGCATTGTAATGTTTTAGCAGGTCAGGATGGAGCAAAGACAGAAGTAGAGTAAAAATGGAAAACTTTAGGTGAAGTACAGTAGAAGAACCCCAGAAATGTGCATAAGTGTCGTTTTTGAATAAATATTTCATCAGTCAATCAGTTGCTTTATTTTCTGTCGGGGGTAATTGGATGTGCAGGAGTGTAGCAGGAGAAAAAACACAAAGCACATGGTTGCACAACATATAAATATGAAAACATTAAATAAAGTACAAAAGAAAGCAGAGCGCACAAAACACTTGAACGGTTTCAGTAGCTATAAATAAATACATGATTTTGTCAAATGATGAAAGAGTTTTTTTTTTTTTTTTTGCATCGGTTAGTTTTCGCTAATCAGATTTCTAAAAAAAAAAAAAAAGAGAAGCAGAAGTTTAAGATCTGAAACTCTGGGATGCAGAGGATGGGAGCTGTCACCCCCCGAATGTGCTCTGCTTTCTTTAACACGGTTGTTTATTACACAGAACAGAAAGACTGTTTCTGATGAGTAACCGTGATACTTCGGCTGCAGATGTTCACCACCCTGTTCAGCATGTTTTCCAGTAAAGACGGCGAGAGAAGAATAGCAGCAGATGAAAGAAAAAGAGGGAAGGACTGATGTAAAGATAGATCGATAAAACAATGACATCAGGGTCCTCTCCGCATGGAATTTTCTTTCCAGCTTCCTCCTGCGGTTTCTTATAGATCATGTTGGTGTTACTACCTGAAGAAGTAAGGGGGATGGATTTCTTCGGTTACTTTCCACCGCTGGTCACTGTGGAAATGGAGCTGAAATGAAAAAAAAAAAAAAAAAGCCCATTAACATGAGCCTGCATCCACTGACGCACTCCACTCCTCATTCATTCACTCAATCTCTATTACTTACTCATCACATGTTCACCCACACAAACAAACAGATACTTGTAGAGCCAGTTATGCATCTCTAAGCAACCTGACTGAGGGGGGAAAAACACACGCACGCACACACACACACACGCACACACAAACAAATATAAACTCGACTCAGATTGGGCCACACTCTTTGTGAGACAGCAGTTCAAAACTTTTGCTCCACTGTTCAAGCTCTGCAGCAGAAGATATGAGACGAAAAAGAGGTGGATAGATGGAGCGGTTGAAAAGAGTCTGAGTCACAGAGGGATTGTCAGGCTTGATTGGTTTCAGGGCTTGAGGTGCTGCCACCTATTGTCTCTCTCTGTGGTTGCATCATGCCTGAGTGCCCACTCTCAAAACAACCCTGTGCACATGAGCGGCCTCCGCTGCTCCCTGTGCCTCTGTGCCTCTGCACGTCCTCAAAAGAGGGTGAATGCCAGTGTCAGGCTCACTGGCCTTCTCTCCCGTGCTACTACGGTCTTACAAGCAGGAATTTTAATGAGCTTGTTGGGCTTTTTTTTTTTTTTTTTTTTTGATTGGAATAAAGAGAATGTTAACTGCAAAAAAAAGTAAAGCAGCGAGAGAAGGGGGAGGAAAAAGGAGGGAAAGGTGAGGAGATGAGATGGCAGGGAGACCAAAAGATTATGTTTTGATCATATTACCTCATGCATACTTTTGTGATAACATCTGCAAAGCTGTGATGGTGCAACTCATTATTTAACTGTTTATGAGGCACATATTGTTCAAATGAACTCATTGCCCATGCTATTGGGCAATCTAAAACAAGTTAAAATGAGATCTTGTGGTCAAGATTCAGAGTTTTAGTGAATAACCTCGTCTTTCCTTTGACCGATAGCGGTAGGTTGTTGATCATTACGATATACACTGTTGAGTCATGTTGATATGATGAACATTCTTGCACATTTGTAAACAAAATTCACCTACTTTCCTTTTTTAATTACTCATATTCTTCATTCTTTCTCCAAACCTAACAACAACAACAAAAAGATCCATGCAGCCATTTCAGCTCAAAACCTCACATTGGCTGAATTCTGCTCTATTACCACTTAAACAATGTCAACAGAAGTATCATACACAATACATAAAAACTGTGCTGATTATTTTGTTATGACGTACAACACTGTCAAAACCCATGTGGACCAAATAGTTAGGAAAATATTGCTTTGAATGACAGGCTTAATGAGTTTTTAAGCTCAGTTTTTATTAAAGCTCCAATTCACCTATTAACAACATACAACTCTTTATCAGCCTTTTGATGAAAGCTGACTTCACTCACGTCCATGCACACTCGATGAGGTAAGTGGGTGAGGCAGCCCTCTGCTGGCGTACAGTAGTGACTTTGTCCTCTTATCTGCATCATCATTGAGCTCTTTATGGTCTATTCAACCTTGACTCTTTGCCCTTGACAGCACTGCAGTGGGTTTTTTTTTTCAAGGCAGCAACTTTTCCACGTAGTGTAAGAAGGTTCAGGTTGTTAACACACATTCAGATGAGTGTTCAGACAAGAGCCTGGACTGGAGAAATAAAGGGCAGAATCAGTGTCCCAAAACAAAAGTCAGATTAAGTCCTATGAAGACTGAAATAGTTGGGTTTTTTTTGCAACAATCATATTCCTCCTGTTCATACTGGCCATTTAAAGACCGCTTCTTAATGCACTTACAATGTAAGTGATGGGGGAGAAAATTCTTCTTAAAGTCTTTGTTTTCTGGGGGAAAAAAATACTTAAAAGTTTATCTGAATCTTTTATGAGGGTTTGGCATTCTGGGTTAGTAAAAGATATTCTCCTGATTTGACTGAAGCCTCACATAAGCTTCAGATAAACATGTGCCAAACAACTTAAATAATGGAATTCAACTATCCAATTGTATGTTATTTTTTTACTGGGGGCATTTCTCCAAGCTAAAATAGATTCCACCTCTGCTGCTATACTCAGTGTTTTACTCCTACTGTATATTAACCTAATCTAACCATACTATAGATTTTGAAAATAGTTTGAACAACTTATTTCATAAGTTGAAAAGGAATGAATTCATGCTCAGGCTGTCACAGCACCTTCGTTAGAGGAAGCAGGGGCATGAATTTCTTAGAAAATGCTGCCCTCTAATGACAATATAAAATATTGCAGCTTTAAGTTTGTTATTAAAGTCCCAATTAGTACATTTTCTTTATTATAAATGGAAATGATTACTCACACTTGAGATATTTTAATTGAATAATTGAAAAAAACAAACACAGTTTTACTACCGTGTTAATGAACCTCTAACAGACTCAGAGAACTTCAGTGAAATCATTTCAGACCTAAATGCTTGACACCTACATTGTGGGGATCTGGTGGCTCTGTTATGCTTTGAGGGGAATGGTTCGGGTCCACATCTTGGTGTTTGGGATTGTTGATCAGACAAAGCAAGACAATTCCCTTGGGCTTCTTCAAATGACAATAAAATCCCTCCCTATGAAAATCTTTCAAGTTAAAGGCCAGTATCCGCTTCAGATGAGGCAACCAGTTACTGAGCGGTAGGGCTGGGGGAACCCTTCGGTACATGGCTAATAAAATTAAACATTAAAGCATCAACACTATTTCAGCATACATCATACCAAGATTTCTTTGAAGTTCAAGGAAACCGCAGCGCTCATATTCCACTTGTGCCTAAGAGGAAAGATAAATGACAACAGATGTTAACTTAAATTAACTATCATTTAATTATCATCATTATTATTATCATTTGAACTTTAAATGAGTCACGAGTCTTTGACCTACAAATCTTGAATTGACATGTTTTTTCTATCTTTTGCTGTTTTTGAGATATTAGAGTGTGAGTTTTAAAGTCTTTTCTTGCTCCTCCTGTGATTTTATTATCAGAGTGTGTATTGCAGAATGTTTCACAGCACTGAGGGAGTGACGTCACCACGAGCAATCGGGGGATTTTAGATTACGCTTCTGGTGAAATATCCTTATAAATCAATCATTCAAGTACTTTGGCCAAATCTAACATTGAAAGTCATATTTTAGTGGGAAATTCCATTGTGAATCCATTGATACAGGTTTGAAAGTGGTCCGACTTATAGCTTAGACATCAGAAGTCTTTGTTTGACGCAAAGTTCATGCCCGTAGATTGCCTCCCCATTGCATTACCTTGTAAGGGTGATGTGGCACTGCAAATTTCAGGGCTTATAAAATCCAAACTGTTCAAATTATTACAAAGTTTTTAACAACTTTTTTCAGAACAGTTTCATAAGTCATGTATTAAAGTTTGAAGCCGATACCATTAATACCCTCGGAAGAGATAGCGTTTGTTCGGGGTCCAAAATTGGAGCAAAGTCTTATTTTGAAAGTCTGATTGTGGACTTCCTGTTGAATTTAGGTCAGGGGTGTCAACATAAAAAAAAAAAAAAGTAGAAAATAACAGTTTTATGCTGTATTTATAAAAAGCACCAACAAACTGAATCTCAGCATACTTACAAAACATACTACTTGACAAATTATTGTGTAACTGGCCAGCAACAACAACAACAACGTCCCATCTGAGGCCCTTGGCGGGTCCCCAGCCATGCCCCCGAGAGCCTTACAGGCTACTGTCGGGCAGTTGTTGTCTTTATACTACCCTTCTGGGGTCCACTTGAAGGACACATTCTACACATGCACAGTAGATTGCTGTCTACAGGAATACAGCGTTTTGACCACATGGACATGACCGCACCAGTCCATGCAGACACAACAAATTGCAGGTAGGCGAATGTCTGCACAGAACTTACATGTACACCCTCTGATGATGACATTTAGGTCAGGCGGACCCTAGTGGACCCTTGTGGACTTGCATATATGGCAACTATAATTTCAGCTTAAGCCTGTGATCTGTTCTTTGAGATTCTTTCTGACTTATTGACCAATCTTGGTGATTTGGATTTTTTGCCTAAATTGTTTCCTGAAGTGAATTTTATTCTGATGAATGCAAAAGATATCACACTTGAATTAAGTTTTGAAATCTTACTCTTACTTGACGACGATGATGATGATGATGATGATAATGATGACATGTTTCTTTGAACTTACTTTTTTGTTTTTCTGGTGATTTATAGGGATAAACTGTGGGAGAGGCAACCTGGCAGGACAAGTCTGGTCATTACAGACAGAAAGTCATACAGAAGAAGATGACATCAGTCAGTCGTTGTTTATTGAGTCTACCAAAGAAACTAATGGACTTTTGGGTGGGAAAGTTGTGGGAAAAAAGTTGAGCAAACCCTTTCACTCACCCACACAATGAGTCTGTTAGCCACACTTTTCAGTTACTCACTGACTTGTTCTTGGTCACTCATAGTGACTCTCATTCACTCACATTCAGTCACTTTCTCAGTCTTTCACTACAAACCCTTATAAATACACACTTGGACAGTCTGGTTACAGCTTGCATTCTTTGCTCCCTAAGGGCATATCCCTACTAAAGCTGTCCCATTGTTCTTTAACCATATCATTTTTCCAATTCATTCTTTTCACATGTAACAGTCAGAGGAGCATGTTGATACTTTTTGTTTTGTCTTTATTTGTGTACAGTTTTCAGACAGACTGCACTATTTATCTTGAAGTGACTTTTGAATGTTTAATTACCTGAATGAGCTTCATGCTTTGTGTTTTTTCTATCATTTTCAAATCATGTACAAATGTTTAGCATCATTCATTTAAAATGTTAATAAAGTGATGGCCAGGGCGCTAGGAAGCAGCAGTTCACTGCAGCTGGTCCAGGATACCCTCCTACCCGGGGGAAAAGGGGAAAGCAGCAGTTCACTGCGGATGGTCCCAGTTTTCTTATGTGGAAGTAGTCAGGAGTGGCGGCTAGGGCGATGGGAAGGCAGCAGCTAGCTGCGTCTGATCCCAGGTGCCTGACCGATACTCCCAATTGCACCCACAAGCACGCGTGGTCCTGGAAGGC
Source organism: Euthynnus affinis (assembly GCA_029490765.1). NCBI lineage: Eukaryota > Metazoa > Chordata > Actinopteri > Scombriformes > Scombridae > Euthynnus > Euthynnus affinis. Next base: position 28,346,479 of record CM055850.1, read on the forward strand.
AGAAGTTCACTGCAGCTGATCCAGGTTCACACCAACCCTACTGGTGCGGGCTGGATACTACAACAACAACAACAACAACAACAAATCTCAACATGCCCTGACAAGTGTTCGCTTCCCATGTGCGTGAACATATACAGCCAGTGTTCTCAATATGAAATCATGCTGACAATCATTCACACTATAGTTCTTCAAAGGTTTGATACAGAGCATTTGCACTTGGAAATATTTTCTGCCATTCAGGATTTTTTGCCTCTGTTGACACATATTTCATCTAATCTTCACCAAACTTGGCAAATACCATATTTAAATGAACCTGGGGGAAACTTATGTGTTCATTTCTGGGTATCACTTACCATTTGTCAGTAATTGGTTGCCAAACTTTTGGTGTGGATGACACTCTTAACAGGCCAGAACTGAATGGCAACCAATTTGGGAATGTTGTACATAAAGCCATGATGCACAACAGTGCACGACTACCAACACTTAAGTAACGTCATGACATGATATTTCTGCAATTCTGTTGTTTTTAAGAAGATTAAGTTTGGTACACAAGTTATCCATGAAAATCTGTATGACATACTGAATCATGGCATCGATAGCCCCACCCTGTGGTCATGAGTAAAGCACCACCATATTACTTATTAACTGCCATATTTTTTAAATATAATATACCATGGTAACCAAATTATGCAAAGTTGTACAGATGGGGATGCTGAACAAGTGTGTTGTATTTGTAGCAATGCTTTGCAAGTTATTCCAGCTGTCAGCATTCATACGCATTTTCCGCAGAAAATGCGTTTATGGTTATTCAGTGTTTCTCTAAATTTTCATACTGTTCATCTGACCCGCACATAAGGACTATATGTTTCTCTGCTTATCTTTATTTAGCTTTGCTGCCTTTGCTGGAAATGTCTATACTGTATCTTTAGAGCTTCTGACAACAATCAACAAACGTACTTGGCCAGTAAAGTTGATTCTGATTCAAATTACAGTGGGTTTGTTATGAGTCTGTATTACACAGTTAACAGCCTATTAGTGTAACCAGTGCACTCTCAAATCAAATTGTTAATTAACACAGCAGTTCATATACATAAACATTGCCTGTTGTTATTTTTCAAATAGGGTATAATAAGCTTTTATGACACAATATTTCTAGTTTATGAGATACAAGTAAAATGTGCAACCTTTGATGACTTGTGGACAAATCTGTTCCAACTCTGGTGGACTTTAGAGAAGGAATATTGAAAATATGTCAATAACTATCAAGCCCTATAATTTTACAGTTTAGTGTTCAGGTTGCATCACGGATGATGTGTGAATCCTAAAACTGAAAGTGCAACCGCATCTAACCCCTGAATTCAGTGACATTTGGCCTTTGGATCTCCTGACCAGAGCAATGAGAGTGTGAGTTTTGTTGTGACAAAATTGTCCTGAGCTTGTAAGCCTCTGTTAGGTGCCTGGCCAGGCATTTGTTCTGGGAATCCTCATTTCCAGCATTCTCAAAGTGGGCATCACAAAAGAGCGTCCGTCCGGAGGTACGAAAGCTACAAAACAGCCCTATAAACTGAATAGAACTGTCTTAGTGGCCATTTCCTTGCCTTGGGTGGTAAATCACAGCGTTTGTCGCAGGGAGGTTTATGTTGTTTGTGCACAATCTGCCACCACTTCAAAGCTGTGGGAGGGGACCGAAAGGGGGGAGGGTGTTGTCCCCTTTCAGTGACTCATGGTCAACCTCAAAGGACCCGCTCTACAACATCCGGTTAAGTTATTTTGTAGGCTTAACTGAGAGAAGTGGTCAAGAAGTTATCATTGTCTGAGGCTTTAAGAGTTCAGCAGGTGGGAACAAGTCATCTCATCATTTAAGACATCAGATGCCAACAAAGCTGCCACTATTCCTAATTTTACTTCCCTTTACAGGAAGAATTACAAGGCAGGTTCCCTCGGATATGACTTTGTCTGGGACTTTCCTTCATCTCCCTTCTGAGGACCATGAGAATGGTAGCTTTGGTCACTTGAGGTCCAGACTCCAGACCGCAGATTGCTTCAGATACAGTAGCTGTCAGACTATCTGCAGGCAAGCCTCACCACAGCAGTCACAGCTGGCTGAGTTGAGCTGGCGGTATAAAAGGCCACAAGTGCCATGTCTTCTCTGACTCACGGCCCAGTCTGGCTCTCCGAGTCACGATGGCGTGCGGCGCTGAGCGTATGGAAGAGCATCAGACGTCAACACACAGCCCGACCTCTAATCACACATTAACAGTCTCTCTCTGGGGAGGAATCAGTGAGGGAGTTCTGTGATGTCTCCAAATGATCCAGTAAAAAGTACCCCGCTGTTACGGTAAAGAGGGGCAACAAAATCACACATTAGACAAAGATTTATAGCTGGAGCCACTGTTTATTTTTATAGATGTAGTAAATGTGCTTTAACTGTTTGTGCTGAGTTTAGATTCATGGTCAGGTTTGTGTGCAAGTGGCAGCTGCATTACCTTGATTGAACACTAGGAGGAACCAGTGATCTGTTTTTGCAAGTTGTCAAACTTGTTGACACCATGATTTGACATTATTATGTGCTTGTTGTGTTGATATTCTAGTAATTTTCTTTTTTTTTTTTTGTTTTTAAGTTAAATGGACTCTCAACTATTCTGTTTCCTCCAAATGGGCAGCTTGAAGCACAGACATTAGACACATCCCTTCCAACTGTGTGATGACCTTAAAATCTGGTTCCCACAGACCTTGAATATCAATGACAGACCTGCGGATCGGAGAAAATTAAAATAAACTGAATTAAACAAACAACAAAAACTCTTCTTAATTTAACAAGGCAATTTCTGGATCCCCCTTTGCTTTGAATGAACACTTCCCTTCATACAGAAAGGGCCCATGATGGATATTTTAATGCTAAATTAGTGATCTTAATATAATTTCTTCAAAAATGTTTGGAAAATGTTTACAAGATCATCTCAAGAACAGATGGGGGAGATTTTTTTTATTGTTTCATGCATGATGTGATTTTACTTTGAGATAAAGTTTTAATTAGATCACTGTGTCACGTGCTTGTATTTATTATGTTTATCATATCATCGGTATATTTTAATTTATGAAGTGTCAACCAGTAAATCCTCTATTAGGTCAGGGAAAGGATTTGAGATAAGTCAGCTACAGTCATGTTGGCCCCATTTGCTACTGAAAAGTTTTGTCTGGGAAGCGACTGGATAGCTGGGAAAAGTCCGATCACAAGACTTGAAGCCTCAACAAATATCAGTACCAGTCATCACACCACAAACCACTGCGTCACACTATCTTATGTCAAAAAAAACCTTAACTCTCTTTCAGATGAGTTCCTGTCGAGGGTTAGACTAGAAGTTAGCTGTCATGGTAACAAAGCATAAAACTAAAAATCAGGTAAGTCAATTAATGTCCAGGTAAAAGTTGAACACTCCAAAAAACATGGCTCTCATTCTGGCTATTGATTCACCCATTGCAACCCAGGCAGGGAATTTCCATCACCACATCAACCATGGTGGATGTTGATGTTGTAGAAGATAGATATTAATTACATTTTATTATAGAGCCACCCTGCACTGTTAGAACCTGCAAGGCCAGATTTTACGCCCATCAAACCCAGCTTCTAGAGCACTCAAAACAAACCACAACATGTTTCTTTTTGGTATATGTTATAAGCACCATGTAGGTATTATCATAGAATCAAGACAGATATTTCAATCCGAACATACTTGATTGAAAGATAGGCTTCAGGGGTAATTAAATAGATTTATTTGACAGTGTGTACAATGCGAAGAGTTGAAGAAGCACGTGAGGAGTCTTTGGCGATTACACCCCATCATGACATCACTTTACAGGTGCAGTCACACCATAAGCTGTACAGGAAGTTTAGACAATAGCGGCGTCGTTGAAGGAGTTAAAGAGCAATGGTCGAAGATCTTGATGGATGTGATGTGCACGGCTCCAGCGAAAGGCCCCATTAAATAGAGGGTTCTGATAACTGAAACTGGAGGTGAGGGTTGCACTGAAATGACAGCTGACAGCAGCAGAGAAAAGAGCAGTTTTTTAAAGTTTTGAACTTTCTCTGAACTTTATTAAAACTCGATTTGACACAGGGCTCTTGAACAATGATGAACCTAATAATAATAATAATAATAATGATAATAATAATAATAATGAGACACTTTAAGGCTCTTATTTGATTGACAAATTTGCAATTAATCCGTTTACTGAAAACCAATTGACACACAGTGAACATGGGGCCTTCTGGGCCCCTGAGAGTTAAGGGCTAGCATGGTTGTGAATTACAAACTCAGGTGTACAAACCTGCAGTACATGTACATGCATGTCACTACATTTATTTGGGAAAAAGTTTACAGACATCAAACCAACATACTCCCAAGAGATTCACATTCAATTAAAAATAATCTCGAAGTAGGGCATTCATTTTCAGATTTCATTGTGCATTATATTTTGACCTTGTTTAACAAGATTATTGGAATATCTGGAGGGAAAAAACGTCTTATTACAATACTAAATTGCAGAGGTACATATCAAACTAACACAATCATTGTTTGATCAAAAGTACAGCCAGTGGAGCAATGAAATGCCTTGTATGTGAAAGACCTCCCAGCTATCTTCAGTGATCTGTGGTACTGATATGATGAAGGGAGAGATAGACACACATGCTTACCTAAGGCTATTTCAATGACATCCGCTCAGCTCTTAGATTCCAGTTTTTGCGGTGGTTGTTCTCTGGTTTTCCTGACAGAAATGTGGGAAAGAATCTTGGTTGGTCTAAATTACAACATACATCCTGTTGTTCTATGACCAGAACAATCTGTTTGAAATTAGACCAACCACTTTGGCACATTAGTTTAATCGACTTATCAGCTGACTTGTCCTCGAGGCTTTCTGCAAGAGTTAGCGACTTGTAGTCAAGTCTTTCTGTCTATCCGTGGGGAGGAACCTCTTCCACTCCCTGAGGATGCTGGCGTCCTCGGCTGACATTACTATCTTTCAGAGGCAGTAGTGGGCTCGGTTTTAAAGCGACAGTGAAACTAGACGTAAGGGATCCATTGGTGCGAACCATGTCATGCTAGCTTGGGGGCTAAATAACGCTCCAAATTTTGGCGAGGGACAAACTGGCATGGACATTTTCAAAGGGGTCAGTTGACCTCTCACCTCATGGTATCTGAGTTCTGTGGGTACCCATGAGTCTCCCCTTTATAGATGCCCCACTTTATGCTAAACCTGTGCAGTTTTTTGCATTCCGTATAAATGTGCTATTATCGTCTACTCTAAAAATGGTCTATTTGAGTATTTCTGCGTAATGGGGTCCCTGAGCAGTCTTGGAGTTTCACAAATTGGGTATGAGTGGAAAGCTTAGACTCTTCAATGAGCCCAATTGTATTCATGTGTGATGATGTCAGTCCCGACAGTAGCTGTTTATTGGAGTGAGACCATTTTTTGAAACTTAACCTCATCATATAAAATGACCTATTGTGACATCCAGGATAATCAAGGCCTCATGAAACTTTACAGCCACAAATTAGAGACCTGGGACATTCAGAGGATGTATGTCGCTCTCTTGCAGAAATCTCCAAAGGTCAAAAGTTCTTGATACTATGTGAATTTTTCTATGACGTTCCTCAAGGTCAAGGTGTATCTTAATTTGGTATTTTTATCAATTCTTGAGTGGTCAAAGATAGTTAAATTTTGCACCAAATCTCTGTATCGAATGGTACCACCCCCAAAAATTGCTGCAACATCCTATGAGACATAATTGTACATCATATACTTCCATCATGATGTTCTAATCCCTTATACGCTCTAAACTTTCAAAATTTGAATAGGCACCTAACAAAAACACAATGTTTATTACAAATTTATGACTAATAAGTGTTGACACACAGTGCTGAGCAGCATCTCAAATTAATCCTCAGGTTCACAGCTTTCAGATGATGCATACCACTCCTATGTGGGATACTGCTGACCTCCTATCTCCATCTAAAGACACCGTGCCCCCCCCCAAAAAAAATGGTACTATGGTAAGGAGGTGGGAGCGGAACAGGTTAACAGCTGATGAAATCTCAAGACCTTCGGTGCATCTCTTCAGGTGACGCCAGAGTGCACTGTGCCATGCATTGTCATCCGTGGTACTTCACTGTCTCATAAATCACCAAGCCATTGACCTATGAAATGCCTTCCATGGCCCGTTTGGCCCGTCTCTGCATCTGGGACTGCTGCTGCTGCAGAAACGTGAAACGACGGGCATGTGTTGAGGCTGTGCTCCCAGCTGCCGATGTCGAGATAAACCTCAGCGACTGTGTGCGTCACTCTCTTCTCATGGTACTTTGAATACTATCAGCTCTCTTTCAAGCTTGCCCAAACACAGAGGGGCAGTTTGAGGAACCACGGGGAGGGATCAGTCCAAAATATGCAGGCCAGATCTAGATACACATCGCTGGTCTGAGCCTCGGAGAATAAAAGGACAACAGATGAGGGGAAAGGAATAAACTCTCCCTCATCTCTCAATCTCTCTCCCACGTTGCTTGCCTTCAGTCTTCCTTTTTGCAACTCAGTTTTCTGTTAACCCTGTGACATCTCTACCCCTGCAATCACCCATCTTGATGTCTTACACGTTAATAAATGTATAACCTATTTATTTTTGGACCGTTTTCTTTTGCAACCAATGATTATTTTCATTATTGATTATTCTGTTTAATCTATATAGTGTCAAAAATAATGAAAGGTTTCATGATGACTCGGGGATTTAGGACGCTGACCACCATATCTGTGGCTTAGCTGCAGAACGGGAACCACATTTACCATCAACTGTCACTCTGGGGGGGAAAAAATGACCCCTACAATAATGATAAATTCACAGATTACAAGTTTCCAGAGCCCATGATGACACCCTCAGATTGTTTGTTTGGTTCAACTACAGTCCAAAAACTTTAATTTAATTTATGATGACATAAAACAGAAAAAAGCAGCAAATAATCACATCTGAGAAGCAACAAGTGATTGATAGTGGATATATATTGCTTAATAAGTTAGTTAAACAATTACTTGAATATCAAAATTGTTCATTTTCTATTGATCAGTAGTTTTTCCACCAAAAAATGTGATTACCTCATTAAAATCCTCAAAACAATATGTACTCTTTCTCCCTTGAATAAATCCAAAATGAATATAAAATGACATAAAAACATATTTTCATTTCAAAAGTTGGAGACAAGATGTCTCCTGCTTCACTGTAAAGTCTATTCTCAAGTTTCCACATCACATTAATATAAAAATGTCTGCTAGACTATTGGCTCCAAACTATTTGTGAAGTCACAAATCATGCTCGTGGGTATGCGTCTTAAACTCAAAATTTTTTAATGCGAGCACAGAGAAACGCTGTCTTGAATCTGAAAACAGTCTTCTAGTGTCAGACTCTGCACGTACATCATGCCGCACGGCGAAGCTCAAACATTCAAGGGAAGGAACAAGAAGAAGAAAAAGCACATTTTTGAGTGGAATGGGGACTTCAAGTAAAAGTAGTGACGCCACAACATAAAAATACTCAGTTATATGTAAAAGTAAGTGAATAAAAGTATGAAAGTATAATCTGCTAGAGGTAAAAAATACTGAAAATGCTGAATGGCTTCTGTTATGTTATTATACATATTATATTATTAGATTGTCGTGCAAGAACATGTAAGCAGCATTTTAATGTTGCAGCTGGTTACAGTGGAGAGAATTTCTTTGCATGTTGCTGTTGAATCTATAAAAATGCATCATATTTTACACATGGATCATAAATCTAATATGTATCTTCATCTGTAAGCTATAGCTGTCACATAAAGATGATATTTACCTTTATAATGTAGCAGAGTGGAAGTACATTCCTTGAGCAAATGTTACTCTTACTTTCCACCACTGCTTCCAGCTGTAGTTTATTTGCATACGCCAGTAAAATGTTGCTGATATGAGGACGTTTGACCTTTGACATCGTAGTGTATTCTTGTGGCATTGTGAGCCCGTTAGTGTCACCTTTCCGACAGATTTCAGAAACCTGTCCAAATGGTGTTACCTAAACACTGTGCAGATGTATAAGATCAAAGCCATTCTTTTTTGGCATGTCTTCCTCCCCCTGTTTTTATTATAGTCGGCCTTTGATATATTACACAGTAAACTCTATGATTGGCCTGCTGGATGCTTCCTCTAAACTGAAAGAGCTGGCTGTTTCTCACATATGACCGAATCGTCTGGGAACCTCAAGTGCCGAGACAGACAAGGAAATTGGACTTTGACGCTGTGCTTCCAACTTCTCTCTGAAATGTGCCTGTTTTCTGGTCTCTGGAGGATCCACTTGTTCTCCCTCAGATATGATCCAGTCGCCATAAGTGACCCCGCGTTGGTTCCCCCGCTGCAGTAGGGGCGTCTACAGGCAAATGCGACAAGGCAGGAAGGGGCTGGGGATTGAAATGAGGGGTTCATGTGTGCCACATCTGACGGCTTTGATTCCCCATGGCGAGTCTCATAAGGGAAAAAGGTCAGAGGTAGGGGAGTTTCCCCCAACTGTTTCTTGCTTTTGTTGTGGTCTCTCGCTGCAGCTTTGGTGATTAACTAAAGGGGCTTTGATGTGCCATTAGACGAGCTTGCAAGTGACAGGGCGATGGGGGGGGGGGGTGGGTGGTATCTCTCTCAGACAGGTGAGTGATGATCTTAGACAGGTGAGTGATGATAAAAGACGACCATTGTGTTGTCAACAGTCTCAGACCTACTGTAAAAACACCTTTTAGTATCTGAACAAGTAACAAAGGGGATTTGCTTCAAGAGTGCACTTAAAGCCTCCTAAGTCGTGGTCCCAAATGGCCACGCTTTATGTCACTCAGTGTCTGGTGTATCAAGTCTTTATGCCTGTATGGACACGTTACATTACTAATGTTGTTTGAGGAACTTCTAAAGAATGTAGGTGGAAAACAAAAACATCTTGAGGGCTCTCTGTGATTGATGGTTGAGAGAGGGAGAGATCAGCCTGCAGTGACTGAAACTGTCCCTATTGGTATCTGATATATGTATCAACAAAGCAAACACAAGCCGGCTATCACATTACCTATAAGCCCACATATGCCGTGCTGTGTGGCATTTAAGGACAAAAACTGAGAACAAAAGATCTTTTATATTCCCGAAGCAGTAGCTTTGGAAAGCAAAGGCATATTATTCCCCTTAAAGCATGAAGTCACAATGTAGGGATAACTATTGAAACTGAGTAAACAGGTCCAACACCAAAACACGACATGTAGGCCATGTACAGTATATCTGTAAGGTGAACCAGACTGGGCCACTGTCTGGAACATGCCCCAAGTGACCGTCTCACCTGTCTTAACCCTGTTCACCTCGTCTCCGCAGTGGCAGACAGGCCGTCCAGGAAGCACGCAGGAGAGACGAGGGAAGCTGGAAGCCGTCATTAAGAATCTTAAGATACTTGTTTGGCAGGCCTCACTTTAAGTCACTCACCTGACAGCCGTGTGTGTGCTTGTGAGAGTGGCGTGATGCCACTCTTGGCTCACCGCTTCTTTTGCCTTAAGTGTCGATTCACCCCAATCTGTTGTTTCAGATGGTATCTCAGGTAATTTTGGTTTTCCCTTTTAGAAAAATCTGTCATTTCTGCCACCTCTCCAAAATAATAGAAGTTAATGGAATTTTTGTTTGTGGGGCTTACAGCATTAAAACATTACATTAATCCACCGACTCTGCTGTCAACAGTCAGGACTATTTAATTGGTAGGAAGTAATTTAAATAAAAACCACTGACAGTAAAATCTGTGCGCTCCAGGGTAGCATGAGCAGCGTTCAAGCTACTCTGGATAATTACTACTCTGGGTTTTTGTCATTTTAATTTATCCATAGATTATCCAGCAATTGTTTAGTAGTCCTAAAGGCTACACTTAGACACTTATCTGCTAAAGGAAAATTAATTTTGGACACTGAGCCATGCCATTGGAGTGTTACTTGCCTTACTCAAAGGTACATCAACAGTAGTTATGACTTTAATTATTTATTTGGAGCAGCAACTGTTCCCAATTGTATATATATTCGCTTGGTATGGAATTGTCCTTCAATCAGAAATAGAAAAGCAAAGTTATCCCTGCATGTAGCATGACTCAACCTGGCACATCAGTGAATGAACCTGCAGCCCTCTGGCTACCCCGTATTACAACTACAAGTGTAATCACAATAATCTGGCTGAATCCCATTATAGCACTACCGGAGTCTAGACAGCGTGATCTCTGCAATGCACTAAACTCTCTGCTCATAAATGACATCAGGGGAATTTTATACCGTTAGATTTCTCCCACACATACAAATAAGAATCGGAGAGGTGGTAGCCTCCACTACACATACACACACACACACACACACACACAAGCGCCCACACGCACACAAATCCAAACCCCATCCAATAATCCACCTAAATCAAACTGCAGCACAACCCCTCCATGATATCAGACAGAGGATTTGCGATCTTTCTAAAAATACAGCATAAGAGATGAATGACTGGAATCCGTCTCACTAAGCTGTATTAATACATTTGTGTATGCACATGCTTTGCATTCATTTACCAACTCCGTTTTTTTTTTTTTTCTTTTCTTTTTTTTTCCTCAGGTTTCTCAGCAAAGTAGATTGATTGTTGCTTAACAGTCTGCTTTATGAGGCAGGACATGTTCCAGACAAACACGTGGATTATAGAGAGCACAGCACAGGGACACATTGTAACTCGAGCACAGGCAGATGAAAATGTTCCTCTGGATTTCCTCTGCCAAGCCGAAGTTAAAACTGTCCCCACGAACACGAGTTCACATGTCCTCGTATATTTTCGGTGATTATGATGATCCCGCCGCTGTCCTTAAATGGAGTGCACTGCCACCCTCGCAAAGGGAAATGTAGGACAAGTAAGAGCAATAGCGCTGAAAATGTCCTCAGAGAGAAGTTCAAATGTTCTGATGTAAGATTTTCACTTCATTTCAGCGGTTAGGTCGCTGGCTTATAAAAAAAAAAAAAAAAGTGTGTGTAATACTGAATATTTGGCGGTGGTAGGACTGTGGGATGGCGGCGTTTTATTGGTTCGCTCACACGTCTGGTGAAAAAGAACATGTCTGAAAAGTTATTGGCCACGTTTGTGCAAAATCTGATTGATGGTCCAACAATTTTGGTGACCTTCAGCTCAAAATATCCACTTGATTAACACTTTGATCCCTGGTATTTTTTCAAAATGTGTGGTCTGATTTCCCGGCCTTTCTTCTGCAACAACCTTTTATATGTTTTTGTTCGTGTTTAGTCCCTCTACTGGTGAGACTTATAAAATAAAACTATGGTTTACCACACATTTTTTTTTTACTGTGCACCAGTTACAACACTGCGCTCACTGCGAGATCTTGATGTTGCCGAGAAATAGATCGCACGGGCCAAGAAACACAATCGGGTGGACAAGTTTTAAAGGAACTTACAGGTTGGTTAAACTTATATGGAAGAATAAACAAAAAGCTGAACAGTGAAACCAGTTTGAAACTAACCATTTTAAAACATCCTTCACAGTGTCCAGACTGAAAACCTCGTTCAACTTTGATTTTTAATGTAGTTGTGTGTGTGTGGGAGGGAATTTTTACTGACATGACAAGTGTGCACACCCCAAATAAATGAAGTTTAGATAATCTGGTTTTACAGTCTGATTGACTGCTCGTGTTTGATGTTGATTCTATTTTTAGCTATGTCGCCTAATTCCGTCATCCCAGAAATTACTTTAGTATGTGCAGTGTTATTATAACAGATATAACTGGTAGCTACAAAAGTAAAACTCAAGTCAAACCATATTTTTTTTCTTTGCGGGTGCGTTCAGGCAGAACACAAAGCAAAGTGTCAGCTGTCTTTATTCACATGAAATTGATTGTCGGAGCGTTTTTTGCAGTCTGTGCTTGTTCGGCCCCAAAACTGCAAATGTACCAACCGTACAGTTGCTAGCTAGAAACTTGTGCACTGACGGCGTGAGTGTTAACAGTGTCCGTGTGTGTGTTCGTATGACTCAACTCCTGACTGATCTCAGAACTCATGAATCCTTCCTGCCCTTTATTTCCCTCCAGTCTCTCTGTCTAATGTCCAATCTATCTAGTGTCATGTAGGCTTGTGAAGCAGAATAAACCCTCAGGATGAGTGAAAACTTATTTTTTTAGTTGAGAAATCTCCAACTCGTGTAGACACGTCCTCGCTTCTTTCCTTGCTGATCGAGAACAAACTGTTTATTTTGCACCCGGTCTCGTCATTCCATTGGCAGTCATTACGATCACGTCATAAGATTTCCTTTGCATTCAGTCATAACTCATGCTAAAAAAAAAAAAAAAAATCTATAGGTTGTTCTGTGTTTGTTCCCATACTTTCGGCATTGTGGACTGTAGCCTTTAGGTTGGCTAGTGCGTTTAGCCCATAATGCTAGCTCTATGTAGAATTTTCACGGACTACAAGTACAATGAAATGTAACATAAATATCAGCATGTGATATATTTACAGACAGATTAGACTCATATGGTTCCAGTCATTCTTGTCATTTCCAAAACAAACACTTCATTCAGACTTGTAAAAGTATTTTGCACAGCTGGAGGTTAAAGGTTAGTCACAAACTTTCTGCACAAAACCTTGTATTCTTCCACTAAAGGAAAGGATTGCTGCATATGAGTCACCATACATAGCTATACTGTTATGAAACCACAATAGGAGCCTCTATTATAGAAAAATCACACCCTAGTTTTCCTTATTGATTCTAGGTCAGTCAACTCTGCTCGCTCTGCAAAGTATAGGCCTTGGAGAAACTTTTAGCTCCTCAAATTAAATCTTCAATGACCTTTTGGGCAGATATTTGGATACACCTCGTATATGAAGACCTATTGAACATTTAGTTGCACGAGGGGAGGCTAAAAGTATGCATTGGTGCCCTTTGTATCTTAAAACGTCCCTCTACAAACACCTATGCTTGAGACTACTTTGTAAGACATGTAATGAGGCAAAGCCTGCACGTTAGTTCAAGCAGAAAACTCAGATATGCTGCTACACCCAGATATGCAACAGAGTGGTGGTGCGTTCAAGGCACCGATGCTCTGCTCAGCGATTAGATCTTCTATACCTGTCCGCACTGCTCACCTGAACATTCCCCTGTTGACTGCCGCAGTCATTTTTGCTGCTACCGCTTCCACCACATGTTGTTCATATAGTATTTATAAGCTCCACCTGCGCCCATACCACCCACCTGTAGCCTCTTTAACTTTTTTTTTTACTGTCACTCCCCAAATCTCTGCTGTAGGGAGTCTGGTGTATCGTTGCAAGCGAGCGAAAAAAAAGGTCAGAGCCAAATATCTGCACATATTCTGCATTCAGATAATAAACTGTTCCACATGATCTGGCTGACTGATGGCTAGATGATGGGGTTTGGACATCCCTCAGCGATCCCCGCCCCTCATGCACATGTTGGCATTGCAGAGCACTAAAGTAAGTATCACCACTTGATTTGAAGAGCTAAGCAGGTCTGGAGGTCTGCCAAAGGGGAGCTCTGATTGCAGTGTTGACATTGCTCTTTCTCATCCTTCACCTGCTATCTATTAGCTCTGTGCTGTTGATACCGGGTCAATGCAGTTTCTCCGCGAGAGTCCTTTTTTCGCCCCGGGCTAGTTTCACTTCGTTGGACCTTAAGTGGTTAGCCTGAAAAATTAGCGTGAGAAGCATCCTGTTATATGACATCACTGGTGTCATGGAAAAACCCCTTTACTCTCTAACTAGAGTTATTATAGATTATCTATAATGTATGTATGTATGCATTTTCCTTTTCCCAGAACCAATAAGAAAATAAAAAAAAAAATGTATTCCAATCAAAATAAAAATTAAAAATATGTAGTGTGTCTTTTGTCCAACAGCGGTACGGTTTGTGTCTTTGTTCGTGTCTTTGTTCCAACCGTGCGAGAGGCCAGAGAGGTCTCAGCGCCCAGTGTACATCTCCCTATAATGTGATGATTTGGCTTCTCGTTCCTTTGTGCCTCCTTGTAGTATCAATAACATGTGAATTATAAAAGGCATTGTTCCGTTGTTTTGGTCATGATGCGACGCATATTTTTCGGATTTCAATATACGGCGACTCCTCGGAGAGTTGTCGTGGCGGTGTGTGTTACTCCCCTGAGGACAGGCGGGTATACGTTTACACACATAGACACAGACACAGACACACACACACATTTATTGTATACACATATAGGTTTAAAGACACATGTACACACATACACACTATCTCTCTCTCTATCTGTCTGTGTCTCACAGAGGTGGGGGCTACTGTCTGGTTTAATAAATGTGGGTAAGGTTTTGTCTTTTAACTCCAAAGAGCATGGCACTGACAATTTACAAAAAGAGCTTCAGAGAAAAATATCTATCTATCTATCTATCTATCTATCTATCTATCTATCTATCTATCTATCTATCTATCATGAATCTTCTAATTTTGAACAATCGGTGCATGTATCACCTCTTCTTTTCTGTTCACGTCACGTATTGCGAGCTTATGAGATCTCCTAGAAGGATATTTACAGGCATAATTCAGCGCTGCATGGTTGCCGTTTCCCTCTGAAATCCTGAGGTCAAATTAGTTAAAGCAGCAGCAGCAGCAGCCAGTCTGCAGAAGGGGGGGGGGATTAACTTGTGTGCTGTGAAAGCTAAAGCAAGGAACCCGCCACTGTCCGTCCCTTAAGGCTTATTAAGTAGTCCCTGCCACTGGTCAGCTCATTCTCATCACACGTGTTCACACGCGCACTCGTGCTCGCAGGCATGCACACACACACACACACACATGCAAACACATACATAAAACAATGCATTTATTACAGTTATGTGTGCTTGCTTATACCACCTCGGATGATTGCATTTTTTTACTTAATCAGCTGTTTCACTGTGTGTGTGTGATAGAAAGAGCTGCAGCCAACGAGTCCAACAAATGGCAGCTGCTGTGCAATACATGGAAATCATGACATGTGCACACATTAAACGTAAAGCCTGAAAAACTTAAATTAGAACACAAAATGACAATTTATATCATCGTATATTCACACAACTTAATTCACATACTAAAGATCCAGCGTGGAAATCCTGTTAAGATCTGCGGCTTTCAAGACTTGAAGGAAAATGTACTTCTCGAACGAGCTGAAAGTGAACCGTCCCCAAACTTGTTCACTGTCTCGTCTTTCCTGAGGTCCAGGTGGTTAAAGAATAATCCAGCCTTGTGAGGAGAGAGAGAGAGAGTGCGAGCGTCGTATGGCGTCTGGACAGCATCCTTGGGACTGGCGGCTCTCTGCACGGCAAGTCCAGACAGACCTAGAGAGGGGATTTGGTCACGCAGGAGTAGGAAACTGGGACACACTGGGATCTGTGGTCCTCGGAGTGGAGTCCCGGGTTTTACTGAATAACCCGGGGCCGACCCAGTGACGGTTGGCTGCTACATCCCATTGGTCCAGCTGCAACTGGTGGTGTGCAGATATTGGTTATCAGCTGTCGTGCCGGCAGCTGTCAGTCAGTTACCGTCTGCCTTTTCTGCTGGATTGCCTCTTAGACTGACTGTGTGTGGTGCATGCGGGCGGGTTACATACATGTGAAAAGAGACACCAGATTCAACAGGGATGATTTTTTGGATGTGTTTTTCCAACTTCCTTGGATTAGGAGAAATCAATGGAGCTCCTGCATGCATATCTCCAACACAGACCTGGGGTGAGTAGGGATTCTTTTGACAGCAGTCTGTGCAGGTTGTTTGTTTAGTACAGACACAGTGTCCTCCCTCCAATAAAAGATCTGCAATCTAAAACCCATTAGGATGAATGTGAAAGTCTACCAATAGTGGCAGTAGTCCTTTAACAGTCTAATAGTCTTACGTGATATAACTTGCCAGACTAAGGATTTGATTCTGTTTGTTTTTACTACTGCTGTGGCACTGCGGATGAGTCACATTTTTAAATACTTAGCCTTTACTATTGTTGTGTAATTGATAAATGGAGGGACCACATATCAATAAAAGGCCAGATTCTGGCCTCATTGATAAAAATGCTGAACCGTCTGACAAAACAAAACTGAAAGAAAGAACCCACTTTTCATGCTGATTGTGCTTTTTTTTATAATAAAAGTATCATGGCCCTTCTTGGCTGTAGAGATGGTCTGCTTTGTGTTTGTTTTAAACAGTGGCACAGCAGGTGCTAAATATACCCCCCCCCCCCCCCCCTTCTTATTACCTAGCTCTATAGCTGATTGCCCGTAATGCCTGAGTGCGTATGGCTTAAGGCGCGCGCTGGTGTCAGTGGGAATGCCCTCTTAATGGGGGCAGCAATCAGGCAGCCGTCGCCACTGAGCCAAAGGAAAACACGCTGGAAACATGCAGCGTGTCAGAGGCTCATTAAGGAACGGAGCAGCGTTTATAACACTGCTGAGAGGAACAGTAAATCACTGTGCTCCCCCTAGAGCGCTGAGTGGATGGAGACCCGGCCTGTTAAACGCACCGGTCGCCATGCTAGACACATTCTGTACACTCAACAGTAGCGGTGGCAGAGGCCCTGTTATTGCTGTTCTGATGTTACGTTCTCTTTATGAATAAGATAAATATCAGAGGTTAGGGAAACATTCATGCATGTGGGTGTGCATATTAGTTGTTGGTGTTGTTTTACAGCTCATGTTGCTACTACTGTTTCTTTTCTGTTTTTAGACTTTGGTTTGTGCATGGATTTAAAAAAAAAAAGAGGAAATATAATGTGTTAATTAGAGAGTTTTAGAGGTTTTGATTTTTGCTAGCTTTTCCCCTTGTTTCCAGTCTTCATGCTAAGCTAAGCTAATCAGCTGCCGGTTGCATTTAACAGATATGAGAGTCATCTAAATCTTGGCAGGAAAGACATTATATGTATTTCCCTTAAAGGTCAAACCTTTGCTTTAGGTCTGACTCACCAGAATAAAAAAAAATATCTAAATATGGTTTTGTATAAATATTAGATGTGTTTTAGTACTTTAACCTATCGCATGTTGCTCCATCTCGAAACCTTTTTGTCTTAGTCAACATTTTCTTTATCAATTAAAACTGAAAGAAAAATCTACGTTTGAGATTTTAGTAAAAGAAACAGTTCACAGTTACAATGAAGCTTTTAATGTGGTTTTATCATGTTATTTAACATTTCAATTTCATAGTTTTTAAAGACTAACTGAGTTATGACAGACAAAAACTAGCTGCAGCACAAATTCTGTGCTAAAATGCCAATTCATCTTTAAATAAGAAAGAATAAAGAGCCAATCCAACAACACAAACATTCTTATCTGCACAAACTCTCATCTGTCTGACTCTGCTTCGTCAAAACCATCAAACCAGAGGAACGCATTGTGTACAATCTCAACCAAAAAGCATCAATTCTTCAGACATTAGCTCTTGATTAACTCTTCCAATTAGATAGCCATCAGCAGGACTGGGGCCCTCATACAAAACCAAATGGGATAGCAGACACACAGCACTGGGTGAATTGTGTCATTGTAAGGCTGATAATGGCCGCCTTCTTACACACATTAAATGCAAGTCAGGGGGACCCTTGAGGCCCCCGACGGCCTGTTTTTGCATGAAGTAAAATGCCTCCCATTCAATAGGGCATAGACAGAACCGTTAAACATTTATGGAGGTTGTTTAAACAGCCGTTAACTGCAGATTAAGTGAGATCTGCGCTTCTGGCTATGAAGAATCTGCCGTTCAGATCCTGCATAAACACACATACAGACACACACACATACACATACACATGCATGCCTGCAAGCACAAGGGAACATGCACACATGAAAATACAAGACACACACACATATAGATACATAAATGACACAAACAGGCATGTTGACAGAGACACACACACACACACACACACAGACGTCTGAAAAACAAGCCGCTATGTGTGTGCATGGACACACACACACTCACACACACACACACATGCCACATTATTCATACGATGCCCTGCACCCCTCTCGGGCATTTGCTGCTGGAGTTCAAGCCCGTCGTGTGTAAGCAAAGTTTTGGAGTTGAATGGTTCCCTGATGATTTATTAATGTATCGAATGGGTGTGAACATGTTTAGGATTAGGCTGATATTGAAGGATCATGGAGTGAAAAAAAAAAACCGTGTGTGATTTGTATCTTATTGCTTTGTTTTTTTCCGCCTCATTGAAAATTGTATTTAACTTGCACCTCATCTCAACAACATAGATAAA
Source organism: Euthynnus affinis (assembly GCA_029490765.1). Lineage (NCBI taxonomy): Eukaryota > Metazoa > Chordata > Actinopteri > Scombriformes > Scombridae > Euthynnus > Euthynnus affinis. The sequence continues at coordinate 28,364,777 of CM055850.1, forward strand.
AATCTTTTTTTTTTTTTTTTTTTTTTCCAGAGGTGAAAACCCAAATGGGATCAGTATATTTCAAACGTCATCAGACTCCTTTTTTTTTTTTTTACACAAATCCATCCATCCATGTTTAACGACATTTTCCAACATGGAGCTGACTCGTGCTTTTACAACAAACTTGATGACCCAGGATATAGGGTCATAACAGGAGACTGAATGATGGCTTAAAGTATTAAATCACACACAAACTGCACCACAAAGAGTGTTTATTTTGCACATTACTAGGTTATACAATCCAAACAACAGGTATCAGTCTTTCGGGGGAGGCTCCGACTGACGTTTTTCCATGCAGGCCTTCTATATATATGGCAGTGGCTCATTTACTTGAGAGGAACATAAAACCTATAATAAATTTCACATGTAATTACAGTATAATGTCTGACACATAAGGGCATTTTAAAAGATGACATTTACCCCCTTTTTTTAGCAGCTATGTGCAGGAGCTGAAGTGTGTCTGGAGGATATATCTTACAGTATTTTGAGCAGTAATAAGGTTTCAGGGTTGCAGACTTTACTCTTGTGTGGTCATTTTAATGATGAAGAATTAAGCTCACTATATGGAAGGCAGCTTTAAACCATACAAGAATGACATTAAGATTTTATTTATATCCAGAACATCTACTACAGAGACATTTAAACTGATTTCCTTTGTGGAGGAAACAACATTTGCTTTCCAAACCAGGAACTGTAATCTTCATATGGTGGAGATCTCTGATGGGGAGGATGATCTGGTGGCTGGTTGGGTGTTCAAACACATAGAGGGCAGAAAAATGCAGGATTGTTCCACATAAAAAGTAAAACCTGGCTGTAAATAAAGATTAAATATTTGTGATAACTGTCCAGAGAGTAAAACCCTGTGTGAGAGTTATAAACTGCTGTGCATCACTTTGGCATCTGATACCAAAGACTAACTAAATCTGATTTGAATCTTCACTTCTCTGCAACAACAGTCACTTGAAATCTTAAAATCTTACTTGAACATCATCAGAGCTGCAACTATTTTATTTTCTTATTGTTTATTAAGGTGTCAGTAATGTGTCTGATTAATTATTAAGTCTATAAAAAGTCAGATATTTGTGAAAAATTCAATTCATAATTCCCCAGAGCCCAAGGTGACATGCTTAGATGACTTGTTTTGTCAGTCGGATAGTTTTTTTTAATATGATATAGAAGCAGGAAAGCAGCAGATCTTCATATTGTAGCAGCCAGAACCAGAAAATATTTGACATTTTTGCTGATATAATTAAAATTTGCTAATGAAAAGTAGCAAACTGATTGGTCAGCAGTGGAATATCTTGACAATGAACAGTGAACAGTGAGCACTAAACTACTGTATATACTGTATCAACCATTCATTAGCATATGTTGGTCTCTTTTCATCAATTGACCCAAAATTTAAAAGATGCTTTTACATGTGCATTTTAGATATTAGTGAAAATTATTTCCCCCCCTAAATGGTAATTAAAAAAAAAGTCAGTGAATCATTTGTTTGTGTATATTTGAGCCGTCCTGGTGCCCTGAAATTATCGTGTCCTGCTTTTCACTTGCCCTTTCCAGGCTAATCTGGCTTTGAAACTTCTGTCTGAGGGGAACGAGACATGCACTCAGTGAAGGATGCGGCTGGGTCTGAGACTGTGACCAGACCAGATTAACTTCGCCGGTCTCTTCCCTCTGTCTCGTCCCCGTCCCAGACAGAAACGTGACGTAAGGTTGAAGTAGTGCCCGGAGCTTGGGTGTTGCACACTTGCCCTGTCTAATATGGAGTTAGCCTCCTTTTGCCTCCATGTAATTAGCCGTGGAGGCTGGTTGTGAGGTGGACTGTACGCGAAGAGGAAACGCCATGAGGTCATTAGGCCGGTGGTGGGTCACCGTCAGGGTCAGGGACTTGTTAATGAGGCGAGGATGTTTTGACTGTGCTGATGAGTTAGTTGGCCTGTGGACAGAACTGGAAGCGGCGTGATTTGGAAAAAAATAATCATTCCTCAGTGCGATGCCAACGTGGAGCTAAAAAAAAAACATATAACCACCAAATAACCACTGTTTCATAATCCATCACCAAATCCCACCGCAAACCTTTAAAATGTTTTAAAATATTCTTTTATCATTTTTTAAGTGAACCATCTCGAGCATCAATGGAAACAGTTTTTGTAATTGTATTGTTTTTTTTTATTTTCGTTCTCTTAGCCACTATTTGAGATATGGTAATAAGCCTGCTCACACAGTTGAATTGGCAGCGCACACAGTTGGCTCGTTGTTGTTTTGGTGTTTTGTGTGGGCCGGGGCCAGGGTGCCTGCCGAGGCGCTGGTGTGGACAGCTGGCCCGTCTGATCCCTCTAGTCTGCTCTTAAATTGGTTTTAGCGGCAGCACTAATAAAGCTGATTATCTGTGTGGCTCAAGGCCCCACTAACCCTGTGACACTCCTGGCAGCTGGTGGGACTGGGAGCTCGGAAGCCATCCACACTGCAAAAAAAAAAAAAAAAACAACAAAAAAGGAATATTAATAAATAATTTGATCATAAAACAGCTTGACGTTATGTTTTTCTCAAAATAAAGTGGAAAAGAATACAACACTAGCACGGCTTGTCGGTGTCGTCCAGTAGATTAATAGTCAGATTTTCCAATTTTCACTAAATTTTTACCCCATAAGAGTCAGTATGTTTGGTACTAATTGACAATTTGGGGATTTTTTTTTTTTGGAGTGTGCCTCCTCCCTCTTCTTCATCCACTCATCTCGATTGCCAGCGAAGTCTCATCCCCTTCCAACCTCCTGTTCCCCCCCCCCCCCCCCTTTTTTGGGTTTCCCTCTCTCCAGCCTCCTTCCCTCCCTCCATCCCTCGCTCTTTATTTCTCCACCTCCCTCTTGTACAGTCATCACCCTCTGGGCAGCTGCTGCTGCTAAACCCTCTCTGCTGCTTCGCCCCCACCCATCATCACCCGCCACCCTCGCTGCCTGTTCCCACTTTGCTCGCTCTTTGCTTCACTCTTCACTTACGCGTTTGATGTTCGCACTTAGGCACAAGGTGTGTGTGTGTGTGTGTGTGTGTGCGGCACATTTGTGTCTTTCGGCATGGATAATACAAGTAAAATATTAAATTTTCATTTATGCATCATTATGTTCGGTATATTGTCTCTCTCCCTTGTTGGCCTTGTCGGCCTGCGTTGACATATGTGCAGTTTCATTGTTTAACATGGGGGGACTCAGAGGGAGGGCATGCCCCTTTCAGAGTGTGCTAAATTACAGACAGTGTGACGTAAAGGGCACAGAGAGTTACTAGTGTACTGTGTTTTTTTCCCCCTGCACCCAGAGAAAGCACACACGGAGAGATTATGTCTTAATATTCATATTGATTAGTGTGTGACGGGACAAGCAGAAGGGGTTATTTCAGTCAAACATGAGTCATGAGTCATATAATACTTGAAAGCAATATTCGCACAGAACATTCACAAACAACTCGATTACTGTGAAAATCCAGATTATGTTAATAGTTAGATTAAGGCTTTTACATGATTTGCAGTAACCTCAACAATAGTTCAGTTATTATACAAAAGGAGGCAAGAAATAGGATTGTAATAGGGAAACGGAGGGGTGAGGGAGCAGTTATGATCCTTAAAATTCATATTTTATTTTATGAAACAACAGTTTTGAGACCATTCATGGTTAAGTGTTTTGGCCATTCAGTGTATTTATATTCTGTTTTTACTGTCAGAATCACAATCTTTAAAAGGTACCCTATGGAGTTTTTGACCACTAGTGATGCTATAGAGCAATGTTTAAACCTCAAGCATGCACATGGTCTTTGTGCCTAAACCTAACTAGACCTTATCTGTAATTTTAAACAATGATTTGTTATGGTCTTGGAAAGCACAGATAAATTATGTCATCCTAATGATTAGTGCCGACAGGGTAGATGCAGCAATGCAACAACAAAACATGAATGTAAAAAAAATGCAAAATATTTTTTAAAAAAAGGATTTGCAAATATTCTATGAGGAAGGAAATGCATTCATCATGTTTGTCAGGCCTTAAATATCCCCTCCAGACATGCTATATAAAACAATAAAGTATTTCTGTTATGTTTTTTTTCACAAAAAAAAAGTATAATTACCAAAATAAAAGCCTTAGAATGGCATCTACTTCACTGTAAAGTTAATTCTCGGTTTACGTGCACCGGAGGCTTCACGTTTCCACATCATGCTTTTATAAGTTGCATACTGGACCAGGATTAGCTTCCAAACTATTTGTGATGTCACAAATCATGCTAAATAAGCCCGCCTCTTTTAAAATCAGATTTTCAATAGTTTTCAACTGTGAACATACATCATTCTGCACAGTGAAGCTCAAACATCCAACGAAGGAACAATAAAAAACAAACACATTTTAGAGTGGAAGAGGACTTTAAGGATATACAGTTCACTCAATATAAGTTCACAAGAAAACTACATGAGGTACATTTAAAAATTGTTGTGTAACTTTAATGCAGACTCTACTAACAGTCTTTATTGTAACATGAATAATACATAAATAAAAGAATAAATTTGTATTTTCTCATGACTGCTAATCATTTTGAGTTGATGGAAATTTTTACTGTAGTTTTATTGTATTACTGCAGGAGCATTTCTGACTGAAAGCAGATTATGTTTTATAAATTACAAAAGCATGAATTAATATTAATTAACTTGTGACCCAGCTTTGTTAATCAATGCATTGCTCACTGATTCTGATCTGATTGCAAATAAGGTAACCCAGTGAAGGTGTTCATGTGACATTGTCAATAATCACGTCTCTTGTATGGTCAAATTATTGGCATAGAAACACACTTTTTTGTTTGGCTGATGCACCAGAGAGAGATCAGACCGTGTCCTGATGTGACCTTCCTGGTTTTTACATAACGACCGCTGATAAATCTCTGCAAAGCGCTCATTTAAAGTTGGAGCTGCTTTTTGCTGCAATTACAAAACATTCATTTAATTAGTTTTCTGTAGATTTCCAGTGACTCCAATGCAACATGGTGAATTTATCTGCAGGTGACACGTTGATGGTGCAGTTGTTGATCAGTGCGATCAATGTTTTGGAACCAACTCCAAGCTTCTTTTGCTTAAAACGATAAATTGGAAATATGGATTAATAAACCCCATTTAGGTAATGACAGAGAATGTGTGATACTTGTATAGCGCCTGTTGTATAGCTTACACCCATGGGAAGAGTGTTTGGCTGGTGAATGGGTGTCTTTGAGTTACTATCCCGGCTCCCATGAGCATTGCCATTTCTCTGGTTTCACTCGCTGAGAGCAGCTTGCTTGAATTGGCCGGGGGCCCGGGGCTTCCTACAGGCCCTAAACTCAACAAAGCTTTTATGACACAGGCAGTTTCAGTCGCTCCACAGAGAAAGAAGGGGAATTATCACAGCAGAGAATATTTCCTGCAGCAGAGATCTGTAAACAGAGAAAGGCTTTTTTGTGCGTTTGTTTCAGTAACAGATCCACTTGAAATATGACTGTGCTGCTCGTCCGAGGGATAAGCCGGCGTGTTTTTGAATGATGCCGCTTTCATTTCAAAGAAACTTATGTTGGCTAACATTTTATGGGTTGAATCCACATTTTTTATTGTACACATTTACACTGAAAGGACCTCCTGGATGCATCTGATTATGATGCCTCCTGGATACGTACCTCTGGAGGTATTCTAGGCAAGTCCAACTGGAAGGAGACCCTGGGGCAGACCCAGAACACACTGGAGGGATTATATATCCCATCTGGCCTGGGAATGCCCCAGGATCCCCCAGGAAGAGCTGGTGGACGTGGCTGGAGAGAGGGACATCTGGGCTGCCTTACTTGACCTGCTGCCACTGTGACCTGGATCCAGATAAGAGAGAAAAATGAAAATGAATGCGGCTGCTTTTTGTCAACAACATAGTTCTGTCGGCTTCATCGGACTGTCACCTCCCTCACCACCCCACCACCTCACCACACTTAACTCATTTAAGTGTTTAACCTCCAGGACCCGCTATACCCTGCTGGAAAATGGTGGATTTCCCCAAGTGAAGTATTTATCTTGTGGTTTTGTTCACGAGTAGGGGGTAAAATCGCCACACTGGGTGTCTTCATATGCAGACATGAACCACGAATTTGCAGTCGACAGGCTTTTAAGCACATAAAATCCACACGGTTATAGATTTAGGATGGTGCACAGACATCAGGGGCGACGCAGAAAGTATCATTTGGGTTTAAGATGGATCTAGAGAGCCTCAGGAAAAAGGACATATAAGCTACCTTGCTGAGCCTCCTACCAAAGTGACCCAATGGTCGGAAAATAGCTGGTTGCTTTGATAATTCGCTTCTACATAAAACAGCTCCAATCGACATTTTCTGTTTGGATAATGGAGCATTAATTAAGTATTCTCTTCAGTGAGTGAAATAGCATTTAGATCTGCTAAATTAGGATTATCTGACATGTGACAATAAATGCTGTTTCCGTGTGCGCACACACACACACAAGTGGCTTCCTCATCACTGAAAATATAAATGTCAATTTTTAACACTTTGCTGCTGTGAGAATAGAGAACGGATCTGAATTACAAATTATTTGTGATGAAAATAATCTTTAAAACAAACATGTGGTTGAATATTGGATTCTTAATCTGCTGCTTTAAGTTCACAGTTCACTTACACACAAGTGTTTTCACTTGGCTGATTAGACTCCTTTCTCAGGATGGTGTTGGCTGGTTCTCCTGCACCTGTTCAGCCTGCACAATTCACACACACATATAAATCTATTGAATATATGGTGATCATAGCAAACTGCCAGCTCCAATCATCTTCAGACTGAGAAAAGGATTTATTTTAAAATCACTTATGCACAATCAGCAGCTCTTTTGCATTTACTCTGTTTTTAGGCCTCCGTTTTCATGCATGAGGAAACAACCATTTTTAGTTTTATTGGGCATAAAATGATGATTTACAGTCAATCTGAACATTTTAAAAATTCTCATTTTTAGGTGAAAATATATATTTTATGATTTATTATCATCTCTATTGTAATATAATGAATTTAACCATTGTTTTGTCCCTCAGTTAAGGTGACAAAAATGGAGACTGAGTTGGTAACATCTCGCACAGCTGGACTTGTGCACATTGCTCGCAGCTAGTTTCTTACCCTCAGAGATAAAGAGGATCCCCCAACATACAAGGAAACGACTTCAAAAAGGTTCAGAGACTTCTGAACGTTTAGGAAGTAAACAAAAAAAAAAAGTGACACAGGCGACTGCACTGTAATTGCTCGGTTCCTTTGACCGTTGCCTGGACTGTGAACTGGAATGTGCAGCGTTGAAGCGCCGTGTTGACATTAACCTTGGCCTGGCTGGAGAGTCAGCGTGGCAGCGGTTTACCAAAGTGACTTGCTTGTGGCCATCCTAACCAGACCTTAACCGTTGCTTCATCACATCGTAAAACATGGTTTTGAAAGGCACAGCTACTTACTCCCTTACAAGGAGCATCCTGTCAGAAATCAGAAAAAAACTAAACACTTCTGTGATTTGTGGCATGTGGACGCCAAACCTGAGAATTAGGTTTTAAGTGAAATGATTTTGTCTGGAGTCTGGAGGCCTGTCCAAACAGAACAAAAAGATGAGGGGAGTCTGGGTCAACCACACAATGGGCCATCAGACCCGGAGCCCGCCCCCCTTCCCCTTCCCCACTACCAGAACAGTGAATAACTAAACTAAACAAACAAAGCCGTGGAAACTGAGGACTGCTTTATAAAACCTAGATAGCGGATTAAGCCGGGATTTTCCAGTTATCCGGGCTAAATTAAGCCAAGACTCGGGTTTTATGAAAGCAGTGGTGAATAATTTACCATGGAGATTTATTCGATGCAGCTAAACTGCTCCAGATCAGACTCGATTAATCCTGGTTCCTTATCTGTTCAGTCAGCAGTCACTCTGATGGGAAACCAATGTTTTACAGTTATTTCATGTTCTTATTTATGTATTTTGCCTCATTTTTTATTAGCCTGCATTAAAATACTACAGGCACATATTGTCATTAAGTTAAATACTGTTATTATTTTAACATTGTGACCATTATAATAATTTGATAGTCATTGTTATTGAACCCCAGACTGAATCACCGCACACATACAATCTCAAACAAGGACCCAAATAGAAATGGCATTCGGCCTTCTCAAGTCCCGTTTCCAGTGCTTTCACCACCGGAGCGTCACCGCAGACAGGACCTGTGACATCATTGTTGGCTTCGCTGGCCTTCGTAATATTGCCTGTCTCAGTGAGGAAGAGGCTCCCGGAGTGGTTTGGGAGATGGACCGGATCAATGCTGCAATATTTCCTGATAACATCAATCAACGACAGACTGATCAGAGACAAACATGTTGTTAATTTTAGTTGATTTACTGCTTTTTGATGCATTCTTTAATGATAAAGGATCATGTGTTTTACTCTTCCAGGTGTATTTTAATTGGCATTGGTAGCAGAGAATTTGTGGTTCTTAGGTTTCATAATTGAACACACGTCTTCTCCATCTCTGCGTCAGTAAGTCTGATCGACCTTGTGATCTGTTGAAGAAAGCTGTGAACCTGCATTTAACACAATTACATACACCTGGCTTCACCTAGTCACACCTCCTCAACCAGAGTGAACCAAATGAAGCCAGGATGCTCAGAGTGGGACTAAGTCAAGCTTCTCTGTTATCCTGGATTTCTGCTTTTGTGAAATAGACTCCTGGACTACCAGACCTCCATCCTCAGAAGAGATGAACACAAAATAAGGAGCAAAATGATAATGAAGAAAGAGAGCTCCTTCTTTTCCAACCTCTTTGAATATAGGGGGCAGTACCACCCATTAATCACCCAATCAGAAGCACCTGAGAGAGAGAGAGAAGAGAGAAGACAGGGAGAAGAACAAAAGAAGGGAGGAGCACATATAACGAATAAGAACTTGTTGAAAAAGTAACATGTAATCCACTCTAACTTATCACTCTTTGTGTTGAGTAATTCATAAATGTGATTACAAGTAAAGGATGACGTTTTCAGAGTGACTTGCTCCACACAGCTTAAGACTTCATGCTGCTATGAGTACACTGATACTCAGGATGTAGAGTTTGGCACAGCGGCAGTCAGAGGAAATGTAAAATTAGCAGCTACAATTAAACAATAAAGTGGAATCAGAGCAGCGTCACAAGTGTCTCTGTGCTGCACTGAGGTCATACGGTTATCTAAAGGCTCTTTTCTACTGTCTAAAAACCTCAAGCTGAAAAAGATACCAAAGAAAAAGAAATGGTGATATCATTGTTTTTAAACTCTTAGAATAGAGGCATTGATTAGACTTCCTGATGCAATATTAAAGCTTCATAAAGTAAAGTTTATTCTTTCTATTAACAAATAATTAGGTAAGGTAAGGGCCCACATATATTATTGAATTGAATTACATAATGCTGGAAATGAAAGCATACTGCAGGGACTTTATTTGTCAAGCAGCACATCATAAAATCTCAGTTGCTGCTGAGAGAAATGTTGCATGCAAACACAGATGCTTCCTGGTATTTAGGGGGTTTCGAGGTAGGTATATATGTCATACATGGTTACAGTAATCTACTGTATACCTCTGTAGCACTTTGTTTTATCTAATGGGCCGCATGCGTCTGTTGATAGAAATAGAAATATCTCTACTCATAATATTACCTTTTTAAAACTGCCCGTGCTGCCAAAGAATGTGTTTTTGGTTTACACGTTTCATCACTTACAAAATGATGGATCACGTAAACCGGTGGACATTCTTTGGCAACGTGACCAAGAGTCAAGATTTGAGATGATGAAGAGAGATGCTGAACTTTTTTCACACCAAGTAATACAGCTTCAGATGAATGACATATGGGCACTGACCTTCTGTGATTCACTTCATTTTAGTCCCTGTATGTTTTGGTACAGAAAACATCTCTTTGAAACCGTCCATGGATACACATTGGAACAAAAATAATGAATTTTCAACCAGTGGTAATCCAGGGAAATACTGAAGACCCATTGGGAAACACAACCCTGCTGTAAAGGCAGTAAATGATGTAAAAGGAAAACCATGTAAATGCCATAATCTGATTATGACCATAGTTAAAATAAGCAACAAGATATGTACCAAACTCCCATTTTATTTATGGCATTGAAAGGTATTTAAGTCATGTAAACACTTGAATCTAAATATAACTCTTCAACTGGCTTGACATGTATTCTTCATTCTGTCTCTTTTATTGTTTTTTTCTGTTAATACACTTCCTGTGCTTCAGTGGACGAAAAAAAAAAACTGCATATTTCTCTCCCCGGGGACATATTTGCACTCGCTCTACTTTGTTGAAGCTACCGACAGCAAACGGCAAACAATTTTAACGCTAACTACGCTTCGTAGTGCGAAAATCGGAGTACTGCCCTTACTGTGATTATTGGCCATAATTGGATTACTATGTGCATGTAAACATAGCCGATGGTTTTCGGGGTCAAGCAGCAATAAAGCAGTGACCACATATAACTTCTGGTGCAGTCAACACCGTCTAAGTTGAGTCTAATCCAGGAGTCAACAAGAGGTCCAAATTAAAGAAAAATGTTTAATCCTACTCAAGAACAAAAAAGCAAACAAAGAGGGAACACAAACGTCATTCATAAGACATATCTTAAGGGGCCCCTCCACCGACTTTACACATGAATGTCAGATTATCCGTCAAATATTTAACCTCTGAAAACAGCTGTTTTAGTGGAGGAGCTTTGTCAAGTCTGGAAAAAAAAATAACCCAGATGATGTCAGTTAAGTCAGCTAACTCACGTGGAACGGATTATTATTACGTAAATGTAGAATGTGCACAGCGTTGATGTTTGATGTGGATCTGACTTCATCGCTCCCTATAAAGAAGAAGCACAGAAGGGAGTGGGGGGGATGATAACTGTTCCCTCAGGGGAGTGACTCAGAGCTTACAGGTGGATGCTGGGGTGCAGGTTTTCATAAGCAGCAGCAGCAGCAGCGACGGCGCTATCCTTTATCGGGAGCAACATTTTTAATTTGCACAGAGAAGATTGTGATGTTTTAGATTTATTCCCTTCGTTTGATAGCTTTTGACAGGTCTTCTCATAATCCACTGGCCTCTCTGTTCTTTGATTTTACACATCAAAGTCTGTAACTGACTCTTGAATAAATGACACTGATGCATTTTAGTATCATTTGGTTTACTTGAATTGCCACATTTTTATTTTCGTTTATGTTTTTCCGTACTTTCTTTGTAATATTGATTAATGATGTGTTTTTTTTTCTTGTATACTTTGTATAGTGGGGAAAACATTTCATTCCCATCCTATAATGTGCACGTGACACATAAATATTACCCAACCTTACAGGTGTTTGGGGCGTTGTTGTTACAGCAGCATGTGAATAAAGTAGTATAAAGCCTTTTGTGTCTCCAGAGGGAGCTGTGTGTGGTGAAATCTGATAAACTGCCGCAAGTGATGCCACTTGAGTCAGTGTTGGTCGAGGCTGAAGAAAGTTTGATACTGGAACAAAAAAAAAAAAAAGTGAGGTTACCAGTCTCCTCTGTAGCTCGCTCCTCATCTTGAATGAATCAAGTTGTGGCTAATGTGAGTTACAGGTTTTGACAATGAAGAAGAATGTGTGGAATGTGTAAAAAAAGACAATATATCTGATTCTGCTGCATCAGTTATGATCTCTCTCTCTCTTTTTTTTAAAAGCCCACCATGAATCTGAAAATGTTTTATAGGAGTGCGGCGCTAAATCGGCGGAGTTCTCCGTTAACGTAGAGTAAACGGAGACTCAGAAGTGCCTTGCTCAGAGACAAATGTGAGAAAGTATAGAGCATATCCCGCCAGTCTGGAGACTCTCTGACTTCTGACAAACCTTGGCACCAACACGCACAGTTTGTTCCTCTTGTTCTTTACAGAGATCACGCAGCAAACTACCTCACTCTCCCCGGAGTACTATAAAACTGTTGGGTGCAGCTTTAATATATGGTATGCTTTCATAACCCAAAGCCCCCGAAGACAGTTTCATAACAGCTGTAAATTGGACAGTGAAAACAGGACAACCATGTTACCCTGCTGTGGTGACAGACAGCATCCAAGCTGTTTACATTGGACTCAGTCAGACATAAACACATACACTCCCTCTCTTGGCCTGTGGGTTTCTCTCTCTCTCTCTCTCTCTCTTGCTCTCTTCTCCTTTCTGGAGCCCGCTCGCTTCTGTGGCTTCTCCTGGCAGAGCTCTCAGTGGTGGTGGTGCTAAGGTCAAAGGTCAAATATGTGACCTGGCCTTGTCAGGGTCTGCTGTGGGTTCATCAGGACAAAAGATAAGCTCCCTTTTTTTTAAATTTTCTGCCATCATGTACAGAACCTGGAGTGTGTTGGCTGCGTATTTACAGTATTTACACGTAATCTGTCTGCTGTGTAACTTCCGCACTATTTATCTCCACATAGTATGTATATATGGACGGTAGGTATGTAAAAGTGTACATACAAGTGTCCTCGCATGTCGAGCTCGTATATGTGAATTTGTGTAAACAGCAGTGGAGATGCTTCCCCTACATGGTTCACAGCCCCGTCTCACTCTGTCTGTCTGTTTCCATCCGCTCTTAACATTCACACTGCGAGCCCCGCAATCAATAACTCATGATTAATCTCCTCCGTTCCTGCAGAGCTGGCCGGACAAACAAGAAAAAAAAAATCACATTTCTTTGCTTTTTTGTTCCCGAACGATACTCTGTTATAATAATCTATCTATGAATAATCATCAGGTAAAGATGAAATGTGATCTCTTGCACTTGACTTCAATACAGAAAGAGAAAAACTCTCAATATACTGTAGTGTTGTCACATTTTCCTTTATTCTCAGAGCGTGGCACACTCACTCGCACTCGATACAGACGTGCAAGCTGCTGTAGAGGAGTGAGCCCCCGAACAGTGGGGCGAAGAATACTTCTTAATCTGTTTCACACCGACCTCTAGGAGTTGTTGTGACTACTCCATGCTTGGCTATACCCAAACAGACATGGCAGGATCTGTTTCAGAATAAACAGATGTTCTTTTGTTTCTCTTTCACACAGGAACATACCGTTCAGACGCACACACGCGATTTATATGACGAGCGCTGAGCATTTTAAACCTTTCACAAATTCACACAGATATCTGATTTAAAGAAAAAAAAATACATTAAAGGGGACATATCATGGACATTTCCGGATCTATATTTATATTCTGGAGCTCTACTGGAGTATCTTTGCATGATTTACAATTAAAAAAAAACTGTCTATATCTCTTATACCGGCCCTTTACGCAGCCCCTCAGTTCCACCTCTGTCTGAAACAGGCCGTTTTAGCTCCTGTCTCTTTAAGGCCCCTTTACCGATGAGCTCTGTGTTAACTGGTTGCCCTTTGGCGGACTTGTGCTGGCTCTGGTGGCTATGTCACAAACAGTAGTGGTAAGATATCCCTTCTTTTTCACGTTCTTTACTCAAAACGGAAACTTCTAAAATACATCTGTACATGTTTGAGCGGACAACGTACACTGAGTTGTTCTAAATAGTTTTGGAAATCAAAATCTTTTTTTTTTGGCTCTATACTATGATAAGATAAGACAAGATAAGACGTTATTGATGGGAAATTCACTTCACAGCAGTGTAGGGGGGCTTTACACGTAAGAAAACTGAGAAAGAAGTCTTTGAATGAAATAAAGATTAAAACAAGAGATAAAATAAGGAGATGAAAGTTTAATCCAGGCAGCAGTTGCCCCTAAAGGTATTTGGCAAGACTATAGCAAGCCTATAAAAAGATAATATCTAGGAAACATGGCTGATTACTTCTACCATGGAGATCCAAGTGTTTTTTGTCTTTCACCTCCAAAGACCCTACAAAGAATTCGAGGCTGTGTTTGTTCTGTGTTTCTTCACCAAATGCGATTTTATCACACGTAGTTTGTGTAAAGAATTATTATGATTTGCAATGAACAGCTAGCAAGTGCACAATGGGGAATAACGAAGGTTGGTGTCAGTCAAAGGTTCCACGTTCCCCGACAGTTTTTTATTAGAATAAATGAATTCAAAAATTATGATTTGAGAACAAATGCAATCATTTTCAGCATATCTAAGATCATTTTTCAGATATTTTCCTATAACTTTTTAATCAACGGTTGATCTGATCTGTCATTAAAAACAGTTCAATGACAATAAAATAGTACAACACACAGATTTACTCCAAGAAAACTTTAACATTAAAACTATTTTCCATTTTCCATCAGTCACCCTCAGTCCTTAAAGTTACTACAGGGAACTTTTAACTGGTTATGAATATCTCATGATGCCTCCTGATGCCTCTATGTGACCTACATAACTTAACAGGATATCAGCAAGAAGATTGGATATTTCTATATAGTTATTCTAAATGCCTGCCGCCGGGTCGGATTTCCTGTGAAATTTAGATGAAATGATTTACAGCGTGCAGAGCGGAGAGCCTTTGTTTACATTTTACATGTAGCGCTGTAGCATGAGGGAGCGGGGGGGACATTTCTCTTTGTTTCATAACATTATAAATAAAGTTGTTGTCAGCTCATTTTAATAAAAAAAGAAAGAGAGAGAGAAAAAGAGAGAGAGAGAGCAGCAGTGGTCAAGTGAATGAAGAGCGAACAGTGTAGCGAAGAACAAAGGAGTGAATGTGAGAAATGAAATGTTATTTTCTCATTGTCTCACAGTGGTTATGTTCACCTCCGCACAACCCTGCGGGAAGTTGCCACGTTGATGGATTTGGTGTGAACATGACATTTAATCTATGTGTGTGAACAGTACTAAAACCAAAGTTTACTTTGCTTCATCATCATATTACGACGGTTATTAATCTTACATAGCCACTACTAGACACATAACTTCATCGCTATGCATCGTGCTAAACAGCTGCGTTTAGAAATCAGTAGCTATTTCTTTTACTTTCTCCCAAACAAATGCACGCCAAAACCTTTGTGAAACAAGGCGGCGGTAGTAGTGCCTCATGGGAAATGCAGTCTTCATTCCAGGGAAATCCTACCACTTTTGTCAAACACGGGCCGCTAAAATCAACACAAAATGAATTGTAGTGACTTTAAACGAGCAAAACTCAAAGAACAAAAAAAAAAAAAGAGCAGTCTTCCTTCTTGTATTAACAGCGAGGTGCACCGCCACTTGTCTCCAGACTTCTCTCCCTCTCCCTCTCTCTCTCTCTCTCTCTCTCTCTGCTCTGTGTTGTTAGATAGCCTTGACCTTGACAACCAAGCAGCCTGCCATCACACCTCATTAACATTAACAACAGTCTGCCTGGTGTGAACTGCTGGCTATGGGAACCTTCTGGACTTTTATGACTCCAATTGGCTGTCAGGTTCTAACATGTGGAAAGAGGAAGTTGTATTATCTTCACTGCGAGGCTAATGGTAGGCTGCATTCATGTTAGAAATGCCTCACGGTGTGCAGTGGTTAACACCCACACCTTTGAGCTGTGCAGTATCAAATTCTGCTACGACTTTGAGGAAACTATTGTCCAAAAGTTGCGCTCTTAATACCTTTTTTTTTTAATATTTCAGTATATTACCAAGGCTGAAAATGCAATAAAATATGTGAATGTGTGAATTCATGTAAAACATACTGGATTCATTTACAATGGCTTCATGTAACATGCATTTTTTTTAAACTTATAATCGTGTAATAATGAATAATTCACCAGTGACTTAACTGCATTAAATCAACATTTTGACAGATTTCCTCCATGTTCACCTGCAAGAATGCTGAAACATCGGCTACGGATGCACAAAGTGTCGACTGGAATATGGAGGAGACTTTAAGGCCCCCCCTTTTTTTAACAAAATAATTTCAGGAATTAAAGGAACTTAAACCGTAAACAAAATGAGTCGCTGAAAGCTGCATTTCCGTATGTTTCCGCCTGCAGCTGAAGAACCATGAAGATAATGAAAATGAGTCCAATAACAAATTAAAAAGTGACAGCATGTGACATGCAGTTTCCCACATGACAAAACACATCATAATCAAGTTTACTGTTCTTCATTCATGTGTATATTTATATAAATAATTTGTAGATTGCTGTTGCGTGACTCCCGACTTTTGAAAATATGTTGCGAAGGCAGAGAGAGAGGTGGAAAAAGGAAAAACTGATAACGCCAGAACAGTTGTCTCCAAGTAGCAACAATCTTATTATTGTCTTACAGGCATTTAATACATAACTGCACCGAAACAATTAGCAAACTCTGCCCTCACAGTTCCCAGAGCGGGGGCTTTTTTTTTGGGGGGTCCGAGAACTATTACAGAGGAGCTAAATTCAGACCCTGTTTCCTTGAAATGTCCTAAAAATGGTTATGAGGTTAGGACACGATCCCTGCCTGAGGAGCTCTGAGCAAAAACAGTTCCTTGCTCCTG
The DNA here is from genome assembly GCA_029490765.1 of Euthynnus affinis. Lineage (NCBI taxonomy): Eukaryota > Metazoa > Chordata > Actinopteri > Scombriformes > Scombridae > Euthynnus > Euthynnus affinis. The sequence continues at coordinate 28,381,263 of CM055850.1, forward strand.
GGCTGAAACTGTCCGCATGGTAGAGCTGGCAGAGTGTCTTGTCATGAGGGTTTTCTCATGATGTTCATCACATGAATGTGGAGGCCGGAATCGAAGGAGAAAACATAGAAAGGAAGGAAGGAAAGAGGGCAGGGCAGGATGTCGGAAAGAAGGGAGTAGCGCACTGAGAGGTGGATGTAAGGATTGGACAGGGCCAAGAATGTGCAGAAGGAAGAGAGAGAGGAAGGGAGGCAGGGAGGGACAGAAGGAAAGAATGTAGGGAATGAGGTAAGGTAAGGAAGAAGAGATAGGAAGGAGGCAGGAAGACAGGGAAGGAGGGGAAAAAGAAACCGAGAGGGGACGTAGAGGAGAAGCGGGAGAAGGTCTGAGAGAAAGGAGAGAAGGGATCGGAGTGAAGCGGTGAGGGCGAGCGGAGGTAGGGAAGGGGAGGAGAAAAAAGCTCGGAAGGCCGACGGAGAGAGGAAGCAAAGCAGATGGGACAAAGAGACAAGAGGGAGAGTGGAAAGCGTGAAGGAGGGCGAGGGCGCGGAGAAGTGGGCAGATGGGGGGGCGGGGGGAGGGAGATGGGCACGACAAAGGGGGAGAAAAAAAAAAAAAAAAAAAGGACGGAACGAAATCGAATCGAGGATGAGATCAGCACACTTTCAGGCAGCCGGGACGTGTGCTCATAACAGCTCGTACAAATGGCCGCTAAGCTGTGAAATATTTAAGGCCTTGCACCCTTCTCATATGTCCAAAAAAAAAAGAAGAAGAAGAAGAATCCCCGTCGGTGCCAAAAGGTGACCCGGGAAAACAAACAAGACACCCGAAGCTCTGCTCATAAAATACGCTTTTATACTTTTGTGTCATCTCAAAGTCAGTGAGAGTTAAGGGGTAACGAGACGCGAGTCAACAACAACAACAACAAAACAATAACGAAAACTTGACAGGGGGAGATTCTGCACAGCACCCGGGGGTGAGGAGGAGGGTGTGGGGGGGGGGAGTGCACAGTAGTCAGCCAAATTTTTAACTGCCTGCTGAGGAAATGTAAAAGATTTTATTGGTGTTTAAAAGAAGATAGGGTGAATGAGGGCCTATTGTAAGCAGCTCTGTGGAGGAGTGGGGGTGGGGTTTTTTTTTTTTGCGGGGTAGAGGATTGTGCAGGGCTCAAGAAGCTTTGAAACACAGGGGTTCAGGATCAGCCTCCTCAGCTGTAAAAAAACATGAAGGCCAAAGCTGTTTTATTCCACCATAAAAAAGGGCCTCCTGCTGCACGGCGCTGTTTACACAAACGCCTTTTATGTAAAGTCACCAAACTAGAAGTGATGGTATTAAGAATGTACAAAAAATTATATTGTTTCCCTACTTCAAAGCGGAGGGAAAATCTGCCCCCGAGGAAATTAATTGTGTAGTCATAAATATAAGCTCCGAGTGAGAAGTGCAGCAGCAGCGGCCGTTTATGCTTTATGAGTTATGAGCAGGCTTTTGTTTATGAGTTTTTCCCTTTTTTTTTAAAAAAAAAATAGCGAAGCTGTTTCAGATTGGAAATGCTAAAAAAAAAAAAAAAAAAGTGCCACACTCAGGCATTTTCTGGACTGTTGCCTGTGCTGCAAGTATTTGCCAAAGTGACAGCATGTGGTGACCTTGTGACCTCTCTGGGAGGAGGTGTTTGTTGCAGTTCAAAGTGTTGTATATCTAGTGTAAAGGTTAATTAAAAAAAGAGCAAAAAAGTGGGGAAAAAAAACTACTTCAAGACAAAACGTATCACAATAATCAATATCAAGAGATTATACAGAGATTAAAGTTGCTAAACTTGATTGTAGCATGCGATGATTAATTAATCGGGGGGTTTTAAACTCGGACTGTCATGGCGATCCTTCCTCTGCTGTGTCAGGATCGCTCTATATTAAAGTTGAATGATTTGACAATTATCATAAGATATCAGGATTCCTCGCTGCAAAGTTGGAGTTGGATTTTAAACACACAACTGCACATAATTCATCATAAAATGGTGTTTTATTCCATATACATTAGATTATCTGGATACATTTTTAGTAGAACAGTATATCCTCTTAAAGGTTTCTGTTGTTTTAGAGTATCCTCTCAGTTTAACATGTCTCAGTGGTTAAATGGGAGCGAATAACATGTTTTTTTCTTGCAATAAATCCTCCAAACAAACAAAAAAGCAACAAAATATGTAGCTGGTCCAGAATGACACAGAATTATTTTATGATTTGACACCAATATCGATAGTTATCATCAGCAGCAAAGCATTATATCTCTGTTACCTCCACAACTCTTACTATTTGTTAATGTCTGGTTAAGTTTAGGCACAAAATCCACATTGTCATGGTTCTAATAATGACAGATAAGGTTAGTTTTTAGTCATTTGTTAAATGCTGCTGTGCTTTTTGATTTGAGGATGGAGCCTCGCACGTTCGGTTAAGCCACTTGCTGAGAAATAGTTTTTGCGTACAGGTTGTGCACAGAGCTTGCTTTGTTCACACTTAATCTAAAAACTTTTTTTTTTTTTTGCTATTTATCATGAAAAGTTGGAAGAAACTGCTGCAACAGCAACGTTGATCCAGACACAAGCACGCACACGCTTAATCCGAGGTTCCCACAGATATCCTTCCCAGGAAATTTTGCTGAGGATTCCCAGGATCATAATTCCAGGTATTCACCCTTATTTAAAACGCTGTGTCATTGTGATACTGAAATAAACAGAAACGGTTATATGGCCTGTTAAACAGAAACGTGTCCTGCGCTAAGCCTCTTCTTCTCTCTTGACTTTAAACGAAACAGAACATCCAGGTGTGAGCTGTGTGAGAAAAACACAAGATAAGGGATGATAGTGTTAAATAATCTGCCCAGATGGCAACAAGGTTGTTTGTACATGTGTATAAGGGTAAAAAACCATAATAGCAAGAGAGCGATTGAAAGTTCAGTAGGCTATGTTTATACTGAGCACGTTATGAGTTATTTAAATATCATGTTTGATTTGTTTGTTCAGTTCATTAGTCTGATGAAAACGATGCAAATTTAACCAACTTACCAACTTAAAAACACATCAACAAGCCACACTGTTGCACTGGGTGATATGTTACTTTATTATCATATATATTATATACCACACACACACACACACTCACGTCATTTATTTGACCTGTCCTGCTGACAGAAATAAGCACAAAAGCAACAAATGTGTATTTATCCACATCTGGAAAATAGTTCGCAACAAATTTATTGTCTTCTCTTGGTTGAGGTAAAAAAAAATTACAGTGTCCAGCTGTTTTAGGATATTACTTAGTGTTTAGAAAAATAAAATGATAAATCTCTGACCCATTTTTAAAGATTTACATCGTCAGTAGCAGCAAATGTGATATAAGGCATGGAAGTCAGAAAGTAGACTAGCAGCACAATGCTGTTTTTTTTAGTCTAGATAATGTCAGTCTTATCCTTTAAAAGTGAAATAATCGTCATCTTGTGAACCATCCACAATTAACACCCCTGAATATTGGTGTAAGGGGACAAATTCAGACATCTACTATAAGCCTTCATGGTTGGAAAAATAAATAAACAAGGTGTAGATATGTATAATTTATGCATAAATGCAACACAAAGTGCTTCACACAAGAGGAAATGATAAAAATGCAAATTATAAACAGTAAAATAAGATTGAATAAACATAAAATAAAATACTGAAAATGTTTTACGAATGTGTTAGAAGGCAGTGATGTTAAAATGATGTGTCTTATTTGTTTTTTGAGTCTCTTAAACCCTCTGGAGGACTGCTCTATAGTTTAGGAGCATAATTAACAAAAGCTGGCTCTCCATGCCTTTTAGTTCTGGCGACAGGAACAGTCAGGATCTAAAGGGACTCATTCTTATAACCATGTCTGATAGATAAGATGGGGGTAAGGCCATTCAATGATGAATGAATGAAACCAATAAGAAGAATCTTAAAATCAACTCTGTGACAAACAGGTAGCCAATGGTAAGGTTTTTACATGGGGGTAACGTCTGTCTGGTTTTAGTCAGTCAACCTTGTCTCAGCGCTACATTTATATATTGGAGGAAGGATAGCAGGGTGGTCCTGTGTGTGGTTAGATTTGTGCAACTGCAGACTTTTTTTTTTTTCTATATTAAACCAAGACCATCTTTCCCTCACATTAACCAAAGGCTGCCAGTGCCTAAACATAACCATAAAAAGCTATTTCTGTAGTTACTACTCACAGATGTTGTACTGAAATATCAGATATGTTGGTAGAAAAACAAATAAAAAATGTTGTCACTGAACATTTCACTCAGATGTTCAGTAGCAACATTTCTGCAACTTGCTAAATACATTAATAAACAATATTTTCTCATTATTCAGCCAGCATTGTGTTGCAGTTTAGTTGTGTATAATATAATTTGCTGGGGGACAGGCTTGAGTCAGCACACATGCTGCTGCATTCGGTGAATGCTGTAACTGCCCATTAGCTTTTTCAGACACACCAGACAGAAGAGCAAGTCTGCTAGAAAAAAAAGCACGAATTAACTTTTAAGCATCAGCCTGAGAGCGAAACTGTCCGACGCTTATGATGCTTAATGCTAATATTTAGCTACTTCTTGATGTTGGTATGAACACCAGCAAAGGTCAGTTGCAGTAAGAAGACGGTTGCTGAGCTACAGGAGCAAAGGAAACGACAGCCAGTGTCTGACATTTCCCTGAATGGCAGCCCATTAACTGATGGTGAAAGAACCTTTGACATGAAAATGGTCCGGGGCACTGTGTAGTTGACAGGAATCTTCACTATTCACATTCCTCTCCATATCCAGTGTCACATCGCAGCTTCTCAAATAACCCGTGGCACTGACATACAGTAGCTGCAGCCAGGATACGCTGATATTCAGAGGCGGTAACGTGTGCATGTATATACTATTATAGTTATTTGACTGTGTGTGATGTAATGTCATGTGATAACAGAGAGAGTAGTGAAACTGGGGTTTAAGGCAAAATGTCAAGACATCCGATAATCGCCTCCTGAGGCCTGACTATTTTGGTCAGCTTAAATCCAGCAGTATGTACATAACACATACACCAAATACCTTGTGCATAGCAAAATGCTTATCTTTCAGTGTTGCTAGGTGGCAAGCATGTTCTATTTGGAAGTGTGATTGTCCGTAGTCAAGCAGCAGCATTTACTGTTTTGGAATATTTTCCCAACCAGAAAGTGTGACCCCCGGGCTGAGTCCTCTTATTTTCATCATATGACTAAAAAAGCTCCCAGCACATTGTTTTGATGTCCTCTCTTCTTCTTTTTTTTTTTTTTTTTTCACAAACTGTACATTTGGCTGTTTACTTCCAGAGAACTCAAAGCAAGGAAACACTTCCAGATAGAGCTGTATGGGCGTAACCAAAACTCAGGGGATAGCTGACGTGTGTGAACACGTCCTGTCAAGGAACAGTGAGATCCGCGGTGATGTCCTTATGGACAAACACATGACTCATTCGAGTCCATGTGATGTTTGTCCCTGTGACAATTCTAAAAACAATAATTACAAGAGTGAGTAAATAATCTGCAGTATCTGTGCAAATGCTTGTATTATACAGCAGGGAATATGAAGGCCTTATGGATTTGTGTTTTTGTCTATAGTAATGCCACCACACTACTTTTTTTCTTGGCTGGACCGCATGGACCAGCCCAATAAACATGGGTATCTGTCACTACGGCGACCATCATCAACCAATAGTGTAGCTTCATCACTCGCCTTGGCCGGTTGTTGCCACTTCCTGTATCCGCTGCTTCAAATTCAAAGCCCTCTAGCGCTCAGCCAGGTTTTGATCAAGTGTGTGTCCAGCTTTATGGTGTGTACGTTTTTGTACGTGAACCATGATTTTTATTCTCCAGGTTGACCTGATGCAAATGACAACTTAAACAGCGTGATATTATTTAGTCCAGGTGTTTTCTCAGTGCCTCAGAGGAGAGAAGCCTCATCATTAGCTCAAAGACCAAGAGGAGCTCCAGCAGGAGGGCAGATCTGTGAGAATCGCTGTAGCTGAACACAGCTGCAAAGTCACAGAGTTCAAGGAAATCAAAATGTGTTTCAAGTAATGATCATTGACAGTTTGCCTCATTTATTTCCTATGTCACTATTGTTTTTGATTGGTGTAGCACAGTAGTGGTTCAACCTGTTCCCAATTTATGAACATTTTTTTTTTACATTTACAGTTTTAAATTCAACACAGAAGGGGAAATAATTGTGGGGGGAAAAATCTCTGGTACCTAGGAAATGATCATTTTCAAAAAATTAATTATTTGAACTCTCAAATAGTCCCAAGTCCAGTCTCTCACTTACTTCTTCTGATTGTCCTATAATATGGATGATTGGGAATACTGATATATTGTATATTGGGGAATCAGTTTCCAAATATGGACAGGAAAGTGCAGTTTAAAACCATTTTCACCAAAGCAAAAACCGGGACTAAAATTAAGATTAAAACTAATTCTATATGGGAAAACTTTAAAAAATGCTAACACTATAATCTGTTTCATTATATGATACATATAACGCTGCTGTAGTATCATAAGTGGATCTTCTACTAATTTAGTGTGAAATCAAATCAGTCAATGTGGAAAAAATGCAATCAGTCAATTAGTCACCAACACAGTGCTCGTATTCTTCAGTTCAACAATTTGCCAATCATTTTTTTGTTGCAACGACAAACTACTCCTCTGTTCACATATAAAATCCTTCTTTGGTTTCCTCCCAACGTGCTCCTCATTAATCCTCGGGAGAAAAATCTAACCAGATTCCAGTTAGTTCACCCACATGTCTGCAAACAATTAAACAATCAAAAAGAACCATTCGTAGAGGAAGTTAGCCCATTATTCTGAATTACAGTTTGAGAGATTGTATTACCCTGTCTTGTTTCATTGAGAGCTGTATGCTCGGCAGGACTTGTGTCCCATGTGTCCCTGATCAACACGCCTCTCCTGGTTAATCAAGCTTGCATTCTACTTTGACGTCTTCTTCCTTTTTTAATGGTTAACATTCAATCTGGCCTTTTGCCAAAGATCAAAATGGACCTACTGTGCAATAATGTGGCGGACGAAGAGGTCCTGAAAATCATATTTAGAGGTTATTTCGTCCCGTGATAAGTTGCAAAGTCTTTAAATTCAAGTTGTTAAATCATATACGGTTCTGATTAAACCGCTTGCTCGGAAAAGGATTTGTTTTTCTTAGAGCATATGACCAGAGATGTGTAGTTTACCGGAAAGCAGCAGGATATCCCAGCAGCATCAGGAAGGACATCCGCGAAACTAATCAACCCAAAACCGCAGAGCCCTTAAGTGGCCGGATTCACATATTCTTACGCATGGGATCACCCAAGCCAGATCCTGTATCTAATAGGAGCAAAGTCCACTAATCAGACTTTAAGTCGTCTTTATTGACCATGAATTAATTCCGAGGACCCCCTCAAATAACTTGAGTGCTATGAATGTTTAATGGATTAATGATAGAGCAATTAATCTGTCTAAAAGCTTTCGTTCTCCAGTTCTGAATATAAGCCACTATGGACCAGTATTTTAATTTCTGAATTACTGTAATTTCTGCCATGACTGACTCAACAACCATTGGGCGGATTACCTCGAAATTTGGTAAACGCATTCACCCCCCAGTTCCCCGGACGATGAACCTTAATGATTTTGGAGATCCCCCGATTTTTCATCCACCACAAGCAGCGAGTCAAAGTTACTTATCACACTTATCCATCGGAATATCTCAACATCTGGATTGGCACAACATTTTGAACAGGCGTTCATGGTTCCCAGATGATGTATCCCAATGATTTCGATGATCCCCTGACTTTTCTTCTGGCACCACCCTGAGGTGGACTTGTGATTTTGAGTGAAATGTCTTGGAAAACATCCATGGCCCCCTCTTGGTAAAATGCAAGAACCTTTGAACACTTCATCTACCACCATCATTGGGTCAAAGCTAACATTTGTCCAATACCTGCTGAACTGATGACATTGTGTTTCATACTAAACAATGATTGTTAGCACGCTATCATGCCCAATTAAGATGGTGACATTGGTGGACATTGTGAACAACAAACATTGCTAAACTTCAGCATAGCTCAAACCTCCGACACTTGTATTTCTATACACTCTAAGTCACATGTTGACATCTGTTTATATGCAGGTGTGAGTCTAAAAGGTAACATGTCATAATTGGAAAGGCAACATGACATGTTGCTCTCTGACGTATAGCTAACACAACACAATAGGTTGTTCATTCCTATTCCCACCTCTATGGTAATGCACTGTGTCAACAACAATGCCACAATCTGTTCCTCAAAATAGACGTTTCCTGGAATCAATTCACTCAGTATCTCAGATTGGGAAATGGAATAGTGGGAGGGTGTATGGCAGGGAGGGAGGGAGGGGGGGAGGTGGGATCAGCGCCGGATTAGAGGGAAGCTGTAATTTACTGACTGGGAGCTGGGAAAGAGCTTCCCATCATCACCACCTCTTTCTCGGGTCATCACCATCTGCACGTCAAACTTTGGTACTGCTCTTATTTTTCTTCTGATTTTGAATTCTTAGAAATGCTTTACTTTACAGTTCAGTATTTTGATGGCACATAAAAGCTTGGCATTCTGGGTCAAATCTGTCTCATGATAATAATAATAAAAAAAAACATAAAACAAAAGCAATTGAATTGGGTATATACCACAGTCTTGAGGATGTTTCACCTCTCAGCCAAGTCTAGATACTCCTCACCTGACTACATGCAAAGTCCGGTTGCTTTTGTTGGGCAATTGCTGGATTTCATGGTGACCCGAAAGACTTAAAATCTGCCTCATATGAAATGCATTTTTTCTCTAAAGACTTAGACTTATGCTTTGTGAAATCAGAGTCCTGTGCCAAGTGCTTTCATCATATAGCTGTAGTGGTTTGTTTTAGCATACATGCTGTAGGTAGGTACCAGATTGAACTGATGTTTAGACAATCACAGGGAAGTCAGTTTACCCTAGTCTGGGAGTTTAAGCAGATTACAATTTTATTAAAAAATTTGTAAGAGCCATTTGCTTATTTGTGGCCACAAAAAGTCAAGCTCTGTCACTGGTCTTGATGCAGATGAGAGCAGCTGTGCATCTTCCCCCCCTATGATACAGTGAAAGCACCTGGCAGCTTAAAGCTCTGTTGTACAATCCTGATAAACAAACAAGTAAGCAAAAGGGGGCAAATCACTGTTAAGCCCAGTAAAGACGGCTACTGTTGGAATAACCCCCGGCGCCCTCACTGCCCAGGTTCATCTTTCTCTACCCGATGCAAAGAGTCAGCCTCTGGGCTTACCCGAGTCCACCCTGCATGGTGCCTTGGTTCATGTGGAGAGCCACCCAGGTCCTTTGACTATTATTGTCGCTGTCCTGACTATGCGTGGAATGTAGGGGGAAAGAAATGCCACCTCAAAGCTATGTGGATATTTGCAGTGGAAAATTGTATTGATCTACCGATGAGTTTTTCCCTTTTCTGTTCCGTCTCATTGTTGAACCCTCGTACCTGACTCCGCTGAGTTATGAATGAGTTGTAGGGATTAGGAAAAGCTCAATAATGCAGCATCTTTGTCCAGTCTATTTTGCCCAGCCCCTCTTTTCAAATCTTTTATTTATTTTTTTTTTTTATTCCTCAGGCTCGCCCCTCCTCACAGAGAAATCCACAGGGGTTTTGACCATCCCACCTGCAGAGAGAATAATATCCTAAATCCATATTAGTGCTCTTTCCCAAAAGCTTTGGTCAACAGATGGTTTACCCAAATCCCCTGGACCTCCCATCCAAACCCCCACCCCCCTGCCCCATTTGACTCTGAGCTTGGACATGTGTTGGCAAGGTCCTATTATAAAAAAAAAAAAAAAAAAAGGAGATTCCATGATTCCCTCTCAAATCTTATTTATGTTTTATTCATTCCTAAAGTCTCATATAGGCCAGATGTAGGGAATTTATGTTAATATAATCCTGCATTTAACATACATATTCACACCAATAATCACGGTCGATCCCATGAAGAACCATAACTGTGACCATAAAAACAGGACTTTTCATCAGGTATGTTGCTCGATCAGAATTTCTTGCAATCAGCATGTTTTGATTCACACTTCACTGGTGATTTTTCTCAGCTGGCTATGAGATAAGCAGTGAGGATTGCTGTGCCAGAACCAATTAGGACTAACCCAGCACTGTTCAGGAAGTGTCCCTGCTGCTGGCTTTTGCAGCGTTCAGTCATTAAGCCCCAACAGGAGTGGCTGGTTAATTGTAATCCTTGGGCGCTGGAACAACAGCCACACTGTGGTGAACCCAGTTGAGCTGCCCCTCAGAAAACAAGTTAGTTCAAGCTGCTTGTCATGTGTCAAGTGGCTTTGTCGCTCACTTCTTGTCCTGGGAAACAGCAGCGACCAATCAGCGTTGATCAGGAGTCATTTTAGAGAATGAAAGACAGATAATATTAACTTAACTGAATATTAACTTAAGTATTTCAATTTCACATCTACTGGAAACCTTCTAGAGTGACAGCCATGTTTAGTAGTTACTTAATTTCTTGTTTCAGTGCATTATTTTTTGTAGTTTCTACTGTAAAAACAAACTGTAAAAAAAAGGTGGAAGCCTATAATAAAGTTTCATGTCCTGATGCTTTATATTGTATGTGTCCGGTCCATGTGCCACTTACAGTAGCAGCACGGTATTTTGTGTTAAAACTTGCCTCAGGAATGTTGTCTTTTTTGCAGTCTTGATCCCATTCTTTGGGGTCCTATTTGTGTGTTCCTGGGAGGAATGCCAGGAATGGAAGCGTTGCAACATAGACACATCACATGGGACATGCAAGGCAATAAATGAAAGACTGATTGATGCACTAAAGCCAATATTAAAGAGTGTTGATGGCTTTTTATTCAGTTGCTGACCCTGGTTAAAGACGTAATTATTAACAAATACTGGTAAAACGAAGGATAATATGCTGAAACGTGTCTTTCTGAAGAATAAAAGTAGTTTATATTGTTCCCAAGAGCTTTAGAAACAGGTAGCACCTTATCTGATTTGTGTGTGTGTTACTTTCCCAAGGCATTAGAGACATGTTGCATTATGTGCTGTAATTTGTTGTTGTATAACATACACACATGTGCACTGATATGATTGTGCAAGTGCATGTGTGGTGATTGTACATGTATTGTACTGCGCAGAGCGTCATGTTACACTGACACTGTGCTGTATACCGTGTCTCTGTGTGCACAGAGCGGGTATGTACTGTATGTTAAGACGCATGAACTTGATCTGTTTGATCTCTGTCAGGAGATGTTATCACAGCATGGGAGTGTGACACTCCTACTGTACCCGTCAGCGCGGAGTGTCACCTCACGGTGGCCTGGGCGTCCAAAGTTAGCATGCGATCCTGTGTCAGCCACTGTCGAGATGCTGCAGGTGCTTTCTGCATCAGCTTTCCCACACAGAAGGGCACTGGGGGGCATGGACACCTTAGCTGCCTATTCAACCAACACACTGCACAGGGCGGGCAAGCAGGGCAGGGCCCCTCCCCTCTCAATAGCACAGGGCCGCTCCTCTCTCCGTAGACCAACAATGGGCACAGCTATTACTGCCTGGCTACACAAACCAGGGCGGGGACCCGCCAAGTGCTCATAAAAGACTCTGTCACTTAGACACTGGCAATCAGAGAGCTTGCCTTTATGAAAACCAGAGAGAGAAAAACAGGGCTTTCCCCCAATCTCTCCCTCTGTCCTGCTTACTTATCGATCCTAAATTCCTCCCTGGCCTTTTGTCTCATAGCTCACCTGTGTCTGATGTGACTTGTTGAAGACTGTGTCAAACCAGCGGGTGTCAGGATCTGAGTGGTCTCTGCCCTGTGGTCGTCTGTTGGAAACAGCGCAGGGTTGAGTGCTGTACAGGCTTGGCAACAACTACTTGTATTGTTTTCTTGAATTTTGACGCTGTGATGGTGTTTTTTCCCAGTCAGCAGAGAGTGAGAAATATTTTTTACATCTGAAAGTTTGTATAAAGTGAACTCTTGAAGTGAAAGGACTTCAACACATGTCTCCAGTCTGTCTGTGGGAAGCGGAGGTCATGTGACTCAGGCCCTACCTGTTTGGTAGCACCTGGAAATTGTTCAACATCCTTCCCGGATCCACGTTCTTCCTTTATGTTTACATCTATAATATGACCATTCTGATTTCTTCACATTGTGATTTTGGATTGAAGAAGATCTGAATAAAATCTCATTGGTGCACGTAAGAAAAAAGTCACTGTGGCTTTGTTTCACAGCATCCAGTGGATAAGTGTTTCAAAGTCTGTGGCATCCCTGGAAATCTAGTCAGTAACAGTAAAGAACAGGAAGAACAACAGCGCACAGTCGTAGTTTGAAAAGGAAAACAAATAAGAAGTAGCGCTCTGCATTCGAGACGGGGTGTAGATGAATTTTAGAAACCAAAACAACGTCTTTTTTTTTTTTGTCTGATATGAGCGGTGTGCTTGAAACATCACGGTCTGGGTGCTTTTACACTTTTAGAATAATTGAAATGAAAAAATAAAACTTGTTTGTTGGTTCATGATTTATGGAAATTGTTAAAAAATTAACAGGAGAATATATCCAATGTGTGCTATTGAGTTCTGTTTCATAAACAAAAGCTACATATAAGCCCACAATGCTATAAAAATTACAGCAGTTGAATAATAAGCGTATTTTGGAGGACAGATTAACACATTTGAAGGGTATTTGTTTAAATATACTTCAATATACTGTATCTTGTAATAGGTTTGGACACGTGTGCACTTTCGTGTGCAATGCATGAAAGAGCCTTTATTGTTCTTTTAAGTCTGTCACGCATATAAATAAAGACCAGATGAAAGTATGTCAGGTATTGTATAATGCTTCTATACAGTACAATAGCAGGATAATATGATGATGTGATCTCGCAGAGTTGCATTATGCTCAGGCCTTTGTTACTTACAAAGTACTGCCTGTACAGTATCCAGTGCATCTACCGAGGATTAACTTTTTTCAATGTTTGACTTACAACAAGTGTTGAATTTTACCATAAGAGGGGATTTTAGCACCAGCAGGCAACAAATATTTGGTTGCCGTTGGTGCCAAGCGAGCAGACAATATGTTCATTCTCCTTCACACTCTTAATTTCTCTTGGCTCATTAAACTTAAAGGAAAAACCTGATGACAGAACTCGATTTTTTGTCCTTGCCTCTCTGGCTCTCTCAAAACCTATTAGGAATTCATTAATACACAGATTAATAGTATAAATGTGGTTCGTTCCATTGTGAACCTGTGAGGAATGTGTGGCACTGGAAACATTAGTATGCTTATTTCCACTGTTGCAATAAAACCATGCAGACCAGAGTCCATAAAATCCTTAATTTACCCCACTCTTAAATTGCCACTTTCTAGCCATATCAACTAATTTAAAGCACACCAAAAAAACAAAAAAAACAAACAACAAACTGTTTTAGGATCCCTTAACAGGTCCAGTGAGAGATTTATGAGGACAAGAGTCAAAGCACCACTCTTCTTGTCTTGGCCGAGCATGGAGGAAAAAAAAAAGGACTTAATTTTAAAAGCATCCCCAGTATCTGTTCATTATTACATTGTGCACCCTAGCCACCATGTCTCATGTAAAGCTCAAGGGAGGCCATAAAGCAGCTTCTAAAACAGCACCTCACTGTACGCATTTAGCACTTTTGTCATTTTCATTGGGGGGAAAATGTTTTTCTGCAACCACTCCCGAGACTCTCTGATGAATGCCTTGTATGTTGTCCACGTCCCCCGTGGCACCGTCATAAAAGTTACAAGTGTTTTCCCGTTCCCGATTGCTCACTTAATACAAACGTTTATTCATTTTGATTCCGTGACAAATGCCTGAAAGGGAATTTCAACATCACGCCAGTTTTTTTTTTGAGCTTCTTAAACTACAGTCAGCTATCTGTCGCACTGTAGTGTTTTGTTTGTATTATGTTACAGCACTCATTTAAACATATTAATCTTAAACGCAGGCCAATCCTGCCGGACCAGACTGGAAAAATTGTGTCCAACTTTGATACTAACAATAAATTTGCTTGTTGCGAATACAGTGCCAAACTGTTCCTTCACCACAACAATCATTATCATAAATTAGGTCATGTTCATTATATATATAAAAAAAAAACATGTTTTCGCATGAAAAGAACATCCTTAATGATCTGATTAAGTCGATCACCACCTCTTTCTCGGGTCATTACCATCTGCACGTCAAACTTTGGTACTGCTCTTATTTTTATTTTCTAATTTTGAATTCTTAGAAATGCTTTACTTTACAGTTCAGTATTTCGATGGCAGACAAAAGCTTGGCATTCTGGGTCAAATCTGTCTCATGGTTAGACAAAAATAACTGAATTGGGTATACACCACAATCTTGAGGATGTTTCACCTCTCAGCCAAGTCTAGATACTCCTCACCTGACTACATGCAAAGTCCGGTTGCTTTTGTTGGGCAACTGCTGGATTTCATGGTGACCCGAAAGACTTAAAAATCTGCCTCATATGAAATGCATTTTTTCTCTAAAGACTTAGACTTATGCTTTGTGAAATCAGAGTCCTGTGCCAAGTGCTTTCATCATATAGCTGTAGCGGTTTGTTTTAGCATACATGCTGGTAGGTAGGTACCAGATTGAACTGATGTTTAGACAATCACAGGGGAGTCAGTTTACCCTAGTCTGGGAGTTTAAGCAGATTACAATTTTATTTAAAAAATTTGGAAGAGCCATTTGCTTATTAGGTCACGCTCATTATGTAAAAACCTGTAAGTTCAGCTATTCTATGTATGTTTTGTGAGGCCTTTCTAAGACTTTATTTGTTAAAAGAATATGGACACCATCCTGCAAAGAAAAACGACAGTAGCAGTCGTTTGTCAAACGCCTAAATATGAGCTACGTTTAACTGTCAAGGACCTCTAGCAGGCCTATGAATTACAACTCTTTGCGGGAGCAAAGGTGGAAGTAGCGTATTGTTATTATAAAGCCACAAAACCTCGGTGAGGTCAGGTGGACAGATATATCAAGTGTGCAACTTTGACACCGGAGACAATTTTTTGTTTCCCCATTTCCTACCAACTGTCAACGTTTCTTTTAACCATGATGGATTGTTCCCTCGTTTTTTAACTGAGAAAGCACATTTTCTTCTGTAACCCTAACCAAGTGCTTCAGCCAGGAATACATACAACAAGGAATTAATTGGCCACTTGTAGCGAATAGTGAAACAACGCAGGTAAAACGACACATAAGCAGGATGTTAAAGTTGTGGGGGGGAGACGCAGCAGCGAATAGTCTGGACATGAGTGTATCATCAGAGTAGAGGCCCGTGGTGAAATCAATTCATTTCAGTGTAATCACTGTGATCAGCGGTCTCGCTCCCAGAGGTGACGTCAATTTAATCTTCTCCACAACAGAGGGATTGTTTGTTGACAGTAATGAGACAGGAGTTGATGGAACAAATGCGTCTCTTGAATGAACTATGTGAACTTATTGTCCCCTAAGCGGCTATTGTTACTGACTAGCATGTTCTATGACATGTTCTCAGCTGGCTAGCGTGGTAGCCATTAGCTCATTATTAATCAGCCGGTAGCCAAGCAGCTGAGGAATGAGTCAGTGATGGTAAGGCCTGAAGCGAAGCTATTTTAATGCCAGAACCTTACCAAAGTTTGTAACGGTTTTTTAAAAAAGCACTGACAAAACATTGTCGTGCTGAAAGAAGAATGAGGTTAGAAAATACTTTGGATCATTTTTAAAGGCAGTTAAAAATAAAAGTATTCTCTCATTTCATTTGATTTAAAAACCTTTTTTTCTTTGCATTAGTGCTGGGAAAAGTGATCCAGAGAGGATAGAAGTATTTAAATCAATATGCAAAGCAATTATTAACACTTACAGACACTGAGAGTTGTGTAACTATCAAGCCAACTGCAGCAGTGAGTCTCATTAAACTCTGCAGGGAGGAACAGACTAACTGAGCCCAGTATAAAAGCATATCTGCTGTGTGTTTACTCAACACAATCTGGGTCAGTTTATTTTTAAAGCACATTTAAAAAAAGAAACACCAAATGTTGACCGAAATACATTTTAACATAAATTAAAAATGAAAGGACGAACATAATAAAAGTGATTATGATATCATGTTAACAGTTGTATAGCACTTAAAAGCAGTTGTGAAATGATGACAGACTTAATCAGTCTTAAATCTTGTGTCATGTTTTTTTTTTTTTTTGTGTGAAAACCATATCTCACAGAGTTGCGTCACGTCTTCTGTCAGTCATGGATCATAGCATACTGGCAATTTGAACCATCTAAGATGCAATTACAAACTAATTACAGATTACCCCCCTCCCTGCCTTCTCCTCCTCCCAACCCTCCCTACCTTTCCATAATCCTTTCTCAATCCTCCCCTGCAGCTACAGTAACTCCTCCAATTATGTGCTCCCACTCATGTCAACTAAAGGGGAGGGGGCGGGGGTTGTTTTATTTTGTATTCGCAGATAAATGTTGTCACACACTTAATTTGACAGATGAAAGTATGAAGTTGACGAGAGGACGGCATTTTGCGGCGCTGATTTGGTCGTTTTTCCTGCACGTGTTGACGGAGATAATGCGCTCGCCTTGTCGAGCATGACGCTCAACAAAAGGCTTGTTTAAGCTGAGTAAATTATTGCGCGAGTGCAAATACTGTTTGGCCCCCGTAGGATCGTTGATGGCACTCTACCTTCGGAGGCAAACAGAGGCACATCTCAAGTGTCTAGTTTTATACCTTCCTTTCATTTCAAGATCTAATAATTGTTAATATGTTAGGTGACTTGAGTGGAGATGTTTCGATTGAGAAAAAGATGCTGTATCGACCATGCAAAAAAATGATTTCATTGTAAATCTAGCAGGAAAATAGGACCACCACAGTTGAAGATTCATTGTGGCATTCATATGTCTTTAAAAAAACAAACCTGCAACAGAGCAGAAATAACCATGTGTTTACATGCGAATGTATACGGGTAGTAGCCGCCAGCGGATTGAATGTTTTGACTGCGTTACATATATGTAGTAAAGTCACATGCTGAGAGATGCAAGCTTTTGTATCAGATTCGTTTTGCTTCTCTTGTCATCTGTTGTATGTCTGGAGATAGTGGAAGCTAGTCGCTCTGCGTCATTGTCCCGGGGATTAGAGCTAGAAAAAGTTATATTCTACAGACTTCTGAGGATTTCCTCTGAAGGATATGAGGATACTTGGAACAGAGGCTCTTTTAAGATGTTTGCCAAAATGAATGTGTCTTATAACAGTGATAGCATCAAGAGAGGATATATGTTTTCAGTGTGTGGAGGGGGGGGGGGGGGGGGGGGGGGGGGTGGAGGTGGAGGTGGAGGGAGGGGGTGGGCTGATGCTCTCCACTCGTCCCATCTGTTGATTGCATTCCACATTGTCAGCCTCTCACCCTCTCCTGTGCGTAAGTGCTCCTGCATTGAACAGATAATAATAAAAAAAAAAAACCTCTTAGATTATTGATTATTGAGGGGACATTTTCTCTTTGTTTGGCTGCCTCAACAGGGAAGAGCCAATTAGCCAGTCACTTGGCAGAAACAAATAAGGGCCTGATGTACGTTGAAGCGCTCCACACATAAACAGTTGGTGCGCTTGTAGGTGCATGGAGACCGGACGGTCCTACAGCTACAGTATGGGAACACGGGCAGTATAAGTTTCCCTTAGTGAGTTAGAAATGTTATGTTTTGGTTGTGTCTAAATGCTTTTCACAGTGATATGTTGCCCTTTTTTAATACTTAGGAGTTTAGTTAATGTTGTTAATTATAAATATTTTCTACTGACATTTCTCATAACTTGTGATGAACATAGACGATGCTTTTACATGACTGTTAAGCAGAGTTTCAGTTCTGTGGATACTAATAAAGGATGCACTTAATGCTTTAAGTGTCTGCCATATATGTAAAAGTGAGGCAAATGTGTGACTTGAGAAGCTGATTCTAAAACGTATGTGCGATGGAGAAACACAACACAAATCCCTACGGGTCAACGTTGGTGCAACTGAAGTGTAAGTAGAGATCGGCTGATTTAGTTTCAAGCAATTGAAACAAGGACTCAGTTCTCTCCAAGTACAGATGTATCCTGCTGGTCTGAAGATTAGAACCGGTGACCTCTAACCCTCTAGCTTTAGTTTCCCCCCAAATCATGTGTCTGCACGTCATTGCTAAACCCTGCTGTCCAAGGTCCGTCCTGGCTGATGTTCCTGCATGCGACGAGGCGACGACCAACATCTCCATCCCGATCCTTCACCTCCCGAACTAACTATTCCTTCTATGACTCCTCACGCGTCGCCGTTGTCGGAAGGTAGGCGCGGAAACACCGGACTCGAAATGTAGAAAAAGATGGCCGGGGGTTTGGGGTGGGCTTTGCTTGCAATGTTGACCTGGGTAACCCCGGTGACCCCCAGGCCCATGTCCCCTTAATAAGTGTTGCCCTCCCCGGTGGTAACAGAATGGTCAAACATTATGTCAAGGGTAATTAAGGTCCAAATGCTCCTGACCCTGATATAATCCCCTTTGAAAGGATCTCCAACTGTTTGCTGTGATTAACAAGGACTGCTGCGCTGGGAGGATCTGCCTCTGGTGAGAAGGCTTTATGGGCCCTTTTTTATCACCACATAAAGTGGCCTCCAAGAGCTTCAGAAGATGTCCACAAGTCCCAGAGACAACAAGTCGGTGCTTTGAGCTGTCATTGAACATTACCAACCAAATGGCCGGCTGGTTACAGACTTCGGAAGCTATAAAGGATTCCCTCAGGTCTGAGCACTTTTTTTTAAGAAGCCTGTAAGCAATCTGCTAAGAATGCATGCTTCTGTAGATACTGAAGGATTTTTCATGGCTGATCATTAACAGGTGAAAAAATAACATTCATCATCTGCGGTGAGCCAATTTGTTCAGATCGTTTTTTGGGGGGAGCCTAAATCACTAGTTTCGACAAACTGAGCGGCGACATTTGTTGAACGTTTCTCGATCTTTTTATATATCACATATATAAATGTGAAAGCTGTGCAAAAGCAATCAAAGAGCAAAAAACAAGTGCTGTTTTCCCAGGCACAACAAACTCAGCAGAGATTAGGCTAAAAAAACACCAAAATTTGACACACATATCGTGCAGGCAGCATGCCCAAAACCCTCCATTAGACTTTGACATTAAAGCCTTAACCACATTTGTTCTGTTGTCGGCCCCTATGCTGCACGCAATACCCCACTTCCATGACAAAACAGACCCCGCACCCCACCTTGCACTCACTCACATATAAACATTGACCACACGCACACACACACACACACACACAACCATCTTTCCACCGGGAGTCCGAAATGACAGCCTGCCCTTGCCATGTCCACTAACGGTCACTTTAATGCGCTGGAGGTCACAGGATTAGTCTCAGGGGGGGTCATCTTCACAGAGCCGGAGTTTTTAATATGAATCCTACAAAGAGGTCAGTGTCCGAGGGCGGGAGGGGTGGTGGATGATGAGATCCCCCCCCCCCCCCCCTCCCTTACTCATGCACATAGAGGCCTTAGTATGTCCCCTCTCCGCCCCTTTCCCCAGAACCAAACCCCAACTCTCCACCCGTTCCCTCCCACCTCCTTGTAAACCCCCCCCTCCTCCTCCTCCTCCTTCCCTCTCTCCCTTCCACTTCACCCGCCTCTCCATGCGGACACCAGCACCCCATCCGTCCTTTATCTCTGGGGGCAGCGCAAGTCATGCAGAACTCACGAGAGGAACATGCTGAGTGTGAGCTCATCGGATTAGGCTTCAAGATAGGGGCAGGGTGCCTCAGAGAGAGAGAGAGAGAGCCAGTGTGGCTTCCTCTGCCTCATGTGTCTTTCCTTCACAGCGCACCAAACATTTGCACAAACCTGGGCAGAACAGGAACGCAAATAAGCTCATCCGGGAAGAGCTTGACTGCTTGGAAAGAAACTTTGAAGAAAAGGTCAAAAAAAAAAAAAAAAAAGAAGTCATGCAAAGGTTGGTGATATGTCACGAAAAGTTTAGACACCGAGCTGTAACAAACATATTAAAACTCCACCCTGCCCTCAGCCCTTCTGGATATTTTCCTTTTTTTTTTTTTTTAGTCCTTTATGTGATAATAGTCGCTCTTCAAAACAGACGGAAGCATAAACAGCAAACAAGTATCTGCCCATATCAAAGCTATTTCACAGAAAGACTGGAAAAAAAACAAAAGGCTTTTTTTTTTTTTTTGAGGTCGCTAATTCGTGGTGATGTGTTCAAATGAGCCACGTAAGATGAAATATCAAAAGCGCAACAAAGCGCGGTAAAATGTGCCACGGGTGACTGTTGGTACGGATACGGCACAGATCACAGATCAAAGATGACTCTCGAGAGTGTTGAATTATCCCTCCTTGAATTACATCAGATTTAGAGATGCTCCCCCGTGCTTTGTTCGATGCCCAAATGCGCTGAACAATTTGACTCTGTTACAGCTTTGACGGGAGCAGTGTTCTGTGATGAATGAGGTGAGGGCGCAGCCTTTTGAAGTAATAAAACAAAGAAAAAGTAGGCCTATGCGTGGCTGTGTGCCAAAGTTTTAGCCGGGGGGCAGAAGGGGAAGAAAAGCACATGATCGCTAACGGGTGATGGCTTTGATCATGCTTCCAAACAAACGGCCAGATAAAAAGGGTAATCAACACCTCTGGCCACAAGTCCAAATTTGCCCCTGTATCTATAAATTACCCACCATTAAAGCTGAACATTTGGCATACATTTGGCATTGTTACACCACTCAGGGACCAGGCAGTGACATGTGAAGGGCGTAGCCTATGTTGGAGTTTTTAGTTACGCAGGCAGGCAGTAACAGCGCCACAGAATAAGTGCAGCTTCTGGCTTGTTGACCTTGTAGCTGGGAGTGTGCTGGGATCCAACCCGTTCTCACCCAGGCTCTCACGGCAGTTCGTGAAATGGTCACAGATTTGTGTACACGGACGTGACGGCACAACTTTCACACTAAGGTTGTCAGTCGAGACTCAAGAGCACAGAAGCTATTGTTTTAGTTGTTTTTCTTAACTATAACTGATACATTATTCAACATTTAATCACAAGATTTTCATCCTTGTTTTTATTACTTTATTTTAATTTTGCGCATCAGTGCGGTGGGCAGTCCGGAGCACCTGCCAGCTGGAAGTATTTTCATTTCTCAACACAAGAACATGAAAGTGTCCTCGACAATGCAACAATACGATAAGTTAATGTTGAATCTGCAGTGTGAGAGGAATGAGAAATATTAAAGACATCATTAGAAGAAATCCTTAACATGGTGACAGTGATGAAAATGCTTCCAGGCGGCTGGTCCTCCAGTCCGCCCACTGGACTGATGCAGTCTGATAAAATTAAAATAAAGAAATGAAAACAAGGATAATAATCTTGAGGTTATATGTTGAGTAATATAGATAACACAGCTTCATTTCTCCTGAGTCCCAACTGACAAAAAACCAAAATTGTGTCCATGCTCATGAATCTATAGATTACATTTTTGCGACTAATTCACAAAGTGCTGTGAGACCGGGGTTGTAGGATCAGTGGGTGCTATAGAGTGAGCAAGACGATGACCATGGCTGAATAGTGTGGGGGGCTTAGACTTGGTCTCTGAGTCATGACCTTTGTTCTTCTTAGTGTGTTTTATGTCCCCCAGGCAGCGCTGCCCCTGCGAAACGAGGGAATCCCTCAGGCTCAACGTCCTCTCTGAGTTTCTCACCGCTCGCTCGCTCTTCTCAGTGTTTACAGCAGAGAGAAATAACCCACTGTGTTTATAACAGTAGTGTGAAATTATTATTATTATTATGTTTTGCACTTAGGAAGAGCTGAGTGCTACGAAAGTCATACTTTTTTTGTCAAAACAGCAATGAATTTTAAACACCACTTGTTGAGCTTCGGCACAATCTAACTGTTGCCAAATGCATGTACAGCACAATGTTTTAGGGCGCTGACAGTGAGGATGCTTTCAAAACTAATTACATCAATAGTTTTTTTAATTTATCAGTCAACTTCAGTAAACAGAAAAAAAGTGAATGATGTGTTGTGAGCAGCTTTGCCTCTCCTCGGTTCACCTGTGCACAGTTTTTCAAAGTCCTTGCAGGTCGGTTGTTCTTCTTCCTGCTGAGCATCGTTCTTCATGACTCCGGCTGTACGTTTGGTTTGCTTTTCATGCTGCAGAATTAATGTGGGACCAATCAGACACCTCTGTGTGTGGTACTGAATTATGTATAAGAATCTAAACCTTTGCACAGTGTTGTACATATCGGGATGCAAATCAAGATATATAAAACGTTGCTTATGAATCTAAATTCGATGCTCTCCCCTTGCAATGTTGAGCCGCCCATCCATCCCAACCTGCTCCAGATGCAGACTTTGACATTATATATTTATGTCATCTGATTTCCATAAATATAGGTGGTTTTGGATCACTGGCATTTATAAGCTGTTGTGTCGTTTTTCTTGGGAGGACACTGTCATTTCTTAAAAACCATTATCATCCCTGGTTATTATTGTAACCATGGTCATTGTGGTTACAATAATCTCTTTGGTCATCTTAATTTATCTTTTTTTTTTTTTTTTAATTAAAAGTGACTGATGTTTATGTTTATCTGCCTTAATAACATGTTGCGTACTTAACATACCCTTGCTTTAATGTTTTAGAGTTGTAACTGACCTAACATAGATTACACTTAATCTCATAATTTCTGCAGATGTTAAGCAGAGTTGTGTATATATATATATGTGTGTGTGTGTGAGGGGTTAAACTTAAGGTTATGGGGTAGAGTTTAGAGTGATCTGCTATGAGATTGGTGTGTGGCAGTGGGGGGTCTACAAACAGGAAATAGCCATCAAACTGTTAATTCAAAGTTTGTTTAACTCCTCATTTCCGCTGCTCCCATTCGCCTCGCTCAGAAGCTCCTTTACAAATTTATAATAGTGAATACGAAAAAGAAGAGGAAGCGTTTTTTTTTTTTTTCCAGCATGCAATCATCCGACGATGCCAGGATTGAGGTCAGGTTTCGCCGCCCACGGTAGAGGCACAGTCAAACGAAATAAAAGACGCTTATCTGTGTTTATAGAAAACAAATGAGCCCCACCAGAGGCCATAACTGGGATCAGGAATGTGAGACACTTTAAAGAGCTGTAACCTTACGTATGAGCACTCTTCATGCCGTCTTGTTTTTATCATAATTGGACTGTGAGGATGTTTAAATGGGTTGCTGTGATTTTAATTGGCAGTAGAGGAAGAGTCTGGCTTGCCTTGGTGAGATTCGTCATGGCGCGAACAAAACTCAAGGGGATTTTGTGATGACGTAATGACTAAATGATTTTTATGTTCGAACCGGAGGTGATGCACGTATCTATCGGTAATTTCCCTTCACTCTGCCACGACCCTTTTTTTTTCTTAAAGTATAATGGATTCCATTGTTGAGTTTAATCATTTATTTACTGCCTTGTGTGTTAGTTTCTGTCTCTAATGTTCAAGCTTGACCTTTCTCATGAGACCTGGATGACACACAAGTTATTGTTTTTCCTCTTGCGACACTTGCGAACATGCCCATCTATTACGAGCAATGTTTATAGTTTATAAGGAGAAAAAAAAAAAAAAAAAAAAATTCTCACTTACATCACATCATCACGGGATGATGCTTGACTGCGCTCTGACTGATTTCTCTGTTTAAATCACAGGCCCTAATGTTTGGGTTAGAGATTGTAATTTTGTAATAGCTGTTTACATAGCTTTAGGGTTGGCACACACACACACACACAGTGAGAACAAGTCGAAGAACACCTCACACACTGCCCCTTCAAGCTGGATGTGGACAGTGCGCACACTCATCTATACATTCGGCATTTATAAAGTGTATCTAGTGTTTGCGCTGCTGTTGTAAATTACCGCTACTTTATTGCTTCAGACATCTGCGGACAAAGTCAATACTGTGTTTCCTGCGAGTGTCACAGTTCTCCTGACGTTATGTGTGGAGACGTATGTGCTGTGAAATTGACTTTGCTCAAAACAAAACGAACCTGAACTAACTAGACAGAGAGAAATATGTTGCGTTCCCAGGGCATTTGAACATTTGTACCATGACACCTCCCCCAGGCTCTGGTCCAAAAAAAAAAGTCAAATGAACTGCTGCAAAATGTAAATGCTGTATGCTTATATTTTATATAAGTACTTTTACAAAGGAGCCAATGCATCAGCTCTGTTAAAGTAAAGGTAGTTGACCACAGCTGATAGACTGTTAGCTAATCAATCAGACAAAAGTATAGGTGGGAAATGATCACCTCCTATCTGAAAACATTTTTTCAGTTCAAATCCAACATCCAAGTTGCACATTTAGAAGCATAATCAATTGTTTAAAAAGCAATAAGAACCAATAACCTCCAATATGTTGACTGTTTTTCCATCCAGTTTGGCCGCAGACATCACAATCACGCCATGCTCGTCCTGTCTTGGACGCACCTCGCCGAGATAGTACGAACGCGATGGTAGTTGATCGAGGCAAGAAACTTTTATGTCATTGCGAATATTTTCTTATATTGGAACATCTGGGATGCATTATCACACTTACCAGAGGAAATAGGAGAGGCTGAGTTCACATCAGCAACTGTCTGTTTATTTGTAGTCAATTAGTTACACAACCGAGTGCTTGAAGTTGTGTTACTATGGGTTTGTGGAGTTTAAAGGATACGTTTAGCTATGTTTTTGTTATTGCCAACAAGTCTTCAAATTAAAAGACCAAAAACCAAAAATGCATGTGTGAAATATGCAGCCCATTGGTTCCTGCTGAACCAATCATTCATTCATATCTGTGTAAGACAGCTGAGCACTGCAGTTTTCGGTGAATGTTATTAAAACAGGAGATTTGTTGGGGACTATTTTAATGCATGTGATGATGGTAATGAAGGAACATCTCACCCAGTGTGACTGTGTGATGTGTTTTAATAGTTTTTTTGGACAACAGTGAAGCTCTATGGAAGAGAATAAGATGTATCAGGCTTTGGAAACACACACGATTCTTTTTAGTGGGATCATTTCATTTGGTCTTTTCATGAAATTTGATAATAACACATTGATTTTAATGGACACCTCCATTACAAATCACACATACGTTCTCATGGCCGTGGAGCAGATACAGCACAACATTTGTTCCACCTTAAATCGCAGCATATGTCACTAACAACAACATGTTACATGAGCATCGGATTATAATTATAAGTATTTCATTTTATGTTGAAAAGTAACCCAAACAGTTGACGCATCTTTGATCTGAAGAGTTGAAGTTTTTACAGTTTACATGAATGTATGTGAGATATAAAAGTAGAGGGTTTTAAAAAAAATTAAACCAACTGACAAGACAAAAAAAAAAAAGCTTCATCCTGTATTAAGTAGTCACTGTCAGTTGGGGAGCATCTAAAATCAGACATGCTATCATCATCTAATGACAGTGTAGATCATGTGAAGCTGCTTTCAGGCCGATGCGAGACAAGCCTCTGATGACAGACGTTGCTGTGTGCTGGGCACAACCTCAAATTAAAGCTAAGCCCTAAATGTTATTTCATGAGATTACCCTTTCACAGAGGCTGCCATGCAACTCCTCGCTCTGCTACATCATCCCACAAGAAATGAATAAACAATCTATTCTTTTATCATAGGTTCACTTCTTGCTGGATGTTTATTTTAAGTCAGACAGGTAGCTCACAATGGTTGTTTTGTCCATCACAATCAAGGCAGCTGTATTTAGAAAAGAGATGATTGTGTCTCAAGTTTCCTTCAGTGTGTGTGTGTGTGTTGGGGGGGGGAAACAGTCAATGATGCTAAACATGAGCTCATTTACAATGTGTCATCACTGGAGTGGAAAAATGATTCAAGGACTGGTTTTTACGCCTGACGTAAGGGAATGGCTTATTTCATAATTTCATATTACAAAGAAGTCTGAAGGTTGATTTATGTCGTTTATTTATTTGTTGATTTAGAGTCTGAGTCAGCCATAATTAGGATGACTGTTACAGGAAGTTAAAAACAATCAGTCATGATCTTCTCAGGAAGAAACACTGGTTTATTGACAAACACAAACATCTCTGAAATGCGTCATGTGTCACTCTTTCACCGATCATCTTCAAGACCCTACGTTTGCTTTAAACTAATATACTGACCTCATACCTAATGCTCCAAAACATTATGTTTAAGGTTTTGTCGGGTTTAGGTACAAAAACGCCTTTGTTAGGTTTCGAGAAAGATCAGGATGTGGGTTAAAATGGCTTCTCCCTTAAGGCTAGGGAACCTTCGTCGTCCAGTTAGGGGACGATCGTGACCTTGGTTTTAGAAAGAAATCTGGACTTGCGGTTGGAAATGGGAAACAAACAGTGATCTCTCATGTTAAAGTTCAGGTTTTGTTGACCGATTCAACCTCCTCCCTACGCAGACTTTGCCGCCACATAAACACATGATGTGATTTCCTTCTTTGCTCAAATAATAATTACTTCGACCACTAGAGGGCACTGTCAATATGATCGTAACCATACGTGCTTTTGGGGCACTTGCTCAAATGATTCATTTTTTTCTTTCATCTACAGTCTCCTTGAGATTTATTTTCTTATCTCTCTCTCTTGTGTAAGTGTTTTCTTGAACAATTCTGAGCTAATCCTTTAAAGGGATGACTGGTCTTGTTACTGAAGTGCTTGAAATGTCCACCAAGTATTTAGAAGGATACACATATGATGTCATGATGTAGGCCGAATCAGCAAAGGCAAAACAGACATTTATTTATACAAAAATACAACATGCTATTACCTCAGTGAGAGGGATTTGTTGTCCGAGCTAACTGTTACTTCAATCCCCGTGTGCTGCTGTGCAAATGTGCACCGAGGTGAATCATCGAAAGCAAAATAAATAAATAAATAATGCATTTATATATGGACTGGAGTGATTTACAGTAAGTGGAACAGTATAGTCATCAGAAATGATCTGAACCTCCAGGTAGCTTCTCTGACCTTTCTCACGCCGCGCTGCAGACACTTCATAACTCTACACGTCGTTGCGTGAGATGGAGAGTAACGACATGACACGTAGCATGACACAGTTGTAGCATGACACAGTTTATAATCTATGCCACCTCTTCAGACCTCCCACTAGGAGCCCCAGCTCCTTCCTTCCTTCCAATTAGACTGTGCCTGTCCATAGCTGGGGTTTATTCATCGCCCCCTCAGGGGGTGGGGGGGATCACACACGCAGCCCCCTCACTTTAACCACAATCCCTCCTCGATGCAGGTGTGCGACCGAATCTCCTGCGTCTCGGGCCATGCGCGTCATTCCTCCGTGTTCCCGTCTCTCTCCCTTCCTCGTCAGATCCCAATGGAACAGATTTGTAACTGTCTATTACTCAGCGAGTCCTGCAGGATCCTGCCTGCTGATCCCTGTAAAGCCTTTTACTGGCCACTGCCCGCTATCGGACTGCACACACACTTTGGGGATGTTGCTTCAAGGGGACAGCTGTCACAACATTCATCAACAGCTCAGGGAAATGTGTCATTCCACCCTCCCATGCTGATTTGATTCCAGTCCATTTATTAGCATGAAGGTGGATGATTTACTGTGGTTAGTAGGGTGTATTGAGCAACACATGTGAACTGGTTGCCTGGATTGTGACTCTTGTTGTCAAAACATCGAAACGTGGTGTATATTTTAAGTGTCAGGTAAGTCTTTGCCAGAGAGTTGACTTTATTATTGGAATGAAATGAGATGAAATGATGAAATGAGATGGAAATCAGACAAACAGCAGCGTTGGTCATTTTGTTGAAACACATCTTGGGGTCATGGCAGGAATTACCGTCCTCTCTAAGTAGCAATAGCAGAAGTAATGCAACGTTGTTATAGTGTCAAAAATGTCTAAAAGATGTAACACTGGTTCAACTTTGGTTTCTTATAAACCTGACGACAATGTCATCTTAAGTTTGCATGTACAGGGTTCGACTTGTTTACTGTCTTACCAGCGTTTGGAAGATATGGTATAAATTTTATCTTTGTTTTCAGCTCATCATGCTCTCAGCTGCTAAATTCAGTGCTGGTGGTCATTTGGGAAATTATTGCTCCGTTAATAAGATTTGAAGATTTATAGTAGCTTTGATTTCTGCCTTGTGGGTGTTGATTGAAAGCTGTGAATGACAGTTGGTTCACCTGCTGCTCCCCCCGTCTCGGGGACTTCGCGCAAGTATGAAGTGCTAACTGTTTCCCAATAAGCTAGCATTAGCTTCAGTCCGAGGTAGTGTTTCCAGACCATGAAAGACAGAATTGGAGGGTCGTGGCTCCAAACGGAAAAGATGGCGCCAACCATAAGCTGCGACTCTGGGCTTCAGACATGTGCCAATGGAAACCAATGGATGATTTCACACTTTGCTATATCCAGTTTTATATACAGTTTATGATTGATAGACATGTTAGCTTGGTGTAGGAGCTAAAGGTGGCCTTCAGGTAGCTCCTAGTCTTCTTATATTACATATTATGTTTTATTAGCTGCTAGCTAGCAGCTAATAAAACATAATAGGGCTGGAGACTGTGTGAATCTGTCACCATGCTAGCTGCTGATTGTTGGCAAATACCTCAAAACTCTCAGCTTTTTAAATATCTTATTTTCATTTCTATCTATGCTAAACACAGAAGATGCAGCATGTGGTTTTGGAGGGCACAATGACATAGCTGGGGTAACAAAAAGTAACACAATGCAATCATTTTTGCTTTTGCTTTTGAGTAACTAGTAATTCATTTTTTTCGGTAGATTCCCAGATCTGCAGACAAACAACTTGTCTTGTCATTTAGGTATAAGGATTTGTTAGAAAAGACACCTTGCGGCACTAAAACAGTCCGTTTGGGAGGACCACCGTAACATTATTCTTCCTTAATTACAGCTTCACTGGACAGTTTTGGACATTCCTCAGTCAAGAGATGAAGAAAAGAGTCAGAGGGGATGACTTGCAAAATAGCTCATGATGGATTGAACTGAACAAACTCGGGCAGGCATCTTGGTCCAATGAACCATGGATAGCCTTTCCTCGTTGAACACTCAGATATCACTTAACAGCCCTCACATGCCATTCATGTACGCGCAGAACTTACAACCATCGATTAGTGGATTCAGGTGCACTAATTCATGCGTAGAACAATGAGGGTACTTGTAGAATAATAGCCGCTGATCTTCAAAGTAGCTAAACAGTTTGGTTCCTCAGTCTGTACTTTGCCTGTGTCACAACACAGGGAGGCGTCCTGGGCAAAGTGAAGACTCCCAGCTGGATCTGACGACCCGTAGAATCAACACAAAACCCATAAGAAGGGGATGAAAGAGGGTTATAATCCCTCCCATTGAATGTTCATTGACAACACATACAAGGGTCTAAAGTGTGTGTTAGATGTGGGTAATGAGGGTAGGTTATTATTTTGCCCCCGACCTGGGTAGTTCTTCGCAAACATTGTCCACACACATCAGAGTCAGAGCTCTCGGTTTGGACTATGAAACTATGAAAGCACAGTTTCTTAATTAACAAATGCGTGTTAAGAGGATTTTTTTTTTTTTAGGTGGGGAGCCGTTTAACACTAATTGTTGAGCTCAGTAGTTTTGATGAATGTCTTTTCTCTCCCAGGTTCACTTCCTCCGCCATGCCCAGCTGTCTCCTGTTTGCATTCCCTTTGAGTACAGGATTCCATATATCTTGTCATGTCTGTCAACTTCAGACTTCGGCAGATGTGAAAAGAGAGCTCGCACAGAAATACAAGTGCACCTAATTACATCTTCAGCGTGGCAGATTTCTCCTTGACACTTAAGAAATGGGTCCAAAAATATGCCTAAATATTAGTCGTATTGTTTGAAGTAGCTTCTCACAGTTGGCTGCTCGTCCACCCCTCCCCTCTCAGGCTCTGATGTTTTTCATCAGGACTATCACTGGCTCGACAGGCAGTGATCCCGCCTTTTATTTGAAGGCGGGGGAAACCTCAGCAAACACGATGCTGAGCCCTCAAGCTTGATTGATGACCTGCTCTTATTGATACAATCCCTCACATGTGGTTTGGCCATTGTAGCACATGTGGTTAACCAATAAAGAACAGATCTAGGTTAGATGCAAAGAGGACATGTGGATTACAGGCTTTGGTTCCTGTTCTAATTCAACTCACTACATTGTCATTGGCTGGTAAAATGACTTCCAAAAGGATAGTTATATTTTTCAACCTGTCATTATTGTACCCCGGAGTGTTTTAAATAGGTTTTCTATGTCATGTTCCCGGTTTAGATCCCCAATAGCAGAAGCAAGGAGTGTTTTCTCATTGAAAAAAACATGAGTGTACATAAGCAGTTTGGAAGGACAGTTGGGGCAGATGGAAAACTTGAACACAATCGGGCTAATACCTGTAATGAAATAAGTATTCTGCCTCTAATGTGCTGTCTTTCTCTTCACTTGTAGTGAAAGCTATTCGGGGTGGACCCTCTTACAGACACACGGACCAATGAAATTCCACTAATTAGTCGAGTCTTGTCTTGGTTTTTTCATATTTGATGGCTAAACACAGCTTGAAGGAGAAGCCTTTGTTTTGTTAAAGGCCTCTTATATGTGCATACTGCATTCCTCTGTTCACTATTAGGACCTGATTGAGATTTTTTTCTAAAGTCAAAAGGAGATATTTACCCAACCTGTTGCAAATTCCCATCAGAGGTGCAAACTTTTGCATCAGTTATTAGTGTTACATCAGAGTATTTACTAAGACTACAAATGTAAATGAGCCCAGCCGCGGTTCATCTACATAAAGTGCTGCTTAATAAGAGCTGATGTCAGAATGTTTTGACATGTCTTATGCACGTCTAGAGAGGAATGGAGCACAAGCCAAAGTTTTCTGCTGCTGAACTTGGAATACTTGAAAAGAGACACTTTTGGGACTGAAAGCATGTATATTTCCTTCATTATGTGAAGAAATATGAGTTATATATCATAAAAAGACAAAAAGATCAGTTATTTTTTGGTAAAACAGATAATATAAGTCTTTTTTTAATAATTATAACTGGCTGCCTCAATCATATCACACTGGACTTGGAGCTGCTGGGAGCCATTGAAAGAAACCGAAAGGTAAAGTTGAGTGAAAAATAACATTCCTGCTCTTTTTGTCTTGTGTTGTGTTGCTGAGCAGAGACCTCCGCTAAAGTGATTTGGTAGCATTTCTTTTAAACTGTCTCTCTCTCTCTCTCTCTCTCCCATTGTGTGTCCACTAAACTGGTGCCACTGATTTTATTCAGACGCAGTTTCCTGCTGCAGTGGTCAGTCATAATAAATCAAGTGTAGTGCATATTTGTATGAATTTCCATTCGCTCCTTCTGTATTTTGCACCTCAAAACAAGAATGCTTGAAAAAATATATATAATACAGACTAAACACACGATTTTCATTCTTCCATCGAACCTTGGTTTCACTCTTTGGTAAAAAAAAAAAGGAACAATTTGGCTTAGTAAATATCCCCCAAGGCCTCAGATGTTTTACTCAGGAGCTAAATCATACTTTGGTTTCTCTGGCTATGAAAGGAATAATATGAATGAAACAAAACTATTCCTGGAGTTTGACAGTTGCAAAAGATATCAGGGAATTAAATATGATTGCCTGATTTAGGTAACAGCAGTAATTTCTTCTTAAACGCCACATCGACCCAGACTTTCCTCAAGCATACTGCTACTAATTGTTTCATTGTGATGTGATTCATTTACTGAATTAAAAACCTTCCATATATCCCTGTGTCCGTTACGATGACGACACCAGACCTTTTTGGATTGCTGAAAGAAATCATAGACAGTTCAGAAATCAGGAACCACGCAGGGTCTTGGGGAAACAAAGCTGCTGTCACGGGCAGCCTTGCATGGCCACTTGTATGGGACATGTGTGTGAACAGGTTAATGAGAGGCTAATTGTAAATGGCTTTGTCTGCTAAAGTAGAGGAGTGCTACATAAGTGCAGCCCATATACCGTTTACCATGAATAAATAAAAGCTGAGAGGAAGCTCGATCTGCCGCTGCTCGCTGCCAACTCATTCCAGTGCAAAAAGGCATAAATTGATCGCTCAGGACACAGATTTGGATGGAGACAAACTCAGCACTCATGACTCAGCTTCTGTAGCGTGCGGGTTGCTTTGCTTTGGTCTGTTCCCAACTCTTCATTATTATTTTCTTTCTTCTGTAAATTTGTAATAGTTGTCTGGATGATTGATGGGAGATTAAAAACAAGACTGTTGTTATAGGCCTGAAGCTGAAACGGTTGGCAAATAATTCTTCCCATTAAGAAATGCATTATATATTTCTTTAATTTCCCTTTGGGATTAATAAAGTAAATAAAGAAATAAAAGCAAAACAATGTCTTTCTAAACACTTTGGGACAGATATATGTTTAGACCCTCATTCAAAAATAAAATGCAAGCAGCAGCAACTATACATGTCGAGTTCTTGCACTGTGAATTGGGTGTTTTTTTGCTAACTAGCATTTGCTAGGTAGCCAGCAGGATAATTAATTTCCTCTGACAGGGGAAATCCCCTCTGTTTGTTCACAGAAGGAGGTAGTTAGGATAAATGTACTGTCTGTAATATATTGTTTATATATCTGTTGCTTTTTCGTTGATAATGTCTTGATTATCTGCCAGACACTCAGGTCCTGAGCCAGGTGCTTGCTTCTTGTGGTTGTCAGGACAAGGAGAGGATCAGCTGTGTGTGTGTGTGTGTGTGTGTGTGTGCCTATGCGCATGTGCGCATGTGTTTGAACTTGATGCATTACTGACAGGAGCGGGCCCTGGTGCAGCAGTGAGCCATTGTTTTCCTTGGCAGAGATTAGCGGCCCCCAGGGGCCCGTGCCACAAAGGGAGCTCTGTTACCCACTAGAGTGCTTTATTGTGCCCCAAATTACCCCTGTGGAGAGGGGAAAAAACAGCATGGCAAATATCGAGGATGCATAATGTCAATGAGCAAAATGACAGCTGCTTAGTCCAGAAATTCCAAACTGCGGGCTTCACTAATGCCGCTTGTCTCCTTGTGACGAGCGGTGCCGAAGGAGATGTGTCGAGCCTCCTCATTAAAAAACATTTACAAGTTGTGTATAATTTGTCAACTTGTAAATCCAGCTAAAGTAGTTGGAAAAGTGTTTGTTGTTTTAGATCTTCATCGGCGCTTATGATTTTTTTTTTTCTCTCTCGGTTTTCCCACTTCAGTTCTTGTTCGAGTCTTTCGTTTTATCTCGTCAGAATAAAGAAACCGCGCCGCTGTGTGTGCTTTTACCCTCTTTTTATATGCTTGTTCTCTTTCCTCTAAAAACATGGGTACAACTTTACATCACCAAATTCCTCTAAGATAGGCTCAAACCTCTCCAAAAGACGAATGGGGTCATGTCTACAAAGAGCAATAATCTTCTTTTCTCCGCGGCCTACAAAAAGGCCTGTCAATTGGCTTCATTGTCAACATCCTAGGGGACTGGTTTTTAAAAGTGTCAAGATCAAAAGGCTTGACTGACAAAGCACGCTTTTTATTATTGCAGCAGCAACCCATAAGCTTTTAATGTTGGAAATTACAGTAATTAAGTACAAGCTCTACAAGCCTTGGATCTTGACAGAGGATTTGAGGAGTTAACCGCAAATAAAAAAAAAAAAAAAAAAACAAGCCCATAAATGAGATAAAGAGGGTTATATGTAAATATGAGCCCTTTGTACGCAGTGCAGAGAGCTCGCCTGCAGTGTCTCTTATCGTTCCAGGCAGGGTGGGACTGATCACATTTAGAGAGATTGTGCCTTTGGTTTAGAATGAAAGTAAAAGCAGAAAGGGATGTTAGAAGAAGAAGAGAAAGAAAATGATAATGAACAAGCAAGAAGGAGAGACTTGATAAAAAAAAACACCACACAGTGACATTGAGAGAATTAAGAGTAAAGCCTCTCAGCTAAACGGGAGAGAAGTGAACTCTCTGAAAATTATATTCAGGCTACATACAGAAACATGCAACCTTTCACAATGTGTTTGTCACTCCCAGCGTTCTCCCTTTCACTCATCTTGATGAGTTATTGACCTTCAAGTAGAGTCTTGCTTGGACTGAACAAACGTTGGATAATGCCATCTCTACTAAAATCTCAATTTTAGTGTTCGCTGTATGTTTGAATACATGCAAAACTTTAAAAAAAAAAAAAAAAAAAAAGGAATTTGGCATCTCATACAAGATCACACAGAGGCACACCCTGGGATTATTTATGATTTAAAGTTGAGGTCATTGATTTTTGGCCACAAAGGACAGAAAAATATATTAAAAAAAACAAGCCAACAATAAACAACCAACACATACAGTGTTCGAACTCAACAGTGTTCTCTGTAGATTTAATAATCATTATTGCTCGCTGCTGAAACTTTGCACAATTTAACTTTTAATCTGATTGATTTTAAACTTGTTCATAGAGCTGAATTAAAGCCAGTAAAACAGATTTACTATGAACATATTTGTGCAATGGTATCATATACAGTATATGCAAACTTTATGAAAAGGATTTGGCTATTTTGTCTTGAAAAAAGGTGACACTTAGTTAAGTTACACATTAAATTACATCCTTAACATGTTAGCAAACAGCTGTATATACACATTCAGTCATTTGGGACTTTTGTTTAGTTTGGAGACTTTTTAACCTGCAGCTGTAGACATTTTATTCAAATTTAAAAGTATCAATTTCTGAAGAATGATTCTCTCTGATTTTGGTAGATTAAGCAACACTCTCACATCAGAGTCAAAAAATTGATTAATGCAGAATTTACTTTTATCTTTTATGTGACCAAAGTTGTATACTGCAGCTGTCAAGGAGAATATTAATTGTTAGTGACGCAGAGTGAGAAAGACAGAGCTGTCGCTCTTTCTCGGGTAGCTTGCAGAGCAGTGTTGGTAGTTGCCCTTTGAGTGGCCAGTGCGGTGAAAGGCTGGTGGGCAGGGGTGACTCTGCCCTCTCCTCATTGTTCCCAGAGCTTGGTATTCCTCTCATAGCATGCCCCGGGCTCTAGAGGATGTG
The DNA here is from genome assembly GCA_029490765.1 of Euthynnus affinis. Taxonomy (NCBI): domain Eukaryota; kingdom Metazoa; phylum Chordata; class Actinopteri; order Scombriformes; family Scombridae; genus Euthynnus; species Euthynnus affinis. Next base: position 28,416,405 of record CM055850.1, read on the forward strand.
CTTTTAAAGATCCCAGGCCCTCCCAATGGCCCCACTCACCTCCCCAACACACGCTTTTTTTTTTTTTAACAAACACACCCCTTCAACTGAATTTGTTTAAATTTCACCTCAAAACAAGAAAGGTCATTTTTATTCAAAGTAATAACGTAGCAAGGAAAATAAGACCTCCAAAGATCTGCCCAGATTATTTGTATTTAAGTTGTAATCGAATCACACCCCACTTCGACCTTCTCTATATATCCCACTCTTCCCCTCTCTCTTTACCCTTCCTCTCTCAGGCCTCTCTCTCTGTCTCTCCTTTTTTTCTGAGTGTCCCGCTCAGCTGGCCAGCACCTTTTCAATCTTTGCCTAGGGAATTGTCCCCTGCATGTCAAGTGTAGCCATGGGTTTGGATGAGAGGTGCTTTTCAGGTCCCCGTCCCCCTCACCTTTGAATGGAGACAATAGAGCTGTTCTTTATGTCCAGATGACCACACACATGCACAAACTGCCAGGGAACTTTCCAGTGTCCTGCAGCAGCAAAGAGGCCGTACGCTAAACTCACATTTCAAGAAACGGGTATATTAACTAAGCCGTGATTGCTGTCTTTGACTGTGTTAACTACGGTTGTAGTCAAGACAACATTACTCGAGTACAAGTTCATTCCATGACGAGGTCTAAAGCGGGTACAAAGGGAGATGTGGCCCCTTCAGATAAGTCTTCAGATAAGAAAAAAGACCAGAATCACTTGTTCACATATAAAATTACCTATGTTTACCTCTCATCCTGTCCTGGGTGTGTAAGGCTGCTCTTTTACTGCCAACACTCATCACTGGTTTCTTTTTAGGGTGACAACAATCTTTTCCTAACCTCACACAAGTAGTTCTTTCAGTCATGACCACAAAGGTTTTGCTTGCCTTAACTATGTAGTTTTCTTTTTTGTCTGTTTGTTTATTTCTTAACCCAAACCGTAGTCTTTCCTGATCCTTAAGCGACTAGTTTTTGTGCTGAAACCTTATCGAATCTTAACCATATTGGTGCCACATCAGAAGATGGTCATATAGGCCTTTTGGAAGGAAAGGTCAAAAGGAAATTTGTTGTTTAGTTGGTTTAATTAATCTGTGGCTGTATACAGTATTGTGCAAAAGTTATAGGCACCCTCCATTATGCAATACCATCAGGGAGGTGTCTTATCGGTACCAAATTTATTCATGACATAATAATATCAATCTGGGATTACATGAAGAAGCACCTAAATAATAAACCCACAGAACAACATTCTTTCTCCAGGACGGTTGCAACGAACCCAGTTTGCAAAATGACCATGAAAAACTGTGTTAAAGTGAACTGAGGAGAACTGCTGCTGTTTTAAAGGCAAAGCTGCTCACAGAAACTATTGATTTCATTTAGGTTTCTGCAATATTAGCAATATTTTTTGCGAACATTCTCACTTTTAGCGCCTGAAACTTTTGCACAGTACTGTAGATTTCTTTAGATTTAAACGTAATGATTATGTAATTTCTGAAGGATCAGTAATCGTCGTAGTCTGTACCCTTCAACAATCAATGCAAAAACAAATGGACTGATTGATGCATAGAAGGATGAGGGCCATTGCATACAAATGTAGGAAACCCTTCCAAAACCTTTTGGCTGATGCCCAAAATGTGTCACCATGTGGTACTTGTCCACCAACAGATACAAAAGTTCAATTTTTGTGGGACATTGGTGATAAAACCATTTTCCTTTATCATTGTTTAGTTGTAGTTTATTTAGTATTGTGGTTTTCTTGTCTACCATCAACTTTCTGTGTTTGTTTGGCATTGCAACGTAAGGCTGGAGCCCCTCGTCGCTCTCTCTCTGGCTAGCTTCTTTTTAATGACATCAGCCATGCCAGAGATTACAGGAGACTCCTTAAATGCTTTCACTTCCTCTGTGGCGGCCAGTCGTCGCTCTGGTCTTGCTCTCCACATGACTTTGGAAGTATCTGTCTGAGCTTATTCTGAGAGATTCACACTTTGAGCTTGAGGTCTCTCTCGGCTGCACCGTAATCAGAAGAATCAATGTTGCTGGTTTTGAGGTAGAGCTGAGATCAATTAGCCTGCTGAAACTGACGGTGGAAATCGTTCTGAGTTAGCTCGATGGATCACAGTTCAACATCAAACCTGAAGAGCTCTGACCATGTTGTGAATAAGCTGAGAATCAGGACTTCTAGTTTTGGGATTCCCACTGAAAAAAATGTAGATGTGGGCATTGATTCAGTTTTGGCATCAGGCAAACGTTGTGTTGTCTTTTTTTTTTGCTTTAATAAGTTTTTAAAAAGAAGCATGCTTTACATTATTATAGTATTACAGTATAGCTCTAAAGTATATATCACTTCCTGTGTTACATGCCAATGTAAAAGGACAACAGAATCCAGGTCCAGACATCGTCTTTGGCAGAAACTAAGCCCAGAAACTATGAGGAAGCTTCTGGCCGGTGAACTTAAAGCACACTCTTTAAGGACACAACACAAACTTGGCATTCACCACATTCTCCTTTAAAGCCACGGGTGTCAGGACATGTTACTCTCTGCTAACTTTTTACAAGATGTGGCAGTGTGCTTTTCTGAGGAGTGGGCCTTGACAACCTTATCTAAAAGGTCTCTTAAGTGCCTGGCTTTAGAGAGTGACTTACAGGAAGATTTAAAAACACACATTAAAACAAGCTGGAAGGGGATCAGAGAATGGAAAGGGGTCATTGTTAGCCTTACAACGACATTCCCATTCCCACCACCACGGGTTTGCATAAGCCCCTTAATGATAATACGCCATACAGTCTGGCCCCCATGCTTGCCTCCTTGACTGACAAAGTCACTCATACCAGCGGATTAGCAGGCTGCACAGGGGCCCTCCACCTCTAAATGGCAGAGGTTGTAGGTGCCCGTGATAGACATGCTGCAGCATGTAGCAGTTAGCTCTGGCACTCCGCCGCCCTCTCTGTCCCTTTCATGCCTCCTACCATCCCTCCTTCCATCCATTCTTCCATCCCGTCCTGCCTCCTCCCCTACCCAGTTGCTACATCTGTGTTGAGTAGTACGAATCAGGTGGGAGGCCGATCCTCCCCCTGCAGCAACAAGAATGTCAAGATAATCTTCAGGTGGCTGGTACACACACCGGCTCGTTCCCAGGGCTGATTGCTGACCTCTCGGGCTAATACATGCAAGGCTAGAAAAACACAGCTCCCAAGGAAACATAATGCTACCCTTCAAAAACTCACAGGCTTTTTAGCGTTCCCCACTGGGACGGCACAAACAAGCCCTGCTGCTTACACGCATTCCACCTGCATATAAACAGAGCTCCCAGTGCTCCTCTTAACAAAAGCTAAAAGGGGAACTGGTATAATTATTCCAATAAAATGGAGTACCACTTGTGCAGTGCATGCACACGGACTCATCAGAGTGTGGAGGGCCAGCTATGTTCATCTTCTTGTATTGTTTCACAGCAGATCACTTCCATTTAAAACACTGTGCATTGACAATATAACATCATGTCAATTAAATGTGGGTTTAATTACATTGAAAGTCACTCTTTGGTTGATGTGAAGCGTCCATATTGGTTTGGTTTTTCAGGTATTTCCACATTATTAAATGCTGAGTCAGATATACTGGAGCTTCCAGAAAGAAATTCTCAGTTGTAATTGTGACCTGGATGTTGATGTGAGTGCTATTTACAAGTTTGAAACTGATATAACATTAAAGCAGCAGCAGCCTCCTGAGCTCTGAGAGGAGGGGTCCATTCAAATGGTACAAAAAAAATAGCCTAAATTAAATCAATAGTATCCCTGCAGCACTGAAGGTGTTAAGTGTTGCAAGTTCTGGGTGAAAAGTTTCCATTTGGAGGGCGGGGATACGAGGTTAAACGGTCATATCATGGAACATGAGTGATTACATGGACTGGCAGAGTTTTTATTCTAAACCCTTGTAAATATAGTGTAGGTGTAGTGACTCAGCTACTCTGTGAATGATGTCAATATGTCCAAGACGGGCATCAAAAATTCCATCCTGCATTATTTCCTGTTGTCCTAAATTCTGTATTTTCTGCTAATACAAGCCGTCTCATAGGGATGGTACAGGAAAATGTACCTCATATTAATATTTTTTAATGTTTTAACTGTCTTGTCAGTGTAAATTTTCAAAGAAGGGTTGAATCATAGGAGTTTCATTCCCACTAAAAAAAACCTGAGACTGTAGTTTGACCCTACTAATACAATGGGACTCTGTTCGTTACAGAAAAGTCACAAATACAGGATTTAGTTGAGTGCAAATAATATTTTCTATTACAATTCACCATCATTAAAGTGGGTGTTTAGCCCTTCTCCTTTTAGTATCCTTATTTTTAGCAGATGGGTTGCTAAACAAGAGTGCAACTGTGTAAATGAAAAGTTGGCCCATGCAACTCTTAATAATAATAATGTGAGTCTGAATATTTTTCTTTATCCACAGGTTGAAGCATCTGGTCAACCACCCAACAGCCCCCCAGGAGACGGTAGACATCGTTGCCCTGGTCAAGAATACTCCGTCAAAATGCATTTCTTGCTGACAGGGTGGCTTTAATCCCGGGTCCTCCCTCTAACCTCAAGACCCTTCCTGCTTTTAAAGGCTAATCAATTATCTGTGAGGTAAGAATAGCTACTTTATAATAATAGGAATTTAAAAATATCTTTTACTTTAGCTCCAATGGCAATGGCATGTGCCCACCATCGCCATCCAAAGTTTCCACCAGTCACGGAAAATTACATCAGTGTGTTGTTATAAGTGAGTGAAATCAGCTCCCATGCAGAGACAATATACAGTCACAGTAATGAAAAACCATTGATGAAGCCATTACCAGTATGCCCTGCAGGTGTGATTAAGCCACAGCTGTCTGGGTGAAGAACATCCAGTTAATGCCAATGGGGCACACCTGTGTCTTGTGTCAGGCGTGTGTCAGTCTTGTGTGTGTTTCATAGTATAACCATATAAGGACTGCTCACTGTGTGGCCATGCCGTTATGAGACACTAGAACCAGCCGACCTCCTGTACGTATGAGTTATGAAATGACTGTCTGTGAGTTGTCAGCATGGGTTTAATTGTTTCAAACCCCTCCCTTTCCCCTCTGGTTACTTTTTGCTCAAGTAAGTAAGTAGTTTCCACATTGCAACCTCATCTGCTCTGTGTCTGTGTGGGTGTGTGTGTGTGTAGCCAGACTAATGTCTGAGGCCTTGCCTCAGCCAGCTGCTCCCAGAGATGAGGTGGAGCACCTGTATACTGACTCATTCACACACACAAGGACTTACACATATATACACAGATTCTAGATTGTCTGGCCTGGGGATTAAAACTGGCTGTCTTCTACGAATCATCTGAAACATTAGCGTCACACCATGGGTTTGTGGTATTCGTCAGAATAATGAAATCACTTCTACATTCAGAAAGACAATCTCAAGAACAGATCCTCTTTTCTTTTTAGGTATATCCGCCTTTTTTCGACCTGCCTCGTTGACCTTTGCATCTATTGTGAAATGGCTTTTGGGGTCGATCTTTACCCCAATCTGACAGGAAGGTCTTTGATTATGGACTTGATTGATCTGAGACTGTTCTTACTCAAGACTTGAGTCTCTAAACACTTGACTTGGGACTTGACCTCTAAAGTTACAACCTGGTCAAACCTTTGAACAAATAAAAAAACAATAAGATGATGACAGGCATACCTTGAATATAGACCTATACATTGACAGGACTTGACCTCAGCTGTGCAAAAATTAGCGCTTAAACATCTTTGAAAGGGAGATGTTCAAAAGTCATGTCATCTTCATGGTCAGTATTCAAAGACCCAAAAGACTTATCTAAAGACTATCTTAACTTGATTTACTTATTAAGGTTTGATGTGGCTTTGCCATCAAGGACTTGAGGCTTGACGTGCCTCGGATGATTTAAAACTCTAATACCTTGAGACTTAACCATCTCAGTTAACTTGAGAGTTGGTTGACATAAAGCTCTAATGACTTGGAACCTGTCTTGGTGACTTGCAACTCAGATGTTAGACTTCAATCAGATGGCTTGACACCAATTTCTTGATGGTAGACTTCGTTGACTTGCTGTTTAATTAACTTGAGACATAACTTGACTTAGATAACTCAAATTAGTTGGGGCTTGAATTGACTTGGGACCTGTTTTGACAGACTTGAAACAATTTCTCTAAGTCATATGTGCTACATGCACTGTGTGTATATCATGTGGATGATTCAATCACTTCGGACATGACTTGGATAACTTGCAACTGAGATAACTTGAGACCCACCTCAGATGAGCTTTAATGATTTGTCAGTTGTTTGGATGACTTGAAGCTTGGATGACTGGTCAATTGACCAGAGACCTGGACTTGCCCTCAAGGACTTCAGCTTTAACTTTAGACTTGGTCTGAAAGACTTGAAAAGTCTCAAATGACTTCAGGCATGTCCTGGATTACTTATGACATGCAACTTAAATGATTTGAGACTTGATGGATGACTAAAAGCTCAAACTTGACTTGGACAACTTGAAATTCACATTCATGACTTGAACTAGACCTCAATGACTTGGATTTTACTTGAGACTTGATCTGGCAGCCTTCAGACCCTACTTGGACTTGTCATAAATTACTTAAAACTTGACTTGCACTGGCCCCCAAAAAACTTAAAAACTTCTCTGTGCTACACTGAAACCCTGTGATGGAAGATGGTGTCCATCCCTTTGGAAGATGTGGCCCAAAGTCTGTTTGTGCTTGGCTGGACATGTTTCTGCCTGACAGAGGTGAAATGTTAAAAGTAAACCCTTGTTACCAAGACTCCACATACCAAACAGGTGCACTATGTTATCTGCAGAGGAGAGGGTGTTAACTTACTGCTGCTGCTTAATATGTTGATGATACCCCTTTTGGGGATTTTGTGCTAAATCCCCACGGCTTTACTACCGCTTGGTTAGACTTAAACACAACCCTTCCCTGTTATTGCAAGGGATTCTCTATGAAGCCAACCCAGATAGAGCTACAGTTACCACTGATCCCGCTGGTGTTGGGAAAGCATGCAAAGCATCTAGGTCTGTCCCTGCGAGAGCCCTATTACTCATGGTCGATAATCCTGCTGGTCCTATACGGAACATTCAGATGAAACACACCCAGAAAACAGAAGGGAGGCATCAAGAGGGGACAAGACAGGAAAGGAATGGACACTGGAGAACGTAAGGAAGGAGGGGAAAAGGGGAGGCCAGACATTGTGGATGGAACGGATAAAGAAAGTAAGGAGTAAGGAGATGAGCTGTCATAAGTCGAAGAATATTGCCTTCTGCATGTTTTGGTTCTGTGATTCCTCAGTCAGCACTCAAGAGAAAAAAATTACTTGGCTTTATTTTAACTTTGTGATTAAAAAATTGTGAAGAGGTGACTGGGAGATGTGTTTTGTTTAACTGAAAGATTAGAGACAGGCAAGCAATATTGGTGAAAGCAATAGCAGGGAGCTCTACCTCCCTCTGTGTTTCTCATGCATAGAAACACAGAAGAAGATACGGACATAGACTGTATATAAAGATGGACATAGCGAGGTCTTATTTGTTTGCATTGGAGCCGGTCTGACACCCAGAGGTCCTGCTTATGGTTGGCGCTATTCTTTTCTGTTGGAGCCACAACCTTCCCAATAAGGAGTGCGGGGTGTTACCTTTCATGCTCTGGAAACATGACTTGCTACCTCGGACTGAAGCGAACACTAGCTTACTGGGAACACTTGGGCTAACGTTAGCTTCTTTCACTAAATTGTGCTAAAGGGGAATCGTAATCAAATAAAATTAAACTTACAGAAATCTTGTGATAATGTAGGAGTAGCAGGTGAGCAAACTTTCAACCGATGCCCAGACAGCAAATCCTACTATAAATCTTCAAATGTTATTAATGGATTAATAATTTCTGAAATGACTACCAGCACACTTATCAAAGGGTCCAATTGAGTGATTGAAACGAAAAAAACTTTTAGCACTTTGTATCTCTAGAAAGATGTTGATGCCTTTTGAATGGGAGTCAGTTGGAGCCAGGGATTTTTTTTGCACTTTTAAGGTACTTCCTCATTGGCTTCAGCCTCAAGCCATTGAAGTCACTGCTTGGATAGGGGTATAAAGGAGAAAAGGATTTACATTTACGTGATTGCACTGTCTGTATAAACCTCTCCAAACTTATATAAGGTCTTCAAGATAAGGCCCAAAGGAGCATATTCCTATTAAAATAGAATGTTGACTCTGATCCACTTTACCCCTTGTACCACCTGACTCTAGACGCCCAATCTAATCAGGTCACTACAGCCGGCTTGGTGCAACAGGACCAGGCCACTCCATCCTTACCTCAGCTGATATGCATGTGGTCAAGAGAAGGAAGTGGCTGAGATAACTGAGGCGTTTCTCAGTCAGACAGGCATGAGGTAAGGCAGCAGGAATCTCTCACAGGGCATTACCTCAGTCTGCAGGCCTACAAATGGCTATTGCGGTGACTGTCTAAAAGAAAAAAAAAAAAAAAAAGAAAAGAAAAAAAGAAAAACAAAACACACACCCCGGAGGTGGTACCTATTTTAGGCACTGGGCCTGGATTCATCGTCATGATGATTGTCTACTGTGGTGGGAGAAGGGAAAACAGTGTGACTCATAATTTCACATTATCAAGTTGGATATCTCTGCATATATTTAAAAGCCATGCCTGCTCTTGTTTAAGCATAGCAGGTGCCAATTTGTTGTGTGATTTTACACCTTGTTTTCCTAGAAGCTGAAATAAGTAGCAGATTTGTTGCAGACTGAGATACATTTGAAGTTAGTTCCTTTTTCATTCTTTGTCTTGTCGTCTTATGCCCTCAAAAGCAATAATCTTTTTTTTTTTTTTTTTCTTCATAAACAGTAACCTGTGTGGCTTCCTGGCACGGCAACAAGGAATGTTCAGAATGCACCTGAAAAAGTCAACAATAAAAGTATTTAGTAGACATTAAATTGCGCACAATGACTGGCTAGTACAACAGATGCCTTTGTTGTGTGTACTCTCAGCTCACTGCAGAGGTACAGCACGGACAGGGATACTTTTCCACCGCTGTAATCTGAGATAAAAGAGGAAAAAAAAAAAAAAAAAGAAGTGTAGGGAAGAAAAAAAAAAAGTTTTTAGAGGGTGGGTAACTTCTGATGCTATCTTCTCTTCTGCACCATCTGAGCCATCAAAGACAATCAAAGACTGTGTGTGGCACACTCACTCACCCTGATCCTGAGCCAAGGCGCCGCAAAATTAATTTTGATCTGAGTGATATCCACAAAACCCCCGGCCGTGTGTCCGTGCCCAAAGAGAACCCCCCCACCCCAAAACCGTCGACTTTGCTTTCGCCTCTCATGCTTTTGACTTCGTGCCCTCTGCAGTGGCTCGCTCACAAGGCAACTAAATGAATAGGAATGTTGATAAATCTATCTCTCTAATGCGCTCTGCCTGCAAAGCTATTTGAACTTGTCTCATCTGATAGCAGGAAAAAGTAAACGTTTCTCTGTCACTGTTCATCGCCCAGAGATATGAGGGATTTGTTGTTTTCGTTTTTGTTTCTTCCTCACCTCTCGGTTTTTATCTCCCTTGGCAGCTGGCGCCAGGCATGTGTTTGGAAGAGTGGAGCATTGTTTTCCTTCACACTGTCAGGGGAAGCTGTTTAAACCTGAAGTCTTTCAGCGTTACGTATGTAGGTGGCGCGTTAACAAACACCAGCAACGCACGCGCGTGCACATGCATGCGAGTGCAAACACTCACACACACGTTTTGAGAAAAGTGTGTTTTCTTTCTCCCCCCCCCCCCACCCTCCATGTTCTTCCTTGGAATTATGACTTTATTCTTATAACATTACGACTATTTTCTTTGACAATACAAATTTCTTTCCAAGATATTACAACTTTGTTTTCTCAAGACTGTGCCTTAATTCTCACAGTAGTCTTATTATTAGTAATAGTCTCAGTTTCTCATAGCATGAGAACTTTTTTTTTCTCAAAATATTACACCTTTTTATTTCTAAAATGACGTCTTAATTGTCTTGCAACACAAACTTTTATGAAATAAAACTTTTATTACAAGAAAACACTTTATTCTCATACAACATAACCTTTCTCTCAAAATTTTACCATTCTTTTCTCAAGCATGACAACTTTTTTCTCAAAATGTTAAAAATGTATTCATGAAATCTTGGATTTTCTTTTCTTACCAGTGGCCTAAATACTCTATTGTGCAATGTTGATGGAACCAAAGTGAGAACACCTATTTTGTCTCCAAATTAGACACGGTATCACCAATCAACAAGTGCATATCTCTCAAAATTTGTTCCCATATGTGCCACACATGCTATGTGTGTATATATCTTTAAGATGCTGGCTAGACATAAGTAAGACTCACAAACACTCATACATTGCCAGATTAAAACAGAGTATCAGTTGTTTTTCTATTATTGAAACATCTGTCAACAGCTCCTTTGTTGTATTTATTCCAGACCAAAAGGACTTTCCCATGAGGTCATACAAAGACATGCACAGTCTCTCACACAGCAGGGGATTTGGTACCCTGACAACATAGTAATTTCTGTGACCAGAGCTCACTGACAATACAAGGTGAAATACACCAGAAATGACAAGAAAATCATTCAAATAAAGGCCAAATTCGAGGGGCTACATGCAGCAATGCACCTTGTCCCATCATGTTTTCATTCACAAAAAAAAACAGAGCCTCGGGATTTGTCTCCTTTTTTATAGTGGTCACTATCACCACATCCCACCGCTCCAACCGCCAAACATCTAAACAGCTCCCATTCTTCTTCTTCAGATATGCTGTCTCTCGAAACAAAGGTTCTTCTCTTCTTTTGATGCCAGAGTTTTTCTGAGTCTTCTTCACTTTGACTCAGGCCACCATCACCCCACCACCCCCCCCTCCCTCCTCCTTCTTCTCCTCCACCTCCTCCTCCTCCTCCTCCTCCCTGCATATTTTGGTGTTGTGTTTTTGGTATGCTCATGAAAAGGCCCGCAAAGACGGGACAATAGGGCACCTGCCAGAATAATGAGCCCTCAGAGAGAAATGCAGCTGGGGCCGAGAGTCATACAGGAACGCTGATGATGGCCCCGCTTTAAAGTGGTCAGAGATGATCCTCAGCCACACCTTATATCCCCCTGGCTGGAATTTCCCCTCTGACACACACACACACAAAGCACGCTCACATATAAGCACACACACACACACATTCACAAAGTGCACACCCTGGCCCTGCACAAGGAAGCAAAGTTCAAAATAACAATTAAGGGTTTTAATTATTTTCATTGTGTCATGTCTGCTGCAAAAGGAGTATCAGTATTTGACTTTCTGTCTAAGTATGTTGAGTTGGTTCATTCACACCCGCTGCCAATATTACTGTCAGGCTATCAGTTAGCTGACTATCACATGCACTAAGTCACTTGTATGGAGACAGAAACTATGCTCGTAGGAAACAAAAGCCAGACTGTTTACATACTGGTTCTACATTTAACTGCCATGAGCACACAGGGCATTAGTCACCAAGATTCCTTTCCCTTTTAAAGGTTGTAAAAAAAAATAATTCCTTCATCAGTCCAAAATACCAACAGTGAGCTAAATTTAGCCGGTCATTAGGTCCAGGGGGGTGGAGGGGGGGCGAGGGGGGGCAAAACAACAGCAAGATGTTCAAAGGCATGAATAATGTGGAGAAGGGGTGGAGGGCACGGCCGCACGGAGACGACTGAGGAGGGTGCTGATTATTATAGAAGCACACGGGAAGCTCGCACCGCGCATCGGTCGCCGCGGTTTCTCGGAGTGTTTCGTTCACTTGTGATATAGTTTACAGTCCAAATAACTGATGAGTGATTCTGATAAACAATCGTTTGAGTGATTTATCAAGATAAAAAAACGCCCCCAAACATATTCTGTCAAGAGAGTCGCTGCTTTTCTCTGTTTACGTCATTTTTTATTTTCATACGTCTGTGTGTTTGTTGGCGTCGGTCGGGCCAAACAAACTATGCGAAAGTGTCACCTTGACCTATCGTTTCATTTTTCACTGTTGTCTGACGTTTCGTGGACTAAATGTTTCATCGATAAATGACTCAACAGATTATAAGATGATAAGGTTTATAAATACTTTGCTAGTTGCAGTTGTCGTAGCTAATCCTCACATAAAATTAACAACCTATATCCTGCAGTACAAGGTGTGCTCGGTATAAAGGAGACGAATGTGTATGTGTGGCTTTTTCCAGAGCTTTCAACCACATCTCGCGGTGATCCTCAGCCGAGGGCGCTTTAAGAGATGCAGTTGAAAGCCGTGGGGAAAAGCTGCTGGGTGAATCTTTTTGTCAATTGTTTCTCATTTCTCTAATCAGTCAAGCTCAAAATCAAAGTCAAGGTGCTGTTTGTTATGTTCAAAGCTGTGAACCTGAGGTTCACATGGGTCCACACAGTTCCTATTAAGAGCCTCTGGACCTGAACGGGGTCAGATCTGAATCATATTCACTCTAACAGGGTCAGGTAGGGTCAGAATAAAATAAAAAAATGAAATGAAGAAGATTCTTCCAATTAGTCAACCCAGTGTTGCCAAGTTTTTTTGTTTTTTTTTTAACAAGGTATGATTGAATTACCACGATTTCAGGTCAGTGTGTCAATATGTTTCACCGAGTGGATCCAAGCAGACTGTCAGCTCTGATCACATGGCTGATTATGTCAAAAACAAACTGTTTCCGAGACAACAGGGAGAGAGGTCAGGTAGATCTGGATCTTTTTTTTTTAATGCACATTGGTTGCTGGCAGGTTTCTCATGAATCTGTTTCTTTAGTGTGAACACTTGAGAAGATGAAGAATGTAGATATTTCAATTCAACTTTAAGTACAATTTTGTTTTGACTGACCTGGTGGGATGACACAGTTACCATGGTCACAAGAAGAAGTAACACCATGTGACTTTTGTGTGCAAACCCCCGATGTAATCCAAGTACAAACATGTCAAAATGCACTTTTAAGATTATGGGTTTGAGGAAGTAAAAAAAAAAAAAAACTGTTGGAGACATTGCACCCTCACTCTCCAACCCCCCTTCCCTGCAACCCCCCTCAGCTCTCTCACAGCTTGCATTTGCGTTGCTCCACTCACGGACTCGGAGGTGAGCGGAGGTGATAGCCACTGTAGACAACACAAATGAGGGCTTTGTGGCCCTCTGTGTGTGCCTTCAGTGCTCTGGTGGGAGTCAGGAGGTCAGGATGCTGGAAGGTGGGGTGAGGAGGTGAGGTTTAGGGGCTGACAGCGAGACGTAGTTTGAGGTGGGGTGGTGGTGGTGGGGAGGGAGGTTGAGTTCAGTGACAAGGCTTCAGTTGTTTTGCTAAACTGGGGAGGGAACAACCCTGACATTATGACATTGTGGACTCTCACAAAAAAATACACACATCCACACACCGTGCAACTGTGCCGCGTTGACCCCCACCACCTCCTTCGGCTACGGCATTCATGGGAGAGAAAGTCCGAAAGAAAATAGAATTACTGATCTGGTAACAGCATTCAGCGGCAGGCAGCGTTGAAGTTATTTTCTCAGTGCCGGCCGTTTGTAAAAAACCAAAAGTCAGTGTTGGTGTTGATGTCAATCAACTTGAATGTGCCTTTCAGCCCCCCAGTAATAATAAGTCAAACATGCACACTGCTTCCCAGCCCCTTTGAGTGAATTTGTACGCACTGACAAGGATTCTTATGTTGAGAAGTCAGTAACAAAACCACTGGTACGCCATGATCTCAGTGACCTGATTAGAGAGGTTTGAAGTGCTGCAGGAAGTGAAACCCAACTGAAATTGATTTGTTTTTTTTTTTCTTTATAACCACACAGAAAGAGGAGAGCAAAAAAAAATCCACCCATACAAAATGCAGCCATTAAGAATGATTGGATTAATGAAGTTTTTTGCTCGTTAGTGCTCACAAATATGCTTTCAAGTTGCAAAGCCCTTTTTACTCCTCCAGTAATCCGCCTGTGAGAGAGATCTTGCAGGGAACACAGTCCACGTTGCTCCAAAGGTCAAAATGTCACTTTGGGTTGTAGGGAGAAGTAAACAGGGGTGGAATAAGCCTCCTGTCTTAAGGGGCCCACACCATAAATCCTTAGAATAAGAGGGCCTCTACATGATCTCCAGAGGCTGAAACAAAGGGTCAGGCTTTAATCGCGGGTAATAGAAATCCTGTTGTGTTAGCTCAGTGAACTCGGTTGTTAGCAAAGCGCTGGGATCATAGGTTGAGAAAAAGGTCTTTGAAGTGGTCAGATACCATTAAGAAAATGAAAAATAAATCTCCACGGGCGGAGGATGAAGACGGGGAGAGAGACTCGGAGAGAGCCGATGATCAGAAAACACATCATCAATAAGTGCGGCGCATTCCTCCAGGTCACAGATCCCAACGCAAGCGACGCGAAGCAGAGGAATGCCTGGCCCCGGGCGATGAATAGTCATAAATTCATTAGTGAACACCGGGCTGATTTGAAAGAATGAATGCTATTGCGGTGATAAACCAGTTGACCCTGTCAACTTGGCAGCTGTCATGACCTCAACCTGTGGCGGTATTAGATGAGGGAGGGCAGAGGGACAATATTTGTTTAAGCTGATAACTAGGGGTTGTAGAGGTTGTGTGTGTGTGTGTGTGTGTGTGTGTGTGGGTGCATATTTGTGTTGTTTATAGTGCATATATGTGTGTGAGCATGACTTTGGGAAAGAGCACATGTGAAAGAGCGTGATTATGTACACAAGTCTGCACCGGAGCACGCCAGGTGATGGATTCGTACGTACGCTCGGCCGATTATTGATACAGCGGTGAGGAGTATGGATGCGCATGCAAACACACACACACACATCTGTAGTGGAATTCAGTACGAGCCGGTGTGTGGCCCTGAGTGCAGCCGCCAACAGCAGCTTGCTTAATGGCCTGCAGCTCTTGCTCAGTGTCATTAACATTCCAGCTGTGGAGATTTTTGGCATGCGTTGGGAAGCATGACAGCTACACATCTCTCCCCGCTCCCAGCACACACAGACTGTCATTTGTCTAAAAAAAAAAAAAAAAAAAAAAAAAAAGTGGAGGCTCCACCAAGGACATTAAGAACAAACCGCAGCCGCTTCAGATGTTCTCTGACAGATAATTTCTCTCCTTGTCTGCCTGCTTGTCAGTCACATGCTCGGTGATATTGATTTGTTTTCTCACTTTTGCTTCTCACAGTGAGACGCTCTGCTGCTGCTGCTGCTGCTGCTGCTGCCGCTGCCGCCGCCGCCGCTTCTGCTGACTCATCCAGCGGGCCACAGGTAAAGAGTTATTCACGCTGATCCCTCCCTTACATGCTATTTGCCCAGCAGGCAAACAAATCCCATTGCGTTCGTCGGCAGAACCTAATAGATACATTTACAGCAATTATCCGGCTGATATTTTACAGGGACACGTGATGTGTTTTGATGGAGCCTTGCACAAACATTAAATCTAGCCGTTGGTAGGTGTTGGCACAGGCGCAGACATTCAGGCGGGCAAGCCTTGTGCTGTTGCACAAAAGTGTTGACGCACTGCTCCTCATATTATGGCAACTGTAAACCTACCTTGAGAAACAGAAACATTATGAGAGGTGTTGCATTGGTTGAGGGGGTTGGGGGGGGGGGAGGCTCTGATGTAACAGACTGCGTGGCTGCACACACGCGCCACAGGAACGCTCACCTTGTCTAATAAACAAACAGGCACGCACGCTAATACACAGTTATCTGTGCTCTGCATACGAACGCCATTTAAAACAGACGCGGCTGCCAAGAAGGAATCAAGTAGGTATGTGAGGATCTGCATGCTGGCAGCCGCTATGGATGCCATTGAGGCTGTTAATCATAGTTGTAATTACTGTTCTACAGCTCCAGCTTAGGAGAGACGTTCAGTCCCGACAGACAATGAGAGAGAGAGAGAGATGTTTTATGTTTCAACCAGTATGGACGCAGACTGAAATGTGTTTTTCTTGTAGTACCCAGCTATTTCAGCCTCACCTTTTTTGTTTATGGAGGTATCACCACTCCCCCAATCCCCCCTCCTCCCCCTCAAAAAATGACAGCTTCTTATATAATCCCGGCTGCAACAACACGACACAGGAAGGGAAAGAATTGTTACAGTTACAAAATATTTAAGAAAACATTTTATTTTACATAAACTGTACAGATGACATTTATTTGACTAAATGATTCTTAGACAGGAACTAAAAATAACTCTTATTAAATAGAAAACTGGAACAAAAATAGAATTAAAAGATGAAAAAAAATGAAGTGTTGCGTATTGTACAAAACAGAGAATGAAAATAGAGCTAAGAAATGAAATCATACAGTATATCGTACCCTGATACAGTGGTAGGCCTTTTGCAAATGATCAAAAAACAGTATTGTACACAATAACTCAATGGCCTCGCCATCTTGGTACAATAGCTAAAATCTTGGCCTCTTTGGTTCCATTAATTAGGTAAAATACATTTGAAACAAAATTCAATTTACTTCTATAAAAATAACTTTTCAATGGCAGTTTTTGTTTCACTAATCCCGCAACTTTTCAGTGCAAACATCACAACAATCATTCGCTTTGGAAAGGAAGCGAAAGATTACATTTCAAGTATTGATAAAGAGTCGAGGACTGAAGAGAGAGAGAGAGAGAGAGAAAGAGGGAGAGAGAGAAGAAAAAAAAAAGAGAGAGAGAAAGAGAAAGATCGAAAGTAGAATTCAGTCTAATAGAGCATGTTGAGTATGGGTATAGGTTACTATACATTGCATAGCTCATGTGGCACTTAATTAGCGATAGGACAGGACACTCAGTACCCCTTGGAAGGCATTTCTTTATACAAGTGCTATTCAGGGTGTGCATTTCAGTTTCTGCAAGTGCTGCACTGCACTGTGGCGACCCACCGGGCCGAAAACTAGAGTCTCCGAGTCCACAGGCCCGCTTCTACTGAGCCTTAGTGGGAGAGGGGGGGAGGAGGGAGGGGCAGGAGGAAGCAGTTCTCTCTCTGTCACTCCCAGCGCACAAGTGAAGTGCACTTATGAGATCTATCTTCACCTGGTTGTCACGGTTACGGGGCCCGCAGCACTCTCGACAGGCAGGAAGGTTGAGGTCGAGGCCCGTAAGTCGACAGCGAGAACGACGACGACGACGATATATATAAAAAAAAAAAAAAACAGCAGCTCTGTCGAGGACTTTCTTTTTGCCCGCTGCAGTGCCGAGTGTATAATCCTGCAAGGCATTAAGCGCTGCCGGTCTAATTCCACCAGAGAGGAAGAGTCAGACTGTGTCTGTCGGCGTGCTAGGGAAGTGCTGGTGTTCTGAATTGTATAAGCTGATGAATTGTCAGTGCTTTATAAAAAACAAAAGTCTGTCATGTGCTTAAAGTACTTAAGAGGGTTTGGAGGAGCGGGGGTCGGGAGTGTGGGGGTGAAGCCAATAACGTCGTCATCGGCTGATCCTGTCACTTTTCCTTAAGCGCTTTTTATCTTCATTCAAGAGGAGATTCTGGGCCATTATTTTTGACTAGAAATGGCAAACTAGAGCAAAAGTATCATTTGGTGATAATCATTTCCCTTCTCGTCCCATCGCTGACCGGTCGTCCAGGACGGACAGAACTCGGACAGCGAGCGTTGTCGCTCAGTCTGATAAATAAAACACGCTCGCACAAACGTGTGCAAACACACACATGCACACATGGGACACAGCGCTGATACATGCGTTTGCTAGGTTGCACCAGCGTGTGCGTTGCTTGCACATACAGTAGGTATAGATATATTGTATATGTGTACCGTACAATAACGTCCTGTTTGTACAAAAGGCCTTTCTGACTGTTTCAAGTTCAAAGATAAGTAAAAAAAAAAAAAAAAGGTCTGTGCGGACTCAAGCGCAGCCGCACTCCTCCACGATCATGTTGGGCACGTCCCTCTTGACGATGTTGTACTCATCGTCAAAGTAGAGCATGGACATAGTACTGAGCTTGGTGGGGATGCAGCAGGAGTTGACCGACCCCGGGCTCATCCCTCTCATGCGGTACTGGTTAACCACTGCCGTGTGGAAGGACGAGGCCGAGCCTGGCACGCCCGCCATGTAGGCCGGGCAGCTGCCTTCACAGTAGTTGCCGTAATAGCCGGCCGGCGCAATGATCCAGTCGTTCCAGCCGATGAGGCGGAAGTCTATGTAAAACTGCTGCCGGCAGCACAGGCCCCCGCTGGTACCGTCGCACTCCAGCCCTCGCTTGCGAATGCGGTGCTTTCCGTCCACCTGCCTCGCGCGCACCACCAGGAAGGGCCGGTGGGACGGGTCGCCCGGGTCCACCAGCACCGGCGCCACACCCGCCGTCTCACAGCCCTCGCAGTGGACCTCCAGGTCCTGCCGCCGGCTCCCTTTCCCGAACACGGCCCGAATGGCCTCGGAGAGCGGGAATGTATGCCAGCCGCTGCGTTTCAGATCCACCCGCTTCTCCACCAGGGCCCAGCGGCCCGTGCCCCCTCCGCCGCCACCTCCAGGGCCTCCCTCCGCGCCGCCGGCAGCCCCGGCCTCCTGGTAGTGGATCTTGACTGTCACCTTCCTCCGGAGGCCCTTCTCGGGACCGGCTGGCAGCACACGGAAGTAGAGCCAGAGGTTGGCCTGGGACACGAACAGGTTCTGGTTTCCCTCGTTGGAGATGAGGAAGTACAGACCGGACTTGGAGGACGTGTGCTCATCTGTTGGAAACACAGCAAAAACAGAAGAATGGCTTTATTCAATCAATGTATATAAATAAAAACATGTCATATAAGTGATTTGACTCTGTAACATGTTTCAAATATTTAAAAAAAAGGTCCATTATTGATCTTGAAGTCAGTAGTTTGACAGAAACTTCTTCGCACAAAGTCAACTGCTGGAAGTTTCTTACTGTCTTCTTCAGCAGATGGACTTCGCTAAGTTGTCATGGCGATGGTTCAGTTCTTATTACATGCCTGAAGTGTGATATATTACATCTGATGCCAGACGGGGGGTTACCACCTGACCACCTGACCACCTGTTATCATGTGACCAAATCCCATACTCACATTCACGTGATAACTGAACCATCTCCATGACAACTGCATCGGCCGTTGAAGGCAATGAGACGTAGCTAAAAGCTTGTGCTAAGATGTGATTTTTTTTTTTTTTATTATTATACAAGATCAAATGGATACATACACATACATGTAAAGAAACATAATAACAGTAACACCACCAACAGCAACAGATGAGATAAAAAAAAGTGTTTCCTGTTTTAAAAGTGCAGTATAAGACAGTAAACGGTAGGTTTATATGCATATAATCGAACCCATATATGCATACATATACACAAACATATACATATTGCATAATGAACATATTTACATCCCTTTATAAGACATTTATCTACATTTAAATCTTATTTTATCTATTTTTTCTCCTTTTTTAACTCCAGCAAGAACCCGCTGATGCTTCAAAAATACACATTCAGTGTTTAATTGATGTAGCTCTAAATATATATGCTTTACTCATCAAAATGATGATGTTTAATCTGATTATTATTTCAAGAGAAAGGGCTAAAGACTGCTCGCCTCACACACACACACACACACACTCACACACACACACACAGCATGTGCCCACAAACGGAAGCCTCCCAATAAGGGCGCAGCTCTGTCTTTAAAGAACTGTTTTCCCTTGTTTTCTCTGTGTACCCTCAATCACTGTGTCAGGTGACCTCTGTGCCTGCTCCTGATAGGCCAGTTGTGACAGGCCAGTTCTTGGATCGGGCCCATTTGGCCTCAAGTCCAGTTTTGCAGGTGACAGGGCCAAAAAGAGAAAGAGAGAGAGAGAAAGAGAGGGAGGAGAACAGAGAGGAAGATGAAGGAAAGGAGGAAGGATGCAAGTGGAAAAGGTGGGAGGGTGGTGGACATGGCCAAGGCTCCCAGGGGGTTCATTGAGTTCGCTGTTAGTACCCCCTCCCCATCACCACCCCCCTTGAACCCCACCCCTTCCCTCCTCCTTCCAGTACGAGCACCCTGAGAGTGACAGCACAAAGCCCCCTGTGAGGCACTGGGAGACAGCCGCGCTGCAGCCCGGCATTGAAACGCGTGGCTTTCCAGCAAAAAGCATGATGAGGCAAAAATAAAAGCCATTTACATGACACTGGCCACTTTCTAAAACAGCACAATGAAGAGATCCCGGGTGTCTGAAGGTGGCGATGGGCTCTCCCTGGCAGTATTTTTTTTTCCTCTAAGCCTAATGATGTCTTCCAAATTACCCCGAGGTAACTTGAAAGGTTTCTATTTCAGGAGATTTGGTACAATGTGCTCAAGCAGAGCAGCGCCTTTGAAAGCGGCTAAATTACTTTGTTTGCCGACTGATTAGTGTGTGTCAGTGTCAACAGGTGGCCACCAAAGACGGGGCCCCCCCCCCACCCCACCCCTCCCACCCCTCTTTAAGGCGCCTCACGCCTCTTCCTCCTGTAAAACCACGGCTTTACATTCACACACAGACCTGTTCAGACCAGCTCTCCCCTCCGTGGCACTTCACACACACACACACATTTACATCCATCAGTGCTTTACACACACAAACACACACACAGAGTCATCTCCATGGTAAGCAATACATCAAATATCAGCCTCCTCAATGCTGAAGCCTGTGGGTAAAGTATCACGTACACAATGAGAACATATGGAAATCCATCTTAAGTGAACAACATGCAGTAATCAGCTGAACAGCAGCTTTTTGCTTGCGACTGCTGTAAAGGGCCCTGGGGGCTACAAGTAACTAACCTCACCTCATTCAGCGCTGAACGTTCTTACTTGCCTCAACAGCTCCGAGCTTTTAAAAAAAAAAAAAGAAAAAAAAAAAAAGGGGGGGGGGGATCGCAGAGAAGAGACTGATACACAGATAGAAAGTGGAGCTGATTGTGGATATAAGTGCTACGCTGTGCTCACATGGCTTGTTTATGACTCGGTTGACTGGTTACTGGTTCGAGATTTCTGTGTTTTCCTCCAGGATAGCCAAATCATGTGCAGTTAAAGCCTTTCCTGTGCGGGGAGCTTGGAGAATATAACTGAGGCCGGGCAGTTTAAAACATCGGTGAAATGTCCCAGTAATACGAGTAAATCTACGCATCTATGCAATCAGTTTCACAACAGAAATACAGTGAAATGCTGCAACTAATGGTTCATTTCATCAAATTCCTGGTTTATTTATTCAACCAACGTTCCAAAAGATATTTAGTTTACTATCACATAAGATGAAGAAAAGATGGAAATTGAGAAGTTGGACCTAAAGAGACTGTTTTACATTTCTGATTAGCTGCTTTATATACAAATTCTTACCAGTTTCTCGTCTCTCGGTGGACAAATGAATGAATCAGCTGATTGTTTCACTTCCATTTGATAGCTCTTTTTATGAGCTTCACAGTAATGAAGAGCAATGAACACAAAAAGGAGTGATAAGAGTTTGATTACTGATGCATAAAACTGGGACTAAAATGTATGAAATATCTGCAGCCGCTGTATTAAATCAGTGCAAACAGATGAGTGTTTGTGTTTGTTTCAATACCAGGTTTGCAAAAAAAAAAGTCCTTCAGAGTTACAAATGTCAGTAGAGACAATGAAATACGTCAGTAGAAGAAAACACTTCACATTTTTCATATGAGTTCAAATTCATTCATTTTTCTAACTTCTCATCCACATTGGCTTCAATTTTTTAAGTCCTAGAAGATGATGATCATGTGATGTGACCAAAACATTGTCTCTTGCTGTTTCTAAGGTCAAGACTTTGAACTTTGAACCTCATCTGTAAGCTACAGCTTTAAGAAGTAAAAAAAAAAAAGAAAAGCATTTTGAACGGTGAAATAAATACTTTACCCAGCTGCTACCTGGGCACATTAGGTACATTAATCATTCAGAGAGCACTAAGCCTCACTCCATATAGTCACCTTCAGCATAGTTTATACAGTATGTGTTATTCATGGTGCATTCAAGTTTGATGCTACGGCCTCTTTAGTATTCGGAGCATATACCGACATGTCAAATGACATATTTCCACTGAGGTCCTTTTGAGTAACAAATTGTTCTTTTCATCCGCTGTTACAATTTGGAGCTGGCCCCGACACGCCTCGCCTGACCCTTTAGAGGAAAAGTTGCTCGAAAGTATCAGCAGGCATGGACACCTGGGTGGGCTTGTGTGGATAAAGAGCTGCTTCAGCGTGTCCTCACCTGCGCCACCAAGTCAGGGAAGAGGCCATGGAAGCAGGCAGGCAGGCAGGCAGGCAGGAAAGGCAGGCTGGCAGGAAAGGCAGCTCCAGAGCTCATTACTCAAAGCCACTGTCGACAAGACCACACGCTGTGGAGGGATAAGGGTGCGGCACGGAGCGTTCGTGGCTCCGAGATGAGCCGAGGCGTGCGCGCGTCTACAGCGAGCCGTCCCGTCCCTCAGGCCTGAGTCTCAGCACTCCAGGAATTCCACATAGGGTGAGGAGGAGGAGGGTGGAGAGGGGAGGGAGATGAAGAGGATGGAGGGGTTTTTTTTTTTTTTTTGGCCAGAGGTTAAAGCCGCTGCAGCTCTGGCTCCGCATTCTCTGTTGTTGTTAAAGCTTTACTACGGGCGCGTTTTTAATAACGTTGCATGAATCATTTATTGGATCACAAGCTATACAGAGACAGCCAGGTCCATTGAGGACTGAAACACACACTTGTGAGTGAATGTGGAAAATGTCTGGACCGGCTCCAGGAGTGCCATGACTGACAGCTCCTCATGAAAGACTTGTGTCCTGAAGTAAACCTGCCAACCTGATCCTCCGGACGGGAACGGGACCGGAGTTAATGACCTCCCATAATGAAGTCTTAATTCTGTGTCTTGGACCACTCGCCGCGGGTTCACTGGGTCCGAACAGCCATAGCGAGCAATCAAGAAGCGCCAATCTAAACTTCTCCATCAACCCCCCCTCCCCCCCTTTACCCCCTACACCCACACCCCCACCCCCCCCTCCCCATCCCCTCCCCTCTTTCGATGCCTGTGTTCCTCGCTCCGCTCCCGTGGATACGGGACACCGAATCCCTCAGCGAGGACCCACGGGACCATGTCAGGGGAGATTGGCATCATCTCCCTCACCTGCCCGGGGCCACTTGGCAGGCCTCTTACCTCTGCACCGCAACCGGAGATAAGAAGCCAGCTCACAAGCACACAGTTAACCCTGTGTGGAGGGGGAGGCAAACTGACCCCAGCACTCCACACACACACACACACACACACACCAGGGACATAAACACCTATCCACATCCTTTTTCTGGCTCGCTGTTGGCTAAACATATGCCAACCTCAGCCCCCCAACCCGCCTTGTCCTAAACTGTGACAACAACAATTCAGGCTCCCTCATGCTTGGGGGACAAGCTCCCCTGGCTTCAGAGCTTTCTGGAGACCTTGCCTCTGAGCCATGCCCCGGCTGGCAGCATCCGATCTGGGGGTCGTGAGCCAGCTGGCCAGGAGGCAGACAGGGTCTAGGGAGCAGGGACCCAAGCCAGCTCCATGGTACAATGCCACACAAAGGCTCAAAGGTGTGAGGAAGAATAGAACCCCAAAAAAAAAAAAACAGAAGTAGAAGAAGAAGAAGAAGCAAAGGAGCCCAGCGAACCTTTAGAATGACAAAAGCATTCTTTACAACACTGCAATATGGGCACACACACACACACACACATGCAATATCACCCCCACCACCACCACCACCACCACCCACACTCCCCCCCCCAATCCAAGCCTGCACGGACTCAAATGTCTCATGCATTATTCTGAGCAATTTCTTTTGTTTTCTCCGCTTTTTTTCTTCTTCTTCTTCTTCTCGGTAATGTTGACATGTCGGGTTCAGCAGGAACACATAGTGCTCTTATAATAATTGCCTGGCTTTTGTTGCCTTGTCATGAGGGCGCTCAGATCATTCCCATTTGGAAGGCAGAAGCTAGCAGCCCCGTCCGGGCTAATTGTACCATCAGGGCCAATAGGAAAAGGCAGAATCATGTGTGCGTGTGTTTAAAACAGCCTATTTCGGTGTCTTTAATTGTATGTTTTCTTTTTCTTAAACTAACAGTTTGTGTCAAAGACGTGGTTCTCACAGTGCTAACTGACAATTATTGGATTCTGTCAAGCGCAGATGATTTTTAGGTGTGTGTGTGTGTGTGTATGTGTGTAGGGGAGGGGGTGTGTGTGTGTGTGAGAGAGAGAGAGAGAGAGAGAGGAAATGGTGTTCTCTTTGGACTTCTGAGAATTAGTTAGATACACATTCTTAGAGGAAGGGATAAATGGCCAATTGAGGGACTTTGTTCGTATTTAAAAGAGGGCTTTATACATTGGAGTATTGAGTGTGAGCACAGCTTTAGTGATAAATTGGATTCAGAGGTTCTTTTTGTCCCCTAGACAACACACGGGGGTAATTTAAGGACTCTTTCTTTAGTTTCATTTCTTTTTGATTTTCACTGGGAGTAAAACAGGAGGATTTAACACCAGCCCTCTCTGGCTTCAGGCTGGAGTGAAATGTGATGTAATAAGATGATGAAAATGATGACTACACCGAATCTAATTAATTTATCTTCTTTATAAAAAAAAAACCTAGTTGTGTCTGACTCTTCTGTTTTATTACTTGTTAGTCACATCAACAGGTAAGCTTTAAAAAAAAAAAACAGATATTTCATACATGAGTGAGATTATTAGCTGCTTCTTGTGCTGAGTCAAAAGGTTGATGGGTTCATTCAGGGGTCGATTTAGATGCGTGCGATGAATTATTGATTATTACCTGATTCGGCGAAGCTGATAATCTCCGAGGTCTCCGCTTGAACCTCGTTGTTGAAGGCAGCCTGCCCGTCAAAGTTGGGGATCTCCACCCGGCCGTCCTCTCGCACTTTCCCGGCGTGCAGCCTCCTCAGAGCTGTCACCATCGCAGCCTTCGGGATGGGATGGGTGATGTTGGGTCTGTCTCTCATCTGCAGCCGGTTGAGTATGTGCCTCTTCACCGCCTCTAGAAAGTCTATGTTCACCCGCTCCGACTGATCCGGCGCCCTGAGGCCGCAGGACGCGCACGACTCCTGGGGCGAGCTCTGAGTCTCCGCGCCGGTCGCTGAGCTGCAGCGCACGGAGAGAACGCACGCAACTAAACAGGACAAAGCCAGACTGTATCTGCTCATTTTCTCTAAATATTTAAAAAAAAAAAAAAAAAAAAAAATCAATCCAAAATACAAGAGGATAGAAGACTGAATATATTAAACACACACACTGAGGTTAATGCTACTTTTCATTTACAAATTTGCGAGTTCCGGGAGAACATCCAATTTGGCTCCAAAAGTGAGACGCCTCAAGATATCCAAAGAAATCTTTGTATTCCCCAAACATACAATAGTGCTGCTGCAATTGTGAGGCTAATTAACTCCAGTCATTATGCATTCAGCTTGTTATCCAGCAACGCGTCTCTTCTCTGCACAAAATAAAAGTTCATCTCTCTCTCTCTTTCTCTCTTTCTCTCTCTGTCTCTCTCTCTCTCTGATTGCGAGACGCGCTTGAAGGGCTTTGGATGGTTGACGCGCTTCTGTCATACCACGTTCGACTTCAGACGTGTAATCTACCAAAACAAACCGAGGACAAAATACACCGCCTCGACCAGAAGTCTAAGAAAAAAAAAAGCCCAATTCGGTGTCCAAGTCCGCTCTTTTCCATTCAAACATGCAAGAAAGTCCACTTCTTCCAGCTGCAGTCCCAGAGGAGAGTAAACAGCGCTCGGTAACTCCGGGGTCTTTTGTGTGTGTGTATGTGTGTGTGTGTGTGTGTGTATATATATATGCGCCTGGGTACCGTGTCCGGTGCGCGCAGCTCCCGTGCGTCCTGCAAGATGCTGCTGCTCACTGAGACCCTTTTCTCCCTTTGCGTTCACGACAACAGGGGCTCCGCACACCCAAAGTTTTTATACAGGAGTCGAAACCACGTGGGGATTTCCACCAACTGGGGCAAGGGATTAGTGGAGTACGATGGAACAGGGTTTTTTTTTTTTTATTATTATGATAACACGCCGGCCCCGCAGGTTGCATCATTTTTTTCCCCCCTCATCCTAAAGTTTGCCTTATTTGATTTATAATGTGAAACGTCACTCATTCAACTTTTGATTATTTCTCACGATTTGGAAAAGACAAGTTCAGTGTGGTGTGCAGGTCAGGATGTTAAAGGTAGTTTGTGACGCTGTGATTCATGTTTTAAATGAATAACTTCCAATCAGATATTAAAGATCACATTTATATTCTCATAGAAGTCATTATCAGGACTCACAGGCTGTTAAAACCCAGACTGGCTCCTTTCACATTGTAAAGAGAATATTTCAGATTAAGAGTAGAAACATAAAATATGAATTAAAAAATATATAAATAGAAGGTTTAAAAAATTTGCATGAACTAATAAAGAAAAGCTGGAACTTCAAGTTAATTCATAGTCGGTTATGATGCAGATTACCAGACAAACAGCGCCACCTACCAACAGAAACAAGTCATTACACTCTGCAGCTGATAGATAGATAGATAGATAGATAGATAGATAGATAGATGCTGCAGAACAAAGTGTTGTATTACTGTTTTTGGATATTAGCGTTAACTATATGTATATAGGATAGCATGTAGGTGGATGTATGTTATGTAATAATGTAGAATTACTGGGGAACATAAAGGCTATAAAGGTGTAGTGTTGGAGAGCTTCTGATGACACTAGAAGATTACAAAACTACTAGATTACTGTCAATAAGGAAAGAGAGAAAAAACAGCTGTATATAAACATTTAATAAATGGTTTATAACACACTATAATATAGTTATATGCAGATATAAACAGATTTTTAAGTGGTTATTTTTACAGTATCTGCAGGCAGTTATAACTTCTCCTCTAAAGACATAATTCATATCATCACTATTGTGTTTTACTGTATTTCCATTCATCATCTGTCTATACAGCAACCTCCACTTCCAGGTGCCCTCAGGAGGAGTTATAGTTATTAAAAAAAACACTTATTAAAGTTAAACTGGAACGGTTGTTTGATTTTGATGTATGTAAGTTTGCCAACTTTATCTCAACTTTTCAGTAATATAAGCTTCTGATGATGTTGTCGAGATTTGAATGTGAAAGATTTTCTTCTTCAATATTTACGTTGTAGTCTGGTCCTGGCTGGCTTGTTGGAATTTATGGTGTCTTTTAAGGTCACGTTTGCTTTCTGCATGACACAATAATAAACATTTCATTCATTCATTCATATATATGCTAACAACTAGTGTGATACAAAGCATTTATTAAATGTTTTTACAGTGTTTATAATTGATAACTTGGAGGAAGTGTCACCAAAATGTTTTATTATGTTTACCTTTCCTGACTCTTCTCAACTTTTTTCCTGTTTTCTAGAGATCCCATCTTACAACAAAAACAAAAAAACAATGTTATATCTTATAATATTAAATAATATTGTACCATATTACTACCTGCTAGCCTTATTATACATACACAACAGCAATATGAGAGAGTGAAAAATGAAAGAATCCCAGTATAATATCAGAATCATGTGAATATTATGCACCAGTCACTTTCTGTTTACTCTTAAGTCCTCGTAGGAGTTCTTGTGCTGGTCCTCAGGACCAGGTCTGGTCAGGTCTGTCATGTGTGGGAGCAGTAATGTAGGTCAATAGGCCAGAAAACGAGGCGCAGCAGCCGCAGCGATGGATTAGAGCAGCCTGGCCTGCTGCATAATAGCTGATTAGTTTACTTTCCTACAGGTAGACACACACACACACACACACACACAGAGACGTGTGTACTCTGAAATTAGGTTTACATTACATAATAAACACATAAAAGTAAAACCTACAGTGAGTTAGTGCCATTTAGAAACTCTTTAGAATTAATAATTTATTATTTTCCTTGTGAGCAGATAAGAAGGTTTTCACAGTCTGCAAATATTGATATTTAAATATTAAAGTGTTCAAATCCACAGGAGTTTATTTTAAATTCCAGTTTTCAAAGATACCAAATATTCCAGACTGACTTTTAGGAGAAATGTGAACAAAATGATGTGCAGCTATAGAAAAATAATATCTTGTTTTTGTTTATTTGTCAGCAACTACTAGATGGAAATATGATAGCCATGATGCCCAGAGGATGGAGACACATCTTCCAATACTTGAAGACTAAATCCTTACGAAACTCATGACATTCCCATCATCCTCAGCTGTGCTTTGTGTCTATTATACAGTAAGTTAAACTAAGATGATGATTAAAATCTTAATATGCACACACTCAGCATTTTTCAGCCTCGTCCTTGTCAACACGTCAACATCCTCACCTTGGCGTTTCGCTCGAAGCGTCGCTGACTCAGTGTAATTATCGTTATATGGTTTAGATGACGAGGTGGAACAAGTTAATAACGGATATATGATAATGTCAGGCTGGATGGAATAAGATCAATTTAACAAGCTTAAAGGGAAAGGCTGGCGTTTGTTTGATGCTTCTCTTACTCATCAAAAACCCTTGAAAAGGTCGACAGCAACAACGCTTTAGACCGTCTCTCAAAACCTTTATGGCTCCCCCACCCTGTCTCTGGCACTCAGCCCGAAACACATTAATTCCTATTAGAGGTGGAAATATTTAAAAATGGGTCACACATATATAGTTTCACTAAAAAAAAAAAAAAAAAAGTTAAAGCACCTCTCTAAAAAAGTTTAACGTTACTCAAACGGGAGTAATTTGCATGTCAGTCAGTGCAACAGTGTGGCTCATTGATTGATATGTGTCATTCTTTACATGAAGGGAATCAAAAGATATGTTAAGACGGTTGAGTAAGAATCATGTTTGATCTCCACAATTGTGGATTTATGATTATACCAAGTGAAAGCTGTGAATGAAACACTACAATCCTCTGAGGCCACGTTCGGTTTCAACAGTTCAAAGAAATGAGATTTCTGTTCTGAAAACAAGAGATGTTCTGGAAATGCTGACTTGTTGCTAGAAGTGTTGTTACACTGTTCATGAAGCCACCAGGAGCCTGTGTGGTGCCCTGCTATCTATCCAATGACTGAACCTCATTCCAGCAGTTACAGGTTTGAACAGAAAGACAACAAACTGTTGAGCTCTGGCGCCATCGTGTGTCATGAAGGCTGCATCATCATCCTGTTTTCAGTTTGTATATCTGCAAGCAACAGTACAGTGAACCAGATCTGGTGGCTTGCAAGGCTGAAATATGAGATTTAAGACAGTCAAACAAGTTTAGAGGCATTTATTAGTGATCAGGTTTGTATCACTGAGTCTGATTTTTCTTTTTTTTATTTTATGGTGCAGGTGTGGTGAAGTGCTCTGTACTCAGACGCTGCATATCCATGAGAGCACAGACAGAAACCCATAGATTCATTTTTCACAAATGCACTTTTAATAACTGCTAATTGTAATAATTGAATAACTGCTCTTGCTCATTTTTTCCCCACTAAGCTTCAGTATAAAACACAAGTCCGTCCTTTGTTGTGTTGTGTTGTGGGTGGAGAGAAGCTGCAAGATGGATTTCCCCCTTTTTTTTTTTTTTTTTTTGATCGTCCCATTCATGAGTGGTTATAACAAGTGTGAACACATTTTTAATACGAGAATAAAAGTCTGTTTTAAACTCATCAAACTTCATGTCTATAAACCCTCCACACACCAACAAAGAAGAGTCTATCAGCACATAACTGTTTGTTCAACAATATACTACTTTAATAACTGTACAAATGTGTGATAACTGTATAAACTTCACATCAAAACTCCAAATAGCAAAGGTAACATTATCATAAAAAATATATATTTCAAGTTATTTTCAGTCTCACAATGTCTGTAAAAATCAGTGTGGCAGGTGGCACAGGGCGGGAAAAAGGGGAGGTGCAACAATTAGTGTGGGTTGTCAAGATATGAGACAGCTGTTGGATTGAGGAGGGTGAACACCTCAATCCATGCTGGCATGCAGGAACAGACTGGTGAACAGCGCTCGGTAACTCCGGGGTCTTCTGTGTGTGTGTGTGTGTGCGCACGCCTGGGTACTGTGTCCGTAGCTCCCGTGCGTCCTGCAAGATGCTGCTGCTCACTGAGACCCTTTTCTCCCTTTGCGTTCACGACATCAGGGGCACATCCTAAAGTTTGCCTTATTTGATTTATAATATGAAACGTCACTCATTCAACTTTTAATTATTTCTCACGATTTGTTGGAAAGACAAGTTCAGTGTGGTGTGCAGGTCAGGATGTTAAAGGTAGTTTGTGACGCTGTGATTCATGTTTAAAGTGAATAACTTCCAATCAGATATTAAAGATCACATCTATATTCTCATAGAAGTCATTATCAGGACTCACAGGCTGTTAAAACCCAGACTGGCTCCTTCCACATTGTAAAGAGAATATTTCAGATTAAGAGTAGAAACATAAAATATGATTTAAAAAAAATATAAATAGAGGGTTGCATGAACTAATAAAGAAAAGCTTCAGTCAAGTTAATTCATAGTCGGTTATGATGCAGATTACCAGACAAATAGCGCCACCTACCAACAGAAACAAGTCATTACACTCTGCAGCTGATAGATAGATAGATAGATAGATAGATAGATAGATAGATAGATAGATAGATAGATAAAGACGCTACATATCAGTGAGCGCACAAACAGAAACCAATAAATTCATTTTTCACAATCACACTTTTAATAACTCTCTCTCTCTCTCTTGCTTATTTTTTCCCCATTCAAGCTGTTTTAAGTGTATTGAAACCTTCAGTATAAAACACAACTCTGTCCTTTGTTGTGTTGTGTTGTGTTGTGGGTGGAGAGAAGCTGCAAGATGGATTTCCCCCTTTTTTTTTGTTTTTTTTTGATGGTCCCATTCATGAGTGGTTCTAACTCCAGAAGAGCAGCAGAGTCTATCAGCACATGACTGTTTATTCAACAATATACTACTTTAATAACTGTGCTGTATTGTAAATGTGTGATAAATGTATAAATACACACCAAAACTCCAA
This sequence comes from Euthynnus affinis, assembly GCA_029490765.1. Classification (NCBI taxonomy): domain Eukaryota; kingdom Metazoa; phylum Chordata; class Actinopteri; order Scombriformes; family Scombridae; genus Euthynnus; species Euthynnus affinis. The sequence goes on from CM055850.1 coordinate 28,447,474, forward strand.
AACAGCAAAGGTAACAGTATTATAAAAAATATATATTTCAAGTTATTTTCAGTCTCACAATGTCTGTAAAAATCAGTAAATGTGAGCTTAACGGTGAAGTGATAATATATATATATATAACATTATATATAACATTATATATACATATATAACATTCTTCTCATGTGGAGAGAAGTTTTGTTCTTATAGTTTGGAGTTAAGAGTCAGTCAGGGTCATCTGCCACATAGAGATGGGATGGTGTCTGGTGCACGGTCTTCCTCCCAGCACCAGCAGCAGATCCGGCAGGTGTTGGGATATGTCTCCGTCCTCCTTGTCCATGAGGTCCTCCTCCGTGCAGCTCCACTGTTTCCTGAAAGCTTTGTTCTCAAACGTCAAACAGTTCCCGATCCGCTGAGCGTCCTTCCCCGTCACGCCCTCCCTGCCGTGGTCCAGCTCTGAAACATTTCTGAGCGTTTTGCTACCGTAACATTTATCTGGGCTGAATGTCTCCAGCTCTATAGCGCCCTCTGACCCCAGGAAAGTGAGCGGCGCTGGGAAGCACTTGTTCTTGAAGGGCCTGGACTTCCCCTCCTGTAGCGAGGTGGGTTGGAGTCCCGGGCTGGAGCAGAGGCTGCTGGTGTTGCTGGACTTGTAGCTGGGACCCAGTCCGGCGCAGCAGTGGTGAATCCTGTCTGGGGGGTTGGAGCCCGGGAGCGTAGCTACGAGGCCCCAGCTCTGAGAGGTGAAGCTGTACCTCCACAGGCAGTTGTTTGGAGAGTTCTGGCTCTCGCCTCCCCCGAAAAGAAGCATGCAGTCCCTGTAGGCCACCGCTGAGTGGCCCATCAGCCTAGAGGGACCAGACCTGTGAAAGACATTCACAGGTGGAGTTAGCAGGAAGGAAAAGTGTCTATTGTGTGCATGGACCTTTGATTTTCTGATGTATATAACCTCCGACTGTGATAGAGTGGAAATCCGTAGGCGTCACAGACAATGGCGACAAATACTGTAGTTAAAAAAAGAACTGAGAAATCAGGCTGATTCTTCATATATTAAAGGATTTTATATCTTCTTTTGTTCTACACTATAAATTAAACAGAGAACTTCAGTATAAAGTCGAGAGAGTCGTGCGGTTGTGTGTTTTGTAGCACGACAAGGAAGTGAAGCTCTGTAAACAGGACCACGGTCCTGCACATGCTCAGTGGAACTTCTCTCCTGAGGGCTACAATCTTATCACTGTTTTTACTCTTTGGAGCCGTTTCCAAACGAGTTACGGTAATCGCTCTCCTCACAGAGGAAACAATATGACCTCCAGTGCTGTTGTGTTGTGTTGAGTGACACTGGCGACCAACCACAGAGCTCTACGGCACAGAGGAGTAACAAATGGCTATAAATGACAGAGCTGTCATCCTTACTCACTTGGTTTTGAGTGAGCTCCACGTGTGGTTGGTGGAATTCCACCTCCAGAAGTCTCTCTGCTCCCGAAGGCCTTTCAATCCCCCAAACAGGTACATGCAGCTCTGGTGGGCCATTGCGGAGTGGCTGTGTCTAGGACCCGGACCTACTGAGCCCTCCTGAGAACCAGTCAGCAAGGACCAAGCCATGGTATCTGTCATGGATATAAAACACACAATCGTTTAAACATTTTCCAGGCAAGGAAGCTATAAGAATGTGCATTACTGCCTCCTACTGGTGGCGGCTGACCGGTGCGGACATGCTTAAACCCTTTCAGACAAGTTTCTCTTCAAAGGCGCTCATGATGTCGCTCTCAGTTGGCCAAATGAAAACCAAAGTAGGAAGGGGTTTTTAATGGTTTTGTTTTTAATCCTGCATACTTTTATTACATTCCACACACACACACACACACACACACTGATGCATGAAACGGGCAGGACCGTGTTTGTCTTGGAAAAGTATAAAAACTCGGTTGGACGTGGGACCTCGTTTCCCGCTTACGACATCGGAAAGTCCTTCGCTTTGTCAAAACAACCGTCCTCTGTTCTGTTGTGTTGCTGATAGAGACGGGTTTCCTCTTTCTAACACCGGGTTTTAACACATGTGTGAGCACACTTGCACACTTTTTTCAATATGGGAATAAGAGCGATTTTAAAACTCACCCAAATCCAAACTCCAGAATTCCTGCGAGGACCCCTTCATGTCTACGAAACCTCCGTAGAGCAGCATGGAGGAACCGATCACCACGGCGCTGTGCCCTTTCCTGTTGGTCGGCATCTGGCTCTACATGGACACACAAACACCTGTAAGAGCTGGCGGCGACTAGAAACCACACTCAACTCATGTTCTTCTTTTTCCTTCACTGCTTTCACTTTCTAACGTCTCTTTTATTTCTCTTGTTTAGGCTCCTTCGGAATTCCAGATGTGACGTCAGGCTTTATTCTGGGAGATGTTTGTGTGTGTGTGTGTGTGTGTGTGAAGAGGACACAGCTGGACGGATCAACTGGGAGCTGAGAAGTTTATCTTTGCATCTATGAAGCATAGAGCAGCTTAGATACGTCTGTAAACACATCTGTATCTCTTTTAATCCCTGCAATGATTAATATATCTTTGTAAAAAATGCGTTGCTTTGGCATTTAAAGGTGTTTCTCATACAAACATGAGCCGGTTTGTGACATTTGTGAAGATAAACATTAAAGCAAGAAGGAATGAAATGAATGTTGATTGTCTTTAGAGGAAAAGTTGTTCATCTGTGCTGCTGAAACAGGAGAGTTTCCAGAATAGATCTGTTTTACGTGATAGCAGAAGATTTCCTAAAGTGTTAGAAAGTCGACATCATATCAAAAGACTGATATAAACTGGTGGTTATTTACATGAAATGTTTAGTAAATCATTTTGTCAGTCAGTAGTATTGCATCAACTGGTCCTGACCTGAGGGGAGCTTGTCTTTCCTTTACAGTGAACCCATTTCTTCTTTGCTGAAACACACACAACAGAAGACAAATTCATTTAACGGTCAGTTCGGTTCCCACGGAAACACACGAGAGCCGACAAGTCGTGGTATTTTTAGAGCAGGAAGCCTGTTAGCGTGTCACAGGTCCAGAACATGTGAGCAAATAAAACAGCAGAAGAAGAATATTTAACAGGCATGGATTAAACATTTAAAACGTGTTATTTCAGAGAGAAAAAAAAAAAAAAGTCAAGTCAACAAGTGGAGCGATAGTACTGAATGTTTTCACACAGACTTGGCGGAGGAGAGAGAGAGAAGAACCGACGTGCGGCGACAGGCCCGAATATTTGGCTGCCGACGTCGGTGACGCCACGGACGGATCCTCACTCACCGATGTCGAACACCCAGAGGGGACTTCTCCACGCCGAGTAAGCGGAATCCAGCATGCCTCCGAACACGTAGAGAAAACCCTGAAAAGGTCAAAGCGTTTAAACGTAATTCTTCACACGCTGACGCAGCAGAGATATGCGATATCAGCAGAGTGAGATAACAAATGCATTTTTCATTCCATTTAAAGTCAGAATGGAGGGATCTCGATGGGGGGGGTTTGTACCTCATGAGCCACCATAGAGTGCTCCTCTAGTTCTTCTGGCGCAGCATCACCGGCGCAGCTCAACTCCGTCCACTCGTTACACACTAAAATATCAAGTGAAAGCACGTTTCCATTACAAAAGCCTGCAAAAGCCTCGTTATGAGTTGTTTGTTGTCGTCCTCGTGCGTGGCTCTTACCCACGCTGTACCTCCAGAAGTCCCTCAGACAGCTGTTCTCTCTCCCTCCCAGGACGTAGACGTCACCGTCGTAGCTGCAGCAGGCGTGCTTGTAGCGGTCGCACGGGGACCGGCCGCTCTGGGGGAGCCGAGTCCATAGACAGGGACTACTCTGACTCATAACTGGCATCCTCCGCTCTCATTGGACCATTTTCTAGCAGGAGGGAACAGAAACATGCTTAGAGAACGTATCAAATTTAGTAAGAAAAAGGCCCTTTCGCAACTTTACTTTCTCCTTTTCTAGGCTAAAATGACAACAAACTTTAATCTTTGTTACTGCACTGTGCAATCTAAATGGGGAAAAATGCAAGTTATTTGTGTTTATATATCAATAAATGGCTCTATAATATATAAACTTTTATTCTGCATATGTGCGGCTCCAAGTTGCACAAACAGAGAGAACAGAATAACACTTCATGTCGAAGACAGCAGAGTATCACAGTGAAGTTTCTGAACTTAAGTTCACCTCCACTAACACACAGACTTTTATTTAATGTATAAAATAAAAAAAACACACAGCAAAGAAACATTTACGACAGATGATTAGTCTTCATTTTGCTTGTTTTGTTTAAATAATCCAAAACCTTCAAACTGTCATATTTTATGTTGATCGACTGCAGACGTGTCTGTTCACTAAACTGATAACAGAGCCGTTTGTGTTTACTTTACCACTTTTTAAACTTTTAAACTCAGGTTATTGTTTTTTTTTTCCCTTGACATTATTATGATGAATAACACTGGAGTAAAGATGTACTGTGATAGATCCAACAGTCAGCTATCAGTGATATTCCAGCGGGGACGTGTGAAGAAAAAAAAAAAACAACAGACTGAACGAGCAGAAGAGCTCCAGCGGTGAAAAAGCTGAAGTTTAATAATAATCGGCAGCTGGAAACACATCATATCCAATAACATCTGCGTCCTTGTTGTTAGAATAAAAGTCAGATATCGACTGGCTGGACCGCGGCGGTACACCGCCTCCGCTTCGCACAACCGTCCGCATCAGCGCTTTACAAACAACACGCTGAGAAAAGCAGGTGAAAAGCTCGCTGTCGTCCTGATGACACCTGATATCCTCTGCATCATCTCTCCATCTGCTGCTGCCACTGCTGCCATTATTGTCGACAATGACGACGTTGGCATCGTATGGCATTATGTGTGTGTGTGTGTGTTAGTTGTTATGGCTCCTACAGTGTTCAGCTGGGACGCTGAGTCACGGAGCACCTGACTGCTGCTATAGGCCGCGTTGTCAGGAGGGAAACAACACCCTGCCATAGAAAGACTGTAAAGTGCATCTCTGGGGGAGGTGGGGAGGGGGAAAAACTCACATGTCATGTGGCCCGCAGGAATAGTTATTAATATGACGTTTTTATAGATCACTAGATGATCAGGCGTATTTTAAAGCACATGTGGCTGATCATTAGATTCCTAGAAGGTGCGTAAGAGCACACGAACACATCGCGTCTTTATCTCTAAACCGCAATGTGACGAAATGTGTATCTCTGTTGTCGCGTTTGACCTCGAGCCATAAAAACTAACCGATGAGGTGTCAAGAAAAAAAAAAACAAGAAATCGAATCCCTTCATTGAGAAAACTTTTATGAGTCACACCGAGGAACCTTTCGCAATATTCATGAAGCTGCATGTCAGCGGTGTGCCGGGTTATCCATGCGGTAACTTTCCACGCCGCTCCGTCTAAATGACAGGAGGGAGCGACGCCACACGCCGGTCATAAGTTCTCCTCTCCTCTCCTCTCTGCTTAAACGTCTTATCAAAGGGTCACATGAGCAAACAGCTCCGAGGTCGCGGCATTGTAGTAACACACCTCGCTGCGCCCTCGTCCGAGCAGCTGATTGTTGGCCGTGTATAAAGAGAGAGAAAGAGAGAGAGAGAGAGAGAGAGCTCAGCTTGTTTGTTGTTAAAGATTAAAACATTTAATACTTAACTAACCTGACAATGACTGGAGGAATGTGGCTGGTTACAAAAAGAAGGGGAAAAAACACAACAACAGTGTAGTGGATGAACTCTGCCAATATAAATATGAGAAAGATAAATGATTAAACAGACTGGAGGGGATTTATATAGAAATATATTTAAATAAAAATGCTGTAGCTACAGTTCAGGTCCCTAAGATCCACATTTCTTCTTACTGTTGTCCATGTGAAAGAAAAGGAGATGTTTGTAGTGTAAGAGGTGTTGAGACAGCTGCAATGAAACTATAAAACACCTCCTGTGTAATATAATGAAATCAAATGAAACAGCTCTGCCATAAACTTTAAGAGGATTAAACTTTTTTTTTTTTTAGTATTTGTTGACATTGTCAGAAAGGTGATAATTCAACTCTATGCTTATTGCTGAGGTCATAGTGGGCGGTGGTGGTGGTGTACTGGAGTGCCTTTAATTGTTCCTATTATTTTGTACCCCCCCTCCATTAACATCACTGTTCCCCAAAGGTCGAAGGTCACGTCTTCATGTCTTCTTCTGTCCACAACTCAAAGATGTTCAGTTTATTATATTAACACTTGAGAAGCTGGAGATGTTTCTTCTTTAAAAATCACTAAAATGAATCAATTAATTGATTTTCACAATAGCTTATAGTATATTACATTATAATATCAGGCATTTCTAATACTTTTTCTCTTCTTTAAACAGCCTACATTATGAAGTGTCAGCAAAAACATGTTTTATGAAGTGCGTACGTCCGTGTAAAACCTGCCAGTCCATTAAATAAACTTGACTGTACAGTAACACTACTGTAGGAGAAGCTCACGGTACTTATCTGCAGTCAGTGGATGAGGAAGAAGTTACACAACTTTGACTTTTTATCCTGATGTGTCACCTCATTATGTAAACTAAGCTCTCAGTGGACCTCTGTCTCTGTACTGTTGTATTCACTCCAGCTGCAAGGATTGGTCGATTAACTGATTAGTTGCCAGCTATTCGAATTAATCGCCAACTATGTTGATAATCGATTCATCGTTTTTAGTCGTTTTTTAAAGGAAAAAAAAGTCCAAATTCACTGATTCCAGCTTGTCAAATGTCAATATTTTCCTTTTTTAAAATCCACTATGACAGTAAACTGAATATTTTTGGGTTGTGGACCTTTGAGGTTGTGTTATTACCTGCTTATTCAGCTTTGCCCAAGACTGTGGTTTTTGAATGATGTGAAAATGACGAAAGCATCATTTACTCTAACATTATGTGTCATGTAATTATTAAGAGATTACTGGATTTGGTGAGTCACAGTAAACTGATACAAGCTGGTACAAGTTATTACACGTATCTATCATTCTCACTTCTGTAATGTTACAGTCACTAATGTAATACATTTTACTTTTTAACCAAACTGAGGAGTTTTCGCCTTTAGACCCAACGGTTATCTCCATTAAACACAGTGTAACGTTTCCACGTTTAGCTTTAACGTTAACTGGTTAATTTTCGTTATTTTTTGCCATAGTGACAGTTAAGTACAGCGTGTAACTTTCTCCAAAGTCTAATAACTTATCTACCGTTAATAGGAGCTGATATTTGGATTTGCTAAATGACTCCATCACGTCTATAAGCATCTTTTCTTTTCGTGTGTTAAAAGTCAGAGCATCTAACTAACGCTAAGCTAACGTAACGTTAGCCGTTGGCACGTTAGTTAACGTTAGATGTGACTGGCATGACAACCGCTTCAAGAGGGAGGAATGCGACCCGTTAATTCGGTTCGCTTTCCAAGTGGGAACATCAACGACATAAACTGTAATATTTCACTTAGAAACAAACAAACACTGATGTCAGTAAGGCATAACTTTAAAATCACGTCTGTTAATGTCTTATTCTGACAAATCAGTGCAAACAAGTGGGACGAGAGTAACTTAACAGTGAAGTAAGTTGGTAGTAAAAAAAAAAAAGAGGAAACGTAATGAAGTTTTCTCAGGCTTCTTTGCCGTTTTGAAACGTTATATGCCGCGAATAAGACACAAAACAGCTGATGTCTCAGTGCCGATTAAGACATAAAACAGCCTATGTTTCAGTTGCCGAGTTGATTTTGAGCTTTTAGGGGGTAAAACAAACTAGATGTAAAAAAGTATTTGCTACTCACGAGATCCCCACGGCTCCTCTTCGTCTGAATGTTGTCTTTCTGTGAACGGGCTTTTGCTGCATTCAGGGTCACCTCGTAAACTGCGCCTCCTAAATTAGGGTCGTGAAAATGCCTGAGTTGCTTTTTTGTCTGACATAACTGCAGGAGTGAAAAGATACAAAACATCCTTACTAAAATATAGCTTTCAAACAGAATTACTTAACAGTGATGTTTATTGTTCAGACAAGTTTAGGCTACAAAATACACTCTACCCACAGTCTGATAAAATAAGCTAACAGAACAATGTTAACTTACTTGGCTACTAGATGTAGCTGTAGTTATAATAAAGTAATTTAGGTGGTATATATAGGGAATAATCATAATACATCCATGGAAATAATCTGCTTATTTGTCCACACTGGTGTTTAAGGGTACAAATTACCTATTAGTGTGCACTACAGACACACACATATATACATTTTCTGCTGACAGTGCACTTAGCTTACCGAAAATTAGCATCAATGTTTGCTAACACATTAACCATATGAACTTGATCAGTTTGAAATCTTGTCGCCACACCAACTGTCTTGTAACCACAACTTTATCTTACCAAGTATATTTATTTCATTATGATTTATTTATTTAGCCAAAACAATACCAAGTAATTAAGCTAATATTACTTTAAAGGCTGTTTTAATTTATGTGTAAAGCTTGTTGTTGTCAATCTGTTGTTGAAGCTAAAGGGGGGCGAATATAGCTGTATGTACTATGTTATTCATGTAGAATACAATATCTTTTATCTGCTAACAATTCATGCATAGGTGCTTTATCAAGACTTGTCAACAGTTATGTCCACAAACATTTTATATTTACAATTAAGCCAAATAGCTACCCTGCTACTTTTGATTGCTAGCTGTTGAAATTTTTATTCAGGAAGCTAAATAAAATGTTTAACATCTATTTTTCTAAGTATTGAAAACTGCTATGTTAAAAGAAATTAAAATAAATACAGACATTAAGAAGAACATATATGCAAATTTACTTAAGTATCTAAATTATTTGTCATATTTAGCGTGTGTTGTTTTGTCAACGCAAAATCAATTTATCATAGGGGAAATTAACTAACTATAGCTTGGCAGTTTCAATGTAATATGACAAACACAGGATATTTGTGTTAAAGGACCTGCAAACCCACAGACACAGGTGTTTCTTATTCAGGATGAATTGAGGTGGAAGTGAACATGTTGAATTACATGAGGTCACCAGACAACAAAACAATACAGATAATAAAGGTGTGATGTCTAACACACTTCAAACAGGTGAAACAAACTAATAAGAGGGTCAGAGATGCCAGGTTCTTAAGAAGTAGTCTAATTAGACACAATAAGTGAAAAAAACACCTGTGTGGGTTCATAACGAGAGATAACAAGTTGTTCAATTTCTTATTTCCTTAAACCTCTGAAATATATCTGTACAGTGTTTCACAGTTTGAAAAAATGAAAATGTGGTAAATATATTAAATGTTGGTTATTGGGTTTCCCCTTTTTTGCAATCATGGTCATGGGCAAGCTTGTGAGAATTACCAGTGTGTTCAACAGTAAGTGAAGGCAGCTGTAGTGCACCCATGAGGAGGAGGGGCGCCTGTGAGAGGAAGGGTGGTGGTTGAGCAGGCTGAAGTGTATCTGGGGCTCACCATGCTCAGCACACTGGAGTGTGAGTTATGTCACAGACAGCTGAACACGTTTACTATCATATGACAGCATTTATATGTATCTTTGCGACTGTGGACGTGCTTTTGCTATTAAAGTTTGGACTTTGAACAACAAAGAATTAAATGTAATTATTTTATGATTGGGAAGCAATATGTGTCTGACCTTGTAAAAAGACAACGTGGTCTGTAAATGTTAACATTTGACCGCATTACGTGGGAAAATATAAATCGACGTGTGCAGGGTTGTCAAAAAGGGTATAAGGGTCATCGTCATTTGAATTGTTTAAATATTCTCGCAGTTAATATTTGGACCGTTTTGTTCTTCATAACATTCAATTTGAAATAAATGAATGGATACTACATAAAAGTACCAAGCCCCAGCTTTAATGTGAGTATGTTTATATCAGTATAGAAAGAACTATGTGGGAGATACAGCATTTTATTACATTGTGTCCAAAATTAAGGTTCACAAGTAATTGGACACTTGGCCACTACATGTTTTTTGCCATTTCAATGTTAGTTCATGCACAAAAGAGCTCACACATGGCTCAGCGATGATTGAGACTTGCCATTTAGATTGAGGTGGAGTTGTCTGTCAGTATGAGGAGTAAAGAGATGATCATGCAAGTGAAGAAGATAATGAGGCTGAAAAAAGTTATATGGACTGATGGAACAAAAATCCACCTCTGTCAAAATGATGGAAAGAGGAAATTGTGGGAGGAAAAAAAAGAGGAAGAGCTCATGGCCCAAAGCACAGCACCTCATCTGTCAAACATGGTGGTGCTGCCAGTTGAACTGGCACAATAGGCACACTGGCATTTAGCTATAGATGAGGATTATGTGCTCACATTCAGCCAAACTCATTGGATGGCATTTTATTATTCAGATGGGCAACCGTCCTAAACATATGGCTGAAGAAACCAAAGAGCTTTTCAGAGTGAAGAGGTGGAATATCCTCGACTGGCAGCGTCAGTCACCTGGTCTCAGTCCTGATGAGGTGCATTCAACTTGCTAAAGACTTGACTAAAAGCAGAAATGACAAGCAAGAGCTGACTATGTCTGCTATGTCTGAGCACCTTGTGTTGAAAGGCTTATATCTACCACACAGTTCTTTCTATATTGATGTAAATCTACTCAAGTTAAAGCTGAGACTTGGCACTTTGATGTAGTATCCTTTATTTTGAAGCACAGAGCCTGAAGAAGAAAAACCGTTACTTACAGTCGGGACTGTACATTCTTAAATTTGCTTCTACACCAAATAAGCATACAAAATAATATCTTATATTGATACTGCTACTCATATTCTTATCAAAACATTAATTATTACAATAAAATAAACAACAAAAATGTAAGTTTTTTGACAAAAATACATTATTATAGAGGGAACATTTCCAAAACTGAATAGGAAAGCACAGATGTTTTGTAAAATATTTGAAAAGTCAAGGAAATGCAAGTAATAGACTGAGAGTAAACGAGTAGAATTGCAATCAGTTATTATACAATATGCATTTAATTTATTAAAATACAGTAAATAAGTTGAGCATTGCATTCTGTAGTTGTCACATGTGCACAATACAGTGGACTAATAAATTAAAATGTGAATATGTATCATAAATATTCAGGGATTTTATCCCTTTTTCTTCAGTTTGGACAGATATGTAAAACCACAAGCCTGTACATTTCAAAATGCTAAGAATCAGCTGTGCTGAGTAAAACTGAGCGATTCACAAGTCTCAGAGACCCTTTATTTACTTGCTGTTACGAGTGAGGTAAACAGTGAAATGAAGAACTGCAAGAGCAGAGAACACACAACAGAAGTTTGTATCTTCTAACTCAGGGCCCAAATGCCAAAGCTGGTCTGTAAAAAAAACACAGATTTGTCTGTGACATGAGAATAGAGAATATGAATAAAAAAATGTTTTACAATAAACACACTATACTCCTGTGACCAGTGGCTTTGATAACTCACAGCCTGTGAAACATTACTTCTGTCATCTGACACAACTTTGAGTGGACAAAGGTTATATTGACCATTTCATTGTTCATTACTGTATGCTGTTTTTGACTGATGGGATAGAACCATGTCAAAGAGTTAGAATAATAACATTGCATCACATTGAAATGGGAAAACCAGTGACATAAACTTGTATCATCAGGTTTACATTTGTCTGTTGAGCATGAAAAAAAAATCTGTATTTGGAAATATACATAAATAATATTTAACATCCCGTTTGAATTCTTGATATAACACATAAAAGGCACTTTAAGAAAGTAAATGCATGGATCAAGTTGCATTAAATAATTATATAAAACTAGGTGAGACATTTGGGAACCCCCTGCTCTTGCAAAACCTTCAATAAGTTGGCAATAGATCAGGACCTGTAGTGCACACCTCCGGCCTGCAGAGTGCAGCGCTGTCCTCAGTAGTGCTGTGGTCCTGGATGTGGTCCTGGATGTTCATACTGATAGTCTAAAGTCTTCGATTTGTAGGGCTGCAATCTCACAATTGGGTATTAATGTCAATGCGCTTACTCTTCACTTCACTGTTGAAATTCTCATAACATTCAAAGGCATTATTGTCCACTGCATAGTCCTTCTCTTTTGCTTGTTCAGTGTTGCCATCTTCCAGCGATGGAGACTCACTGTCTTCCTCAGATGAACCACGACGACAATGCTTTTTATATGCTTGGTAAGCTGTGGAGTGAAATTCAGAAACACTGATCAGTCACCTCTACATACATCTTTTAAAACAGCAATAAAATCAACTGGGGTTTAGTGCATAAACCTGTTCAATACACAATCTTCCTGTCATCTAGGGCTTGTCTTGTTCTGCCAGGTTTGCTTTGGTCTTGTTTGGGTCTCAGCCACTATATTTCCTTCCACCAGGTCAACCTGTGTTTAGCGGACTACACCCTCGCACTTTTTGGGAAAAATTTAAACTGGAAAATGTTTAAAGATACGATGAACATTGCAACAAAAGTCATTTTTAATGTTAAGTCAGAATGAAAGTGGCGAGAGGAACAACATCTGATATATTCACTTCTGGTTGTAAGTTGATCCTTTTGTTGTGGCAAAAATTGGGCAGTCCAGGAAATAGCAGGGGCAAGGTCGCAGGCATGAAGTAGCCGCTATGGCTAGGGACTAACAACAACATCCCACAAAGTATGATTTATATAGCTTCTTATCAGATGTTTTGATATCATTAACCTTGATCACTGTCCTTGACCTCATTTCAGCCAAACAACATCCCTCTTTATATATACAAGCATACAGACAATGGATATTTAATGAATGTAGGTCAGTCAAACCCTCTTTCTCAAGGTAAGATCAATTTGCAATTGGAAGTAAACACTACATCTCACTTCCTTCTTCACTAGCGAAGGGCTAAATGTAATGACTTCAGAAAGAAGGAAACCTGATCACGCTGGAGAACACCAAGGTCAAGTGAAAAGGCAAGACAGTAGCCTTTTCATACCAGGATATAAAACCATATCTGATTCTTTCATTATTAAAGGTCCACAGTGCCAGAACTGAGCAACGGACCAACATAATGTCCAGAAACATCCAAGTACTTAAAGAAAAAGTAGAAAGACAAAGATCAAGATCCCACTGCACAGACCTAACCTTCCCCTGTCTCTTGATCAGGCAGATATTCCTTCTTGAATTGTATCTTATATATAGGATAATCGTATATTTGATGTACTATTTCTGATGGGGAGATAAGATTTGATTAGATTAAATAATAATAAAGGGTATTAAAGACATTGTAGACAAAACAGCTTAATTTTCCTACTTTTTTACTGACATAATCAATGTGTTCTCTCCAGGTCTACTAAATGACTATATATTGTGCTCACCTCCCACAGACATGACTGCCACCACTAGCTGGAAGATGCTGTAGATGAGGGGGAATGCAAACATGATCTCCAGCTCAGCGGGGCTGAAGGACAGCTGGACAATGGTGCTGCACAACTGGGAGTTCTGGAAACCCGTCTCCAGTGCAATGGTTCGACACCTGAAGGAAGCATGAAATGATGAACAACCACATAAGTAAATATATTAGTATGTGTATTTATTGATATAGTGGTTATGTTACAGAAATGTATGTGGCAAAACAGTTAAACCGCATGCCAACATCACTACAATGCTGCAACCTTACCTGTGCCAAGGTTGACCCACAAAGCGGGCCATGAAGAACCCCAGGCCAAAACCAATGAAGGGGTAGATGGTTCCAATAATCCAAAGAGAGGGTGCGATAGTCCAGGAGGACTGGTAGAGAATTCCTCCAACGACAGCTATGATGATAATGAGACCAAAGCCTGCAATGGACCCAACCTGTGCACAGGAGACACATTATGAGAACTTAGTCTGGGATTTTTCATCAGATAAAAGCAATTTTTTTATCAGATTGACAGAATTTAATTGAAGGTTTAGAAGTCACTGTGTTTGCATAAAACGTTCCTACCTTGAGGATCTTTTTAGCCACGTGGGGCCACCGGCGTTTAACATAAATTCCCACAGTAATTGGGATAAGAAGAGACACTAGAGTGATACCTGGGGATACACAAAGTTCATATCATCACAATCGATTTCTGTCATTATAAGAATATAATAAACCTTCATAGTGCTTTTGGAACAAAACTACCACTTGACAACACAAGAAAAAAATAGGTCTAGAGCCCACTGAAATAAACCACTTCAATCCTAAAATAGGTTTGCCAAATTAAAAATAGGTTTGCCTGAGCCAGAAATTCGTAGATATTTTCAGGTCTGTCGATTAGTAATCAACCATGATTTGCTTACTTACCAATACTGTCATATGGGATCTGGATGGTCTCGGCAGAAGTCCAGACGGAGGTGTAAATGAGTAGACAGAGAGGCATCATCCCCAAGGCCAGGATAGAGGAACAGGCTGTCATGCTGATACTGAAAGGGGGAGAACATTGTGTTGGTGAAACAAGCCTGAGGTGATTGTGATACATGCTGTATCTTTATTAACAGATATCGTATTGGGGTTTTGGTCATGGGGGTCCACTTTGGCCCAATCATTTGCCCATATACAGAGCGGTAACTTAGGTGGACCCAAGTGTGGGCCCTGAAAATGATTCGTCACATGGCCCCTACTTGTACCCAACATTAGCAATTAGCAACCCACATGGGAAACCATATATGGGTATCACCAACTCATGTTGGGCATAAAAAGACACAATGGCTGTTTTCCAGTTATCAAATGTATAAACTGGCTTTTGTTGTTTTGTGATCACTGAAAAACTATGTAACTGTTGTGCTGACAAACAAAAAGTTTTTCTTTTTAAAGTGTGATGAGAAGTCTGTGCCTCCTGCCAAACAGTTGGTCCATTAACAAGAAAACCACCCAGTGTGTCAGGCGGACAGGTTTGATAATTAGGCTGCCAGCATTCAATCATCCAACCACATCATTAACTAACATTAGATTATCCAATGAGCCTGTCAGCCCAGCTGGTTTCCTACCTTAGGTCCATGTCTCCATCCAGCCAGTAGCAGATAATGTTAGAGCCGGAGCCTCCAGGACAGCAGCCCATAATGATGATGACAACAGCCTGCACAGGCAGCACACCGAAGGCGAGTGATAAGGCGAAGGCTGTGAAGGGCATGATTCCAAACTGGCAGAGGAAGCCGATAATGATGCCCCAGGGTTTCTTTATGTGGCCCAAGAGCTTTGAGGCATCCACGGTGCAGCCCATGGAGAACATGACCATAGCCAGCATGACGGTGAGCACTGAGCTCAACACCAGACCCAGTATTTCATTGAAATTACTGGGAGGAACAAGGCAGTTTGTACCTGAACAAATTGTGGCAATAGAGTCGCAGGTGATAGGCACCGCAGTTGTTGCCTTGAAACTGGACATTGTGGAAAGTGTGATGTGTCAGAAGACTGGAAGAGAGTTTCTCAGAGCCTGTAACTCTTCAGGTAGATTCCACGAGAGGACTCCAGTTTCTCCCGCTTTGATATCCAAGAAGATAATGGTGACAGAACTGTCCTGCTCACTGGTCTTTATGCCTCCGCTGCTACTGCCAAATGCAATTGGGCGGGAGAATCAGGTGAAAGAAAAATAAAAAATTAACCAGTATTTAATGTTTTATGGGGTCAGTGTTCAGAAGCACATGCATATAATAAGGGAATCATTCTGAAATATGATTGCGCCATGTCTCTACCTTTTATTGTCCTCTTAAAAGTTTATTGGACGGCTACGCTATGCAGCATCATCATCCTAGAAGATGCTAGCAGATCTCAAGAAAGGGTACACCCTGTATGCGCAAGGTATTCTTTGAATAGGGCCCATAAAAATGAAACCTCTTGGCCTCTTTTTATTGTTTTTTAAACATTAAATAGAGATTAAACAGTGAATGTCATGATGACTTTTGGCATAGATCAAAAGAAAGAAACTATAAAGAAACTATATCTAGTAAGTAGTAAAACCACATATTGACAATTGATGTAAATTAGATTGACCATGAAACACAAACTAAATCATTAAAGTTGACACAATAGCTGATAGAAGTCAATTTCCTGGAGAAGAAAAACCAAGTAAAAGGAACAATCCACAGTATTTGCAACACATTTGTAGAAAAGTATGAATTATGGAAGGATACACAAACATTTCCAAGGTGCTGCTGTATATCCCTCATGAGTATAGGAAGGCCGGTCGGTGCACAGCTGTAAATCTACAAAAACTGTGAGAGGAGACGCTGACTGAGCGACAGGGTTCAATGGCTGAGATGGGTGACACAACAGCAAAGGGTGACCAGGTGATTTTCTTGCCTGTCTGCTTGTTTTAAAAATGTTTCATTATATCTTTCGGTGGAAATTGATTGGACAAAAAAACACCTGTAATTTCTGCTAAAGATGCATTTGAAGGGAACATTTATACAATAAATGATTTTGTATTTGCATTTGTTTTAGATCGATTTGTAGAAATGTATTGCTTCTCTGTCTTTTTGGCTTTTAACAGGCAAAACAACTTTAATCATATCCTCCCTAATTTGCTATTGTAAAACCATAAAACATACAGGTTCATGGGAGTATGAATACATTTTATACGCACTTAACGTTAACATGCTGCACATGCCGGGTGTGGAAACAATAAAAAAGGTTAAAGTGTGATCAAAATGTCTTTATTCAGGTTTATCATAATGTGCTACAGCTGGCTTTTGAGGCCAAGGAGTGCACAAGACTTGCAAGAAACTGCAAGAAATTTTGTCTGTATTCAATCGTGCAATTATTCTCAATATACTTACATTTTATGATGTAATAAATTCCCACTGTCCAACTGAAAATTGCAAAATCGGGCAGCTCTTACCTTTCCAGAGTGCTACTTACTCGAGTGTTTACCTCAGTCTGAAAGAGTGATGCTTAACTATAAAGTTAAAAGGCAACCAGCCAGCAGCATCTAAAGAATGTGTAGCTGCGTTTATGTAAATAATGTGTCTGAAAAAATGAAGCACATTAAGAAAGGCTCTCCATTCTTCAGTCACGTGTTATAGTTTTTTTGAGACTTAAACACGTGCAGCAAAGTGACGGTGACACAATGAAAGTTATGATGTAATCTGTACAATTTCATGCAGTCGGACGTAATACCCTGCAATCAGCAGACGCTTTATGATGTATAAAACGTTTCTGTTGAGACGCTGCCAGCTCAATGATGATTTTTAAACTTTTTTTTAGGCTTGTAAGTGAGTGAAATAGGCAGTGGTTGTGTACTGGTTAACATCTGCCAAACAGTAAACGTTAAATTGTCCCTCAAGTGAGGTAGACGAGGATCTGCCACCTGAATTTGAATAAACGGTGCAGAGTCATTGCAGGGAGGAAAATATGGAGTGAAGTAAAAAATTTGAATAGACCTTTTCACAGCAGACATTTGACTTGCCAGGCGCAGTTTAAATAATAACCTTTTTAACAGATCCTTGTCCCAGCAGACATTTTGACTTGTCAGAGCAGGAAAGTCATGCCAAAAGGAGTCATCATTATTGTTCCACCTGTGCTTGTCTAACCCTAACATGCTACATCAAGTCAAAATGATTAATGATTAATTCAAAAAAGTACAAAGACAGAGTTTAAGAAAGGGAAGAAAAGAAACGCTGGTAATGATAAGCAATAAGCTAACATGTCAGTCAAAGTCTGTGTTGCAAGTTCGTTGTGAACAGAGCACTATGGGTGAAGTTTAACTTAAAGAGGAACATTTGTGTAAAGACAGTTTTTTTTTAGCCCAAAAGACGAGGAACAACAGCACAAAAACAGGTTTTTAAAGGTTTTTTTTTACACTTACCACTAATTAAGCCAAGTAAAAAAACTAACAAAAAATAATAAAAACAAATAATTGACATGTTTTTCAGCCTCCAAAATGGGCATGACAGATTTAATAATGTAATTAAAATTCTGAAAGTGTCCTTCTACTCAGAAATGTGTTTGTTTGCTCGTCTTCAGTTGGATGTTTTACTTTCACTGTGCAGAATGATGCATGTGCAGAGTTTGACACTAAAATGCTGTTTTCATATTCATCTGCTGAAAGTGGAAAGTTTCATCTATAAGTATGTTTAGTGACATCACAATCAATTTGGCCACTCGTGGTCCAGTGTGCAAATCACACAGATGTGTGAATGAGAGATGTTAGAATCGACTTTTCAGTGAAGTAAGAGACATTTGTTATGTATCTCAAAACATGTCTGGAGGAAAGCTTTAAAGTTGCATGTATTTCTTCTCCCTTATTGAATAATACAGAATATTTTTTCAGATGTTTCTTAAATTAAACTACTGAACCATGAAGCCTCCTACGACATTAAAAAGTCCATTGTCTGGAGGTTTCAAGTTGCATACTGGAGATCTAACATTACTCATATCTCACATGTGCTTTATTCTATCATTTAAAATGTTTAACAAATTGGTCAATCAGTTTGTTCCTAATGTCTTCATATCATTGTTTTTTGTTTCTGTTTTAATCAGTGCTTTTTTAAAAATAACAATATATCAAGGTCCAGTCAAAAGCAGCCAATTCTGCCTGTGCAGTTTTAATAGATGGAACTATTTATTGAGTTCATGTTTGCCATGGGTCCTAATTTAAAGTATCACACACTATCAGGAGGGTTCGGGGAAGACTTTGTGGAAAGCTGACTGTAATTAGGATAAAAGCTGCAATTAGTATTAAAGAAAAGTCTGTCTCATTTTACACAATATGCAAATTAACTGTAACTTTTTTAAGATAATAATAATGATCTGTTTTTTTTCAGATGACAATTACAGAACTAATTATGTTTTTATAGGAAATAAGTTCACATTTTACTATGATGGTTGTTTCTTACAGTTGATCATGTACAGTTGTGGAACAATAAACAAACATTTATGAGTGGAAGGGGACTTTTTGAGAGTTTGAGCACGTTTTTTTTTTTTCACTTACTGTAATCTTTACTGGACCTGGTTACTGCGGCAACAAGTCGCTGATCTAACCTTTGTGTGTGTGCGGAGATCAGGAAGAATAAGAACAAAGAACAAAGTCTCACAGCGGTTACGTTCATCACACCTTTCGTAACTTCTGTTATTTTTGTTTTCACAAATGGAAAGCTACTTGTTATACTCACACTTGTTGTATTGTTAATCATGTTGTGTAAATTTCGATGACTTTTTTTTTAACCTTTAACATTTTCCAAAATGTCCTGAATTAGTTTTTTTATTCTAGAAAAAATACATTTTAAAAATTCACAAAGCAATATTGATTTTCTTAGCTTTCACAGCTCACTCTATGCAGAGGAAGCAAATCCTCACAACTGTCTTATTTGTCTCTTATAATTACACCAAAACCTCCAAATGAAAACTGGATTTTTTAAAATAAAAATTGCTATAAATATCTCCGTTAATCATCTGATCGTGATTCATGTCTGTTAATACTGGAAGTGAGAACAGGTGGAGCCTCGACATGTTGTACTTCCTTTTTGATAAAAACACAGAATTTTGCAGACAGTTGCTAAATTGTGAAATGGAAAAACTTATTATTAAGATTTTAACTTCTCTTGTGGTAATATTAGAACAGATGACATTTTCTTTGTACCACCTATAAAGAGACGTGTCTTCAACTCTGTAACCTGGTTGCGCTGTCGAACGCCTCCTTGTATGCAAGAAAATAGTTTAATTCGTTCAGTCTCCTGATTTATTTAAAGGTATTTTTCCTCTTAACAGATTTATTTATTGATTTTGAAATAACACATAAAACCACACTTTTAATGGTTTCCTGTTGGATTAACTCACTGTTGGTACCTCATAAACTAAAGGTAAAGGTGTGCAATTTGTTCTGTATGTGTAAATCAGTGCTGTGGTATGAGGAAGGGGATAGTGAAACACTTATGGTAGCTCTTCAGAGAGAGTCTTATCAGTCTTTATCAGCCCCATCAACTTTTATCTTTTCTTCTCCATCTGACTCGTCCCTCCTTCAAGCTGCAGTAAAATTTTTAAGTATCTCTCTACTCCTGGCGTGTGAACGAGTGTGTGAAAGGTCTGTGACATGTCATGGCCGTTATCGCAGGTGATCTGATTCCAGATAACGATCAATTCTTATAGGTCCGTGTTTTACACTTTGTTCTTGCAACATTGTAAAATAAGGAAACAAAGATAAGACACTTTTGGGAAATTGTCCCACTGGATATCTTGTCGTTTATATAACAAGAAGACTTACGGAAAAAAAAATATACAAGATGATACAAGGAGATTTCCAGCATGTGACCTTGACCCCTTCCTAACGAGCTTCTATAAAAGCCTTTATGACTGCACGTCCGCTGATCTGCTATGTGGTTTTTAATCATCGGCTTCCACGTCGCTCTGTAGACAGGATGCTTCTCCTCATGTTTGTAAGTGGTCTATTACCAATATTGCAAAAACTGTAGTATTATTATAACCCAGATTTCTGTAAAAGAGGCTTGTGAGACTTGTTCCTTTCTGGGTTTTTATTGTACAAACACTAATTTGAATTTTAAAAATCTGGACGTTACCATGCATAAAGCAGGATGTAAAAGATAAATATCACTTACAAACAAATATCAGCCGATTACTAGTCTGACAACTAGTAATAATTTCAGTGGGTAATACTAAAAACAACATATGAATAAACAAACATTTATAGGTAGTTTATTTTAAAGTGCCAGATCTAAATACCAACAGTAGAAAATAGCATATAAAGAAGTTTTTTATGGAATTAGAAACATTAAATGGCTTTTGCTAAATAAATAAAAAATGCCAATAAGAAATAAGGATAACACTTTAATGGACATCTTTTGTTTCTATCAAGAAACGATCAGGATACAAAATAAGACATGGTTACAGTGTCAAAAAACATAGTTTCAAGATGCAAATTTCTAAAGGACAGGTAAGAAAAGAGAACTTACATCACTTATAATTTTATTCTACATAATAAAATGTCAAAAAAGCAGCTTTGATCAATATTATTCTATTAACAACAGATGACTGTTTTCAGTGAAAAAAAAAAAAAGGTTTTAGAAACCCACTGTACACTCTCTACCCGGCACCAAATGATAATGGTGACTAGCTAGTGAACATAGTGTTTCATTAAGGGGCTAAAGAGCCAGATATTTCCACCGGGAGATGGTGGAGCTTAACAGAGCTAGACGGTGTGAATGTTGGACTTAGAAACACAGAAACTCCAAATGAGGACTAGCTGTTCTGCATCTGTTTGTGTAAATAGGTCATAGATTTCCGACAGGTTTGCCATATTAGCTTAGATTGTTACAACCAAACAAGTTACAACCTCTGGCGCTGTGCAATGCGGAAGTGCCAAAAACTGCAGTTCCTCTAACGGCCACTTGAGGCTGGCAACAAAAGCGAGTCATTACCCATAGACCTCCATGTTAAAATGCCGAACAGCAGAAATAAACATGTTTACAGCCTGGTGCAAAAAACTGTTTTGGTCTCTAAAGCTAATTTACTCTTTCATGACATTATAACTCACCCGTTTAAATTTCATTACGCCGTAAAGTTCTGCATAAGGTCCGCCAGCCGCTGGATGGCTTGTTTCAGGCATTCGGCCCCGCCTCTTTGCCTGTTTTTGATTGGCTGGGAGTTAGGTAGCATCACGCACTGCCAAGATGGCGACGGCTGGAGCGGCTGACTTTGAGCTTCAAAACCGCTCTTCAGAAACGAACGGGTGGCGTCACGGTAACTACTACTGTATATTTTTATACAGTCTATGATTACAACATGTCAACAGTCACAGTTAATGGGCAAAATATTAGTTATTGCAGGATTAAAAGGACCAATGTGGAAGATTTAAGGGGATCTATTGGCAGAAATGGAATATAATATTCATAAGTATGTTTTCATTAGTCTATAATCAACTGAAAGTAAAAATTGTTGTGTTTGCGTTAAGGAGCAGGCCCTCTAAACCCAACACTGGCTTTAGAGAGGATATTTTGCTAGTCTTGTGGCCACCATAGGTTCTTCTGTATGCTTGGAAAGGGAGGGTGATGGGAGGGGTAATCAGTGGTTTGCAATCTGCAACCTCACCACTAGATGTCACTAACTGCTACACACTGGTCCTTTAAAGTAAATCAAATAAATGCTGTCGTCTGTATCTTTTTTCTGAGTTGAGAAAGTTGAGATTCATATTGTAGAACAGAGTGTTGCATTATGGGTTGTTTGTAGCCTTATTACTTCTAAGCTAACAGGTCAGAGTGTCTATTTAGAGTCAGTCAGGAAGCCCGGTCCAACCTGGAGAGACAGCAGGCTCACACTTTGGCAGCAGCATGTCGTCATGGCGTCTCCGGTTGCCAGAGAGCCTCCACTGCAGCTACTGGCGAAATGACACAGTAACAACCGCTGTTCCAACAGATGCCAGATGTTTTTGGGAGGATGTCTTTCTAAAAAAAATAAATAATAAATAAGTCCAACCTGAAAGAGTGACTGTGACATGTCGTTGACACCGACAGCTGCCGGCGAGACGCAACCATCTGCCAAAGACCTGCGACGTGCTGATAGTTCCCGCTGTTTTGTCACAGATGTCAGCCAACATCTCTCTGAAAAGGCGACCCGAGTGAAGGAGAAGCTAGGTGTGCCACAGTTATCACAATTTAAAGCATACTGAGCTTTTAAAGGCGCAGTGTGTCAGATTTAGCGGCATCCAGACTCGTCAGAAATGGAGTATAATATTCACGTGTATGTTTTCATTGTTGTATAATCACCTGAAAATAAGAATAATGTTGTTTTTGTTACCTGAGAATGACTCCTTTATCTCTACATAGGGAGCAGGTCCTCCTCTATAGAGCCCACCATGTTTCTACAGGAGCCCAGAATGGACACTTAATTATGAAATAAATAAAATCGATATCACCTGTTGTCCAATAACACTCCAGTGACTCAGTGAATCATTGGGGCAGGTTTATCAGCTACCCAGCCGCTCTTTATTAGTCATCAGTCCCACGCATCAGTAACCCTCGAATGTGTCCAGTCAACCTGTCGACCGCCAGCGAGAGCAAAGGCCAGAATATTTACCACCTCAGGAAACTCACACCATGATGACACTGAATTCAGCCTTCTGCAAACTTTCCTGACTACTTTGTGATTATCCTTAGATTTAAAAACATATCCTATCACAGATAGTAAATATGGAGCCTCCAGGAGAGCTTGCACAGTCAGTACACTGAAGGCCAGTGATGAGTTAAAAGGTCTAAGGTCCACTGAAAGCGGAAACTGAAGATAATGTAAGACTGATAATAAGACTAAGTGAGCTCTCTTGAATTCAATGAAACTACTGTAGCTTCTCCCAGTTTGTTGAGATAATAAACATGGTCAGTCTCAGGTTAAAAAAGCCTTTATCTGTGTTGTATTTGTTATTCATCGGCCTCTTAAAACTGGACGACAGGACAGCACCATTAACATGACGGTTAAAGGATGACGACTCATCTCAGGTAGAAGAGCACAAACTTGTAGCTCAGGTTCAAAATGGTTAAATGTTGGCAGGCAGCAGAGAATAACGAGGTTTAAGGGACATCTTAGATCCTCACTGGCCTGCACCGAGCAATGACCTTCTACCCGATCCAACACCTTTGGGTGAACTGTAAAGGTAAACTGTGAGCCAGACCCTGTTGTGGATATGTTGAGCGATAGTTAGCACCTCAGTGGAGAGAAGCGCACACACGAGCTTTTGGTGTCTTAAAGCTGAAAACGTTTATTGAAGTAGAGAACTAAAATAGCAAACATAGAAGTCATCTCTCTTTCTGAAGGTCTCTGAAGAGTCTTTATCAGCCTACAACATGAAAAATGAGTCTAAACTGGTTCACTAGTTTCTAAACAAGGAACTACATTTTCACCTGTGACACTTTAGGTCACGTTGCACTGAGCTTCAGCAGTTTTGTTTTGAATGAAATGAATAAAATCTACACATCCACCTATTTCTGTGTTGTTTAGGAAAGCCTCCTCTGACCTCGGTGACCATGGCGACGCTAATATACCCTCTATATCAGAGAGGTTGCTGCTTTCTCCAAAACATCACAGACAGCCGGAGTCTCAAACTAGAAAAGAAAATGTCTCCTTCCTGCTTAAGAATTACAGTGTTACAGACCCAGTGTAACAACATCTGTAACCCCTAAAGATGGAAAAATCAGCTCTAGTTGAACATTTTGTGACACTTTCCATCAGTCAGCCCATTTTATTACAAGACCGCACTGATGCTCTCGTGGCTGAACACACTTAAATCCCTGCAGTCAAGTTTTAAAACCTTGTAGAAAGTTAAACAAAATCAGTGTAACGTTCCAGCGTCCACAAACTATCGGCTATGTAGTGTATAGAAACTACTCTCAACCACTGGTCCGTGGCCCACAGGTGGGCCTCAGATCGCCATCTAGTGGGCCGCGGAGGCAGTGGCAGTATCAAATGGTTACATCTAAATGTTCTCAAGAACTCACATAAATAAAAAATAAATAAAAATGCATAATTTCGATGACCAGTTACGTTTGAATATCCAATCACGACGTGGGTGGAAACATTTAAAGTACACAGAGTTTATGGATTGACCGTTTATAGTCAATGTATGAAACTGTGACCAATATTTGTTACAGGGAGTCACTGCTGGTGTTTATAATGTGAGTTCCTGGATATTAAATGTTCATTATTTCCCAGAAGTGTCTCACTGACGGCAAGCAAAATATTTACTTTGGTCACAACATATATTTACAGCATAATTTTTATCCCTTCATTTATTTGAGAAGGTCCTCTGGAAAGTTTTGACCAATCAGAAGTGGGCCTTCAGTTACAAAAGGTTGAGAAGCCTTGGTATGCAGCATACATGTGTGCATCTGTCTGGAGTAATGTAGTGTTTAACTGTAGTTTTAAAAGACAACCAACCAAACCAACAAGAGTTTTACATTTTATTTAAAAAAAAAAAAAGTGTCTGAAGTCATGATGTAGCTGTACATGAGCAGCGGCGTTCCTCCGGTATCACCACAGTTACAAGCCGAGAGCTCCTTCGACTCTCTCCGTCTCAGTCCCGCTCAGTGAGGTTGAAGCCGGTCTCTCTCTCCTGATCAGCTCTGAGAGGTGTCTGTTAACATGACGCTTCCTGTTACATGAGCGATGAAGCATCTCAGGAGGTAGATCCCTAAAAACTGGATGGAGCTGTTGCAGGAAATAAAAAAAGAAGAAGAAGAAGAAGAAGAGAAATAAAAAAAAGAGAGAGTTGAAGCAATCTGTCAAAACTTTCAAAACAGAAAAAAGGAGGAAATGAAAGTATTGGGTACATCATGCTAGTCTAACTGCAGGAGGTTAAAAAGGTTAAGACATTTCCTGTGAATTTATTAGTAATTTCCTGTTTTGGGACAAACATAATCAAACTTTAAGTGTGCAACCACTTCCTGTTGAGACTTTCTTGCTTTATATTGGAAAGCAGTTATTATAATGTATAATGTATGAGCAGGGGAAATCTTTAATGACCAATGAACTATCAGAAAAACTTATTTTACTGTTACATCAACTGTAAGTTTGTGACATTTTTTAATCAGACAGACAAGTTTTATTCTTATATTATCTTCCAGGAATCTAACAGGAAGCATTCATACAAAGCTACAGACAGATACGATTACGAATCCCCGACACAACATGAAAGAAAAATAGACAGTCATACAGTAAAATTAGGTGAATGTGGTCACGACTACAGTTAAAACGAGGCTCAGTCGTTTCCTGATTTATGCACATTTGCTGCTTTGGTGAGAACATGCGAGCTCTTTCTTTAGATACACACACACACACGATACTTAGTAGGATCGATTCACTGTTGATCTTTTCATGGAAGTTATTAAAAGGAAGATGATAAAACATCAGCAGGCGATGAGAAAGTGTAACTCTCACCTGACCAGAAACGGCTGGGGGAAGCAGCTGGTGGTCTGCGTCTTAACCACATCCTGAAGATTCAGCAGGTTTGTCAGCAGCGCGCCGCGGCCGCATTTGTCGATCTTCGTCACCACCATCTGCACGACAAAAATGTTTTATGATGCGACATCACACATCACAGCTCTACCTTCATATGCAAAGAGCAAAATTCAGACTTATATGTATTCTTTTAAAGAGCAGAACGCAGAAGAATCAGCAAATAATAAACAGATGCGTCAGAAAAAGATGCGAAATTAGAGCAGATTTCATTTTGTCCTCATTTCTAAATCAACTTATTCTGACATCTGCTGGCCAGATAAGAACACTGCAGCCTTTGCAATGATAAATAATCAGGATGTATTTGAAAATTTGAATATTTGCTGTCACGAAAAAAAAGCTTGCTTAGCGTCTGTCTCAGGTTTGAAACTGACCCGTTTCCTTTCTTTCATTCAGGAAGAGTCCGTCTCCGTTAAAAGCCGCACTTGTCACAGCCTTAATAGTGGTCAAAGTGTTTAATAACCTGAGAGCATGAATAATTGACCGCGGCGAGAGTGGAGGTGCTTCATTATAACGTCACATAACGGCTGCGTTTCAGAGAGGACGGTGGGTTTTTAAATAGCTGAGTGGGAGCATTCAGCATTAATTCAGTGTGGATATAATGACGAGGGGGAGAGGGGGGTTTGTAAGAAGAATGAGTAAAAAAAAAAGGAGGGAAAAGCTGGTTAAGTGTTAACGCTTCACACCTCCACCTGTTTGTCTCCTTGTATATAACCTCAACATCCTGTCATACATCCGTCTTGTTTTCGCACCGTGTCCTCTTGAGGTCTTAGGCGGGCAACAATATGGCAGACTGTCACAATACGGGATGGTTAAGCCTTTAATTTGCATGCTGCAACATGCAAAACACACAAAACAACAACAATTTTGCTATTCAGCAACTTTGTAACCCACCAGCTGCTGGCTGCTCACACTGACGCAGCGTTTATCTGGGAGGATACGAGGAGGTGAATCACCCCAAAATGGAAATTACAGGTTGGTGGTGCTCTTTAAATTTAAATCTCTGGTTTCTGCTCCATTTTTTTAAAAATCAATTAGCAGTAAATGTCTTGCTGCTTGACCATCATTTTAAGTATGATGTGAAATATCGGCGGTATCTTTCTCTTCAGTAAATTCACCTTCCTCTACGGAAGATGGACGACACTTTCATTTGGTTTTACTTTCATATTCTTCATCTGGAAGTCTTTCCCCTGTTTAAAACACATGACGTGTGTCTTCTTACCACATATGGACGTCTGGTCTCCTCACACATCTCCAGGGCGATCATGTCGGCCGCCTGGAGGCCGACGCTGCCGTCCACCAACAGGAACGTCCTGGCAAGACTGTGAAGAGAGAAGAGCAGGAGATCTTTAGGGCCTTTAAACATCTGAAAACAAACCTTTTCTCTTTTCTGGCCACCTGCACACTCATGATAATTATGTCTTGTGCACCATCTTGTGGCCACAATCCACCAGTGCCGAGAGCCAAGAAGGGAACTGGAGCACCTGGCTTCGGCTTTATTTGTTTGGTGCATCTCATATGTATATTTGGCTCTTCAGATAATTAGGAGACTGTTATTAACACATCATCTCAAGCATCATCTTATCATATCACATGTGACCAGCCAACACAAGAGGAAATTAGCTTAAAGATGCTCTTCAGTCATGTTTTAAGATGTTTATTAATAGTCTACTTTGAATAATAAGATGTCTGATATGGTTTTTCTACAAACAGACACACAAATAGAGATAAACCTCCTCTCAAATGATACTCTGATACATCTGAAGCCGTGTTGATGTAACTTCTCTGCTCTGTCCTCAAGAGTAAAAACTAAACCTGGAGGAGCAGCGTTCAGTTTTTACGCTCCACATATCTGTAAACAAACTGTCAGAAAGCCGCAGGTCTGCTGCGACTCTCAGCAGCTGAAGACTTTTTCTGTTTGTTTATTAAACCGAGTGTGAGGGTTAATATTTTACACCGCACTGTAGCTTTTATTCTCTCGTCTCATCTCGTCTTATTCCCTTTTTAGCTTCTTTTTTATTTCCAAATTTAACACTTTTTATTTGTTTTTAAATGTCTTTTTACTCGTGTTGCTTTTATATTCTGTTTTAATGCCTTTTAAGCTCTTTTGAATTGACTTGTAGTTGAAATGTGCTACACAAATTTTTTTTAAAAAGGAGGAACAAAAGCACACAACGCAAATGTCTGTTGTGTAAAAAGCTACTCCACAACATGCCTGCGTCTTTAAAAAAAAAACATTTATTCTGCATGAAATGTGAGAAAAACTTCTTCTTTCTTCTTCTCAGCATTAGTCTACCTGAATAAAACATCACCGCCTGGCTGCTTTGGAATAATTGATGACGCCGCACCGTACATGTGAAAAGTATTAAAGTTAATGTATTGTAGAAATTCATTTAAAAGCTTCATGTTACCGTGTTACAGCCAGATATCATCCACTATATATATCTTTTCCCCCCATGTGTGATCTCTGAATGATGCACTAAAAGAGTCAAAAAAACGGTGTGGATATCTCACTTTTTCCTCGTGTACAGGTACGGCTCCACCATGTCCACAAAGTCTTTGGGCGCTCGGTGACCGTAACCCGGCATGTCCACCATGGTGAACGCTTTGCCCACTCTGAAGAAGTTCATCTTCTTCGTGTGACCCTGAAGAGAGAGAGAGAGAGAGAGAGAGAGAGAGACAGAGAGGAGGAGATGTGACTGGTGTATTGGCTTTTTATTGGTCATTCTGTTTACATATTGATCACTTAGCTGTATGTAACTCTGTTTGTTCTGTGTTTTTTTCTCTTTTTGTACTGTTTGTTGTTGTGCTGTCGTACGTTTTGATCGTCGGGGGCTACGGATGCTAATTAACTTCGAGCTAACTCCGGTGCAGAGCGCCTTTAATGTCCCTATCAATCAATAAATCAAAACTGGAGCTGTATAAGAAGCCTCTTCATCTAAATCCAGTTAAAATGCAAACATTATGATTCCTTTATATTCCATATATCTTTGTGTCTGAATATTCTGTCATTTGTAGGATCAATATTTTTTAATAAACGCCCAGAAAAAAAATCCTTAAAAGTAGAAAACGTTTCTGGATGAAACTCATTCAAATATTCATATATGCTGAAGGCAGTTTGTTTACAGGAGGTGCTGCTCACAGCGTGATGACAGTCAATAATGAAAATGTTTAAATGTGATGATGCTGTGATAATTACACACCGCCGGAGGTAAAATATTCAAATGTCAAAACCAAAAACCCAAAGATTTCTCGCATTTAAGAAGCTGAAATCAGCACTTTTTTGGGCATTTTTGCTAAAAAAAAAAAAAAAAGACTTAAATGATTAATTGATTGTCAAAATTAATTTCCAGCTGACGGACTGTTTGTTGACACACACTCACTGGAGTTTTGGAGACTCTGACTTCGACCTCAGGCGTCAGCGAGAACAGAGCTTTGATGAGAGACGACTTTCCAACGTTGCTCCTGCCTATGAAACACACCTGTGAACACACACACACACACACACACACACACCCCGTGTTAATGATTAACTGAACATCTTGATATGAATCTCACTCATTAATACGATTCAACGAAGTCACTGAAAGAACATTTCAGACACCGACACACCTGCTCTGACTCGTCACTGCCTGCGACAGGGTTTTTTTTTTTGCAGCTACAGAGTGGGCGACCGGCTGCCCGACCGGCGGACCGGCGGACCGGCCAGCCGCAGAGTCCCACAGGACACGGCTCGGGCTCATCCATCTCTCCGACGCGAGACAGATGGATGGGAGCTCTCGCTGCCAGTAAGCTACGAATACATCATCCTCTTGACGGGAGCGGGGAGAGAGGGAGAGAGTGGTAACTAACTCGGCATGACAAAGAGACCCCGTTGTCCTATCAACACAATGTTCCATTCTGAGCCCTCCGGTGAACGCCGCTGTCTATACGGTTATAAATCTGCTCATTTATTATCGAGTGTCATCGACGACTTAATTATGTATGAGGCTGCGGGAGAGTAAAGAGACGTTACGCTACGTTTCTTAAGACTGGAGTGTTTTTTGGGGTTGAGGGAGGGCGATGCCGGCGATATCTGGATCTTCAACATCAACGCCTCGTCTTTCTTTTTGCAGCAGCATATGACAAGTTTTATTATAGATTAACATGCAGATTATCTTACTGCTGAATCGTTTTGTCTGTAAAATGTCCAAAAATAGAGAAAAGTGTCTGTTTATTAGATTTCTTACACCTCGAGGTGACATCCTCTAGTCCAGAAACTGAAGATATTCAGTTTACTGTCATACGCATCGATGAAATTCATACATATCAGACTTTGGCTCTTTGAAAATCAGGTTTTAGCAGACTTTGTTTGTAGTTTGTCTTTGCTGCCGTCTCCTATGTTTTTAATGACATACATGTAATTCTCTTTTATCATACAGTCTTTGGTTCTTATTCTGTTCATGCTGTCGCTTATTTACTTTCTTAACAGATTGATTGTTTTCTATAAATTAATTGTTCATAATTCTGACTCTCTTTCTTGTTGTGTTCATAAAAAATGCTCTATCTGGTTGTTTGTAACATATGTGATATTAATTAATTAATTAATTATCCTCTTAGTTTTAACTCTTGTTCATTAACATGTATATGTTCATCAATAAACATCATCTCTGACAAATAAATAACCTAATAAATAAAATGACATTCATGACACATAAAAGCTTCAAATCATCACATCTGAGAAGCTGCAACCAGCAAATTTCTTTTTTTTTTTTTTTAGCATTTTTTGCTTTAAAAAAATGACTAAAATGATTATTTGATAATCAAAATAGTTGCTGTTCAACTTTCTGTCAGTTGACTGATCGTTCCAAACTCATCAAAGCAAACGTTTCTGTGGCTAAAAAGATTTTTTTTAAATGCCAAAAATAACGCTAAATATATGTTTATTCGGAAATCAATAGCGTTTGGGAGCCTCAGAGCATTTTAAGCAAAAGGGGCAGTACATAAGTGAGAGAGCGAGTGTCAGAAAAGTGACGAACAAATCAGGTGGCGTGGCGCTCAGCTGCAGGGTCGAGTGAAGGTGGAAGTGTGTGTATGTGTGTGTGTGTGTGTGTGTGTGTGTATGTGGGCATATTTTTTATACTTTATTTTTTATTATATTTATTGTCCTCCTGAACATAACTGCTATGAACCAATCAGAAAATAATGTTTCATTGATCTGATTCACCGGCTTTCTCCCCACCAGCGCTCCCTCTCTTCATTCAATCTCTAG
Source organism: Euthynnus affinis (assembly GCA_029490765.1). Classification (NCBI taxonomy): domain Eukaryota; kingdom Metazoa; phylum Chordata; class Actinopteri; order Scombriformes; family Scombridae; genus Euthynnus; species Euthynnus affinis. The sequence continues at coordinate 28,478,661 of CM055850.1, forward strand.
CTCGCTCGACCACTGCTCTCTCTCTCTCTCTCGTCTTTTTTTACAGTTCAGACGCTGTATGTATGACCGTTAATAAATGCTGCAGCTCGGGGCGGTTAGCTCCGAAGTTAGAAACAACCGGAAATAGAGATTTGATTTCTGTTTGTTCGGGTTGGGGGTTAGGGTTAGGGGTTTGAACCCTTTTAAAGTTCAAATTTGCCATTTATTTACAATAACAATCAGACAAATCATCAGCCAGCGTACTAATCCACACATTACATCCGTCACATTATAACAGACAGTTTAGTTTGTATATATATTGTGTACACAGGCCTCCAATCAGGACTGTTTATTGGTTTCTCATCTATCAAGTTAGCTAGAAAATGTTAATTGTGTGTTTCAAAATGTGCAGAGAAGATTAAAATTCAATGTGAGACATCCTCAAAGCTCTACTTTTAATCTACAACATGTTCTGCATGTTCATAAAGCATCATGTGACGAGTTTTGCAGCGTGTCCACTGACCTCCGGCTGTTTCATGGGAGGTATCTGCTCCATCCTCTCCGCAGAGACGTAGTAATCGATCTTATGAGACGACGAGGAGTAGAAGAGCTTCTCTGCTTTTATTATATCCTCCACGCTGGGATGAAAGAGCTGGAACTGCGTCCTGTCCACAGACCTGAACGTTTTGGTTTCATTCAATTAGAATAAATCAAACCGAGAGCATCAAGGGACACATATTTTATACACACAATCCTAGAAACCCTGCGGAGGCAAGTTTAGGAAACGAGTGAAACACTGAAGCTCTGGAGACAAACTGCGGTACCTGTCCAGGTAAGCATCCAGCTCACTGAAGGGGTAAATTAAGCTTTGGACTTTCTTCTGAGGAAGAGTTGTGGCTTTCTGGAGCGAGGCCAGTTTGTGGACGCTCTGCCGGGAAACGGGGCGAACCTGAGTCCCGGGCGGAAGACGTAGACGCAGACAAAACATCTTCCTCTGCAGATTTCTCACCTGCCTGCAGAGCAGAAAAGGACACATGGTGTGAATATCGCTTCTCAATTTCATGTCTAATCAATACTGCAGCTTTCATTAGAGTTGATGCTCTGCAGTGACAGTCAGCTAAACGTTAGTACTGATGCTACTTTATGCTTCTACTCCACTACATTCATTTAACAGCTTTAGTTACTTTTCAGATGAAGATTTGACACAATAGACAATATATAGATAATATAACAAGCTTTTAAAATACAACACATTGTTAAAGATGAAACCAGTGGTTTCCAACCTTTTTAGTTTTTGACGTCTTACAAAAAGCAGTGTGTAGTCGGGGTCACATTTCACATGTCTATGAGTTGTTAACAGCTCCACCAAATAGTGATTTTTCCCTCTAAACTTCTCACAAGCTTTCATTTCAATAAATGTTCAAATGATCCAATATTTCAACAGAAAATCAAAGATTAGAGAAAAAGTCCAAAAACTGAAAACAGATTTGTGTATCTGAACTTTGTTTTTTCTTCTTTCCTCTCCCATTAATCATCTCACGACCCCTCAGATTTATCTGCTGACCCTTTGGAGGGGCCCTGACCCCTAGGTTGCGAACCACTGGACTTAACTATCTAACTGTATATAAAGTAGTGTAAACTAGCTCCACCTCCAGCAGCTACAACAGTAACATGCTGCTCTAACACTGATGCTTCACTATTAATAATCTAATGATGTCATATATAATAATATATCAGTCAGAGGGACCAAATCACTACTTTTACTGCAACACTTTAACTACATCAAGCTCATAATACTTATTTTTTATTTATTTAAGTAAAGGATCTGATTACTACTTCCACCGTGCGGATGACGTCAGGGTCACGTTGACGCGAGCTAGCAAAACATTAGCATTAAATGTTAAAATGCGCTTAAAATTGACGACCTACCTTTTCAAACACGAGTTCATTTCATAGCATGCCTAAACTACAGCTATTTCGATTATTAATATTACAATACTGAAGCATGTTTAGGCGACAAATGAGCGTTATCGACTGCTGTCAAGGCAACTATTTATTTTCCACTTTCCTCCATGTTGTGTGCAGCGCTTAAAGGAGTCCGACTGAAACAACATCAGTTTGCTTCAACAATCCGCCTAAAAGAGTTATTTTCCCAGTTATACTATAAAGTATTCCGTTACTTATTTGACTCACTTTATTTAGTAAAACATGTTAAACAAAGTATCCGTAATGAGGTCTGTATATCATATGTAAAAGATTTAATTTGGAATGAAAAATGACTTTAACACGTCTTCATAACAGTCGAGAAATGTTTTAAAAAGCTTATTAGTAGCGATATGACTAAGAGTGGTCGTGGTAGTGATGTTTTTGCTTGTTTCTTTGGGAAAAAAATATAAATATAAAAAAGTGCTTCCACTTCCTGTTTTCACTGATGTTCAGCCTCCTTGTTTTCAAACCAGGGCAGAGGTAGGACTGAGTGAATCTGAGATATAATCATAATAATAATAATAATAATAAAGGATATGGCCGGCAATTTTCTACATTGTATTTATTGTCAACAAATCTCATGTGTCGTGTGTGTGTATCCAAAGCCTGACATATCTGTTTCCTCTGTGCCGTAGACCTCGGTTGTTGTCCAAAAACTATTAAAAACACGTCACTGCTAAGTGTTCCCCTCTGAACTAAACAGCGGATACACACAATACTCCAGGTACTACTTACTAGATCAGTTCATTGTTGGTTCGGCTGTCCACATGAGATTTGTTGACGATAAGGAAAAAATACAGAGAATTGCCAGAAATGCCATCGCATATCCATTAAACCCTGTCTCTGTCCTGATTTAAATTTAAAACATACAGACAACAAAGAGACAACAAAGATATAACACAGGGCCAGTGGACAGAGCACTTTTAAAAACCCCTCCGTTCATCTTAATTAAAGCAAACATGTGGCAGCTCAAGATTAGAAGCAGCACACCACTCAGGTTTGAACACTTTTGGCCCCAAAATCCAGCTTGAAGATGTCTGAAGACAGTCATATTCTGAAAGTGTTTCTTTGTGCCGTCACAGAAACGAGGTCAAAACGAGGGTGATACTGTTACATCTCCAGCCCTGTGCTGTTCTAATATGGGGGTTATATGGACGTAGTCAAATTTATGAGCATGAATCCGCTTCTTAGATACGGATGCATTCTTCTCACTGATGCATGGCTCACAGAAAAAAAAAAAAAAAAAAAAAAAACGTACAGAAACATTCTGGTGTTCCTGCTCTTTGGTGGAAAAAAAAACACCTCTTATTCACAGGGAAAGGTACGGTTCGAGCTGTCACATACATCCTCCATCACCGTCCTGGCGGGGATTATTGAGGATTACAATACAGACGTTTTATGCGGAGCACGCCAAAGAAATGTCTTCATAAATTTGCTTATAGGAGGTGGCAGTGATAAGAGCGACTCCAGGCCCCTCTCCTCCCCACCCTCCACCCTCCACCCTCTGCATTCTTTCACTCTGAGTCTCCCAGGAAATGGGAGTTTCATCAATAGTCAGTGTTCAAGTGGCGGTCAGGTTTCACAGGTTCGTGAACGCAAAGTGGTTAGCCTCCTTCTCACAGTTTCCTCCAAGGACTCACCTCCACATTACTCCCTTATATGGGGGGGAAAAAAAAAATCCACTCTGATATTAATGCGGCTGTGATTAATAGCTTTGAAAAGCACTTTCTGTTTGAAAGGGGAGAATATTTGGCACACTTTTTGGGGGTCTCATTTTAAGCACACTTCAAAATGAATCACTGTTATCTGCTCACGGCTCCCTTACAGTTTGCCCCCCTCCCCCCCCCTTTTTCTCCCTCCCCCCTCTCTCCACACGGTGGCGCTGCAGACCGCTGCTGAAAAAGCGTCACCCTCCGCTCACTTTCCACTGACATGTTAAATATCTGCCTCCTTCAACCACCTCGTGCCAATCCTCCCTCTGCTCCGTTTGGGATTTTACCACTTGATGTGATTCATATAGTATGTTCACTGGACAAATTAATTCAGAGAAATTCAGTTACAGCCTTTTTTTTTTCTTCTAGAGGAGTCCTTTATATTCTTATGTGCTGCGCTGCAACGCCTCTGCCTCTCTCATTCATCACCTATTTAAGAGAAGTTCATATGTGTTGAGAGCCTTGTAAAAATAGAAAATTAAATGAGTAATAGATTTACTCTCTCTGCCTCCGTCTGTTTTTTTCCCCCCCCTCCTCTTTCTTTTATTACACGTGTGTGTCTTGTGCATCATGGAAGTTAATTGAATAGCTTCAACTGAAACGTGTAAAAAAAAAAAGGAAGAGTTGCTCCTCGCTCCTTGGGTTACTTAGCAAATTAAAGACTGTTAGCTGCATTAATTCACCATTTCATTATTTCACAGAGAGATGAGAGCGGGAGAAATCACCACCAGGGACAGCTGATGGGGTGTTTAATAGATGGACGTTCTTAACAGTCGGCCATTTATACGGCTTTTAGCACAATAGGACCTTTAAACCTCACCAAAAACCGCAGGCCGCCTGGGTTTTTAAGAGGCACTTGCGTGGGAAACAAGACAGTGAAGGATATATAGCGGCAGAAAAAGGGCTGGCTGGCTGGCTGGATGGATGGATGATGGAAGGAGCAGAGAAGAGGGGATAGGAGAGAGACCGATAGGGGAGGAGGAACGAAGGGGGAGAGAGGGAGGGAGGGAGGGGAGGCCACGGGTGCTCTCGTGACTCCATCACCCCCATCTTTCACTGTGAGCCAGAGGATCAAATGCCAGACCAATCAATTGTCCACCAAGCTGACATCTATAGCGTAGGCCATGATGGCATTTACCTCCCCAGGGTGCATATCAATAAAATAAAATAATAAAAAAAGAAAGAGATATGAAAAATTAATTGTCCCCAAACATCCAGGCCACCCACACCATCAAGCCAGCCTCTCGCCGTCATCATTATTTGTTCTTTAGCTCTTCATTCGCTCATTTTTTTCCCCCCCTTTTTTGCCTCTATCTGTTGCAATTCTTTCATCGTGCGTGATTGATGTCCAGCAGGCTTGGTTTGCAGGGGTTTGGAGGCACCATGAAACCCGCTACTGAGAGGCCTTTTTTTTTCAATTTTGACATTGTAGCACATAGAAAAGGTCCAGCTGCAACGCTGGAGCAACCACCCACATATACACACCTTAATCTGACACTGAATTATCACAGAGCTTGACCTCCGTGACCTTTTCAGACCCATTAAACCGTTCATTTGCATGTTAACCACCAAGACCCCCCCCCCCCCCCCCCTCCTACTACCTCCTACACTTGGCCTCCGATACCTCCTACCGTGATGTGACAGGAGCTCAATGGGGCGTGCGCCTCCAGAATACCAAAGCCCACCCTCCGCCTCCCCCTCCCTCTCCCTCGTCCTTTGCTATTGTTTGTCCAGGAGGATGAGGTACAGAGGAGTTTATCAAGTCAAGAGGTCAAAGCATCAATAGCCTCATGCAAACACAGACGGCTGTCAGAGACACTCGCCGCAAGGGCAAAAAAAGACGGCCGAGAGAGATTAACACAGGCTGGATTTGTGCTGTTTGTCCATCTGGCAAGGCTGAGAACTGTCTGGCCCAAACACTTGTGGCCAAACCTCCTCAATCTAACGGCGGTCAGTGTGTCGAGAAGCTTGAGAAGCCCGAGCTCGTTCCCTTCCCGGTGTTTCCACTCTCATTACTCTCCTCTGTCTGCGTTAAGTCAACACAACAATCAAGAGGAACGGCTCCCCCTCGCTCTTTTGGAGAAAGAAGAAAGGCCCCGTTCCAAATTAGGTGTTTCACCCGGCTGTAACCCTCACATCAATAATATTCACACTCCCCCACCACACTCGAGCTGAAACTGAAAAAAAGAAAAAAACCCAAGCTTAGCTGTTCTCATCCTGCAACACGAACTTAATAGGAAGTGCAAAAAAAAAAAAAGTATAAATCATGAGCTTCTGTGATACGAGCTTGCACAGTGTTCTATTTAAGATCCTACCGAGCCGCCGGCTGTGTCTTCCCTTGTTCTTTTGTGTCTCTGTCTAAGCATCTCCCATGAATACAGCATAAATATTTTGGCAGGTGGTGTTTGGAGGATATTAGAGCACAAGCACCGAGCGCTCAGGGATATCGATTTTGCTTTAGCAGCCAAGAGCCATGGCTGCTGCTGGCATCGATACGTCGAGGAGAGGAGGTTGAATGAAGAGGGATGACCTTGAGCCGGGGAAGCAATCTTGACAAATAAGCTCCAGGACGGAAATGCAAAAGGAGAAAGAGAGAGAGAGGGGGGGAGAGAAGGAAGAGAGGGGGGGGAGGAACACAACACTGAGTATGTCAGGGGTGACACTGTGAGATCTTCAGAAAGACAATAAGGGGAACGGCACAGTCTGTGAGGAGTTTGTCCTTCCTACTTTGCTAACATGAGTGCAGCACATGTGCAAGAGCCGAACCAGCACCGACGGCTCAACCGACACGATGCTCGCGAGTCGATAAATTTCATTGTTTGTTTGGCTCTGAACATGAGATTTGTTGACAATAAGACAAAAAGTTTCCAGCCTTGCTCTTTTACGATCTGCTCCAGGCATGTTTTAAGAACATATAAACACACTCTGCTCGGAATAATAAATCGCGCCCGACATGTTTTTTTCATGAAAAAAATTGTTAAAAATCCATGAAACGATACCTACTGCTTCTCCCTCCCTCACTGCAAAATTCAAAATGTTTGAATATGTAAATTCACAGTTACAAAAGTTTAAACCACTGTACGTTCGTGGAGGTATATTTTCAGCGTTTGTGCGGCGTGTGAGTGGTTTTCAAGCTTCCACACTGGCCCCTCGTTTTGGCTCCGAACTAGACGCCTACATGCTTTAAACTCAGATTCACCGTGAGTATGGATAAACTTTTCTTCTTCTTCTTCTTTTCAGCGGATAAATATGAAAACAAAACTCATGTGCATACATCATCCTGCAAAAAACATCCAACTGAAGAATAACAGGTTTTTGACTGGAGGGGGGATTTTAATAGTTCATCGTGCAGCCTGGCACGTTGAACAAACGAAGGAAGAGCACATTTCTTCATGTTGTAGTGTAGAATATGACTCCCAATGACACCTGTGCATGTTTGCCTCCATGCTCCTGCCACCCATAGAACTTAAAAAGGTAGATTTTTTAGAGTAGTTGGTCACTGTAATCATTGCTTGTATCCATATTGTAGCATGGCCACATTCAGACGTATCCTCCTCAGTTATGTGAATACAAGCCAACACATTGAGATGCACAGATGCAAATGTCACGGCGCTGGCGGTAAGTGGAGCAGGTGGACTCAAATGCAGAGATACAGGCGGGCAGATGATGCAGAGATGCTTTTAATGACATAGAGAAAAGCAGGAGAAACAACAACTCGACGACTCGACGAGGACTGAACTGAAAACAGGACTATAAATATCCAAGGAGTGATTGTAAGTGAAACACAGGTGAGGGGAACGAGACATGTGAGCTAGTTAAAACACAGGAAGTAAAAGTGACCAGACACAAGGAAGCGTATTACAAAATAAAACAGGAACTAAAGGGAAAACTCAGGAGGAGCACACACATGAGGGAAACTGAAAACCAAAAGCAGGCACACATAGGACGGGGCAGGTTATCACACGAGGGCAGGAACAGAAACTAAAGAGGTCAACAGAACTAAAACTGGCTCAACTTTAGCCAGTCAAATACATGCAAGCACACAAATTCCTGCATATTTCTGCTGTTTAACTAGAGATGAAAGATAAAAAAAAAAAAGATTGCCATCACAATAACTCCTTCTCCATAATATTATAAACCTCTGTGCAGTGTTTTTGGCATCTGACAAGTCTTTGATTAGCCTATTAATCAACCTGGACTTCCTGCAATGTGTTTGTCTCACAGGTTTTAACGCAGGACTCGTTTTTCTGGCCTGAAAAGGATCGAGGGAAGAAAAATCACAGTCCTGAGGGCAATGCGAATTAGCTGATTCCAAAATTTTATGGTCTTTTTTTTTAGTCCAAAATTCCAGTGTTTCCTCACTGAGCCGCGGCGGAGGGGATACAGTCCATGCTGTTTGGTCGCTGCATGTCGGTTCTCTTGCCGGAGGAGAACGCTCACAATAACCCTGCACGCAACTGTCAGGACGGAGACACTCACTTGCTTTGTCAAACCCAGTGCTGCTGAAGCCTCTTAGCTTCAGCTGAACGGCAGAATGCTGGATGTTTTGCAGAGAGCGACCCCCTCTCCCCCTCCCCCCCGCCACCCAACCTCACATACTCACAGCTAGGAACGGATGTCCCTCATTACCTGTATGGACAGGAGCAATGACTAATGGCTCTTTAAATGAACATACTGTATAGGTGGCTGCGGTTCACGAGGTAGAGCGGCTCGTCCGTTAATTGCTCCTCCACCTGTATTATGCGGGTGTCAAAGTGTCCTTGAGCGAGACAATTAACCCCCAAATTGCCTTTAATGGTCAGACCACGGCCTTGCATGTGTGTGAGAATTGTAAAATGCTGAGGATGCAAGAGTCCATTTATATAGTTTCCCCTTTTTTTTTTGACCCCCAGTGTTTAGATTCCTGGTGCATTTTTTTTGCTCATTTCACTGTTTGTTGATGCTACAGTCTTTTAACAGATCCGGGGGGGGAAATGGGAGTCTAACTGATGTTTATATGCTCCGACAATAAATAACACCTGACACAACAAGCGCAAACTCGATCTTTCTCTCGACGTGGGTCACGTGAAAATACATCAGAGTCCAATTAAAAACCGCGGGGCGCCGTTTCCTTCGGAAGCAACGCCGTCGGCCTCTCTGCTGCTGTAAAAGGAGATAGAGAACTGCTTGCTGAGAAATATGGCGTTGCCTCGAAGATGATAGGCCTAAATCCACAAAAACCATCCGTCCATGTGGAAATGAAGTGTGAAAGCGCAGCGGTACTCCCACACGCCAACCCTCTGCTGGTTATCAGCGCAGTGCTGTATTGTGCAACTATGTGAGGTAGCCTTCAGATTTATTAGGTCATGTTTCAGGATTTAGACTGCTCCCCACCTCAACAAGACGATTAGCTCTGCCAGCACCTCACTTTCTCTGCTCTCTATCGCTTCTCCTCTATCTACTTTGTCTGTAACAGACACGCACGCGCGCGCGCACGCACGCACACGCTCAGACTCACAATCCTCAATCCTCTACCCGCCTCTTTGTGTCTCTGTCTGTCTCTCTTTCATTCCACAGAGATGATTTATTTTGTTTCTCCCCTCTCCTCCTCCAGTCCTCGGCCGCCCTCGGGGTCAGCGCCAAGCTCCATCACTCTGTCTGGATTCTTAATCCCCACACTGGAGACGCCCGTGCCAATACAGGAGAATAACAGATTAAAAAACGCAGCCGAAGCCCCGAGTATCTCCCCTTTCTTTCTCTGCTTCTCCCCTCTGTCTCTGCCCTCCCCACCCCCCCCACCCCCCCGTCTTCACAACAGATAAGTGGAAAAATAAACTTGGAGAGCTAAGCCAGAGTTGAGAGGCGAGTCATCGACCCAAGGATGACAGAGAAGCTTCCAGCACGGTGGTTAATGAAGGTGATGCGGCAAAGCAAGGGACTCCGCAGAGGCGCTGAGTTATAACACCGGAGCCTTGGGAGGTGACACGACTGCAGGCGGGGAAGGTTTCCACTTCGCCGCAGTCGTCTAAGGAAGATACATGGTTGACCCCCCAGACAAAAATATAAGTAGGAGAACTTAAAAATAATGAAACCTGAGTCTCCATTTTCACATAACCAAAAATAATGGCTGTTTCACCTATAAAAGGTCATCGTTCGCTTTACTGTACCTCCAGAGCGAGCGGAGGGAGGGAGAGGTATTACAGTTAATGTCGGCAGAAAATCTCAGGGACCTTATTAATAAAGAGTCTAAAAATAAGAACAATGATGGAGAAAAACTGTAGACTCAAGGTCAATGTTTCACAAAGAATACCCAGGACAGGATGCCTGACCGCTGATCCAAGACCGGTTTCACTGTGAACTCACGCTGGTATTTTGCATGGCTACACAACCCAATCGGTGACCTTAGACAAGACATCCTCAACAAAAGCGGCGGCCGCGGCCCTTTTCTCATTCTCATTCGAGATGCGAGACTCCTGTCCCTGTTGTGTGAGAGATGGGAAGAAGGAGGGGAGGGGGTGGGGCAGCTACAAGGAGATAATGGCTGTGTCAGTTTCACACTGCTTCCCTCATAAAAGCTGAGCCAGGAGGAAGCTGCCGGAGAGGGATGGTGGAATGCACGTGCACGTGAGTTTGTGCGTGTGAGTCAGCCGATGTGAGCGGACTGGATGTGGATATGCGTTTGGTTTGGCCCCCATGTAGTTTCTGGGATATTTGTTAGTGTTTGCCCCCTGATGCTAAGAATTGAGGTGCTTGACGTCCTATTGTTTTCTTCCATCACACACCAAAAAAAAAAATATATATACATTAACAGTGACTGTGACTGATCATCATAATATTGTAAAATATACAAGCACAAGTCTTTTATCTTAAACAGGCCTCTTCATATTATGTGTGAGTTGTGAAAAAAAAGAGAGAGAAATAGGATTAAACTTAATGCTAATTGAATGCTAATTAAACGTTAGCCAGCTAATGTGCTGTTAGATTAGCTTGTTGTTGGTGATATTATGTTTCTCATTGAACTTTCAGACTGTTACCTTCTTAATTTTTAAAGTTGCAATACATGACATTCAGCCACTAGATGTCGAATGTGTGTTGTTTACTCAATAAAGTTGGAGAAAAAACAGGATACAGACAGTTTATGAAACTCAAATTGTCAAACTGCTGATCAAATATGGATCAAGATTCTGTTAGCGCCTAAATGCTCTCATAAACATATTTTAGTGTACTGTTTGGCTCTAATTTCATAATATTTGTGACATATCATCACCTTTTAAGTTGGTATGTGGAACTTGTTAGCGAACTTGTTAGCGGCTTATTTCCACATCCAGCAGTTACGGAGCAGCATTATCATTCATTTGGAGTCGTGTTTCTGCACCTTGTGAATATAAGTCCAATATTCACTCTTTTGTTCTCTAAAGTTCCACCAACTCTACCAAATATCTGGCTCTTTAGCTGCTAAATGCTCCACCATGTTCACCAGCTAGCTGCTAATTGTCTGTCTGCCGTTCGCTGCCGCTAAAAAGAATTATAGCGGTTTGAATGTATTTGTTTTGATGGCCGTGTGAGTTAGAGGAAATTAGCTAAAGTCAAACACTGACACTGAGAACGCAAGAGAGGTTTATATTTTCATCTTCAAAGGTTATATTATATTATAATCTGTGACATACAGTATATAGTCCTGGACTAACGTAAACATTAGCAACCAGCTAACATCACCTGCGCTTAACGTCAACCCTGTTAGCTCTGTATTTAGCTAATGCTAAAACATTACATCAACACTAGCTATGCTTCTATTTTAAATGCCTTCCTAAAGGATACAGACAAGTCATACTATGGCGAGTATATTATTACATCCTTTACAGGCCAGTTTTAACATTTAGTAGCTGTATTTGCTCTTCCAGCCTTAAAAAAAACTGCTAACTTGTGGGGAAAAAAATGATTTGCCTGGGTTTCAGTGTTTTCAGTAATGTCTCAGTCGGCTTTTCCACTCCATCGATATCACCTGTCTCACTTATCTGTGAATTCCAGTCTGAAAAGTTTGAGAAAAATATGTAAGTATACAGCTTTAAAAAGGCTGTGCATGTCTGTGTGTGTGTGTGTGTGTGTGCTCGTGCTTACAGGCTCATTGTTCACTCCTCCACACCTCTGTGACTCTCTGAGAGGACAGTAGGGTGCAGGGTGGGGTAGCGGCGGGCAGAGGGGATGCAGTGTCATCCAAATCACCATCACCCTTCCTCCTCCTCCTCTTCCTTCTTTTACCACTCCCTCTGTCCCCGCTGGCCCTAAAAAGAAAGTCCTAAGGCCTTGACAACGGGACATCCCTCTCCCATGGCTTTGCCGCGGCCAGTATGCACGCTGTTGGCTCATTGTGACTCACTGGACTCTGACAGCACAGCCCTGCACTCACAATGTGTTTATTGGACACGGCTGCATGTGGTGCTTCACCCACTCACTCACCCCCCCCTCTCCCAAAAACACACACACACACACGAATCCCCCAGGCCCCTAAGATCCGTCTGTGTGGTGCCAATCGGCAGGTGGGGCCCCCGGCTAGAGGGTGAGGTCATCTATATATGGACGACGGGGAGGTAGCAAGCACAGGGAGGATGATGCAAGCCAAACATAGAGCGGCTAAAGACATTGTCTGTGTGGACGCTGAGTGAAATAGCGTGAGGTGAGAGCGACGTAAGCGAGGACAAAGTCTCCTTCGAGGTCCAGCGGGAGTTGGGGTAGTAAAATATTTGCCCAACTTTTCAGGAACTAAACTCATCATTGCAGACTGTATTTAAACTTTAAATTACTGGAGGTGGTTCTTTAATGGACATCCACATGAAAGCAAATCATCAAAGTAACACTATTATTCACAGTATCATTAAATTAGCAAAAACCTCCGATGCTTCAGAATTTCCTATTATGCCTTAATGGTAAGAAGGGGAGAGATATCTGTGAGGTTAAACACATAAAAGTCCACCACACATAAAAATCAGTTATATGAAGGCAGACGAGCCAAGACAGAATAATTACCTGTAGCCCTAAAAGTCTATTTGATGAGCTTGCAAGGTCTTGTTAATGGATTTTTAATATTTTCTTTTGTCATCGCGGTTGTTGTTGGCATCCATCCACTATCCTACAGAACTGACGAAATCTCAAAGGTGTGTTCAGATGTTATTTATTTGAATTCGACTGCTGGGAAAGTTGTTTTGTGATTTTGTGTGTGTGTATTCACCCCAGTAGAGCCAAAGTACCGCATGTTCGTACTTGAGCTTCAGACTAAGTTACCTAGCCTTGTGTTGCACCGCTCAGCCTCTGTTACAAGCCATAAAGCCTCAGAATGAACAGACATTTTTGCTTTAATTCACACCACCAAGGGCGAGTTTGACTCCCCTTGACGTCTTTCTGTAGACTTTGACTTGAGCACACTTTGACAATAAACACAATTTTTGGGATCAAATTTTTATTTTTCAATACTGAAGGGTAGATTAAATATATAAGGAACATTCAGTATCCTTATGCAAATCATCAGCCCCTGCAAACATCTGCCATACCGAACATAGATTATTAATACCATAAGCATGACACCATACAGACCATACAGAATTCAAACTACCAGCACATGCAATATATATATATATATTTAACTTAATTTCCTTCTCTCAAGTGCAGTCATACAGTTCAAATATTTACATTAATACAGGTGTAAATAAAGCAATGTTAAGGGTCCGTTCATGGTTTTGACCTTCCATCATCTGTCCATGTGTCCATCATCCATACAGCCATTATCAGTGCATGGGAACCATTATTAGTGTATAATTAAATAGAATAAAATAAATAATAATAATAAAAAATCAAATAAATAAAAATAAAAGGATATAAATAATATATAAATATGTATATATGTAAAAAATAATTAATTAAATAAGTAAATAAACAAAAAAATAATTTAAAAAAATTCCACATTTAAATAAAAACACAAATGGGACCATCATTCTCCTCAGAGAGAAAGAAAATCTGCAATATTAACGCAATATTTGTACCAAACTTCATCTGTCAAGACATTTCAAACCGAACAAAAATGTCACCTCTCGGTGGTGCTGGATGAAAAGTCCGAAAATACAAACTTGTAGTTGCCGAGATGTTTGAATTTGGACCAAACTGACAGACTGTCATCTGTAGAGTGGTGTGGCAAAAAAAAAAAGGAGGACAATAGAGACAGACAGACGACAAGAGGGTAAATATAAACCTCGGTGAAGGACGTAACCTCACAAAAACCACACAACAAACAACCCACAAAGTCTTTTTTTTTTTTTTTGTGTGTGTGTGTGTGTGCCACTGTCCTCAGAGCGTGGCGTTTGCCGCCCACGAGTCTTTCTCTTTGAAATGACAACATGCTGGCCACTGTCTTGTTAGGGCGGCGATTGATTGAGCGCGTCTGGCAGGCCTGAGCCCCCTGCTCGGTTCATTTGTTATACATTTATAGTTCATAATCCATCTGCTCTCACCTCTTCACATTCCATGTAATTTTTCATTCTCCTTTTGTATCAGGGGGGGTCATTTTTCTATACGGCTGTGATAGATTGTTTAGTGTCGGCTGTCTATAATTGGCCCAGATAGTGGGAAGACTCACATGTGTTTATCATTAGAGCCTCTGTCTGTGTGGAGATCTCCTCATCATCGCTCACAATGGGTGTCTAAACTTTAATTACGCCACTAAACTGATTCATTAAGCCATTCTTGACTCCGTTTTGAAGGTTGTGCAATAGTATTTTCATTAAGCATTTAATAAGGTCTGCTCAGGCCATATTTTTGTCTTATTTTTTTTTATTTTAGAGTTAAGTGGATCCTTCCTGCGTCTCACCAGCAGGTGACAGTAGAGGACCATGCATGAACGAGCCCGTGGCTGAGTCATTCAGAGTTTACCATCTGTTGCTCTGCAAGGGTTCCCGGGAGATGCCAGACACGGGAGGTAGACCTAATGCTTGTTACTCAGGCTCATCCCAGTTTTTTTTTTTTTTATTATTTCTTTATTATTTATCTCCACAGTCCTCAGCCCTATTTTTCCTGGTCACTTTTTAAATTACAGTTTGTATGACAGAGCCCTGGGCAGGGTGAGGTTTACTTTTCCAACCCTTTGGGTTAAGTGAAAATGGGCTGAAAAAAAAAAAAACACCCCTCCTCACTGCATGTAATTGATTTTAATGATAGCTTAGCCTTATTTAGGAATAAAAAAAACTCATATCAACAGCTTTTGAGCCACCGAGTCACTTTTAAAAAGCTACCTTAGCAAAAAAGCAGCTTGCTTTCTCACCTTAAAGAGGAAACATACTCATGGCAGGAGGAGCACAGCGTAGCACAAACTACAGGATAAGGTTAAACAATGCTGTTAATGGATTTCAAATACAGCAGCCACGGGACTTTTCTGAGCTCGTGGTTTTCTGCCAAAAATGGTTGTAAGTATCTGGGATTAATGTTGACCTATTTCCTGAAGAGGGATTTCTTCAGATTTACCAGCACAGCTATTTCACCTATATGTGATCAAAACCAAGGGAGAGTTGTATTTAAAAAGAAAATCCTACAATAAAGCAACATATACTCATAATTTTCTTGGATATAACAAATAATTTAAAAGATCTGTTTTTGTTATAAAGTTGTATGGATGAATCCACAATGTAGTAGTTAGTTTTGGTTATTAAAAAACACAAATATCTGTGTATTTACTACTATTATGCTATAAAACGAACCTAAAAGAAGAAGAAAAAAAAGTAAAATCAAATAAACTTTAGCTAAATTAATTAAGATTGTTCTGTTCTAACAAAACTGTGACTTTTGAAATGTCTTTATACTTCTACGTATACACATCAGCTGCTAAAAATACTAAAAAAAAAAACAAAACATTGTATATTTATACCTCAGTTCAATACGACACAAATTCAAAATCTATTAAAATAAAGAACTCCAAGGCTTTGTTGATTATGAAGATCAGGGTTGTATCACTCCTGGGAAATAACACACTGTACATTTCTCCCTGGTGTATTGTGGAGAGGTTGGTTTCCTGTCATGTCACATGTTAGCTGTAGTAGTTTAGCTTGTCTGTAGGCTACAGTGGAGAGCATTACAAGCGGATACTTTGATGATGATCAGACAAAGGTGCTCCAAAAATAACAGCGTAATAGTGAGACCTCTTTTTTTCGGTGTCAAGCAAGAACAGTGGGTGTTGTAATCTATATGGATGACTGACCTCTCTCTCTCTCTCTCTCTCTATCTGTGTGTGTGAGTGTGTGACAGAAAGCGACAGAGGAAAAGAAGCCTCAGAGCGGAGCGAGGGAGGTGTATAATGAGAAAGAAGAAGCTGGTGGAAAAGGTCTGATCTCTCTTGCCGTGCCAGTGAGTGCACACTTTGGTGCTGCAGAGGCCCTGATGGCTCGCCCCCCCCCCCCTCCCCTACTCCTTTGTCCTTGTTGCTCCGGGGGGACAGCGGTGCTCCGGGAGGTGATGAGGATCTTTTTTGGCCATGTACACGGCCAGCCATGTTGGAATAAATCTGCCCTGTGTAGCTGTAACCATGAGCACTGTGCTGGCGTACTGAGCCGCAGCTCAGACAGCTCAGAGGGGGCTGAGAGGTAGAGAAAGGGTAAACTGATGGATGACAGAGTAACGTTTAAAGGATGGGCTCATAATTTTTTCAAGTCGATCGTAAAACAACAGTCAGGAGCCCAAATGAACACTGAGATAGTTTCTTTTCTTTTCTTGCTGAATCATGCTCATATTTACACAGGCCATTAGGAGATCCCATCATAATGCATTTACAATGTAAGTGATGGGGGACAAAATCCACAAGGCTCCCTCTGTGCAAAAATATTGTTAAAAGTTTATCTGAAGCTAATACGAAGCTTCAGCTGCCAAATTAATCAAATCAAGTAGATATCTTTCAATGCCACAGCTTTTTTTTTTTGTTTTAGTGCCGAAGTCTCTCTTTTTGTAACCATACTTCCACTGTGGCTCACTCTGTCAGAGGAAATACAAAGAGTGTTTTGTGGTGTAGTTACATGTTGACATCATGTAATGAAATCCCCCCAAATCTGCAAAGATTTGATACTATAGTGAGACCAAACCCTACACTCCCTGACCATATCTGGCAACCCCGCACTATAGTTGAAGGCACTGCACATTAGTTCTGAGCAGGGAGGGATAAACTGTTGTTAGTCAAGAAACAGGTCCAACACCTAACTGCCTTTTAAAAAAAAAAAAACACACATTTTCCAGTATACGTTTCTTTATAGGTTCATAAAACCGATAAATAGAGTGGATAAGACAGCTTTAAAGGTGTTGGTGAATCTTTGCCAGTATGCTGTACGGCTCTAGGGATGACAACGTCACTCGGCGTACCACCACTTTGCTTCAGACTGAAATATCTCATAACTATTACATGAATTCGCCATAATGACATTCACGTTGCCCGGGGGATGAATCCCGCTGACTTGGGTGATATCCTTACTTTTACACATCATAAGTTTTGACGGTTTTTGTTTTGAAGTAAAACGTCTCAGATGAGATTAAATTAGGATTCAGCTTTATTGTCTTCGCATGCAGTGGGTACCAGTAACAACAAAACGCAGCTAAGCATCTAACCAGGCGGCGAAAATAGCAGCGAGGGCTTATAATAAGTGGATTTAATGAGGATTGAGTAAACAGTATGTAAAGTAGAAGTGTCCATTAAAATTATATATATATATATCTGGATAGAACATAAAAGTTATTCTTGACCTTGGAAATAGTAGCTTGACTTGTCCTCTTGCAGCTTTCCATCACATGTCATGGTCTCCCTCGGCCAATGGCGTACGCCCAGTTGACACGGAGATGGCTTAGTCATCGTGACATGACCTAAGTATTGAAATTGGGTAATAACAGATGGTCATATATGGGGGCAGATCAAACTGCCTGCCTCTGGTAGAGGATGCTTCTTTTGCATTGAGTGACCTCCTTGACCTTTTTTTTTTTTTTTTTTCCCGGCCGTCCACTGACTCAAGGTCAATGACTTTGACCCCTTCCCACCATGCCCGATATATCAGGTCACTAACAACACATGCACCGCTCTGAATCAGTGTTTACAGGTAACCATAGCGACTATACATGTTCTTCACGCTACACTGCATGTTATTCTTATTATACCTTTCAACAGCCGACCTGAGAACATCTCTGGCTGGAAGAGCTTTTTCTCTGGCTTGCCACTAGCGTTCTCGTCTTCTGAGGGCAAACTGATGATGGAGAAATTACTATCTCTGCCTCTACAATGAATATCTAAAAAGAAGTCCTTGCTATTTCATTCCAACACTAAACCTGATAGTTAGTGTAGCTCCATAACATTACGTCAGCTATCTGCTTGAAAAAGGAAAAACACACCAATCAAGACGTGCCTGGAAATGGAAAGAGTACTGTACATGGCTGCTGTTTCTTTACTGGTGATTACTGTTTTGGGATGATTTTAACACTTAGCAGCTCTCACATGTTAATGTGTGGATGGATACAACAAGCAGTGTATCAGTAGGCATAAACATCGCTAAGCTAACGCCAACCATAATGTTCTTTGTCCATAAAGACCCTCAGTTATGGGATTGAAATGGATTTTCCCTCTAGCTTTATTGAACAGAAAAGTGCTGCTTTCTCGTGCCCTGTCACTACTCTGTGGCGGACGTAGTCCAGGCGCACCCACAAAGCTAGTTTATTTGTTCTGCACTCATAAATAGACCAGCTTCATCTTCACCCACGACAGGGTGTAATTCCCCATGTTATTTCATTATGGCACATTTTTGCCCTCTTAGTAATACTTAATAGGTTTAGCAGATTGACAAGGGGGGAGGCCAAAAAAAGAAGAAAAAAAAGCGTGAAGGAAAAAGACAGATAGAAAGGGAGCCAAAGGTGGAGGGACCAACTGACAGAGACAGATGTGTAGAGAGTGAAAGAGAGAGGGCTGGGGTTGGAGAAATGAAAGAGTGATTGGTTAAATGAAAGGGACTGAGCAGTGGTTCGCTCCAAGTTCTGCGGTTGTGGGTGTCTGTCCAGGCTTAGCAGCCTGCGGATGAGAATGGGCCACAACCACTAAGATGTGCTGCTAGCTTTGGCTGGCTCACTCTGCCCCTTTTGGCTCCGTGCTACCCTTCTCCTCTATAAAAGGAGAGTGCTGGCTAGCTTCAGTTTGGCCACACTCCTTATAGCCCAGAACAACCTCTGGCTCTTGGGACGGCTTACTCATCCCCATTTGGCACCATACATCTCACAAAAAGCCTCCATCCCCCAACCCTCACAATCCCAACAAGCTCCGGTGGAAAAATTGACACCGGCAACACTTTCTCATGCTTAAAAATCTCACTGCTCAAAAGCATTGAACCTATATAAATCCGTTTGTCATTTCTTCTTTTTCCTCCTCGGTTCACCATTGAGAAGCTACAGCCTGAGGCTGATTATGACATTTGTGTGGAAATTATGGTCATAAGAGATAAAACTGAATTAGAAGAGTAATAAAGAGTGAAGGGTTTTTTTTTCTCTCCAAGGACATGCACAGACATGCGATGCAGTGCTGTTGAAAATGTAGATGTCAGGATACAGGAGGCACTAGATAGCCTGCCACTTGTGCTCATTCAACTGGTACTCCTGCATGACCTACACTTCTGGAGGTCTCCTCGGGTTCACTCAGTTATAAGACACTGAGACATAACTCAAGACCCTGTGCTTGCCATGCTTTGTTGGGTTCGGATTGGTTCTTACTGGTTCAGATCTGACTGTTTTCTGGGTCTCCTTCAGGTCTCTCTTTAAAATCTTTTTGATTTTATGCCAGTTGGGTTCAGATAGGTTTTCCACAGGTCTAAAAATTTTGGCCGTCTTATTCAGACCACACTCCGGTCATTTAAAAAGATTGAAACTCTGCTGGAAAACCACTATAATCCTGTTTGCTCAGTGACATCATGACATCGCAGTGCATGGATTCAGGATTAGCACCTATTTTCCTTGGAGTGACAACCCGTGTGGTCGTTGAAAGAACATCAGTAGGCAAATTTACGGTGAGTAAACTGGGAAGCCATAACCACCCCTGTTCACTAGCCTCGAGACTGTCTTCGGTGAATTACCTTTAGACAGACGGGGAGACCAAACAATAGACTTTGGCAGTCAATAAACAGGAGGGCGTGGATACACAAAGCGCCACAAAGCCTCTGGTTCCATTGTAGCCATGTGTGACACCATGTGAACAAGGATCGAAATCCCTTCTGTCATTCATCTACTTACCAGCGGTCTGCTGTTGCCATGACTCCACCGCCACCTACACAGCAGTAGGACTTTCTCTTTTGTTCTTCACGTCTACCATTTCACTCCGGTCCGAGACTTTATGGCATGTTATGATTAGTCGTTAATTATTCTGTTAATGTGCCTGCTGAGTTTATTCTCCAAAGAGCGATTGCGAGCAAAGGCCCATCTTTGGTCTCTTTAATCGAACCAGTTTGTATCATCACAGGTGAAAAGTTGCTCGCAAGCAAATGATGCGTTGAGAATCGTTTACGCAGCAGTCCTGGAACTTTTTTTCGCCACATCTCAAGGCTTTGCTGAGTCCCTGTTGGCTAACCGTTAGCCATCACGCTGTGAGGCACAGCCACTCATGAGTGAATGACAGCTTCTTGACAGCTTCATTAAGACCACAGATGGTAGAGGAAGTGGCGAGGAACTAGAACAAATGTAACGCTGGTGAAATGTGAGGGAGAGGCCGCAGGACCTTTTCACAGCTTGCGCGGCTGGCCCACGTCCAAGCAGCCTGTCCAGGCAACCCGTCCCCTCTATCTGAAATCTGGCTTCAGCAGAGACCATGGAGCCCCTGCAGGTGAGATCTGATGTCATGTTGGTAACTTCTCTGAGGCTGAGTCCAGCTGCTGCCCCCTACAGAACAGGAGGAGGTGCCAAGAATGAATGTGTGGTAATATAATTACTTACATCTGCACTTACACCGAGGAAAATCCATCAACTCTATGCAATAAAATAATCAGTCTTATACAAGCTCTAAGACAGTTTGGCAAATTAATGGGAACATGAATCAAACCACAAGTGTTTATTAAGCGTACATGCTGAATCTGGTCTTTTTTTTTTTTTTTGACAGATGCTTTTAAAGAAACGGCTTCCTTCATTCAGTCATTGTCTATTGATTCCCACGTTAGTCAAAGCTCCATTGAGGTTTTTTTTTATGAAAACTAACCGCAGAAAAGTAACCAAATCGATAAATATAGAACACAATGTCATGTGGGAACTCGCAGGACAGGGCTGTCATTTGGCAACAATAAATGATAAATGCTGCATGGACTGTTGGAAAAATCCTGTTGTCATTAGATGTATCAGCTGCAAAACGATTTCTCAGTTAAATTTAAAGATTTATTAGGGAGGGTTACAATGAAACTGCGAGCAAGCTGACATTAGGATCACTGTGACAAAACTTTCCCTTCGGGCTGAACTATTCCTTTAAAACAGCGGAAGAAAATGGTCTCTGAGGTATTTGGACGTCTCATTTTCTGTCTGGCCAAACCAGTCGATGCAAAGTATGAGGACATAACTGACCAATCAGTAACTCACCACTCCCTTAGCCCACGAGGACGGGGGCTATCAAAATGAGCAAATTATTGTGGTTTCAGTAATTCTCCTTCAGTCCTATTTTCCTTAACTTGTCCTCTTTTTTTTTTTTTAAGTCAAATTTCAGTGATCAGACCTGATCGTGTACACGGACATTGCCCACAAATTATCATCATGAGAGGAAGTAGAGGTAACTTTGCAAACAAAGTGATTAGAGGTAGGCATTTTTTACATAAATTCACCTCAAGTTTTGGATCTTGGACTATGTTTAATATAGATATCTGACATTATAATAGTATATAAATCACAAAAAAGTCTGTTTGAGTCTGTTTGTCCCTTTTAAGAATGCTCAACTTTCATGCTCGCATCAATATTTTTTTCTCAGCATGATTTATAAATACTCAAAAGCATGCTTACATTAGTCCAATACATCAGTCCTGGGATCAGCTTCATCTGTAGTGACATCCTCAGCTACAGCACCTGCTGCACTGATTTCTTCTCTGCTACATTCTTCTTCTGAAGTTTGACCTGTTGATGTTATCCTGTTGTTGTTACTGATTTTCAAACCCAAAAATCCCCCCCTACATCCCTCCCCTTCCTCCCTCGGCTACCCCTTTGTGTGCAACAGCAGAGAAATGTTGATATGCATCTGGCTGCAGCGTACTGTGGACGAAGAAAAGAATAAAGAAGTCGTGCCAGACGAAAACAGAAAGTCCGACAAATAGAGTTTATGTTAGGGGGGAAAAAAAAAAAAAAAAATCCTTGAGAAATATTAACTGGAGCAACAAAGACAGAGCTGTGTGCAGGTGGAGAGGCAGACAAGAGATTAACACATTCATTTAGCCTTACGAGAGGCAAGATAAAAGAAACCCTGAACACAAGTGAATGTAGTTCAGACATCACACACACACACACACACACTTTCGCAGAGGAATGATTAATGTCTGTAGAGGAGAATGTGCCTGATTGGCCTTTTCAGACTCATGCCTTTTCACACACACACACACACACAAATAGACACGCACACACGCAGGGCCCAGGAGTAGGGGGTTATCAAACATAGGAGGGGAGGATGAATAAACTCATGTCTTGAAGCGGTCAAACTAAGAGAAAAGTCTCAGGGGGCCAGCAGATAGAGTTGCCAAAGGATCTGTCTAGACTGTTTCCCATCACCTACACAGCATATGGTACACGCTGATAACTGAGGCAAGAATGAATGAGACCGATGCATGTTAACAAGGGAAAATGACCAGATATGCTAATGAATGTGTCCAATAGCAGCGGCGGCAGGTGAAGGAAGAGGACTGGAGAAAGGTGGGGTGGGTGCAATCAACAAGTTCTCAAAGTCCTTGAGGGTGGAGTGCGAAGGAATTGTCCTGACATTTGATTTATCGCTTATTTCCTCAGCTACCGTTATCTCTTGAAAATAATTATCTTCCCCCGAGTCATCTGAAAAAAAAAACTGTATAGATTAGTCCCCTTGGTGTTTCATTTCCATCACTATGTTTGCTGGTCAATATATTTTTGTCCCATATGTGTGGCAATGCTAGGGAAATGTGGTGAGACTAGCATGAGCCAGGCCAGAGGTTTGTCCACTGAGCGTCTCATAAAAAGTCGACCGCAGTGAGTCTTACAGCTGGACAGACCCTGAATCAACACTAGGTCCGAGCCATTAGCGGTTTAAAACGGGGCCATGGTGCACATACCCAACCGTGCAGCTATCCACTCTCCATTATATTTTAGCTCTACTCTCCCACGGTTAGTTTAGTTTTGCACAATTTAAAAAAAAAAAATGCACCAGAACGACAAAGATAGCAAATAATGTACAGTGCAGAGAGCTGCAAGGGGGCTCCACCTAAATAATGTTAAAATTTCACAAAATTAACACACATAAAATAATATGATTACATATAAGAAACTAACAGTAACAAAATAAATGTAATAATAACGGCAGAAAATGTGAGTGTGTATGTGTGTGTTTATATGAAGGGGATATTAGTTTATACATGACAACAGCACATGAGGAAAAGCAGTTACAAACCAGCAGTTAAATGGTCTTTAAGCAGCTTTTGTAACATTTTATAGAGGAGCGTATTTTTTTGCCGGGTGGGAAAAGACTTTCTTATCAGTTTTATCAAGACCTGACCTCTGCAAAGTAAGAAATTTAGGAGGATGAAAATCTGATGATTGACGAGTTGAATAAAGAATGAACCAGTGAATTTGATTTAAATATAAGTCTCGAACTGCTCCGCAATATTCCCTTCACTTGAATGTGTCTCATAAATTAAAAAAAAAAACAAAAACACATACTTGAGAAATATGGACGTCATAAACAGTAAGAATCTGGAGTTTTTGTAATAAAGGAGCAGATGAGGTGTGTGACTCTGATCAGGTTGCAATCCTAATAAAAATGTTTCTGGAGAACCAAAGTTTTGCGGAGAGTAGTAGGAAAAATACTCATCCAAGCTATATTAAAATGGGAACGATAGGGATGAATAACACTGCAATAAAGATTAAGGACACAGTTTGTGGTCACAAGATGACTTGCCCTCATTATACCGATAGATTTATTTATTATTCTGCTAAACCAGTCAGTTTGACTCCAGCTCAAACTCTCAACAACGATAATTCCCAGAAATCTTGTAGTTGACACTTCATCTCAACAGACTCAGTAGTCACTTTAGTTTTTTTTTGCCATTGAAAGTGATGAAGTTAAGTGTTTTCCATATTCAGAGATAGTGCATTTAATCTGAACCATGTAGCGTAGGCAGTTAAATTAACATTAACAGCCTCCTTAATCAGTGACTAGAAATTTGAACGACAGAGAACTAGTGTTGTGTCGTCTGCAGACATTACTGGAGGAAAGATATTTGAAACGTTAGACAATTAATATAGAGATAAGTAATAATAATAATGGCCCAAGAACGGATCCCTGTGGAACCCCACAGAGTAGTGCTGGAATAGCAACAATGAACCCAAACAAACCGTCTACTGTTTGAGGCATAATTATTAACTTTTCCAATAAAATGTGATGGTTAACTGTATTAAAAGCTTTTGAAATACTACAAGTAAATTCATTATTATCGAGTGAGGAGGTACCTCAGAAACAAAACCATAAAAGTGGGTCGGTGTAAGTAGGGTGATGTAAAAGTGCTCTAAAAGCACTAAGAAAACAAAGCGTTACTAATGCATGTTTTCCTCGATTTCCGCAGGTTTCCACTCAATTTAATTTCACTTTCTTTCAGAACGTGTTTATTCGTACCTGCAGAGGCGGCTTAGTTTCTGCATTTTGTTGTGTTATGCTATTAAAACTTGGCAGCCATTAATATTGAACAGATGCATTCCCCCTTGCTTAATGATAGGCTCATAAATGAACGAGTGAATGAAAATGAACAGTGGCAGATTCATGCCAGGAGATCAGAATTCAGCGTCGCCCTACTTAAAACACGAGACCTTTCGCTCGTAACAGATGTTGAATTTCAACCACTTCCGTGTGTCCATAACACACTTGCTGTGCTGTGACTTTGTATGCATTACAAAAAATCTGCTGCATACACAGAAACGTGCAGCATCCCGGACGTCCTTGTGCATTTCCTGATGCATTTCCTCATTTCACAGTCGACCCACCACACCATCCTTCGTACTCCTCGGACGCCGACCATCATCCGTCCTTCTCCTCCTCCTCCTCCTCCTCCTCCTCTCTCTACCTTTAGGACCTGAGCTCATTGTTTTCGCCCTGTTGATTAACCTCTCCCCGCCCCAAGGAATGTCTCACATTGGGTTCTGGATGAATCCGGGCTGTGCCAGCACCAAAACATGCCCAGCTTTTTCTAATGAGTTCCAGCCGCTCAGGGCTCTGGGCGAGTCAGCCTGCTGTGATTGGCACCTGGTTAGGAGGACAGTGTGACTGTGAAATGGGATGAAAGCAGAGTTTAGTAGAGGGCACACTGAGTCCATCCCATAGCAATGAAATGAGAGGGCCAGGTTGGATTTGACTGACTGCAATTATGGCAAAGGCAAAAGTCTGATGTTACAAATGTTTCGGTATTTAAAGCTCGTTGAATTACAGAGGTGGCATCGGAGGGAACCGTTTTAAAGAGTTTCAATACCTCGAAATCATTAGTGTGACACCAGCTGACATCCATCAACAATTGGTTTAAAGAATAAAAGGGATAAAATTATCTGATAGAATCCAGCTTTCTTTACTTGACAGCAGAATATAATTTAGGCAAATGACTCAAATAAACAAGGAACAAAAAAGGAGGAGCAATCTACTCCACGGATGTTAGTGGTACGACTCTAGGGTTAGGGTAGGCCACCACTCCAGACTGAAATATCTGTTTGGTCATATGCGCCTTCTCTGACTGTGGTCAAGTGACTGTTCCAGGAAAAAAAAAAAAAGGTGTACAACAGTAGCATGTCTGCTTTGTTTTGGGAAACGAAGCACGGGATCACATCGATAGCCCCGTGCAGCAGCGCACAACCATTCCAAGACTCTCGGGTTAGACATGTCTGCTCTGTGCCTGGTCACCCTGACAGGACCTCCCCAGCAGGAGCGATGCTTCACATAATGGGAAATCAATTCTATTTTTGTTGCCTGGGTAGGTGGGCTTAAGGAATAATTACTCAGTCAAGAAGCGGGGAGACATGGGAGTGAAAGAGAGGCTATCCTCACAGCGTACACCACTGCGGTCTTCCTGCTCCTGTGCTGATGTGAAACCAATACCATTATCCAGTTAAATCCGCCATGGAGTGCTCTTGCTCTGTAAGAAAAACATCGGTGTGAGGCTGCGCCATCGATGTGTGGAGCTCCTTAATGAGATTCCTTGGGGTGCATTCTTGAATTGCTCAGATTTCATGATTCTTCTAGCATTGGCTTTTTTCCATCTGTGCAGCGGGTCTACAGGGAGACAACAAATGATTACACACTTAAACACCCCGGTGCTCTTTGCCAGGACACTTCATTTGTATCAGTCAACCCCCAATCCCCCCCCCCTACACTGAGTCCGCACCTAGACTAAGTTTCGTAATAGTTGGATGAAAAAACAAGCAGGAAAGTGCAGCATTCATTGCGAAACTCCTGAAGGTAATCTCCTTCTTTTTGTTACTCCACCAGCAGGGGCCAGATTCACCAATGTTTTCAATCCAATCACCTGTAAGATGATGAGCCACTGCCCCCCGCCCCCCCAACCCCAACCCTCTGGAAAACAGGAAGACAAGGATCATGATAATAATCTAAGAAAATACACCTACATTCAAGAAAGAGGAAGAGGCAACTAGTCTTTAGATAAAGAAAATTACTTTCAGGAGAGGAAGGGAATGGTGCACCCAGTGGTGGAAGAAGTCATCGGGTCCTTAAAGTTGCAATAGCGTAGTATAAAAACACTCAAAGTCCTAAAAGTTTTACTTGTCCTATATGATTACATATTTGTATTCTTCTTTTTTCTCTTTTTCTTCTTCATTCAAATGTGATTTTTAACATTAGTATTCCAACTTTACTGCTTGGTAGTTTAAAATATAAGGATGTGGTCTGTCACATTGTAATTAAAATCAGCTCTTTGTACAGTCACACTTTGCATTAACATGCATTTCACTTACATTATCCAGATATCCAGATACAGATGCCATGCGGTAATGGGGTCAGGTAGATAGATACATAGATAATTACTTGTGACCCTGTTAACATATGAGCTCACCCAATCACAACAATGCCAAAAAAAAACCAAGACAGTTTGGAGTTTCCCAACCGCCCTTCCTCCAACGTACAGTTCAAACCTTTTCCTCCACCTTTTTCTTCAAATATCCTCCCTCCATCATTCTCCCACTCCTCCTCCTTCTCCTCCTCCTTCCCTGGCGCTGCTTGCATCGCAGCAGGCTGTGCATCTTTTGTGACTGTGTGAAAAAAACACAATGGAGGTTTAAAATGACTGAACTTGGGGTTGAAATCTGGATGCATCTCTTCCCCAACCCAATTAACACAGAGTCAATAGAGAGCAAATTAAAAAGCCCCCGGGTGGTGGACCTTGCCAGAAAATGCCAACAGAATCAAGACGGTCAAGGCCAGCACAAAGGCACGAACCCCTCGGTTCTGTGCAATCCTCCTGAGCCTCTCTGATTAGAGCGAGGGGAGATTATTTAGACCCTTTTCTTTCATGGTGAGGGTAAATGAGGGGAGAGGGTATCCATTCAAACAGGGCAAAGGGCTGGGAAAAATGGCCGACTTTGAGTTGGGAACCATTGAGGATGCTCACTGAGGTGTGAACAGCCCACCTCCCAAAGACAACATCCACAGGAGGAAAAAAAAAAAAAAATCTCAATGAAAATGGAAAACAACTCTGGTCGGCCGGGTTAAGACAAACATTGAGAAATACCAGCCTGCCCAGTAAAACTATGGCAGGGTTTTATTTATTTGACATGATAAAGGCTGTTTTTACAAGCAATGAATACTTTCCATATTTGCCCTTGTCCGTTCTGGACGGACTGTAGTCAGCATTGTGTATTGTAACACTAATTACAAATATGTTTATGGTTTGTTTTAGCCTATTTAAGCTCCAGATGAGTGGGATTTCCCTCGTGGAATAATTCAATGTGTGTCACACGGTTCAGAAAATCACATTGAAGTATTTAAAGGCGACTTTGTGTCCCGTTCTTGATTGAAAACGTGCACGACAGTCGATTGTCCCGATGTGGGTAATCCCATTCATCAGTTTCTCTCTGCGCTAAGAATTATTTTCAAACACAACATGCCAGTATCCTGACGACAATAAGGTTTCCGGCTTCCTGTTTAACGTATTTGTGACCTTTATTTCAAAAGTCGCTGGTCTCAGTGGCTGAGTGAATACCTCCCTATCCTCCTTTACTACCTCCTTAATTAGGTCCCTTCACTCATCTCACCACATATACCGCATGACTCCCCTTCGTCCAATTTAGTCACAGCATGCCAGATCATAGGTTAGAGATCCCCCTTACCCCTTCCGTAGGACCTTTAGTAGTCAATGTGCCCTCATTTTAGCCAGAGAGCCCTTTGGAGACACCTTTCATAGGGTAAAGCCCCCTCCTGGCAAGATGTGAAGCAGCGAGGGAGCTAAACTAATTACAGCTGGTCCTGTCTCCCTCTCTGTCTAAGCCAGGGGCTTATCCAGCACAATGGGGCCTTTAGCAGAGAGCCTATCCTCTTTTAGCTCCACGGTATGGAAGCACTGAGGCCTACAAAGGGACTTCCATTAGTGTAATTAGAGGCAAAATGAAGTGCAGTTTTGCTCTGTATCTGTACTAAGTTGTTTGGCATGTTTTTGCCTGCCTTTTTTGTCTGATGGAGGGACCTGTAGATTCTTTTAGCTTTTGTCAAGCACTTGGGTGATAATGAAACGTACCCAAGGCTGTGGAACCATATCTGATGAAGGCTCTTTTACTTGTTTGTTTATTTTGCTTTTGTATCGAGGCTGAGAGAAAAATAAGGTAATCTTATTCCCATGGCAACCAGCCTCAGGGATAATTTGTGAGGGGAAGATTATATCTTAAAAAATGTCCTGTATCTTAACACCAGATTTTTTTTTTTTTTGCTACCATCATAAAATTTAAACTGCTGGCTATTTTTACATGAAGCCTCTCAACACGTAGGGCTTAGCTTGGATGTAATTGTGTGTATTTTACTAGAACAATCTGAGCTGAGACAAAACACTTGTATCAAGAGTCAATATTTGCGGACTGATTGAAGCATAAATCCATTTTTTTTCTTCCTAAAACAAAGAATTAATCATAGAGCAACTGGGTTTCCCTTTAGTAGCTGTGCAAAGTGGTATGAAAACCACCAAGCATTTAAAAATATAAAATAATTTTTCAATTTCTGATGGGTTGGCTCTCTAGAACGGTAAACTGCATGTTCAGAACATATAATTGTAAACTTGCAGAGAGAGTCAAACAGTATTTGCGAATAAGGATCCCTAATGGTTACAGGATGTGGTCCATGTTGCAGGGTTACAGTCAGCACCGCAACTATGATCACATTACATGCCGAATGTGCTCGAGATTGGAATTTCTCACTTTTTCTGCACATATCGCCTGTCGTCATCATTTGGCGTTGGCACCTCACAGCCCACTAAAAATAAACACGGAGGAGAGAAACAACAGCGATGGAGGTCAATGGGAAGAAGAGGAGGAAGTTTCAGATTTGTTGGACATTTTAGGGAGAAGTTTCTATTTACTGGAAGGGACTTATCTTAACTGAATGTAAGCAAAGTTATCCATGTTTATAACTTGACTGTCACACGAATTGTATTGTTATTTGTGTCCACATGTGGCTCACATTTCAGTGAAATCTGCTCATATGTGGCAGTTTAGGACCTCATTGGTGTTCACAGTGGAGCTGAATAGATGAATGTGAACCCTCAACACACACACACACAAATTATCTGACCATAAAATTGCAATTGGATATTAAATCTGTAATGTGACTGTAGCTGCTGACTGTGTGTGTGTGTGTTGGAGGGATTTCACATTAGCTGTGATCCAATGGCTGTGATTCAGCGGGCTGATTGAGAGCAGGTGTGCCTGGGTGTGTCTCCACTCTGTAGTCTACTTATGCAACATGTCAGTGTCGTAAGTATTAGTTTCTTTGTATGCAGGTCAGGGTCCACACAAGGTGCCGCTTCGAAAAGGCAAGCTGGGGCTTATTTAAGGCTGAAGAGTGCTGTGAGGACGGTTGGTGGTGGTGGGCCAGAGAATACGGCCAGTTCATGTATAAAGTTGTCAACTTGACTTTGAGTAGTAACAGTAGGACTTGGAGTGTTTCCCCTCCCTTTAAAGCATATTGTATATGAAATAATAAACTAAGCTTTTAACCCTCCTCAGTGATGTGGTCTTTTGCCCCTTGTCGAATACTAGTTGGTCAGATGAGAACTTGCAGACCTACAAAGTACAGCAGTGGGTGACGATCCCAAGCAGCCACCTTCAGGGCTGACAAATGAAGCCAATGTGGAAGTGCTAAAAACTGCAGTTCCTCAAAAGGCCACTTGAGGCTCCTAAAGTGAGTCAGTCCTCATAGACCCCCATGTTAAAATGCCCAACGTAACAGCAGAAATAAACATGCTTGCAGCCTGGTACTAAAAATATCATTTCTAAAACTCTAATTTCATTGTTGTATTTTTATATAACTCACCTCAGGCAAGTCGCCAGTGTAACAACATTATTGGGTAATGTCATCATGGTGTAACAACAGATTCAGAGAGAACAGGTGTAACTGTGGCCGTCGCTATTTCAGTGTGTTTTCAGTTCATGAAAGTTCGGCTAATTGTAACATCTCAGTCACTTAAAACAGTCTTGTTCAGTGTTTGGTTGTACTAAAAGGCCCTCTGAGGAGTTGGATAAGTACATTTTAAACCTGTGTTTCACTAGCAAAAATTAACATTAGCATTGTCACAGTTAACAATAGGTTGTAAATGCACCTTGTTAACAAAGCTAGCATCTTTAGAGTTAGCTTCACTTCCATCCTAATTCCAAATATGGTCACTTCTGGCTCCAAAAACCAAGATGGCAACAGTCAAAATGCCACATTCAAGGCTTCAAAATGGGAGACCACAAACCAATGGGTGATGTCATGGTGGCTACATCCAATATTTTTTTACAGTCTGTGGTTACACCACATATTATTACAACAAGGATACCACAGATGCAGTAAAATTCTTATTATTTGGCATTTTTCTCCATTATTTTACAATGAAGAAGGACAGGAAACGTAGATAGAGACAGGGCAGCAGGAGGACAAATAAGGGGTCCCTGGCCATGATCAAACCACAGACATGATGAGAATCTCAGGCCAAGGACACTGTCTCTCTCTATATATGTACATATATTTTAAATGACAGCCTTTTGTCACTATGTGAATCATCCATTGCCAGTAAAACCACACCAAGCTGGTTGTAGAGTTGCTAGCAAATATTGTCCGGCACTGGTTTGTATCATAGCAACTGTCTAAAACTTCTAAAACGAGCTCATCTCTCCCAACAGTAGGAGGGCAGGTGTTTAAAGCATTAGCCAAACTGGAGGAGTCTAATGTTCTTGGGGGGGCGGTGAAACCAAGTACCCTAAGATATCCCATCCCAGGAGGCCTGACCTGGGCTGAGTGATGGCTTCCCCTGCCCCCCCTCGGATCGTTGGCCTTGGCCTGGCAGAGGAGCGGATGGATTGCGGCCATGGTGTTTGGTGTTCATGGTCTGCAGGTGTGAAAAGGCGGTCTCCACAGAGGGATTTAGCGGCTTCGGGGACGCTCCTTGTTGCTGGTATCGTTTTACTGATGGGACGTGCTGCCATCAAACATGTTTACATTCAGTCAAGACTCTGTGACTTGTTACCGCACTAAACAGCACTTAGCAGTCCGTTCAAAGGGAGCAAAGGCGGTTCTCCAGCTGTGAGCGCTGCAGGTCTGTTTGAACGCTTATTTGATTGATTTCTTTGCAAAATAATATATTAAGGAAGAAAAGAATCAAAGCTTCAGACACTATGTGCAAAAGTTACGCAGAGCACATTGACTTTACTTAAATTGAGTGCTGACTCTATTTGCCTTTTTTGAAGTTGATTTATGCTGATTTACTTTTCGCCTTGCTCTGTGTTCTGACATCGAGGAACATTTCTGCCTGTGCTACACATAAATTCTGGAAGAAGATTAACCGGCAAAGGGGGCCTCAGGCAAGCCATTACCAGATGGGTCCCTGTTTAGCTCTTGTCCCTTCTGCTTTCTGTACAATGTGTACTGTTTTTTCCATGTTGCAAGAATACCTGAAACCAGGTTTGCTGTGTGGGGATTTAATTAAACAACACTTAGCACACAAGCGAAATGATGAAGTGAAACTAGATTTTACCACCAGGACCCTCCTTAACACAGGGCCTAAACATTAAGTAATGAACCAGGACCTACCTTTAGGCTCTTATTAAGTCTGTCTTGAAACAATAGTCAGGTCCCTACATGAGCAATGAAACAACTGCTTGCTATAATCATTCCTCCTAGAAGATCTCTTCATAATGTGCTTACAATATAAGTGACAGGAGACGTGTTTTATGGCGCTACTTTGATGCTTCAACAGTCCAAATGAGTCAAATCAAGTAGATATCTTCATCAGTTAGTGTTTTTGCATAAACTTCCCTCATTATGTTTCCCCAGACAGTGTTTCTCTATTGAGCAGCAGTGAGAGAGGAAGTGGAAGTGAAATATGGTGTTTAAAAGACAGTAACTTTGAAAGATATCCTCTTGATTCGCCTCATAGTAACGTCAGAAAAACTTACAATTAAATACATTTTTCTTGGGAGGAGGGGATTTAGATCTTGACCCCGTCACTTATATTGAAAGTGCATGGGCAGTACAAACAGGAGGAATGATTACAGTTAGAAAAATATATGTCAACGCTCATTTGGGCGCTTGCTATTGTTTTCGGACAGACTTTTATGAGAGTGAATGTCAGATCGTCGGTTTTTGAAAGCCCGCCTTAATCCGACATTGGAAAGGTATGGACGGAGGGGGTTTCTGAAGCTATTTGACCGCCCAAAAAACATGTGTAAGGGAGTATACCGGCCCTTTAACCCTGCCTTGACTATACTCCTTAACATGTATTATAAGACAAAGGTATTAACAAAGCCTGTCTCTTCAATAAGAATCTTTTTTTTTGTGTGTGTGTGCGTCCGTGGTAAAAAATCAACCGGACACATACAAATGGCCGGCACAGAACAAAACAGTGTCATCAACATCTTTTCATTGTAATTCTGTCTATGCAGTTTCACAGTAATTAGCATGGGGATCGGAGTCCATTTTGGGCCGTCACGGTGATGATGACAGCCCCTGTTGCCCCCTTCAGCTGTGCTGCGTCTCACGCTAACCCTGTCGGCTTCAGGGTCCATCGTCCATCTGCTAATGGGCCCTTCCTCCCTCACGGTCAACCACCTGGATATCCGTCAGCGCCAGGGTCCGGGGGCTTCAAGAGGTGCACGGTCTCCAAGAAGCCTAGTTCCCAGAGGGGTCTGATTCAGAATGTGGCTCAGGACCTTTGTCGTCATCCCCTCCCTCCTAGTTATCTCACTCAACACTTGTTTCTCCAGCACCGAACCTAGTTTCATCGTAATGGTGATGATGAGAGGAGACTCCAAGGCATCGACAAATGGGAACAGTGCAGGCGTCGAAGAATGTCTGGCAGACTGCATTCTTTTACGAGGGCTCGTACGACTGAAAAGACTGCGAGAGATAGACCGGTATGTGTTGTTTGAGTGCCTGAGAGAGAGTAAGATGTATCACACAAGACCTTACAAGTTAAATATTTAGTGAGAAAGCCAATGAAAATATATGTGTGATCATACAAGGGTCACGAATTATAGAGGTTATATGCAACGAAACCGCTTCGCACTGAGAAAATGTTTATGAGGAGGGAATTTTCCTCAACATACAGACAAAAGTTTACTTTTTTATTGTAATTGTCACTGTAAATGACCAGGAAACATGCAGCTCGGAGCAGTAGACAGTAGTACAAAGCATTTTACAGCATGTAAGACTTTGAGGCCTGAAAATGTAAAACACTCACAGATCACTTAAAAATATAAAACCAATTTTCTAATTTTTTTTTTTTTTTTTAGCAAAAATAGTTATTATTCTGCCGACACTGTTACATTTGTGGCTTCTGAGAAACAAAACAAAGGTTGTTTTTGTATCTAATATATACTGTTAAAAGATAAGGCTGATGATAAATAGTGTCACCCAGAGCAACAGCGTGGCTAATTTACAGTATGTGTGTGTTTAGCTTCGGATACAAAAACAGTAGGATCATTTAATCACTGGTCTCTTGACAATAAGAAAACATACAATATCATGAACCTTATCCTTTAACGTTTTTACAAAACAAAAAAAAAAGTGTCAGAGAGATACAAGACAAACTATGTTCAGTGTGCCGTTATGTTGCATAAAGCACTACAACCCCACTGCACCTAACAAGCTATCAGCTTTACATCCTGTTGTAAAAGAAACATAAAGGAAAAGAAGAGGAAAGTACAAGATGTAAAGACATGTCACAGTCATGCATGTAACGTTAGGAGTAGGGACAATATTTCTATGTCAGATTGAATGTCCATAGTTGCAGAAGATTCAATAGTTTAACCTCGGCATTGTTAGTAAGTTTAGATGGATAGATACATTTAATCGACAACAATACAAGGACATACCAGACTGCAGTCACCATGTCCTGACATACAGTTCAATTAACTGATAATAATAGAGGATGGAGCATAAAAAAAATAGATCTAAAAGCTTGTTTCCACTGTGGTCCTCTTCAAGGGAAAAAGTGGTCACATGGCTGAAAGTGAGTTATACAAATAAGCAGAAATAAATTTATGATTGAATTTTCATCAAACCATTTCCTTACCAAAAGTTTAAAAACCCCTCTCAAGTCTGCCTTCGGAGAAACCTGGAGAGCTCTTCCAGAGAACTGCAGCGGTGAAAAAACTATTACTGCCACTGGAACTCTTAAATCTAAGAGGAATAATATTAGTTGAACTACCTCTTGTTGTCCAGTAACCAGGAGCTCCACTCTTTACAGTTTTCTAAGTGAGACCAAACTTTGAGTAATTCTTCTTTCCACTGTAAGAAAAGTGAGATTTTTGGAAATGTGCCAGCTCTAGATGTGTGTATGGATATGATATGATATATAACATGAAGGTTTACCCCTCCCCTAAAGCTTCTTTTTTTCATTTTATATAGCATCTCTATAGTGCAGGTTACTACTACAGTCACTGGTTTAGGTTTCTGCACATAATGCTGCTGCTACGTGCATCGCATCAGCTGCCCTGATTAAAGTGCATCTACTAGTGCTGTATTTGTTTTTATCAAATTGTAATGTAATTGCATGTGGAACATTATAGCCGTCAACGAGCATCAGTCACAATGAAAAATACGTCTGTACGCTGCACCTCTAGGGAAGAAAAATACACATAACCTCCAGTATTCAAGGGTCGCGTATAATCCATGATAAATAAGCGAAGTATCATTATAAGAAATATTGAGAAACATGCTGCAGTGTACGTAGTTGGCTTGCATCACGTCTGCATTTCCTGTTGGCAGAGAAGAGACTGTTGCGGCACGAACGCAGAGAATCGAAACTATGTTCGATTTGTAATTCATACAACCTGGAAAAAAAGACAGAATATCAGCTTTGTTTGCTGGTATGTTGTTATAATGTTAAACATGTCCAAATAGTTGGAAAAAAGATGCTCACACATGCTCCTTGCGAACGCTAAGATACAGAACGATAGCAAGGTGTAATTTACCGAGAGAGAAGATTGCAAACGCCGGGGCATCGCTTGATAACGCAGCCCCGGTAAAACAACACAGATTTATCTGGCGACACACTCAGTGAAATTACCTGCCGCGGTTTGGCCTGGAGGTGACTAGTCAGATTGTTCCTTTTGTTGTAGCTTGCTCTCGCTGCGCTCTTTTTTCCCACATCAGTTATTGAAATCAGTGTAGGGCCTCCAGACAATCACAGGGGATAAAAAAAAAGTAACAAATACAGCCGCAGTTCATTCAGAATTTCTTTTTGTGACAGAGGATCACGGTAGCAGGATTTTAATTGAAGCGAGTTGAAGTTCGTTCACGTCGTTTAAATTTATACGCTTGTGTCCTTTCTTACAAGACTTGTAGATCGCTTAGTGAACCCCCTCTCCTCCCCAAAGATAGTTATGGTTTTTCTTGATACTGTAAGATTTGTGGCCTCCGCTGGCTTCGGAGCGAGCGATGCTGTAGCCAGGACTGCTCAGTGAGAAATGAATAATGAAGAGTGTTCAGTGGCTTTGAGGGCAGAGTCGAGTGGAAGAATTAATGTCAGGGTTGAATTAATAGACGACTCTGCTCTTTCAACCTTAATGTATGAGGATGAAAGTCTGCTAATTAATGGTAAAAAAAAAAAAAAAAAAGAGAAAAGATGATAAAAAAAAAAAAACCTTGTATTGAGGCTGTGTTCATGAGATGAAAGTCACATAAAAAAAAAAAAAAGAAAGGCAATCATAGGAAAAGAGTAAAGCCGTTAAATTCCAATTTTCTTCTCCCAACTACCTTTTTCAGCTTCTCTTAAAGACAAAACAAAGACCAAAGTTTTTTCATAACTCCCTCCCCCCCTTCCCCTTCCCCTCCTCCTCCTCCTCTTCCTCCCCCTCCGCTTGTAAGGGTTACAGAGACAGTTTTAAAATGGCCTTTGATGCTCTAACAGCCACTGTAATTGTCGCTCTTGCCCGGGAAGCGTGCTCCAACAGCTGCTTGACTGACTTTAGTTTAGCTATCCGTCGCCATGGAAACAGCATTGCACTCTCCAGCCCGCCCTCTCTCGGTTTTATTTACAGAGAGCAGAGATGCTAAACACGAGGCCTGCCGAATCCAAGTCTACTTTCACAGACGAGGGCCTGGCCGCCCGTTAACGGTAATCTATGGGCGATCGGTCAAAGACGTAGATGTGCGGATCCATGGGAGAGGCGTGAACAGGATAAAGGTAGCCTCTTTAAAACTTTACTTTCATCTCTTAAAGTCTTAAAGGAGTGACGTCCTTAACTTAAACTTGGGCTTCACAAGACTGGCGACCATTGTGACCAGAGCGAGGATACGCTCCAGCCCACCTCGACCCTTCACAGAACGGAAGAAAATGGATGCTGTCGGTGTCCTACTCCTCTCCCTGGCAAGTCAGCTTTATTTATATAGCGCCAAACTGTAACAGAAGACATCTCAGGGCAGCACCCCCCCCCCCCCGTCCCCCCGTCCCCCCCATGAGCAGCACTTGGCGACAGCAGCAAGGAAAAACTCCCCTTTAATGGGAAGAGACCTCGAGCTGAACCGGGGCTCTAGGTGGGCGGCCATCTGCCTCGACTGGTCGGGCTGAGAGAGAGGAGGAAGGAGGGAGGGAGGGGGAGAGACACACCGAGACACCGAAGCACAGCAACAACAATAAAAATAATAGAAATAGAAGAATAGTAATAATAAAAGGTGGTGTTGGGTGTCCACCAGGACCACAGGGTCTTGCAGCATCAGTCCAAAAACTCCAAGTTAATATAGGCAACCCTACATTTAGCATTGATAAACAACATTTGGTGGAAAATACATCATAGAGGAAGCAAATAGAGCCGCAACTATTAGCTGATTTACACCTATTTTGCTAATTGAATAATAATTTCTGTCATTTTTAATTATTTGCTGGTTCCAACTTCTTAAATGTGATGATTTTATTGTTTGCTTTGTCCTCTGTGATGGCAAACTGATTGTGTTCGAAGAGCTTATAGAGTGTATTATTCAGTACTTTCCAACATTTTATGGATAAAACATCTTTTCGATTGTATCAGCATATTAATCAATAACGGGAGCGATCCTAAATCGCAGCCCTAGAACCGGAGGTACTGACGTCACCGCTAACAAAAGGCGAAATAAATCATATTGCAATGTGGCCACAAGATTGCTTTGATTTTGAGTAATGGACATGACTCACTTCCTCTCAGCTTTCTCAACGGTTCTCAACAGGGGAGCCCGGTCGCACAGCTGCTGGGCCAAAGCCATTCACCAGCCCGTGTTATTATGCTGAGTACATGAACTCCACTTTGTTCTCGAGGAGTTACAGCGTTCGTTTTTTTTATGACAAGCAATAGCTCATGTTGTTATTTCAATGTCATGTCGTTTTTTTTTTTTTTTTATAACATGACATCAAGCCTAATCCAGATATTAAAAATAAATGTTAGGTTCCAGACAAGAGGACAATCATATAATCATCACCATTTACTTTGCTTTGCTTGTACTGTATGTAAGTTGAAAAGATATAACTGGTAGTTTGTTACCTTTGCTATTAATCAATCCAATCAATTAGCGGTTATGGATATTTCCCGACACCTTTTTCAATCCTTTCTCCAACCCTGTAATCTTGAAACATAATAAATGTCTATTAGCCACAGTTCAAATCACAGTGACTTCAGATTACCATTAAAGTTCGGGACGGAGAGTGTGTGTGTGTGTGTGTGGAAATGAGTGTACTAAATAATAGAACGGGTTTTGATGTCCAACTTCAAAGGGAATTCAAAAAAAGAGAAAAGAAGTTTTAATATAATATCTGAGCGGGATCTCTGCTCCGTTCTGCTCGTGTTCGTTTCACTCCTCCCCCCCCTGCTGCTTCTCAGGTGGAGCAAAAAAAAAATAACTGTATTCATTTTATGACAAATCAGTGGCTCATACTTTTACATCATCAACAGTTTTGTACTCTGTGCGCAACACAATATCCAGCGTGCATCAAAGAACTAAAAGACGTAATTGAAAAGTAACATTTAATATTTAATTGATGTTATTTAACAATCTGACAGCACCTGTGGGTGTTCACCAAAACGTCTGAACGAAAATGAGGTGTTAAGTTTAATGAGTGTCCTTGGAAGAAAAAATGTTGTAAAATTGCTTGAAATGAGCGTCACTCTATTCTCTGTGTGAAGAAAAAAAAAGCTCGAACATGTCTCCTGCATTTATAAATGAATTTCTTTGATGGAAAAGGGCACCTTAATTATTTTTTTTCTTCTCTCGTGCGCATGATGAGAGTGTGATTTAGATATGAGTAATGTAATTACTGATAAAACTAGTCAAGAAGTACAGGGCCCCCATGTCTGTGTTAAAGTGCCTCAGCTTTTCCTTTGAACCTCCGCCAGAAGGACCTTTATAATAAATGAAGTACATGCATTTCTCTCATTCTATTTAGGTGGGCATGGGCAGAAAATCACTGTTTAGCTTTTCTCTCCATTCTGTTACCTCTCAAGTCAATGATTAAAATCTGGAATGTTCCAGATTTAATTAACTTACCGTTGTACTTTTTCTTCTTATGCTTCCCGGCAAGGGTATTAAAAATGACATTATTCTGAAGTATAAATGGATGCTAAGCATCACTAGAAATAATGTCTAATGGGCTTTGACAATAATGAAATTTCTATGCCACAGATGAAATAACTAAGACTCCTTGCTTCACCAGGCTCCAGAAGTTCAAGAGAGATGGAAAGACAGAAGTTTATCCCTATGTAATGTATCTCATAAAAAAATAAATATGAACTATTGTTTAATGTAGACACACACAAAAAAAAGAAGATCATCACACAAGTGAAGGAAAGAAGCAATTTATTTAGGGGAAAACTGGGATTAAAGTAACGTTTTTCAGACAAATGTCATTTTAAAAGATAACATTTTGGTTGTGATCAACAACTCACATATGTGGTCGATCAATACCAGCTGCTATTTTGTACAAATGTGGAACCACTTCAGTATAACTTGACTTTGTACAAACGTTGCACATTGTTATTTCCAACCCCGTCAGACGGGACGAAAGTACCACCACAGTGTCATAAACTTGAATTGTTTTTATTAAAAAATGTCTGACAATGTCCTTGTTAATATGTAATCACAGACATATTATGTGCTTTATCTAAATTTAAAAGTATAATTTAACAGAAAAACTGTAAAAAAATAACCATTTCTTTAAATTCATTGTCATAATTCGGGCAGATATATCGCTCTGTGCCGTCAGTAGCCTTCATGCCTCAGACAAGGAAAAGGATGAGCTGAACGTCTCCCCACATTCAAGAAATTCTTCATCCTTGTCCTGGGAAACTGTAGGTGCAAGTGGTTTGATCAGAGCAGAGCTTGCTGTAACACACACACACACACACAGTGTGACCGCATTAGCAACGGGGCGAAAGAAACAGCTGTTACAATCATCTCGCCAATGACTCCTGACAGTTAAACCCCGAGTTACTTCTATGCTGAAAAAAAAACTCCGACATGGAAAACTTCAGGATGTGTTAAAAGTACAAAATAACCCGTCGAATGATCGTGACACCACTTTCATGTCATTCAAAAAAAAAGATTTACCGCTTGAGTGAATTTGCTTTAGTAAACAGTGTGTGACAAACAATTCATTTCCTGTACATCTACTGCTAACTTACTTCATATCCCTGCAACTTTGAGGTATTTAAATCTGAATCTGAGCGTTACAGTCAGATACGACAGACAAAAACGAGCCATATCAAAGCCCAGAACCTGCACAATCATCATAAAAGTAGCCCCATTCTTACATATATTGATCCTCTCACACCCAGCCTTCTGTTTTATAAATATAATTAGGCAAATTCAACACCACAGTTGCAATAATTAAACATTTATGATAGATCCAGACATTGCATTTACAAGTTTGAAACTCTTAATGTCACGTAATGTTAGATTAATGCCAGATTGGGCGGGAAAACTGCTCGTGGCACATCCTCTTAATGGCTTCTCCTTGATCTATAGCGGTTTGGATCATACTTCACTTCCACGTCGCTCTCAGCTAAAGCCCTGCCAGATCAATACATGTAATGTAAATGTAAGAGTGCAGCTAGGAGCTAAAACAACTGGCTCGCTCCTAGCCAGTGAAAAGATTGCCTGATATAATGTGAAGTGCTAGCTATTGACCCATAATCCTGTCACTTTTTATTCAAAATTCAAGAGGGGAAAAATATCATATTGAAAGTGTGTATCTGTTTGAATATAAAAACTCACAGGCAGTGACTTTTACACCAGCGGGGAGTATTCCTAAAATGCATGGTCTGTGTCAAGCTGTATCTACCACGGCTTGGGGCTGAAGCTAATTCCCTAACAGATGCCGGCTCCGATTGACTCCCATTCAAAAAGTGTCAATTTCTCTCCAGAAATACTAAGTCGATGATTTTCTTCTTTCAGTTTTGGTCATTATGATCTCAACTGCTGAATTTGGACCCTCCGAGAAGTGAGCTGGTGATCATTATCATTTTAGAAATAAGATTTGAAGACTTATAGTAGCTTTGATGTCTGGCGTGAGGGCGTTGATTGACAGCTGGCTCACACACTAACTAAAGAATGAACAGTGGTTTTTCTCCAGACATGCAGTTACACTAGGATGTTGTTGATGCTGTATATTATATTTATATTTTATAAGTTTAAAGTTTGAATATGTTGGTAAGTTTAACCTTACTTGATTACAATACCTGTCCTTTTAGCACCACTTAGCTAAAGTAGCTAATGTTAGCCTAAGTGTGTAGCGCTTGATGTTCCCAGTAAGATAGCGTTAGCTTTGAGTCCGAGGTAGTGGGGCGTCTTTCCAGAACGTAAAAGGCAACAGCTGTCACACTTTATTTGGAAGCTCCTGGCTCCAAATGGAAAAGATGGGGCCAAACCTAAGCTGCAACTCTGGGCTTCAAACCTCACCTCACACTGCGGAGGTACTGCGGCTGAAAGGAAAATCAATCGTGTAACATAATCTATGAGTCGGATACATGGGTTGCACTCGAAGGAATTAAAACAAAATACATGTTAGTTGTAATTAATTTGAACCTTATTTTTGGTAACAACCTTTGCCAACAGCACTCAATTATCAGCTATTCAAGCAGTGCCATCAAATACATTTTCACAAGCGCTAGCGCTAATTTGTCGCAGTAAACACATGAATATAGTGTTCATTCATAGAATAATTTGAACAACAGCCAGCTCACCGGGAGAGATAGAGTGGCTTTAGCTTGAGATGACTCAGAAAGTCACTATTTCAAGGAGTTCACCACATTAAAAGTGCATCCGAGTCCAGTGAAAACTTCATTTTAGGTTTCTATGCTCCAGTTAGCATCATTCTGGCATTTTGAACGAGGCTGCAGCTTAGACAGAGCTATTCCCGGTCACAACTCTGCATTACGAAACTCTCTATAACATACACACACACGTGTACACACACACATGCAGAAACATAGATCATTGTGACTTCCTGACTATGGACTGTGAAAAGACATGAGGACAGGGTCTCAAGACGGGGTCAAGGGGAGGAGAGGTCGGCAACAGGACACAGATGAGCCATGGAGAGAGAGAGAGACAGGGATCGTAGAGGGAGGAAGATGGATGGGAGGTTGGGTCTTGTCCGTTAATCATTCCAACACCATGCAGGCTTATGTGTGTTTGTGTGTCTTTGACTGTGCTTGGACGAAAAGTGATTTTTTTTTTTTTTGTATATTTTCTCAAACATCTGAGCCAAAAAAAGGGGGGCGGCATTCAATCGTCGTAGAATAACCAGGTTGGAGATTGTTTGGAATATAATTCATCCCGCTATCTGACACAGTTACTCTGCAAATGAATCATATCCAAAGATTTACACCTACAGTGGTAAAGACATGAGATCTGTCTTTATTTGTTTTCTGGATGGCGACTAATGATCACAAGCCTTTGAATTCGCGCCTATCAACAAGTCTCATCATGCATCTGTACGGGCTTTGTATGGGTTTT
The DNA here is from genome assembly GCA_029490765.1 of Euthynnus affinis. NCBI lineage: Eukaryota > Metazoa > Chordata > Actinopteri > Scombriformes > Scombridae > Euthynnus > Euthynnus affinis. The sequence goes on from CM055850.1 coordinate 28,521,219, forward strand.
TCCCTTTGCCAACAAAGGGGTCATCTGAAGCTTTTTTTTGACAGAGGGAAAGGTGTCATTTAGTTCAATTTTCTTGAGAACGTGGCCACACTGTACAGATTGGTGTATACCTGCTGAGATCTGATCACAGAGCCGCCTTCAGATGTGGTCTGGCCAGTCCAATCACATTCTGATTGCCTTTTTTTTTCCCACAGGGTTTTTTCCCCTTATCTAGATAAGATAGCCAGATACAGATTGCACAGTAATACCAGGTGGAAATGAAGCCCAAGGTTATTTTTTTCCCTCATGCCTTATTTAACTGTATTTATTCTATTTTGTATGTGTAGTCATAGTTTATGTTTTTATGACATTGCAACCTTAAAAACGTGCTATTTAAATGGATATTGTTATTATATCACCAACAAACATGGAGGACAACCAACAAATGAGAGGCTGGTCATTAATAAACTTTGGATTTTGAGTTGGGTTTAGGTTTTGGGTTTGACCAGGTTGGGTCTTAAAGGGTCAAAATTCAAGGCCTACATAATGCCTCACCTGGCTACGTAAGTGGTGGACATGTAATAGCGCCCTCCTGCACGCTCTTCACATGAACAACAGTATATTTATTCCAGATCAATTGTGTCAAAGCGGCATTGGTGAAATGTCAAGTGTGGAGAAGAGTGGACCTTATGTAAGCGCAACATCGACACCATTGTCGAGGATGTGTCTATTTATACTGTCGACTCTCAGTTATGTCTTTGAATGAATTTTATATTTAGGTGACATTTACTGTAACTGCGACCTGACACTGTGAGGAAAGCCGGATAATTAGACCGTGCAGAAATATTCACTAATTCTGTCAAAGAGTTTAAATCAACAGGTCTCTTCTTGTTTTTTTTTAAATATAGTCCCACTTTACTTTGAAAAGAACTGGTAGTTTGATAGCAGATTCATTAGATTAACTCTGTTTAAGTTTGCTGTGACATAGACTACTTTTCTTAAACCAACATTTACTGCTTTCCCAAACATTAACCTTTACTATACATCACTTGTTCCCAACCACACACATCCCTATAGGGCATGGATATTAATTCAAGGTAACTGCGTCCTTGAAATCTGCATCTTTCTATCTTTCTGCATCAGTCTAACGTGTGCTAACCCTTCACCTACACAGAGCCTGACCTTTACCTGCTATAACCCTCCTGTTGGCTCGACTGCAATGAAACTGACAATCAACAGTAGACACTTTTTCAGCCTCCAGGTAGCAATCGAGAAGATTTTTACTCTTTATAACTTTCTAGTCCTATGTGCAAGACTTATACATTTATTAGATATACTATACATGTAACGTCTAGACGAGTTTCAGGTAGATGGCACTGCAGCTCAGTAAAACATCCCTATAAAATACGAGTCATATATTATATACATAATATGTAACGGTGCATGTAAGCCTAACTTCTCCCCATCGTATGTCCCCCTGTATAAAACTGACACTGAACTGATGGATCCAGAGCTTGCAGTGGTGGCTTCACAGTGTTGTGTTTGTCTCCCTGTGAACCGGTGCGTGACTCCACCTGGACGTTGTCAGCGCGGAGCCGCTGGAACTTTAACACTAGCTTCATTACACCCTCACACTGTCCCTCAACTGGAGCTGCCAAGACCCTCTGATCCTGCATCCTACCGAGTCCCAGAGACCGCAGCGCCATGTGTGGGGGTGAACGAGCGGAGACCCTTGCCTCTCTACTTGCACCTGTGGCCTTCAGAGATTCCTGGGAGAGGCTATTACATGATCACGGCTGACAGAGCAGAACCCGGCTCTGCCTCTGGGTCTATTCACGATGTGAGGGTGAGTGAGCTTCAGTCTCCGTGCTGTCAGAAGGCCAGTTGGACCACATGTCTTTGAAGGAGGAGGTACGTACAGTGCAAACCAAGACTGTGATCTTTCCCTAACTTTAAACAATTGCTCCAGTTGCCTACTAATGCTGTAGCTACTACTAGTAGATATGGTTCTGCAATACCATACACCCCTCCGCCCCGTTATCGACCGATCTGTTGATTATTTTCTCGATTAACTGATTAGTTGTTTGTTCTTTAAAAAGTCAGAAAATGGGGCAACAACAGCCCCAAGATGCAACCTAAAATGTTTTTGTCTTGACCAACAGTCTCCAAACCCAAAGATATTCAGTTTATATGTCAGAGATGAAAAAGGAAACTAAAAAATAATGAAATTTGAAAAGCGAGATCAAGAGAAGTTGGACACTTTTTCGATTATAGCGACTAATCGTTGCAGCTCTATTCAGCATTAAGACTTTTACAACTTTCCAAATGCAAACAGTTTTCCAATATGTTGATAATTCAGCCAGCATTATGTTTCCCCTCAAAACATATTTGCGGTTGCAACGTAGCCATCATCTCCAGGAGACAGGGTCGTACGATGAGGCTTAAATCTGACAGACTGCGACGCTCGTAAGTCACGACGGACATATGATATTTTAGAGCATCCACTCTAGAAAGCGCCCCACACAGCAAAGCGAGGGGCGTAAGAGATTCCACAGATATTAACTCGGTCGGACGTCTATCTCGATGAACTGCTCTTCTGAAAATCACTTCAACCATTTGATGACGTTGCGCCAATTGGTCTGGAACGAAATGAAGGTTTTTAGGAGAATAAAACATGAACGCAACTCATCTGTGACCATCCACACGTGCATATTCCAGTAAATACGGAGTGCTGATGTGTTATTTTTGGCGGCGTACGTGTTTTCTGTACCTTTAAATTGACTCTAACGTACACAACGTGATGTTGAGTTAACTTTTACTGAGTCACAGATTCCAAACGGTTCTTCTCTGCACACCCATTTGCAGTTTTTGAACACTGATTTGCAATGATGCCTTTAATTTCCATAATGAGCGCTGGGGTTCCCATTCGCCAGTTTAAAGGCTTTACAGTACACAGACTTGAAGTGAGCTGTCAGAGAGGATTCATTGTCTGCTTTATGGTGAATCACCATGGCCTGGAAATAATTCATCACAGCAGTGAAACAGCTGTGAAGTGAGAAGTCTGCTGTGGTTGTTATCCCTAAGTGCTTCTCTTCCTTTGTGCGCATGGCTCGGCTCTCTCTTCGGATCACACGGGCGCCGCGGATAGAATAGTCCACATATATAAAGGTCAACCTTTTCTCTTAATTGTTCATAGCTGAATGTGGGCATGTTGAAGGTTGCTTCAAAAGAGCGCCAAGAATTCAGGGGGAATATATAGGTGGAAAGAGAGAGAGAGAGAGAAAAAAAAAGGACATGACGTTCAGAGTTGCATGTGAAGTGTCCATATGCATATACAGTGTGCTCTGTGTGTGTGTGTGTGTGTGTGTGTGTGTGTGTGTGTGGTGTTTGAGTTCATGTGGTTGTTAAGACTCTCCTCTGTGCAAGCCCTGAAGGTTGGCCCGGACTTCACTGTCATTTCTCATCCTAATGGTTCCTGCCACACCTCCTGCCAACACGCGGCTGGAGAACAACCAAGAGCCAGGAGGAGAAAAGAAAACTCAACAGACATTCAATCTGTCTCTTATTCTCTCTCCGAACAAAAGTCACTCAATGGTTTGGAGAAAAAAAAAAAAAGACACAATAAAATTAGCCCTCTTTCCTCTCTTGAGATTAGTGTGAAAATTGGACTTACTGTCTCAAGAGGCCGGAAAGACAACTCTAAATGAATGCTAATGTGGTTTTTTGCTTCTGCTGGGTGTGTAAATGGGCAGCTGTTTAGCCGACACATAAACCATAACAACTCTAAAAGGTAATAACATGCCAGTGTTGTGTTTAAAGCTTGACTTATTGCCTGCAAGTGGCCACAAAAAAATATGTATGCAGCTCTCATTTGGTGTGATTCTCGGTCACGATGGCAAGGAGCCTTGATAATACAGGTACCACACAGTTCTGTTTAAAATGTCACACAAATCAATCACTGCACGCATGTTTGTGTGCACTGGTTTATTGATCCACAACATATTAAAACAAAGCTGAGAGGATTCATCCTGCTGCAATGTTTCAATAAAGGCACTTAAAACAGAGAAGAGTGTTCTCAGACATGGTTATAATGAAGATATGATCAAATGTTGTCCTGTGAAATGTGTGCACGCATCAGCTTCTGTCCTGCCGGCCATCTGATATAATGATAATCTTACTGTAGCCTACCTTAAAGAATCTGAGACGTTGGGTTTGCTTCATTAAATTCAGCCATGCTAGCAGCTCTGATCCTGGTCTTAGATAGAGTGGTGCTTTGAACCAAACGCTAGCCTTTAGCACACATGACATGCTGCTTTACCATTGTCACCGTCTGATTAGCGCCTCACACCGAGTACAACTAGGGCGGATATTTAGTTTGAACAATTAAAAGATTTACCCTGGCCGTTGGCACCAGACAAAAACGACAGCTGGTTACTAAAAGTATTACAATCCATCGTCTGGTTACCATGAGTGTTCGCACCAAATTGAATGGCAAACCGTCCAGTAGTTGTTTCGCTATTTCAGTCTGGACCATGTGGCGGACCGACTGACCAGCAGACGGACCGATCCTGCTGTTCCCAGAGCAATGCTGCCAGCGCGGCCAAAAACGATTAGGGCAGAGACAGTCTGTCTGAATTTAATTCATTTGTAAAAAATCCAGCTCAGATTGTTGATGTTTAACAATACAGGGGGGTCGATCCAGGATGGAAATAACTGATGGAATTTATCATTTCATCCTTTTCAGCCTGTACATGAGTTGTTTAAGTTATCTGATACTTTGATTACTTTGACTTTTAATGATTTTTTTTTGAGTGCCAGTGGATGTTTCTATCTCTGTTTGTATATCTGTGTGCTGTCAGTGTTTGTATGATTTTATGTGGACCCACGAGAAGATTAGCAACCGCGGTAGCAGAAGCTGATGGGCATCCAAATAAAGAGAATGAAATGAAAGGGATAATAAATCCTTTTTTCAGTTATTCCATCGTATACATTAAGCAGATTAAATTAACTCCGTAGATCTGCAACGTCCTCCTCTGTCTTGGATTGCATTGTGGCAGTTTTCAGGGATTCAGGGCTGCACTCTGCAAATTTCGGTGGCACCGACTGTCAGCAAGAGATAACTTCATTTTTTGAAAGTTTAAAGGATTTAATTAGCTGCACTCGTGTACTGTAACATAAACTGCGCACTTCTTGTACTTTAAATCTTTTTTTTTCTGTCAATGGCTGCAGAGTGTGGGAACAGTGGGGGGGGGGGGAAAGAAAGAAGTAAAGCTTCCCCAGCATGTAGCGTCATCTGCATCCATCTTTTCTCTGGATGGACGGAGCATTCTCTCACCGCTGTTATAGGGAGACGTTTTACATGCAGAGAAATTTCCCCCCTTCAACAATGATTCCCGGTTTCTGAAATTAGTTTTGGCAAAAAACGATGAATCTGTAACATCTCAGTCGGGAGTTATGAGATTCCTTTCTGCAGCGGCACCTATTTATTTGTGGTTTTAGATTGATAATGCGGTGATTTTTTTTCTCTACTGCTGCAATATTTTTCAGTTCTGAAGAGCATCAGTTGAAGGCCTAAAATGTCAAATGCAAATTCAGCTGCTAAGGTATCCGGACTCTGTCTCCTGTCTGTTTTTTATCTTCCTTTTATTCTGTCTATCAGTTGGACTCTGCGGCCCCTCAGAAAACCCTCCACATCTCTCTCCATACCTGTTTCTCCCAGGGGACATAATACTCCGATGTCACTCTCCTCCATCACCTCTGCTGGCTTCTGTGTGTCACTGCCACTCTTCCTCTCAAAAAAAAAGCACCTGCAGCAACAAAGACCACATTGTGTGTCTCACAATAAGGTGTTTAAATTTTGAATGGCTACTTGAGACTCTGCCTCACACCGCCGCCACGTTACAATGCAGACAAAAAAAAAAAGAGAAAAATTTCACCTGGAATAACTTGCAACACATATCCAAGCTGATATATATTAAACATCTGAATTCATAAAATCAAAGTGCATCATTTTTCTTTCATCCATTTCATCACTTGATTATTTCTTCCAAAAAAAAAAAAAAAAAAAAACTCATTTTAGCTGCAGCTCTTTTCCATTTTTCATGATAATCTTCTTAAGTGGTGCCAGAAATGTCTTGTTTTACACTTTGTGAAAGACTAAAATGTGTCAGGCAATTGCTTTTCAAGTGTGATCAATCAAGGCAGTGGCCAAGAAGTAGATGCTGTGGTACCATGAGGTTAAGTGCACTACTCTAAAAAAAATGGATTATAATAGTCATTAGAATGCACTACAATGAAAATCAACATAAAATGTCACTGTTGGAGAAAAAAAAACAAAAACTAATTTCAGCCTTAGAAGAGCAATTTGATAGTTTTGGCATTAGTGGTTTTTCTTATTAATGAAGTGTTGTGGCAAAACATTACCAACTCAAAGTCTAATTAGTAGCTTTTTCTTTTAGAGCTTTCAGCCATATCACACAGTCTTCCTCAGCAGATGTAGTTGTAATGAAAATGGGATTTTTTAGGACTTCTTTTTATCTACATTGGCTTAAATGTTAAGCATCAAAGATCATTAGTTCATTCTTGACTTTGGAAATAGTTTGACACAAATATGTATAAATAATAAATCCCAACTCAAGGCTCACTTACTAGGTTTATACAGTCTTTGTCAGTGGATGAAGGTTTATTCATCACAAATCGGGACCTTATTTTTATAGGTTTGGTCATCATTTTACTGTTTATGAAAATGTATTTATAGGCAAACACAAGGTGAAAAAACACAAGCAGTCAAACAATCATTCAGCTTTTAAACAAACTCTCCAGATTAGCAAAGTTTATTTGGTTCAACTTTCACCTGCTGTACAAAAAAGGGGATTATTATACAGATTTATTTCAGATGTACTCGCTTCCAGTTTTACCTCCAAAAATGGATTTAGATAAAAGTGGCCGCCCCGCGTTAGCCGACACCACGGATTTGTTTCAGTCAAACTCAACTTCTTTTGGGCAAAAAAATCCCTTCAGACTTGTGTTGTTATGTGCAAGCGCGAGTCCTTTTGAATTCAGAGGACTGAGAGAGCGGCTCATAAAAGACAAAATAGTCACAGGAATTCCATATAACGGACTTATAGAACGGCTTGAACAGGCACAAGCTAAGGAAAGGTTGTGTAGAAACGGAGGGACAGCATACAAAAATGTTCACTGAACACACAGAAAAATAGTGTGCCAAATTCATGTCCAGCATATGGAAAGATTTATAATAACTGCAGCCAAAAGAGCCGCTATGCAAAGTGCCGTAGAGCTGCCGGAGAAAGGTACACACACACTGCTGAGGAAGAGCTGGAATCATTTTTTTTTTTTTTTTTGTTGACACTGTACTGAGAGGCACTATTGAGAAAGCTGAGTGGATAGTACAGTGACTGTGAATGATACAATTATACCATTCAAGCTGGATACTGGAGCCCAGGTAAACCTGTTGGCTGTAGCTGATTACAACACACACTCACTCACAGTGAAAAGCAAAAATTCATCCCGTGAAAATCAAAGTGACTGGCTGCACTGGGGAGAGGGTTCCAGTTAAAGAGGTGCTGTGTATTGACTGTCAAACTCTGAAACCTGAGCTACTGATTATGAAACAGGATGTACAACCTATACTAGGTTCTCACTGCATGTAAAAAAAAAAAGAGTATGCTTAGACCCAAAAGATTTGAATAAAGCAATTAAAAGAGAGCATTTCAAGTTGCCCACCAGAGACGAGATCATGTCACAGTTTGGAAGGCGCCAGGTGGTTCAGCGACTTGCTGCGTCATTGGCTTTTTTGGCAAATGAAGCTTGACGGGGCCAGTTCAAGACTTTGCACTTTTAATACTCCAGAGAGGGCGATGGATGCTGCTGCTGCTTCTCCTGCCGTAAGGTATCCAGTCTGCTCCAGAGGTCTAACATAAAACAACCCGCATGATCTTCGAACACACATGCCAGTAATGGATGACATCATTGTCTGGGGGTCCACTAAAGAGGAACATGACACTCGGCCGAGACAAGTACTGGATGTGACAAGAAAAGTCAACCTGAACTTGAGCAAAGACGCATTTAAATTTGGAGTGAACAGATGGACCTTTGTCAGTGACGTCGTTTCCTCTGAGGGAGTGAGGCCAGACCCCAGAAAGACTTCGGGCATTAGTGACCTTAACAAGCTAACTTTGTCCCAATGTTGTCCACCCAATCAGCACCACTCACGCTCTTCTTCTGGAGGAGAAAAATGAGTGGGTGTGTTCCAGTTTCCACACCCTGAAAAGACCCGGGGAAGACAGCTAGGATTTCAGGTGATGTATCTCAGTATGGACTTGCAGCAGCACTACTGCAGCAGCACGGCAACCGCTTTATCTAATGCAGAATGCAGGAGCTCCTTCTTGAGAAGGAGATCCTGGCCAACACAAATACGCCCGTGAACGGTTCCATCAGTGCATCTATGGACGAGCCTTTGAAGTGGAGACAGACCACAACCAGCCGTTGGTCTCCATCATATCCAAGTCACTGAACGAATCTCGCCCCGTGCGGATACAGAGAATGTTGTTAACGTTGCAGAAATACAACGTGACAGTGACACACACACACACACACACACACTGGGAAAGTATATGTTTGCGGCTGATGCGCTGTCACGTGCAGTGAACGAGAATGAAAACGGTGCAGACATACAGGGCCTACACGTCGACATGATCCTTAACCGCGCTTCCCGGGTCTGATGACAGAAGGGAGCAGATCAGACGAGCAACAGAATCAGATTAAACGACGAGAGAGCTCAAAAACACGACACTGACGGACGGCCTGCGCAGAAGAACGATTGTCCGAGACGAATTCAGGACGACTGGACATGCAGAGCGGGACTGAAACAATTTTTTAATCCCAGAGAGAAAATACATGGACACTTAGACGAGGAAAGATGTAAATACAGAGCTTGTGAGGTCATTTGCTGGCCTGAGACTGAACCAAGACACCAGCTGGACTACAGCATCATGTGAAATGTGTCCTTATCTACAGACCTAAGCAGCAAACACAGCCACTCATGCCACACACACTGCACCTGACAGGCCATACTACAAGGTGGGTGTGGATCCGGCTGTAATGGAAAGAGTAACATCGTACTGACAGACTACTTTCAAACTATCCAGAGGTCGCCGCAGTGCAATCGACATCAAGCAAAAGCAGTCATTACTTTCTTGAAAAGCTATCTGCTGTTCTGTGTGAAGCGATGTCAGAAAATAGTCCTCAGTTTTCAGAGAATCCGAGGAGGAAACCATGTGGATCTCAGACCACGGGGGCCGAATCAAAGCAGTGACACCTCTGAGGATATCCCTAAAGACACAGCAGGACATGGCAGCAATGGAACAGGTTTGTTCTGGTTTACTGAAGCAAATGGATGCTGCGGGTCCCGAGGTCATGCAGCAGACCAAGAAGGTCTATTAAGAAAGCCAACAGACTAATTGAAAGTGTTGCGACTAGAAAAAAAAAGAGAAATAACCCAGGATGGAATGTTTATTAGTAAAAAATATTGATTGTTGTTGGCTTGTTTGTTTTTGACATGCGTATATGCTTATTGCTACACACATATATATACAATACAAGAAAGTAATTCGAGTTAGGATAGGTGATCATCTTGCAAGCTGTTTTTAATTTCCTAAAAGAGAGGAGGGTGTGTAGTTATGTGCACTTGTTAGGAACTGCATTACCCAGAATCCTCTGCAATGCAAGTTGTAAACAGTTGACTAAAACCTTCACCTGGTTTTCACTAGACGAACATATTTAATAACTGAAAACAATGAAATACAGATAAAATAATTAGCTTTCAGTTTCTGTTAAGTTTTGTGTTTTTACTCACTTTTCTTTCAATTATTTCCTGCTTAGTTTGGAAGCCTTTTATTTGTCTTTTGGGGAGGATAAACAGAGCTCTATGATCAGTAGTTTCTATCAAACAGTCTTATAATGTGTGTCCTGCATAATTTGGTTTGAACCGTTGGCTTGTTTTACAACCTGTTAGATGATCTGGTCACTCGTTCATCTCGCTCCGTCACATCATGTTTTAGAGGTGTCTTCATGTTCCCGGATCTAAACAGTACATCTTCATAATTAACAGAAACAGTGGCCAAAACTATGAAAATAGGACCCAATTAGTTATAAAGCTGAACTAATGGGTCCAATCACCCAACGCATCAAACTACAGTTCAAATATATATTTTTATCAGATCATATTTACAGCATCTCTCAGACATACATCAATCTTTCAAGTCAGTTTTATTTATATAGCAGCAAAATCATAACAGCAGTTATCTCAGGGCGCTTTTCACACAGAGCATGTCTAGACTGTACTCTTTATTTTTCAGACACCCAGCGTTCCCCAGTGAGAAAGCACTCGGCGACAGCGACATGGGAAAACTCCCCTTTATCTTGTACAATATAATATAGGCCAACTGTCAAAGGGACACATGCTCCATTTATAAGTGCGACATAAAATCAATGATTATGTGATCATCTTTACAACATGTACATTTCATATCCCTGATCCGCCGTCGGCCAGGTTTTATCCCGTCCATTCTTCTCCTGAAGTGTGATTTCTCACTGAAATCGACAGACCCGACCGGTAGTGTCTATCTGTACTTTAAAAGGCATGAATGTATCCTTCCTAATGCACCATAAAAAAAAGAGTCTGCAGCAGCCCATATAGGGTGTAACCTAATGATCGAGTTACTCTGGTTGCCCGCTGGCTTGGTAACGGTCTGGAACATTTTATTTCTTCACATAAGTCATTGAGGCTTGTGCCGTATATCGAATGTATGCCAAGCGAATGGATAGCTACATCACGGATGTTGTACAATGGTAATGTTCTTCTGTTGAAAAAAGAAAGATATGGATAAAAGATTATGATGCAAGTGTGGCGCAAAAAACAGGCATTTTTCTGCTTTTTTTTCTAAAGACACTTAAAGTCTGTAAGACTAAACATGACATCTGAAGTCTGCATAAGTCATAAACTCTAAACATCCATCTTGGGACACTCACTTGGATCTATGACAGCTTGAGCGTGTGTGTGTGTGTGTGTGTGTATGTTTGTGTTGTACCCATCAGCGTATGCGTGTGCTGTCAGTGTGTATACGTGTTCACCCAGTTGTATATGCAGCCACGTGCCGTATATATACGCCAGTGCTCAAAGTCGACATTTTCCAGACGGGCACATCTGTCGTCACTCTCCTAAAGATGACATCGCCCCTTTCGCACAGGCTGCCTGCTCTCCTATGATAGTTAATGCCTCATTGAAAGCCATTTGCTACCCTGTCCTTAATTGTGGCTAATAATCCAATCACACTATCAGTATCAGTGTGCCAAGCACCATTAAGATAGAATGGGGACATCAAGGAAGGAAAGAAAGGCAGACTAATGACATTCACAGAAAGTGAGCATTTGGTTCTAGCTGGAGGTCCAGAGTATGACTTTTGAGCCGATATCATTGAGATTTAATGAGTATCAAATAGACATTAACACTTATTACTGACATAATATGGACAACTTTCATTCTATGTCCTGAAAATAATTTTATTACCTCCTATAGATCATCCTGTTTTAGACAGCTGACACTGAGATATTAAACTGAAGGGTCTACATCAAGATGTCTACCACACATCGTCGTTTAATTTCTTATGGTGTAGCATTTTCCAACGTTTTCTTTTTTTTTGCATATTTTTACATGAGAACACAACCCTTGCAGTGCCATGTTGGTAGACGCCTCTTTGAGTAATCTGATGTCATTATGCAGCTGTAGAAAGCCTGAATAAAAGCTAAAAAGATGTAAAGAGAAAAGAGTTGGCCTTGGAGAGTTTGTTTTGGCTGGGCTTATTCAAATGGCGAACAAATATGAGACCATTACAAGGCTGCTCAGTATTTTTGTTGCTCCTAATGATTTCAGTTGATGTATGCGCCCCTCTTCCCAAAGCAAACATAGCATTTTAATTAGGCCGGTGACAGTCGAGCGTGTTGCTATAGAGGAGACTTTGATGTTCGCCTTAAAACATGTATGGCCACTGTGTCAAAACAGTCTCAGACACCCCATAATGTGCTTGACAACAAGGGTACAAATGTGCCTGGGAGAAATCGAAGGCTCATTCACCACATTTGTTTTTTAACATTTTTTCTGAGGCCCACTTAGGAAACTTGAACACTCTCCAGCTGAATTAGTTTGTGTGTGCAATGCTTCACTCTTACAATAAGCGTAGTCAAAAACGGAGCCAGTCTGAATACCAATTTGTCATCCAAATGGCGACCGAATGACGGTAAACCGGAAGGTAAAAGTGTTTGTTTCTTTCATTGTTGTGACATCCAAGTCCTTCCTCAGTGGGGGAGTATGTTTCCTGTTTGCTTGTTAAGTTCTCGGTGTGGAGTACAAGCTCGTCTGAATAACTCATGAGGTGGACGAGCAAGAAGAAGGTGACCCATTTCACCGTTCCAGTTCGGTGGCCTCCAGTAGAGTCACTGTCACTCAAAGAAAGAGAGATAAGTCACCGTTTTAGTGGAGATTGGGCCTTAAACAAGACTTCGCAAATAACTGCAACACACCTTCTCCTCAGTGTCTCATCATAATAATACAGTGTTGGTTGTTTCAGCATTAATAACTAAAAGAGGGGAAACTGTTATGCCTTAATCTTAATGGAAAAATAATTTCCACAAGAAGCACTAATATGCGTATTAGCACAAATAAATGTTGATAGATTTAAGGCAAGCATAATGAACTGGTAAAAATTCAAGTCACTCACTTTTTAAAAAAATAAAATAAAATAAAGAGCAGCTAATGCTAATGGGTGATGGTTATTACTGGACACAGACATTTTGGTAAATATGTGCATTAATTTTCTTGCCAAGAGTTAGATGAGAGGATGGAAACCACACTCACAGAAACGAGACTGTGCTGGATCAATCGTTTCATCTAACTATCTGCAAGAAAGGGAAAATGTTGAACTATTTCGTCGACCACTGCTGTTTTACACCGTATTTCAAGTGTAAGTATTTTTATAATAATAAATCTCAAAAGAGAAGGAAACCTCAATCTGACAAAATCATAATACCTCCCCCCCCTTTTCTGACCCCATCGCTCCCTAATCATTTTATCATTTACAATCTCTGGAGACAGTAAGCGGCGGTGCAGAGGAATCCGGCGAAGGAGCATCATTCTAAATGGTGACTCGTCCTTTCATTTACAGTGTAGTTTTGCACAGGCCAGCAGAAACGTGCCGGGCCGATACATCTGAATGTGACACAAATTAAATATAGATGAGCAGCCAATCATACAACACATGTATGTGCTCGCCATTACCTTCTAGCCGTGTGCTCCAAAGTCATTCTGACGTTCAAGGCATTTCACCACATAAAGCAACACGCTTTCAAAAAAGCCCCCCCCCCAAAACCAGGACACCATTATTAAATTATTCATCCCATTACATTATTCATCAGCGGTAGGTTTTCTTGAATGGATACTGTTGTCTTGTTCTGTAACTGCTGCTGTTCTCAGGTGATTTTATGCTGCACGCTAAGCTTTTAAGAAAGAAGCTAATGACTCAGGTGGGTGGATGGAAATTTTTTTTTTTTTTTTTTCTGAACTCTTTATCCAGGCAACGATCCCAGCTGGATCGCCCTCGTCATCTCATCATCATCTTTTTATGGTTACTTTCTTTAAAGGACTGTCTGATTTCTACTTGGACTTACATTGTCTTACATTACAGTCATCCATCATCCAGGCTTTTATTTCTTTTCCATTAGGTTAAATGTTTAATTCGTCCTTGCCAATGTGAGCATCTGAGGGACTGTCATTGTGAGCACTCTCAACTCACAATATCTGTTTAAAGGGAAAAGACCCAATATGCTAACTTGTACTGTCAGTCACAGTCATCAGAGAGTCGTCTGAAGTGCAGAGGATGACTTTTTGGGGAGTTTTGGCACGTCGTTTTTTATCTTATTCATCACCTCTCCATGGGGATTGGCACAAACGTCATGCATGTCTCTGTGGTGCAGCTCTGCCTTGTGCAAGATAACATTGTAGTTTGTATCTCTCTCTATGTTGAGCAGTCCTAAATCTAGGGTACTTGCACTATCTAAAGTAAGCACACCTTAATTGAACAGCATGTAGACTGCTTAAAACATTCTTCATCATAAGCATCTCTCCATCGTAAGCAAAGATGGATGAGTAGTTATGAGATACTTGTTCTCCACTCGAATATTTCCATTTATACGACTGTATACTTGTACTCAACTCCTATTTCAGAGGGAAACAATGTGCTTGTTATTTTACGACATTTATCTCACAGCTCGTTATTGGTTACTTGGCAGATTCAGATTTTAAGAACAAAATATATTCAGTCGTTTATAGAGTAGTTAAAATTAGCTCCACCTTGAAGAGACCTTAAAAGATGGGTCCACAAAGTCAAGAGCTCAAATGAACATTGATGCATGTTTTCTAACTGTAATCATTGGTCCTGTTCATATTGACCATTAGCAGATCTCTTCATAATGCATTTACAATGTGATGGGGGACAAAATCTACAACCTTCTCTCCACGGAAAAGTGTATTTTAAGGTTTATTTGAAGCTAATATGAGACTTCAGCGTCCAAACTAGTCAAATCAAGTCAATTTATTTTAAAGATACAATCATTTTAGTGCCAAATCCTCTCTTTTTGTTATGATGTTTCCACTGCAGCTGAACAGGAAAACAGTCTGTTGAGACATAAGTAAAGTATTAAATGCAGGAGTTTTAACAGTTTTATTTAAATGAAAGTATATGGTACTTCCTTTACCACTGCCACCACTAATATTCCCATAGAAAGTGTGGAAAATACGGCACAACTGAGGCCCATCCGTGGGCCTCCAAATCACTAAACCCACCTCTATTTCTTCTCCAAATATGATGAGTCAAATATTCAGAAAGGAACATTAATTTTATGGGTGAGCGTTAGAAAAAAAAAAGGGGGGACATTAAAGTTTAAATTAACTATATATTGTAATCACTGTCTCCAGCAGTGAGGGGGTATAGATGAACTTCAATTTTAACTACAGTAAAGATGATGGAGTTGTGGAGTTTATGTGAGACAACCATCTCAGATATTGAATGGTTGGTAAAAAATTGTGTTTTTTGACATTTTTCACCAATGTAATGACTTTATGTTACATATAATGCAGCTACCTGCTACATATTTTTATTACTCAATGCAATTACCACAATTAAGTAATAAAGTAATTGTATTTTTACTCTTTGAATGCAAAGCTAGCTGCTAAATTTAAGCATATTTACAGGTAAACAACAAATACAGTGCATTTGATGGTGGCTGGACGGACAAGAGTATAATTATTTGGACAGTGTGACAGATAATAACAGAGTGTTTGTTCCCTGGGTACAGACTAAGAATCTCTAGAGATGCTTTTTCATCTTGGCTATTCCCACAACCTCTGTTTATGTCCACATCTGAACCTGTTTCTCTGTGAGTTGCAAATTACGGGTTGCCACTTGTAATGTATGGCAATTTCCTCCCACATTATTGTAGACCACCACCAGGTCAATGACACTTCCTGTGGTACCACTCACTAACTATTCATCTCTGGTCTTAAACAAAGATGTCGCATTGGCACCGTGAATGATACCCTGGACTGGTGCACGTGTTTTAAAGAAGATATGTAATCTGTTTGAACAATTTGCATTGTAACTGATGGGTTAATTGAGATGCCACGTATTCCTTAGAGACTTGGTGACAAGTATTGTTAACTGGATAAGAAGTTACAATGTTTGAGATAGCAATGATGAGATAGCCGCTTGTGTGGTAAAATTAGTCAAGATGTGTTGGCGAAGATGACTGAGGGTTTGGAGAACAGAGGGATGAGAGAGGGTGAGGCCTGAGGGTAAATGAGAGGTTGAATAGGAGGATCAAATGGAGATTGATGATGGGTGTAGACCACATTGGCGCCACGGACAATAATCTTCTTCATACGATGAGTCGAATCTTTGTCGAAGAGGATGGTTTAATTTTACGTGTATCAAAAGGGTGTGAATTAGAAAAGAAAGGGGGTTATTTAAAAGCTAAAATCTCTTGTTTTTTTTTTCATCGATTTACTTCATATTGAGATCAATGATGGGTGTAGACTGAAAGCTGTTGATGGCAAAGAACTCAGGGAGTGAGACTTAAGGGCGAAATACACACAGGTGGTGTATGGCATCAAAGTACCCACACCTGGTGTTCTCCATGTAAGCCCACTGTCCTGTTTCCCAGCCTCAACACTCATCAACACCCCGGCAAATCATCAATTTTATTACATCCCATATCTTCCGTACCGAGTACTGTATTGGGAATTATAATTCTGTGAAAAACACTTTCTTCTCTCTGTATGGCCCACTTGATGTGTGCTAAAGACATCAAATGATGCTGTAATTGAGAGAGAGAGAGAATAGTAGGAAGAGAAAACTGACACAAATGGGAGAGGAAGAGGTTAGTATACCTATATACTCTGGACTAATCCGAGGTAGGTGGAGGTAAACAAGCTGCCATTACTGCTGAAGTCACCACCTGCACTGCTTAAATCAAGCTGAGCATTATCACACAGTACTCAAGTGAGCTTTTAATACAGTTTCAAGAGGACAGAACATGCACATTTCCAGGTGTATATTTTTATCCTGTGGCTCTACTGGAATATCTTTGCATGATTTACAGTTAAAAAAAGAGACTTATTTATCTTATACTGGCTCTTTATGCAGCCTCTGTCTTTAGCTTCTGTCCTTTTAAAGCCTCCCTCCTGTTGAGCCCAATGTGCTCTGATTGATTAACAACAGTAGTCGGACTTTGCCGTCGCTGTTCTGTTTCATTTTAAAAACATAATCACTTAAATAAAGGTTAATGTCTAAAATAAAAGTTGTTATAAAATGACTGTTTTCACTTGCAAATCACAAAAAACGCACAGTCTGCCTACACAGAGCCAATGAGCCATCAGGTTGGCCGGTCCTGAAAGTCTGGCCCGGTTCTCTTGTTGTTGTTGTGTGTGCTCTCATTAAATCATAACTCAACCTTCGCAGTTTCATTTTTCAGACTTTCATTAAAGTTTATGTAATATTTAATCTCATCAGAATGCAGGCATTATGGTCTATTTACAGTATTTTACAATCTCACTCTAGTGTTTTTGGACTGAATAACTTCTTGTCATCTCCATCAAACATACATCCTTTCACTGTCGATGAAAATGTGTTCAGTTTGGCTCGTAGTAAAGGTGGATTAAAGGTTAACATTTTTTTTCCCTGAACCTATAATTTAGAATAACTTATTATTATTTTCTATTCTTGGCACTTACTCAGCGTGAGTGCCTTTTAACACCTACCAGTCAAAGACCCAGGGCTTACTGGTATTTCCCAGGCCACTCATAACTACTATCAACAGATTATCGAGAATAAGGGTAGCATGTTAGTATTAACACAGCTTTATCCTGTGAGTTTGAGCCTTTATGTGGGGACACAAACCAGTCCCTCTTCACTTAATTTGTTGACAGGCTGGAATGGGGGTGCGTTTGATGAACTGGAATAAGCCTCTCCCATGACCTGTCAGGAATGGGGTCCAGTCCAACTGGGGCAAGACATAAGGGAGATCCTGTTTGAAGTGTCCACCGTAGGGGCAGGACGTCTGACGGCTCGGGCCAAAACTGGAACTCTTGTTGTTTGTGTTTGTCAGTTTTTGATTCCCCACCCAGGGAGAAATGACCCTGCGGGTGAGCTCAGGTTTCACAGCCAGAATTTAAACACTTCTGCCTTGGAGACTAGACACTCTCGCTGCAGTAGTGGCCAATTAGGATCAAGTGTCAGCCCGTTGACATGTGAAGGATGGAATGTGCGAATGGTTGGTCAAACAAGGATAGGGAGGTAGTGTTGGTGGTGACAGGCTTTGTCACAGACATGGAGGAAGGATTTAAAACACATGGTCACTTTGCCACCAGACGGAAAACTTCACTTCTGTGCAGGCTGATAGGATAATGTAGAAATGTCAGGCTTTCTCTGTCTATCTTTACTTTACTTTTCTTTCTGTTTTTCTTTCCTACTTTCTGTCCTTGATTGATTTGTTCACCAAGGTCATAGAGTTAAAAGTTCTGCTTGTTGCACTGTTTTGGTGTTGTTTTCTCTCACACGATCTTTGACACAAGTAATTAACTTCACATTGACCCTTATCACACAAATACAGAATGAATGTTATCCAAACTGTATTACAAAACGGCAGCTTTGCTGTATAGTCATACACTGTGGGGACAAAAAAAGTAACCAAGGCCAGTCTATACACCACAAGATCATAGATCACACATATTTGGAGGAGGAAATATTCAGCTTGGCAAGTGCTTGAATTTTTTCTACTTCTGCATAAATATGTCCTAAAACTAGATAAAGGAAACGCAATTAAACAAATCGGACATAAACATCAAATGCATTAATTAATTTACTTAGGAAAATTATCCAATATTACATATCTGTGTGAATCAAAAGTATGTGAACCCTTGCTTTCAGTAACCGGTGTCATGAACCTTTTGCAGCAATAACTAAATGTTTCGGGTGACTGTTTATCAGCCTTGCACATTTTCTTGGAGGAATTTTAGTCCGTTGCTTTTTACAAAACAGTCTCAAACCCGGTTGTTGTTGGGTTTCCTTGCATGAACTGCCCGCTTCAGGTCTTTCCACAGCATTTCTATAGGATTAAGGTCAGGACTTTGACTCAGCCATTCCAAAACATTAACTTTCTTCTGCTTTGATGGAACGACTTGTGTGTTTAGGGGTTGCTGTCCTGCTGCATGACCCACTTTCTGTTGAGCTTCAGTTCACGGACGGATACCTTGACATTTTCCCGCAGAATTCGCTGCTTCGACTCAGAATTCATTGTTCCATCAATGATTTCAAGCCGTCTTGGTCCAGAGGCAACAAAGCAGCACCCAAACCATGACACTGCCACCACCAACATGTTTCAGAGACGGGATAAGGTTCTTATGCTGGAATGCAGAGTTTGCTCGCCGCCAAGCATAACGCTTTTCATTCAATCTAAAAAGTTCTGTTTTGGTCTCATCCACCCACATAACCATTTTTCCAACAGCCTTCTGGCTTATCAACATGGTCTTGAAACCAAAGATGGGCAGCAGTGTTCTTTTTGGAGAGAAGTGGCTTTTTTTTCCCCTTGTAACACTGCCATGCACAACATTGATGTACAGTTCTTTTCTGATGATGGACTCATGAACGTTGACTGTAGTCACTGCAAAGAAAGGCCTTTAATTTCCTAGACGTTACCTTGGGGTCCCCTGTGACGTCCTGGACTATTACATGCCTTGCTCTTTGATGGCTGACGGCTCCATGGGAGGTGAACAGTGGTGTTGAATGTCCTCCATTTGTTCACAATCTGCCTGACAGTTGACTGGTGGAGTCCAAACTCTTTGGAAATGGTTTTGTAACCCTTTCCAGCCAACTCTTCCTCTAAGGTCCTCAAAAATCTCCTTTATTCGAACCATGACACACTTCCACAAACCCGTGTTGTGAAGCTCTGACTTTGATAGTGAAGATCCAGATTTCTCTTCTTTAAATAAGGCAGGACCTTATTTAAACATCCAACTTGAGTTTCCCCTTCAAATGACTTGATAATCCTAGAAGTTTACATGCATCTTAAAAGTATTAATGGAGGGTTGATATCAGTGTGATCTCTACATTCAGCTGACGGACTCTCTTGAGTTGGACAAATGTGGTTATCAGTAATTCCAAGGTTCTCTTATTCACATGTTGTGTGTTCCCAGCTGGCTTTCTCGCCACACGTACGCCCACATTCAGGAGTCACCTGATGCTAGTTACAGCGACCAGATATCCCGGTTTATCTGGGATTGTCCCAGTTTCAAGCTGGGTATACCGAGTACTGATATATATCTGTAAAACTCTAAAATGGCCCAGTTTCCAACATTCATGACCAAATTGTCCCAGTTTTCACTACAATTAAAATAATAGTCATATTATTATATGTTTTCAGCACTGACATACATGTTTATCATGTTCCATCCCACTCATTATTACCTAACCCAATATAAAAACATGTACAATGCACCACATGTCACATAAAGATGTCGTTGTCAAGGCTGTTGCTAGCCTGTGATGCTTGCAGCTAACTATCAAACCAATGAGAGAATCATTCTTCTAAAGAGCTCCAGGAGGTTCATTCCTTCCTTTGTAAAGTCCCATAACGTCCTGTTGTAAATGAGGAGTTATTTTTGCTGATGAAGCAAGTTTTGTTTGGAAAGGCTTACTTTGTGCTGTAATACCTTCAGCAGGACTCAGTTGCACACAGTACCAATACAAAATAGAGGATATTGGTGGACTCATTGCAAGGTATAAGAATTTATGAAAATGATGATATATTGGTATCAAAATCTCCCTAGGGTGCTACCTTTAATGCAGAGAAAACACAGGGATTTTGCAAAATTGCAAGCATCCACAAGTATTGATTGATAGATTGAATCAGCTCTCCTGGAGGGGCCGACATGATA
This sequence comes from Euthynnus affinis, assembly GCA_029490765.1. Lineage (NCBI taxonomy): Eukaryota > Metazoa > Chordata > Actinopteri > Scombriformes > Scombridae > Euthynnus > Euthynnus affinis. Next base: position 28,541,758 of record CM055850.1, read on the forward strand.
CACATAGCTCTGCCGATAGTTTCACACTATTTCACACTTCCACACTTCCTTATGAAGGCAGACAGCAGTAACCGCAGAAACACTTGAGAAAGTTGAGAAAAAAAGGTTTTGAAGTTTGAATATGTAACAGCTACACAAGTTGTAAAACCTTGAAAACGTTGTAAAATCAGATACAGCACTCTATGTTTGGACAATCTAAGCTAGGCTAGCTACTTTTCATTCATTCTGATTTGATTTAGCTACTGCCTTATTTATGTGGTATAACAAACTCAGGTAACTCAAAGTCAAAAAAAAGTCAAAAGTGGATTTTTCAATTGCAGGAAACAGTTCAGAAAAAAAAAATAAGAATGATAAAGGTATGAGTTGTCCAGCACTAACAGATGCAACAAAGCAAACAGGAGAGACAAGGAGCTGTCAGTCATGTCAAGTGCAGTAAAGGCTGTATTTGTTTCCCAAACAGCTAGCTTGGCTGCAAAAATGACTTTTTACCTTTTGAGAGAGCCAGGCTAGCTGTCTTTTTTCTATTTCCAGTGTTTATATTTCTCACACACACACACACACACAGCAGGAATGTGACTAAGCATATTTCCCAAAATGTGTATCTATTCCTTTACACAAATATGTTTTTTTTTTGTAATTAGAGACATTATGTGATTCAGATTTTCAAGGGTAGATTTCATTTCAAAGGTCGAGCAGGAAACAAAGTCAACCAACTTCATTTGAAGAGGTCTTTAATGGAAACAAACAAAATGCTATTCCATGCATATCAACCTTATTCACAGTCTTTTCACGTTTTCAGCAGTTATTTTCTAACATGTATAATGTGTTTAGAGAGAAATCTCTGATTTTCCTTTACACACAGACTTTAATCGCTCAGACCCTTTTCAAGGCAAGTTCTATTTACCGAGACAATAAATTGAATGAAGCCGTTGTTAATGTTATTATTTACACTTGGGCTTTTCCTGCTGTGAAAAGGCTCTATTGCTGTGAGTACACGGTAATAACTGACAGCAACCCATATCAGGATATCAGTACTTTTACCAACATTTTGAAAAGTGATCTCCAGTTGGAAATTACACCCTTGATAGCAAAAACAGCCCCTTTGGATGCCCGTACACATCAGGCCCCATCTGTTTACATCCAAACTTCGACATCGCACCGTCTTGTCCAAAAAAAAAACGAGCCCTCAAGGATGCGGATTTTGAACGAACGTGCCCACTCGGCGCGTATTAATCTTGTGGTCGGTGCATTGTTAATGGCGGTGTTTCATTATGTAGAGAACAACCTGCTGATGCTCTCGCCGGCCTCTCCTCTTTTGTCCCAACATGTGTTTCCTCTCCGCTCACACTGGCCGTATCTTTTAATGAGATCAGACTTCATTAAAGAGGGCCCCTCAGAACCTTCCCCAGGTCTTTTAACGCAAATGCTTCAATTAGCTGCGGCGCATGGTAGCAGATAGGAGTTGTTAGAAAGAGACGGAAGAAAAGAATGGAGGAGGTGATCCTAATGAATCTGTGGAGGGATATGAAATGTATGTGATGAATAAATCCTGTATTTGAACATGTGGAGCTGTCAACTCTGTGGGTACAGTAGGCATGCATGATAGAGTAAGTGCATCCGTGTGTGCGTGTGCATCCGTGTGTGTGTGTGTGTGTGTAACGCTGTATTTACCATACAGATATTTACAGTACAGTAAAACTCCTTCATAGAGTCGGTAGTCCACGGGAGGGTTTTTGTCTCTTTTGGAAATAAATGTTCTGTGTCTGAAAGGTTGTCATGGCAACAACATGAGGAAACCGTCTGCCATGTCACTATGGTGATGGATTTCATGAAGCCTCTGCCATGTTAAGAACAGACACATCTGTGAGAAATGAATACTGTATAAAGCTCATGTACACAAACGTATTTATTATTATTTTTTTTGTTCAGTCACATTAAAAATATACATTTTTACCTTCCTGTTATTCACCTCAACATGAACCAGCATTCATTAAGCAGTGAAATCACTAAACGCATCTTTTTTTTTTCCCTTTCTGATGCTCTGATGATTGAATCTTTACCTTGATATTTTTTAGCTCAGTCCTGCGTCAGACATCAGAGCGGCACGGCGAAGTCTGTGTTTGTCTGGCTGTGGTTTCAAGTACAGTATGACAAACGCAGCCTCAAGGTGCTGCATTTTGAGTCAGATCAACAACAAAGCGCAGTAGCTTGGAGATGAGTCTGAGAAAATCTAAAGCCTGTGTAGCTCGTTTGAAAGAGGAGAGACAGCAGTGCTGATTTTGGCCCAGGGGACACTGTCCAAACACTGTCAGAACAGGGTTGTCCATTTGAAGCTTTGCTGTTTGGACAAAACTGTGTTCTGTTTTTAATCCTCTTAATCTTTTCAAAGCTGTGGCTTTCTAAAACGACTTGGCAGGTTTTCCCTATTACAGTAGGGTCCACTTCGACATTACATCACCAGCGAAACTTAAAGAGAAACACTGCTGCTGAAGTCCAGCAGCATCTAATCTAATCTATTGCATTCGTCTCATGCGTCACAGATAAACACAACACTTTATTTTATAAAGTATGTTTGCACTACAACCAGAAAAACAGAGCATGAGACAGAAAGCACGCTGCCAATGCTGCCAGGTTGGCTGTTACACTAATATGTTTACACACCATTTTAAGGTCTTAATGAGGATAATCTCTTTTAATGCATAATCAGATTGTGATAAATATCAATTTTTATATGATTTACCTGAATTTTGCAAAGATTATCCTGGATAGATATTAAGTAGACCGCAAACATCAACGCAGTAAATATAATGTAATAGTTTAATTCTTAAGCATACTGCTGTTGGTGTGATGCAGGGATTGTTTTCAGGACTGTATTAACTGTGGTATAATCTGTCAACGTCTGCGTCAGAGAAGCCATTCAGACTCTATCTAGGTATTATTATTTAATGTACATTTTTTCGTCCACTAGAACATTTTATTGTTTGACAGCTTTCACCCAGTTCTTATTGTACTTTCTTATCTTGTCTGGTTTTTTTTATTATTATTGTTTTTGTATATCAAACACTGACAATAAATTCTACCTTGAACTGAAATATTTTGGGGTGAATGATTCTGCATAAAAAAAAGCAAATATCAACCAAAGTCATCTTTCTTTAATCTTAACCAAGAGCTAAACATAATCACAGAAACATTTTTCAATCACACTTTGGTTTCCAGGAGCAAACTGTGCTGCCAATCATGACAACAAACATGCTGTCAGATCATGATTTGCACATGTATTCATAACGAACTTTTTGACCAGAGTTGGGGAAGTTATCTGAAAAAAATGTGATTATTTAAACATTTGATTTTAATCATTTAAACTGATTTATTATTACTGATTACTCAAAAGCAATATGAACTACCTCCATTACTCATTACTTTTACTACGTTTCAACACTCATCGGCTCCAACCAGCCAACAGTTTGGAGTTATTAACTGACCATCAACAGCTGGTTTCATCGTTCTCACATCAAGAAAGTATTGTAAGACAACTGGATGCCACATTCAAATATGGCGCCACATTCATTTCTATGAAAGTTGCTCAGCGGCACATTAAACCGAAATATGTCTGCCATGGAGCATCTTCCTTCTCCAGCTGTGTCCCGGTTATTTCACTGCACTTCTAAACTTTCCAAATGTTATTATATATAATGTTATGTCATTATGCTGGGTTTGTTATGCTCAGGCAAAAGTATTGACCATTTTACAGCTACTACTTTTCCAATGATTGTGTTTGAAGAAAAATGCTTTCTGGGCCAGTGTGAATCACGTGATGAACATTGTAAATTACCTGCTTTGTAAAAAAGAAAAGGTATAATAAAACATGCTCAACTCACAATCAAAAAGGCCAGGTGTTGAAACCTTAAAGTACTGAAATTGAATAAAGAAGGGGGATTAGAAAGGGATGCTGGCAATCCAGCATACCCGCTGTGGAAGGGTGCCTGGCCCAAAACGTCCGTGTGGCAATTCAAATTAAAATCAGTTGACTAGGTGTGCTGTCCTAATCCCCTTCCTTATTCAATTACCTGATTTGGCCACTACACCCAGTGGCTTCACGGCCTGGCGCTGTTCCTGGAGGCTCCCACTCCGAACTAAACCAGCTAATTCCTGAATGTAGCCTTATCAGAGTCTAATGTTAGCAAAACAGCTAAGAACCCAAATCCTGCACAACTAATAAATACAATTTTGAGTTACCTGGAGTCGCCTTTTTTCCCCTTTTTTGGTGGTTGGCTAACCTTTAGCCCTCGTATCAAGTAGCAGACCAGTCTGTCCACTGAACACGGAGATCAAACTCATATCAAACCTCCATTAAAACCACTGGTTAGCAAACAAGTCGACCCACAAACTGTTGAAGTACAACGGCGCCGGTGTGATTTGTAACTGTAGTGTTACTGAATTTCAAATTCCACATACACACTACATAACCATGATGCCTACTACTCCCCCAATCATCTGCTCACCACTCCTCTGTTGCATTTTTTTTTTTTAAATTTCAAATTCTCTGTTTATCCCTCCCTCCTTTCTCTTCCTCTCTCTCTCTCAACCCAACCATCCGAGGCAGATGGCCGCCCACCTAGAGCCCGGCTCTGCTTGAGATTTCTTCCTGTTAAAGGAGACTTTCTTCCCTTGCTGCTGTCGCCAATTGCTCGCTCGCGGGGGAATGTTGTGTCTCTGGAAATTACAAAGTACGGTGTAGACCTGCTGCTCTATGTGATAAGTGCCCTGAGATTACTTCTGTTGTGATTTCGGCTCTATATAAATAACACTGTATTAAAAAAAACAAGACATTTGAAGACGTCTCCTTGGGCTCGAAGGCATTAAAACAATTACTGTTTTCTGACATTTTATAGACGAAATGATTACCATACAACTGACAGATGAATTAATTATGGAAATAATTGTTAGTTGCAACCTACAGTAGTTACCCAAGTGATTACAGCTGCAATTGTGAGGCTTTTCCATGATAGCATTTAGTTTTTTTTTTTCTTACTGTGTCTCTATTATGTATTTTAATAGCTGCAAATACAACAACAGAGACTCCCTCAACAACACATTTTTTTTTTTTTTTTTTTAGTCTGCAGAGTGCACACAATCTTCAGAACGCCCACTGTACACCTTTCCATTTCACTGACACAAACAAGCTTAATTCACACAAATTAAATCAATATTGTTTGTAAGGCCTCCACCGCTCAGATCAATATCGGTTTTGTTTATCTTCTGTAGCGCATTATCTTGATGATGAGTTAAAACTGTTCACGCTGAGACATTAAGGCTGCACTCTACTTTTATAAAAGAAACACAGACTGCAATCATTTTGCATATTTCTGCCTGCCGCCTGGGCAGCACTTGATTGCTTATGTATTTTTATCAATAATTTACAGTCTATATGAGGGGCGGTAGAAACCTTTCTTCTCCGAAACTTTGCTTAGATTGAACAGAGCTAGTAAAAGACGGAGGTCTTATCGATGATTTGGGAAAGTAGTGCTTAAGAAAAATACCTATCCTCTTCTCTCTAACTGTCCATTTTCAGTCAGGAAGCCAAATGGCTTTCTACAATTTCTCCAGCAGTGAGCCACGTATGTCCACTTATGAAAAGCTCCTAGCCAAGAGCTCGGCACTCAAAGCATATTCCAAACATCACCGAGTCCAATTTATGCTTGAGTGTGATCAGGAAGGAGAGCATTCCTACTACTGCACGTGTGGAGTCCATTCTTTTTTTTCTTTTTTCCAACTGGTCCCTATCAAATATTAATATTTCTGTGAGTGCAGAGTAAATGTGGATTATAAAAAGAAAGGGCAGTGGGACATAGGAAATGTGCTTGAGAGGAGAGCTCAGAGAAATGCACACACTAATCGAAAGACCTCCAGGTCAGCGCAAATATCTAGGAGAAAATGAGAATTTCATTTTGGCTGTTTTTATGAAGCCCTACTCCCCCAAACTATATATATAAAAAAAACCCCAGCTCTCTCAAAGCATCACAGGAAATGTGCAGTAGGAATCTCCTGTCGGGGGAGGAGGAGGGTAGTTGTGAGTCAAAGTCAGGAGTAGAAGCAAAGATCGGCACTCAAGCTGAACTTCGCTTCTTCTTGTTTGTCTTTATCGGTTTCTTGTCGTCATTACTATTTCATCTTCTTTAATGGGGACGGGTCCGAGGTTCGCGAGTGGTCAGTGAACGCATCTGACAATTGGAAAAGAAAAGCACAAAGTCACATTCATAAAACTTTTAAATGTCCCACATTCGGTGTGCGATGGAAATAAAAACGAGCAAGTGAAGGGCCATCAGTCTCTGGTTCCCGAGCGAAAAAAAAAACCAAACAACTCGTCTCGAAATTTTTCGGGGAAATGAGGGGAGAGAAGAAAACACTGGTCCAAACAGACGGGGAGTGTCAGCGAAGCGCACAAAAACATCCTGGAGTGATGGATGACAACGGTCAGACAGAACAACAGACGTTTATGCTGCTCACTGGTGCTCGTATATACAGTATCGACTGAATAAACAAGTGCAGGAGAGGAAGTCTTCAACATAACCGGGAGAGAAAAAAAAAAAAAGAAATAAATACAGTAACGACATCCAAATTACTCCTACCTTTGTGTGTGCTTTTGATTCCCAATTACAACCAACCTTGATGCCTTCCCTGCGGGCTGCAGTGTTCATTTGCCCCACGTCCACTTTGTGCGCCAGTAGATAAGCGCAGCCCACTCTTTTAAAAAACACAGCTCGAGCTGTTTGCATGTGGCTATCTGTGAGGCAGGTGTGCAGGGGAAGCTTTGACTTTGTAAGCCATATTCAAACACAGAGGGGATTACATCTATTCTTCCGGCGCCAGAGAAGCGTCCCGCTGAGCCTCTGGGCTTATTTAACACAGGTTCGACACCGCTCAACACATCTGTATGCAGCAGAATGGACAGAGATAAGGGGTGGGAAATACTGAGCCGATCAGATATGGAAATGTGGGGGATACGCCGAAGCTATACGGAGGAGAGATTGAAGCCGGGCTGTGATTGACAGGACGGTGGGAAGACAGAGAGGAGGAGGAGAACGACAGGAAGATGAAGGCGGGAAGGGAGAGTGAAGAAGAGACAGCGGAAAAAATAAATTGCTTTTGTTATGTAGTCAAATGTATTCGTCCTCATTAACTAAGTAGCCATTTTCATCTGGCAGTGGGCAGTTTTCAGCTTGACACCCAAATATAATTTAAGTAAATTACAGAGAGACGTTACTCACTTAATTGAAAAAAAAAAAAAAAAAAAGTTACTGGCAGCTTTTTAGTCATCTTGTTTATCAGTCGCTACAGACCTATTCTTGTCCTTCCAAAAAAACTTCCCCAACCTGAACATAGCAACATGTGGAAGGCAAAGACACAATCCCTTTTCTCCAGCATCAAAGTCCTGTATTGTGTCAGCAAACATGGTCCAGATAGTAATTTGCATCCCTGAATCATAATGGAAAATAAAAAAAAAAAGCGCCGGGAAAAGTTAATTAAGCCCTAGGCTATTATTTTGAAAATTCTGCCTGGGAAAAAAACAAAAAAACAAAACACAAATTTAATAAATAATAGCTCCAAAACTCCAAAAAAAGACCAAAGTAAACATTCTTGGACTCAGTGGATAAGAGACACATACAATAAGCCTCTAAGTCCCCATCATCAGGCTGATCAAACTTCAAAATAAGAGCGTGAATAACACCTTTATAACAATGAATCAGTAGACACATGAAGCACAACAATTCAACATCCATTTTTTTCTGAGTAGTACTTGGCGGATCCTACATTTTATCCATTTGGAGAGCTGCCAAACGGACAAGTTGGACGAGCACTTTTGACTGTAAAAACATCCGAGTCTGATTAAAAATCATAACTGAGGCATTGAATGTTGTATGAGTAGCTTTTTCTTCTGTGCTTTAGAAGTCTTGTTGCTGATACTGTGATGTGTTCTTCACGGTTAGAAAGGTGAGTCAGTCTAGTTTCATTTGATACCAAACATTTGAAATTCTGTTGCTGCTCAGGCAAACTTTACACTTAAACATGTTTTGTTAGCGTTTTCTGAAGCGGCGACTTCCGACACTTTCAAAATGGTGGCACATACTTGACGACCCTCTCCAACTGATAGCAGCAGATTGTTGTTTAATGACAGATGTGGCCCGATCCTGGTACCATTTAGATAAAAAGAGTTGAGGAACATCTGTATTTCAGCTACTTTTTCCTGCCTCATCGTCTCCGACTTTCTAGATTCTTTGAGCAAATCGTTGTTTGGATGCTGCTATTTCATATCATTGCAATTATTAGCTGCTAGCATGGCTGTAGACTCCTGCTTGTTTGCATCTGTACAGAGAAAAAAAAAACTATTAATAAGCTAATAATGAAATGCAGTTTATTGTATTAACACACACGAACCTGACATTTTACGATCCGCTCTTGTGTGTGTAACGCTGAGCTCTTAATGCATTACAACCACTAAACTGACTAATGAACTCTGACCTTCTCATTCACACTCGTCTCTCAGTTCACTTTCACGCTGGTGATTTACAATGCCTTCATATTTTCCGAGTGTGTAGAGGAGCAGATATGGCAGCTGAGAGTGTGTATCTGTGTGTACATTCATGAATAAGTGTTTAACACAAAGTGAGAAGAAGAAAAAAAAAAAAAAAACCCCAACAACTCCCAGCCAACGAATGAGGGCACCCAGAGGCATGAATCATTCCAGCTGACAAGGAGACAAAGGTCTGAAACATGTAATAACTCAACTCTTACTGTGAATCTGTCACTGTGGTTTGAATGTTGAATTTCACACAAGTGTGTGTGTGTGTGTGTGTGTGTGTGTAGAGCAGGAGATGCTAAATTCTCCCACTTACATGAAGGGCACCTCTGTGGGAAGAGGGATGGGTAGATTTGGCCCCCGTGGGATGAAGGGCTATTTGTCAGCGATGACGTTCTGGTCAAAATAATTCTGAGCTGATACCGCTGGAGGAGACGAGAGAGAGGAGGAGAGAGAGAGAGAGAGAGAGGGAGAGAGAGAGAGGGAGAGAAAGTGAACGAAAGACAACAAGAGGGAGAGAGAGGAAGGCACAAAATCAAGCAAGGAGAGAGAGAAAAATAGACTTGGATAGAGATTGTTAGCTGAATTTACTGCTCATCATGAGGCTGTGCTGCTGCATAGGTGTCCCGGAGTATTAACTGCTTCATGGTATCAGATAATAGCTTATGTGAGTGTGTGTGTGAGAGAGAAAGAGAGAGAGAGAGAGGGCGTGTTCCTTGTCTGGAAAAGTGCATAAGGTTCAAATAGTATTCCCTAGAGGGTAAATGAATGTCGCCTAATCTCTATATGGATTCATACACCAGTGCATGTGCTTGAGGGCGTCCTTGCACATGTCAGCATAAACTCTTAGTATGTTAACACGCACACGCACACACACACACACACACACATACACATACATATGCATACAACCCTTGACTCTGCTGGAAGAAGTATCCCCAAGGCCTGCAGACAGAAAAGGGAGAGAATTCCTGATTCTGTCACTGATACAACACACTGTGACCTTGAGAGCAGAGAGCAACACTTGTGCAGACGGCTCAGATTTTCAGACCTGATTTGAGTCTACGCCTGTGTGTGTGTGTGTGTGTGTGTGTGTGTGTGTGTGTGTGTGTGTGTGTGTGTGATAACACATAAGGCTCCCTCACTCTCACCAATCCATCAAATCAGAGGCTTTGTTTTTGCGCCGGGCCTAGGAGGGCAAGGTATTTTATTTACACCTCAGAGTTCACTGCTTTTTAAGGTCCAGATGTGAATAAAAGAATTAAAAAAAAATGTTTAAAAAAAGCAGTGGAAGGAAGATTTTTCATTCAAGGATGAAAGACAGATTCCCTCTTTTTTACATTTTAATAATAATGATAATAATTGCCCCACCTTGCACTTGATGCCCCCCCCCACACACTGTTTTGGTGAAGCCACAGGCCCCCCTTTTCATTGCGTAATGACAACAAAATTGAGTTGACTCCACATTTCTTGACGCTTCTCCACGTCCAGGCTACAGAGGTACCAGGTTAAGCAAAGCAGCCCAGACAGCGTGTTCCCCGCGAGCTACTTCCTCCAGCTCCTCCTGGGGGATTTCAAGGTTTTCCAGGGCCAGATAGGATATACTGTATAATCCCTCTGGCGTGTTCGGGGTCTGCCCCGGGGTCTCCTCCCAGTTGGACGTATTTGGAATATGAGTAGAGTAGAAAAAGGGGAAAAGACTGTGACAAAGGCTAAAGATGTTTTACTTTAAAAAAAAAAAAAAAGATGCAGTAAAAGGTTTGACAGATGAAACGGATCATTATAGTACAAATAAGTGCTACACACATAGCTGCTCATAGAAAAATGTTAATAGCACACACTTAACCACCAATAATTAGTTAATTAATTGATTAGTAGATAGACAGAAAATTAATCAGCCACTATTTTGATAATCGATTAACTGTGAAGGCGATTTTCCAAGTTGAAATACCAATTATTATTATTATTTGTTGGTTCCAGCTTCTTGAATGTAATTTGTAATTTTGAAAGTTTGCTTTTTTCAGCTTCCCAGATGTGATGATTTAATGCTACATGATAACAAGCTGACTATCTTTGGGTTTGGGACTGTTAATCACACAAAACAAAACAACTGGAAATTGTAACAACATTATTTTTTTTACTATTTTCTGACATTTTATAGACCTAATGATCAATTGATTGGATCAAGAAAATAATCAGCAGATTAATCGATAATGAAAATACTCATTAGTTGCAGCCTTACACAGTCACTTCTACCGGAACTGTTTCTGTTTCCCTCGTTCCTCCTGTGTTGTTGTCACCTGTTTTACTTTAGTTCCTGTTTTATTTTGAAATATATCCTCATGTCAGGTCACTTTACTTCCTGTGTTTGATTATTCCATGTGTCTCACCTGTGCTTCGTTTGCCCTCACCTGTTCCCCATCCCCTGATTAGTTTTGTCTGCATTTAAGGTTTTTGAGTTGTATCTTTGTTCTCGTCTTGTCCTTACTACTGGAGGATTAAAGGGTTTTTATTTTGTCTACCCAGCATCTCTAAATCTGTGTCCATTCCTGCTATTTATTCTCCTTGACACACATCATGCAGACTGAAGTAGAGTCCATCCTCGTGTGCCTATTTGACCATAAATACAAATGACAAAAATAGTGCACAAGTCAGAATGCGTACACTACCTGTCACATGAAAATAAAACACACTGTGAAAAGCCTCTCAATGCAATCTCTCATTCAGCATTTCTTTATTTTTAGCATGTTCTCGGGGTTTAGTTTCCATATTTTTGGACAGATCAGCATCCACTTACTATCAGAAGTTGAAAGCTTTGTGATTTTAAGAAAGTAAAACAACTGTTACAACTACAGCACCCATGAAGGTCATCCTAACTTTGTTTTGTTCATATCCATAAAATCCATCTACACTCTCTTCTGACGCCACCTTTTCAACATCTCTGTTGTCTACAGACTCGTACACACGTGCCTGAAATGACCTTGACACACTGAGTTCGTCCACCGTGTGTGGTGTTCAACATTCATTCGTTTTTCACCCCACTTCTTCAACAAATGGTTGAAGAAGTGTGAGTGTATGTTTGAGGAAAAGCGGACATGTCAAGCCGATTTTTCAGATATTTCATATTCATCACCCAGACGACAAACAGTCGCTCTCACGGCAGGCTTTTTCAGACGGTCAAGGAAACAGAATAGAAGTAGCTTGGGCGGAAGGCTTCAGATCCGCTACCGATGACGGTCGACGGGGGTGATAAAAGAACGGAAGAGAAAAGGAAAGAAAAAAAAAAAAAAAAAAGCAGAGAGTACGCTACAGTGATTTACCGCATCTGCAAAGAAAATGGACTTTTAATAGGTAGAAAGACATGCCGACTCATGCATATGCACACATTCAAGCGTGAGCGCATACATGCAAACACACACTCACACTCACACACACACAGAAAATCATGTCTCTCTGTCTCCACATGTAGAGAGACACGCCAACACTGCCACTTCTGCTGTCATAAGCGATTTAAATTCCATAACCGCTAAACCGAATCTAAACTGAAGCTTGCCAAAAGTGGAGTGAAGCCCCAATTTATTTTATGGTAAATGATACGTGTCCAGCGATTACAGTTTGTGATAAATGTTTTGCTGTTCAGCCAAAGGCCTCCTGAGCTCAGGTTGCATTTAATAATTTCATTCTGCCTGTCAGCAGTGCAGCATCTTTTTTTTTCCCCTGACACACACACACACACACACGAACAAGAACAGGCATCATAAATATTCTGTGTTTACGACAACAAACTAAATGGCTTCTTTTCTGTACAGGTGCTTACTTGCATTATATCTGCCAATAAAAAACTGCAACCATTTCTCATGAGGATAATCACAGATACAGAGGTAAGACGATAGTGAGATTTATTTTTTTATTTTTTTATTGAAGCTGCTGTAATCTAATAGACGCCACAACATCAAACTGTCAAAATCTATCCCAGAAAAACAAATAAGTACCACTTGTGCAAAAAAAAAAAAGGTCAAGAGGTACATCTGTTTAACATTTTCACCTTCTCTGATATCAGTCATTGTCAAGGGATTCAAACAATGATACCACTGTCAATGTGAGAGAGACAGAGAGGATGACAGACAGACAGACGGGCGGGCTGTCTGACAGAGGCAGCAAGGAGACAGACTGATTGAGAGAGAGAGAAAGAGAGAGAGAGACTTAAATTAGTAACAAGCGGTCTCCTTCTTGACACTGAACATCCCTCGCGGATGTTTATCTGCTGCTGTTTACACAGAGAATTAGGTTGCACAGAAACACCCCTGACACGTTTCTCTCATCCGTCTTCAAGGTGAGTCATTGTGATTCCGTTGAGGTTCAGAGCGGCAAAGAAAATCCAAGCACGGTCAGAAACGCACACACGCGACGGTTTGGAGAGGAAGTTACGGGATTTATAAATGTCTCCTCGGGGTTGAGAAGCCTTTTGCACTTTATTTGCACTCGGTCAGATTGGAGGAGAAATGTGCTCAGCTACCGTTAACTTCAGAAATTCACTTAAAGACCCTTGAAAACATATTTTTCAGTTGAGGTTATCTCAAATAACAGATTTGTTGTTTTTTTTCTTCTCTGTGCTCTTCTCACTGGGTTTAAAGTGTGTGTGTGGAGTTCAGTTGGAAAACAATGTGTCACAATCAGGATTAAGGAACATTTTGAATCTGACCACAGTTATTGAGCTGTTTCGGTTATTGTCAGTAAAATCTGATCGAACGCAGACTTTTTGACTGTTAAACCCTTAATAAATAACGCTAAGGATGTGTTTTAACTCTAATTGCTGCTTATTTAGTCATAAATATCTGATGTCATGAAGAAATACAAACCGTTTCAAGTGTCGAGGAGCTTTTAAAGGGTAGAGCATTTTCAGTAGTGCAGTGTTCACTGGATCCAGACCAAGGAAAACATGATACATTACTGCCGTCATAACTCAGCCAAATCCAAACACACAGACACGAAACACATATTGATATCATTCAGTGTGAGTTACACTTCCCAAGGATATCATTATCTCCCATGTCCGTTGCCAAAAAAATGCCATAAATCCACTTAGAAATCAGAGAAAAATGGACTTCAGACCTTCAGAGCTTGAGATTCATCAGAGTAATCCACTGATAGTCGTCTACACATACATTGGTGCATTGCAAACAGGAAGTGCTAACAGCTCATTTGGCATACTTTTAATGGTGCCAATTTGCAAAATGTAAACAATTAGAGGCTCAAACATGAAATACCACCTGTAAGGGTTTTATGGTTTCGTCTTATTGGTTCCCAAACAGGCTTATATATTGGTTTTTAGCAGGTTTCCGTCCATCAGATCCACTTTAAAATACAAGGATGTTGCTCCGGACAAGGTTTAAATGACAGGAAGAACAGCGAGTTCACTGAAAAACAATAGGTCATTTGGGGCACCAATCATTACTGGGAAGTGGGTGGAGGAAGAAGAAATACCTACAAACTGACCAGGGGCAGGTGATTGTTAAAATCACCGCACCTCCTCTATCCAAACGGGGATTAAAAACATCTAGAAAATTCCTCTGAAGTTACACTGACCAGCCCGAAAGAAGTCCAAATATCAGAGAAGAAATGAAGTTTGCTTAGGTGAGGAGGTAAAATATCAAAAGACTCAGATATATCAATTATATATAGATTTATAGACGCCTATGATCTGTTTCTGGACCCAGACATGGAGGTAGTAGATGGTGTACGTTGTCTCCTACGACTGCAAGCATTGCCGTTTTAGTTGAGGTCGTCTGAAAAAGTTCTTGCTTTTAAAAAAGAAATTGTTTCATTGGTATCTTTTTTTTTTTTCTTCAGTCCGAACCTCTTGGGCACTCATATATTAGCTTCTGTGAATGGTATTGTTAAATAATAATACTGTGTAGCTTTGAACTGCATTTCACCTGGTGGACTAGCGGTGGTAAAGCATCTAAAAAAAAAAGCAGCTGCGTGCCATGAACTCATTAAAAAAGGGGGTCACCATGTCTCAAAGTTCATATCATACTGTAGGCAAAGTCAACAGAACATTTTTGGACACTGCAGTAATACAACAACACTGTCCTTCTCTGTCTGCAGGATGCACACAGTTGTGTCTCGGGGGAATAAAGTTGTGGGCTTGTTGCTGAATTGCATTTGAAATTACCTTCAATTCTGTTTTTTTTTGTTTTCCAGCTTGTAATGGAGGGGGAGTGGCGGCGGCGGCGGCGACGGTGAAAGTGAGGGTGTAGAGACGTTTTATTTGATGGAAGAGTTGGTTCTTTTTTTGTTGTTTTACCCTCCCTTTGCTCTCTCCACAGAGCTTCTGTCTGCAGTATCACTTCAGATCTCAGTAGGGGTTTCCAAAAAAAAAGCAATCTTTTCTTTCCCAGCGACTCAAAGGCAATTCAAACACTACAGCACCACTGACATCATATATCTGTTTTTGTGTGTGTGTTTGTAACATTTCACTCTCACTTTTTTTTAGCCATTTAGCTTCTGTCGAGTACAGCGATATATTATGTTTCACTTTCCCGACGACCATTATGATACGTAACCATTAAGAATCCATAGAGCTGAAATTCTTGTGATAATTTAACTTCTTAATTGCACCTGGTCCGCTGGCGGTCATTAATATAACGGCATACTGAGCAGTCAAGCACTGTTCAGGTCATTAATTTGAATTCTAGTCATTATGCTCCAGCCTAAAGGGAACCTGGACACAAGTTTTTTTAAAAAAGAAACCATAAAGTTGCCTTGTACCTGTGTGTTGCCTGCACACAGCCATCAGCTTTCTTGGCCTCGTAGCAAGATTAGCCAGCTGCTATCTTTTTGGGCTAAACTCAAGTTTTCTAGCACCACAAAGCCGACTCACTTTTAACAAGGACTGATCACCTGTGATTCACGTCCAACATGTGCTTCTCTGTGTCTCCTGATGACATGGAACCAATTGATTGCTCTTTTTTCTTTTAGATTATCAGTGCCTGGATGTCACAAACCTTTCAGCTCAACCGGGATAAAAGTGAGATCTAAGGCTCAGAGGGAGAAACTGATCACAAAATTAAATTCTCTAGGATTTACCCCCCGAGCCAGCGAGCCACAAACTTCGGTGTCATCTTTGACTCAGAGCTGAACTTTAAGGCTCATGTGGGGTTTTGTCACCAGATCTGCTTTTTATCGCCTCAAAGATTTCGCTGAAGCACGGCCATTTCTCCCATACACGTACATAAATCTATTCTATTGGTTTTATTACATTTTTATTTCTTGTGTGTGTTAGCCTCGAACTGTTTTACTGTTTACATTCGTTCTGTCTTATTATCAGCTTATCGGCTGTCTGTATAGCACCGCCAAAGGTTGCTACACAAGTACAGTTTGATTGATAACAAGTGTCACAGGAAACAGTGAGTCATTCTTCCATCAGGATCATTAACAAAGTTCTGTATCTGTATAGTAAAGCAACAAGTGATAAAGAAAAGTAGAAACTAATTTACAGATTAGCTTAAGAGATGGAAAAAGCATTCAACCTCTGCTAGAAACTCCTTTTATATATGACAAACTTTGCTGAACATGGGAGCAAAATGTCAGGACTTTGACCCCAGGCAACAGACTTTGGTCTAAATGTTAATAATCACATTGTTGTTATAAAAATTAAGGATTATACTGAGTGTGCGCTCCTTTCCTTTTGGTATGTCAAGATACAGGTTTTCTGTTTTATTCTGTAACTTCCACAGATTATTAACACCAGTTAATATTAACGGTGGGACGCCAGGATTCGTATGTATGAGGAGGTCAGAAAGGGTCAAGGGACAGGTCAGGAGGAGGTTAGCTAGATTGAAGTATTTTAAGGCCGGCCATAAATTGAGATAATGTCTTACCTGTGGAGTGTGTTTGAAAGCATTAAAAGAAAGTCCAGGTATATAAGATACCTGTGAATGCTCCTCTGTAACCCTACTTGTGTGTTGCGTTGTAAAACGTTCCTTCTTGTAGAAGAAATTCAACTTAAACTCTGATTCTCCATCATTTAAAGGTCATAAAGAAGAAATTCTTGTCTTGTACTTCATGTCACTTTCAACTTTTTAAATATCGAACCACGATCTTTCCTGTATCTTCACAAAGCGCTTCGAGTACCCACAAATAACCATGAAGAAGAAGAAGTTGGATCACGCCGTAGTAGCTACAAGCGGACATTGTGGGGAAACAAATGTCGCCAGAGGACGTTTTACAACTTTGTACTTTGACTTTGCGCTAGAACGAGAGTTGAAGCCTCCGAGCTGTCGCATCAATAGCTGTCAGGTATTTCTTTAAGAGGTTGAAGCTTGATAAGTGCCGTTTACTCGCATGCTTCTTGACATGTGTTCACATTTTCATGTTATGTCGTCATCACACTTCAAGATCCCATGTGGTGTGTGTATATATACACTCTTCATTAACCCTGCGTTCACCGTACATACATACATAACAAGGTGAGCGTGTTTCTGTTTGCCACTTTTCAATTTCACCAGTGTGAAGAGAATTACAGCTTATAAGCAGCCTATTTGTTCTGTGATCATGTTTTTTTTATTATTCCAGCCCCCTTTGGATGTAAATACAGTGTCCCAAGTCAAATTTTCTTCAGACTTCATCTTTGTCAGAAGTAATCAGCGCTGTGAAGCAGCAACTAATCATTTTTCAGTTTCCTCCTTCAGCCCTCATACTCAAAGAATTCATTACCACCGTGATATTCTGTTTTGATCACGGAAGTTAATTCTTGATGTTTATCAGTATGTGTGACAAAATAATGTCAACTCAAAGGTCCTTTATTCGACTTTTTTAGCCGTATCTCATGGAATTCATCAGCCAGTGAAGCTTGCCATATAGATCTATTTATATTACTGCTATTTCCTTGTTTGTCTGGCTCTTATCTGTGATATAGTGTGTATTCATATTTTCTTTATTATAGTCTGTGTTCAGGTGTAAAGAGGAAGGTGGATGTGTTGTAGAGATGTGTGATTGAAGCTTGCATTTGTCTGACTGTGTGCTTGTTTGACCCTGTATTGTTTTTTTTTTATCATTATAATAAAGCTTTTTAACTTTTGTACCTTGATTAGGCAGCGTGCTTTTCTATGGACATTGCGAGCACCTGTTTTGTGTCACATTGCTGTCAGATCCGGTAATTTCTCCCTCATTTGTGTTTTTTACAGTGACCAAATTATTTGACTAACCTTGATGTGTTAACTTCATCACAACTATGTTCAACTATTCCCACTAATTTGCACGATCAAGAGATAAAAGCATGTAAATTTTCTCTGTTCAAATTCATTTTTTTCCCACCCCACATTGCATCAGAATCAGCTGAGTCATAAAAGGTTGTGTCTACAAAGCATCCATAACACAAAAAAGCCTCTTTATCATCTCCTGTTTTTGGAAAATCTCTTTTAACATATGAAACTCTTTTTAGATGAATCCTGTTGGGGAAAATTCCCATGAGATGCTCTTAATCTGAGAAGAAGATAGTCCCCATCCTTGAAGCCTTTTCTCTCATATCAGTGAAACCCCTGAAGAAAAAAAACATACTTCATCAAAATGTAAATCCTACATTTGTGTAGCTTGTCTATCAATAACATACTCACAGTCTTATGTCAGACTCTTGGCATCTATCAGAAGGATTTTTTATTCTGACTGTTTGTGTTTATCACTGTCTCTTTGTCTTTTTAGAGCTCCTCATCATGACACTCTTCATGGCTCCTCGACAGATGATTTGATCCACAGTCACTGTTTCTGCAGTCTCGACTCTCGACGTATTACACAAGCAACCATCTGAAGCTCCTGTAGGTTACACTTTAAACACTTAGGGTTGATTAAGTCTGATAGACACAGTGTGAATGGACTAAGCATCGCAACATTAAGACTACAAACAACACATCTTGTCCTCAAATGTAACACAACCCCACAACCTTTTCAAATGAAAAAAAATATTATAATATATTCAGACCAGTACAGTAAACAGTGATCGCTGGGTGGGATGTGGTGTGTTTAGTGTATTAGGGCAATTAATCTGTTAATTGTTCTCTCAATTAAATGATCAGTCATTTGGTTTATAATGATATTATATATGTATAAATGGTGGAAAATACTTCCCAAAGCCCAATATGTGACCTCAAATGCTTTGTTTTGTCTAAAACCAACAGTCCGCAACCCAAAAATGTTCAGTTTATTGTCATAGAAGACTGAAGAAAACAGAAAATATTCACATTTAAGAAGCTGGAACCAGAGAATTTCTAGCATCTTGTTAAAGAAAATGACTCAAAATGATTAATCTATTATCAAAACAGTTATTGGTTATTTTTCTGTCCATTGACTAATTGATTTGTCGGCTAATAATTACAGTTTTATTATACATACAGCCAGCTCTTATCACATGATTGTCATTCTGTATTCTGTCTATTAAAAAAAAAAATCTAATAAATGGATCTTTGATTATTTTACCACACATGATACTGTGACGTGAAAGATAAATCAAATATTCCACATACTAAAAAACGGTAACAACCAAAACAAACACTAAATATTCATTTAAAAAAAAAAACAAAAAAAAAAAAAACTATCTCAACAAAGTCTGGCTGATTCTTTATTCTTAAGTACAAAGACCGATTCAGTCGTCAATAGATTCGACACCAGCCACCACCATCTCCCGTCTGGTCTGACTGTATAATGCTTGAATGCGCATCAACTGTGCCATTGATGTGTGTGTTATTGATGCACAAATGACATCCCACAGAGACCGAGATTGTGACAGCTTCCTCACAAACACTCGGGCACAATTAGACAGATGGATGATGGATAGATAACAATCCTGCTGCACGTTAAAGGGGAGGAAGGGGGGGAAGGAACTGGGAGAATAACTAAATTATAATTGCTGTTTCTTTGTGTGTTTTGGAGTGTTTATCTTAATTCGTCAAGAAGTCTTTATGAGTGTGTGTGTGTGTGTGAATGTGTGAGAACATATTTTCATTGAGGGGACATAAAAATGGACACCTTCAAAGAACAATTTACACCCTGAATCTTTTTTTTTTTTTTTGAGTGAGACCTTGCGGATTTGTATTATTACTTGAAAAGCTTAACTTTCATGATTTCAGTCTTTCCATTTGTTGTGTTGTCTGTTAGACGAAATCTCTGGTTCACAGCGTCGCGTATCAATGAAACTGGAGAAGGAGGATTTACATAATAATATGTTTACTAAATCCGTCGCAGCCAAAATAATCGAGACACAGCAAAATATGCAATTCGGGTTGAAAATAAGTGGTACATATATGCAACGGCGTGACCGTATGAAGACAAACCCTGCCTATTTACAGTAGTTTGACTGTTTATTCCCTCACTCCTATGAATTCTTATATATATTCTTTTTTTTGTGTGTATTTTTCTGAATTTTTTCAGACCTTAAATTGAAGCACGGGTGATGAAATTTTGTAGGATACCTGAGGGGCTGAAGGGCCAATAAGAGCTACTTCTGTGCGAGTGAGGCATCTTCACATTGGGAAGTATGAATGATAAGGAAAATACACATAAATTCATCTGAAAACAGAGCAGTGACATGTGTGATCTGTGGGTTTATCCCTCCCAAGATGTTCCCCTTTTGATAAAGACTTACTTGTATTACAATTTATGCTGCAACTAAATAAAAAAAGCAGTACATCAATGACATTCAAAGTTGCTGAATATGAAAAACGTACCAGATTGCATTTCATGTAACACATCAAAGTGTTAAGTTGAAACAGTAATTTACTGATAATAGCAGACTTGTCACATTTAATAATTTATTCTAAAACCAGATCTAAACTGGCAAACTTCAAAAAAACAAATGAATTTTAAGGGTTTGTGTGTTGCCATAAAAAAATAAAGACACCTTTGTCTGTCTGTCAGCGTCTCGTCCAGTCTTCACCTTTTGTTCTCTTTCCTCTCCAGGTATCCTTCACATGATGAACGGGGCGTTCTGGGTGTCTGCACAGATGTTTCAATCAATTGAATGTTATCTCAATAAAGTATAAAGTTCAGACCCTTGTGATGAAGACAAATGTGGGTTACAAGGAGACATTGTACCCGTGTTCCTCTGCGTCCAGCATGGGCTGTCCTTTTGCCTCCTCTGTTTCTTCTTCACTCTCTGTTTCTCTGTTGTGGGATGAAACCCAAACATTTGTCGTCTTTGTTTGTCAGTTCGCCATTTAGGTCCGCTGTTCTCCTCATCCTATCTGGGCTTTTGCATAAATATTAACAGTTGTCAGGATTTCTTGAATCTGAACACCCACATTGATAAATCAGTACAATAAGTGAGGAATTATATTAACCTCTTAGCATCTACAGCCAGTTTTAAGCAGCCTAGCATCACGCAGTAACGTGTAAAAGCAATTGGCACAAATTGGCAACTTCTTGGACACCAGTGACATCACAAACTAACCCTAACTCCCATGAGGTTAGGCCTAGAGGTCTGAAATTTTATACACCTGTGCTAGTTATTGTTATTCAAATATGACTCATTATAGATGAGGACCAAAAACACTTCCTTGAACTGATCTAGTTAGCCACATGCTAAACAAGCATATTTCCAAAAACTAGAAGATGTTACCTTTCAAATGAGGACTGATAGATGCATTTTGGCATCACAGTTCTTCTGTTATAAGTTGTTTGGGTGTGCCAAATGATGGATGTTAAGGTGCAACCACCTACCTTCTGCTATTTTGTTCTAAATCAGTGTCGTTTTTTTTTTGAGCCTCCAGCTCAGTTCCTTTAGAGACTTGACTTGTCATTCAGGTGGACTCGTCATCAACGTCCACGGAGCTTTTGGGGGGCCTGGATGCGAGATTCCTCCAAATGGACATGATTATCCGTTCCCTCTGTGGGAATTTTCCAATCAAGAACAGCGAGTCCGGTCATGGCCTCTGTGACTTCTGTCTTTCTTCTTGCCTTCACAATACTACAACTGAGAATATGAGGATGCGTGTTTAGATCATCTGTTATTTTAACCTTAAAAATCGCCCCAAAATACCACATGGGGAAATAAAATCTGCAATAAATAAACTCCTGGACACATTCCTGCTTGTCAAACAACTTAAATATCATTGTACGTTATCTCATTTTCCAGTAGACTATTACTGACTCAATTACATTGAAATATATCTGCTTGCTAGTGTGTGATCATCTCTATAAGTCTGTGTGTTTCCCTGATAAGATCAACAGGTCAGCGGGGCTTAAAACACGTTTTATATTTACATCTTTGACCAGCTGTTTAGGATTACCTACCTTTGAGAACAGCCTTGGGATTTGATGAATTAATACATTTAATCAACTTAAAATTCAGTCACTCAGCATCTGCAGTAGTGTTCAGTGGGCCGATGTCTGCCGCAAACGTCGTTAGCATATGCAGTAAGTGTCGACATGGACCCTGACGTCCAGGACAATCTGTCTGGCGTCTCATTGGCTTTGCTATTGGAGGCTTTTCAGATATTGAACATAAACGGACTGTACTCGTATAGCGCCTTTCGAGTCTTCTGACCGCAGGGTACAGGGGCTACCATGCAAGGCCCCAAACTACCAATCAGAGGAAATCTAATCATTTCTACACATTCCCACGCTGATGGCACTGTCATCAGGGGCAATTTGGGGTTAAGCATCTCACCCAAGGACACATCGACATGTGGACTAGAGGAGCCAGGAATCGAACCACCAATCTTCCAATTACTAGACGAGTAATCAACCTCCCGAGCCATAGCAAATATTGACCTGCTCCGCTGTACAGAAAATGTATTCGGACCTTTAATGACTACACGGCAATGTAAAATACAACATTTTGTTCTAATGTGATGTGTAGAAACTGTGAGAGATCCACAGCTTCTCCTGCTTCGGATAAATCTTGTATCTGGTTTACTTTACATATCCTAAGACAGCAGTTGCAATCAGAAATTGAACCTTTTATTGTTCTACAAGCATGGTGACACATTTACTTAAATCATCGTAACTTGGTTTCATCCATATCCATTAAACTCACCAACACTTTAAGTCATTTTTCAACTTCCTAGTTGTGATCTCTGACATGTTATTACACTCGCCCATGGACTCGTCTCCTGTGTCGAGCTGTAAACAGGCTAAATGTATCATTCGATATCTGATAAACATCCCATTAGGACTCATGGGATGCTTATTAGATATTGAATAAACAATATTAGATTGTTTTTCAGATAATTCCCGTCCTTATCTAAACATATGAAGCGATGTCACGTGACATACTGGTGGGAAAGGTTTTGTTTTCCGAGGCCGATTTTTAGTTAAATGTTAAGAGAAATCACAAATGTCAGTGAGATTTTGGATTCTGGAAGTTGTGGTTTGACTTCAGCTCTCTGTATCATTTGATAGACGGGTAGATTTTGCGAAAGCGATATGACATGTTGGTATTTTCTTGTTCATATATGCACAAAACCAACAGATACACTTAAAGAATTACACTTGACTTGATAATGATGATGAAATGTATGGAAAAAACACTGTTGCACAATAACCAGGGCTCGTAAACTGAAGTCATTATACACAGTCTATCAATGCAACAGTTTGTCTTTCATAGAATACCTTGAAAATATGGATATAAATAATATATATAAAACTACATATATAAATCCAACTGCAAACGTGTGGATGGGAGTGACTGTAGTGTTTTATTGGGCAGGCCGGTGAGGTAGCGTGTGTGTGTGTGTGTTTGTCTTATTATCGCTGCTTTTCTGCTTTTTGTCCTGCTTTTTTTGTCCGAGCACGTGTGGGTGCCACGCTCTGCCGACCGGCCTCAGCTGCACTCTGTTCGGTCGTGTCAAAGGTCAGATGAAGCTTCAGTCGTGGTTCAGAGATGATACGTTCTGTTGTGGATGGAGAGCCCGGTTTATTATTATTTCTGCACAGCAGGCAGTTCCAGAAAACACAAACACACACACAAGCACACACACACACACAAACACAAAGCTTGTGTTTGAGTTTTGATTTTTAATATTTCTCCTCTGTTCTAGCATCAGTTTTCGCCCAAAAATACTCAGACTTGCTCGAACTCATCACTAAACCTCTTGCATCATTTTGATTTTCTCACATCAGAGAAACAACAAAGAAAGAAGCTGCAGATGCAAAATGATTAAAAACAACAATGCTTGGCACAAATACCCCAGATTTCTCCATTGGTATGGAAACAAAGAAATGATGGCTCTCGCTCTGTCTTACCTAACCAAATACAGCAGCGGCTTAATTAGTTTTTGGGCTCCCTGAGGATTGGACTAAATTGTTGAAAGGCCTATCTGATGTTTCAGCATTCCTGTTACAGTCACATCTTATTTGTGAGAAATTAAGTTAGTGTATTGTCTGCATAAGCAGACTGCAGATAATATATCAAAAGGTCACACATCACAAGGCGCATTTCCATCCACCTGTTTTTACTCACATTTTTAATTTGTGCCTGAGTGGGAACACTAAAGTTCAAAAGTTTGTATGCAAACCAATGACAAGACTGTAACGTTCCTCAATTGAATACAATGAAACAGTCATAAATAACATATTCCCATCATGTTTTCTACACTCTTAATGGCGCCATCTTGTTGTGTCCTCTTCTTCTACAGTGCTTTAACAGCGGCAACTGGAAAATTAGCGCCATCGGCTGTTTACCCCGATGACTCACCTCCAAATATCTGCCTAACAGCTGTGGATGGAAACAAGCATTAATTTGAATTTTCTTTCGAAGATTGTCTGGAAAACCGATTAAAACTTTTGTTACATTTTGGATGGAAATCTACAGACTGTCTCACGATGATGTCTTAAGTGGAGTTCTGTCATGTTAAGAGAGGTTTGCTGAAGCTTTAAAGGATATGTTTGGATTTTTTTTTTTCCTGTTTGACATTGTAAGAGTCATTGGCCGTAGTTATTGGTTGTAATCCTGGCAGTGAAGCGATCCCTTCCTGGTGCCAACACCGCTGACAGAGATGGAGTTAAAGATCATCCTAAAGGTATGAAGCTAATAAGAAGCTATGGCAGTCTGAATTAGACAAATCAAGTGGGTCTCAAGTTTTGCTGACATTGCTTTTACTTCCTAATTGTTAGTGTCCCCCAGATCATAAAACTGTATCTCTGTTTTTCCTTCATAACATTTCTCTTAACCACAAACTGGCCTTCCATATTTGAAAACTATATACACAAATGACCAAAAATCATCATGACTACATAAGGAAATGTTTCAAGAGCTTTTCTGGAACGAGCAGAATCATAAAAGGCCTAACTCTGCCACTGACAAACTAACAAACTAAAATAAAAGTACTCTAAAAAAGACTACTGATCTGTACACAGATCACACAAATGTGTGAAGACTCTCATGGGGAAAAGGGGAACAGGCACTTCTATGTATTTTTTCTGTCACAGACTTTGGATTCATGTGATCAATTCAAGTACATGTTTTGAGCGGTTTTCCTACAATTAGGGAAAAGTCATACAGCATTTTGCTGATAAAACAATGCCGGGTGTGTTTTTGACATAAAAAGAGCGTACACCAAACAGTCAGTGTGCAAGAGATACTCGTTTCATCAGTGTGTTTGTTTTTGAGCCATTAAAAGAGAGCCCAGAGTCTCCAGGACCCCCTGAAAGAACATAAGGGTCCATAAAAAGCATGATTCATGTTTTGAACACACAGATGAATATGAAACAACACAAAGAGGCCATTCAGTGAGGCTGTTCTTAGAGCACAGAGGTGCTAAATGCTAATGCTAATGATGCCCACCATCTTAGCTTGTTAACATGCTGCCAATTAGAACTACACACAGTGCAGCTGAGGCTGATGGGAATTTTTCAGGTATTTGATCATAAACCAAAGTACTGGACCAATTGAAATGTTGATGATGGCGCTACATGGAAAGTGAAGGAATCGCCGAGGTAATTATAATTCATCCTGAGGGGGATGATGAATATCTGACCCAAATTTCAAGCCAATCCATCCAATAGTTGTTGAGATGTTTCACTCAAAACCACAAATGTGAACCTGACTGTGGCGTTAAAGGAAAAGTCACAGGATCACCAAATTCAGTGGGATTCATGTTCAGGGCACTGTGCATATCTGTACCAATTTTCATCCCAATCCATCCAGTAGATGTTGAGACATTTACGTCTGGACCAAAGTGGTGGACTGACAGACCAGCATGCTGCTAGCATGGGTAAAACCCAGCTCCATCTGATAAAAACAGCAACAGATAAATAAATATATCATTCAGGTCTTTTGGGTACATATCAGTTTGTGTGACTTGGGAGGTTTTAGGTCATTGGGCAGCTAACTGGCCATCAGATTAGGACAGTGGTAAGCATCTCTGTTGCAGAAAAGACACATAACAGGAAAAAAATGGAAGAAAGCAGCTGGAGATGTGCTGATGACATGAAGCAACCATACGACAGACAAAACTTGCACTTAGTCTATTAGCATAACTTTTTTTTTTTTTTTTTTTTAAATGGAAGATTTCCTAAGATTGCATCAGCTGAGATTTCAGCTTGTCTGGTTGCTTTATGGCTTTATGTTAACATCTCAAGGTCAATAGCTCAATCAAGATGAGCGACAAGTAGCGAGTGTGAATAATAACAGTGTTGAAGCACAAAAAAATGCATATTGAAGCTTTACATCAAAGCCTCATTAATTCACTCGCAGATTCGTTCCTGAAAGTCTTGATTTGAGACATTGTTTGGTTCCTGTGATCACAACCACTACACGTCGCTGATGATAATTGTGATAATAATCGCTTTCATTGACAGCTCGACATCTGATATCCTCATCCCTACATCTTCCTAATACATATGCTTGCTAAGAGCCTCATACTGTAATGGCCTATATTAAAATTCATTAGGAGTTTAAGTATAGCATACCCAGTTATTTCAAAGCTTGTAATTCTCTCTTCCCATTAGTGCGTGCTCTTAATGTGCTCTTGTTCACATATTCACTTAATCCTATTGCAGAAGAATTTTAATAGCGGGGATATGTAGACATACTTGTTAACAAGTAAATTAAATTAGACTAAAGCCCAAAAGAAACCGAGCATGAAACAGCTAACATGAAGGGGAGCCCTATGCATGCGTGGACGTCATAAAACTTTTTGTACTTCACAACAATAGGAAAGTAAAATAATAAAAGTCCACTTAATAACCATTCACGGATGAACAGTAACCACGTGTCCATCACCCTGAAAGCACGTAGAGCTCGTGCACAGTTGAGGACATATCATAGACAGCAGCTTAACAAAACCTTCTCCATGAATTTGTATCTTTTAAAGGATAAGTTCACAATGTTCCAAGTCTGGTTTTAAAACAATAGTCAGGTGCCCAAATGAGCATTCCTCCTCTTCATACCAACCATTAGAGGGTCCCCTTCAAATGTGCTTACAATGAAAATGATGGAGGCTTCAGCTGTTTGAGTTAATCAGATGCAATGGGTAACTTTCACAGTTACTAGTCTTTTATAGTAAAAAAGGCTGCAGTCACATCAAATCTGGCGGTGCGGTGAATCTCCTCCATCATCCTCGTAATAAAGTAATATCAATCAATCAATTAATCATCTTCGGTCCAAAGCAGAATGCTGAAATGCTACGACGCTACAATGCTACATGGTAAACAAACAACGTTCCTCTTCCGGTTGAATCGCCGACCTACGTGATTGGCCACTGCAGCATGACGTTGAGTTGTGGTTTTTCCAAAAGTTGACGTCCGGCTCAACTTTTGGAAAACAGCAGCCAAAATGGCCATATGCGAGCCACACTACCCCCCATCCAAATGAATGGGACGGGTGTGTTTTTCACCGCACCGCCGGATTTGGTGTGAATGCAGCCTTACAGTGGAAGGATCGTGTCAAAAAGAAGGAATCTAGCATTAAAAAGACAGTATGTTTAAAAGCTTTGAGTTGATTTAACTCATTTGGATGCTGAAGCTTTGGAGTTTGTCCCCCATCACTTACATCTAAAGTGCATTATGAAGGGATCTTTTAATGGTCAGCATGAATGGGAGGAATGATTACAGCAAGACTAAACTTCAAATATAATTTCAGTTGCATGCAGTGATAAGCGAGCTGTGACTTTTTTTTATCACAAGTTTAATCTATGAAATACTTTATTAGTTTTATTGATCTTATTGATTCTGAGCCTTCTTTCAACCACACATGCCAGATGCTCTTAATATTTCCAAACTTTGTATTTCTTTAATGTCAGAGGAAAAACTTCTCACCCGACTACTGCTACGTTTCTATGAAGGATAACATTACCCGGTCTCATGTTTAGCTTGTGCAAAATTACTGGGAAATTTTTACAAACGATGCAGATGAGGATAAAGTTGACTTTAAAATGCCAGAAGGGAATTCTGGTTGGTTCATCTTCATTTTTAAAATGTATTAATTGTTACACAATTTGTTTAAACAGTTCATACAACTGTATAACTCAGTATATTCATTTAGAAGCTCTGATCATTGCTGCCTCTTTGCTCCTTTAGTCTCCAAACAGTCTCTTTCGGTAGAAAAGAAACAACAAACCTCTGATAAACCGACTGTACACTAGTTGACCAGCACTAAACAGTAGACGGCGGAGCAAAGAGAATAAAAGAATGATTTTTGAACGTCATCTAATGGAAACAAAGGCGACTCCAAATGAACACTGATGTACAATTCTGCTTCATTTAATGCAGCTTTAATAGATATTTTTTATACTTACAAAATGTCTATTTCTATTATTATTATTTGTCATTATTTTACTTTATTTTTTTAGTTCTTTTGTGTATTTTTTGTAAGCACCAGCTCCAGTACAGAAAAATATATTTCTTTGCTCAAATATAACCAATAAGTGAGGCATGACTCAGCTCATGAAAGCTTTTACATTTGCTGTTTTTTTTTGACATATTCTTGCTAACTCTCCGAGGAAAAAAAATATTTTTTTCCGTTGAACATTGTCTCCTCTTCTTTTAGATGATGTGAACGTGGGATTTATCCTTTTACCTGCCAACCTGTCCATATTTAACCCATGTGATAAGTAGCAGCTTTTCACTGAAATGGTGTCTTTTTTAATGACTGATACAAACTTTTGTAACAAACCACATCAGATATGGAGTTATTTTTGATTACTTTCTGACTGCTATAGTACGCTACATTAAAAGTGTAGTTTCTTGTAAAATTGCTCTGACCAGTGTTGTGTGAGGAGTAGCCTCGAAAACACAAATGGAACTTTTAATCACCGGCCATCTGTGCATTGATTTATATAAAGAAAAAAAGTCTGACTCTGAGCCAGCACATTTTTTTCAGGCTCAGATTTACAATTTAATGAGTCATGTCTCTCCTGATTTCCATTAAACCGTTTAACAACATGCAGTGGGGGGGGGACGAATCTTTGCAAGTGGCATTTCTTCAAAAGTTTATAATTGAATGACTTCCTTCTGCTCTGAAACGCTTCCTTCTGTCTTTCCTGTTTCCTCATACACAAACACACCCGAGAGTGATGCGCACGCACACACGCATGCACATGCACATGCACGCACACCTCGCTTCCTCCGCTCTTATTATCCATGCATGTGAGTCAAACTACCGGGTAAGCCTCCTTGTTAAAAAGATACAAATCAGCATAATTGAGAGCAGATGGTGTGGAAGTATGTGTGTGTGTGTGTGTGTGAAGAGGGGGGTGGGTGGGGGGGGGCACATTACAGGACATTTGTACCTGAATGAGGCCTGTGTTACGAGGTGAAGTGGGCACTCCATGGAGCCAGCTGGCGGCTGATAAGGCGGCCTGAACTGTTTCTAGCTGTGTTTTCAATTTAACAGCCTTTGCATCGGGCACAGGTGGGGGGGGGAAGAAGAAGCCCGATCGCTTCTTGCGAAGGCCCCGAAATAATGTTGAGCGACACTTAGCCTGCAAAAAAAGCTGCACTGATCTGATCTGATCTGCTCCGAGCCTTGCCAGTGAAACAACACGTTGACCGTGTTAAACAGGAAGTGCCCTGAATGCTGACTGTATTTTGGCTGCCATTATGAATCACCGAGGCGTCCATAACCATTACCGTAAGCTGTGAGCCGTGGACAAAGCTGAAAAAGTCAAATGAGGCGAACTAGTTGTAATGTGCTTTGCAATTTATATGCTCGTTCTGCACACGCCGCCCTCTGACATCCCGCTCCCATAGGCCTCTCTGGGTGTGAAATAACCTACTAACGGATGCACTTCTGAGCGTTTAGCAATTAAAACTCCTGATTCATTCGGACATGCACTCTTACCTGCAGCCCCGAGCAACACCTCAGCCCGTGTCAAAGGGGAATTCACGAGGCAATCAAAGAAAAAGATCATTATATTTACTTTCAACCGAGCCCCCATCTCAAATAGTTTCCATTGCAATTGCGATGATCCGAATGTCCGACGACTGATTATTATTTTCCTCCTCTTCTCCTCCTCCAGTCGGGTAAAAGGAAAGACTTATTTAGCCGGAGATGAAAGGATGAGGTAAGACCAGAGATACTTCAGAGGGCTCACCGTGTGATGTGCTGTTTGAAGCGAATGCATACGGACCATTTCAAAGACATCTGGAGACCGAATGGCCAGTGGCACTGTGTTGCCATGGCAGCCACATGCTGCACACTATACAGCACTCTGCTCTTTATCCAAGCAACCTCTGGTTAGAAAATAATATAATAAGAAAGCTAAAGTACATTTCATATTGGACGGGGACACAGAGGGTGAAATTACGGTTTGTTACCACCTACGGTTCCCGTCTCTCCACCGCTGGACTCAAACATCATTACATGGCAGGTATTTAAAAGAAGTTTGTTGCCATGGGATCAGACTAAAACCACAATAACTTCTCAAATCACTGACTTGATTCGAGTCTGATGACTTTCTTGAGATCCGGTGATATAGTGAAATTCATCCCTGCGTCTATTTGCTTCTGCAAGCCGGTGATGTAGCGACGGCTTGGAGAGATAGTTTATAAATTTCAGTAACCATCATAACAACATATTTTACTGCAAACTCATGTCTCATAACTGCCTGCAAATCAGTTATACTTTAAAGTTTTGGAACCTTTACTTCACTTTTTTTTATTGTGTTTCTGTCTGAACGGATTTGTTTTTGTTTTCATTGTAACTTTGTATTGTCTTCCTTTTTAATATGTAGATGAATTTTACTTATTTTCTGCTTGTTTTGCTTTCTCTTGCTTTATTGATCAATGTGATTTTCTTTTCTTTGTTTGTTTTTTCTTCTTTTTTGCTGTATTTGTGTGGAGACTGCAGGAAGACTAACGGCCAGCAATGACTAACAAATAGAAAATAATAAATCACTCTTTTGTTGAGCAGTTCACACACCAGCAGAGGAGGTTAAATAAAAGTCAACAGTGTAACACAACTATAAAAAAAGCTGCCAAACATAATACCTAATGCTAAACATAAGCATGTTAACATTTAACTCAAAGCGCTGCTGTGATTAAGTACAGCCTGACAGAGCTGCTAACGAGTTTTGTTCTGAAATGAGGAAGATGCCAAAGGACATTTCCCAACTGTATTAGTAGCAGCATATATAAAAATGGATAAATACATGTTAAATGGCCTAACATCGAAGATTTTTAGTATTGATGTAAAGCTGCGATCCCCACCCTCAGTTGATTGAAGTTTTCATACATACTGCATCTATGCAAAAGTTCAAATTTATCCCTGATACTCGATTCTGAATCCTCCCGACATGCTTGAAAGGTCAAGAAATCAATTTACCACAAATTCAAACTGTGACAGTTTCACCAGAATCCCTGCAGAGACAGATTCAAAACTACACAGCCAGACAGCGAAACTGTTGTATGATGGACAGCAAAAAAAACATTAACAAACACTTGCATCACAGATACATGCAAAACACATACGTGCAAATGCAAAATACATGCATGTGCACACCTGTAACACACATACCTGCACTCACACATTAAAAACAGTTTGTATTTTTTCTCTGTTACTGGGGAAACCTGTTGTCAATTTGAACTCTGTCAGCATCCTGAGACGCATATGTCTTGGCACGAAATCACAGGCGTCCCCTTTCTGAAGCGGTTATTTATGTTGTCTTTGTTGTCTCCTGTTTAAAGAGTGCACACACGCTAAAAATTTATATTTTCCTGATGTGAAACAAAAGCATCACGGCTGCTGAAGAAAGTCATCATCTTGGGGGGGGGGGGGAGATAGCGAAACTATGCAGGAAGACATATTTCCTTTACTTCAAGTGATGACTTTGTTTCAAGGAGACTCACCTCTTGATATTATAATTAACTTGGAAACTCCAAACTTGTGAATATTGCTCAGGTATTTCCTCATGCACTCAATAAAAGGAAGCACACCCAGTGCCTCTAGCTTGGGAAGACATACAATAATGTAATAATGTAAAAAGCTATGAATATGAAACAACGGAAAATATATTCTATATCAGAGGATATATCAGAGGATGATGTATGGCAGAAAAAGCCATCGGACGGGTTAAAAATGATACATCTTTATCAAGGACACCTTGACCAGAAGACTTTCCTTTTTCCTCTAGATGTATAACACCATAAATAAGAATATAAAGTATAAAAGTATAAAGAGAAACACAGGTTAAAGAAGCCCAGAGGAGCTCAGGGATCAAGAATCGGATCAAGCCATGGGTTGCTCTTCACCGGGCGGTGCCCTGTGTGTGTAGACAGAGAAACGTAGATGGGGAGAGATCAATAGCAGGGTAAATAAAGGTAAATAAAAGCTGAGAAACAACACAAAGACAAAGCAAAGCGCCTCAAGCTGAAAACAATCTCATGAGCTCTGTTCCATCGAGGACCGCATATATAAGGCCAAAGCTTTCAAATCTGTCCTTTCATTTCGGATGGAAAAAAAATAGACCTCCTACTATGACTGTTTGCCGCTGGAAATATTAGCTCTTGCCATGTGTGATTTTTTTTCCCCTTTCTTTCTTGAGAAGATAGACACATCTTGGCTGCAAACTAAGACACAGGGAAGCGAAACAACAAACGTCAAAAGTTGCTGAGAGCAACAAACACGCGAGCAATCAGTCAGAGAAACAAACAAATGCACTTGACATGAGCAGGAAGGCTCTGTCCCTTTTCTCGGCATCAAGTCTTTGCTTCTTTGACAGTTTTTTCCGACAACACAAAGCCAAAAGACTTGATGCATAGTACAGTAAAGCAGCTGTTATGATGAAATAGTTTTCTTTCAGGGTCCAGTCGGGTAAGTGTGTCACTAACAGATTCAATCTGAATGTCAGTGACTCCCTTTTGCTTTAGAGTTAAAGGGACAGTTTGAAGCTTTTGGGGAATTTTGGTTTCTTACCAAGAGTTTGATGAGAATACTGTTACCGAGGTTTAATCACTACAGTGGGTACGTGTTGGACTATGTTATATCTGGCAGCAGGGATTTCCTGGAGACACTCAGATTGCAGGCAACCAGCCGAGACTTTAGGAGGTCACTGCTCTTAGCCAAGAAATAGTCGGGTACATAACCCTCGTCAAACTACAACTTGTCATTTTTTTACACTTCACAGATAAAAAAAAAACAAACAAGGTATAACATGTTATGTAGATATATATACCTTTGAACGGAGCCAGGCTAATGTTTCCCCATGTTGTCTGTTGTGACACCTGACCCAAACTGTCTAAAGGGTGTTGTGGTACTATGGGACTAATCACTAAACTGTCACTGCGTATAAGGTTAGATACATTATAATTGTTGAAAATATAATCCTATAAATGACTTTACCAAATAAGTCTCTTTATTTTTTTATATCTATTATTATTATTATAGTAACTAACTGATGAAAAAAACCACCATATTCACCTTCACTCGGCCCTTTCGCACGTCGTGCTGCTGCACATACATGAACCAAAATAGTAGAGACGCCCACGCAGTCTGTGTGCCAGACCCACCACGCTGTGCTTGGCATTTACTCTTCAAATTTCAACCGAGGGTGCAATATATTAAACCGAGGGTGCAATGCATACTTTTGCATCCTAGTAGAACCAGAAAAAGAAAATTTAGTTTTTCAACTAAAACTGGATCAGCAGCGTTTTCTGAAGTCTCCATTTAAGGAGTTTTAAAATGCCAGGTTAGTATGGATGCTAGGCGTAAATGTAGCAAAAGTTATGTGTTTTTATGTTTTGTGTACTGTGTTGGATGTATTATATAGTATAGTATATAGTGCACCATTACATAATGGATATGCAAATTAGCATGTGACATCATCTAGCGACTTTTCCTGCAACTTTTAGCTATTTCCCACCGAAAATAGTTGGCAACTGTTCTCATCTAACTCTCACAGATGACAAGCAAATATCCTAAAATATCAAACTATTGCTCTGTTACATTACTTACATTATGTTATAGTATACCTTTTGACATCTGATAACACCTGTGCATGGGAGGTGAATTTGTGATGGTCTACTAAGATGTAAATGTGTCAACAGTAATAATCAGATTTGGACATATGACTCTGACTAGGTTGCAGAGAGGCCTGGTTAGCTTATCTCATAGCTGTACTGTTAGGGTTAGGGCGAGCTTAATACTCTGTGCTTAGCAGTTTTGCACCCTTTTCTCTCATGTCGACAGCCTTCAATAGGCAAACAGAAACTCATCCCATCAGTTTTTACATGCTGCAGCACACACACACACAAAAAAAATCAATGGCATTAACCTGTTTGTAGTAAAAATCAACCGTGAGAAAAATCAACTGTGTTACTAATAAGGGTCTGTTTCCTGTTTGAGGCTTGTTCAGAGAAGGACTTTCAGCCCCTCCCAGAGGACTCTGCATGTCTGCTTGCTCAGTGGCCTCAGCACAACCATCATAGAAGTCAGATGCAAATGGCTAGATTGACCCAAGGTCACTCAATCAGACTTCAGCACTGGCAGCCCAGCCCTTAAGGGCCCACACCACACCATTATATCAATCTGTCTGCCTTCAAAAGCAATTCCAGCACATCAATAGCGTGCTATTGTGGAGACAGACGTGGCCACAAGGGCCGATCAATGCTCATATATTCCTTCTGTAGTTACTCTCTTTGTCTCTTGCAAGGGTGGAGAGGAGTATTTACCAGGCATACGTTTTTCTCTGAAAGCAAGTCTAATTTATTGGCAGGGCTAGCGATAGGGACTAACATGAAAATTACAGAAAGCATTAACTTTGAGAGAGCTGACTGGGGACTATTGCAAACACAGAGAATATTAGACACTTAAATGAATACAATAACAATTTGCAGCAAGAGCATAAGAGATAAATTGTTTCTGTGCTGCTTTTTTTTTTTTTTTTTTTTTTTTACAAAGCATGGGTGGCAAGCAGGAAACATCAATGCACTGAGGATCTTTGTAGAGGATGCTGATTGAAGTTCATAGTAACAATTCCTCCAAATTAAACAACCAAATACATTGTTTGACCATGCACTCCAGAAACACCCATAGAAGCGTTTTTTTTTCTAATATGCAGCTTCTAAACGGCAATAATTTGCAGGACCACATTAGTTGTCTGTGCTTTCCAAAGCTGTTACAAAAAAATAATTGTGTTAAAAAACTGTCCCAACTCACAGTAGGAAACACGACAGTTGTGGTTGGAAATGGGAATCGAACGGT
Source organism: Euthynnus affinis (assembly GCA_029490765.1). Taxonomy (NCBI): domain Eukaryota; kingdom Metazoa; phylum Chordata; class Actinopteri; order Scombriformes; family Scombridae; genus Euthynnus; species Euthynnus affinis. Next base: position 28,576,968 of record CM055850.1, read on the forward strand.
GGTCTCCTGCAGCAAAGTCCAAAGTCCATTTTTTGCAAGAGAGGATCTAACTAGCCACCCATCCCGCCACCTCCAAATATGGAAATTTGGAGGTGATGTCATCTGAACTGCGTCACCTCTCTTGGTCATAATTATTACATCTGCTAGATTACTACGGCTCACTCAAACGTCGTTTTTTGCGATGGACATTACAACCAATAGCGTCGTTTTTCTTTGGAGGACAGGCTCGTTTATAGGCGGGTGATTTTGTAGAGATTTTAACAAGCATTTTGTCGGTGTGGAAATCATTTAAGGCAGTTTTTTTTTCTTCTCTGGAGCTCAGTACTCGCAGAGCACCGTGTACAGTACTTGATAATTTCTGCCCCTAAGAGGGATGGCCTTTATCCAGCTTCACATTCTTTTTGGCTTATGCACAAGTCATCTCAGGAAAATATAATTTAATTTCCATCTCCAAAGGAATGGAAAACATTAGTAGAACAAACAAGCAAAGCAGCAAAGCAATATCCAGCAGACAAGCATTAGCTTGCATTGTTGATGAAATTAACAGAAGGTAATATGTTTTTCCTTGTGTTATTAAGAAAGTCACATTGTTTCTTATCCTTGTACATATTACTAATCACATTACTATTACTATTGCAGGTTACCTCATATTGACATCATTTAAAAAAATCATTAAAACTGTCTTCACCTGAAAAACAACAGCAAAAGGTCACTTTAAAAAAACAGTACTATGCTTATGTTTCCCTGTCAGCTGACTTCACAGCTGTGCCGAAGTTGCGCAAGTAGCTTGACGTTCATATAACGCCGCAAAAAGTCTCAGGGATGAGGTCAGGGTGGAAGGATGGGTGCACATAACATATCAATTCAACACCAGTTGCTGATGCGCCCTGTTTGCTACCAGCAGTCAGCAGAGGGTTTATTTTATTTCCCTCCACAAACCAGCTGAAAATCACACATTTTCAAGTAAGTTGGCATTTGATTACACATTTACACGTTAGTTATTAAACACAGAGCAACATTAGGATTCATTCATTAGCATTCATTCATTTTTTTGGCTACCTGAAGAATGTAAGTCTAGCATGCACTCTCTTTTACTTCTGGACTCCAGCAACTCCTCAGAAAAAAAAAGTATTTGGCTTATTAAGGAACAAAATACTCCACTATGTTTACCAGGTAGTTGTCCAACTTGACACCCACTGCTACCACTTTTATTATTAGTCATATTTCTATTGTTATTATTGCTGTTATTGTTATTATTGTTGTTGCTGTGCTTCTCTGTGTCCCTCTCTCCCCTCTCGCCATCCTTCTTTCTCTCTAAAAGGGAGTTTTTCCTTGCCGCTGTCACCCAGTGCTGCTGATAGGAAATGTTGGGACTCTGTATATCAAGGATTAAGGTCTAGGACCTGCTCTGTGTAAAAAAAGTGCCCTGAGATAACCATTGTTGTAATGTGCTACATAAATAAAACCTGACTGATATAAATGGTATCGGCGGTAAGACTGGTACAAATGGTGTGAAGTGGACATTTCCTGCCAATGTTTGGGTGGAAAGCATTTTTGGTGGCTTGCCTCTGTTCCAAGATTGATGCCAGCTGTCTGAGAACTTGCCGCCAAGTGTAACACCCTTGGGTGACGCCTGTAGTGCATCCTGTTAAAAATATGCCCTAGCGATGCAGGTGCTTGACAAAGAGAGTAATCTCTCTCAACCACTGCTTCAGGTTCTGAGGTGTAGGGTAGGAGGTCGTAAGTGGCTCTGATGACAAAACTTAGCTGGGATCCCTCCATCCTATCATCCGAACGTCACGCCAGCTGAGTTTCCTCTTATCCAGGATTTCTCACTTAGTCCATTGACCCTTCTTTGTCACCGAGACGACGCAAACCCACCGCAAACCATCTCTTCTTCACTGAAGAATAATATTATCTTCAGATTCAGTGGGGGTCATGATCAACCTTGCTTTGATGCATTTGAATACTTCCACAAGACTTGCAATTGGTAATGCCAATTTGCCGTTCCCATTCAGACGTAAGCATCATGGAAGTCCAAGCCACTGTTTCACACGTGTGCTGACCTGGAATTACAATTACATTGCAATTATAATATTCTGAATATCAAGAGTCTTCTCTGCAATGTTATATTCGCAGATTTTTGGCATCTGTTTTATATAAATGAGTTTCTGCTGTGTGGTAAACACGAATTTGAGTGGCTCAGCCTTGTATCCACACATGGCTGCTCTCAGAATTGGTTCTTTTATCTGTACTCATTCCATCTGTGATGACCTCGGACAGACATCATTTCATTCTCCATTACCCCATCGATACGGCAGCACTGAAGGCCACTCTCGTCTCACTTCCTGCCTCAAATCACTGGCCTTTCGCTGCCCCGCTGCGTGATGTTTATCGCACAATAACACTGTCCGATGAAGGCTTGACCGTCACTCAAAGCTTTATGCAACTTTTGAAAACCTTGACTTTAAACTCAGAGAACACACTCTGTCAAAGAAGTCAGTCTTGAAATAAATATCAATTTTTATCACTCAGAGTGTTAAAAGAAAAACAACAGAGGGCACATATTGCTGTCTCAAGCCATATTCAACCTTATCAGAGTGACTGTGTTTCATAGCACTCTGTGTTATATAAACTATTTTTACAAAAGAAACTTCTCAATAACTGTATAAAAAGCTATAAATATTGTATCATAAAAATTATGCTGCAAAGTAAAAAATAAATCCAATGAAAAAAAGATGTTTTTTCAGAAAAAAAAAGCACCATGCAGGCACATATTAGTGCATTTTCTTTAGCTGAAGGATTGTATGGAGCTCTGTAGGTTGATGACAGTCACTTGCTCGATGGTCTCGAGCCATGAAAGCCAAAAACAGGACACTACTGTTCACTTGTACAGCAACACATACAGGCTCCAAATGTCCCAATTGTCTCAAACAAACTGGGGAATTTATACATGAATACACAGGAAGAGATGACTCAGTCTGTATTGGTGGGCGTCAGACAAATCAAATTTAGTTAAAAATCTATATTCTCAAAACCATTTATCATGATATAAGTTTCAATGTGAAAATGTGTTGTGCCCTCTCAATTTTCTAGTAAATGTTGATTTGCAAGATGCCATTTAACATAATAGCAATAAGCTAAATGTTAGAGAGGTCTGTCATTTGTGGGCTCCCTATAATGTTTTAGGGCGTTTTCCAACCTTTTCATTTGCTCTGGTCCAAATGTGTGGATGAGTGAGTGAGTTGGTAAGCTTTTCCCCTTTTTGGTTTCACACATAGAACAGTCCAAAATGCAACACTATGAGCCATGTGAAGTTCACTCATTGGTCAGATATGTCTGTGTGGACGAGAGCAAGAACATAAACATAAGAAGAAGGTCCTGAAGAAGCTTCTGTGGCCAAGCGCAACATTCTTCATTGCGCTGGTCCCAGTTGGAACCTGATTTATTCTCCGGCTAGTTTAGCTTGTAAAGCAACACCTGGCTACAGGAGTTGTTTAGCATAAACGTGCAGTGCATGCCTTGTAGTTTGGGAAATAGTCGAGGTCAGAACAAGTTCCCACCACAAAGGAACTGTTCCACAGTTCATTTGCGACCAGACAAGGACCACATCCTCAAAGCTTCTTGGTGTGGTTATTATTGAAAACAAACCACAGTCCAATTCAACCGGACTGAACAGTGCCGGTTGGAAAAAGCCCTGCTAACAACAAAAAAATCATTTTACATCCAAGAGGGAAGGTTCTTTTACACATTCATGTCTGCTAGAAGTCCTGAGAGAAGCGAACAATGGCAGCAACTGAGACAACAGACGATAGTTTGAATATTGTTATCAGCTTGTTACATTAACAGCATCGGTGACTCAAAAGAGAAGTTATTGGTCACTTTTGGTCAAGTCTAACAGCTAAACTCAGATCTCAAGCTGTGGTCGTACACATGTTGATTCACCTGGAAGTGCTTTCTTTGTCGGTAGATGACTTCACTAACCTGGCAGGCACTTTATCAGTGGAGGAAAGAACACTTTCTGAATAACAAGAACACCGAACATATCCATGCGGCACACAGTGTGCACCATCATCTCTATGGGGCTGCAGACAGCCTTGGTTCCACTCTGCCACACTTTCAGCCAGTGCCATGTGTGAGGCAGTTCACATTGAGCAAGATGATATGCATTGTGTGACTGCCTGAGTCTTTCTTTCATTTCCTCCTCTAACAGCCTCCCCCTGCTGCGCTGCAGAGACCCCATGCCAGCAGACTCCATCATATAGGCTAAAATACATTGAAACAGCAGCAACCAAGTGCTTTTAATGAAATGTAATTTTCTGCAGAGCAACACTGTGTGAGTATGTGTGAGAGCAAGATAGACAAAGAGACGAGGGGGAAAGATAGGGTTCATTGATGCCAAATTGAAATAAGTGGTTAGTATGAGGTAGCTGACAGATTTACTATATGCCTACACACAGATGATTGACAAATTTAAAGTTACCCTCCACTCAAAAATATGTTTTTCTTCTTGTTCCTGCAGTCGGATGTTTGAGCTTCACTGTGCAGAATGATGAATGTGCAGAGTTTGACACTGGAAGGTTGTTTTCACATTCATCTGTTGAAAGTGGAAAGTTTCTCTTAGAAGAACTATATCAGACACACTTTATTGTTCCGGGCAGAGTATTAATACATGTGTGGAGGGGATCTTTTGAATAAATCTGAATAAATAAGTGAGTCATTCGCTATGACCCTTCTGAGTGTCCAGATCTCGGTGCAGATGAACACCTATGGGAGACGGGCAACTTTTCTCACCACCAGCATTTTATGAGTCATCTCTGTGTGTGTTTTTGATATCCGTCACTCATCTGTCTCACACAGCACATATGCTCCATTTCACAAATGTATCAATAAATGCACTCTGAAGACCTCACCTCCTATGTTTATCTATTTATTTTTTTTAATTTTGCACGCTGTGGTAGATGTAATATTATTAACTGCATCTGTACATCCCAGTATACCTAGAAAATATGTTAATATTGGACAGATTTGCAATTTCAAGTAGTGTTCTATTTGAGGTAAAGTGAAAAAGTAAGGGTTATGTAAGTTCACCTTTTTACTAACAATGATCTGTGCAATGATCTTTCCTTAAAATTAACTCTTTTATTGGCTAAACCTTAATCAAACTTCATCCATAGTTATTTGCTCAAAGCATACCATAGTTACCATGCATATATATATAAAGTGAGAACTTTTAAAACATTGTAGAATCATCCAATACCCTCATTCTTGTCTGGAAATTAATTTGATCAATAACGACTGATCGAGGCTCGCTGTTTCACTACGAGCTTTATGGTTTAACTGTGGCCAAGTTTCAGTAGACAGAAAACCTCTTTCTTTCCGTGTCTCGTGTTTTCTACTTGAAATTATGAATAAACAGATTAATGTTCTGAATGGTGTTGAACAGATGAAAATTTCATCATCACTGACATGTTGTTGACGTCTTCTGTCTCGTTGATTGGCGTCACCAAAACACCAAGGTAACACTTTCAACTGTCTCACCCTTCATAAGGGTTTTTAATTGTAACTAATGACTTTATTAACGAGTATATTCAATTAAAAGAGGAACAATTATTCCAAAATCTCTTTAAATGTGCATATGGACGTGTTAGTATTGTTTTAACAGACTTGAACCATTATTGACACTTAATTGCCACTTGTTGGCTTATTAGAGAGTGAAATGTTCTTGAACTTTAACTGTTTAACTATTGTGTAACTACAAAATTGATGGTTTGTTGCCCTTCATTAATGAATTATTAACATTTATAATGGCAGAACTGATGGCTTATTAGAGTTTTTTTTCACGATCTGACAACCCAAAAGTTGCTCTTATTATTAGTCTTTTATTTTTAATATTCCTTTAAATGTATTTAGTTAAAACTTATAAACCCTTTGTGCTACCAATACCAAGAAAGAGAGTATGTAGAGAGATAATAAGAGGGCGTAGCCTCGATGAAACAGTCTTAACAGTACATGATGATGACAGTGATGACACATTCGCAAAGGCCAAACTGTTCCAACGGTGATTACCTTTAATCAGTTAGGAAAACACTTTTAAAAAAAAAAGTAGTCTGTGAAGCACATTCAACAGGCTGTTGTCTTTGGACGGCGTCCCTTCAGGCTCTCCTGTGCCAAAAAAAGTTAATCTGAATTAACTGCTATTGAGGTCTTCTGCTAAACATAATGACAGGAGCGATATTCATGAGGGTTACACACGCATACAGTTTGAACCATGAATTTGTCAAAATTGTCAGTTTGGATAAGAAAAGTTGTCTCTGCCTCTCTCTGAATTTATTTCTTCGCAGGGTCTTTCTGCCCTCGAGGGTCCGGATATGCATATCTGCTCAAAATTGTTTAAAGATTTGCTTTCATCCGCCAGTCTTCCAGTAGAGTTGGCAACCTTTGTGAGCAAGAAAAATCAGTCAGCTGTAATTGCATGTGGGCATGTTTGAGGCTAAAAACACCAGAGCAGGTATATAGAGAGTGTATTTTAACACGAGAAGCAAATTGCAGCTCTGCATGTTACGTGTGTTATCTTTGTATCCAAGCGGCGTTCTTGCATAAAGACACTGCTGCTACTTGGTATTCTCTCTCAAGATCTCTTTTAGTGTGAAAATACCAACACTCTTCAACATAACTAAAAAACACAACAGAATGGAATAAGTATCTGATGGCAGAAAGAGATATTGGCTCAACACAAGTGAATAAATACAAACCGTAAATCTCCAAATACAAAAGGTTAGGTTTACATTTAATCTTTTTGTCCAAAGAGATGTACAAATAAGGCACAATCCAGGCCACAGTAGAAAAAGCCTTTGAGAATAAATGTCTTCACACTCACCCACGTTCCACAAATGCCACAAGGCTGCAAAGTGCATGAAGTAACACATTAAGTGCATACCAAATCACTTTTCTTTTTTGAGCGAGAGATAGAGAAGGATTGAGAGAAAGAGACAGAGTATATTAGGTGAATAAGTACTCTTGGAGGAAATTGGTTTTCAAGTGATTTTTTTGAAGACAGAGATGGATTCTGCTGACCAAATCCAGTTTGGCAACTTGTTCTACCACTGAGGGACAATGCAGGAGTTTTGGGTTGAGATTTCCTGCCTCACATTGACAGCAGGACTAGTCATCATTCATTTTTGCAGATTGTAGAGCTCATAAACAACAACAAATGTGGGAATTCAGGAAGATGGGTGCCACAGTAGTGGCCACTCTGTAGGTGAACATTAGTGACTCAGCAACAGGGAGCTTGTTACAGTAGTCAAACAAGGAGGTGACCAGGGCCTGTTCAAGGACTTAAACAGCATTTAGGAAAGACCTGATCTTTCTGGTGTTATAATTAATTAAACCAATAAATTAAACTATTACACTATAAATAAAACTAATAAATAAAAGAAAAAATGTGCCAAAGGTGTCAGCATCACTCACTCATTTTCATTTCTCAGACCATATAACAGCCTCCACATCACAGCAGCTTCTTGAGGCTGTACTTAGCAGCGCTTTGAGCTCAATGCTAACAACAGTATGCTAACATACTCACAATGGCAATGCTAACATGCTGATGAACAGCTATAATGTTATCCATGTTCAGCCTTAAGCATGTTAGCATGCTAACATTTGATCAGTAGCACTAAACACAGACCTGAGGCTGATGGGAATGTCTGTATTTGGTTATAAACTTAAGTCTTGGACAAATACAATTTTGGCTTGATGATGGCGCTATATGAATAGGGTCACTCTGAGCTAGGTCACTAGCTAAAAATGGCTAAAAATGTACATATACATTTAACAAAAATTGTGTATAGTAATTAAATTGCACCTAAGGTTGTTGAAATGGCTCGTTGCTGCAATTAGTAACCCCTTGAACAAGTTACTATCCCACAATGATGTGACAATACAACACTACCTTACACACTCACCTCCACCATTGATGCATATGGAGCCACATATCTAGAGTGTTATATTTTCTCATTTGTCTTTGTAATTATCCAGTAAAGACATCAGCAAGAATATAACAGACAGCTCTGTTCATGTTCACTGGCTGTGTAAAATACAACTTCAAATAATAAGGTTGTGTGATTGAGTTACAAGCTTAGAAAGTGCATGTAACAGCAGAATTGATGGTTTGTTGTCCTTAATTAATAACTTGTTAACATTTATAACCGCCCAAATGATGCCTAGGTTTTTCACAACCTGTCAACCCAAAAGTTTCTCTCATTACAACCTTTAACTGACTAAATGAAGGACTATTAGATCTCAAATACCACCATCATCATCATCCATCCATTCATATGGTGCCACAGTTGAAGGTCAAATGGGGCTCTTAAGCTAGAAATGTGACTAGACTGTTTTCTTGAGTCTCTTTTGTCTTTTTAATTATCGAGCAAAGACGTCAGAAGAGTATAGCAGACAGTTCTGGCTGTGTTAATGTCCGCTAGCTGTTATTAACTGCTCTTCTTTGCTTAAATCTAAGAAAAAACAAAATGATAGACAACTGTAAATAATCCACAAAAAGATTCTGTGACTGAGTGACAGCTGGCTCCTTTTGAGCCTTTGAGAGTCCAAAAAATGGCAGCATACATCTTCACTGGCCGCCGCAATTCACTGCCATTCAATCCACATGTCAGTTGTGCCTCGTGCTGTCTCTTTTCCCCTCTCTGTTAGTGCTGTGTCTGTCCAAGCAAACTACATAACTATGACTTAAAATGCTACCAGGCTGACAGGCCTTGAAAAGGCACTGTCTGCCCCCGTGACACATAGTTCCCTTTGATCCCCTGCCGTCAAGACCAACACAGCTCCACTCGTCATAAAAACCTGCCTCAATGAACTTTTCAAAATTGCTTTTTTTTTTTTTTCTCCTCCTCCTCTTGATCACACACACACTCTCCATCGCTCCGCTGCATTCTGGCAATTTTTCTTCCTTTCCTTCCCCGTTTTTTTTTTCCTCTCTTCCTCTTGCTCCCTATCGGTTTCTCTTGTCTGTGTCTCTTGATTTGGCTTAATGACGACATCTGACACAGTATAGTAATCAAGTGAAATGGTTCCCCCTGCGGCTCCTGACAGACGCAGAGAGGAAACTGGTATCAGCAGATGACGATTGGCAGCTTTCCCATTTGCATATCCTCTGTTTAACTTTCTGTGCCAGACTTTACAACGGGGGAATATGTACACACAGCGGGGGGTCCCATACTCTGAATATTTTGTCAGCAACCAGACTGTGCGAAACAAAGTGCGTTTATTCCGATGCTGCTTATAAGTTGGCATGTCTTATGTAACGAGAAGAGCGAGATGGTAAACCGTACCGTCCTGTGATACCGAAGGAACATGTGACAGCGCCGTTTCCATTAGCGATCGGACGCTACAACACCTGGGAATTTTCTCTGCTTGTTGACATCAGCATAGACTCTCTCTCTGTTTATGACTTATTCATTTTACATGGTGGTAGAATACTATCGGAATGGGAAATAAGCTCCTTTATGTGCCGTATCTACTTCTGAGAGGGACATGCGGCGATGGGTAATGCTGCTATTTATAACTAGCTACATCTTCTTCAACCCAAGCGACTCTCGGCAAGTATCCACCGTCGCCGAGTCGTCCGTCAGCACAACACTGAATCTCTACTGACTCCAGAGTTGCTGTTCTGCAGCTGACCTCTCACCTCCCAGTGAGTGAAAACACTGCCTGTACTCTAGAAACAGAGTAATCTTATTTTCTACAGTGCAGGGTTGTTTTCTGTATTTCAGCTATTTTCAACTTCACTTTTTCTCTGTTTCTTGTCTGAGGCAATATCACCCATCTCTACTGACTCAGAGTGTTGCATATAATGTATATTATGTTTTTTATCATCAGGGGAACTTAAGCTGCGTTCACACATGCCCCTGAGCGAGAGTCTGGACCATCCATTTGATGGATGGTCTCATTACCCATCATGCTCTCTTTCCACAGAACTGAGCCGGATCGAAGAATGAAGAGTTGAAGAGGAGCCGTCATGAATTTATTATGTATGGTTAATTTCTCCATAAACAGGACATAAAAACCACATCAGGACAGACAATTTATACTTGTATTTAAGAGTCAAAGAGCTAAACGCTAATGTCAGCATGCTAATATGCTCACCATGTTCAAACAGAGAGGTAGTTGTGTACATGTGCTATTCTATATTTAAGCCACATGCAGGACGAAGGACTAAATAAAAGAACAAAGTAGAGTCTCCACTCCCCCTAACCTAAAATCATTTGACTGAAAAAAGGCAACCATTCGACCCTACTGGGCCTTAATCAGGCAAATGGCCAACATGAAAAAGAGCAAAGTATACTTAAGACACCAAATTAGAAACATTGATGCTGACATCATTAAAAAATGATGGCACAGTAGGGCTCGATACAGTTTATAATGCCTTATCACTGTTCTTTGTGATTTTTTTCCACAGGCACTAATAATGTTTTTGATCTTGAGTCCTACCATGAATTATACATATCATGATGTCAGCATGAAGTAACTGATTTGGTGTCAATGCTTTCCTCTCTTTCCTCTCTCCATTTGTCTGATGAAAGACCTTTGCCTTTTTCAGTCAAACACGGTGTAAGGACACTCTACTGCTGTATAGTGAAAAGACAGGATCACACAAGTTGATTTGCAGCCTTTAATAGTGTAAACTAGACTAGCGTTTCGACACTACTGTATCTTCATTAGAGTCAAAGGACACCGAGGCAATGGGGCAAATGCATACAACGTATAGTGAACCTGGGATAGGTGCACATTTGTTACTGGGTAGAAGGTCAAACAGGAAATCAAACCTACAGGGTAATAGATATGAGAAGGGTGAGAATGCAAATATATCTTTGAGTTAAATGAAATCAAGCACAAAAGGTGCGTGCTCTGCAACAAACATATCATGAATTAGAGGAAGCATGACAAATTCAGCTCTATATTAAGACCCAATATGCCTCTGTGTAAGGCAGTGAGTTCACTGTATCTCCTTCTAGGAGATGGTGACATTGTTTTTTTCTTTTGCCCAGAACTTTAATGAGGCTGCAGAGCCACAGTCAGTCTGTCTGTCTTAGTGTTATCCCATCACATAATCCATGTTTTGAGCCCAGTTTTGTGTTCAGATATGCAAATCTTCACACGCCAGTAGAAACTTCACTGCGCTCTGTTCTTTCACAGCGATAATGTTAACATGGTAACAGACATAATGTTTACCAAGATAACTAATCTTATTATTGCTGAGATAAATGGGAGTTTTTTTTTATTTATATTTCCAATAGTTGAAATATTCCAGTCTGGACCAGATAACGCCCAGAATGTCAAAACTCGGTGAACTTTTTCCTCAAATAAACATACAAAGCTAAGTTTCATTCTGATTGTACACATGGAAGTGAGGTTTGGTTCAAATCTCAGTTGATTGTTGGTTAAACCCATCAAACTGGAAGGCACAGGGAAGCACTTGTACCTCATGTAGAAACACGAGGATAAATGAAAAAACAAGACTGTGTAACTTTTAAAAAGAAGAAATACCACAATCCAACAAACAATGTGACTCGTAGCTTGTGGTGGCTAATGTTAGCAGACAGATTGTGTTGTACGACAGCCAGCTACTTAGATAACTGATTCATAACTTTGAAAAAAAAAAACACTTAGTGGTTTTGTTAGTCCTCTGTGAGAGTAAACTGAATATCTTTTGATAGTGGACTGTTGGTCCAAGCAAAACTCGACATTTGAGGACGTCATCTTTGGCTTTGAGGAACAGCGGTCGACGTTTTTCACCATTTTCTGACTTTTTAAATGCCGCCCCATTTTTCGTCAAACCGTTTACTGAGCCAGTTACTTGTGTTCTTTCTTTTTTATGTGTGATGTGTGACCATTAGTTTGCTCTGGTAAAGTTACACCAGGTATCTCAGGACTGATGTTACTGTTGAAACCGATGCAGTAAAGTCCCTCGCCAACTTCAAGTTTGATTTAGACTGACCATAACGTCAGAATAAAGTCTTAAAACACTTTACCCAACTGTAACAGTGAGCTTTGATAGCACCTTATTGCCATCCTGCTGACAACTTTTATTTCCAAACTTCCATTGAAAGCAAAAAAACCAGGTAATTCAGGTTGTCATTAAATGTGATTGATGCCACCTTTTTGGTGGCAGTGCAGCCAGAGTGCATCAAAGACTTTTAATTTACTTTTTTTTTCAGACTGCAGGTTTGGCCCATATTCAGCACTCTTGAATGTGTGCTTGTTTTTCTTTAATGGATACATTAGCTCCTTCCAGTCATGCATTTGTGTGTGTATGTGTGTGTGTGTGTGTAGTCATTCAAAGGCTACTTTTGAGGACAAATTACAGACTTAGGACAAGTCAACAGGGGACAAAAGTCATGTTCCCAATTGGGAAAAGGCTGATATCTGGGTCAGTGGTTAAGGTTAGATTTAGGGTAAGTCTCCATGCAATGAATGTAACTCTGTGTACTGTCCTCAAAAGTGACCATGAACTGAGTGTGTGTGTGTGTGTGTGTGTGTGTGTGAGCTGGCAAACACATGCAGAACAGTAGGCGTCATGCCTTGTTCCCAGTAAAAAGCAGAATTTATTTCAGAAGTAGGCTACAGTGTTCTTTACAGCACCTACATCTTAGCCATAGGGGAGCAATGCTGCTGATTTAGCTCCTTTCACATTACACCATACATGACCAAGCAGACCTAATTTATTTTCTCTCCGTTTTTCCCCTCTATTTCCCCTCTACACCAGTTCCCTGTTTTCTCTCCTCTTCTCGGGTAGAAAGAAAAAAAAAAAAAAAAGGGTTTTTGGCTTCACATTTAATGCAACACTGATTAAAATGCGATCCAAATGTTTGGCAGTTTGTTCTCCTGGCAAATAATGTCAGCTCTGAACATGTCTTCTCTAACTGCCTGCCCCTACTACTCCGGCCACAGAAACCCGCTATGATCACACGTTTTCCAATCCAAACGCTCAGCGTCACAGATAGCCGCGGTTTAAAAGGTGGTTTATTAGCGGTGCCGTAGTGAGAAGCACCACGGTTGTAAAATTTGCCTGAGAATTCTACTTCAGTTGTCGCCTTGCACTTCCCTTCTCTCCCCTGCTTCCCTCCGTCTCTCTCTCCGGCTTCGAGTGCTCTGTGAAGCAACTGATTAGGTCCAAGTAACAGACTGGATACTGACCTCCGGTTCCTCCCCTCTTTTCTCTCTCCCATTCCTCTTTCCTTCTCGTTTCACTCTAGTTTTTTTTTATCTCGCCACACTGGTACGCCATATGCGGGACTGTACTGGTGGCATATGTCTCTTTCTCTGTGTCTGGAAACACTCTAGTTATCTATCTATCTATCTATCTATGTGTTATCTCATAGACAGTTTAGTCAGTTTCATCTCAGCATTAAAAGACAAACATCATCGATTTACCTGAAACCTTTGAACCTACCTTTTGAAAAGTAGTAGAAGAAGAAGAAGTGCAGTACTTTTGCTGAAAACCCTCAAACAGTTATGTCTACTTAAAAGCTCAAGTATCACTTTTCAGAGCGGAGCGTGTCTCCACAATAAATACAACCCTGAAATAACCGGAGTCATTCCCTTCATAATTATTATCTTGTTAAAACAGGGATCTCATAACTCTCAAACCATAAAATCTGTGTTCTGCGGGCCGCGCTTCACCGCAGGGTTTAGACGTCACGTTTGCATGATGAAGATAAATATTTTCTGATGTTAAAATGGAAAAAAAGCAGTCCATCTATTGTTGCTACATAAAAGTCGAACAATGAAAAGAGCTTTGCAATTTAATGGTCCGTTGATATAACCGGTTCATATGTACACACACACACTTCTCAGGGAACTTGAAGGGTTTTTAACTGCTTAGTTAATAAAAACATTATGTAGTGTCTCTGTGGTGTTCTCTAAACCAGTAAAGCTCTTATTATTCTGACATTAAGACATTTAAAGTGTCTTAACCGTTTGTGTTGTGGTTTAATTACGAGACAGCGATGAGAAGATGTGAGGAAACCCGGCTGCTGTCGATGCATTTGTAACTTTTGACCATCAAACAAAAAGCACCGCTATTCTTAAAAAAATATGATTCAGACCAAATTGTGAGTGACTGTGCAAGAAAGTCTTAATCCAGCATGAGAAAGGAGCTACAGCCATGCTAGCGGCTCTGTGAAGCCGTACATGCCCACCATGACATGCAGATGCTTAGCAGGTATTAATGTTTACCATGTTCGCCGTTGTAGCTTAGCATGTTAGCTGATGGGAACGTGCAGGTATTTGGAGAGTTATTACGATTCATCCTGTGCAGAACGTGAATCAGAACGTGAATGTCTGAACCACATTTCACGGTGTTCACAGAAACTCTCTCGCTCTCCGCCTGCTCTCGGTGTGTCTCTTTTCTCCAGATGGGAGGCAGGTTGCTACATTTCTGGCTCTGAGCGGCGGTCGTCCTCTGGCTCTTCCTCGCATCTGTGCGCCTGGCTGTACGTGGCGGCATCCTGAAGTCTTAAGTCAGGGGAAGATCCAAACTAAAAAGCCGATGTTAAAGATCAAAGTAAAGCACTCTACAGATGTTGAGCATCATCGATGAACCTCTCATCTTGTGAAATGTCCAGTGTAACCAGTAACACTGTTGAGTTTATTAATTGGTGGGAAGATTTTATCACCGTGGCAACCCTAACATAGACTGTGCAAAGATCTGAGTGACAATTTAGACGGTGTTCGATCTATGCAAGCTGTAACTTACCTGACCACTGAACTAATGAGCAGAGAAGAGAGGAAAGTTCCTGGTAAAGTGTGATTTTAGCCAGAGTCGGAGCTGTCCTTCACTTCACTTTGTGCCTTATTGGAACAAAAAAAAGGACCTACACTGTGTCCGACATAAGAAACCTATTCAATGTGCTTAATCTGAGTGCTGAAATCTGGTTGTCACATGGCAGCTGGTCGTGTATACACAGCGCGGCTGACCACACAGGATACATGAAAAACGACGAACAGATGGAGGGACGCTTTAAGTGGCGAACGAATGCAGAGTCTTCCTCAGGAAGGAAGTACCACAACAAAAAAAAGCAGGTGCACTTCATCACATGCGGAGGTGAAGTTCACCTACAGGTGCAAATTAAAGCTTGTTGAGGTCACCGTGTGAGTCCGATACTTCATCCTCTCAAACACATCTGTACTTTTTTTTTTTTGTTCCTTTGATAAGTGTTGAGACGGCATTAAAGGTTTGTGGGAAATTAGGTTTCTTCTTCTCATCCAGCCTGACTGTACGGCTGATTCATTTATTTATACGAAGCAAAGAAAGAGCAAAACACAGGCGGACGTATATATATATACACACACATGAGAAAGTTCAGGAGTTATTTTGGGGGAAGTGTTTCACTGTGAGTGTGGTTTTGGGAATGTCTTTGTCTCAAGAAAAAGAAATTTCCACATGTAACCTCAGGGTGAGAGTGTATGTTTGACTTATTGGCACAATAATTAAGGAATTGTTTGAGTATACTTGACATACATTTGGAAAAAAAAACCCATAAAAATCATATTAAGATTAAATTTTAAAAGATTTTTAGATTTCTTAATAAATGTATGTAATGGGGCAAGAATAAAAAGGCACAGAGTAACTGCAGACTTCATCTTCAATAAAGAAGAGCTTTAGAATTCAATAATAACTAGCTTTGCAGGATGAATGAAAGTATTTTGTGAGTGCGCACCATCTTCCAGACACTTCTCAGACAAACACATACTGCTCCACTTTACAAAACATCAGCCAACTCTGGTCAGACGAAGGAAATAACTGCTCACAATCAGTTTCGTTTCAAGGAACTCTGTCTGCACTGAGTTTGTTGATACCAATGACTTTTATTGTTGTAAGCTTTGTAGCGCGGTGAGGGGTTTTTTCCACTGCCAGAGACAGAAAGTTAGTAACAGCAAACTTTTTTTTTTTTTACTCCAGAACACTTAGACATGCTTCTCCTTAACAAAAAACATTGATCCAGTGAATTCCATGTCATTAATCTCATACAGAAAGAGAAATTTAACATGCTTCCACATAATTTCAGTTAATTTTTGTGTCTGTTTCTTTTTAAAAAGCTGCATATTTCCACACTTCTTCTTTTTTTTTCTGTGCTTGTCTCTGTTCGTCAGACCTTCATCATGCCCGGTTAGCTTAACTGCCAAATATTTGTTGTGTTACAATTCAGCAGACTAGAGAAATGAGTGAATACAGCAACAGCATGAAAACAGCGGCACCTTTTTTCTGCGTTTTGTGTCAAGAAAAAGAATCTATTCTGAAATAAATCCTGACTTTCCAACAGTTGGGATCTAATCAAATATTCCCACTTCTAAACACTGAAGTGTGCGTACAGTTGTGCAGGATGTGCCAATATGGGATGCAAATGTGGTAAAATTGCCGCTCTTCTCGAGCGCTGAAGCACATCGGTGCTGAGAAATAACACAGCGATTCATCCTGATGTAATGTCGAGATTTAAAAAGGAAACAAAAGAGTTGTGATGTGTGATGTGTGCCGTGTGCTGCTGGTGTGTGTGGCGCCCTTTACAGTTGCAAAGAAAAGGTGAGGTGCAGGTTCAGGAAATAGTTTTCACACAAGATAAGTCTTCATTTAAAAAAGTTAAAGTTGCCTCAAAGTTCCCCTCCACTCAAAAATAAATGTGTTTTTCTTACTGTTTCTTCAGCAGAATGATGTGGTGAAAAGTGAAAGTTTCTCTGTGTTCAACTTAAATCTCAGTTTGAGCTGGTTTGTGACATCACAACTAGTTTGGAGCTGATCGTGGTCCAATATGCAACTTTTAAACAAATATGATGTTGCAACTTGAAGCCTCCAGTGCACATATTTTTCAGTGAAATAGGAGACAACTTTGAAATTAACGATATTTACATATTCAGAGAATTTGGATTTTCCAATAAGAGAAAAGGAGTAGGTGTCATTTTAATCATTTTAATGATGTTATTGAGCTTTTTCTTTAAAAAAAAAACACATATTAGACACATGTTATTTAAAGCAGAGTATTTTTTAAATGTCTTAATACATGTCTGAAAAGATTACTACTTACTTTTAATACCCATGACCTCCAGGCACTGTTGCTATGGAGAGGAAGTCAGCCAGAAGCACAAACAAGGACTGTAGCAGTTAAAAAAAAAACAAAAAAACAACTTTCGTGTTTGCAAATGGGAGCAAAATACGCTCAGTAGTTGTTTAATTCATCATGTGAATGTGATCAGAGATCCAGAAATGTTCACAGTTTGATTATCTTCACGCTGATGTTTCAGTCGGGATGGTTTGATGCCCAATCCGAGCCTGTCAGTCACATAACATTACGCACATAAAGAAAATTAATGTGACTTTTACTTCCAGAAAACTAGATGCCCCCCAAAAAATAACTCCTCCCACAATGGCGCACTCTATTAACAATACATCTCGCCGCTATTATTCATTGTCTCCATTTCCCCTTAAAGGCAGGCTTTACCGTTTCAATTGTGGGTCCATCTATTGTATTGCACCATTAGGTTGCTGGCTCTCACAAATCTAGATGAGGTCATAGACAGTTCAGTGGAGCACGATAAAGTGTTTGGGGTGTTGGATGAAGGGGAGATAATACAACCGTAACCCTGTCAGTCATCCCTCCTGCTCCGGCCTTCATCTGGCACACGCTGTAAACAACTTAGACATCTTGACTGGGTCTATAAAATACATATACCTGAACTTTAAGCACCCGCAAACCCCATGTTTATTCACAAAAGCTCCAAAAAAGACAAAGACATAAGGACATATACTCTTCCTTTTTCTTTTTTATTGTGCGTATGTAACAACTAAACCGTCCATATTCAACATGCAAAGGCTTCATTCTCGCCATTCACACACTCATATTTGACTTTTGGGGAATGGTTGTTGGTGTCTATTCTTGGATAATAAAAAAAAAAAACAAAACCCACGGACTGTCAGCAGTGTCAAACAAGACATGTCTGTGCAGAGAAACAGCAGCAGCAGAGGATGTCACATCCATTTTTTGTTTCCTTTAGAGATGGCACACACCTTTGACTGAATTGGGGTGTCTCTCCGAATACCTGGAGAAAAAACTGCCATGTCATGTCACTGCCGTGTCTTTGATGCTAATGGCAGTTCAGCTAAGCCGCCGTTGTGTCAAAAAATTACAACAGCACGACTCAGGTCAGCGATGTCGTGTTGATTTTGTAACATATCTCCTAGGAAACCCAGACTAAAGCGGTGTTTGTGAACCAAAAAGGTTGTCGGTGAGGTTTTTCTAAGCGTCGTCCGCTCGTGTTTAGGATCTGATTCCAGGTCAAACACGTAGGGATGTATGTGTTTGAGAAGTCGGCATTGTGAGTAACGAATGAGGAAAAAAGTAGTACTACTAAGTTTATGGCAAGGTTTGTTGACATAGGCACCGGAGCCTGTAGAAGTCTCCTGAGAGGCTGCTTCCAAGAGCCGGCCAATCAAAACAGTGGGCTCATTGGACGGGAGGCCTCAAAAACACAGAAACTAAATGCATAAAGGGCCAGTATAAGATAAATAAGGGTTTTTTTTTTTAACTGTAAATCATGCAAAGATATTCCAGTAGAGCCCCAGATTAAAAATGCAGACCTGGACATGTGCATTATATATATCCCCTTTAATAACATCTGTCATTTATATTCAACAGGCTGCGACGCATGCATGTTCTATTAAAACAGCGCTGGCTGGCTCTTATTTTGCAGTTGTGTGGCGGAGAGGCGGCATCGAGGGGTGACTGAGGGGAGGAAAATACCGGAGAACCCATCTCATCCAGCTCTATGATGAAACGAGCGGGCTGAGAAGCACCTTTTTTAGCGTCCGTCTCATCCCGCCGAGGTGTTCGAAGGAGCAGTTCAAGTGTGTCAACGACCATCCTGCTGCACGATGCCACCTGCTGTAATGACCCCAGTCTCAGCCGGCATGATGGACTGCACTACTACTGTTTGCACTGTTTATCATAGGGCCATATATTATTCCCTTCCCTATCTATCTATCTATCTATGTTCCTTAACCTACTGCAGGAACATGCAAGTCTCTCTTCTTTGTTTCTGTGAGGACCCTCTTTTCAGTTAGTTGGGCATGGCAACTGGCTTTAAATAGTCTGATATAATACTCACAGGCCCCAGTTGCAATCGCTATGGAAAAGAAGCCAGTTAGAGACGAGAACCAGAGCTGCACTACATTCAGACCGCTTCGTTACTGCAATTAGCTAAATTCAAAGTTTTTTTTTCACTACATAAACAAGACACAAAATCACAATGAATGAATCTAATATTGGCCCATAATCCAACGTGAACTGATTTTAACGGTTTCTTTTAATCAAAATCACTAAAAACGCTCCAGACTGATGATTGATCACTCAACCAGGCTGCTGTTTATTGTGTTGTATGAACAAATCTTTCACATGATTCATGTGTGTATACTTAAAAGTCATAATAAAACCATCAAGAGTCAAACTGACACGCCGCACTGTACATACAAACACGAAGGGCACACAGACTCGTGAGGCTCGTGGGGATGTTTTTTTTTCGCCGTGCCCGGACCACCGGGGCTTTGTTTTTTTGGATCACGAGAGACGGCGGACCTATCGTGGACTGCCTGTCTTCCATTATAACAGCGGTAGTCTGCTGCTGGGCCGCAGAGACCAAGCATCCAACAAGCCATTATATTGCTGCTGCGCTTGACAGAAGCTCAGAGAGCAACCATCAGACCTCATCTGGAA
Source organism: Euthynnus affinis (assembly GCA_029490765.1). Taxonomy (NCBI): domain Eukaryota; kingdom Metazoa; phylum Chordata; class Actinopteri; order Scombriformes; family Scombridae; genus Euthynnus; species Euthynnus affinis. The sequence goes on from CM055850.1 coordinate 28,596,743, forward strand.
CTAAATGACATAACCCCCCCTTTTCCTGTCTGAGTCTCTCTCTCTATTTCACTCTGTGTCCTCTTTGCCTTTCTTGATCTTTTTGTCTCTCCTCTCCCTTTCAACAAGCTTCCTCTTCTCTCTCGTGGTCTCTCATGTCCCCCTTTTTTTTTTTTAACTCAGCTTTTATCTTTCTGTCCCTGTTCTCTTTCCTCTCACTTTCATATCCCCCCCCTCCATCTCCCCAGAATCTATCTCTCTCTTTTCCTGTCATCTCAGCGGACCTGACAGCTCGGACGATGACATACTCTCCCTTACTCTCTAACACACACCCCGGGGTGGGGCCGGCTGAAGACGGGGCCCTGAGCCTGGCATTAGTGTCACCGTTACAATGCGGTGCGGGGCGCTTAACGGCACAGTTTGGAAAGCTGACAGGATTCACAGCTTAAGTTCAGGAGGGGCAGAGCCTAGGAGAGGACGCAGAGGAGCTGGAATCGAGGGCAGGGAGGGGTGAGGGATGATGATGACATCCCTCGAGTACCTTCCAAAAAAAAAAATCTGACATACTTCTCAGCTTTACCAACACAGAAACACACGATATAGTCTTTATTGCCAGGGAGTCGTGTCATCCTCAATGTTTTAATTGCGACTAGTTTGATATGTCAGCATCAGAAGTCTAATAAACCAATAAAAAAAGACCTCAGTACGCTCTGTAAACCTGTGGAGGCAAATCATAAATTCGTCCGTAACAACTTCAGGGAGCAAGATGATGGTCCGCTTGAGACTTTGGAAATTACAGCTCATCAAAACGGTCGAGAAACGCAACACACCAGGAAAATATTGTTGTCGGCAGCTTGACAAAGTTTGTTACTACAAGGGGGACGAGATGAGCTGCTGGGCCTCTGTTGTTCCTCTATGTGCATTATGTGCTGTATATACTCTGTCATCTCCAAATAACAATTACTGTATGTGCACACAGCAGACTACAAACCATTATATTTCACCTAGAGACACAGTAACCGACCTATACTACCCACCTAAGGTTTGCTGTATGTCCATTAGTTACTTCGTTAGTTGGTAATTAAAATATACAAAAAAAAAAAAGAAATAAAAAAGTAAAAGTAAGATGAAGAACTGATGCAGAACTCATCGTAAGGCCTCTAGCTTCTCAGTTGGCATTTGTTTGGAGTTTGGATGAAACAACTTGAATCAATTAATATGCTACAAACCAAATGACACAGTGTACCTGAGGCTGGGGCCGCAGGGTTGTCAGCCTTACCTGGTTAGTAATCCAGCCTCGCTCGCAGCGCTTCCAATTAAACAAACAAGTAGTCAGACTTTATTTAGACGCCAGCAGGCTAATTTATTAAAGCAGAAGGTGAGATTCAGCAGTGGTTCACACCAATTAAAACAGCATTAAGTGGTGAGTAATTGATCAAATTATTCAAGCTTGCCCAAATTTTGCTCCAAACAGTCAACACCTGTAGCACCTTAAAGAGGACGTATCATAATTACTTCCAGGTCTATATTTTTTTTTATTCTGGGGCTCTACTGGAATATCTTTGCATGATTTGCAGTGAGAAAAACTCCTTATTTATCTTCTTCTGGTCCTTTATGCAGCCCCTCAGTTCAGCCTCTGTCTGAAACAGGCCGTTTTAGCTCCTGTCTCTTTAAGGCCCCGCCTCCTGATGAGCCCACTCTGCTCTGATTGGTCGGCTTCCTGCACAAATGATAGTAGTAGAGTTTCACTTCTTTTTTAATTCTTTACTTGAAATGAAATGAATGAAACATCCAGAGATGTTGCGAGTGGACAATGTGAACGATGCGGGGAACAAGCTTCGCAACAAAGGATATGAAATGGACGGTCATTTGTGAGCATGTCCGAACAGTCTGATGTCATCACGAGGAGGAAGTAGTGGTAACTTTACAAATGGAGTGTTTAGAGTGGGCTGATGCCCTGGCTTTTGACATTTTATTCATGCTCACTAACATAGAAATCTGATGAAATAACAGTTACAGAGAGTCACAAAAAGCATAACATGTCCCCTTTAAAGTGTAAGCAGCATACACAATGGGTGATGCTAAGGATGAGGAAGGGTCAGCAACGGAGGCAAAGGGGGACTAAGCAACACTTCAGGTTGTCGCTAACTTCATGTGTGCTGTTTTTTCAACCACTGAACTGCTGACACAGGTGTTTTCATTATTTAAATTCACTAGTATTCAGTGCAGGGTGCACAGAGGCATAAAGAGTCAGCACCGAGCCCCCGATGTAAGATGATGAAAGCGGGCCTGCCCATCACAATGAAACATAACACAACGTAACGTCAGTAGTGAATGAAAAAAGTGAGAGGAAGCAGCTTTAAAACGACCAGCAACAGTGAAACGCACCGCACAAAACACAAGTGTGTAGGTTGATTATAAGTCAATTAAAATAATAAGATCTGTTTAAATCATAGAAGTGTGAAGTCGTCTATTAAACCTTTCAGTTTTCACCTCAGAAACTTACTTTTGTGTTTGTACTCCGCTGCTCGTTTCTCCCTTACTTGCTGTCTGAACTCTTCTGTGTGGATGTCCATAATTACCATAACCAAGAATCCCAGGTACACTTTACATATTACTGAACATCAAACTGCTCCATCTTTAATTAACTTAATTTAGAAATGTAACAGGTATGAGTCATATGTTTGTATATGAAGAATGTTATAATATTGCACCTTGGAGCGGATGACTCACTGAGTACTATAAATACTTACCGCTTACCATTAAAGTTTAGTGGTGTGTGTGTACTGTAAACTCGAGATCTGATGATATGATAGCGGAGAGATAAACGTTGTTGGCTGCATTACCTGCACGCCGGCGGCAAAAAAGGCTTAGCCTTCTCTAGTCTACATTACCTGCCGCCCCTGATAACGAGCGTTGCCGCTGAATGCTTTACAGATTGTAAATCCCTCCGAGGCAAAGTGATTTTTTGGTCTATACAAATAAATTTGACTTGATTCAGCTTCCAGCTCTCACTGTGATACGTCGGTGGCAGCGCGGAGGCATCAGCTGAACAGCAGGTAGCGTCATCAGAGCTGAAATGATGGCACATCAGACACTATACACAACTCTATGCCTGCAAAAAAAAAAACATTTTCATTTGGTCTTTGGATACATGCAGGGAGACTCTTATATGTCACATAAAGAGAGTCATTCTGTGACCTTTCTCTCCTAAAACCAAAGTAAACACATTTCTGGAGGGGGGAGAAAGTGCATGGAAACACCTTCAGAAAAGGTGACTTAGACTACCTCACTCTAAGAATAATCCCTCCTCTTTTACTGTATCCGAGGGGAGAAGATAGGAATCAACATTACATGCGGGGAATGTTCTATATGATCACTGACAGTGCAAATAGGTAGAAAAGCCATTTCAGTCAGGAAATGAGAAGTCAGCGACATGTGGAGGCCCTCCAAAACGATACTTATCTGCTAATCAGGGAAATGAATCTGAGATAAGGAAAAGCGGGAATCGCAGGTGAGGAGACACAAGGAAGTAAAGGTGCGCGGCGAGAGGTGAGGACGGAGGGGCGAGGAGGTGAAGGAGAGAGCGATGGTGAGAGACACAAGGGCGGACAAGAGGGTGCACCAATGTTCAGATTGCAAGAGAGAGAGAACGAGAGCGAGGGAGGAGGAGGAGGAGGAGGGTGTGGAGTGGGTAATAGATTGCTGCTGAAAAAGTACACGTGGGTCATGAAAGAGAAAAGAGGAGGGGGGGGGGGGGGGGGTGTAGGAGAGAAAGCAAGTGTGACTCATACAAATAGAAAGTGGGTAAAAGGGAGAGAGAGAGAGAGAGACAGAGAAGAGGAAAGAAAATGTAATGGAAAGAGAACTCAGACAATCAGACTTTTTTTTTTTTTTTTTCACCTCATGCAGTTGGGGAAGATACCAATTTCTCCTCAAAGTGAACATTAGATGGAAATGTCATCTCCATACAGGTAATTTACTCTCTCCCCCTGCTTAAAATGTTCTCTTCAAAATGGCAAAGGCCGGGAGAGAAGAGACTGATGGCCGTATACGCACGGTGTAATGACGAGTGGGAAGAACAAGCTGAAAATCCTCCCCCCAAAATAAATGAAAATGATACCTAAACCTTAAATATTATAAAGTCTTATATATTAAAGAAACAAGAAAATATGAAATACAGAATTATATGAACGCATAGAGTAAAATCGATTATAAAACCAATACTTTAAATTGTTTAAGACATTTTTGAATCTCAGTTAAGTATTTTGAAACATTTTATCATCATTTATAGTTTTATTGTTGAGAAAATAAGTTCAAAAATATCTTAACATTTACTAACAGTTGTGTCCTAGCAGGCTAACTAACTGCTACCAAGCCAGCTACAACTACCAAACAGGAAGACTACTTATTGTGTAACATGTTCATGCGTGATATAACTGTGATATACTGTCAAAGATTCACACCTTTGAATAAAAAGAGCAAAATGATGAGGATGCATAAGTGTCTAAAATCTCAACTGCTCACTACAGAGTAACTACTAACAGAGACAAGAAGTCAGGTTGAGGCTGTAGTCTCTGTTTGTCTGATGATGTCATTTATCATTTTAATCTGTCTCTCTAGAAAAATGCTTTACTTTCCATATTCTAAGACGTTGGTGATGAACCTACAGGAAATGATCAGCGACTCTGCAGCTCCTGTCGGCTTCACGGAGCTTTATAACGAGTTTCAGCTTACGGTTCAGCCGTCCTGCTGCAACTTTAACTGTTGTGGTTCACTCTCAGCGGCTCTCATGGTGTTGGTTTTCATTACAGAGCTCGATATCACAAGTTCAAATATTTGTGATTTTTAACAAAGTTAAACAATGCCGAATTTCAAATCTGACATGTGACTCTTGTGGTTTGTTCAGCTTATTTCTTGGCTCCCACTTTCCTCAGAAAGTGTTGAGATTGCGACAACGTCGAAAAGTCTGATCATAGCCGGGTCTTCTCGGATCCAGTCGAGTATTATATATAATGATAAACAGACCCAGGACAAGTGGCAATTAAACGTGGCCTAACCTGGACCTGAGTAACTTTATAAAATCCAAACCTGTACAGGTCTTGGGACCAGTCTCAGGTCCTTGGGAAGACCTCTAGACTCCTAGAAGACCTCAGTAACACAGTTAGCTGCAGACTAGCTGGTGAACACAGTGAAGCTTTTAAGAGCCAGATCTCTCCCTCAGGAGTTGGTAGAGAGTAAAAACGGGTCTAAAAGAGGCTGAATGCTGGACTTAACGTTCTCCAAGTGGACGACATGCGACTCGAACATCTCCACTGTCATGAAAAGTCACTTCTTGAAACAAAAGCGTCAATCAGAATAATGTCATTATGAGATAAACCCAGGGTTTGAAAAATGACATTTTGAAAATAAACATTTCTCTAATAAAATAAAAGTTATTTTTCACAATAGTAATTGAGTTTTAATAATTAAATTATTTAACAATTGTTTAGCTCCTTAATACATTTTTTTTTACTCTTTTTCTGATTGTTTAATTCATATTTATTTATTTAACACTAAAGTTTTTGCTTCTCCATAAAATTTTTTGATAAGCACAGTAGGTAATTACACGAAAAGGATGATTTTCATTTGACAAGGTAATAGGAAACATCTATCACACTGACAAATTAGAATTTTTTAGGGCTTTTCTTTATTTATTTGTTTAACACCGCTGTCTATCTGGATTCTCTGCTGGAAAACAAAAGTCTACAATTGTGTCTGGGCTCTCCAGTATGTACCGGGCCTTTATTTCCCCGCAGGAAACATTCTTCTCTGGCAAGCTGGGTGGCTCAGATAAGCAAGTGTGCTGTCAACTCAGCACCTTGCTTCGGTGGTAGAAAACAGTCCAATCAATACATCATTAATCATCGGTTTAATGTGGCCAAGCCCGATGTGGACAAGCATTAAAATGGAGGGATTAGTGGGAGGAGAAATGAGCTTGACGGCTCGCATGTGAAGTCAGAGAGCTTCGGAGAAGAGAAGAGAAAAAAAAAAAAAAAAAAGAAAGAATCCAGTTAAATGATGAGAGAGAAATTTGTTGCAAGTGCTGAACCCAACCTGATGGATAGTAGCTACAGGCTCTAGCTGTGTGTGTGCGTGGGTAGTCGGATGTCTTACTGCTTGAAAAATGTGTCCCTGTATATGTTTCATACATGTCTGTTACTGTATTCATCTTATATATATATATATAGAGATAGATTTTTTTCATATTAAACGATTACTATATTAAATCATGTGCATCCTGTCTTTTGCTGCTTTGCCACATCCAGCATGTTGAGCAAACTATAAAACCGTGATTCATAGCTCTCTGACTCATCTGTGGGGACTTGTAACACAAGATTTATTTCCACCGCTGACGTAAAAAAAAAATTGAAAAAAAAAACACATCGCACTCATACCTGTGGTGAAACAGTCACTCAAACAAATCCAATTAAATAAAAGAATAATCTGTTAATTAATTAGCGCATGAAATGGGTCAGCGTTTTACATTCGAACCTGACAGACAGACAGTCTTGTCCGACATCTGTAAATCTTTAAATCAGCTCTAAATTAATTTTTTTTTTTTGCATGAACTTGCAGATGGATTTTTATGAACAAACTGAATTTCTACTTCACTACATTACTACGGTAAATAATGGATACTGAGCACTCAAACGCCTTCCTGTCTGTCTGTCTGTCTGTCTGTGTCATGCCGTCTCTTTGCTTGTGTGACAGTACGAGTGACAAGTCCGGATCCGGGGGGGGGCTCCAGCCGGCGTGCAAACAGCCACATTTGAGCTGTTTTCTCTCGGCTATAAATTTTTCACCGATCTGTCAGAGCCTTTAGCACATGTTACATGCCTCCTGACCTCCCGTAGTCTCCGTGCGGGCCGCCGCTAAGAAAGAGAGAAGTATTCAATGACAGCAGTTGCAGCTTAAAACCCTGACGTGAGACGAGAGGAGAGCTCGAGCTTGTTTTTCTGCACTCACAGTGTCGTGTGCGACTCACTTATTGTCGGATATATTGATCACTATGTGTCATTCAGCAAAAACTGTGTGTATGTATGTGTCAAAAAACAAATATAATTAAGAAAAAGAAAAAAAAAAGAAGGGAGCTTGAGATTTTCTAATCAGCATGATCATAAACGAATGGTTTTTCTTTACTTCTTACAAGATACAATGCAAAATATGAATCATATAAATGTGCATTACATTACTGTAATCATTCTTCATTTTGAAAAGTGGGGATTTGTCTGGACTGCCCCTTTAACGTTTCTTAATTGGAGCGAGAGAAAATGCAATATTTACTGGAGGCAAACTAGCGCAGTGAACCTTGTGGAACATGTAGTGAATATGTGCAGATTTTTTTTTTTGAATCATAATCTCATTGTGCACTTTAATTTGAACTCTGCATGAACCCCTCCGTGAGCAAAAATATTAATATGAGATAATGATTCATGTCTGCCGATGTGAAATCATACAGATGGTAGAGAGAGAAAAAAAAAATGGCATAAAAACAAGCTCAGAATGTTGTTATTATTATTATTATCATTGTTGACAAAATATGTTGAGCTAAAGCTGACAGTACTAAGTTGAGATTGACCCAAAAACCTCCCATTGACCGATGTTGGCAGCTCTTTGTCAGCGCTCACGGCTTCTTTCCCTTTCGGCGAACTTTATGTCATGCTAGGTCTGTTCAGCGGGCAGACGCACTGCCAGCTGATGTTAACACCTCCCTCTCCTCGGCATTTGGGAGCGAGGGTCAGCCGTGTCATCCTTTTTATGATTGAGGACTCATGTTCTCCCCCAAAAACCTCACGCAAAAAAAAAAAATGAAAGCTGATTAACCCATTAGCCGACAACGGTCAGCCAGCAAAGAAGAATAGGACATGAAGGAATTACAATATCCTATCAAGGGTGTGACAGATTAGTCCCTGAACAACTCGCCGCCCCCCCTCCCCACCCGCCACCACCGCCACCCGCCTCCCTCCCCGCCGTAAAAGTTAACCCCGTGATCTTCGCCAGGGGAAATGTGCCATGCACTTTAAATGACCCCCTCCAAAATCATCAGAGCTTTTCATTCCCGAATCCCTCGGCACCATCACACCTTAACGTCTGCCCCGTGTTCCAGACAATGTGTGACCTGATGAGAGCGGAGAGGGGGAGAATTTTTTTTTATAGCGGCCCTGTCAAAATCCAGCTGAACTCACGAGCACATGCCTGTCAACCAGAGAGCGAGAGAAACACTTGTTTTTTAGAATTATTTATTGGACCAAATAAAGGAAGGTCTGTGATAGCAGTGGGGATTTGCTTGGTTTGATGTTAATAGAAGGACCTGAGTGTGTACCGTACGCCTCCCTCTGCTGTGATTTATTTCTCTGACATGAAGATAATGCACTGAAATGAGTCGCCGCCGGCAACTGACAATCAAAAGATGATTTAATTCATACATGCATGCAATCTATATAATAAGAAAGGAAAAAAAAATATCGCAGGTTCTGATGTGTTGTTTAAAATGATGATCACACACACGCACACACACAGTAACTGACTGTGCTGCCTGAGAGCTGAAACATGCCTCTCCATGCACAGGTGTAGGATGTCCATGTGTATTTTTAGTTATATGAATTTGTGGGAGTAACGTTAATATGCTCCTTCCTCTGCATGACAGAACACCCTTTTCTTCATAAACCTGCAGAGATGTTTGTGTATCGTTGGAGGACTGTAACGCAAGGCTACAAGGCTGAACGTGAACTTTGCTGCAACGTACTGATCAATCCAATACATGCATAAAAGCATTTGAAACGTGGACGGGGTAATTCCACTTTTTTTTTTACATTCCAATCATCAGAACAGACAATACAAAGATTGTCGCCGAGATAAGTTCCCATGAGTTATAAAATCCTGTTTTTTAGTGTTTTTAATAAATGGCTGTGCAGCGTCTGATAAGGCTGTGTGACTCCAAACGACCTTTTTTTTTTTGGACTGTATTTAATCACCGGGAGTTGAAGCAACATTCCCACACCCACACGACCTCTCGCAACTTTTAACACAATTTCGGTCCAAACGCCTGTTAATCCTTAGAAACTGTCTGGTTTACAGAAGTGACAGTTTCACAGGCTACGGACTGTAGTTTCGTCGTGAACTTCTTGTGCATCTTTCTTTTGTTTAAGGAAACTACTCAGCATTCATCTTGTGTAACCCTGGCTGGGAAAACACTGTACAACTCCCTGCCAAATACATGTTGACAGAGGATTTAGAGCAAATTCCCAATTGCGCCAAATCGTTTCTCCCATAAATTAAAGCTTATTAAACCATTAGCACTTAGTTGACTAATGCATTTCTCAAGATCCTGTGTTTATGACTTGCATATTACAGTATAAGCCCCAGCGGAGCCGCCGCCACAGCCAACTGTACGGGTGATCAACTTTCACAGGCCCCTGAGTTAATACAGACTTTGGCAACAAACTTGATCCCGACCATCTTTCTAGTGTTTTGGCATTGTCCCGCGGTGTATAGGGGGCTGTTATCAACAACTAATTAATGTGTAATGAATAGGCTTTTTAAATGGAGAGCAGGGTAACAAATGTGTTGCGGATGCTAGCGCCGCACTAATAAATCAAACGAGCCACTGTAAACACGCGGCGCTCTCTCACACATGCTTTGACTTTTTTTTTTTTTTTTTTTTTTTTTTTTGTGAATGAGCTGTCAGAACCGCTCCGTCCAGCCGTGGCAGCTAAAGTTCAAAACTCTGACCTTTTAACGTGACGTTTTCATGAGTGTGTCTGCCCGGCGGTAGCTCAGAGGAAGCAAGGGAGGGAAAACATTTGCCTTTTTTTTTTAACAGAGGGGATGTTTTAATTAAGACAAGCATGGAAATAGGAAACAAATGTTGATGTTTATGACCTGCTGACACAAAGTCTCTGTCACCTGTGAAACACACTTGTTCACTTAGGGTAGCTGGTTGAAGAAGAAAAAAAAAAGCAGCAACTGGTAGAGGTTATTTATTGCTCCTCCCAGGGCCCCCCCCTCTATCCTGCCTGCAATTAATCAGCTAATGTCGCAGCAGCTAATGCAAATACTTCAATTACAGCGCCATGTCAAACATCTCTGTGCCATTTTTCCTTAGTTTCATATACAATCCCGGTGGAAAAAAAAGGGGAACATTTGTTGCCATCTGGTGCGACAGAGCCCAGAGTCCTACCACCATCAGCCTCATTTAGAGAGAGAGAGAGACAGACAAAAGGGGGGGTAAAACGGAGGAATCTGCATTGGAAAGCCAACAGGAACCATGAATCATATCCTCTGTCATCATGTCCCATTGCGCAGAGTGAGCCCCGTTCACCGAGATGACGCCGTTTGCTAGTCTCTCAGCGGGCCTCATCAGTGAGCTTGTACCATGTTAATACATGTGAGGCGCTCTGTCAACCCCCCTCTGCCACCAACCAACCAACCCATTATTATAAACCCCACACACACACCGGCACACCACTGTTACACTGAATGGACTGTAGATTGAAGGAGGGAATTACTGTGTGGTATACTCAATCTGCTTGTGTGTGAAATGGGCATCCGTGTACGTGTGTGTGCGCGTCTGTGTGTGTGTGTGCATGTACTTCATGTGACTGAGGGTTGTGGATAGAAAGTTAAATTATTCTGTGACTATGTGTGTGTGTGTGTGTGTGTGTGTGTGTCGTTTTCCGCCATGATCATCCAAGAATCAACACCTAAGTGAGCAGAACTTTAGTTACCACCTCTGTGCAGGACAAGATGTCAGTAAGTAAAGCAGCATCTAACCAATCTACTGCCACAGGATAGTTGTGAAATGCTGGAGATCTTCTTTGTTTGTTTGCAGGTGTTTGCAGATTCAAACAAATATATTAACATGAAAGACTATAAACTGAAACAGGCTATTAGCGGTGAAGATGCCAAGACAAATCAGCTGACGATTATGAAACATAACGATGTGATATGTCTTGCATGTTACCTGTGTTTTTGTCAGTGTAAGTGCTATCACCCAAACTCAAAGCAAGGCAAGAGATACAGCAAAGCATGGAGGGGAGGTAAATGAAGACGGAAGAACACGGTGAAAATCGGTGATGCAGAAGAGACGGAGCATGTCAGAGCACAGCATGATGTGTTCAACACATGTAGCGTAGTTAAATTCAATTAAGGTTGACCTGAATTGTGTAATTTTTCAGACAAATCAAACATTTTTTTTTTCTGATGTTGCATGTTTTCTTCTAAGTGTTAAACCTGTTGTTGAATATTTAATGCGGTCCTCGTGTTTGGCAACATGCTGCACAATTGCAGCTTTTGCTGAAATGCTTGAAATGCAACGTGCACATTCCTGGTTGATCGCTTAGTAACGTCAGTTTACCACCTGATTATCAGAAAGGAAGATAAAACAGTTCTTGCTGTGATAACTTTCCAGAGTTGTAAAATACTATCTGAGTGTTACAAACCACCATGCAGTGTGTTTTTTTTAAGGTCTGATAAGCCTCAGATGCATTAATCCGTCAGTCCAACTCGACTTCCTGGGTTGTATTTCATTGTCTCATCGGCACCTTAAACAGCTCCACCAAAGCCCCCTCGCACGGAGGGCTGAATTCAGTCTGAACGCCGCCTTCGCCTGAAGTCTGAAGCCGCGTTAAGAGCATAAAGAGCGCTGCATCGAAAATATGCAAAGGAAACATGCTGGTGTTAGCATTTAGCTACAGGTTGCAGTGTGAAAAGATGAAACCCTGAAGTTCAGTTTTTAAGATGCGAGACGCCGCCGCCGCACTTCAGCTGCAGTTTACACTCCTTTAAGGCACAATTTTAAATTTTAATTAAATTTTTTATTATTTTTAAATTTTAACTCATCACCGCAGCATTTTTTTTCTCTCAGCGCTTGCAGGGTGAAACGCAGAATTAGCACATTGCTACACTGTGCACACGTTTGATTGGTCACTCTAATTAGCCAGATGATGCCCCTAAAAAAAGTGCTATTGTGACAAAATTCACACTGTAACCCCGCCGGTGCCAACATACTCAAGTATGTATGAGATGACACAGTTCGCATGCACGCATGTCCTATCATGTAACAGTACTGTATTTCTCACACCTATAAAATTGAACACTTTCAAGTCATACACATGAATAATCCAATATTTGTCTGAGTGAGTGAGAAAATGAGAGGGTTTGGACGGGGGAGAGGTGTGGAAAGATTTATGAATTTATCCTGGCTATTCTCCTTTTTCACTTCTTCCACTTTCCCTCCCGAAGATCCAGAGATGAACAACCCGTGCAGGACGTAATGTGAGTAAACGCTGAGGTAACACATAGCATCATGAGAAAAACTCTGTAACAACGTACCGCCTATCTGACTCACCGTATCGTCTTACTTTTTTTTTTTTTATTAACTAATCCAATGCAATTGAATATCTTATAAATCAAATAATGTTTTAATAATTCCCTGATAACACTCAGCATATTGTTTAGTTGGGATTCCTCCTGTGAACTCGACAATGAAAAGAACAAAGGCAGTTTAATTTATGGTGTATTTATGTCGCTTCGATCTTTTGGATGTTGTTCTGAACTGCTTTCTTGTTTTGTCTTTCCTTTGTGTTTTGATTTGTTGCCTGTTGTCTTTTGAATAGTTCCCTCTGTAAGTGTTTTCCTCGGAGAATATCCAATTTATTTAGCATTGCACTCCAGCTGAAGTTTGAATGAAATCTTTGTTTAACTTTATTCACCCTTGTATTACCTCTGAAAAAACAAGAAGAGGGAGAAAAAAAAAATAAATAAAAGGAGTTCACACTAGGGCTGCCCCACATTTCTCCATCACTCAAGTCTTCTAAGGTATTCAGCTGTGTCAAATTTGCTACAAACTAAATTTAATGGGTGCTGAGGACACACGAGGAAAGTTCTGATCTGCAAACTCCTTACAAAAGTCAAACCTTCACCATGACTCGGTCAATAAAATGAAAGATTACATGTCGTAGACACAAATGTAACTTACTTGTGAATGTAGCATTTAGCAGATACTTTGAATGACAGACTGTAGTTAATAAAGCTGAAACATTGAGCTAAAAGTGGTTAAAACATTTGCAGAATCGAATCTTTAAACCGACTTGTCTTTTGAATAGACGTTATGAAAAATATGAAATATTAAAGGGCACATACGATGTACATTTTCAGCTCTATATTTATGTTCTTGGGCTCTACTTGAATATCTTTGATCGTGATTTACAGCTCGAAAAGCTCCTTATTTATCTTATACTGGCTCTTTACGCAGCCCCTCAGTTCAGCCTCTGTCTGGAAGAGGCTGTTTTAGCCCCGCCTCCTTATGAGCCTGCTCTTTATTTTGATTGGTTAGCTCCCAGAAGTCCGTCAAAGCTATGTAAACAAAGAGTAGCAGTAGGATTTAAGCTATTTATCTCATTCTGTACTCAAAATGTCGACTTCTAAAATGCATTTGTATATATTAAAGCCTGAATCAGATCTGAAATATGCGAGTGGACGACATGAACAACCCTTAGCAACAACGATATGGTGTCAGTTTGATGGGGAAGTAGAGGTAACTTTGTAAATGGAGCATTCAGAGCAGGTTGAAGCTTTGACTTCAAATAGCATTTTTACACAAGTTCACTTCATGTTTTGGAACTTTTATCATGTTTAACATAGACATCTGGCATTATAACACTATATGAATGACAGAATATCATAAAAAAAGCATGTTATGTCCCCTTTAAGATATAAATTCAGCCATTTAAAACAGTTAAGGTGAGGTAGTTTTAAGAGAATCTTTTGATTAACATTAATGTTCACTCACCATATCACTACCGTATCTCCAGTTGGGATTTCATCTGTACTTGAGTTGTCGCTCACCTCACTTTCATTGTCAAGCTCATTGTTTGCATTGTTAAAAATAACAAACAATGGAAACCTTTAGGACTCCAAATACATTGGGTGTCTCGCGGCTCACTGTGTGTCTGTATTTTTTTGTCCGTGTGTACATGTGGAGCGGCGAACAGATATTGTACATTAATTCTATTATTGTACGCACGTAATTCTGCACAGCTCACAAAAGTGCCAGCTGTAATAAAGTTCTCCCATCCAGAGGGTCACTGGTGCTTGATGAGCGAAGAAATTACTCTGTTCCTCATTTTGATGAATGGGCGAATTCCTGTCATCATTATGTTCTGCCATATTAATTATCCACCCCCCCCCACCCAAGTGGATGAAGGCTGATGCATGCATTTCCTCCATCATTCCTGTGCAAGTGTCTACTTACTATCCCGATGTGTTGTGTAACATTAGAGATGACATACAGGTTTCACAGGATGAGTTAGTGTAAAATAAAAGTCTGTTATAAAAACATCTGTTATTGTATGTTTGACAGCATTACTGAACTAATCTAATGTCACTGAATATCTACAGAATTTCAAATGATAGTAAGTATTGTCTGAAAAGTACTATTTTTGGGGGATTCAAGTTCATTTCAGCAGGTTTAGATTAAAGTTGGGAGTAGAGATGCAGCAAATAGGAAAAACGACTCCTTGTTGGACATTACAATCGGTCATCTGACAGTTAGATGAATCCAAAGATTTTACTTAACTATTCTTTTTTTAGCTTATTTTAGCTGGTTGCCTCAAATCAGCAAAAAAAAGCAAGTAATTTATTTGCATTTATGTCAGTTTTGTATTTAAGACGCAATGCTTCACTTGTTGCTTTCAAAGCTGCAATAGGAATGGCGTGTATGTGAAATTATCTGTTGTCATTTCACATGTTGGTTGGTTGCTGCTGACTACCCTAACACAAATATAGAGCTGCTGTTCCACTAGCTTCTACAGTTCAGTACAGTAAAATAGAGTAGATAAAAACTTTCCCCACATTATCACAGTTATTTCATGTTGTATAACATACTTTATGGGTAAATAAAGGTTGTTTAAGTTGGTTTGGGGCCACCAAGGTGCTTTGTTTTAAAGGCAAGATTGGGTCGATCAACAGTGATTTTGCTGAAAACTTTGCCATCTATATGAGAACGATTGTTAATCTGCACATATCTGCATATCTGGTTTCTTTCTCTCATTGCCATTTTGTGACATTTCTCATTATTTATGAACAACAGCTCACTGGTGGTGGTGAGGCTTCAACAGTAGCACTTTCATAGAGCAAATCAATACACAAAAAGTGGAAATAGACCAGAGAATGATGCAGCTCGGCGCCGCAGATTGTGAAACAAATCTAGAAAATCTAATCTAAATAAGGTGTTGGCAAATGTCACAAGTAAAAGATTAATATTGACTGAGGGAAATGAAGGCTCTTGGAAGGGGGGGGGGAACTGCACCATGCATCAGAGGGTTGAGATTAAAAAGGCAACAAGAATTCATTCAATTTCCCATCTGCCTCTCTTAGTTCCCCAATTCAATAGAGTTCAATTTCGGTTGCAATGGGTATTACATTGGCATGACGTTGGTAGACAAAGCCAAGACAAAGGGCGGCAAAAACATTTACTACAGACTGAAATAAGGCCTTGACAACTAAATAAATATGATTCCCTGAATGACAGCCATGAACATATTTTTCAGTCATTATGGTGAATCAAATCTGGAATTTCTCCCTAAGACGAAAAACAACTGTTACCACATTTTACTTGTCTTTGCTTTTCTCCCTGTGCCTCGTCTTTATAACTGCTCTCTACCCCTTTTGCTCTCACCATACTTTCCCCATTTCACACATTAGCCAATTACTAACACGAGGTAATCAAATCTGCCTTTTAAATCCACACCCTGTTCATCTGCTAGGCTAGAGGGATAGCATTAGTTCTCCATCAGTGGTGATCTCCGGGCTTAAGTTTCTATTGCATTACAGGGTTTGGGCAGGGCAGGTCAATTAGATTTGTCTTTAACGCAGCTGCTCGAGGAAGGGGTTTAAGGGGTCTTTGTAAGTGTTGGTCTGTTTGTGTGTTTGAGCCTGTGAAGAGACTTCCCACGTCCGGATGTATGTATGTCCATGTGTGCCCGTGTATATTCATTTTTTTCTGTTTGTGTGGGTCTTTGACTATCTCATTTAACATTACATGCTTCTCTGCGTCTTCTGCTTACGTTCGGTGGCTAGGGTCAAGGGTTGCCGGGTAGATGGAGTCAACAGGAAGCGACATCTGTTGTCTGATGTCTGACAAGGATGGATTGCATGACTGATGCACATGGGGCACATCCAGGGTTCCAAGGTCATGTGGCGCTCGCCTTGAGGTCGACAGGGGTCAGAGTCCCTCTACAACTTTCTCCCCCTCAATAGATTCCAGGAAGCCAATCAACTTCAAACACCAAATCAAATCAAACCCTCATTCTGGTTGGAGTGCACCCTCTTTCTTTTCACGTCAAATATGAGACCACTTCCCTTTCTGCACTCCCTTTTCTCTTCGCAATTTGTCTTTTCCCCTCTCTCTCTCTTTGCGGCTGCATTTATCCCGTAATTGTGATAGAGGATATTTCCTCTTGCATGTGGAGAAACCAAGATGCAGCAGCGGAGGAGGAATGGAACAAACGGGACAACATAGATTCATCACATGTGCATGACTGTGCATGTGTGGTACTCTTTGAGTGCCAGCTGACAAACACACAAGCCTGCTCGGAGCCAGCTGCTGTGAGAGCACAGTGGTGGTCTTTGTAGAAACAGTTTACATTCATTTATCCTGCATCAGCACAGCAGCATTTTTTCTTTACGAATAATTTCTCTCAGTGCATCATGCCTGTAAAAAGCAGGACTCGCGTACTGTAGTCGCTCTATTATAAATGCCATCTTGATGAATATAGTCCCAGAGTTTTAAGTGGGGCTGTGTGTGTGTTTGTCAGTTGGTCTTCACAATGACATGCAGCCACTTAAAGCCAGCTGCCTCCAGAGTGGTGTACTGTATGGCGATCTGGGTGAGCTTGTTAAAGGACAGCCTCAAGGCTGGCTTTCTCAAATTACTCCTGTGTGGCAGGGGAAAGGAGAGCCAGCCGTTCTCCTGTGTGGCTTTACTTAATTGCAAAAGGCGACGACGGAACCGTCCCTCCTAAATCTCAGCACTTATTGGGCACAATTTCATGGATGAGAAATACAAAAGAGCGTTACCCCATATTGTGTACATAATGTTCTACATGTCAGGGGAGCGTTGATGGAACGGTCCGGAGTCGCTCCAGGTTTTTTTCCTCGCAATGAGCCATGCAGGATGTCCTTACACACTTCTATCACTGCGTTTCTCAGGGGTATCAGTGTAAAAAATGGATATCCTATAATTTCTCCTCTCCGCTCCGGGTGCTCTTTCAATTACAACCTTTCAATTTAAAATACTAAAGATCATTCTCCTCCATATCTCTGGCTGGGAAATGGGTGTGAATTTATGGAAAGATCAAAACTAAAGTAGAAAGGATTGGACCTGCTGAGAGCTGGCATCCAAATGACCGTCACTTCATAAAGGTTATAGAGATATGTGGCAGACACAGGGGTGGCTCTTGGATTTGTCCTATCAGTTTCCATTAACAATAGGGTTATGGAGAGCATTACATGCATTTTCACAGGGCTTGAGTAACTGATACGCTATTTCCCTTATCCCTTAAGTCCCCCAAGTGTCAGAGCATGCTGAAAAAAATGCATGTTGATAATAAAAAAGCAATAGATAGGACCGGAGTCTTTTTGGAACAGCTGTCAAATAAAAAGGCTTGACGACAGACTGCTTTTCAGCACAAGTGCAGCTGTGAATCTGAATAGTGTTGGAGTGCAACGTGACACACAGTCATTCCACACAGCTGATCCTATTCGTGTGTGCAGGATTGTGTGAATACATCTGTGTGTGTGAGCGTGGGTAATATACCTACAGTATCATGGTTAATCTATATTTATATATATTTACAGTGGCTGTTACAGTATATGGCTTCCATTTGGTATATTTATTGATTGCTGCATTAAAGCTAATCCTTAAACATATGAGACATGTTGCTACCACTTTGGACATAAAACTGCATTCAGACTTCATGTATTCATGTTAGATTTCTTTTTTTTATCATATTGATGTCTGTTTGTCTTTGCATTTCGTGTACTTGCAAACCTTAAAGTCTACAGTATCTTCATTCAACACTCACACATGCCTACATATGTATGTCGGAGGAGTTATCGGTCACTGTGTTCATTTCCTGTCTTCATACTGGTCGTGAAGAGATCCCTTTTTGTAGCATCGCTCGCCCACTCGCTATAGAAGTGGCCACATTTTAACCTCCAACCATCTTTGGGTTATAATGGGGGTTTAATGATGAATACTGAATAACAGTATAATGATACATTATCAAACATAACATACACGTATGCAGCTTGGTTGCAAATATGTCCGCATTTAGACATCAGTAAGCACTTTACCTCACTAACAAGGAGACATACTTATCAGAAATGGCTGTTGGGTTTGGTTCCCTCAGAGGCACTCTGTTATGATCCGTGGTTGAAAATGAGTGCAAGCGTCCCCAAAATGCACCTCCAGTGTCATTAGTAAAGGTTTGGATGGACCAAAAATCATCTCGTCCGTCCTTTGGATGATTAGATGTCATTTTTTACAAAGCTTTTATCACAAAACCATGACCAAATGGAAACAGAATTTCAGTCCAGTGGTAATGAACCACAATGACATTTGTCATCGGTCACTGTGTGTTATCATACTGTAGGGAGTGCCTTGTCAGTTTCCCTCATCCTAGTTGGAGGAGAGGGGCGACCGATCCATTGGAACGCAGCAAAACCCCAAAAATAACAACAAGTCAACCAAAAAACTATTTGAACCACCAATTAAAAGTATTAAATTTTTTGCCTTCTCTCATCTGATGTACTGTGACATTGACTCACAGGAGCTCGGATTGCTTTCCCTCACGGACCTGTAGATATGTGAAAGATTAATGATGTTGTTGGTGCTGTCAGGTGGAACAGCAGTGAGATCATCTCCTTTCCTATCACCTAGATAGACAGATAGATAGATAGATAGATAGATAGATAGATGACACGGCAACCATCTCAGAAGACGAGAGGCTTGTTCCTCGCACAGAAATAGAGATTTTTCCAAATTGATCTCTAGAGTGGATAAACCGTAGAAAATACAGCCTCTGTATTTCAGTGTGTACAGGGGGAAACTAAGCTCTTGCAAACAAAGATCTAAGCTGCCCGTCGAGGGAGTAGGTGGCAGTAAAGTTAACTTTCTCCGTGATTGATCAATTTAAATGTCAATACAGCTGATCACACAGGCAAGAGCTGTTGTCATTACTTGAGTTTATGCTGATTATTTCAGACAGTATAGCGGAATAATGATTTTTTATCACTGTAGCACAGGAATTTGGGAGTGAATGCTGGTTATCGTGTCGTATTTATAGACCTTCATTACATCTTTGGTCTAATGACAGAAACAGAAACAGCCATTAATGTCAATTCGGCTGTGGTAAAACACCTCCACATCCAGATTCAGAGGTTTAACTTAGAGGCACTCAGCAGAGAAACCTGCTGTGTCTGTAACTTTAATTAATAATAATAAATTCTCACCATATACCTCTACATTATGTGGGCATGTAGGTGCCTGTCAGTATAATCGCCTTCCCTCTGCTCTGCTCTGCTCTGCTCTGCTCTCTCTATCTCTGTCTCTCACTGAAGGAGACAACACTAGGGAGCACACTTACTCCAGAAATGAGAGGAAGACAGAGAAAGAAAGGGAGAGTAAAAGGAGGGGGGGGGGGGGGTGGAGGGAGGGAGGGAGGGGGTTGGTAGGATGAGAGAGAAGGAGGTGGCTTATGGGCTGCAGGGTGAGAGAATGAAAGAGGAGAGAGAGGCACAAAAAAAAAAAAAAAAGTGTGAGAGAGAGGAGCTGTGTGCACCTCGGTATTGGGCTTTATAGGCTCGATGGAGAGCGAAAGGAAGGCGGATCAGAGGCAGAGGGAACTGGTGGAGTCTGTGTGCACAAGTGTGTGTATGTGTGTGTGTGTGTGTGTGTGTATATATATAAAAGGGGACCGTGGTGTCAGGCTTGATTTCATTACCGGGGCTAATCAGGTCCATATACTTTAAGTGCTGCTTTAATTTGTCTAATCTCTCCAGGATATGGCTGCTGCCTTCCGGCTACATGGCTGCTTTGCCTTGAAAACTTATTAAAGACATGCACTGACTCTGACCTGGGGACAGAAGATTCTGTACCTCTCACATTCACCGATACATATGTTCATTATCACGGTGACTTTAGGGTACATTTATAAAAATCAGGCCTTCATGCTGAATCCTGATCTGATTTTGGTCTATATTTATTGCTAAGCTCATACGATGCATGAATGAACAGCGATGTGGAGACACACCATAACAAAAAACAAAACAGAATATGCCCCTGGAGGTTTGGTTGATCTGAGATTGCTACGTGGGATGAAGTAGGTGAACGAAAGTGCAGACGCTCAATGGTGAGGAGACAGGGATATAATAAAAACATGATATTTATTGTGAAGGCTGGGGAAAGGGAATGCAGGCCTGGGGAAGCTTGGGCTGGTAGCTGGGAAACTGGGGGCTGGGACTTGGGCTGAAAGTAGGAAGCAGAAGGGACAGGATCCAGGAAGAAAGGCCTGGAAACCATGACTGGAAGACAGGACAGATGACCTGTGTGGGCTACCAGGAGGTTCACCAGATGTGTGGAGCCTCTCTGGAAGATGAGCAGGAGGATGACCAGATGTGTCAAGTTGTTCTAGAGGATGACAACGACAAAGGCTGGATCACTCTGGAAACCAAAGGTGGGACCACTCGGGAGGTTGACCAGACAGCTGGTGTGCAGTATCAGAGGCCGGTGGCTGGGAGACAGGCAGGTGAGCCGTTGGAGTCAGGGAAACGGGAGACTGCTGCAGCTCAGAAACAGAGAACTGCTGCACCTAAGCAGGAACTGGGGACCATTGCAGCTCAGCAGGAACTGGGGATTGCTGCAGCTCAGGTACAGATGACTGCTCCTGAACAGGCCAGGCCTCAGTAGGAGGACTGGGCAGCAGAGACTCACTAGGTAGGAGACTGTGGCACTAGGTTGATGAGGGGACTAGTGGTGTTGGGAGCCATGGGGACTGAAAACGGCAAGGCAAGTCCTTTCAAAGGGTGACCACTGGACATCAGAGTGGCTCCTCAGCTGTTCCATGTTGGGCTCCTGGGGTGCTGGGTATGCAAGTTCAGGACAGGTGGATAGTGGGCTAACATTCTCAGGACTAGCAAGCTGCAGGCTCAAGAATCCAAGCCTAATCGACTGGAGTGCAGGCTGGTTGCTAGCAGACCGGAGTGTAAGACGAGATGCAGGTTGAGATGCAAGCTGGTGGCTATCATGCTGCAGGTTAGCTGACTGCCATCTTGGGATCTGTCTTCCAGATGGCAGCAAGTCCTGGGTCTTCATCGAGAATGTCTCTAGGCACACCAAAAGTCTCCCAGGTGTTCAGCCGTCTGAGCAGGTGATTGTCTGCTGGGTTTGTGTCATTGGCCAGATCGTACTGTTACATGGGGCAGAGCAAGTGAACCCAAGTGAAGACACTCAATGGCGAGGAGACAAGGATATGATAGAAACATGGTGTTTATTATAAGGGCTTTGGGACGAGAATGTAAGCCTGGAGAAGCTTGGACTAGTGACTGGGAACCTGGTGCTTGGGCTTGGGCAGGTAGCTGGGAAACTGGAGTTGGAATTGGGGGACCCGGGGCTGAGGATAGGGCTGGATCCTGAGAACCTGGCACTGAAGCTTAGGCACATTGGATCCAGGGCAGAGAAGCAGGGCTGATAAGGCGAGGGGCCGGAGACAGAGCAGACGGAACTACAGGAGACAGGAAACAGGCAGCAACAACAAGAAGAAGAAAACTGGATAAACACCAGTAACGTGGCTCGAAGCGTTGTAACACTGACTGCAGCAGAGGCTACGATCTGGCACAGTGGTAGTGGCAGAGCTGGCAATTTGTCGAGGGCTTGATAACGGTGATGAGGTGCAGCTGGTGTGGCTCTGCTTTGACTCCAGCACACCTGTATCCACTCACACAATCAGACACACCATATACAGGAAGAAAGAGGAAGGGAGAACGGCAGCAGGTTTAGGGAGACACAGGATTATAACAGAGTTGTATCCTTAAAGAATAAGGCTGACGATTTTCCAATATTTTCCAATTATTATCAAAAAATCTCATATGCAGAGCCAAACCACGACGAACTGATCTACTTACAAGTATTGTGTGCGTATCCAAAGCCTGATTTATCTTGTGTTGTAGACCGCTGTGGCACTGGGTAAACTGTTGCTTCGCCGCAAAGCGTTTTAATCATGTCAGATTGTTCATTCCTGCACATGCTCAGTTATGTCTGCCTTACACAGGACTACTCTCCTGAGACTGCAAATATGATCACTGTTATTAGTCTTTTGGAGCCGTTTCTAAACAAACTAACTAACCAAACTATTTGTAATGAAGGAGCAGAGGCACAGAGGGATACCATTTATTAGGCTTTGGATACACAAACAATGCTTCCACAAGTCAATTCCTTGTAGATTCGGTTCTGTACGTTTGAGTGACAGTAAATCTTTGCCTTATCCTTTACAAATCAAACAGGCTATATGTCTTCTGTTCAGTTTTTTTTTAATATATAGTTTCCTGCAAAATTGCTTGAGCTCCTGACTCAAGTAAATGTCATAAATAAATGACATGTGGCCCATAAATGAGGCTCAGCTTTTGGGGAAAATGTCACATACGGGAGGAGATTTTCACCTGAGATACTGGCACATTCATGTCAGGTTTGCTTTTAATATGTAGCCGTATTGTCAGACTGCCAGATGGTTTCTCAGACTGAAGGCGTATCACACAAGCGGAGGTTTTAAATTTGTTTGACAAGTTCAGCAAAGCGGCCCCCGAATCTGGGTATGCATGTAT
Source organism: Euthynnus affinis (assembly GCA_029490765.1). NCBI lineage: Eukaryota > Metazoa > Chordata > Actinopteri > Scombriformes > Scombridae > Euthynnus > Euthynnus affinis. The sequence goes on from CM055850.1 coordinate 28,619,645, forward strand.
GTTCAGCTAAAACAATTAGTCTTGAAAATGCCAGAGGTTTATATAGCCTGCTTGACATCCACAGAGCGCTTTCATTTCAGACAGAGTGATGTGTTGGAGTGTTTTTTCGCTCGGAGACAAATAAAGAGGTCTGCGACGTGAGGGCACGTAAGCCTGAAGAGACGAGTAGAGTAGGATTTGAAGAGGTAGCAGAGTTTCCAAAAGGCCAAGACTGTGTGGTGCAAACTGAACCAAGTTTGTCCGCAGCTAGGTGCTCCGTTGTAAAACACAACTTTTACAAGCTGATATTTGCTCCTGTCAAATCTGTCAGTTAACTTTATCCTCACAGGCTGCACGCAGCAGACGCCTCTGATGGAATTGATATGCTTCATTTTACACTGGCCGCATAACAGCTCACATTTTTTTTAATTGCGCTCTACATGCGTAATTGTCTGTAAAAGTCTATCTTCTTCTGACTCACAACTACATTTATTCTGTTTTTGAACTGTGAGACACCGCCGAAACACATCACAGCATGAAGTATGGCAATTACGTAGGTCTGTTAATTTTGGTGGGTTATTTATGTCTGTGATCAACAGCGTTCTTCTGACTAGTCTGACTCACTTACTGCACTAGCAGCTTAGTTAGTTATTATGCATGTGCTTTGTTGTCAATGCTCAACCAATAAATTGCTAATCATAGAAAACAACAAGATATTTTTCAGATGTTTTTTTCTCATTTTCAGCATTTCCGCTCAATTTCTCAAAGGCTACAGTAATGTTTTTTTTTTAGTTTGTAACAAAGCAGTCATCACATCTGAAAAGCTGCAACCATCAGAAAGAAGTGATAAAGCCACCACAACATTAAACGCTATAAAACATTATTTTGAGCCCCCGCATTATCTTGATACCACACTGCTAGCATATCGACAGAGGTTGTTAACACACTTTTAGTCACAGTATGTAAAATATCATTATTAGTGACATTCGGCGGCTCAGCACAGGCAGTAAACAAATCTCTCTTTTGATCCATAGAGTCTGTAGGCTACATGGCTTTTATCAAGAGTCTTTCTGTGATGAGTAGACGGTGGTCAAGCTGCTTTGGGGAAAACTAGTCATGTCTTAAGTTTTTAGATGTCCATACTTCTCTTTTTGGCTTATTGGCCAGACCTGCATGACTCATGTCTTTGTTCATATCAGTATCCTTCTCAGTGCAAAGTAGAGTTCACTGGGCCATGTTCATACACCACTCTTTAGTCGGTTAATACTCTAGCTCGGCAGCGGTGCCGGTTTATGGAGGTTTTCTGCATTCTGCAAAGCAGCGTAAGTCGCGGGGTATGCATGATGCATGTTATTAAAAATGGGAAGTGGCAGGACGGCACTGTGTTGAGATCCTTGGATATACTTGAGAACACATAGTGTGGCAGAAGAACAACTCCTCCACTGCCTCTTCTGGTTTTGTGTGTATCCTCAGAATGAAAAACTTGTGTGTGAGAGAGAGAGCGAGAGCGTTTTACTCTACAACACCAGGGTGATGCATTTAAAAGCGTTTTGAGTCGAGTAGAGAAAACATTAAAGCCATCTTTTTTCAAAAACCTGCTAAACAATTCTCAAACTACTCAAAAGGAAAATGTCAAGGATGTTAAAAATATACTTCAATATTAAAGTGACATCTAGCTTCATGGATTGGGTCATCCCCCTGATCCTTGTCAAGAAAAAAAACATTATGGACTTTTTTTTCGTTATCCTGTTGCATTCCTTCACCCTGAAATCAGCTGTCCTTGGGAAAAAAGACTCAACTGAAAGCAATTCAAAACAAGACTATATCAAATGTATTCAGATTCTTTCTTTTTTTTTTTAAAATGACATTTTCTTAAAAAAAAACGTGTTATAATACTAAACCAGCAGAACTAAAAAGGAAGGTCATGAGGTCCTTTCAAGCAGTAAGCAGCAACACTGTACCACAAGAGAGAGAATAAAGGTATTACATATGATGTACACATTTTTTTACTGTATAATGATGATGTTTTAATTAAAAGCACAATATGTAATTTCACCCGCTAGGTGTTTGGTGACCACCAGACGGCTGTTAGCCGCGCTGCTGCTAACACTTGTTCAGCTTTTTCTCATATAACATAAGTTCCAGATGTTTGTCCGGTTTCTGCTGGGAGCCGAATTATCCACAGAAGTCTCCTCTTCTCCAAAAACAAACGTACACGCAGATTAAAATAGTTAAAAAAAAAAATACTACTAAAAGCTGTTACACCTAAAAAAAAAAATCAATATTTCTGCAGTTGTTTGTTTCCTGGAGGGGCTGTTAGCTGTTAGCTGTTAGCCGAGCTGTTGCTAACATTTGTTTATCTGAAACGGTCCGTTACTTTTATTAAATTATAGATTTCTCTGGGTTTGAAAACTGTTGGACACATTTGGGATAATGTAAGTACACAACTCAACAACATATAGAACATAGGTCTAGGTGTTTTTACACATTTTAATGTGGAATAATTACATATTATACCTTTTTAAGTAAATCCAATAAAACGTTTGATTGGAAGAGAAATGTAAACACACATAAGATGAGTCCTTAGGGGACTTTGCTGTTCCTCCCTTTGCCCCCCCATAAGCCCTGTTATTAGTCACTGTGTGATCTTATGAACTTATGAATCATCAGTTTCTTTGCTTGCAAGTGATTTTATGAACTTTGGACCTAGATCTCACTTTGGATTCAGTAACTTGGGCTTCTGTCATTTTTTTTTCTTCTCCATTTTATAGACTAAAATTTAGTCTGCAGGTTTCAAGTGTACTTAAATGATTCATCAACCATTACAATTATAGAGCCCTGGTGCATGTGCAGGTGTGTGTGTGTGTGTATGGGTGGTCTCTGCATTGACAACGTGTGTGTGCCCATCAGTGCTCCACTCACCAGCCAGTAGACGCTGTTATACCTTCTCTCAGGCCTCCTCCTGTCTTGTCAGAGTCGGTAGCACCTCCTGATAAAAGCTAATCTTCATGCTCTCACTTGCACATAACATCAAGCATTTATGGCCACTGCTGTCAGAAGATATGACAGTGTGGTGTGTGGTGTGTGTGTGTGCGTGTTTGCGCATCATTCAGAGTAGATATTGTGCATTTCATGTCATTTCATTTCAAGCATCTCTCCTCTCTTTCTCTCTCTCTCTGCAGCTACACTTTTGTTTTCCACTTCAAATGTTTGAAGTAGTTGCCTTTTGTTAACTCAAAATTCTACATTTGATTGTCAAAGAACGATACATACAGCGCATTCTAGACAAACAAAGGTTTTTTTTTTTATCTTTATGTCAGAGATATGAAGCCCACTGAGTTCACAGATGTCCCACATAAAGCCTTTTGAAACCACAAGCTCCCAGCTTAACCTCGCTTTGATTAAGAATAGATTCCCACTGTAGGGAGTAAACACAACATGGAGGCATGTCAAATCTCCTAGCAACCGCATCTGACACTCATCATTATCATCATTATCATCATCATGTAAGTCCAGTAGAGATTTGGCATAAATTCTGACTAAATATATAACAACCACGCTTCACTTTGAGCCGTTTTATACCCATGAATTAGAAATTCTATCCTTGCTAATTAATCATGGTGACAAACGTCCCCCGAACATTCAGGAAGTAGTAATTTTAACTTAACCGTGGAGTTGTCACATCATAAAACACAATTTATTTGTTTAACAGTGATGATTTGCAACAGTTTTGGAAGGCACAGACAAATGATGTTGTCCTGCTGATCACTGCTGATAGTGCTATCAGATCAGAAAACACATTACGGCTGACGTCGTAGCTGAAGCTCTGATTTGGGGTTGTGATTATGGCTACACCTGTGGCTCTGGCTATTTCTATGGCTGTAGCTGTGGCGATACACCTGAGCTATAACATAACTGGCCAAGAAACAAAAGTAAAGCCAGCCAGAATTTTGAATCTTGTACTGAAATCACAAATGACAGGATGTGTTACCCATGTATCCCACAGGAGCTCGGGGATACTTTCACTACAATCTTCATGTAATTAGTGATATAAATCAATTCAAAAATGTTATGTCAGAGCCTTGATAGCTGTTACAGCCACAGCGCAAACAGGTACAACCATGCAGCCATCGAAACGGTGTACGGTCGCAATGTCGTTACTTTCTAAAGATAATCAAACGATGTGTATTAGAAGAGAAAAACTTAAAAAAAACGGCGAAACTTTTTGTCTAAAAAGTAAACCAAAACATCCTGCATATTTATATATAGTATATTAAACTGTAGAGTAGTGCTTGTGTTATGTTTGGTAGCTGGTATCAATATGATTTTGAGGTTTGATATTGCTTGCGGACGCTCTTTAGAGCAAAAATTATCTAGCGATCTGCTATCTCATTGACACAGTTCATTTGAATACTAAACATGGAGATATGCAACGACGAGTGAATATGTAATAACTATACTCATTCTTTCCTTTGGCATTAATAGGATATGATGTTAATAATAGCTTCTATGGGGAGGAGACAAACATAAAGCATGAGAGAGAGGAGAGACGTGTCCCTTGTCCTCGTGTGTTTTTCTCACCCCTGTCCATGAGGTAAGATCATGGCTGTCATGAAGCGCAGACGGCCCTCATTCCTCTGCGGGAACGACTGCTCACAAACTACAAGATGATCCATCTATCTCGTGGGACGCGACCACCATGTCGTTATGATAGTAAAGCTTCTGCCTCAGCATGAGGGCCTGATCCCTTACAGCTTTACTGCCTCACTATTGATGTCTGACCGCGTGGCTTTTGCTTCTCGTGCCTCCTCCAGATAACAAAAAAAAAAAAAATCATCTGCAGAGGCATAACAGAATAACTTAACACTGATGTTGCTTTTCGAAATGCATTGTCCATTAATATGACGCAAGCAGACATCCCAGTACCCTTGACATCCCCCCCCCCCAATGGTAAATCTGTTTATCTCGCGCTGCCATGACATCTCGTAAATAAAGCATGTCACACTTAGAGAATGTCGGAGCGCAACCATATATTATCATGCTACATGGCTGGCATGGCAATTAACCGCCGGTCATGGCAAGGTGTGACTTACTGTTCACTATTCTGTTCTTGTTATGTTTGCAAGCGTATACCTGTAATCTTAAAGGGGACATATTATGTAAATTCTCAGGTTTATATTTTTATTCAGGGGCTCTACTGGAATATCTTTGCATTATTTACAGATCAAAATACTCCTTATTTATCTTCTTCTGGTCCTTTTATGCAGCCCCTTCAGTTCAGCCTCTGTCTGAAACAAGCTGTTTTAGCTTCCTGTCTCTTTAAGGCCCCGCCTCCTGATGAGCCCCACTCTGTTCTGATTGGCCAGCTTTTAGTAGTAGTATGATGTCACAACTTTTTTTTTCTTGTTCTCTTACTCGAAATGTCAACTTGTCAAATTGACTGTTTAATGATGTAATGAACTTTTATTCAGTGATTTAAAAAAAAAAAGGCTCGAAATAGCTCATGAAGGTCAAGTGCCTAATTAGACACTGTGATTGTAACAATAAGCCGTAAAAAAGCTTATTTATGTGACAATATTTTGAGCGGGATGAATTTCAGCCCATCATTTATCACTTTTATCATCCTTCAGCTGCTGACTGTCCTTCATCCAAACTCCTTGGGTTGCTGGGAGAGAAAAAAAAAGAGAAAAGAGACTGTGATCTTAAAGGAAATGGCACTTCTACCACCACTGTCAAGTGTTTTGCCCAGAGCTGGGTAATTCATGACCTGGCCCTGGATTCACAGCCAAGTCTGACTATGGTCACACACCTTCATCATCTAATCGTAAATAAAAAAAAACAAGATTCAGGCACCTTCACAAGAAAAACTGTTCAGTCAAACATAACAAACAAGACCACTAGACCTCAACAGTTAATAATTGAGGAGTGTGAAGCTAACGGGGATCCTTAATAAATGAAACAAAACACTAAAGAGCCCACACAAACAATCAGGCTGGTTCATTATTCAGCATTGATCCATTATACAACAATATTTTCTCTAGCTTTACATCATGCCCAGGGTGAAAAAAAAATACTGATGCTAATAGAACATTTGCAATGGTAGACATGTTTTATTTACATAAACATTAAATATTGTAGATAAACCGAGGTGTTTGTGAAAGCCGAGTGTTCCCTGAAGGGACACGATTACAGGAGTTTATTTGTTGTGCTTCGCTAATGATGTAAAGCCAGTGACACTTTCTGGCAAAGCCCTGGACTTTAGACAATAACTCAAATCAAAAAATCTTATATATATATATATATATATATATATATATATATATATATATATATATATATATATATATTATATTATAAGTCATGTATTACAAAGAAATCGGGAGGATGGTGTCAGCCCGGACAGGCTGAATAGGACACAATTTATATCCTTTTATCGTGAATCAATGCACATTTGTCAAAGAAGAACATTTTTACCCTATTTTTTGGGAGATGTCTTTATGAGCACCTATGGGTTTAAAAAAATAATTATGTTGTTATTGATGTTTAAGTCTTGTTTCGTGTCATATTAAAGCAGCATTATACTTTTTTTTTCATTGGCAGAACAAGGTGAAAACACAGCAGTGATGTATGATCATCTACGAAGTTCCCATTTACACATCAAGGCCATACGGAGCATAACATCAGTCGTCTACTGCGGTCGTGTTTCTGTACATTTTGAGGAATGTAATGATGGAATTGAGTATAAACGCTGAAAATAATGAGCCTATAATGAAGCTGAAAAGTTCTACAAATGATCTCTTATGTAAAACACATACTCACATACTTACACAGCCAGTTGCATTGGTTGCAATGGGAATGGAAGCTAGATTGACAACAGTGTGTTAAACATTTCATTGAAGTGTATGAACTGTGTGTCCATTGCATTCCAACTTTTACACTGTGCAATATATCGTGAAAATTTACCATTCACAGACAGTTTGTACAGGATTGTTTTGATCCGACCTTTGCACCGAGTCGCCAGTGTGCCAACTGACAAGTCTTAACTAAACTACAACATGTTTTTTGTCATGGCCGTCTACACTAAACTATATGAGCTTTTCCTGATCTGGTGCTCCATTCGCCATATATGACTGCCGCCTACTGCTAAAGTTAGATTTAGGAAAACTAGTCGGTAAAGGTAAAAAAAAAAGAAGAACAGTTGAAGGAAATGGGAAAGAAATGGTGGTCTCCTTTGTCCTTGCTTTGTTGACCTGACCATTGGACCTTACCTCCTCCCTAAGAGAGTCTTTTATCACCATAGCAACACCATGTTAACAAGTTACATCCGTGCCAGGCAATCATAAACTCAGCTTCTTGTGAGGACAGTCTTGTTGACCTGGTCTGTGAAGGCAGACACTGAAATACACGCTCATTCTTCCGGTCATCCTGGATTCACAGAGACACCAAAATGACCTTTTTTAAATAAGTGTAGACAAGACACAAAGCTTTTAATGAGCTTCAGGATTTTTGCCACTTACACTGCAAAGTTTGTGCCCTTCGTCACTCCCACTCTCTCCTGCCCAGCACACGGGTCATCGAGACCGGACTCCCACCGTCCGACTCATGATGAATGATCGCGCTTGCAACTCGGTGAACAATTACAAACAGCGGCCGGCTTTATAGTGCTCCCTAACACTGCTCTGCTGACATGACATCATTCACAACTCGCCTAATAGCTTGTTCAGCTCTCCATTTGGGAGATTCATGAGTCACCAGGGCGAAATATTCCTCTAGATTCACTTAAAAAAAAAAAGATGAATGAATGAATCAAAATAAAGGAATTGTTCACTTGTAACAAATCACAATGTGGAAAAAAAATTGCACACACACACGTTTATCCAGGTCACCTTTGGGGAATTTACATAGACTTACATTTATTTCCTGGAGATTTGGCCAAATCCAAATGCCTAAACATAAATCTAACCCCAACCCAAACCTTAAACACTGACCCAAAAGTCAGCTTTTTTAACCAATTAGGGACACTGGTCGACTGGTCTTAAGTCTAGTGTGTGTCCCTGAAAGTAAACAAAGTCATACCCACACACACACACACACACAAACAGGCACACAAAAAGTGTCTAAGTAGTCGACAATGAGAAAGCAACGAAATAACAACCATGAACCGCCTGTCTAGGGACACATAATTATCTTTATGTAAACAAAAACAACAACAAAAAAAACCCCATCAACCAGCATCTATGGTGTCAAACATGAGAGGGACGGCTAAATTGTGTGAGCATCCTATAATTCGATCAACAAAGGGATCCAGCACACTGCTCCTCTTTGCCACTTTTTTGTGGTACTTGTAGGTGTGGGTCGATTCATTTCACAGCTGTCATTCTGTCCTTTTCCCTCCTCTCAGTGAGAAGCCTCCAGGGTGAGCTGCAACCTTGAGCCACTTTAGAGAGTCATAGACTTTGTCTGTCACCTTCAAACTCAACCTCCCACTACTGCAGATATATATATATATATATATATATATATATATATATATATATATATATATATATATGAAGCTATAGCTGCCCTTAGCCCTCCTTACTGCACGGAGGCCCAAGGGAGGGAATAACAAGCTGAGGAGTTGTTAGTAGGTAGGCTGATGTATTTCTAACTGGTCTGTGAAGGTGTGCGGGGTCACTCTGCTAGCACGACTGTTATTGATCACTATCACTGTGTTGCTTGTGTACCGATCGCACACCTACACGGGCTTGGCGCACCATTATATATGAGTGTGCGTTATGTGTTTGTTATGCTACAATATGTTGAAACTGTTGAAACTGACGCCCTCTTATTCGACTTCAGCATTCGTTTTCACCAGCAGCTCCTTCTCCGTCCGTGCTCTTATGCAACTATGAAGTTTTCGAGGACAATCTCGGATGGATGGATTATAATGACCATCGGCCCTGAGCACAAATTTGTAAAAAAAGCCCTTACCTGAACACACCAGATGCAACTATATTGATTATTCGATATATTACATTAACCACATGTAGTAGTTCTTGGTTTACTCTTTACATTTATATCATACATTCTCAGATTCAGCTGGCAGAAATAAAGGCAGGTTCAGTCTGTCTGTGGTTAGTTTTTAATCCAGTCATGTTTTGAGTAGCTCTGGTGGGAGTCTGCTCTGTCTGTTTCGATGAAAGATCTGCTGCCAGATGCATTAAACACACATAAACCATGCATACGCCATTTCCTCCACATGAGGCGATATTTGTAAACGCAGAATGTGCGGTGAGAATATGCTGCAGACCAGTCATACACGTTTTTTTTCTAAAACAAGACAAGGTGGAGATGGAATATGAGGCATTAGGTTGATAACCAACTATACTGATTGTATGATTTGTGTGTTTACACAGCGATCTATGGAATACCAATCATTTATAAACGTATTATTGATTACTTCTGTTTGATTCATTCTTCTCATGCTTGAATTGGAATAGGAATCAACATTTTATTTTGCTGTTAACATGCTTTTTAAAGTCGGTTCAGATTAGATTTTTTTGATTTTTGATTTGACAGTTCTGACATATCATTGCTGTTGATGGCTTACAGGTCCATGTGATGTATTAATGATATGGACGGTATAAAGAGCCGCCACACAGCCACAGGTCACACGTAATGACAGCTGTGCAGGTGCCTCGCCGGTGCAACACAATCTGTGAAACGACACTTCTTCTTTCCCGTTTGTTTCATTGACAGGTGTACAGACTGATGGAGCAGGGGGTGAATTAATATGAAAACGTCTGGTTCAGGGCGTATTTTCATGCATTAATGGCTGATTGTGGGAGTGAAAATGAGGTTTGTGCCAGTGTCAGTGACTGAGATTTATAAAACAGAACCTCGTGTATGCACGGCTTTATCCAAATGGTTGTTTTTTTTCACAGTTTACACAGTTTCAGTCATCAATCTAAGGAGTTTCATGCATCCGGCTCCTGAAGTTCAGTTCATCTAAGTGACTTTTGTCCAAATCAGATGGATAACAGAGGACCGAGTGTTCAATCTGTCAGTTACAACACTTTTTACACTTTGCAGACCCACTCGGAGTGGAATTATGGATGTCACTCGATACACGAGCCTTTTTTATAATGTCACAGTGTTTAAGGGTTTAGTATGCTTCAAACAAACTAGTTTTTACAACGAGCCGTCCGACCATAAAGGCGAAAGTATCTCTAGCTGTTCTTGAACAGCCACACACTCGAAGGCTTGAAGGTGTGGTGAAAAATCTGTTGTCACTGAGAGGGGGGAGACACAATGAATCACATAAATGGGGATAACAGACATTTTGGACTTTCGGGGCAGTCTCTCCTCAAAGGCAATCATGGTGTTGCACTCACGGTGAAGAATGAGAAAAGAGCTTAAGGGTGTTTTTCAAAACCCGCGTTGTTTACCCGTGTTGTCGATTGGACTTTGGTTTGTTTTCCCTCCCTCGGTGCGATTCCTCTGAGCAGATCTGAATACAGCAATCACTACTCAGGTGTGAACCAAAAGAACCACACCGAGACCCTTAAGTGGGAGTCACGTCTCTCCGGTCACAAACAAATCGTTTCGTTGCGGTAACGCCATCTGACCTCGATCTGACCAGACAACTTGAACCCCCCCTACTCCCCCCACCTTCCCCGAGTGCCTCAGCGCTTCAAGATGCAGATGAGATTTCTGATTCAGACGCTGGTTGATGATCTGACAAGCACTTTGTGTGTGAAACATAATGAAAATGAAACGACTGCAGAGCTTACCGTCAATCCATGACGGATGCAACTATATTTATTCTTTTCAGCGGCTTAGAAAAAGAGAAAAAAAAAAATGACTAAGAGCACTGGGAAGCTTTGATTATGTGGAATAAACTCTTTTGTCTGTTTTTGTTCTCTCAGGGTGTACCTGTTGCTCATGACAAATAAAATTAAATTGGCAGGGGGAACGAGGCGACGCTAGAATTGTGAAATGGAAAGAAACGGCGGTGTAACGATGCTTATCTACAAGGCAACACAACCGAAAGAAAAGAAAGGAACAACAGGCCTTTTCATTCTGAGTCCAGCATTTAATTTTTTATTTATTTTATTTTATTTTTTTTTGGTACCTCGGCAAATGTCCTACTTAGTTCATAGAAACCTGCTCAAATGAATCTCGCTGGGAAAGTGTATTGACCTTTTACAGAGAGGCACTCTTTTAATGTTTACCGAGTCAAAATCCCAATACCGAAAAGCCGGCGCCGGCAACCATGAAAACATGTTTTTCTTGATAACAGAAGGGGAGTGCAGCGTAAAGTAGCAGTAACCTCAGTAATTGCTTAAAATGAAATTTTAATCATCACGAGCAAGAAATTGGGCCACCGCAGCAGCAGCAGCAGCAGCAGTGGACCCCACAAGACTGGAAAAAAAAAACAGCTCATATGCAGTTATTTATACATGCTTCTGTACTTACAAACACACACACACACGGATCAATATTAACGAAAAACCCACAGCAAGAGTGCTCATATTAACATGTATGAACTCAAACACCCCTTAACCGCGTCTCACCGTTTTAATCACACCGTTGCGATGCATCAGGAGGCTTGTTCACACTCACCGCTTGATGGAATAAACCGATGGCTATAACAACACGTCGTCCCGAGAGACGGCGAACCGCTGACTCTTTTTCCAAACACCTCGACACCTTGACATTTCTACCTGCGATCGTCACTTTCACTCCAGTCGATGCGATTCAGATGTCACTTGACGCTCGACCGCTCGGCGAGGTGTGAAAACAGTGTAATTGTTATTGATATGAACGCTGGAATCAGATGAAACCTCTCTATCAATAAGTTAGAAGTTGTGTCCTGTTTTAATGTCCAATAGAAATGTTTCAGAAGCGCAGCGTCTGTTCTTCAGCAGCCACATTTCTTATGTTTTTTTCTTGCTTTACAAGCATATTGAACACACGTTTGCACCTCAATTAGATGCTTTGTGGTGGTAATTGATAAGAGGAAAGTGTCTGAAAAACTTCCATCTTCCATTTCCAACTTTCTCACCTAAAAAGATCAACCACTTAAAGCCTCTATAGACTTGTAGACCACTGTAAACATGCCACTCACGCTGTTATTATTCTTATTGGTAATAGAGATTTATGACATCGCTCAACTGACAGCTTGGTTTCAACTTGAATCAACCAGAGGGATTGAAAAACACCTCTTAACAGTTTACAGGTCTCTGTTTTAAACAACCCAAACGGTGCCAATGATAATTCCCATTCCAAGTGAACGCAGCATAAGATCAAGACTTGTGCACTCGTCTATTCTTAGCAACAGTACCTGCACAGCACCGGTATCAATAAGGCATGTCAGTATCATTATAAATGTCAAAGGGTCCCAGTGCGCTCGCAGAGTAAATGTTGGAAGGAGAAAAAAAAATCCTTCTCTCACTCGTCTCTCCCTCTGTTGTGTTATATTAAGATCAGCTGCTTTGTTTTTTCTTCTTTCATCGTTCTATTAATGTTTAATCTTGATATTCTTGATGTGTGGACCCCTGGACGATTAGCAACTGCTACAACAGAAGCTAATGAGGATCCAGTAACACAAACAAATAAACCATGGCAACAGTTAGCTCTCATGTAAATATCAATGATTAAAGGACGATTCTGGTAAATTTCAACCCTGGCATATTTGACGCTATGGGTCATGCTAACTTTGCACTCATAGCTGCATGAGCCTCCTACAGCTTTCTAAATTAACATCTTTTCTACATGAATCATTTCAAACATTTGCCTCCAAGTCTGACTGGAAGTAAACACAGGAAGTAGTCACATGGAATAGCCATTATGGCTAACTGCACTGGGACTTTTCATTTCATTTTTTTTGTTTTCATTTTAACTTGCCAGCTGACCTGTTTCTCTTCATGATGTCTCCTGGCTAGAGCTTCAGATTTTTACCTCCAGACATGAGTGTGTATTCACTTTCATCAAAGTATCAGTGAACAAATAAAACAAGCGCATTACCAAAATGTTTTAAATATTCATGTCCATCACTGGATCACATGTCAAAGGCATTAGCAGGCTGGTTTTCGGTAGCCTTGCTAGTATGTCCGGTTGTACTGCAACAGTCGGTAAACCATGAAGAACACAAGACAGTTATCACTAGAAAATGAGTCAAATTCTCTACAGCAAAGAGAAAAACACAGTGAAGCTTGTTTAATTAGTTTTGACAAGTTGTGATTTGTGATTTTCAGTGATGAGAAACAAACTTTATCTGTAGCAGCCAACCTCCCTGCGAAATATGACATACTCATTATAAATAACCATGCAAACATGATGTCAAATATATCAGAATTTGAAAGCCACATTTAAGTATTACTGTCCAGTGTCTTTATCACAGTTCTACAAACAAAATTATCCCTCAAATGTCAGAAAATATGTCAGATAATAAAGAGGACACAGAAAAAAAAAATCCTACTACTTTATTTAATGAATTAAAAACTGATAAATTAACGTCTGGTTCAACTTTGGCTGAGGAACCTTGTTGCATGTCATGCCCTTCTCTCTCTATCCTTGTTTCCTGTCTGCTTCTCCACCATTAGTTATCTAATAAAGGCAAAAAAAAAATGACACGGCACAAAAAAACTCATAAATCAACATCAGCAAACCCAGTTAGCATGATCTATAAGATAACACATCTCTGCAAAGCGTTCCTCGGAGATTCGTCCATCACAAGTCTCCCCATGCAGTTGAGGATGACACCGGGGGGAAGTAACAGTCTTGCAAATCCTGTTGGTCACCAAATGAGACTGATAAATGTCATATATACTTAATATTTCATGAGTGTGCGGCACCTCCTTTGTAGTTTAAAGCGTCTTTCTAATTTTAAAGCGCGGCGCGTTTTGTCCAATTTGTGGTGTAGCAGCTATGTAATCTTGTTTCTCCCAGAGAGGTCCCACGGTGGAAATACAGTAGACTTATATAGCATCTGGCCCTCAAAAATTCATCAGTGTGGGCATGCAGGTACGGGCTCCTGTCTAACATGGCCTAAATAAGTGGTTAGACACTTCTGTTTTCTTGGTGGCTGAATGTGCGGAGCCCCTGGGATGCGTTTTATGCTCTCACACAGAGTGATTTTACATGCTGGAACAGATGGCTATTGGAGGACTTGTGCATGACAACTAGTCACTCTCTCTCTCTCTCTCTCTCTCTCTCTCTCTGCTGTATCTTGTTCCACTCATGCCTCAGTAATCATGTGAGCCTGCAGTCGCTTATGAGCTAATCATCAGAGCAAAACACTGGACAGTGATCTAATTTACGCTGTTGTTGGGCAACAAAAGCCTGGAGGAGACAAAAGGGAGAAGAAGAAGGGGAGAGTGACTGGGAGCAGAATTCATGGATCGTGCACATCTTGGCTGAAGATAATGACAACATCTGTTCACTTCTCCCGCTATCTTGGCATATTACGTTCATGTTTCATCAATGAATAGCAAAGGATCGCTTTTTGAAGATGTTAATGGTAATATCAAACGTTATGACAGTCGTGTTTCAAAAGGTTGTTATTCTGCGGGAAAACATCCCATGTCAGAACGAGAAACAGACAGAAGTGCTCGGTGGTGGTGGTGGTGTAAATTTCTCTCTCGTTTCTGATCGATTATTCACTTCCCCCCCCCCCCCTTTGTTCATCTGTTTGGTCAGTACAAATAGAGGTTGGTGTAAGAAAGACACAATTAAATATAGCTGCAAGCTGCGATTCTGGGCTTGGAGCCAACACAGACTATTAGAAGTTGAAAAGCATCATCAGTTTAATTAAAAATATCCACCGAGTTTGGTGATGTTTGGACAAACCGTCACTGATTTATGGCCAAATATGCACCAGGACCAGACGCGTGTTTGGAACCGGTGGCACCTCCTACTGAGCCATTTCAAAATAGTTTTACACAGCACATAGTGCGACATTGTTATGAAACATATTCTGTCAATTCTGTAATGATTTGGACAAACAGTTTCTGAGGCTGATTTGTGTTGCACCACGCACGTGCCTTGCATTTGTAGCGCCCCCTAGTGGTTGATTTGAATGAACCTTTCAGGGTGTGTTTCAGGTATTTATGTGGAAATATCCTGCAAGTTTTGTGGTGATTGGCCGGATTATTGTAGACTTTGGTCTATTTATATGCTGAACAACAGTCTTTTTAAGTTGAAAATTAAATAACAGCAACTTTTTTTTGGTCTAATAATGATCCACAGAAAATCTGGTAGCAATCAGACAAAAAAAATTGTGAGATTTATCGTTCAAAAGTTTCCAAAGCAGGCCAAAACCTAAAGTTCATTGTTATAGCGCCATCATCTGACTGATTGGGGTCATATTTCTTTAGCAGCACTTGCACACAAACTTCCAATCAATGGGCAAAAAGAAGAAAAACAGATAATAATAATAATAATAATAATAAACCTGCACTAAAAACAATAGGCTTTCATACTTTTGGGCTTGAACCCCTAATAAGCCCTCAGAGGCTGCCGTACACTCTACGCACTTGCCCCCCCTTAAGCACAAGGAGACATTCATCTCATCTCCTCCCTTCTGTGTGATCTCTTAATGACAATGAAACAGGCTTGCAAGAATTCAAGCAATTTTCTGAATTGATTTTTCTCCTCAGACGATTTACTTTGCCGCTAGAGCATCATTCATAACTTTTGCGGGGGGATTTTAACACAAGCCTCTCTGTGGGAGTTCCTGAATGATTGTAGTAGAGTGTGAACTGCATACTTTGTCTTGTCAGTAACATGAGAGCTTATATCCAGTACTTAAGTGGGAGTTTTTTGTTTTTTTTTTCCACATATGTAGCTCAACATAGGCTTCATTTTTGTGCGGTATGCTCTGAAATCATGTGACACATCAGCAGAAATATGCCCCTAACTGTACATCTGTGCAACCCTCCATTACTGTAAGCATACGAGGGTATCGAAAGTTAAGCTTGGAACATGTGTGGCTGGAGGCAATTACTCCCTCCATCGCTAACAACTACGATGCTTGTGCATTCCTGTGCTTCCCCTCCCCTCCCTTCCCCGAACCGTATACTCTATACAATATGACATATGGAACAGTGTGTGTGTAGCAATGTATAGGTATGTGCGAGCGTCTGCGCATGCACAGTTTATATATGTGCAAGAGTCTGTAACGGCGCGGAGTGGTTTGTCCGACGGGCGTCCAGAAACTAGCTGAGAATAGCTGCCCAAACATGAAGACAAATGGGGTGCAATAGGAACAGGCTGGCAGGCTCGCTGACGGCTGGGCCGCTCGATAAAAAAAAAAAAAAAAAGATGAGGAGACGCTGTTCAATAAAGCAGCCAGGCCCTGCCAGGCTCCGATCTCCCCCACAGGGATTGCTGGAGATGAGAGAACAGAGAGGGAGAGAACAGAGACCAGCAGGGAGGTATGGAGAGGTGTGTGAGGTGGAGAGAGAGAGCAAAGAGCAAAAGAGAGAGACTGCTTGGAGAAAAAGGCCATGTGAATCTAAGAGATGTGGAGAGGGGGCTTGAGGTAGGTTACAAGGAAAGAGAGAAATCCTAGACAGGGGCAAAGAGGGAATTACAACTTAGACTCTCTATCTACAGTTTCCCCCTGCAGCCTGTCTCCTGTCGCAGAAACCTGTGACAGATTAGGCTCCACTGATTTCATTTTACATCTATATATGATAACTGAGGGAGGGGGGAGGATTTGGATGTGGTCATCAGTAGCTCCAGTAGAACGGCAGCTTTTAACACCAGGCTCAGCTCAATATCTGTTCCCTGAGCTGTCACAAACTCTGTTGGGTTTTTGTGCTCGTTCTGCCCCTATAAACCAGTTTATTGAATTTCGATGGTAAGCATAAAGTTGTTGTTGTCCTTTTTTTTTCATGATTCTTGTCAGACCCCAGAGACAGGAAATAAAACGATGGGGAAATAGAAAAAAGAAGCTTGCAGAAGCTTGTACGGAACTCGCGGGCTCCGCTCCCGAGGGGCTTTTCTTTATAAATGCTATGTTTTTGGCTCCTGGTTAGCCAGGTGTAATTAGGGTTAAATCCCGGGCTGTCAGTCAGCTTGTCATTCACAGCCACTAAAGAGGCCATCTCCTGGTGCTGAGGAGCGCAAGTCTGCCACTCCAATCAGCTTTATGATGCTGGGGCCTGTCAGATAAGCAGGGGGGCCAGGCGGAGGCACATAGAGGAGGAGAGAGAGAGAGAGGATGATCTGTTCTTTCAATGAGCCGCCGATCGACCGAGGATGGAGGATGCCGTGTCACGGGAAGAGGGGGGGGGGGGGAGGGGGGCTATGAAAAAACAATGTATTGTTAAAGAACAAAGATTGACAGAGTATTAAATCCAGCTTGAGTGTTATTTCCAAGTGTTACACATGCTGATATGAAGTAGCCACATGTATTAAATCTGTCACTTTTGGTTTATTCAAACTACTGTTCAAAACATACATCTTTATCTGTAACGATCGGCTCGTATCCAAACGAGACTTTGTAAACTAGACTTCTTGTTTTTCCTTTTTTTTTTTTTTTTCGCTAATGTAAAATGAAAACCAGCTTGCTGCGCTAAATGGATAATCATGACATCAAACCATCTGGAAAGTAATGTGAGGAAACATTTTGGATTCTACACCATAGATGGAAAAATGTGGCTACTTGCTGTTTGCTTTTTTTTTTTTAAGTACAGTAGTGTTTGCTCGTCACTCAGGTTAGAGAGTTTATTGGAACGGGTGGATAAAAATAAATGGTTTCGGGGGCATTTTGTGATAATTTTGGCAACCTTTTTTTATAAAATGTGTACTACATCCTGAGGAATCTGAGCCTCCTCTCCTCTAATTAGCATGACTGAGATTGACAGGATGGTGTTTCAGCTCATATTTAATTATTTCTTCTTCTTCATACCTCTGTAATAAAATAAAAGCTCTTACATCTCTTTATGTTTAATGTATTCACAAGAATTGGCGCACATTTCCTTTTAATTACTGTCATATATATGGATTCTCCACTGTTTAGATGGTTTTGATTTTTGTACAAATGCGAATACATTGTTTGTATTTATCATTATTAACTGCTGTTGTCTTCAGGACATTAAAGCATATACTATATACAGTACCTTCCCATTCACTTCAATAAGAAAGAAAGCATTTGACTAGTATTGTATATTTAAATAAGTCTCTCCTATATGGAAATAAACAAACTGGGCTACTTTTATGATGATTGAGCAACTTGATATCATTCAAATCTACCAAAACCGGCGGAGGCACCTTGAACTGAAACCGCACATAAGTTCTACTAAGTAGCTCGGGCGTTGCTTATTAATTCACTTGAATGAATCACACGTCGGACAGGTAGCGCTGATAAAATGATGTCTTTTTAGGGGTCTCAGGGATTTAATGATCACTGAGTATTCCAGCTGTACGGCTACTAAGTGGGCACAACATAACCCGAAAGCCCTCGGCTGCCAATCAGCGAGAAAAAGGACGCGGACCTTATCTTCCCTGGCGAGCTCCACTCGTTTACCGCGGTGTTCGCTTACCCGACTGCGTGATGAGCCAGCCCACTCCGGTTATCATTCAGTGTTCATCAGGGTCTCAACAACAACAGCAACAACAAAAAAAAAAGGTGCTGCAGTATCTCACAGGTCCATATTTACTACTGCGGCACCCCTTCTTGGCTCACATCGTGTATAATCTGCTCTCTTGATGCTTGGCGACTAATGACAATGACAAACTATGACTGTGACAATAGTTTGGATTTGTTTGAACTTGAAAAGGTGACATCCCTAGTGTGTGTAATGTGTGTTTATACAGCTAAGACATTCTTTCCAGGGCTATATTTTTTATTTTAAAGAGTGTGTCGGTGACATTTTTTATCAGGATATTTTACATTTTGATCTTTTATTCCAAGACAGATGCAGAACAGCAAAGAAAAAAAAACGATAAGTCACACAGCCTTGGACTGCGCACCTCGATCGGGAAGAACACAGAAACCTGATAATCTTCAGTTGCCCTCATTCCTAAACCTTGTCAGATGTGCTGCCACGAGGATCCACTGCTAAAAGAACAGATAAGAAAAAAAATATGAATCATAATATGACAGGTTGGGGGAGAAAGTAGCAAACAGCTTTTTTCCCTCTAATGACGGCTGTAGCACTAGCTCAAGCGGCCAATATCTTCTGCAGGTCCTTCCAGTGATGGTAAGGGTCTGATTCGTCACTAGCGGCACAAGTTAATTAGGCAAATGTCATGTGTTTCTCTCCTCCGGCAGACTACAGCCCCGGCCCACCCTCTGCGAAATAATATTGTTAGCCGATCAAAATGGCTGACCTCATTAATTTCTCCAGACGTCTCCTGTTGTCAGCTCCGGGTTGCGGCGGGTCATCACACGCTGCTTCACTTTTTACTTTTATTTTTTTTTTTTTTATTCCCCTCACAAGGTGCAAATTTTTCCCAGCAGAGAAAATATCCAGAAACATGATATGCAACCTCTAAGTCCAAAAAGAGTTTTTTTTCCCCTAATTCTACTTTCACCCTGCCATGACTCACTGTCTGCCCATTTGAAGAGCCGTTGCTATCCTTTTGCTGTAAGTAACCACGTTTGTCTGTGACGTGTAACAGAACAATGATACTGTGACTAACAGGGAACTTTTTTTCCCGCTGCCCCTAAAAGTGGTTTGAAGTTTGCTCGGCTGCCTTCGCTTAATTAGACCTAACAAATTTTTTTGAAAGTAAAGTGTGTGAAAGTAGAAGACAGAGGAAAAAAAGCTTATTAACTATGCACAAACATGCTAATTAACCAACTCTATAAAGATAAGTCTGAAAGTCTTATCTTGATCTTTAGTCATTTATTACAGGATAAGGCTGGTGATATAATGTACTGTCAAAGAATCTCATGAAAAAGTAAAACACACTGAGCAAGTATTGTCTTGTTAATCTGTGCCATAGAGTCCATATAGTGTTGGAGATAAATCTCTATAGGTTTGTCCGTATCTTTCATCACTTAATTGATACGTTGTTTATAGAAAATATTAATTGGTGCAATTATTTCTCTGCATTTGTAACCTGTCGTCATCATCATATGGACCAGATGTGTTTGGGACTGTGACAGACGGAGTAGAGAAACCATAAAGTTTGGTTTTGGTTTGGAAAATAAAGAATAACTCAGCCTCATCTTTAGTAATTATGTTTGGTGATTTTAACATTAACGGTTATTTTCATATGGGTGACATATCTCTTGTAGCTTTACTGCTGATGTTCTTAAAGGACCAGTCTGTCAGCTTTAGTGGCATCTAACAGAACAGATGGAGTTTAATATTCATAAGAATGTTTTTATTAATGTATAATCACCCAAAAATAAGAGTCAGTGTGTTTTCATTACCTTAGAATGAGCCCTTTATATCTATATGGGGAGCAGGTCCTCGTCCACCATGTTTCTACAGCAGCCGAGTTTTGCAGCCGCTGTCGGTTCTCCTACATGTTTGGAAGGGGAGAGTGAGGGGACGTGTATTCATTTGGTTGCAATCTAAATCTTTGCCACTCAATGCCACTACATCTTACACACCGGTCCTTTTAATGTCACTGAGTCTTTCAGTTTTATTCAACACATGTCCAATCCTGCACACATTTAGGGGGTCATAAGGGAATGTGTTTCGTTCAGCTTCTCTTTCAGTTTAGATTCTCTGCCCAGTAAATGTGTAAATTGCTCTCACATCTTTAAATCACATCTCAGCTGAAGAGAAGTTTTCTGCAGCTTGTGTCTTTCTCTTCTGCTGACATTGCTTGTCTGGTCCACATCTTTAATTTACATTCCTCCGCCATTTTGGATAAAGGGGCTCCAAGTAAAATGAGACTTATTCCCTCCTGTCCCATCCTGGTTAAATGACACTATTTGTTGTTTCCTGCGTAAATGTCAGAGGGTAGAGCGACTGTAGAAATCCACCAAGCTCCATTACAAAGACCTTTTAACGGAATTTAACAACACAGTTAGTGATGCGAGGGATTCTTCCTTTCCTAACCTAATTTCCTCCCTTAAATCCTGCGTGACATCATCAACATTGTTAAGGACTGCAGTAACTTTCTCTTTACTTACGTAGATAAGATTAGAGATGTCAACGCTAGCACCATCCCCTCTTCTACTCCCTTTTTATGTTTATCCAAGTCGACCGTTAATTTTTGACTGCTTCTCTCCTATTTCCTTGCAAGACCTCATTGAGCTGGTGGGCAGTTTGAAAACCTCCCACAAGCCCTGTAGATATTTTACAAACTTCCATGCTTAAAAAAATGTACTTGAATCTATTGCTCCATGCCTGGCCTCTATTATAAATAGCTCCCTGCAATCTGGTTGTGTCCCAGCTTATTTTAAACATGCATTTATTCAGCCTCTTCTAAAAAAAAAAAAAAAACAACCTTGATCCATGCCTTCCCAAAAAACTACAGGCCTGTATCTAAGCTGCCTTTTATCTAAAAAGTTTTAGAAGAAGTTGCTGCCAAATAGCTCGCTGCAGCATTGAATGCACACAACATGTTAGATAATTTCCAATCTGGTTTCTGTCAGAAGCATTCCACTGAAACTGCTCTTCTCAGGGTCTCCAATGACATAATGATGTCTTCTGATGTGGGTGAACGCTCTGTTTTGGTGCTGCTGCAGCTTTTGATACTGTAGATCACAGCGTCCTCATTGAAAGGCTCAGGCAGTGGGTGGATGTCTCTGGGAGAGCCCTGGTTGCCTTGTTCTCTTCCCAGTATCTCTGATAGTAGTCATTCCATGTCGCTTGGTCTCTACATGCCTGAAACTGCTGCTCTTTCCTACGGTGTGCCTCAGGGTTCGGTCTTGGGTCCTACACTATTTGCTTTGTATCTCATATCACTGTTACAGTGATGATATCCAGCTGTTTGTATCTTTAAGCCTGATGAGACTAACAAACTGACCCATTAAGGACTGGATGGCCAACAGCTAAATGCAGATAAGACTGAGGTCCTCATGATTTCCTCATATATCAGCTTCCAAGGTTGTTCAGTATATTGCATCCCTTTCTTCAGCTGTACAGTCTAATTTTAGAAATCTGGCGATCAGGCTACGTACTTTGATCAACGCATCAAATCACTGACACGTACATATTTCTTCCATGTAAGAAACATTGTGTCTGTTGTATCACAACCTGAGCTAGAGATGATCACTTTCATATCATCCTGAGAGGACTACTGTAATTCCCTTTTTACCAATATGCAGCTGCAAGGCTGTTCACCAGGTCTAGCAGGAAGACTCGCACCCATCTTATCTTCTTTATACCGGCTTCACTACAAGTTTAGAATTGATTCTTAGGTTCTTGTTCTCACATATAAAGCCATGCATGGTCAGTCATCCATGTGCATATCTGACCTACTCCATCTTTATATCACCAGTGGGTCACTTAAGTCTTCTGACCAGGGATTACTGGTTGTCCTTTGCTCTAGACTGAAAACAAAAAGGTGATTGTGCCTTTAAAGCGGTGGCTCTGACACTGTGGAACATTCCTCCTATAGATATACGATCTGTGGTCTCTGTTGAAGCCTTTAAAAAAACAGCTGAAGACTCATTTATTCAAACTGACCTTTATGTCGCCTCGTGCCGTCTAGTGTTTGTTTTTTTAAGGTCTGTTATTGCTTATGTTACTATTTCTAAGGTCTTATTTTTTAACTATTTTACTCTTGTGAATTTGCTCTATGAAAGGTTTCATATTAAATGAACTTTACTTACTTAATTATTTGCGTGTCTGGACAATTGTGGAGATGATTCAAGCACCTGTGTTCACACCATGAGGTTTATTATGGAGGGGTGAAGGGTGGGCTGCAGCAGAGTGGTGGGAACCTGAGTAGTTTGCTCACTAGATAGAGGGCTTAAGGAGTCATTGAGGTGAGTAAAACTCTTGCCTAGCATCTGCTCACCATGTACAGCACAGAGCTCATAAAGTGGATCTTTTGTCCAATGGTCCTGGCCTACCCCAATGAAAAGGGAGCCCTGGCGCTGCCGTGCAAATGAGTAATGTAATTCAATCTGGACGCCACAACGGCTTTTATGTCTGGAAGCGGACAGTGAACACATCTGCAGGTTCCATCTCCGTGTAGCCCGGCCTAATTTGTTTGTCATTACTGGCTTGGCTTTCATCTGTGGGGTTCGACGCGAGTATTTCTGGCAGCCACAGCCTCTCTGTGTTAATGGACTGTTCACAGCCTCTTCTCCAGATGCCGCTCGGATCCTGTGACCCTGTCCAACATGTAACTGTCCTCTCTGATGGGATTCTGGGATAATTATGGAGAGAAAAAGAATAAACACAATTCTGTCTGAAACCAGAAAAGACGCGACTTCCTCTGAGTCAGGATATTTCTCAGAGTGACACAATAAAGTGTTTAAGGGGGGGGTGTTAGAAATGTGATGCGTGTGAGGTTTTAATGATGTGAAACCAGTGTCAACAGTCATTAAACTGATTAGATATCTGAGTTAATAGCACATAGCACATATAGTCATTTTCAATACTTTCTCTATGTATTTTTTTGTTGTACAATGTGCTCACACATAGTCAGATTTAATTCATCAGTACTACCAGGGTTTGGGATAATAGTTTCTAAATTGATTGATTAGATGAATAACATTGAGATGTGTTTATACATGAGTATTGTTTCCAGATGAAGCCACAGTAGAAAGAATGAATCTAAATTTTGTTTTGATCCAAGAGAAACACCATAACTTGATTTCATGAAACTTTAAAAAAATCCACCAATTAACAGAAGAATGCAAAGTTTCTAAGTAGCAAGACAAACATTCTCAAGCGATGAAACGCAGACACTTCAGACACGCGAAGTCGTCATTCAACAACAGCAATGCACAGCCATTGCAGCTGTCAACTGAAGAGAGACACTAACTTGTTGGTTTACAGTGTGTTTTGCTATGTGTATGTAAAGGGGATTTTAGCATCTCCTAGTGGTTGTTTTTAAAGATCACTGTCAGCTAATTGTACCTGTCCTCTATTGGTTACTTTTAATCACATGGGTAAGGTCATAGTTCGAGATCGGCCATTTTGATTGAACTTTTGTGCAGCAAGGTGCTCTCTGTTAATCTTTTGCATCCACCTGTGTTGGACCTCGGAGAAGCTTTGTTTGTAAGTTTCTATTACATGTTTTATCTTTACGGATAAGTATTCATGTATATTTGTTGTTTTATTTCCCCTTTTTCGGAGATTTATAGATGATTACCTAAATCATTCTTTTGACAACATATAATGTAAACGTTGATTTAATTCTGTAATATTAAGCTAAAAATATAAATATTCACATTTCTACACTCCTTTTACTTACATTAAGAAGATTTTCTTGTGTATTTATTTTTAGTTTCACAGAGTTTCTGGAAAAGCATTGTAAAAAAGCATGTTGATGAAGATATACAAGTAAACACACCTCAACTTTACTTCCACGTCTGATTCATCATTTAAACCTTCCAGTGCCTAGTACATCTGTTTAGCTATCTGTCACTTCGTGTACAGCCATGCACGCAGGGGACAGAATACAGTGCCTTAATAATGTTGCCGTTGTTTAAACATGTAAAAACACCCATTTTCAAATGTATTTGTATGTAGTGACAACCTAAATTCATTATCATACAAAATGCAAAAAAACCCCAAAACAACCCATAACAGTGTAGTATTTTTTAAGGCACCTCAAAGGGGGAATAATTATACAGACTGCAAAGGCCACCTTTCATTGTTAGTGCACAAGATATATGCCAACACCCAAAGTCATGGCAGAAATAAACATGAAATATGAAGATACTATTTTAAAAAGCAGCAAATATGCAAGCCAGCGATGTTCAAAGCAAGAAGGTCTTGGATTCAAACCATAGACTGTATATAAAGATAGATGGTAGCGAGGTGTGATGTCACCCACCGGTTCGCATTGGAGCCGGTTTTAAAACCCAGAGTCGCTGTTTGCGGTTGGCGCCATCCAAATGAGGAGCGCGGGGTGTTACCATTCACACTCTGGAAACACACACCCGCCATGTTGGAAACACTGAGTGGTGCACATAATCCGACTCAGTGCGAGTCCTGTAGCTTGGGAGAGCAGCAGGTGAGCCAACTGTCCATCAATGCACACACAGCAGACTTCAAGACTAGTACACATCTTCAAATCTTACTTAACAGAACAATAATTTCCAGAAATGACCACCAACACTGTACATAATGACTGACTGTGTATTTCTATAAAGAAGTTGATGCTTTTTGAATGGAAGTCTATTGAAGCCAGGGATTTTCTGGAGCCAGCATCTAGTGGCCGTCAGTGGTATTGCACCTTAAGGGACTTCTGCAGTGGCTTCAGACTCAAACTGTAATAGTTGCCGCTTGGTTCAAACTTGACCTTTTTTATGTCCACATGGGTTTCCTCTGGATGCTCCAGTTTCCTCAAAGCAGATTAGTGAACTGCAGACTTATAATGCACCTGGAGAAGTGAGAGTTAGAGTGATTGTGATAAACCTACTTGCTATATTATATGCGACAGCACCTCTGCAACTCTGAGCAGGAAAAGATTGGTATGGCAATTGGAAGTAGATCTTTGCAAGCGGACCACATTTTCCCTTCTTTTGTGTTTCTTTATGTAGCTTCAGGGATGTTAAAATCATAACTCATACCACAGATGATGATGATTACAGGAAAATGACACATTCAATTTTCACTTTCCAAGATTCTCTTAAGACATCGTCATCATTAGCCGACTGAGAGTGACAGGAATATGACCACAAGCATGAAAAACAGAAACATGTTTCCTTGTAAGGTACGCTGTATCTACCTCGTTTTACTTATGTGATTAAACCATTGAAATGTTTATTGGTAGCGTAATAAAAGGTAGTATAACAGCAGCCAGTAATGTCAGTTACACAGTAATATTTTAAAAGTTGGCTAATTAGGTAAAGTCAGCCATCATAACCTAGTGGTCATACCAGACCTTATAAGGCTGTAGCAGCAGAAACAAAGTGTACTGAATACACCGAGGAATTTTTTTTATTGTCTATGAATTCAACTTTTCATTTGCTTTTATTTTTATATCTTTAAATGTCAAGCTTTAAGAGGCTAAATTAACCTGCTTACCCTGATGAAGCTGCAGGTATTGTCAACTCGAAAAATGAAAACATCAGGAACATCAAACAAAATTGCAGGAAAGATTATATTTGTTCAAACATCTGATGCCAGTGTGGTCATATTTTCACACAAAAGATGATTTTTTTTCTCTCTCTTTCTCTCTCTCTCTCTTTAAACAGCTGCAGCAGCACTTTGTGGCTCTCCAGTTACACTGCCGCTAAATGTCCAATATTTACCTAATTATCCTTTTATCACTGATGATGTTCTTTCTGCCAAGAGACAATCAGTAAGCAAGCTGTCTTTTTTTCTGGCAGTGTGGCAATAAGTAAACCTGTAGTTGTAGCTGTAAACAGTGGTAGCAATGGTCCAGCAGTGCATCATAATAATGTAGCAACAGACTTATCTACGTAGACATTATGAGAAATGTATTTAATGTTAAAAAAAATTGCATTAAAAACAAAAAATACACCCTTTATTCGCAATTTATTTTAAATAGTAAAACCCTTTGAGTTCAAAAGATCCATTCAGCAGGAGACCCCCCCTTATGAAGTGCCACGGATAGGCTCATAAGAAATAAATTAGACTTCAATCAAAACAGTAAAAAAAAAAAAAAAAACGATATGAAAATAACTGCCGTCACAGTGCCAGGACCTCTAATTGTAATCTACTCTGCAAGCAGCTTTAAGAACAGAGACCATGAATTTCCTCAAAGCTGCACTTCCAAGCAGCCGGCCAAGCATGATGGACGTCTAAAATGAGCCACTTCTGTAATTCAAAGTGCAGTAAAGGTTTTTTAAGAAATTCTGTCGGACAGCGGGGAGTCTTTTGAAGGGAAACTTTATGTAGGAAACTGAGCGGATGGTGTAACTTTCTATTATGCAGCAAACCGAGGCTATCTTGAAATTTGGTGGAAGTTACAGCCGTCGGTTGTAAATCTGTCACCAGTAATGAAACACAGGGCGCTGCAATAAATTGCTAGAAGGGGTCTTAGGGCAATAATGGAAACATGCATATCTGTTCTACCACATATATATATATATATATATATATAAAAAAACTCTCTTGAGGAAAAGAAAAGAAATAAGATGATTCCTTAGTATTAAATATTAAACAATACACAGCATATGGGTTGGGTAGAAAGAGAGAAATCTATTTTTAAACTAATCTGCTGTGCCTAATTACCCACTTTGTAATTTAGAAGTGACCAGATTTCCCAACCATCACTGGATTATCATATGTTTAGACAGTGTACTCATTATCTTTCACGGGTTACCATAGAAACAATGTAGGCAGGGAACTAACTCACTGAGCATGCTGCGTTTTCCTGTGTAACAACTCTTGGAGCAAGTGGAAAGCAAGTAGGTTGGATATTTCACTCCCTTTTATTTGCTGCTGCCGCCGCCTGTCTTCATGGTGGCATTTTGTACAGAGTGATCATCACATGTCACACAGACCTTCACAGCAAAATAAAAATCATTAAATCATCAAAAAACACTTGAATAAAGTGAGCTGCATTAAGCAATGCAAAACTATACTATAGAGAGAGGAGCAAGAGTTGGTATAGAAATATTTCTTCATCTGAATTTTATCAAAAAAAATGTATACTTTGATATTTTTATTATGTTTTTTAAAGAATTAGTTTAGTAATTTCTCCGAGACAGACATTGAATCAGTAGAGGCTGACATCCCCCCAACAATGCAACCGAAATTGCATCTCTATTTGAGACCCTGCCGGCCTTGCAAATGTTTTTTTTTTTTTCAAAGTGCATCCTTAGAGGGAGAGAAAGAGACGAGTCATAGGAGGTGAGACCCCTGCTGCGCCCGGGAGGCTTATCAACAAACATTACGGTGCACCTGTTCGCCCCTTATCACTGAACCAGAGCTCTGTCAATTCATTAGTAGATCATATGTGCACAAGCTAATATGGAAAATAGAATTTAGCATCAAACACCCAGGTGTATAAACGTATGCGCATTCACTCGCTGAACTCGCTTTAAAGCGTGTGCACCGTTCTGCGTTTTGTGACCGTAAACTGACCCTGCGTCTCTCTCTCTCTCACCTGAGGTAAGATTGGCAAAGGTAGCAAATGCACCCGCAGAGGGACAGTTATGAGGCAGTCAGTAGTGTAAATATGTTTTTTTATTTTTCCATAAACAAATGTCACATGTACACTGAGAGAGTTATTGGGCGGCTGTAATCATTCCTCCTGTCTACGCCAGCTGTGAATTAATCCCCGTGTAAGTCCTCATAAAGTTCAGCTGAAGCTAATAGTCCAGTTGAGTATAACTGACACTGGAAAAAACTCTAATAAAGGACTTAGTTCTGATTTTTGTGAATGCCGTGAAGCTAATATGAGTCTTCAGTAGCCAAATCAAGTGGGTATCTTCGTCCTGGCAGCCATGTCGTGTGTGTTTAATGCCGGCGTTTTGTCGTGGAAGTCTCAACAAACCTAGATGTCACTACCAAGACGTATTTCTATATCCCTCCACTGTGGCTCAACAAGGAAACTTTAGACATGAGCTTCAAGACAGGAGTGACTTTTACATCAATGTTCCTCACAGTTTTATTCAGACGTGATCGGACATTCATGGAAAGAGACCTAGTGCGCACAGGCGAGAGAGAGGGAGCAGTAAGTTAAAACTTTATAATTATATCTCAGTTAGTGAACATTGTGAGTGCGAGGGATGCAAGCACTGAATTATTAAGAGATAGCTTGAATCTGAATTGTAATCCTACCAAGACTGCTAGCAGGTGAATCAAACCCACAACTTTGTGTTTGCTTTTCGCCACAAGATTTGGCATTTTCATTACTAACTCAACATCATAAGTCCACCTGTGGTAAAACTAGCAGACAATACTTCATAACCCATCAATAAAAGGTATTAAAAAGACATTAAAATAGCCCCTGGGACTCATTTGTCTAATGAATAAAGGTGCAGGAAGTATGTAATTCTATCTGAATGCTCCGAAATGCAAATGCATCATGTGACTTTCTGCATATCAATAAAAAAAAACTTTTCTGGACCAGTTTTAGAAACCACACAAAAATACCAAGGTTACATTTTAAGTTCACTGCTCATAAAACAACAACACAAGTATATGATTCATATGGTTGACTTACAGTACAGTAGATACAGTCAATTCAGTGATACATTTTCACATCAAGTCACATTTAATATTATGAGAGAGCAAATTCTGCTGCCGTTAAGTTCAACATGCACGAGCATTGAACGACAGGACGTAAAGTTGGGGCTCTCATTTAATATGATGTCATAAGCATTTTGCTGGGTAGTCATTGTCTTAACAGTTTGCATGGCTGAATATTGAAAGTATAGAGACGGCGTGCTCGTGTTATCAGCTTATTACTGCGGTCATAAGAGGGTTTTTAACCTCTTCTGCTCCTGCTACACCACAAAGGGCAAAATTAGTTTTCATAGACTGATCTAATAATATGTGTTACGGTCCAGCTCTGAGGAAAGGAAAACACACACGAGGGATTAACTGAAAGAAAGGAAGTTTATTTAACAGAGATTAATGTTGTTTAACCAAGATAAGAAGATAACACATTAGGCTGGCAGGTGGAACTATTGCAAGGCTATCTAAGGAAATACCAACATAACACAAGGTGGTGCAAAGGGCAGGTCTTTCATAACCTCCACTTCCCTGATTAGCCTCCAGCTTCACCCACTTAGGAACCTGCAACACTGAAAGACACACACACACAACACAGCAATGCACACAAGCTCGATCTCAACATATAACACTTATTGCAGTGATGTTAGCAGGAAAAACAGGACCTGCAGCCTTTATGTTAATCTGACGGTGTTTAATTCAGACTTGTGCTGTGCTGAAAGAGATACAAGTCCGACCTTGTAAGATTGTCATCGTAAATTTTATGCAAAACTGACTCGAATGCTTCTTCAGACATGAGACAAACGCTAAATTTCCATTGTTAATTAAAATATTAACATAAAAGGGTGCATATCTGAAAGCGGCTACGCTTCTCCAGAGTCACTTTTACTCAACTGAAGCTTGAAACGACAGCCATCTTCATACAGAACGTCCTCTGTGCAAGTTATTGAGGAGCTTTAGAGACCATAAAAAGAAACACCCTTCCTCCCCCGCAGTGTTTTCCACAATAGTAGCATGCTAACAAACAAACCAAAGTGACTCCCTGCAGGTAAAACCATATTGTTCAGACAGACTTATCCTCGCATCTCCAAGGCAACCGCATGCACATGTACATACTCAGCAATCAGGCCGGCGTGCTAAGTCGGTGTGATACTGCCCATAATAACTCGACAGTCTTCCTTCAAACAGTAAGTCGCACTCTTACAGCTATAAACTTTAAATGCGGGTTGAAAATTGCATGACGAGTTTGAAACTCCTTGTAATATTTTTTAAATCATGTAATCCAACTTTTGCTTGGAAATATATAGAAAAAAAAGTGTTGTAAAACAACCCTTTTACCCGCTAAACAAGGTCATAATTACATCTATTAAGTCCGGTCATAAATAAGAGCGAGCTGGAGGAAAATCACGTCAGCGCTATCGACAACCTGACGAGCTCATACACACATTTCCATCCTCCAGTTATCGCAGCCTCACAGACCACACTCGTCTTTGAATTTGGAAATAAAACATTTTTTTTTTTTTTTTTGCTCTACGCTGTATAGCATACAATATAACATGGCGGCAATACATCTGTTTATTTTTCTTCTTTTAAATTCCATAGTGTTTGTCAGTCATAAGAGTTCAGCTCCAAACTGAACAAACACCAGCAGAGTTCTGTTAAAATAACATTTTCAGATAGCATCAAACACCCGCTCCAGAGTCATTTCACTTCTGTGAACAACAAACACTCACACATCTTTTGAAGAACTAATGAAAGTCAGTGAAAAAATCCACATTCATTAACAGTGCAAAAAAAAAAAAAAAAAGTTGCTACATGGCTGTAAGATAAGTGCTGAGAACATGTGTATTAATTAACAAGACTAAGAGTCTAGAGTCATGCTGAGCCGGTAGTTAGGCGTAGTGGTGCATCGAGTTTAAAATGCTACGCTAACATGCTCGGATTTAAAATGCTGATGATTTGCTCAGGTGAATACAAATTTTGACCCGATAATCATCAAAGTGTGTGTGTAGCAAATTTCATAATAACCCATCCGAGTCATGTCATTTTTATTTGTAAAGCTAAATATCATAAAACACAAATGTGTAAAGGGTTTTTTTTACAATCTCTATAGCAACACAACCACATCTGTCCTCACATCCTTGATTCAAATAAGGAAAAACTCACTAAAAAAACCCTTTAATTGGAATAAACCACATGAAACATCAACAAAGGAAGGATCCTTCTTTCAGGATGCACAGATATGTAATAGATATACAGTAAACAAAGAGAGCAGGATTACTGAAATACAGCACAGACAAACAGGATGACATAATTATGTTTTTATAGCATATGTGAAGAATCCAGTAGCTGTCAAGTTATTTAACTCCTTACGGCAAAAAAATGTCAACTCTATGTTGGAGCTAATTAGTCAGGAGCTCACCAAAGTAATTATAATTCATCATCTGCGCTCCATGAATGTCTGGATAAAACTCCATCAGGATCCATCCGACAGCCGCTGAGATATTTTTTATTTTAGCTACTACGGCTGCTGCAGCCTACTGGTGCAGGGAGTCCCCGGTTCTGTTCCTCGTCCCACTCCACAGTATTCATTTCAACAGCGATTCTTTGCCTCTTTTCCAAAGAAAATTGAGTTATTCTCTCCTTGAGAAAACTCTGTGACAACCTGCTCCAATCTGACCACAGCCCCGCTATCGAGACATGAAAACACCCTCAGCGCCGAGTTGTTTTTCTGGCCATCAGGGGATGAAATCCAGGTATTACATGCTGCCTGGCAGTCATCCACAAGTCACAGAGCTATAATTAACTCTGGTTTGGAGTAATTTAAAAAAAAAGATTGAGAGATCTATTTCATGTGTGTGGATGATTGTATTGATTAAAAATGAGACGCACCTGTCAGAAATGGAGATGATACACATCCGGTGTTGACAGGGGGAACAAGAGATGAGTAATTATTTTTTTTAATGAGTGAAGATGCTAAAATGGGGTTGCTACATTTCTCTTTAAGTTCATTATTTAATATTGTTAAATTAATGCTATACCGCTGGGTTTTTTTTTCCTCTGTGAAAAGTCAAAATAAGAGATTTTAATCAATAGATTGCTCTGTGAGACCTCTGGACTCTAAAGTTATGTTTTAAAGAAAAAGGTTTGTGGTTGACCCCAAATGCGAGATGTGAGAAAAGTGGCCTCGGGGCCGGATTCTAGTCAGAGACCAAAAAAAAAGAAAGTATTTTTCTCTTTTTGCAGTATGTTGACCGACCACAATGACAGACCAGCAAAATAAAATATACTGTAGATGTTTACATTGGCTGACCAATAATACAAATGTTTTGTTTTTTTTTTATTTTGCCGGGAATTTAAAAGCACAACACAAAGATGTCAGGAATTATTTTTCTCCTTTATTGTTGGTGTGTTTGTTTGCTTGGCCTCACATGCTTGTCTCTGCAAATAGAGACAGAGAGACCGAAAGCAGATCCGGTAGGCTGCCGTCATGACAGCCTTGAGCAAAATAACTATCTGCTGCTGCTCGGCTGCAGCTGCTCGTTATACTGAGCTACCTCAAGGTTTTTAAGTATAGTTTCTAGTATGGCTCTCTCTTACCTTGCAAACTATTTCCTCGACATGTCACCGTGAATAAGAATTTAAATCTACTCATCCAAAAAAAATGAGAATATATCATGAGGAACATGTCGCCCGGTGCACCGGTGCGGCTCGTTAGCATGTTTTTAATTGGATCAAGCTTTGGATACACACACAATACCTGTTAGTTAGTTGACTCGACTCCCTCTGGCTTCCTGTTTCACCTCTGACCACGCCCACGCAGTGATGTCACGGGGTCCTGGAGTACACTTGTACATCACTGCAGCAAGGTCAGATGTTAAACCGCTGGAGGTCAAGGCAAGGATAGATGTTTATCAGGGGTGTTAAGTTACTATTTAATACAGCTAGTCAGCGTGGTTGGCATCACAGGACACCGTAGATATATAGTATACTGTATGACACCTGAAGCAAAGCAACTTTTAAGAAATAACACATTCTCCTACTTAAGAATGAAAAGTTAGCACACCATAAGCAGATATATATATCTGTATACGAGCCATTATCAGTCTGCTCACCTCTGTGTTGTGCCGTTACGCTGGGCTGCTGTTCAATAAAAGGTACATTGGCTCACTGTAAAGCACAATCCTGCTTAAAGTACAACTTGGCTCTTACCTTTTGAATAGTCGGTCATCATTCCCGCTGCGATCAGGACACATGCTGTCAGCTAAAAAAAAGGCAACACTTTACTTTAAGTCTCAGTTGATTAAACAGTTAATTATGGTTTATAACATCCTACAACAAGCAGATATGTGATTATTAGTGTATTAACGACACATATGTCTTCATAGGAGGAGTTATAACATCTTAGATTTATCCTTTATTGTATTTTTTATTTTTTATTCTTACTCTCTCCATCCTCATAGAGCCCCTCCCATCCTTCATGATCTTCACTGCCACTCCAACGTGAAGCCGAAGTCAAATGCATCCGTGCAACAGTAACATTACAGCCCCCACTATAGCATTGATTTCTTGATAAACACTGATATAAGGCCCCACTCCCCCCCCCCCCCCCCCTTACCACCAATGAAATCAAATACATTTATTTTCCATTGATATGTCTTAGAGTCGTAATGAATGTGTCCCTGTTATCTCTGCTGGATCACTCCTATCTTAGAATTACAGAGGTGTAGATAAGAGGGGCTTTTTTTTTTTTTTTTTTTCTTCCTTTAAAGGGGTGAGATGTATATCTGATGCCTTTAAACTGTGAAAGTACTGCCGTATATCAGTCAGGGTGGAAATCAGTTGTTTGTTTTTCGTTCTGTATTCTACACAGCGGGCCCTGCCAGCAAAAAGCTTTTTATCTGTTGGCTAAATCTCCATCAAAGAAGAGCATTTGCTAGATTTTGGGCTTTTTCACTCTGTTATTAACATGCTTTAAAGCAGTCTGGCGTGGTACTAGTGGAAATGTTTGTCTGTTTGCGAGGTCAGAAACTTCCTTTGCTCAGTCACCCTGTCTTGTCCTGTTGTTCCATCGCAAGCGTGTCGGAGATGGATCGTTCTCCGGTTTGTCTTTGACAGTAATGGTATGACATGCAGTTTGCATGGTGGCACACATGTTGACACAAAACTGCCAACATCTCGGCATGTCTTCCTCTGTTTTCCTCTGAATCACTGGTGGAAAAGTGTTGAAGTCTCGCTTTTCTGGCTGGACCGGCCACTGACCGGTCTTGTGACCGCAGTTGTCTATGAGTGAGTGATGAAGTTTCAACATCGGTCCGCCAGCCGAGCGGTGGAGTTTCACCATCGGCCATTGTTCTCTGAAATGCAGGATGATGGAAGTGGAGGACAACAGCACAACCCAGAACGACTGTGTTTTCTCTCGGCTCCTGCCAGTCGGCTAAACTCTCTACCGTCTCTACCGTCTACAGTCCGATGTAACTCATAACAGGATGCAAACTTTTTTTGTTTTATTGTTTTATTTCTCTGATGTTTTCGCATCACAAACGATGAACAACAGCATTAACAAACAAGTCCGTTCTGCAGGTACGCTTGATTTGACTGGAACTGCGGTAACCGGGTGGAGATAAACCTCCCGAATTTGCACGCAATTTCCTCCGCAGCCTCCGTGAGCATCAACCCGGGGGGGTGGGGGGGGGAAGAGGCAGAAAAAAAGGTGCATAGAAGCATGAGGGAGAATACAGAGTTAAATCACCCCAAATAACCGTCACTGACTAAACACTCAATGCAGAGTGAAAAACAAAGAGAGAGAGAGAGAAACAGATGGAGGAGCAGGGGGAGTTAACAGATAATTAGAATAGTTATAATTAGAATTAAAAATAAGTTCTCTTTCAAATCAAACATCCCAAGATATGAGTGGAAAGTATTTAACTCGCAACCTTTTTTTTTTTTTTCCGACTCAAACGCAGCTTTACCATGTCACGTGATGCCACTTCAATACACTTTACCGTCAACTCTTACTGGGACCGCTACCAAAAGAAATGCAGAAGAACATTTACTATCCAGAAATTCACATTATGGGACACTGCCGCTGATTATTCCTGTAACAAACTGGGCACGGTTTCTCACATTGACATTACACGGTCCACTCGTTCTGACCTCGTCTTGTTTACTGTCTGGGAGAAATAAGTTCTGGCTCAGACACAAGAATGCATGTAAAAGGATTTTTAGCTGCAAGTGTTTTTCTATGTAGACGGACCTGTAACTTCTTTTTTTTTTTTATTCTCATATGGTAATCATAACATGGTAATGGACTCCATCTGTTCATCAGCTTGACAGCTAACAAATAGCCTGTTGTGCAAAATCATACGGCTAATTTCTCGACTGACTTCCTACTGGTAGATATATCAGAAGGCCCCTGATATATTATAAATTAAGACATGGACAGCAGGGCAGAGAGTTAATATGTGTGCATTAGGTGTCTGCATATGTGGAGTCGGTGGGCTTGTAGATGTGTATCGTACATGCAGTTTGTGCAGCTTATGGCTCACTAGCATCCTAGAAAACCACTGTAGCATTGAGAGCTAGTTGGTTATGAATATATAGATAAAGACCTTTATGTCACACACCAAGTTAAAGCATCTAAACAGGTACGAATCTAGCTACTTTAGAGGTTAAACATTCATTTTCAACATCTCAATGTGTTGAAAAGAGAAAACATTTTCCCTGTGATTCAGTGGAAACCCTTTTCTTTTGCAGGAAACGTGATGCTGCCCAGAACATACTGATCATTTATTATTTGGCAGGTTGCAAAAATGTTGATATTGAACATACCCACCCACCGACCCACCAAACTACTTAATCCTGCAGTAGAATAGCCGCTCAGCGACTACAGCAGGATTCAACTTTTTATGGTTATGTTTAGGCACTGGCTGCACTTGGGCAAGGTTAAGGAGAAGATCATGGTCTTGGTTTAATGCAGACGAAAGTCTGCAGTGACTCGAAGCACTAAGTTTATTATAATTGAACCAAAACCACAGTCTTTCCCTGAGCGTAACCAAAATACTTTTGTTGGCTAAACTTGGCACCAGAATCCCCAGTCTCTGGTGCCAGAGTCCTGCTCCATGCATGCCAGCCGTCCACCCCAACCTCCTCCCTGCTACTTCAGTGTGGGACATAAATGTAGCGCTTAATTCAATAAAATTAAAAAAATAAAAAAAAACTTTGCCTGTGAACCCGATGCAGGCTACAATTAGATTTGTTTACACAATGCAATTGGGGAAAAACAATTTAGTAGTGTGTGTGTGTATATATAAAGCAAACAAAAAAATACCAAACCAAAACCAGTCCACCAGTCCGAGGCACTCTGTGATGATAAAACACCTCTTCTGCTAATAAAACGTGCCGTGTGGTTGTTGTTGTATTATTATCTCGGTGAATAAACGTGTATAATTGATGAGTGTGATTCATTTTTGTTGTGTAACATTCCTGTCTGGAACTGTCAGACATCCCTTTTTTTTCTCGCTACTTGTTCTTTAAAAAGGAAACCACAGTGGCACTGAATGAGCCTCTGTATTTCTTGCATTACAGTACAACAATAGCCTATCATTATACAAGGCCATTCATTTCACAATAATGACTGGAGAATCCTGGCGAGAATCACGTCCAGAGTCAATAAGGTTACTGCTTTTTTGTGCTTTTTGTTGAAACGACAGGCCTTCGTGTTGTCGGTTGTTATAAAGGCATGAAAAGACAGAAGAAGCTGTTCACCACGTGTTTCTGGATCTTCTTCAACAGTTTCGTAACAAAAAAAAAACCTTTAATAACTGAGTGGTGCCAATTGAATTTAAATTGTCCTTGTAACATTAGACCATGCCGGCAAAGTAGCACACTCAGGTTTCCTATTTATTGGTGCTTACATGCTCTTTTTTTAAACATTTAGTACATACATGTGGTTTTAAATCAATTAGAAAAATCGATATACCCTTCACATAAAAAAATAGATATGGTACAGTTCAATGTGAAGAGTAGATATGATGTAATACAATGCTAATAAATGTATCTCACTCCATTAAATATGAAAGACATCCCCTCTCCAATATGGACTTTGTGCCCAGATAATGTGATGTGCTTATACTACACATGCACACTTATAATATAGAACTATGAAGCATTTTCAGAACATGAAACATGACACAATATGTCACTCTTAAATTATGGATTAGTACTTAAAGCTGAATTAATTTGCTTTTTTTTGCCACTTTGAGGAAATTGGAGCATGCTGAAAACAAAATATTGACATATTATCACCTCATAATGCAACATTAGCATTCATTTTGGTTTGTGTTTCTGTTCACCTGATGAATATTGGTCAGTTTTGTTGCTTTAATTCTGGTTTGGTCTCCCAACAATTCAAAAAAAAAAAGAAAAACATCTGCATCTTCTTTTTTTTTCTTCTCTCTTTTGCATCACCAGCTAGTCGTCTGCTGTTTGGCGCCAGCAGGTAGCGTAAAATAAATGACATGAAAGCTTTTTCCACTTTGATGAGTGCAGTAGGGCATGCAGGCTGGAAAAACCAAAACAATGAAAAAGAATGAAAAAGATGCCAAAAGGCTCCTTTTGAACTCGATATTATGGCAAAACTGGGCAAATACGTCTCTGTGGATTCATCACTTATAAGTAACCTTCTGACATCATACACAGTCATTTGATCTGCTACGCATATGAACTGCTGCTTTAATTTGTAATCTTAAAAATTTCCCTTGCAGCCAAAAACAAGAGATAGCTTTACATTTGAAACCTACACATTCAATGGGCTGCCATTCCTCTTGACATAATTAGGGAGATA
The DNA here is from genome assembly GCA_029490765.1 of Euthynnus affinis. Lineage (NCBI taxonomy): Eukaryota > Metazoa > Chordata > Actinopteri > Scombriformes > Scombridae > Euthynnus > Euthynnus affinis. The sequence goes on from CM055850.1 coordinate 28,657,703, forward strand.
TATGTGTCAAGGATGCAAAAACTAAGACCAATTCTAGCTTGATGTCTTATTCTATTTAAAGCTGATGTAATTATCTCAGTGGGGCTTTTATTATTATTCTATTGTACTTTATGTCTTTCAGTTTTATTTAATGAGATCCTAGTCGGGTTTTTTAGTTTGTGGGAGGAGGTTTAATAGATGGAGGTTCAACCACGGGGGTTAATTCATAAATATTTTCCTTTGTCTCCATTTCTGCGTCGTCAAATATATTATATATATGGATATACAAAGTTAATATAACAAATGAAAACAGCTTCAAAGAAAGACTTTTCAGCTCGGTGACAGCGGCAGTCACAACAGCGCTAATGCGGCGCTTAGCTCTGATATTAATATATGTAACACGTGTGTGTGTGTGTGTGTGTCTGAATGCATCATATTCATTTACATCCAAAAAAACATTAGAACAGCAGTTATCGTCCTGGCAACAGTCAAACCAGTCGTCAACGTAAAAAAAATGGGACGAAGATGTGTCACAATCTGCTCGCATCCTGTCCTCAAACAGTAAACCTGCAGCTGCTTTGTTTATTTATTTATTATTATTTTATGACAGCTTTTATATAAAGTGTGCGAAGCCCCAGAGATATTAGTTCGACCACTTGTATTTGTTGCTTCTTCTTCCTTTTTTTTTTTTATTTATAAATTGCACAGAACTCTCCTTGACAGCCAATCTGTTACTCATTGTCACTGAAGCAGCACTATGGCATAACCGATTAGACTCTCCGCTTCTTCGCTCTCAGTCCTCAGAAGACGTTATTAATATTCATGAAATAACTGGCAAGAGGTGTCCCCATGCGAAGAGAACAAATTGTTGGAAATTGTTATAAAGTTACACTTGACCCCCAAAACAGAAGAGTGTGGCGGTATTTCTTCTTTTTTTTTTTTTTTAGCCGTACGGTGTCATAACAGTAATGATTTGGAACATTATGTATTGTTCAAGTTGTTTATAAATGACATGTTGATTGTGATTTGTAGCTTTAAAGCAAGATCTTACTGTAGTGTTTTTTTTTTTTTTTTGGGAAGGAGGCTGATGTGGAACAAACTTACTTTGTATTTTGGTTGCCAATAATTTCCATTTCATGTGTGTGTGTGTGTGTGAGAGAGAGAGAGGGTGGGGGGGGACCTTTCCTTTAACTTGAGTGGCGTTTCTATAAATCTGTGTTCTGTAAGTCTCACCCTCCCCTGCTCAGAGTCACTCTGCCTCGCTGTCAGGCCGGGCTGTCAAACATAGTTCACACACAAGCTTCAGATTGCAGAACGAGCGCTCCAGACTCCACGCTGACAAAGAGAGAGAGAGAGAGAGAGAGAGACCCCCGTGTTAGCCTAATTTGGAATCACTTTTGCAATTTGAAAGTAGGAAACTGATTTTCATTTCAGGCTTTAATCATGTTTAATATAGAGGGATTAATGAAATAAAATAAAAAAAAAAGGGGGAGCCACATTGGGGGGGGGTTCTGGGGGGAGAAGGTGGTAGGTCAGGTATAATAACCCCGCTTGTGTTTGTACAGTACTGCCCACTTAATGTCATTATATATTACAGTGTAGCCTTGTTGGTCGGACTTTTAAGGATGTTATAAAAAAAATGAAAAACACCAGTAAATGAAACACATTTAAAATAATGAAAAGTTTTGAAGTAATGACACACTGCGTCACCGAGGCGCCTGAAATATCACTATTTCAGAGCAGCGGGGAATTTCAGCCCGAACTGTTAAAACTGTCCATAAACCATAAACAGAGCGCTACTCTAAACACGGAGCATTTTCCTGGAGCGCCTTTGCCAACCGGAGCCTGGAAACTGTGATGTTTGTGGCTGGAAATTCAGAGGCTACAGTGTATCACTTCCAACAGCAGGACTTAAGGCGTGATTAGTGTGTGATTGGGGACTTCTGGGCGACCCCCCCCCCGATCCTTAACTCTGATAACCTGCCATTCAGACCGGCTGGACGACTGGGACGGGGTTCCTGATCCAACGCGTTCAAGGCCGGACACTTCATCGCTTCACCTCGTCACCGGGTCCATGAAAAAAGGCTACTGCGGTAATTTAGTGTGTCACGTCCAAAACACACTTATAAAGGAAATAAAATAAAATAATAAAAAAAAAAAGATAAAAATCAAAGCAGCAGACTTTTATTCTTTAAAAAAGGCCAGATTCTACGTTTCCCATAATGCAAGTCAGTTGTGTGTTTCATTATACTCTTAATAACCCTAAATAACCAACTAACATGGGCTTCAACCCTGATGACATCACTATGACATCACACATTGGAAAAGCTCCAGTACCACAGAAGAAATTAACAGTTAATTATCTTTATTATCATTAATATTACATTCATTCTTTGACCTTGCAAACAATAGTTAACACAATCAAGCTCACTTCAAGGTCCATTTAGTAGCTGTTCTGGAGCTTTCGGGTCAAATCACATGATCTAGTTATTTTGTCAACTGCAGTTTCCAAAGGTCAAGAATAAAAACGACAACTTTTAAAAGCGATATAATGTCAGAAGTGTTCAGAAAAAAAACAGAACTTTAAACATTTTCAGTTCTACGACAAATGAGCAGGATGAAGACCATGTGATTTGTCGGAAAGCTCTTGAGCAGCTATGAAAGACTAAATGTGACATTTCAGAGGATTTCTGCTCTCTCTCACTGGACTTAACTGAATCACTAAAACAATTAATTTGCAAATTGTATTACTGTTGCTGATAAAAATCAATATGATGCTTAATGAGGCGGCTCGTGTACGGGGCCTGTTTATCCCGCGTGTTTGTTAATCACATGTGTCACTATTAAATTTGATTCATGTGTGAGGTAAAGCCCTGATCAGACAGGCAGAGTGTGTTTTTCTTTACGATTCAAAAAAAAGAGAAGTTTGCCTGCTTTTCCGGCTCTGAGTTGGAAGTTTTTTCAACTTGAGGTGTTCGGGGATGCTTCTGCAAAAACTCAGCGACGCAAAAAGCTTCTCTGTCAGTGAAAACAATCACAAAAAGCTGCTCCGGCCTGCTGGAAAGCGCTCTGTCTCTGTCTGATCGGGGCTTAACGCTCGCCATAAATGTAGCAAGAGTCTAACAAGGCTGCGACAGCGGACAGTTTGTTATTTATGTGTAAAAGTGAGTGAATTTCAACAGCGTCCTCTCTAAAAAATGTGCCTCTGTGCTGTGTGTGTATCCTCACTGACAAAAAAAACGTCGGGATAATACCCGCTCGTATCAGATGACTTTGGGCCCACCACAAAATATGTACCTTGGCTCCAAAAGCCGAGTTTATTGATTCACCAGCTCCCATTTATTACACACCGCAACACCACAGGCAGAGAATGACAGGAAATTACAATAAATAACCGAGATGATTGCAAAAGAAGTTTAGGGGTTTGTGGTTCACTTTAAATTTGCATTCAGTTGTTTTTGTTTTCTTTTCTGCAGTTCTATTGTTGGAACAAGTTGGAACAAGTTGAACCGATGAGGTGACTATTACAAGTTATTTAAATAATAAAAAAAAAACAGTGAAAAATTCATAATAATATTTATAATACGTCCTGGGCCCTGGAACAGGAATAGAGACAGATTTTTAAAAATATCCTGTCTTGTAAAAAAAATAAAAGTCTCATTATACAAACAGAGAAATAAAAGTCCACCACCAAAAGATTTCTAAATAATGAAGTCAATATTATCAAATTAGCAGTTCATGACTGAAATAGCAACATGCAAAAATGATCTTACACTAAAGTATACAACTGTCTGTAAAGCAAGTATTAAATAGGAAACATAATATTTGCAAATAAATACATGTAATATATTCAGAGTGAATAAAATAAAAATGCTGTGTCATTGATTGTCCGCCGCTCCCGTCGTCTGTGACTCTGAATATTCTTGGATGTGAGATTTGCTGAGTCTTGCACTGAAGCAGAAAAAAAAAAAAAAATCAATCATTGGACTTTATGTTACTTAAATTATCAGACAAAATGATGCCTCAGGCAAAACATTGATGACATATTTAATTCACCAACTAAACACAGTCTTAGTTTGTGAGACATACAGTAAGTTTATTACAAAGTAGAAACAATGTGGACCCCCCCCCCCCCCCCCTTCACATAAATCAAATACTTTACAATCAACTAATATAAAAAAATAATGAGAAGCTTCTCATTAATTCTTTTTATGCAAATAAAAAATGGAAGTTTACCAAAAAAAAAAGAGAAAAGAAGCCACAGTTTTTTGCACACACAAGTCACAAAGCTCTCCTGCTGTGGCTGTTTACACTGAACTCTTGTGCAAGACATTTCTTGATATTTTGTATTTTGACTGACGTCCAGTCGTTCTTCAGTCTAACCTCTGTCCGTATAGCACTTCATATATTCTTCCCGGATAAATCTTACTAACCTGAATCTTAGTAGCCTTGCTAACATCACCTTTTTTTATATATCAGACATTATGTGGAACTAATAACACTAAAAAATGACATTGCAATGCAGCAATTAACAACACTATTAGTAAAACGTGTTTGACAATATCTATGCATGTGTCTTAGTGTGTTTAGCTGCTGCTATCCCTCTACTTATTCAATATATTTTAGACTTTATTATTGAGTGTGACTTAATGCACAATGAGTGCAGTATTAGAGTAAGCCTGAGTTTCTACATTAACAACACGACTGTAAAAAAAAAAAAGCAGGCGGCAGTAAGATATAATCCTGCTGCAAGTAGACATAACAAAATTATCATTTATGCAAAAAACGTGCTGTGTAAGCAAATGAAACCTGAGAAATATTTTTCTAACAGTTTTAACAAGGTGCACTTATTGCCTCGGGCTTTCAAGCAGCCAGTCAGAAGATACAGAACAGAAGCTGCCACTTTAAATGAAAAGTTAAAAAAAATAAAATAAAAATAAAAAAAGAACATGCAGGCAAATATCATTATTTTTGCAGCTTATTGTGCTCCCTTTTTTTTTCCTCCAATATGCTTTCAGTGATAAATTCTTTGAATTCTTCACACAATTCAGTTTGGCTTTTATTTAATAAAGTCGGGGGTTCTGCACCAGGCAGGCTCACAGCAACCAAAAATAAAAATTCCCATCAAGCCTCATTCATGATTCATGCGACGGTTCGGTCCCTGATGTCAAAAGTCGCATTCAACATGACCTTTTTGTATGTATTTATCTGACATTCTTTTTCTGGACTCTGTATTGAAGCAGCAGCTGAAAGAAAGAAAAATCGACATAAAGTTACTATCTGAGATGTCACCACAAAGTTGAGGTCAAATGCATTTTAACTCGTGTGTAACGCTGCGTGTGTGATGTTCCCGTATCATCCCCTTCTGCCTCTCGTTCGACATCCACGTTCATGGATGTCATGTGACCTATTTGCGAGTGTCTTGTGTGCATACAGTGTGAATATCCTGTATGTTCGATGCATGCTTTTATTTGTACGTATATAGCACCTGTGCTCTTATGTGTAGGAGTGGGAGAGGGACTCCAACATATTGTGTTTGTGCCTGCGGGTCAAAGACAAAGTCACATCACTTCCACCTCAACACCTGCAGATCTCCAAGGTCGGGTGGGGGGGGTCGCAGGGGGTCGGGTCATATGACTGCCCCTCCTGCCGACTTCGTCCCACCTTCCTACTCCTTGTCCTTTTTTGGAGAGCTATCCACCCACCCACTCCCTTTACCGTTATCAGGGTGGAAGTGAGCTGACGGATGAGGAGCGACAGCATGTGACCCATAACTCAACTCTTTAATGTTCAGCTATTTCACCCGTGGGGACTTCCCATCAGCCCCGCGACAAGCCATAACTCCATCTGCACACAGACACACAGTCACACCAGCCCCGCTCATGTGACATGGCAACTTTATGCTGCTGTTCTAGGAACACTGTCAGTCTGAATATGGAAGTCTGCCACGCTTTCATATAAATGGCACATTCGGTAAAGGGGAAAAAAGAAAAACACACACACACACAGGGGAGACATCTAGTTTCTAACTTTATTTCACAGCACTTTAATTCACGGTAGCATTGTTAATCCTCTGTTAACAAACACATTTTCACATGGAGTCAGTTTCCAAGACGGGTATTAACCTAAAAATCTAAATTCCCTGGAGTCTTGCCATCAGTTTGAGGTTGAGAAGCATCCAGCAGAGACTCCAGAAAATCACTGTGGCAGGCCAATAAATACTCCGCCATGAAATCCCCCTGTAAAACCACAAATTGTTGTTTTTTAACTTCAGTTTTTTGTACGGATTAAACAAAGATACAATGTGTTAATTAATGAGCTTTAAGAGGTGCTACTTGAAGCTGTTACCTTATATAGAACCAGGCTAGCTGTTTTTTTCCCCCCATGCCCCAAGTCTCTGTATGCTAAGCTAAGCTAAGCTAAGCTAAGCTAACCCGGCTTCATACTGAACGTACAGACATGAGAGTGGTATCAATCTTCTCGTCTCACTCTGGGCAAGAAATCAAATATGTGTGTGTTTCCTAAAATGTTAAACTATTGCTTTAACACACTAGGACACAGTGAATTGTGCTGCATGTGTGTGTGTGTGTTAGCTTACTGCCTTACACTGAGCAGCACTTTCTGTGACATCGGGGGGGTTTTGAAGACAGTAGGCTAACTGAAAATGAGCCTGAGGCAACTGATGATGAGGATTATGTTTTGTTACCGAGGGATGAGTCAGACAATTCAGAAGCAAAACCCGAATAACTCAGAGAACATGAGCCTGACTACATGAAACCACATTGCAATGACCACAAGAAAGTGACTTTATTGTGCTTTATGATTACCACGCTGGCCGATTAAGAGTTTGTGACAGTTATTGAGCAGTTAGAGCGTCCTGCATGTGTCGTTTGTGAAAATAATATTTGTTTAATCTTTAAGTGATTTGTAAGAGAAAAGTGATTGAATCGTGCATCAGGAGTTTAGTGCTTACAGTTTATTAATGTTAACAGTAGGTTTACAAGTAATATTATTTTAATTTGCAGCTCAGTCTGTGTTACAGGCCATTAACCTAACCTAATGTCTTCACCCATCTATTCTGTGTTAGCGTTCAAATTTAGCCTGAAACTGAATTTTGTTTATGTTGAACAAATAGTGTGAATGTGTTCTTGTCACATACTAGCAGTCGGAAAGGGTTCTGTATTTAAGGATTTATATTTACATCAATTTACTTTATTAGTTTTCAACATATTTTAAGCATGTTTTATATTGTAGGGATGTGAAAACATTAGCAATCAAGGCGGCATTATTTATAACCAAGAGTGTAACTTTCAGTCACTTTTTTTGACTCACAGGTGATGTCTTGTGCAGAAAAACTAAACAACTAAATGCACTAATGAACAATGACAGATACAATTAAGAAGATTTAAAAAGAAAACAGCTATAAAAAAAATGCAATACTGGAGCTACTTTGTACTAGAAAGTTCAACTAAAAAGTGACAAATGATTGTCATAAAACAACATACTGCTCATCATGAACACACAGTTTCATCTTTCAGTTTTATACAATTATAATACTATGTTTGTATTATACTATTATACTTCTGAGTACGTGGAGATGGAGAATAAAATAAATATATTATAACCAAAATAAAACACAGACACACAGATACTCGATGGAGTAATCATGTCTGGGCTTCAACAGTACATCTACCCTTCGCTGTCTGTAATAATTAATGTCAGATGATTGTTTTATGAATCAGTGGCCAAATTTTCTGTAATATATTGATTAGATTTTATTTTTGGAATTTTTAAATAAAGTAAATAGCATCTTATACTTGAACTAATTTAATGATAAAAACAAACACTATCATTAAAACAGGAGCTTTTAATTTCTATTCATGATGAGTTACATACATATTTATAAAAGCAAGTTGCATTTGAACACTTGTGGTAACATTTTAAAATCCTTTAAAATAACAATTTAGGCATTAAATTCATCTGTGGGAGGATTTGAACTGAATGTTGTTTTTGTCAGATTTGTGGCCCCGGTTTTTTCCTGTATGATGAATGTTTGTATGTCTATACGAGACGCCACAGTTAATCACTGTATGAAGTTAGTGACGGTGAGATTTTGGAAAAAGAGATCAACTTTTTTTTTGTTTAGATATCTCGGTTACTTCCCACATACACATAATATACTTGTGTAAATAAAGAGCAACGTGATCTCTCTGCAACCAACCGCATTTCAGAGTCGGGTGGACGTTCAAATGACTTCTGACATAACAAACACACTTAGCCAAAGTACAAAACAATTGCATCAGTTACAGAAAGGAAAACTTACTGCTGTTTTTTTCTTTTATTCAGTTAACTGTCTGGTCTCTGCTCTGTTACTGTAGACCTCTGTTGTTTTAGGCAAATCTCTCAAAGCTGCTGATAGATATTGGACAGCTGAGCACCTATTTCACAACTTCAAAAACTGTCATTCAAAAGTCTAAGTTATGCAGACTTAGAAAAGTTGACTTAGTTAAAGATCACAGATCGATTTCTCAATTTATACAAATAAGACAAGTAACACAAAACCTGAAGTATCCTTTTTTTTTTTTTTGCCCATACTCATACAGAAAGAGCAAATACACAATCTCCTCAGCTATTATACAAGTATAAACACAGATGTCTGAGTTTCATGGGCTGGATTTTATTAGAAAATCCATCCCTCCTCTTTCATATACTTAATCTGATAAATTACTAGCAATCCCTTTGTATAAAAAAAAAAAAAAAAGTCAAATCAATATGTCATACCACCAAAGTCAAGCACATTGTGAGCAGCACATCTTTCTCCTCTTGTTTTCCTGCTTCTGAATATATCAAATGGGTGTTTACTGTGTGCAGTATAAATAAAATTCACCCTAAGTGGTTGTGCCAGGTCATAGATGCTGGCGCACTCTTTTGGCCCAGGACGGCCCTAATTCCTTCTGTCAGGCAGTAATCAGGTCTGTTTCACATAACGGGCCATTAGTTTAAAGAGCAAATCTGCTTTCGGCGCTGCTGACAATGGATAAAGTGTGTGTATGTGTGTGCTGCGGCTGGAGCGGAGCGGAGTGGAGAGGAGAGGAGGGAGGGGAGGGGAGGGAGGTGGAGGGGTGTCTCTGTATGCCAAACCTGACCTGGCAGGGCTCGGAGAAAGAGGGAGGGCGGGGGGAGAAATGGGATGGAGACGGGGGGAAACAGATAAGGAGTTAGAGGAAAAGAAAGAAGGATGGGCGTTGCGAAGGATGGCACAGTCGCACTCATCGGATCCACTCAAGGAAAATGAGGCTGACAGGTCAGAGTGTGCCCCGAAGATGTTTCCATTTTAGCTCCATTCAAATCTGTAATCACTGTCCTCTGCATGAACCCGCTCCTCTTCACCACACTGAGAGAGAGAGAGAGAGAGAGAGAGAGAGAGAGAGAGAGAAAAAAAAATCCAAAGAAACAAACCTTAAAAAAAGGAAGTGGCTTGTCACTGCCTCGTCCCCCGTGGCCACAAACTTGCACGACTGTCTTGGTTTTGACTCCCCCTCTGCATGCCGTGCACTTACTCTCTCTCTCTCTCTCTCTCTCTCTCTCTCTAACCCTTCCACTCTCGCTGCCGGGGCCTCGTCGTCGTCGTAGTAGCAGACCTGTTCGGCCCCCTCGACTCGAGGGTTAGTTTCAAAAACGAGAGTACGCAGGAGACAAGTGTTGACAAGAAGATGACAGCTCAATGCTTTCACCCCCCCCCCCGTGGAGATGTCACCGTCTCGTTAGATCGCGCTCTCGTGCCCGCGGTCCGGCGAGCAGATAATTGGAAACACGGCGGGGCAAAAGTCACACAAATACCTAGCGCTGCAGTTTCGCAGAGAGCACCGAGTGAAAGTTAATTCTCTCAAGTGAGAAGGGCAGCTTTTTTTTTTGAGAGGCAGTATTTTCTGTCCGTCCATGTCTGGCAAGAGAGGAGAGGGGAGTGTGCTTGGGTTAGGCCAAACACCACTTCTTACCCTAATAGCTTAAGACACAGCCAGCATTTGCTTTCATCTCTCAGGGGGAGCACTGACACAAACGATTTTCGTTCCTCTCTTCGCCCTCCTCACCCTCCTCACCCCTCCACTTCTCCTGCTCCCCGCCACATTCCCAATCTACACATGTGCACTTCCCCTTTTTTGATTCATGTTCTCTTACCGAATGCATTTGACTCAGAAACAAATGAGGAGGGAGAGAAAAGAAAAAAAAGCAGTAAAGATAAATGAAAAGGGCAACAACACTGTTAAGAGTTTTTATATCACATCTCCTCACAGGCTCAGTGGTAAAGAGAGGGGGGGAAAAAAAAAAACGATGTTGAAGGAGGCACAGTGCTTCTTAATGAGGCGGCTCATTAATGCAAAACCTATGTTGTTTAGTTTGACTGCCTAAAGAACAAGAAACATAATATTTGTCATAATGCAGATTCAGTGAAGAAATGCTGTGTAACTAAGGGTGAAATTGTTTCAAAGTGGTAATTATTACCATATTATGTAAAAAAAAAAAAAAAAAAAAAAAAAAAAAAAAGAAGAAGAAGCCTGGATTGTATTTTTGTTTATGTACTCTTTCTAGGTTTTGAACGTTAGCAATATGTGCTTGACGAGGCATATTTTATTTTATGTTTTCCTGGGATGTGACCCATGCCTCGGGGCGAACTATACTTTCCGGAAGCTCTTTTTCCCCCTCTGACTCCCCCCCCCCTCACCCCCCGCCAATCCTCCAACCCATAAGGCTCAGTCAGCAAGGCCCCCCTCCTCCCCTCCCCTCCCCTCCCCGCCGCCCTCTCCCCCTCCTTCAACCAGCGACATGGCATTTGCACTGCTGAGGAGAATGTGAGCTAATGAAAGTGTAAAGCCTGTGTTCACTAGAGTATAAAATTCACATTTGGCCAAGACCGGCTGTGCAATCTGATATTATGAGCCCCGCCGCAGAGAGAGAGAGAGAGCGAGGGCTGCAAATAGCACTCAAAAAAAGGCACAGCGAGGCAAAAACAGGAGAAGGGATACACAGTCGAAGTGCGTTTTTTGGTGAAATGAATTCATTGTATCGACAGCAGGATGCAGAATATGTTTGTTCTAACTTGGAGGTGGAATAGTTAAAAAAAAAAGACTTAACAGGGAAAGAAAGTGTCTTGACATCCCGTTACGATGTGGAGTAAATGTATAATCACGACGGCACAGTCCTGCCAGAAACCTCATCAAGGTGGCTCCACACAGTCTTTGTCTTAAAGAAAGAAGACGTGCACGAGATGATGCAAGGTACTGTATGCCGCCATCTTGTTTCTTGTGTACATGGAGCAGCCGCTTGCCCTTATTAAATGGAGGTTTGCTGTGGACAGAAATGAGGTCAGTGGTGGCGTAAAGATGTGACGTAAACAGCCCCGGAAAAAAAAAAAAAAAAAGAAAGAGTATAAGCCTCGCTCTGTTGTGACAAAGCAGTGAGCGCTGTAGATGGAGAGATTTCTGCACAATTAAAAAAAGTAAAAGAAATCTAATTAGCTCTGTGTTGTACCTCTAACATCTCCTCCTTGCAGTAAAAAAAAAAAGCAAATTGTCTCACATGCTCTTTATAGATTCATCTTCTATCATCTCCAGACTCAGCAGCCGCCCCAATTTACCTTTATTGTCTCTGAAGTATCTGAAAAAAAAAAGTCACGAAAACGAAGCAAAGCCAGCAAAAAGTGATTATCTCACAAGACGAGACTTTAAAATTAAACAATGGCAGGACACGTTTTTTTTTTTTTTTTTTTTGGCGGAAAACGCAGGTCTTTTGTTGCAACAGTAGCTTCACTTCATCCAGGTCAAAAGTTCACTCGCATTAGCGATGGCTGACCTATTTTCTCCGCTGAAACTTGGGAATCCATCTTTCTTCAGTTTGTCCTCTAGCTTCTGTCCATTCAAATTAATCACCGAACTTTTTTTTTTTTTTCTTCTTCTAGGAAATACTGAGGCTTCCGTTTATGTAGAGAAGCTGAGAGAAGCATTTAGTGCTTATTACTGTGTGATTATGACTCGTGCTGCTGTTAACATTCCCAACATTTCCAATATATCACTGTGTGTTTGTACCTCTACTAACTACTGATACTGTTTTGTATCGCTGCTACTTCCTCATACTACACCGCCGCCTTTATATCCTTGACTATTAATACAATTGGTGCTGTTAATGCAGCTGATACCACGACCGCTGTTCAACCACTCCTAACCACTACTACTATCATGCATCTCTCTTATTGTGGCCTTGATTTGTATATGTTATTTTTCCTTTTGTGTTCTTATGTGTATATCACTTAATCTGAGTATCGTAGGTTTCTCTTCTGCATTTTTAAATTAATATCTTAAGCAAAAATATCATCCTGATCCATATTTCATTCACATATACAGTGAGATCCAAAAGTCTGAAACTCACTTGAATAGGAAAGAGGCTTTGGGGTTTGGATATTTACCTTTTTATCGCTTCGGTGTTGCGTGTTTTATCTACTTCCTGGCGATGTAGCATAAAGATATCCTGTATGAAATCTTTACTAACGTTTACCTTTTTGTTATTGGGCTGAAAGCTTGTGAACTATTTAAATAATTGGTTTAATTTTACTCTGATATTTCGTTTTTAGGGTGAATGTGTATCATCTCTCTGGGGATTACAGATATGTTACACGAGCGCCCTAAAAACAGGGATTTTGGCGCATTCACAGCAGTGTTTATTACTGTAATTGGCACCGCTAGTAGGTTAATAAGGCTATTATTACTAATTACTATTACTGCCTCTACTAATGCCACCACTGCTAACACTACTAGCGCTAGTAATACTAACCTTTAGCGGTGGGAGGTAACTCAAGTACATTAACATGAGTGTTTTTACATTTTACATTACTTTATAATTTTATTCCATCACCTCTCGCAGGCAAATATTGTACATTTTACTCCACTACATTTATTTGACTGCTTTAGTAAAATAGTAGATTTTAAGATTTTACATACAAATCATATGAGCAGTTTATAAAATATGATGCAGTGTTAAATATAAGTACGGTACTTACGGTAAAGTAGCTAAAATTAGCTTCCTCAATTAGCTGCAACATTAAAAAAATCTTAATATATCAATAAAAATATATATAATATAATAATAAAACATTGACAGAGGTTAATTGCCTGCATTATGATGCCTCTATATGTTTATTTAATATTCATTTTTATATACTACATGTTTTTAGCAGCTTCTACAACAGTTTAACTTTTGTAGACAGTATTTTTACTTCGGTTTCATATTAAATTCACATCAAATTGTTGTATGGCAACTTCCTGTATTTCCTGGCCTTCCTGTTACTGCTACCAACACTACTACTACTGTTAGTTCATTTTCACCAGACTATATTTGACATCATAGTTTCATGTGATCGCAAAACTTTTCATCAGATGTCTACAGTATTCATTATTATCATTAATTATCAAAATCTGGCAACACTTATTGCATAATAGAAAACTTAAACATGATCAAAACCTTCACCTGGACTACTTAACTCAGGTCTGTAACATAATACTGATCGTAGGAGTAGCGCACACACACACACACACGCACACGGTCATTTGAATTTCATCGTGTTCTCAGGCCATCATGATGATTTACCATTAGTCACCCGTCAACAGCCACAACCGTGGGTCTTTGTTTCAAATGTTCGCTCAGAGGATGAGAGCTTGATAAAAGATAGGGTCAAAAGTCGCGGAGGCACGCCGGTTGTTTTTTCTACACTAGACAGGATCCGTGTGCAGGGTGAGCATCTTGAAGAGCCAAGCTGGCAATTATCATCAGGCAGGAGCAGAAATTACAGCCATACCTATATGATTGCAGACTATCGTTTTTCAGCAGGGCTGGGTTCATACGGCCTGGTAAATAGGGAAATCTACTGGCCAGTGGTCTGGAGCCTTTCTCTGAACATAGTGTATTATATTTACATCTGTACATATGATACACAGAGGACAGGAGGATCTGAAAGGCAGCACTTTTTTATCAAGTTCAGTCAGGGTGTATGTATGTAGGCCAGCGTGTGCCAGAGAGTGCTGTGGCCCTTCAGCTATAGGCCATTATTATTATGGGGATTCCTCTCTCTGCCTCTTTCTCTGTAGAGCCGTACTATCTCCCGTATCTTTATATAACCAGGTGAAGCTGTATTTGTGTCCAGTTTCCAGGTCTCAGATGGACGGTCATTCCGGGCGTTCAGCCTTACTCGGTCAGTGCTCAGCTTGTATGTAGCTCATGCAAAATGTGATGCAGAAAGCTACGAGGCGAAAAGCTGATAAAACACAACGTTAGACATTATGAAATGTTTGACAATTAAGTTCTATAATATCTAAATTACATATTCCTTACTTTATAATTATAAAATGCATGTGAAGTTATAAAGTATATTAAATATACTGAGTTCTTCAGTTTTAAATTAAAATAAATAGCCGTGATTTGAAATGTGAGTTTACAATTATTATGTAATTCGGAACGTAATTGCACAATTATTGCTAAAATCAATTGATTGTGATTTTCAATTATTGCATTACTTACACATGGGTTCAGTAATATGTATTATCCACATGAAAACACTGCAATGAGAGTCGGCAGTTTATTTTGGTAATAATGCCAAAATATGTGTAAATACAAGTAAATTACGGTAAAACATAAAAACGTCTGTATTTTACTTATTTCTATTGATACATTTGATTAGTCCGAATAAAATGAATTCACTGTTTTAACAGTGGCCCATGATAATATCCTTGAAGTAAAATATAATTTAAATAGAATGACGCTGTTACTCAATTAAACATCAAAATTATGCTGTTTAGAAAATTAGATTTTTTTAATCATTATACTTTATGTATTTTTATATTTACAATACATATTTAAAAATATTTTTTAAGGTTTTTATTTTTGAAAAAAAAAAGTTTACTCAATCTGACCTAATTTACTACAATACGGCACCATATTTTTTATAGTATTTCACCTGTTTTTAAAGTTTCTGTTTGTTTGTTTCTTTCTTTTTTCTTTTGGTTCTTCCTCTTGTACACTTCATGTCTTGATGCTGTAATGCAATTTGTATCTTCTCCATCAACCAAAACCTCATAAATAATTGCAAAAAGCTTAAAAGGAAATACATTTATTGATGATTTACTGACTGCTTCTTGCTTCGACATGGAATATAGGAATATAACATATGAGAGCCTGAATTGAAAATGTAGTTTTTTTTATTTTTTATTTTTGTTATTCATGTACATTCTTTGAACTTGAATGTCATCTTACATAAAACATTTATTCTCATGGTGAAAGTAAAACATTTTTAAATGAAAAAAGGAGAAAAAAAAACTCCTACATATTTCTGCTTTTTCGTCTGAGTGAAGATATTCTCAGTGTGTCTCATCCTTCGGTGTTTGAGTGGGAGAGAGTGGCTGGTCACTGAGAGGTCACTCAGACAGAGCGAAGGAAAGAGAGAAGTTGTGTTCAACAGAACTACTAAGAAATGGAGGGGACATTTGAAATCATACTCAAATGCACACAAATCAAACTCACCTTCTTGATGTATTTTCGTAACATTGCAGCACTGGGGCTTTGGAATAGGTTGAAAGGGCTATGTGGAAAAAGGTAATGCACTTTCACAGTGGCATGTGTATATAGTATTTCAGCCGGCAATTGTCAAAGAAAGCTGCTCTGCCCTTTTCCATCACAGCTTTAAGGCCACACTTCAATCGCAGTGCTTGAGTATTATTTTCTCTGACATGTTGCCCCCTGGTGCTTTTCCATGTCTTGGCCTCGTACGAGGGAAAGTTCACACTTTATACCAATGACAGCCTTAGGCTCTTAACCTTGCACTGGGGACAATAAGGATTCAACAGGTGAACACCTTGGACTCCTTTAATTTGCCTTTGATATGCATTGCTTGCCCTCAGCGAGCCACTGTGACAGTTAGTGTGGAAGGAGTAAAGTGTTAGGAGAGTAGTGAAAATGTTCAATAAATCTTCACGTATTCAGCAGTTTGTTAAAAGTCTGAATGTCTTTACAAAGTCAACTTTAAAATCACAATTTAAAATGCAATCATGACCACAAAAATTACAGTCAAGTTCAGAGCATTTGCTAGTTTAATTCAGTATAATTATACTAATCAATGAGATATAAGTCTTTGAATACAAAAATATCTTTTAAAAAGGACACATAATTTGTTGTCTATTTTACAAAATTTTATAAGAAAAGCAAGATTTCTCTGGTGCCTCTCATCCCTCTCTCTTGTCATTTCCATAATAAAGGTGTAGAAATGTAGAAATAACCCCCAAAAATGTATATATACAGTATATAGATAGATAGATAGATAGATAGATAGATAGATAGATAGATAGATAGATAGATAGATAGATAGATAGATAGATAGAAAATAATTATCTGTAAGAAGTGTTTAACTGTATACATTTGAAACAAGTTTTACTGTGGTTTTTATGTGGGTAAAAAATGATAATAATAAAATTTTTTTTTACCAAACCTAATTAACCTTATGTAATTAAACAATAATTATGTTTTAATTCAAATTTAAAATATGAAATCTATATAGTTTTCCTTATAAGTTAAACTGTATAATTTGAATGTTATACTACTTTCAAAATTAAGTTTTATTTTGAAAAATTAAAAAAACCTTTATAAGATTTAAAATCATATGTAATTCAAATTTAAAATATTTAATTAAATTAATGAATTACTTAAAACAAAAAGTTCTTGCAAATTTAACTTTGGCCGTTATGGCACAAAAAAGAAAAAAGTTGATAAATTGTCACTGCACATAAGCACATCGCCTGTATGTTTTATTTTTTTTCTTAGTTGTTTTGTCTAAAGTGTCACTTTTATCAAAGCAAATATGTCAAAATTTCAGGCGTTTCATACAAGCCATGAAGTGTAGACACCCCGTGTCATGGATTACTAATGACAAGGTCAATTAGTCTGACTGATAGTATGATCGGATGTGTGGCCTTGCTGGAGGTACGCTGCAGCGTGCGGGTTCAGCTAGCGGCTTTCCATCGGCGCCGAGTTTGTACGGTAGACGGCACACTCGCTCCACATTAGATCAGCAGAGGCCTAATGGCTGCTCGTGAATGTGACACAACTGTGGCACTGTGTGGGCTGTGCAGACGAGCTGACCGAGCACTCACCTCTCTCTAAACACTTTATTTATTTATTTCCGCTCTTGGATTAAAGCGCTTTTGTGGAGCTAACCTACATAACAGCTTGGTGCAGTGGTGAGCTCGGCAACCAGGCTCCTTGATACAGATATGATGAGGGTGCTTAGAAATGAAGACAATGAAAGCTCAATCAGTCCCATTGGTTCAGATCATTACAGAAATATCACACAGACCCTTTGATTGAGCTGTATTGAGTTTAGCCACTGAAGCACATTATGCTATATTGAATAACTTGGTGGCCTAATCAAAACTAAATTATTTCCATATCATAAGTGGGGACTGCCAGACATAATTGGAGTCATCATTCTTCCTGGTTTTGTTTATATTCAGCGATCATTCAGGTTAAGTTATTTTTATCACGATTAAACTTGAATCCTTTCTTATGCATATGTGTAATAAGGTTGCAAAGCTTTAATTGCTCATAAATACATGTTCTCAACATAGAAACAACATTTTTACATTTATATGTTTTATATATGTGGTAAGATGCAGTATCAGCTGGTTTATATAAGGTTTGTCTAAGAGGATTATACCTTGAAATTTGTTTTCAATGGTGAGGTTAGTATTTTACTCTACGATTACAAATGTTTTATCTATTTTCAAAAGCCAGAGTTTCTTGGTTTGCAGTTTTGTTTTAATCCGGTGAAAGTAGAAAAATGAAGTAAAAGTTATGTGACTGGTTCTGTTTATACAGTATATCTATGATTGTATGTAAATGTGTATATATATATATATACAGTATGTGTGTATGTGTACACCAAAAAATATGTAAATACACAAATAGTTACCTACATTTTTGCAAAAAATATGTTATGATGTTTATGTACACTGATGTGTGTATGCAGGATATGAAGTACATACAAATTTATCAAATGCTTTTTTCTACTGTTTCATTATACATTTACAAAAATATTGTTTACTAAATAATAAATTTATTGGTTTTAAGGGCCAACCAGGCATCCTGCTCAAGCAAGAATGTAACATCTTTTAAATAGGTGGTTTTTATTTAGATATTTTTTATATAGTTCTATTTACAAATATATATATTTCTACATATTTTATATGTATTTATGTTATAATATTTAATAATTCTAATATGATCATAGTATGAGTATAATGTTATAATATATAACAGTATAATTTTGCTAATAGTTTACTTAAGGAAAAATGTTGATTATAATTATGAGTAATTCTGAACTGTAAACACACACATACATACATCTACTGTATAAATACTGTGCATGCATGTTGTTTATTGAACTATAAAAGACAGAATATGGAGCAGTAAAGAGCTGAGGATAATCAGTCGTTGGATAAATAACTTCTGAAATCAATCAGACAGCTTTAACTGAGAGGAAAGAGGCACATGATAATATCATGACAACACATTGTGGCCTGGTTTAGTTATTGCTCTGCAATCCTTGCTTGACAACATTAAGAGGTGAAAGGTTCCCAGCTGTGGCCTCTGAGGTATTACGCCTTTAATGCTCTCACGGGAGATGAAAAACGGCGAGGGGAATCAGGGGACAGTTTTCGCATGAGACAGACAGGCACACGTCCTCTGTCCTGCTGCCACTTTACGTGTTTCTACATCATGGGGGTAAACTGGTCCGGAAAGAAAATAGTCCCTTGTGGGGAATCTGTTGCATCCAATGTAGGACTGTATGTTATGATTGATGAGCCTGATTTTGAACCTTGGGACACATTCCTTGCCCTGCTGATGGCCGCGGTGTCCCCGTCGAACGCCACGTGTAAAAAGCAGGGCGCACATCGCAGATTACAATTACGGATGTCAATCACTGGGTTTGTTTTCGCAGAGAAAATGTATTTTTAGGAGCTTGGAATTGGAGGAATTGCAGCACAAATATAACCTGAGTGTGTTTGAAGAGGCGTAAACATCATGGAATGTAATGAACTGCGATGAGAGAAGTAGAAACAGCCAAGAAATCAGTGAAGTATGAGAAAAAGATTTGAACGCCTCATGACAACCTTCATCTCAACAGGTACTCGGAGGCTGCAGGTAGAGAAAAAGAAAACTTCACCGTGGCCGACATTGTGCCGTCACACTCAGTAGATCCTCCGACATGGCCGCCATGATGAACTCCGGATGAACTCGCTTGTATCTGTGGGAGCTGAGCAGATCAGGCCATGCGATTGGATGAGGCCAACGCTCCATATTTGGGAGATTACTGAAGCCAGGTTTGGGCTGACCCACTCGGAAAAGGCTGCCATCACTGCCCCCCACGTGTGAGAGTAACCTAATCGCTCCACAGGCTTTTTAATTATCTCATAATATCTGGTGTGTCTCGCCGCCAGGGTCTGGGAGATGAAAAGACTGAGAAACTGGAGGATTCTGGGTGGACTCGTGTGTTTTTTCCGTTTTACTGTTAATTGTGTATAATTATGTAGTTTAAGTCGCGTGAGTCTGGGATTCTAGTCTAAATAAAAGTAAATGTGAGACAGAATACACTAAACATTGTACCACAAGTTTTTCTCAACATCTTATTTTTATCAGAAAATAAAACATTTTAATGTTTAATGATATGAACTGACAATAATAATAATATAATAGTTTACACATGAATAAGTATTGTATGTCCAGAATTGTCTTGTGTACTCTGTGTATCATTTACATTGTAAAATGGAAACTGTTTATTGTGACAGAAATTATCAACCAACCAGTTTCAAAACTTTGAATAAATAATCATAATAAATAATTATAAATAACAATGTCCCTGTTGTTTTTATTGTATTTATGAATATTATATTTATCCCTGATAGATAAATACATTGTATCATATTAATTAATTGACCTTTATATTACAATTTTTTTATTTCTTTACTTTTATATTTTGCATTTAATATGTTAGAATTTTAGAGATTGTATATGCATTTTTCATAAATTGTAGATTTAAATACAGTTAAAATATAAGGAAATATTAATTGAAGTAATTATAAATTAATTTCTGTATTTAAAACAATTAATGCAGCAAAATTTAGTGTTAAAGTAAATCAGTAAAGTTTTATAATTTTATTCATGTAACATACAATTAAATATATATATAAATATAAAAAATATTATATTGGTTATAATATTATATATAATATGAATACATTCTAATTACATATATATCATTATATTATATATTATCTATCTATTATTATATGGTTTGATGGATATTGTATAATAAAAATATATAAATAATTATAATAAAATAATATAATATATATATTTATGATGGGCTTGTATATTATATATAATTTACACACATTCATTACACATTACATAATATAAAAAATTTGAAATGTCTTATAATATTATGTGAAATTAATACATTCATAGGTTGTAAATATAAGCAAGCTAACAAATAAATTAAATAAAATCTTCAGATTTCAAATTGATCGTGTCTTGTTTGGCATATCGGTGGACAGAAGTTATTTCAGGTCAGCGCGGCCTCTGATTCACCCCGAGAGTTATGGATTAAAACACAAAACAACTTATCCTAAAAACCTCGTGACCTCCCGCCCAAATGAACAGACTCGTCAGGGTTCACGGAGAGTTGAGCGATGCGGATGCAGATTTGGTTGAGAGAGGGCGATGGCAATGGCGATGGCGAGGGCGATGGCGGTGATGAAGATGATGTTGGTGATGATGCGGTGGAGGCGGAACAGTCGGGTTGTATGTAGCTGCTCCCTCCTCTTGCCACACTAACCTTTGCCTGAACTTGCGATGTGTCTGTCCCACGGGCCTTTTCCTCACCCCCAAACTGTCACATGCTTTTTGATCGTTGGAAAACCCCCCTCTCCTCCCGCTCCTGCCATCCCCGCCGCCGCCGCCGCCCCCCCACCCAACCCACAGTCGTCCAGTCTCCCTATGACAATGTTTGCATTTGCAAATGCCCACAATGAATGACTTCTTTTTTCCTTCCACCTCTCCTCACTGCTTCTCTACGTTTCCCTCGGAGCGAAAAGCTGAGATGACAGAAATGTTGAGAGTCTTACGCCGTTTATTTCTGTGAGGAAATGCAGAAATACACTGCAGCTGTTGAATAAAAAAAAAAAAAGAAAAAGTGCACTGTAGTGGAAATCACTGCATTTAAAATGAAGGGAATCAAAATTTTCTTGTCAGTTTTGTCCTCCATTTTCTTTTAAATCCCTTCTGTCATGAGACTTTTCGTGCAAATTTGTGGATTCTGTTCGAATTTTGTGAACGCATTAGTGAAATTTGACTTGTGTTTAGACTGCCAACTGTATGTCAGAGTGATTTGCTGCTCAGAGTTTGATGCAGGGTGACCCACACTCCCCTACTTCGCATTTGAAATTAAACTTGCTCCCTTGAGTAGAGTTGAGTTAGTGTCTTTTAACTCTGACTGAGCTGCACTGACGGCCTCGACCAGAGCCGGTGGTGGCGCAATAACCTCACAGTGGAGCCGTGCTCTCTTGATTGGGCCTTTTAGGTCTGTGTCTATTAAGCAGGGGGGTTTTAGCACGAGGCAACAGCTGGCACAAGTTTATGGACGGAGGCCGTCCGTTGGTGAGAAGAGAGAGAGGGGAGGAAAGAGGGGGAGGGAGGATACAGGCGGTTTTTTCCCCTTCATTTTTTTTTTTTTTCCAGATAATCCCAACACCCTGACCCTTGAACGAAGCCTACAGACACAGTTGTGGCCGACGGCGAGGATTGAGCACAAGAAATTACAACAGTGGAGTGGGATAAATCTTCCTAAAGCTTCCACAACTGGTCACTGAGCAACAACAATCCTTGGGTTTTGATAGGTGGCAACAAAAAAAAAGCCAACTTCAAACAACAACAAAAAGTCTCCTCATGTCTTTATTCTCTGCCTGCGGACTCAGACTTGTTTTTAATATACATATGAATACATTTCAAAATGTAAATGGATATGTCTTGCAGAAACGAGCTATGTTGATTATTTAAGTAATTAAAGGATGACCCACATTGAAACATGAAGACAACAATAAATGTGTACATGTTCAAAATAAAAGGAGAAGTCATATAAACTGCTGTAAATGTGTTTAATTCCTTTAATCTTAATGTTTTATACAATAGACTAAATGGTTAATTAATGACATAAACATACTTTTACATTTATAATTAGCTATAACTATAATAAAAAACTTTCTCCAGCTTTGATCTTTAATTATTTACATCACTCTCACTTCATAATTCATATGTTTGTATACTGACACACACTAAGTACAGTTCTACCTTATACCAACACTTAACTTTTCACATGAGGCTGAATTAAAATAGAAAATTATCCTTTAAGATTAAAGTTTGACTCCACTCAAAAATGTGTTTCAATTCTTTTTCCTTCACTTGGATGTTTGAATGATGAATATACAGAGTTTGACAGGAGAAGGTTGTTTTCACACCCATCTTTAATCTATTAATAATAATGATAGCTTAAGACTTTTATGTACAAACATGATTTTGTGACACCACAAGTGTCCTAACAGAAGGGACGTCTATGTTGGCATGTTCATATGTTGGGATATTTTTATGGGAGAGAAGGAGTGGGTGTGATTTTCTGAATTTTTAATGAGATAAATGGATGTTTTTTTTGTTTTTGTGGAGAAAAAAATCACAAAGCAGTCTTTTTTATGTATTTTAAAAGATGTCAGTAGAGGATCTTTAACTTTGGCGGGAATATTTGGTGCATATTTTTCATAAAAAACATGTCACCGAAACACGTCTCAATCCTGTGAGATGAATAAAACAAAGGCCCCGTGTTTACTCTTATTTGGATTCAATAAATCAAATTTACAATTCATTAACAATACAAATCCGAGCGTAATGTTACGATGTCAGTTTGATAAATGACTCTTCGTGTCTGATCTGCCAGAGACAAATTTCACAGGAATTCAGCACCACTGGCTGGCGGAGCTGCGGACTCTGGGCACGCCACATGAAACATGATAGACAGTAGACTGCACATGTATAAATCTACATAAACATTCTCAAGTCAGGCGTCATGTGCCTCCAGGCTTTATTACTGACAAGTCTGAGCTGTAACGGGAGGTGTAAATTAGTAGAAAAAAAAGTTCCTTGAAGTGTTAGTAAGTAAAGAGAAAACAATATAGATAGATGGAGCTCAGTGTTAGGGCCCAAAAAAGATCTTTATTGTTTTTAAAAAACGCAAAAAGCTCGCCTTTAAATACTTGAGTGTAACAAAACTTTATTAGAAACGGTTCGACTTTTTACAAGTTGAGAAATATTTACAACCTTTGTCTGCGTATAACATTTTTAAAAGTTTAAATTTTTAAATACAAAAGAGCTGTTACAAGTAATTATAACACAAAATTACAATTTGTATTTAATGTTTACATGAATTGGGTGAATGAAATGAGAAAAAAGTGAAATGAAAAGGAAGTTAAAGAGGCAAAAAAAAGTCATTTCTGTTGCTGTTTGTGCTACAAAAGCTCCTAAAACAACCTACATTTCTTCATTTCTCCTCCACTTTCCAAGTTAACAAAACCTGATGTGTGTGTGTAGCAGTGTAAAGACTTCTTGAGGACAAAAAAAAAGAGCCCTTCAGTGTCCAAATATGTCCCTCCTGCATCCACTACTACTTTCTCTGGTTACATTTGTCCAGATATCAATAATAAAACAGACGCAATCAGACAAATGGAACCAGAGCATTTCTACGATTGTATTTTTAGCCTTTAGCTTTTATTCCCCACACATTACTCACTCCATAGGAGACGAGCACTGTCGGCAGCTATTAGAGGGAGGGGAGGGGAACTTATATAGCAACAAAATACTTTGAGATTACATCTGTATACCTACCATTTCCACACACACACACACATACACACACATGTGCTTCTCACTACAGGCTGAATGCTTTTTCCTGCCAATGTTGTGTATTTTTCCATCTGTTTCTTTTATTCCAGATCTTTGAATCCAGCCACTCGGACGGCAGATGGAGGCATCACAACAGACTCCGTATTAATACTTAATAGCGTGAAACGTCGCTCATGCATCCTTTTAAATGGTTCAAAAGACATTAAAATGGGGTGATTTCATTTTGTTCGTACTTTGAACTCAAAGACGAGCCATGAATAGAATATTTCTGTACATGTGCAAAGAGGTGCCCCTTTTCTTCTTTTTTTTTTTTGCTATTTACACATGCTCTGCTCACTGACCTTCTGTTTTTTTTTTTGTATTTTACACATGCTCTGCTCACAGTTTCTTTCTTTTTCTTGGTCACGAATATTCATAATTTATCACATCAAAGAAAATAACATTCATACTCGAGCCACAAATGAACAGTAAAAAAAAAAAAAAGAAGAAAATTCTCAAAATAGCCGAAGATTGTAAACTCAATCAAACATGATTCTCTGCTCCAACAAATGTCTCTGTGATGGAAAATTATCAAAGTGTCCCATTGGCCTCATGGGTCCTGTCTACTCTGGAACTTGTCAGTCAATCAGTCTGTGAATAAACACCAGGACAGTCTAACTGGAGTAACTGGGACACATCACTTTAACCCAGTAGCATTTGTATCATGGGAATGACAGCTCTGTGGAAACTGTATCGGAAAAAAGAAAAAAAAAAAAAAAAAATCCATCATCTTTGATCATCTGCACCACTCAGCTCTGGGAATGACCAGTAGGGATGCTGTTGTCTGCAAAGATAAAAATCCAAGCCTGCACACACACACACACCCACACCCACATACACACACACACAGTACCTTTAATCTCTTTTTATTCTTATCCAGTCCTGTCCTATTAGCTACAATATAGGGAAAAAAAAGCTCAGAGGGGGACAAACTGCACTCCCGTGGACCCTGGGCTCTGTTAAGCACTCTGGAAAACTCATCTTTTTTAGCCTCTCCCTCCTCTGTGTCTACCTCTCTGTGCCTCTTCAGTCCCAGGCCCCCATAATGCCACATCAATACCGCAGTAGGGAGGAGTCACCACACTAATGTAAACACACAGGTCGACCTTGTTTTCGCTCCCCCATGGCCGACGCTGGAGTGAAAAAAAAAAGAAGAAGTTGCACAAAGGAGGGATGAAAAAGGTGAGTCATGTCATCCCGATTAGATTCAGTAAAAGCGACGGAGGGAAAATAACAGTGGAGGGAGAGTGATGGAAAGGCAGTTTAAAGAGGATTGCTGGATGCTGTGCAGATGTCACTAAAATGGCAGCATGGGCATAAGTCAGGCATTAAGAATGGCCACCCTCTGAATGGCTCCTGTATATCGGGGGGCCTGTGAGAGAGCCATGCAGGACCAGCGGGGTAGCCGGGTGTGCCTCTTAGCCTTAATCCTCCAAACTGGGACTGAGTGGGAAAGGCAGGAGGAATTGAATTTTTCACAGTTGTTACTATGGCGGTGGGAACCTGCTGATGCTCTTTCTGTGAGTCATAAAGTATTCAGTCGGGGCACCTCTACTGTTTGACACTTTCTTCTTCTTCTCCCCCTGTGTACTTTTAGCCTGGACTGAAAGACTTGCTGTTTTTTTTTTTTTTTTTTCACAGAGTACAGCAAAGGCCTCCAACTGTGACACGCTAACCCCTTTCAAACGTTGAACCATCTCTCGCCCACAAGATTTAAAGCGTAGTGTTATCATGCCAGCTTGCCAGAAGATTAGATTTTCTGTAGGTGAACAAGTCCTAAAAAAACTTAAATGACAAAAAAACAGTTTGTCACTGTCTTCCAAAACCAACCACAGGAACTTTTTTTTTTATCTGGCAGCCCTTTGATTAAGGTTTTGGTCAAAACAATTAATTTTTGGTCACTTGGAAGCAGCAGAACATGAAGAAAACACTCATTACCCCTCGTATAATAGAAGAGTTGGAGCTAAAAGCCTCTTCCCGAAACCTGAAGAGTGTGAAGCAAGCTCGCTGGAGAAGGGCGCTCTGATTATCAAACCACTAACAGCTCATGGGACATCCTCCTACTCGACTGAGAACAAACATTTTTGAGTGATGATTAACAGTTATGTGATTTGTTTTACTGTAAGATGAACATGAACGCAGTCGCAGTCGCACCCGAATGTGATATCTTGCTTGTGGTGGGAACATCGTCGGTTTCCTGGGTGGGTGAAGCGGACCACCAATGCTCTCAATGACGGAACAAGCTATTAACATACTGTCTGCTTCTCCAGTTTGCCATGTTAAGTCATGTTTATATCATAGACTGTATATAAATATGAAAGCAGTGAGGTGTGACGCCACTCGTTGGTTTTCATTGGAGCCAGTTTGAAGCCCACAGTTGCTGCTTATGCTTGGCGCTGCCTTTTCCTTTTTAGAGCCAGGACCTTCCAAATAAGGAATGCAGGGTGTTGCCTTTCATAGTCTGGAAACATACCTCACTTCAGCCTCAAGACACGGTGGTTGCCGTTTTGTATGCAACTCTTAAAAGTAATTCCAACGTTTACTCTTCTCTTAATGTCTTTGTTTTGGTCTCCACCAACTCCTGAGAAAACCTGACTGTTTATCTGCTAAGTTCTCCGCTATGTTCTGCAGGTAGTTGCTAATTTTGTGTGTGTGTTTTTGGTGCTGCTGCTGCTGCTAGAAACGAGGTTAACACATAACGAGTTTGTGGGCTGGAAAACCAAAACATTGACCTGAAAGATGCTAAAAGGCTTTTTTAGAGCTGGGAGGAACTACAGAGCTGCTTGATAACTCTCTGTCGGTCGTCACTATGGGCCTGGACCCCTTTCACATTACACACAGTCATTTAACCCATTGCTAATATAAACATTTTGATTATGATTAAGGTTAGGGAAGGATTATGTTGATTGTTAATTGACTCAAACGTTGACTATCTTGCAAGACGTTTAAGGAACATTTGATCTGTTATTTTATATAAAAGCGTGACTAATAAAGGTACCGTTCTATACATACTGCAGATGTACATATGCAGTATATAAATATATATATATATATATATATATATATATATATATATATATATATATATATAGGACAAGATCATTAATCCTGCTGCTGTCTGTCTGCAGACAGGCTGAGTAAGTGGAAACAGAAGGACTTGTTCGTCTCTCCTCTGAGCTACATAATCCATGAGCTTCAGTTTGTTTTGGCAGAATTATTCCGATGTGTTCAGGTTGAGTTGTTTTTTATTTTGCTCTTTTTTTCTTTTTTTTTTTTTTAGATTTTTCAGGGCTACATTGCAGTATTTTACACGCTGCTTCTTGTCAATCACATGACACCCACAAAATTCAAGCTTACTAAACTTTAATGCTACATCCATGTCAGCAAAAAAAAAAAAAAAGGAGATTAAATAAAAGAAAAAAAGCATGTATTGTGAAATACATGGAGGTAGAAAAAATAAATAAATCTGCATGAAATGCTTGACTCAAAGTCACTTTGGCTGCACAGTTTGAGGGTCTAAAGCTAAATTTATTACAGAGAAAAGTAAAAATCCAATGCACGGTTACTGGAAGACTGGATTTTTTTTTATTTTAGATGTCTCTATCTGACTCTATTAATATTATTCACATTTATATTAAATAGACTACAGTGTGAAAGCTATCATTCAGAATAATTACCAGTGCAATTAAACACACTTTCTCCGTCCCATCGCTCAGTTTGTTTTGAAGTACGCGTCCCTCAGGGGTTATTAGAGCCAAGACATCCAGAGCAGACAGAAACAAAGGGAAGGGGTGCTCCTCACCCGCTGGCCTTGGTGTCTAGACACTGTGTTGGGGGGCTAATCGAAGGAGATCAAACAGATTTAACACTTCGCTAATACAGATCAAAGACTCACCAGCCCATATTTGGCATGGAGAGGATAGAGAAATTAATTGGGGATCCAGTGTGAACAAGCAGGGGAACAATGAGCTGATTATAGTTTGATTACTACATACGAAGAAGTAAAAAGAAAATTAAATTTGACAGTGCAAAGGGAAAGCAGTCATTATTTATCATTTGGGTTGGTTTTTTTTTTTTTTTGTCTATTCAGAGAAGTGCTTTGATTTCTGAACGGCAATGAAAGAGGTGTCGAACTCGTTATTGTTGCCAATATATTTGTATTGTTCATCCAAGGCTGCGTGACCTCCACCGATGCTGAGGCTTCAACACCAAGCTGCGGATGTCCAAACAAACTGAGCGCTCATCAACCCTCTGCAACCCAACAGAGCAAATTAGATCTGGATGTAAAAATAGCAATAACCAATCAATTTCAGCGTGTGTGTGTGTGTGTGTGTGTGCAGCCAGTTTTCAGTGGTAGGTGAGATTAACAGTGGAAAGTCGAACACATATTTTCTCCATATTAAGAAACACAAACCGCAACGACACTGCAGCTGTACACTTTTCCATTGATATAAAAAATATTTCTGGACATATTTGTGGAATCAGCACTTAAAGAAGCCTCAAGTCTCTGAGTGGGTTAGAGCCCACGTTTGCCAAGGAAATGCAATGCCAACTTCAGCAGTGTGCTACTGACCAGAGAACATCATGCTGTAAAGACTCCAAATGTTTTACAACGAGCCCACATAACATGAGCAATCAACCATTAGCAATTAAATCTATCTGCGGCTTTATGGGAACCGCCGAATGTCAGACATAAATTTGAGATGATTCGACTTTGGAACGGACTTGTGAATATGCTCAAACTAAAAAAAAAGATTTTTTTTTAATTGGGACGTTTTACATCAACGCCGCTCGATTAGTGAGGTATCCTTTTCAAAACAGGACACAGTGTGATATTCAGGATGCAGGCTGTTCCTGATGTGCAAACCTAAATTTAGGACATATAACTGTCTGATTCCTTTGTGCATGGTTACGTTTAGGAACATCACCACCGGCTTTAGAAACAGGCAGGTTTACTGGTCGCCCTGAAGAGGAAAGACGCTGTTTGCTACGTGATTTAGGTGAGACTGAAGACGAAATCCATTTTATGTTTCTTCCTTATTGTAGCAATAAAACATAGCTAGTAATAAAATGTCCTAAGCTATTGAGCATAGCATGCTAACCCCTGATCATAGAAAGGAGAGATGCTAGCTGAAAGCATTAGACTTGTACGGATGGACCACAGTAGCCGGTGGTCATGTGACCTCCTGGAATCAAGTCAGTATGGAGTGTTGAGGTCATTTATATGGTCAAGTAGCTGTTAAATATTGAGAAGTAAGCCAAAACCAGTGTTGGTCTTGGCTCTCAGAACTGGGATACTTGTTTATCCAGGTTTCTAACCCTAGGGTATGATGTTTACATGTGCAACACATAAATGGGAAACTCTTAAAAACCTGGCTTTCTTTTGGAACTCGAAGAGGGTTTGAGTTTCAGTCCAGTGTAAGGGTCATCCAGAACCATAATCCATCAAAGTGAACAAAGTGTAAGTGTGTGTTTTTTTTTGTCTTTTCTTTTTCCTCAGAGTTGTATTTATTGCTCTAGGACAGTCTCTTCCATCCATTTGTTCACAAAGAAGGAAAAATCTTTGTTTCCGTCTCAATCTTTTGGAAACTATGAGCTTATGATTTGGTGGAGAAACTTATAGGTGAGCTACTTTTCCTTCTGTGAGGTCATTTTAATAGTAACATCTCCAGCGCTGGTACAATATGAGTCTATGTCTGCATTCACTTAACTGTGTGCAGGTGAATAACTGTGCAGCCTAACTATGAAACCTCAAATGTAAAGTATGCATTTGCCTTTAACTATGTCATTTCTCCGGCTTATGACCTTGGTGAAATACACAAAGACAAACACATGAAAACCAATAACGTTGTAACAGTATTTCAAGGGGTTTCCCTATTAATATAACATAAACTAACCCCTTAGCTTCATTCATTCTCGGCAGTATCTCTCACTAGACTCGGCCTGTTTGGGCACACGTCTGTCACCAGGCCTTTAAATGATCCAATTAATGCGAGTCTGAAACATTTCCAGTCTTAAGACCACAGTAGGTAGGGTTCTTTCCCCTCCCGCTACACATCCACACCACAAACACCACCTCTGATTCCATCTCTCCACATCTGCTGAGACTGGAAAGGGGCAGACGAGGCCCACCTCCCCATTGAAATTTGGGCTGATACTGGAATTTCACTCAGTCAGATAAAATAAACCTGGGGAGCCTTAGATGCTGGATAAATAAGCAGTACACTTTGGCTTGGGGGGAAACCAGCGCTCTCCATCTCAGTGATGTAACTGATTGTTCCTTTTCCCCACTGATTAAAAGGAGGTTAAAATATACGGGGGTTATTACATTCTACCGGAAAAATACCCCTAATCCCTGGAAAATAATCAGCAAAACGATTTTGATTGGCAAAGGTCCACGCAAATAGGAAGGATTTTCGGGACTCGGCAGTTTTTGGTGTGGAAAAACACAGCCCTGTAGGGCTGTAACGTGAGGGAAAAGACTTTCTTTAATTTACTATTAATTTTCTATATTGTGGCTCTGTTGATATGGAAACAGTGTTATGTAGAGAGATCTCATGTGCTGTAATTAAGAAGTGGGTAACTGCTGTTTTCTGTGTAACTCATTATGTGAAAATTACCCCATTTTATGAAGCAGCAAATCAAAATGTAAGGTTTATGAACTGTATTTATAAACAAAACAAACAAAAAAAGAATCATGACTATAATAAAAATTACATTTTACTGTAATAATCCGGATGGGGACTGCAGCATAGCGAGTCGACACTTGTGATGATGTCACACGAGTGCTGCCGGTTGGTTGAAAACTGCATTTGAGCTTTTGTATTTTGTTCATGTAGGAAACAGAGAGGCTGTCTGAATCCTGTCCAAAACCTTCCTGCCACAACAGATCGACACAGACAGCATACAAAATACTGTAGGACACGGCGCCAAATATCAGAGCGAATAATTCAGAAAGCTGTGACTCTGGTTATCAAGTTAACTGCTGTTAGACTTATCTAAATACTTTACTAATTCCAGTATAGACTATTGTAATCTGTAAGTGATGCACTGTAAAGCTGGAATAATGAGATGCAAATAAACATCTCTGCTAATCTGTGCAGGTTACAGGCAAATCTTAACAACACGTTGCGCTGTTGTGTTTGAAACTGAAACGAATAAACACATAAACTCAAAATCAACACATATAGTATAAAAGAAACAGCCACAGTAACGTCTCCAAATGACCACTGACGCCATCCGAAGAAGTTCCAGCTATAAGATATGTTATATAGAGAAAGGTAATCTAATAGAATCAGATTAAATATTGGCTAAGGGGGGAAAAAGGTAGGTGAAAGTCTGACACCTGTAATAATGTATACCTCCGTGTTACAGCACAGGTAGGACTGGTGAAATGATTTGTTGTTAGCCTCAGGTGGATTTAATCATCACTAAACCATCACAAATCACAAACTATAAGATTCACACAATAATAAAACAACAAATTAGACCCTAGAGCTAGTAAAAAAAGCATGTTCTTATAGCACTTCAACAGCAAACAGAAGCAAATCCTCCATATGCTCACTCACAATCCTCAGACAAAAAAAAACTATTTAAACCATAAATGCACCTGTGTGTCCTCATCAATCACTGATAGTGAACCTGGCAGAAGTTTCAGGAGCATTTTGCTGCAAAAAAATGTACTTTTAGTATTTTCAAATTCCCCCCAGAGCTAGTTTTAAAGGATCTTTTTATAAAAATCAGAAATTCCTTCTCATTAGTGACACCGGTGGCTGTTTAGTGAACTGCAGCCAACCTCCTGTTGCTCGTGCTCACTCTGTTACAGGTTATGTCTTTTTCCTCGCTTACATTTCTCATAATAACAAAAGATCTCTAAGGTTGTGTTTTGCAACATGTTTCAGCAAAACGTCTCTCACTGCCTGTCAGTCAGCGCCCATTCACTCATTGGCAATAAAGGGTGATTAACACGTGTATATTGCTTCACAGTTCTTATACAT
This sequence comes from Euthynnus affinis, assembly GCA_029490765.1. Lineage (NCBI taxonomy): Eukaryota > Metazoa > Chordata > Actinopteri > Scombriformes > Scombridae > Euthynnus > Euthynnus affinis. The sequence continues at coordinate 28,689,757 of CM055850.1, forward strand.
AGAACCTTTAAGTGGTACCAACATAAAGTAATTTGAGCAGCATGTGTAAAAATCAACAGAGAGACTCACATAGCACACACACACATACAAAGGTCTCGCCTTTCATCACTGAGAGATGAAAAGAGCTGCAGAGTTGGACTGGAAAGGCATTTAGAGGTATTCCTCTCCATAGTTGGTCTGTTTGGAAAAAAAGGTTGCATTTTATTCTTCTGTTTGTTCATGTCTCTTCCTCCCTCCATAGAGACTCTTGGGGACTTCCACAAATTCCTGGCAACTCCATTAAACAAAGCACCACAGAGGTGGAAGTATTGATACAGCAATGTAACAATTCAAAGTATTATGAGCTTGATGTAGTTAAAGTGTTGCAGTAAAAGTAGTGGTTTGGTCCCTCTGACTGATATATTATTATATATGACATCATTAGATTATTAATACTGAAGCATCAGTGTTAGAGCAGCATGTTACTGTTGTAGCTGCTGGAGGTGGAGCTAGTTTCAACTACTTTATATACAGTTAGCTAGTTTAGTCCACTGGTTCCCAACCTAGGGGTTTGGACTCTTGAAAGGGTCATCAGATAAATCTGAGGGGTCGTGAGATGATTAATGGGAGAGGAAAGAAGAAAAAACAAAGTTCTGATACACAAATCTGTTTTCAGTTTTTGGACTTTTTCTCTAACCTTTGATTTTTGCTGAAATATTGGATCATTTGAACATTTATTGAAATGAAAGCATGTGAGAAGTTTAGAGGGAAAAATCACTATTTGGTGGAGCTGTTAACAACTCATAGACATGTGAAATGTGACCCCGACTACACACTGCTTTTTGTAAGACGTCAAAAACTAAAAAAGGTTGGAAACCACTGGTTTCATCTTTAACAATGTGTTGTATTTTAAAAGCTTGTTATATTATCCATTGTGTCAAATCTTCATGTGAAAAGTAACTAAAGCTGTTAAATAAATGTAGTGGAGTAGAAAGTACAATATTTCCCTCTGAAATGTGGAAATACTCAAGTAAAGTACATCAAAATTGTACTGAAGTTCAGAACTTGAGTAAACGTATTAGTTAATTTCCACCACTGCTAACAGACCAATAAGAGGGTCAAGTACAGATTTCCTCAAATACTTTTCTCTCTGTCTTCATCAAACAAGAAAAAAGGGTATGTTAAAACTGAGCTGAGGGTTGTTTTACTTGTACGCATTAACTTTAATTATGTCCTCTCTACTTTCTAATCACATCTTTGGTGAATTCTTCTGAATGGTCTGAATCCTTTTTTTCTGAATGGACATGTTCCTGGAGCGCACAAGGCCATTTGAAATAAATTGGAAGAAAATTGATTCTCACAATGGGACGGGACAATGCAGCCTGCCCACAAACAGGATACTCTTCAGGATGTTTATTATTGTCCACCCTGACCTTCAGTGCGCTCTGTGTATTGGAAACACTTTTCTAAGGCAAGCCTTTTAGCCTCTTTAAATGAACAACCCTCATGACGCTGATGAGGGTTAAATGGGGGATAAGTAAGTACAATTCATCTTACATATGATGCTGAGAGAAAATACACAAGGACATTATAGAACATTATTACAGGGCTTTGTTGAGTACCCGATTCTGATCAATTATGGCGCTCTACGGTCTGTTCTTTCTGAATAGCAGACCGCAGCTTTGAATAACAGACCGTTGCTATGGATGCAGTTCACGGACTCTGGAGGACAAATTCCAATCATATCAATCTGCAGAAAGAAGTCAGGTAAAATTACCAACTACAGCTCATTCATGACACTCTCTGGCAAAAAAAACCAAAACCTACTGGGCTGCAACCAAGATCTCCCAGTCCAGGCAACAGCTGGCTATCGCTACATGCTAACTTAAGTGATAAGCAGAAGTGGTAACAGTGATATGGTTACCAGTTGTAACAATCGTTTATCCAGGTGTGTCAACTGCAAAACCCTGGAAATGAAGGAAACGTTGAAATGAATGAGGACAGAAACATCAGTATTCCCAACTTCTCACTTCACAATCCATGGAAATGTTCAGTCTAAAGTGAGTTATAACGCTAAGAAGGCTACAGAAGGTACATTTCTATGGACCCAGTTCCAACCATAGAATACTGTTTTTTAGTGGAAACAATACAATTGTGCCAAATTATTACAATTATGTAATAAGCAGGATAATGTACAGTGAGCAGGTCATTACTGCAAGATGAACCTCGACAGGGTGATGCAGGACTTGGATCTCTGTACATTATCTTTTACATAGAAATTCGAACTAATACTAAATACCTTATTATGTATGTAGCCCTGGTAGAGACAGAGAGGGAGGAAAACATTTGCAGTCTCACATAAAGCTTTTGAGTTTTATGGCAAAAGTTTTGTGTTATGCACTATGGAACTTTACAGCATCTGTCAGCTCCTTGTTTTGGTTTTCTGGTCCACGACTTTACTGTCTTAGTTCACTTTTACCACTCTCATAGAGTTGCTTTTGGCCGCAGCGTTCTGGGTTAAGAGGGTAAAAACCCTGTTTAAAGAGAGAGAGAGAGAGAGAGAGAGGGTGTGCTACCTGCCCAGCACTGAACAAGCAAACAACTTTAGCGACCCACTGCATAGCGGAGCATTTAGCAGTTCAAGATATGGGTATTTTTCTCAGGGGTTGATAAAACCCAAACAGAGCTGAAAGGAGAGTGAATATTGGGCTTACACTCATCAGATGGGCAGAGACATGACTCCAAATGAATGCTAATGTTGCTCTGTATCACCTGGAGATCTAAATAGGTAACTAAATTCACCAAGTGTTGCGTTCACAGCTTGTTTCTGCTGCCCCCATGTGGTCAAAAAAATCTGATAATTTAGGTTTCACTAACCAGATGGCGGAGCGTATCTAACTGTAGGCTATATTGTCGTTCTTTCCCAGACCGATCCCCGCTCACTAGCTCTTCACTAGGAATGAGTTTCTCCACATAAAGTCATACTCACAGCTGTGGTGGGCTTTCTGCTTGAAGGGAGGGAGACTCCAGTGACTCTAGTTTGAGACGTGAGGCAAAGATACTGCCTGAGGTGAAAGAGACAGATGCTCTAAAAACGACTGGAAGTTATTGTTTGGCCGCTGATTTGGCCACTTATCAACACAGCTGGAGTCGGAGTGGCTCATGGAGGCAAGGTAAGGTACTTTAAAACCTGTTTGCACCAGACAGATACGTTCAAATTCTCCTTCTCGTGGTCGTAACTCAGTCAAATCTGAACACGCACACATGATAAACACACTTTTAGATTCACTGACTTACACTTTATGAGGATATCCTGATCCCCAATGTCTATCATAAATAAACATCCATAAATCTGCCTAGAAATCAGAGGAAAAAAAGATGTTCCTTACTACTACAGAACTTGTCTGAGAATCATCACATTTATACATTTCCTTCAGTATTTAAGTAATGCAGTGATAGTTGTCTGTACATCAATGGATACACTGCAAACAAGACGTGCTAATAGCTAATTCGGCATGCTCTTAATGTGTCTGAATTTGGAAACCCCTGATAGGCCCCTTAGTTTGAATGAAGAGATGTCATAACGCTAAAGCATGTAAAGATATTTAAGGCGATAGAGTCCTTCCAACAATTGCTTTCCTGTCTCAATATGACAATGCCCCTGTGCAAAGGTCGGCCCATAAAGAGATGACTTTCCCAGTTTTATGTGGAAGAACTTAACTGGTCTGCACAGATCCCCGACCTCAACTCCAATCCGTAACACCGTTGGGATGAACTGTAACAGGCCCAGATCTTATCATCCAGCATCATTGGCTGACTTCATTATTGGTCTTTTGGGCGAATCCCTGGAGCCAGGCTCCAAAATATGTGTTCCAGATTGTCCCGTGGTTTCATTGAGGTTAGTCTCTATATTCGCACTTTCTTAATTCCCACAGAATAAACCACAATGTAACGTTCACGAGTTCGATTTAAAAACACATTTTTTTTTATTTCACTAAGCTCTCGCCTCGTTTTTGTCACCCTGCCACGATATTAGCCAATGTCACATTCAATATTTGGCTGTCTCCACTGTCAGCAGGCTGTGAAATGGTAATAATTACTGATATACGCTGTAATGCTTAAATGAATGAAGTGAGGCTATTAGCCTCACTTGCAAATGAGACATACCATGCAAGTACTGTGTGTGCCTATCTGCAATCTGCCACCTACTGATTCATTCTGCTTTTAGCTATGAGTGACACCGACAGTGATTTCAGTTGGACAGAATACAGATAGTCCATCTGTGGTGTGTCTAATAAACCTACTTTGGGGGCCGAAAGTAGCCCCATGACACATTGTGGGAGTGCAACTGTCTGTGTGTGGATGTACATGTGGATATGCAATGTATGTGTTCCAGACTGTGCATATCTCTCTGCATGTGTGACCTGTTTCTTCAATCTGTTATTTTTTTTTTCCACTCCCTGTTGTCATCTATATTTTTTTTAAATGTCTACCCATACAGGAATACGCACACTCTACTGTCCATGTTGCTGAGTAACCAAACCAGCCCCGGAGACGGAGCGGCACGTCTGGATAACAAGCTCTGTCCTCGGCCAGAGTCTCGGTGGTTAGCTGTGGACGCAGGCCTTCCAGATGGACCGCAGTGCTGGATGAGCGATGCATCATAGCTGGTTTGGGTTCGGCCAAGACCTGTCGCTCTTAGCCAGCTCTTATCACGGCCCAGAACAGGTCCAGGACCAGAGGGATCTCTGCTATTCCTCTTGTTTGCCTTGAAAAATTATCTCCTGCTTCCCTCACAGGCTCATTGTCTCCCTATTTCTGTGATGGTGTCACATTTCTCAAATGAACTGAAATTAAATTTCCTTTTTACAGCTTTTACAGTCTGCATTTATATGTGTGTACATTACTTTGTTTTAATAAAGTGTTCATTTCCCCCAGTCTTTGACTTCTCCTAAAATAATGTTGTGAAGCACCCCGTATTGCTAAAAACAGTGAAGATGAATTCAGATTAAAAACATGGACATTTATACCTATAACCACCACCGGGTAAAATGGACCCATATATGAAATGCATTTATTTCCACGCGGTTCATGTTTAAACATTCTCAGTTGCTAGGCGACGGCATTCGTCGGAGTGTGTGATAATGACAGCTACGTCAAGTCATAATGAAATTATAAAAAGCAGAGAACGGCCTGCAAAAACAAAACCTTCGCCAAGCACCTGAAGTACAAGAAAGCTGTCTGTGGAAAAATGCAGTCAAGGTGCTGAACATCTGCTCAAAGTGTGTTTGAGGGACATGCAGTGTTCAAAAGAAGATGATTCACCCTCCTCAGAAACATTTATTGTGTGTGAAACTTATCTTTAGTTAATTCTAAAATAAATAAAAAAACTAAACCAAAGAAAAACTTTAATGGTTACTTAAAGTTTATTGGTGATGTTCTCTTATTCACACATTGACATTGACTCTATTATGTTGATTCTGTTGCAACATTTAATCACTCATAAGCGCAGTGGTTGTTTATTGTTATCATTATGGCTTGTTATTGCCCATTTGGTGTATTTAGGCTACATTGGTAATTTAAATAGCATGAGCATGTGATGAATGTCATTTTATAATAATATCAGCCAAATAGGCAGATGTTTCCAGTGTCATATTAGACTGCATCATACTGACAGCTATAGATTAGTGCTCTTAAATATACTTAGATTATAAAACAAATGGACTTTAGATACTCCTTTGTGAAGACAATGGCGTAATACAATGACAGAGTATATATTTAGCATTATATATGCTGTGCACACGGGTAAATTTTACCCCTTGGTGGATTTAGGTATATAGCAACCCCTGCTAAATCTAGTGTTAATTCTTTGGCTTCCAGATGGCACCTACTACTTTTACATTATTTCAATTAAATACTATTGCTTATGTAGATGGAGTCCTTACTACAATACAGCAAATCAAATCTTAGCATAAAGTGATAATGTGGTGTTTGATCACAGGCAGAGCAGATGGTCACACTAAGCCTGATTGCATCCTGCCACACAACACAAGAGCCACAGATATTTTGAGCAACAACCTGCATTCCTGCTAAAGTCTCCTCATCTAACTTACAAACATGAAGACACCCTGCACCTTAAAACATGCACCAGGTAAAAGTGTTGCTCTTCAAAATCCCTGTTAGCAAACTCTGTCTGTCCATGACCTGTAACTATATCAGGTTATTTCCTTTGTCTCTGTTCATACGGTGTAACAGCGACACCAACACGCCCCCTCAACCCCCCAGCTCAGACAAAATAAAGACCCTTTTTTCTTCTTTCTAATAATACAAAACTATTGATACAGTAAAAAGAAGAGAAAGAAACATGTTCACAATATGACTGCAAACAGGGATGATTAGATGTGATCTCAGATGGACTTGGAAATTGGAAATCATGTCTTCACACCCATCATCCACTTCACAAACACATCATCCATTGCCACCTGCCTGTATATTATTGTCTGCATCCTCTGATGGTAATTGATGTTTGACGGCAGTTGCCCTGGGGTCCTGTAAGCATAATATATATGCGCTGTATGTCTTACAAAACAGAATAAACATCAATTCATTTGCATACTTATCGCTAAATCTGCACCCCATTGCTTGACCCAGGTAATAAAACTGATTCTATTATATACACAAGAGATGGAAACACTGGTTCTGAAATACAACAAGGGGGGAAGGAGTGGTGTGTGTGTGTGTGTGTGTTGGGGGGGCATATGCATGAGTGTAATCACAGCTCTTTCATGTGGAACGAGTTCCCATTAGTGCTTCTGCTGATGATTTGTTGGTACTAATTAAGAAGACGATCACATTCACCCATCTGTGTGGATCTGATCTCTAATAACCTGAGAATATATATGATGTCCACAGAAAGACTCAGTGGGGATGAGTAAACTAGTGTGATTTACATTTTACATGCATTTTTTTGGGGGGAAAAAAGGATATATTAAATATGTATAGGTTTATATGTTGGTTTGAATCATGTAATGGAGACATCCTCTCCAAAGGTTTGGTGTTTGGAGACTAAAAAGGACTCTGCATTGAATAATTTGTGTGCGAGATATGTTTTTTTTTCACAAAAAGTTTCAAGTACTGAACTGAAAAATCAATAAACATTCACATATTTACCATTTCAAAGGTTTTTTTAAAAGTAGACACAAGATGACTTCACTGAAAAGTCAATTCTCAGTGTTTGTGCACTGGAGGTTTTCAATACTGGACCAAGCTGGCTCCAATCTAGTTGTGATGTCATAAATCATGCTTGTAGAAGCCTTAAACCTCCATCCAACTCTTTGACTGGGTCTAGCTGGGTAACTAGATTGTTTCACACACTTAACACTATAAACAGGAGCCATGAATGAACTTTTTTAGCCATCTTTAGCACACAGAAATACTTAAAAACCTACCTGTAAATGTCCACATTGGTCACTTTGCTAAATGCTGCGGTCCTGGTTTTTCTATTCCACTGCTAACAAAAATGTTCCCTGTCCTTGGGTTATGAACGACAGTTATGAGTGCAAGTTTACAGTGCTGCTCTGTGCCTGCTCAGCATATACACAGACCGCCCACACAGAGGGTTGAAGGCTAGGAGCATTTCTGATGTACGTCCAAAGACCTTTTTTTTTTTATTTAAATAATAATTGTAGAAAGTGTATCAAATGGAAATAGCTTTGACTACAAAAGGGAGGGCTGTGATTGCAGTTTGGACTTGCAAATACTCGTTCAACAGTTTGGAAAATACACTTTTCCCCCTAATTCCCTTCCCTTACTAATAGTCATTGTTTGTGTACACATCTGAATGAATAGGATGCAATTAGTGAAGAACCAGGATAGCCATTTCCTCCTGCACCCAGTATTTTATGCTATGCTAGGCTAACCACTTCCTGGCTCCAGCCCCCCCGCTTCATGCACAAGCAAGAAAATTGTTGTCAACCATCTCATCTCTTTCTCAGAAAAAAAAGAAAAAAGAAAAACAAATATGGTGTTTTCTCTATATGTCTTGGGCTTATTTCATGCTATGCAAGAGTTGAAGTCTTCCCTCTGCCAGCTCCTGCTGACCAAAAATGCTTTCAGGCAATTTCAGAAAATGTCAACAACACTCTCCGCCCGTGCTGTATCCTCACTGCACTCAAGCAGGAGTAGTGTGTGAGGGATGGCTTGGGGAGGGGGTCTTGAGAGAGTACAGAACCTGTTATAATGGACAAGCACTTGGCACCTTTTCCCCCTGAGAGGCTACAATGGCCATGGCCCAATCACTGTCTGCTGAGGCACTGGAGCCTGTTGGCTCATATAACGAAATCCACAATCTCCCCCCTGCCTGCTTGCCTGCCTCTCCCACCCCGGTCTGCCCATAGAAACCTGCTGCCAAGCCAAACACTCGCTGATGAAAAACAAATACTATGCCGTCAGCTTCACTACCTCACAGGCAGAAAATGACTCCGGGAATTCAAACTTGTAATTCATGTACCACCGACGACCCATCTTGGACAATTGTAGATGTCACCGTAGCGGGGTTAAATATATCGTAAGCATATAAATCTTGTGTAGAATATAAACAGCCCCCCAGGAGGGCTCCCGTTTAACTGCTCAACAAATGTCACTGATCTGTTTGGGTTACAATTAGCATCACATTAGCATGCCAGCTTCATAACCATCAGGTGTCGGGCAGCTTTTGGCGACCTGTAATGAAATAAAGCAACCCGTTTCTTTTCGAGTTTTGTTTTCCACTTGCTCTCCGTCGTCTTTCATGATGGCCCACGCTGAGCCGATGTGCAGTCTTTGTGGCATCTTCAGAGAAAAAAGGGATCAATGTGAGAGCCACTGGAGGGTGCATTAGAGGATCCACACCAACTGGGTCCCTCTCTCTGTTCATACTGTATCAAAAGCATCTAATTAGGCGTATGGGTAAGGAAAGAACAATGGTGTATAGGCTGAAGGAGTCGCTTCTGGATGAGTGTGTTGGAAAGAAACACTGAGAGATGCTTTGCTACTTCTTCGTAGGTAGAGTGGGAAGACAGCGCATCTTCCAGTTTGTGTGTTTTATATTCCATCAGCAAAGATAATTTCATCCAAGGTTGATAGATAGGCTCGTCATTAAAAACAGAATACATTTCGAAAGGATGAATAATAGCTTCTGAATATTTTTGTCAGGAGCTTTGAGACAACCTTCATTTTGCCCAGTGGGTTACATAAGAGGGTGGTCTGGTTCATGGAGAAAAACCTAGAAAAAGAAAGTTCATTTTGTGACTAGAATGGTCTGGGATTAAGGCACAAAAAGACAAAGAAGCTTAAGGATGACTTTTCCACAGCTTTTGACAGTATCCCATGGCCTTCTTTAATGAATGGAGCTCACTCAGGTGTCAAGGAAGGAGTCCAACAGTAAAAAGTCATCTTTAATCTCTTTACATGTATATATACAACCACCTCTTATCACATGACAGAGGCTCATAATGATAATTCATAATTAAATGGGATGTTTCATTCACTAAAGAAGGCTGGAAAAGCTAGTATACGAACCTTCAGTTAAAAAATATATGATCACAGATGTGATTAAAGACCTGCCATGCCATCAGGCTTATTGAAAAGATATACAACAAGCAAAGGGCTTCAATGAAAGAGCTAATCTGTTTGGTCCCCCCATGTGTAAGACGGGCTTAACTTCAGCAAAACAATAGAATAAGAATCAGTGTAAATGTCATCAAGCCTCTACCCGTCTTTGTATGGGAGAACATTTAGACATAAAAGGAACGAAAAATATAATGAATAAATTGATAACATGAAATTTAAAAGGACACCAAGAAGAGAGGGAAATGAAGGGAGGATAATGGTAAATTAAAATTCAAATAATAAAAAATGTAAACTAGATTAATACTACTAATTATAATAGTAATGCATATCATTGTTTATATAGGACATTTCAGAATAAAGTTACAATGTGGTTTACATGGTTGGACCAGGACTGAAACATATCAGGACTCCAATGAGGTAAATAAAATCTAGAAAACATTAAAAAATAAAAAAATTATTAAAATGGAATAAAATGCCTAAGAGTGTTAAAAGATAAAAATAAATAAAAACAACAATAAACAGATAAAACATTAATGAAAGGCTTAGAGAAGTGATTTAAAAGATGATACTGAATAGCTAAAAAAAATCTGTTTACCAAAAAATAAGTTTGGGTACCACTTTTTAAAAAAAAACAAAAAGAACCCAAAACATATTATAAACAATAAGAACACCTGGCAGCAGAGGCAAAACAACTCTGACATGCTTTAAGACACACAGGTTGGTGTCATTGGTTTCCACCCCCTCCACCCTTCTTTGACCAGGATTACACACTCTGTGACCGCTGCTCCACATTCTTTCGCAGGCTTTGACAAGAACACAAAAAAACTCTTGTCCTGTGCACTTTGATATATGTTCTGATACAAGATATACATTACCAATGAACCAAAGGGGGCTAACAGATTAATGCAGAAGGCAAACACTGCCCTGTTGAAAAATAAAAGCGGTCCTCCCATCTGGCAGGCGAGCATTGTTTAGTCTCACTTCCAAACTTTTTTTTTTTTTTTTTTTCCTGGGTGGCGGCCATTTTGATGGAGAGAATGGACGGTTCAGTGTCCGCCGGTCACACCAATTCGTGCCGTGAAAACACCGCCTGTGTTTGACTAAGGAGAGGCCAATGTCAGCAAAGTCCCTGAAGCAACAGTTAGCTAAATAAGCCCTGTCAGGTCTCGCTATCAAAGTCGAGGTCTATATAGGGAGATTTATACCCCCCCTGCCATTGTTGTTGTTTGAATGGCCCTGAGAGAGCCCTCTTGAGATTTGCGCAGTCTGTAGACGCTGCAGAGGTCCATGCAGAGACTGAGCAAACCCAGCGGACAGCTTGGCCCGTCTATTGTGTTTGAGGAGGGCTTGAAATAGGTCTGTCTGTCACGGACGGAGAAAATGTTTTAATCTGAGAGAAAACAACACCTCTGAGATTCACCCGCTGCTCTATTGACTCCATGTGGACTCAATAGTAAGTGCTTATCAAGTGCTGTTTGAGCCTGTCACTTCATGAGATTGATACCAGTTATATACGACCTCACAGGCGAGCTCTGTTGATTCGGGTAAAGCAGCATCAGTCAATAATCGGCATCCTTCAATATGGTTTGTGTGTGTGTGTGTGTGTGTGCGCCTGATGGGTCAATCCTCATCGATGTGACGAGTTGTATGTATTTGGCTTCATGTGGCGCTAATGGATCATGAATTGGCTGCAAGGTCAAATAAGCCAATGCTTCAACAAAAAAAACACTTATCATTAACAACTCGTCATCCATCTCCATCTCTTTTATTCACACACGAGTAAGCACATACATACATGCATGCATACGTTTTCTCTCCTCACACACACACACACACACAATGTTCAGCGAGGAATTATTCTTACCCGAACTAAGGAGACAGCAGCTTTTTGCTAAGTCATTGCTGCCAAGTTCACTAATAACAGAAATAATCATTTGCTCCCATGGAAACCGCACGGTGAGTTATGATGCCAGTGAACAATGGTGAGCGAAATGGCAGAGGCAATTTGCATGAGGAGTGTAAGCAGTTTTTTTTTTTGGAGGGGGGGGGGGGGGGTGGTTGCTGAGTTTGTGGAAATGGATGGAAAATGATCAAATCAGCTTGTCTGAAGCCAATAACAACAGGTAGCAATTAATTTAAATTGGGAATGGCATGAATAGCAGTAATGATTCCAATAATGGCCATAAACAGCATTGTGGATCTAATTTATATTATTGTGGAGCTGTTAAGTGAGAAGACATGGGTCAATTTTTTTTTTTTCTACAGAGCTGCAAGTAATTTAATAAATTCATAGCAGTGCCTTGCTGTTAGTGGAAAAGGAAAATGTGGGTTTCGTAACAGTTCAGGAGTTAAAAGCCTCCCACCAAAAAACCCCAAAAACTGTGAAGCAAGCTCACTGGAGATAAATTCTCGGTATGTCACGCTATCGTTATCAAAATGCGAGTAACTCACGGGACATCCTCCTACTCTTGACTCACAACACGCATTTCTGAGTGATGAAGTTATGTGAATCACTTTCCTGTGAGATGAATATGAAATTCATGACTAAACAAGGTCAAAGCATCCGCACTCGAAGGTGATATATTGTTGTTGGTTGATCGTAATCTGTAAAAAAAAAAAAAAAAAAGCATCTACAATGATATTTTTTCGGTCACTTGGAAATAAGACAAGCTGAAAAAACAACACTGAGATATTATCGTTGTAAATCTGATATGACCATCATCTTAGCCAGCTGTTACACATCACTGTGTCGCTGTTGACTTGATGAATAGAAATACGTCCTCTTACCTCAGTTTTGGTCTCCACCATCTCCTCAGAAACTGTTTAGCTAGTTTAACTAAGTGTCTATCTTCCATTTGGTCTGTTTCAGTGGTTTTATCAGAGCCACAGGAAACCCCTTTTACATTAAACATAGCCATTTGATTAATTTATTATAATGTGTAGTGCTGCTTCAAATAATCAAATTATGAATGAATCAAACTCAACATGTATTCATTGAAGAAGAGGATGAAGGAATGGTTCCTATTCATACCCTTCTTGAGTATTTATACCTCTTAACCTCATGTCTATTGTATTCTAATGTTACTTTAATATTTCCTATGTAATTTTCTTCCCATATTCATTCTGTGTGGAGCAACTGTATCATGGTCCACGGTGATGAAATGCCAACCTACATACTGTTAGGATCATAGGATCTGTTTCCTTACACTGAATTCACAATGTTAATTGATCTTGATGAAGTAAAATAATGTTTTTTTTGTTTGTTTTTTTAATATTTGGTATGATTATTGTCTCATTTTCCTCCTTTTTGAATGTGTGTGTATTTTGTTTGCCGCTTCATGTTTGTGTGTACCCCTCTAATCATTATTATTTCTATTTTCTATGTTAAATATGCACAAATTTGAGAGCAACAATAATATACAGTCCTAGCTCTATCAAGCTTAGTTAATCAGACACTTTTTTATTGTAATTATTTTTGATTTGTGAAGAGATAAACATGCAAAATATTAACAGCATATCATTACTTATCAGGGAGGCTGATAGCAGTCAAAGCGGCGTGATCAACGACACAAAGGAGTAAATCATTTTTAATGAAGGTGGCGGATCGCTGACATATTTCTACACTTTGCAGAAAATGTGAGCCAACAGTAATCTGTTTGATCACACCAGCGCTGAACACAAAGACACCCCATATCAATGACCTGAACCAGACAAGTGAGAATACTCCTCACTCCCAGGACCAGATGCTCCCTGTTCCCCCCCACCTGGTGAGAGCAGACGACAGGACACTGCTGTCCCTTTGCCCCCCTCGCCCTCCTCACCCCTCTCCGCTTGGGACTAAGTCTGTGTCCTTTGATCTACAGATGCTATGATATATCCTCCGGCTGCTAACCAGCCAACTGAAACACCTGAGTTCTTCCTTCTTTGCTGGGCTTACAGGCGAAGGCCAGTTTAGTCCCTTTTGGTTTCGTTATAAACTTGAATCCTTGTAATTTTCAGCTCCCAGTGACACACATACATGCTCATGGAGTTGATTAACAAGAGGAACTTGGATACAGTTTACTACAAAATGCTTATATAGGATATATATATATATATATATGCATACAAGAACATAACTTGTTTACATGAAATAAAATGCACTATTCCCACATTTTGTTGTTTTTATTCTGTGGGAATGCAGTGGTGCAGGTTGGATTTGCAATTTTATGAGTCATAAGAGGAGAAATAAGTCATAAATGGCACAAACAGTAGCCTTCAGCACCACAGCCCACAACCTGAAGAGTTCAATATTTTTGAAAATATGCTTGTTGGAGTTCTTTTTGAGGGTGAAATTGAAGCTGACGTAAGGACATGTTTAGCCTAGCTAGCATAGTCATTCCTGTTTGCATTGCGTCTCTGTGACAGTCGGCTTTTCTCTCCATCTTTAAAGTCGTTCAGAACAACGATAAAAACATTTGATTTCTGACCTCGTCACTCAGCATGTCGTAAGAACCGGTTCCAAGAGAAAAATGTAATTAAAAAGTACGGCTTGGTCCCTCCGAGTGATATATTATTAAATATGACATCATTAGATTATTAATAGTGAAGCATCAGTGTTGGAGCAGCATGTTACTGTTGTAGCTGCTGGTGGTGGAGCTAGTTTCAACCACTTTATATACAGTTAGACCATAAATCAGCATGAAACAGCTGTCAGCAGGTGTCCTGACTCTCTGCAAGAAACAGAAAGGTTGTTTTCATCTTCCACTGCAGCACAACAACAAAACTGTTTCAGTAATAGTTTTGGCCAAAAGACCAACATGTTATTTTCTACCTTTCTGTTTGTTCTTGCTCTACTTCTACACCCCTAGTCAACATGCATGTTAAATCACTGCAGACAGCACCAAGCTAGCTGTTCTCCCCTGCCTTCATGTTTATGCTAAGCTAGGCTAAACATATACTGACAATCAGCATTTTCTGGTAGCAGCTTGAGATTTTCTTTCAAAACATGACCATTTAACTTTTGAAAGAAGTAATAACACATGCTTCTCTTACACATGAATTTCTCAGTTTAACATACTCAGGGGGTTTTGCTAGTAAGATCAAAACCTTATGGCTAATGTTAGCTAATGTTAGCAAATTTTAGATAGCTACTGCTGTGAACTGCTCAGTAAGATGCTTACTGTTAAGCAACACATTAGCATGTCCCAGAAAAACATTACAGTCATTTTTTAAAGATTCATTTAAATGTTTGATTTGCCACATGCTTATATTTAATACAATACGTGCAGTGAAATGCAGAGTGGCATACCCTTAAGGCTGCGCTAAAAAGGCTAATGAGCAACAAAGAACAACACATTTGAATGAAAATATGCAGCATAATTCAAAGATAAAATGTATAAATATGTGTGATATAAGTATTAAAATACTAAAGAGTGAGGTGGGCTGCAGCTTATTGTAATTACGAGTACAAAATGTAAATATGTCACTTGAATAAATTAGTTATTTGATCAAATAACATCACATATAAACATATTAATGGTCTTAAACTCACCCACCTCAGTAGGAGATATTTGTTTTCTGGTTATGGCCCACGTGGATTTGCTTTCAGTTACTTTATGATTCTGTATCTGAAGCAACTTGAGAGAAAAGTCTTGGGGAAATAAGGGAAATGCAACGTGCCACAGTAAATGTATGACCGACCACAGCCATTATCAGTGTCACTCTGAGTGAGAAGGAAAAATAAGCTGGATTTGGAGCAACACACTCTCTCTACACATGGACAGTCTGTGGTTGTGGCGCCGAGGTGAAAGATAATGACAATGGGCACCTGTTGGTAAGACGTCACGACCATAAAACTGGAGAATCGCTTTGCTCTGAGGATCCTTGGTACTAATAACCTTGCTGGAAAGTGCTGGAAATACACCAGAAGGGTGCTTTTGAAATTTAATTCAATTCATATTAAATGCTTATGCTTGGCATACCAGCTCTAAAATGTGCAAATTGTATGTAGTGTTAAGTAGGGAGCGCTTACCAATCTGTGTATGAATATTTGTCCTCTGTGTGTGTGTGTGTGTGTGTGTTAACATGCTTCTTGCACTCAGTCCGCTGCCTTTTTGCTCATTACCAGCACTGCTTTCCAATGTAATCTGATTAGAATTCAGTTTTTTTTTTTTCTGTCCTCTTTCTTTGTTTCTTTCTTTTCTGCTTTATTATTCCTTCACAAGGCGACAGTCCAAAGGCATGGGGTGCTGATTTTATTTCAGGCCGTGGTGGTTTATCTAAATGCGAGGGGAAAAGGCTGACATCCCCACACACTTCATCATAGATTCATATCACATACAGCTGGTCATGCATGCAAAATATGACTCCGTAATGAAGCAGAGGGCATGAGTTGTGCTTTGTAAATGTCACATGGTTTCTACGAATCAGCAACTTTTACTTTTTTTTTCCCCGCCATTAACATTTCGCACACTTTTCTATCAAACACAGTGAGCGAAACAGTATAACAGTTTTTTTATATATATATCTATTAATTCATCGATCCATCAAACTACTATAGATTATGATTATATTTGATTATTTCTGGCTGTCATTCAATTGAAATCCTCCAAATAAAAAAATCCAGACCTTCATGAGCCCCCTTATCTATTAAATCGCATTCCCTTTTTACTTATCCTTCATCCCTCAGCAGTTTCAGTGTACATGGTTTCCAATAGCAACAGCTGCTAACAGCTACTTTGGAGGGAAAAATGAAAAAAAAAAAAAAAATAGTAATGTTCAATGTAAGCAGCATCTGTCACTAAATGGACTCTGAAGTGGAAGCAGGTGAGGGAGAGGGCTCGTGTTATGTGTCTAAATGAATCAGATAAGGGGTCTTGGTTGGAGAAATAGCATTCTGCTGTGTAACCCTGTGTGTGTGTGTGTGTGTGTGTGTGTGTGTGTGTGTGTGTCACATGCCCCTGCCCAGCACCACTGAGTCATCACCTTACTCGATAAATGTAAAGAACAGACGCCGTGTGCCTGGCATGAAGGAAGACTGGAGGGTTACAACATCATGGGAGTCTGGCAATCTGAAAATAAGCGCGTATTCAATCCTGCAATTAATGAATTAGCTACAAAAACACCACATGATCAGACTTAATCTGCAACCATTAGTCGATTATTTGATTAACAGGAACTATTTTGATAGTTTAATAATCATTTTAGCATTTTTTTTTAGCTTGTAGCTTCTCAAACGGGACGATTTGAAACTTCCGTGTGTCATAAATAATAGAAAAAGAAAGAAAGAGCCACATAACTATTGGTTTGGAGATTAAAAGTACTGACTGCTGATAAGTGGTCGAATGCAGAGTTGTGTAATTACGGTTAACTGCGGCCACAGACAGAGAGCTCAAATCTACTGTGAGTTGTGGCCGCTTCAATTGATTGCTGCGAAAACCCGCCAATGAAATCAAGTCTTTGATACGAAAAAAAAAAAAGGAAATGGAGACCGACTAGATCTCGTATCACTTAATAGAACAGTGAGAAGGTATTTTTGTGTGGAGTCGTTTAAAGGGAGAACTTCAAATGACAGGCTCTATCAAACATTTCCTGACGTTTAAAAAGCATCAGACCACACTGATGCTAGAAATCAACCACAAATTCTCCCACTTTTCCAGTCACAAACATCTTCAAGGAGCCCTTTTTTTTCCCCCCTGATCATTGCATTTCCTAAACCTCATCGTCGGCCTTGGTCTTTTATCTGATTGTAGGTTTCGCTCTCACCATTATCTGCTGTTTCTGTTGCGAAGGGCCTGCTGATTCAACTTTTTTTCTTTTTTTTTTATTCTTCCTGCTAAATAATGAAGCTTGAGACCACATGCCAGAGAGAATCTCAGAGACGCTTGTTTCCTGCAGGGATCTAATCAGAAGGCAGCATCAGCACCGCATAGCGCTGCTACTCGGTGCATCAACAGATGTGCTGGAAGTTCACGCTGGAGAAATTATGCGTTCTTTTGTCTTCATTCAGCATGTCCATATGCTATTTGTGTCGAAACAAGCATCTGCCCCTGCTTCACCCCTTTTGGCACCTTTCCTCCCGCAGTTTCCAGTTGAGTTTTTGCCAAGACCAGTAAAGAAGAAGAAGAAGAAAAAAACACACACACACACACAAGAATACATGAACAGTCCCAGCTCTTTGTATGGTGGAGGTAATTACACAAAGACAAGGCGGATGGAGGTCACACCTGCACAGTAAGCCTGAGTACTTTATCATTGCTAATGCAGTGATAATTAGAAATGAGACATGCAGCTCAGCAGAATTAATTTAGTCTTTTATACTGTGGAAGCCTGTTTGATTTCTCCCTTTGTTGTCTACTTTTACAGGATAATAAAGCAAACCTGTCTCGTAGAAATTATACTACTCAATTGTTTTACATAATACTTTTTTTTTTTTCAGAAGGGTGAAACATATTTGCTTGTGCGGATCATGTGCAGTGTTTGGGACTAGTTTAACTACATTTCCCAATAGCTAAGTAGCTCTCTGAGTTGTTGTAGTTGAAGGATAACCTGTGTCTTCATGAGCATAAGCAACATATTTTCCAATCTAATAAAGGGGACACTGTTAATACAATGCACTGGACTTTGAAACTGAAGACAGGTTTTGGTTAAAGGACTCATTGGCGTCTAGTGTTGAGGTTGCAGATGGCAACCGACTGAATACGCCTCCACTTCCAAGTGTGTAGGAGAAACTACGGTGGTCGGAAACACGCAAAAAACATGTGAAGGGCCTCTCTAGAGCCAGTGGTTGGTTTGTCCATTCTAGGCTGCCGTAGAAACATGGCGGTGCAACATGGTGGGCTACGTGGAAGAGGACCCGCCCCCTATGTACGTAACATAACAAAAGCATGATTAAGACACTGTCATGATTATATTCCATTTCTGCCACTATAAATACACACCGGCCCTTTAAAGCTAGAGAAAGATAGTGGTTTGGTTAAATAAATACTGAAAAACAGCAATAATACTCTTTTTTTTTTGGCCAGTTGGGTGGAGCGGAACAAACAGCAGGCAAACACACACTCACACACACACACACACACACACGCATGGAGCCACATTAGCATCCATGTGGAGTCTTGTTTCAGTTCATCTGATGTATATAAATCCAACATCCACTTTCCTTTCAGCTCTCTCTCTTTTTTTTAATCTCCAACAAATTTTTTTCAGCTCCTTAGTTGCTAAATTCTCCACTTGCGTCCCGTTGTAGTTCACAGTGGGTTTATCAGAGCTTTTTCACAGAAAACAGCTGCCTGCTGCTGCTGCTGGAAAGCGCTTTCCGCATTACATGTGGTGAAATATTGATTATAGAGCAGCTTTGAGTTTGCCTTAAAAATAACCATGGAATTGTTAATCGTGCTTTAGTTGTTCAATTAAAAAAAAAAAAAACAAAGTTGCAACTTTGTAGATATGTTCATTAAAATAAAACTGTTGTAATTGTTCTTATTAAAAAAATCCAGGTGTCTCCAAACATAATTTCTATTGTAGATAAGCAGCGTGTATATATATATATATATAAATGTATTTGTAGGAGACAGGCTTGAATAAAGAGGATGTTACCCAGTTCATGTTTCAGTGAGAGGAAAAAATTGTTTGCCAAGCAGAATATCAATTAGCAAGACGACATAAAGGAAGAAAAAAACTGGTGTTAAACTTGTCATTCAGCATTGTTTACTCCTTTCACATCTGCTCCCTCGTGTATGCAGATGGAAAAGTTTTGCAGGAACCGCTGAAATGACATTGTTTTGACATTGCATTTTTACAGGTGACATCTCTTCCCAAACCCCGGAGGCGAGAGATTTATGCCTACAGTGACTTGGAGAGGACAATGATGGCTTCTGCCAGCGTTGTTTTACGACTCCAAGGCCCTGAATATCCCATACCTCTTTATGTTCAATATGTCACTCCTCCAGCGCCCCGACAACATCTCCATTCCTCAGAGTCCTACCGCTCTCGTTATCACTTTCCTGAGACCGAGACGGCGTGATGTGCAGAGATGCGTCAGCATATGTCTGAACCGTATAGACGAGGGCGAACAACCGCTGTTAAGTATAACAGTGCAGAGACTGCACGACACACGCCGCTACGTTTCACAGACAAAAAGGAGGGCGTGTGACAGAAGTGACTGAGCACGAGACGACGCTAAAAAAAAAAACTACTCCTTCGCTCGTTCTCGCTGTGAAATTCTTTTGAGTCAATTTGTACATGCAGATCTAGTTTCCCTCATTAGGTTTGATTTTTTTTGTCACTTCAAACCCGGAAAGATGAATCGTCCCATCTGGCGTGTGTGTGTGCGAGGAGAAGTGAATTTCATTTCACATCTCGCCACGCTTTCATTTTCACACGCAAAAAACAACACAGATTCACGTCCCCTCTCAATCTGTAAAATTATCAATATGAGCTTAGCTTCTTGTCCCCCCCCCCCCCCCCCATATGCTTGCGTGGTGATCTTTACAAAAGCAAAAAAAAAAAAGAAAGAATGATAAACCTCTGAAGGATTGCCGCAGACTCAGCAGACATGAGTGAGCAAGAGTGACGCTCCCTCAAGCTGTCTGCCATCCATCAGCGGCTCGCTGACATCCTCCGCAGCCTGCTCCGCTTCATGTTTGTCCTACAGCTGATGAGCGGCGACGGCAGGAAGCGTGAAATGCACTAGACTCTCCGTCGTCAACTTTGGCGGACGGCGATCTGTCTCCGTGTAGACACATCAGTTAATTCTGGGATGGTGTGAGGAAGATAGGGAGGTGAGATGGGGAGGGGGGGGTGAGAGGAGTGATATCACCCTTCTCAGAGTTGCCTTTTTTTACAGATGACATGCTATTCGGCAGCACCTGACAATATTCTTTTCTATCCTGTTAAATGCCTTCCCTTCCTGACCCCCCCCCCCTCCCCTTTCATTTAGTCGTCTCCCATCTTTTGCAGGTTTTCTGGAGGCTTTCTTCGCCTCTCTCCCTCCTCGCCGCCTCGTCCTCTCCTTCCCATTTCATGTGTGACAATGCATCCTCCATTAAGTCTTTATAGGTTGATGGAAATGTCATAAGGGCATTGAGACGGCCATACATCACCCTATTCACTCCCTCCTTCTGCTGAGCTTTCATTTTCTTTTTGCTCTCTCTTCCCCCCCCCCCCCCTCCACTCCTCGTCACAATGCCGAGCGAGATGACTGTCTCTGCTCAGAATCGCCACGCCGTACCCAGCCGGTCTGTAACAAACCACCCCCGTCCTGCCTCATTTGTGCCTCCATCTTCAGATATGAAACAGCCGGTAATCTATACTCACCGCAGAAGCTCACCCACTGTGGGTTTTTGCATGTAAGTGAAGGATTTCCACTCTGACCCAGCTCCTCTTTATCCTCAGATCCACACACACCTTGAGGGAGATCCAGGCAGCCGTAGGTGTATCAGTGCTAATGCAGCGCTAGTACACACGTCAGCTACTAGGGATTTGCAGGAGATCTGCTTATTTTGGAGCGGTTTTGATAACCGGGGAAAGAATAAAGCTATTTCCCCATTTCCTGTAACTGCAGCGTAGTCACCTTGGAGGCTGTCGAAGGTGTAGGTGTAATGGGAAAAAAAAAAAAAGGAACAGTGTCAGGTGATGAAATGAGTGTGTGTGTTAGCCGCGCTGAGCACCTGCTGGTTCCCCTGTTCTCCAACCCTGTCCCCCCCTTATCACATTACAGCTCAGATAGATGGTACCGGAACCCCAGAGGTAACGGATTAATTTGTTTAAAGCTCTGCAGACTGCATTGACTGACCTTGGTTGGGCAGAGGAAGAAAAAAAAAAAAAAAAAAACCCCAAAAAAGAATGATTTTTCGCTCCTGTTTCTGCCCTGCACACTCACCTGGAGGGAGAGAGAGAGAAAAAAAAAGATTAAGAGAAAGAGGGGGAGGCTGTACTGTATCTCTCCTTTCAGAAATCACAAAGAGAGGCAGCCACTGGGCGGTTTCAAACAGTACGCCTTGTTTGCATAACTTGCATGCTAACCTCGTGATTTTCACCATCAGCAAACCCGCCCCCCCCCCTCCTCCTCCTCCTCCCGCCCCTGCTAGTCAGGAGTTTTCATATCTGGCTGTTTAATTTGTTTCCTAAAGGTGACAGTATCACATACAGGAGGGATTACATACAGTACGCAATTTAGAGGTTTATCCATCTACACTGGAACGAGGGTGTGTACACAAGTAGTGTGCGCTCTCTTGTGTGTCTCTAATGGGATTTTTACAGCTTTTGTTTAAGGAAAGCTGATACCAAAAGCTCGTATTATATCATGTTTTGGCTACAGTTACAGATAGACTACCAACTACCAACCGAGAAAATTAACACCAAAAAATCCTACATCATCATCATCAGAAGCTGTTTATAAACAGAAGCGAGGCTAAGGAACCAGCAGTATGAATAATTAATAGGAGAGACCCATATGTCTGATCTCAGGCTTTAAAAGTGAAGTAAATCTTAAAATAAACTTCTAAAACTCACTGTGAAGGGCAGCGAGGAGCAGATGCATGTAACCGCTTCTGTTAAAAGATGTTATCAGACATATAGACATATAAGAGACGAGCAGAAATACAACAAGACCGATTAATGGATATAATTTGGACCCACTGAGCTGTTGTGCGTGTTCATGGTAATAAACGAAACAATGGAGCTCCATGGCTCAGAGGAATAAGAGACAATACTTATTAGTGGGATCAGTTCATGGTTGATTTGGATCTTTATGTGAATGGGATCAGTTTCCAGTAAGAAAAACATAGGATATCGACAGACTTGTCCTCTCAGTCAGGATTAGGGCTACTAATAGACATGTAGGATATGGTTTGGTGGTTTTGGTGGTTTTAAAATATTCATTACAAGTTTAGTCGTGCAAATATGCGTCCATATACTGTTTATGTTCTTGGTTTTCTGTCTGGAGGCGCGCTGTGTGCCTTTTCTCCGATTCGACAGAGTGAATACAAGTTGTTAAGTCTAACCAATTGCATCTGACAAAGCTGCCATGTGTTGCTCTCAAGTACACAGATGCGGCTGCAACGACTTTAATCAAATGAAGGACAGAAGCTTAAAATGAAAATATGGTGTGAATTAAACAGCAAAAAAAGCTGTGAGGACGGTTTTCAACCTTTTCACATACATGTAGCGTGCGCGCGACAAAAACACACGTACGCACGCATTAAATTCCCATCACTCTTCTCCTTTATTAGTCACGTCACAGTCCTGTGCGATGAGCATGGTAATCACAAGGTGTGGCTGTCAACATCAATAAGAGCCTTCCAGTGTGAGGGGCCATTAATACCAAAGTAGCCACTCCGCATGTTGTCAGATATGAATAATGGTTCGCATAACAAATCATTTCGCCGTCTGACAGATATTCCGGCGTCTGCACGGGCACAGGCTCCGGTTTGCAGCACTTTGCTCCCATCAGCGGCCCCGCCGCTTGATCAAAGCTGAAGTTGAGGGCCGGTGGACGGCGAATTGGCAAAACAGATTCCCCCCCCCCCCCCCGCGCACACGCTGGATGACACCTTGTTCTGTGGCTACAGAGAAGATAATACGGGGAAAAGGTTACGCACTACGGCGACGGAATGAATCACCAGAAGTCATATATAGTTAGTGTCCCACAGCTGGGATATAATGATGTTTTCTAATCATCCCCTGAGGTCGCCGCACCTCATCTCTCACTGATGACATCTTTGTGGCAAATGCAATTTGACCGGAAAACAACAACCTGTATCTGCTGTCGTCGTGAAACTTTCCGCATCAATCTCGCCACGGAAACGCCGACCCGCTATAAACAAAAACAGTCAGGACAACATCTGGACTGTTTAACACTACAGTGGCCTCTTTAAATGAAATGAAACATTATGGTATTGCTGCTTCTGTGCAAAGAATCCATGATTACTAACAAAAAAAAAAGGGGGAAATACAGCTCTTATTTGAATAAAGCCTTTGAAAAATGTCATCTTTCCATGCGTCCGTGTCAGTGGAGGTAGTGTCTAAGCATGCGGCGAACAGTTTTCAGACGCAGCGGCGCGCCATGCAAGAACAGGAGGAGCTGGCAGTGAGTCGCAGGAGAGAAACCAGGTTATACGCCGCATTGCATGGCCTCGACTGTGACTCTCCAGGACGCCTATGAAATGGGTCAGTGGTGGCCCGAGCGTCTGGAAAGAATTCAAAATCTATTTGAAGTCTGGTGCAAAAAGAGAGAGAGACAGAGAGAGAGAGAGAGAGAGAGAGAGGGGGGAGAAAACACAAAGATGAACTTAACATGTACATATTCTATTTCACAAGTCAATTCCATTTCATGTTCATGCATTACTGGATTCATTTTGAATTCGTTGTCATGTGTGATATGTCTCAACTTTTTTTTTTTTAATAGTTTTTTACTAGCATGAACTTATCAAAAAAAAACATTTAAAGGTTGGGAATGTTTCTTTTCCAATCTTCTCTGCTGCTAAATCACAAATAATAACACATGTAATTACCTTAATACAGTCTCAACAATAACTTTTTGCCCAAGTTAAACAACGTTTGTTAGAAAGAAAAGAAATAAATCCCACCAATAAAAATGTCTCAAGAGTCTCGAAAACACCAGATTAATGGTGCACCAATATTATCACATTTTCAGTAGATAAACCATCTTGATAAATAGTTGAAACCTTCTACGTGGCACCATGAGGACCTGTTGCTAACTGACTCTCTGTGCTTTTTTCCACACTTCCTACACACTGATTGTGTCAGTATGTTTGTACAGTGAAATCATTCTGGAGTGACGCCAAATGGCCCGTCCTCCCGAAAAAAAAAAAAACTCCTCCGCAACTCCATCACAGATGCCACTGCGATTTATTTTGAAGTCCGAGATACATTTCTTTCTCGGCTATCGGAAAATATTTTTTTTTCTGTCATGTCATGGGGGGGTTTTTATTATGGAAAGTGTTTCATTTCATTACGTCTCAACAATATTTACAATGGTGGATTTATGGCAGATGGATGCATATTCATATCCATATCCATGATTAAGTGAATGAAAACAACAAAATAGAACAACAGAGGCGATAATGAAAACGCCCTGTACGTTCAATAAGGTATTCTAGTTAGTCAGATAGGTTGATTGTTATAATACGGACAGGTATTTCACTGTTTCATGAACAAAAATGCATCTTCAAACTGAGGTTTGACCTCATGCAATATGTAAATATTCTCATCCTAAGCTTCTCTTACTTCTCTTGCATGTCAGATTAAGCAGATTGTCTCCTTTCCAGCCTGATGAATGTCACCTGTTCATGATTGACGCCTCTAAAATTGACACATAAGGCGACCTGCTCCCCTTCGATCGTGGGCGAGTTTCATTAAAAACAAAAAGACCTTTAAATTCTGTCAGTAATCAACAAAAAAGAATGAATTGAGAAGGCCGGTAGTTGTATTAGTACACCTAAAACAATGACTCATCGTCACAGCGGCACTTGTACTGTGACAGAAACGAGTTAGACGCCTCACAAAAAATGTCTTTGCTTACAGCAAAGCGCTCCGTGACTAATATGAGAGGCAGTCAACTGATGTGACAGTCACAGAGAGATATTAGAGGAGAGGATCTTATAGCCGGAGACATGCAGAAAGACCCCGAGGCAGCTGTTTACGACAACAAACTACTGAAATGTAGAATGTAGCTGCTGAAATGTGACAATAAATATCTTAAAATCTAAAAAACCTCTGATGATATGGTGAGCATAATATTATTTTAGCTTTAGGTTTGTCTGAGTCGTGCATTTTTATATCGGTTAATTCTGGTATTTAAACTCCAAATTCTTCTGTTCATCAGAGGAAAAAAAAGTACGAGAGGATCTGTGAATGCTGCGAATTCTCTTTCACCGCATCTGTTTGTACAAGTGCTTCTTTCATGAGGCCTATCATCTACCGTTGACATATTTTTTTGGGGGGTGAAATATATGGGTTTCTGGTATTGTATCTGACATTCTGGTATGTGTGTGTGTGTGTGTGTGTGTGTGTGTGTGTGCTTGTGGCAGGAGTTAGAGCTTTGTACTTGCAGCTAGATCCAATAACAGGACGCTGTATGCCAAACATACCTGAAGCAACTGAAACATTTTGTGTTTGACATTTTGATAAAAAAAAAAAAAAAAAAGGAAAAACCAGACTTTTTTTTTTTTTTGTATGAAAAGAATAAGCTGTTTTATAGCTGTAAGTCTTGAGGTCAGAGTTAACTTGACCTTTAATTAAAGAGACATGTTCTCATCACTCAGACATGACTGGGGCCTTCGGGGAATATCAAGGCCAAGGTGGAAGGTTAAGAAATTCTGTCTTCGCTGTGGGCTCACAAGAAGTTTCACTCCGTCCCCGCGTGTCAAGCAAATGTCACAGTCACATTCTCTCCGCGCTCTCTCAACCCTTCAAGTCATCCTCTCTCTCTGCTGCAGTGCATGCTCTCGTCCTGACATTTATAAAAAAAAAAATTGGCCTCTCTGAGGTTAAACTCCTGCAACAACAAAAGTTTCAAAAGTGGAATGCACTACAGCGGCTTCGCCCTCATGTACCGGGTGATGTGAAAGAGATCAAACCTTTTGTATAGAGTTGTCCCTGGCACTCTCCATCAATCAAGCGCAGATTCGTACATCCTATTCTGCTTCCTATACTCGGCCTGACGCGATCGAATGGGGGAGATTTCGTTTCTGTGCGGTTGCATCAGCTCGGCTTTAATGAGACGGGAGGGAGGTGCGCAGGTGTGGGCGCAGGGGGCGGGTTGGACTGATATCGAAGTCCTCATCAGACCTGGGAGTCAGGAGTCGCTGACTTGGAGGCTTTTCGTTGGTCTATCTATATTGCTGAAGCGCTGTTATTGCATTTCCCTCTGGAAGCCATATGGATGGGCAGAAACCACCCTCCACCCCCTCCACCCTCCACCCTTCCTCTCTCACACTCCCAAGGTTTCGGTTGAGCTCTCTCCCTCTTCTTCTACTGGTGGATGAGATCACATGTACTCCCGAGACAGCTGATGTAGCAACACGGACTTAAGGGAGAACGTGCAAGGATGCATTATGAGTGGTTATATCGCTGAAGGTTGTAACAGTAGTGGTCAATAAAGACATCCCACTTTATTATTTTTTGACTTTTTTAGCATTTCTTAGATATGACAGTTGGCAGGAAAGAGAGGGGAGAGTGAGAGCAGGAGCGCTGCACAGTGCTGCAGTCAGATGTACCGGTTATGATACAGAATCAAACAGTTTATTTAACGTGAGCCAAACTATTCCTCTTTTTCCTGCCAGGGTTGTAGCAAAAATATATATTTATCCATCCATGATTCTCATGCAAAGTAGGGAAGCGTGATCCAACATTTTGTCCCCAAATATATATATTCTGATACCCAAAGCTATCAGGCAGTGCAGAGAGTTTAAACTCTGTAAACCTCACGAATAAAATACTCCCTCATGTGTTTTTAAGGAAGTTTATGAAACTGTTTTGTTACAATGCGACCTCATTACAATAGATGTGTCGGCAGCTTGTCTCATACATGTAACACACACACATTTCCTGAGGTAGAGTTGTTGAATGTGCACCAATACTGACCTTATTTAGCTGATTAGCTGTTATTGACCAGATGTGACGAAACCCACATGAAACACATCTGTTCATTTTGCTGTGATGACCAAGTAAAGTTAATGTTGATGCTACATCATCACTTCCTTGACAACCAGTAGTGTCTTTACCTCTAAAATTTGGTCTCAGCGACATCTGCAGACAAAATAGACACAATAGTTCTTAGCCAGATTAGCGATGTCAGTCGGTCCACCACATAGGGGTGTCAATATTTGGTCTAGACTGAAACTGTCTCAACAAATTATTGGATTGGATTGGAGATTCGGTCCAGGCATTCATATCCCTGCAGGATGAGCTGTTATGTAATGTCATGCTATCACCAGGTCAGAATTTAAACATGTTTAAATACCTAAAAAAAAAAAGCATATTAGCATGCCGGCATTAGTATTTAACTCAAAGGGCTTGTGATTAGCTTTAGGGGAGGCATTAACCTGCCGTGTGGTAAGAGAGCAGCGTTGGCTCTGGTCGCAGCAGCTGAGCCTTTGTTTGTAAGGTCTGTACCAGGACTACGGATGCTCCCTGCTAGGTAGAGTTACCCTAGCAACAAGGTGAGAGCACTCTGTTAGGTGTTAGTGCATGTTACCTGCGGCGAGAGGCCTGATCCTTTTGATTTTTGGTGGAGGAAACTGAAGTAAGTTTACATTTTTAGATCTTTAAAATGACTTCAGGTTTGAAACAAGTTGCTGTTTGTTGAGGCGTGCATCGATATGAAAGCACCCAAATCATGTCATTACATCTTTTTTTTTTAGGTAATACAATGTGTATGCAGTGCACGGTCTTCTAGAAACAACGCCTCATTGTAATCTGACTACAGGAGAAAGAGAAATGAATTGTAAAAAAATGGAAAAGATTAACTTCTGCTAAAGGAAAAAAAAAGAAAAAGATGGATAACCACAAGTGGGAATTAACAGTGGTCAGTGAAATAAATCGGAGGGGGGGGAGTGTCGTTGCTGGTGTCAGGAAATAGTCAGAGGGAGAAAGGAGTAATCTGATTGCAATAGGACATTACTCTCTGCCCGTGTCCTGGAGGAAGAGCAGAAAGCGGCTGTGTCCTCTCTTAAGTCCTCTTCCCATTAAGCCTTGCCTCGTTTGGGAGATTAATAGAAGCTCAGGCGTGAACACTGCCACATTTGTCAGCTGCCTCATCCAATAATATGAGGCTGCAGGCATGCCTTCTCCTACCTCCACTTTAAAAAAAAGACCTTAAAAGGTCACAGTGGGAAATGCAGGGACATGGAGATGCACAGGGGGGGAAAAAATACCTACAACAATAATACAAAATAACAGCAGTATTCTGAAAGTTACAAGCAGAAATGCTTTTGTTGATGAACGATAAAACATCATTACCAGGATAATGTGTTTGTTCTGAAGAGACCGTATATAGCCAAACCCATCTGTCTCATCTGTGGCTTTATCTGCATTCATTAAGAATCGCATAGAGTTTGTTTGATCATGCCATTGTGCTCCGGCAAACGCCGCAATCCCACGTCCTCGGAGAGAGAGAGACACATCCCAACAGATGTCAAAAGAAAGAGAGAGACAAAAAAAAAATCTCTCTGGGATCGCACCGTAATTCATGCTCGACTAGTCTCTGCGATAACTCATGCCAGGATGTGTTTCTCTACTTGTTTGCACTGTTGATTTTTTTTGGGGGGGATGTGGTGAAGGGCTGGTGGTGTTGGATCGAGATGAGGACAGCCATGTTTGTTTGGCCCGCTGCTGCTGCTCCGGCCTTGTCGCTCTTCAGAAAGAGTCCACTCCAATTTCGCTCCATCCTGACGCCACAACCTCTGAAAAACAAACACTTGTTCGCCGAGATATTTAGGGACACCGGCAAGGTGGCCCGAGGAACAGGACGGGGTTGTTGTTTACCTCCGCCTCCGCCGCCCTGTGCCGTCCGCGACGGCCGGCTGACGTCTGCCGGAGCCTCGGGAAACACAACAAGGCAGGAAAGAGAAATTTCCCATTAACTCAGGAAATTGGTACAAGCTGTGCCGCCACACAATCCAATCACCTTTCTTATTTTACTGACTGCCCAGCCTGACACATGCTAGTGACTCTTGATACTTTGTTTTTCAGCCACCATTACCCTACTCCAAATCCCCCCCAACGATCCCTCCCACTTCCTCAACAGGTCTGACTAAGAGACTGTTGTTACAGGACAGAGGTGTTCTGCTCAAAATAGAGGAAATAAGCAAATAAGTTTGGGTTGTTGCCTAAGCATATAATGCATAAGCACACTTTTGGCTGCAGCCTTTTAAAAAAACACCTTCTGCTGCTGATCAATCATTGAATTTCCTTGTTTAAAAGAATGTCATTACGTCTCTTAATGCGCAGACATAAGATTGAAATCAACAAAGCTAATGAGCTCATTTTCTTATTGACCAAAACTATTCCTTTAAAGCACTCAATTAAGCAATAATAATACAAAAAACTAACTCTGTTCTATTCACGACGTTGTTTGTTATCAAACGGTGGAAGCGAAGTTTCGTTCGAGTGAAATCATTTCCAGAAAACATGTTGTTGCTGATGTTGAATGCAAAAAAACCTTCTCTTGGCTTCTTGTCCCTTTGGCGACGCTGTTTAAAATAATAAAGTGTCTCAGAGGAGAGAACTGGTTTATGCCAATTACACCAAACACAATGAAACCTCCACCGAGCGGCGCCAATAAGGCCCTTTAATCCCAATCACTGGCGGTGGAGAATGGCCCACGTAAAAAAAAAAAAAGGGGTGACACCGGTCTCTTGCTGTGTGCTGTTGTTTCTCAGTTACACACATGTTGAGCCAGTGTGTGTGTGTGTGCTGCCCAAATTGAATGAAACAAGATCAAACTGGCCTTCCTGTCTGTGCCTGACTGTCTGCAAGAGGCAGCTTGTTTAATCTGGGCCCTCTGCGTGGCCGGAGAGGCAGCGTCCGTCTGCGATCATCAGGTTAAGAGAGAGAACCTGATGCAACCGCTACATGTCCACCCTGCTTTCATAATAGTCACAGTGTTTTCCTCCTTCACATGAACAAAAGACGCCGTGCAACTTTTTTTTTTTTTCCTCCTCATTAAAATAATTTACAGATGCTGGTAAAACTCAGCTCGCTTTGTGTCAAGGTAACTCATCAAGATGACTGACAGGTATTGAGACGACAAGTTGAACAAATGAGCAGACAGGATGGATGGAGGGGACTAAGCGAGTACACTTCTTGCTGCACACACTACAGAGAGAAGCAGGCTTTCATTTGAAACACGGCGATGCACCATAGCCTTAAATGTCGGCCGGGCTGGCAAGTGTCTCCGAGCCTGTTCATAGTATGTCTGTTAGCTCACTTTAACCTCCAGGAGCTTCTTGGGGGCTTCGTGCAACGTGTTATAAAATCCACGGCATGTGACTTTTAGCTGCTAAAAACCTGATTGCGGACCGATCTGTCAGCCAGCCAAGATTTTTTACTGCTGTCAGAGATGATAAGGAGCTCAAAAAAAAAGACGACCGTCTGAAGAACGGTATCTGTCGGAGACGAGTGTTGGAAGTGTTGAGAGAATAACTTTCAACACTTCCAAGAGCCCCGAGGAGAGAGTGTGTGAGTGTGAGAGTGTGACTGATAGACAAGATACACAAATATGCGATCTACGTTCCGCTTTAATGGAAGTATTTCACTTTTATGATAGAAAAAGGCTTCTGGGATGAGGACTCTCTTCTCCTTAGATAAATAGTGTTTTAAAGGGGGAAGTTTTTTTTTCCGACAGAACAAGTGTGAAAGTGTGTTGCATCTTCAGAAAGTCATTTCTCAAAGACAGGTGTTGGAAAAGGGAGGGGTCGACTTACATTTGAGGTCATATTATAAGTATGTTTTATCATTTATTATGTGCACATATTTCACTAAAAAGCCCCCCCCATGTTTACTAAATCCAATATATCACTGTTAAGTTTCCTTCGGGGGGGAAACTCGACACTTCCTGTATACGTTTCAAATTAATAGCCCACCAAGAAAGAGAGTGATTATTGCCCTTTGAGCTACCGGATTTTAAATTTTCAATACGTGTCGATGAAACTTCAATGTCCTTCCAGCTGCTCAAGAGGCAGAATAATCTCTCGGCGGGCTTTTAATTTGAAACATATGCAGGAAGTGTCATTGGTGGTGGCTCAAGAGCGATTAAAAATAAAGTAGTAGATAAAAAAAAAATAAAAGAAGTGATGAGAAATAGTTGATGAAGAACAGTGAGTTTACCATTATAGCGAGTAAAATTAATTCCTCCCGCCAATTCCCAAACCCCCGCAGTGGTTTTTATTTGTTCATGTTGCTGTTGTGTTTTTCCACCATCCTGTATAATGACAATTAGAGGACACGAGGATAGAAAGTCATGTTTCTGACCTCTGCGTGGTCTTTAAAAAACGCACCGCTCCGCTCGCACCTCCCCGTGTAATCTCCATTTAGATTTATTTTTCTTTAATTAACTCAACCAACCGCATTCTCACACAGTGGGAGGAGATGACTGAGACAAGAATGGGGGGGGGGGGGTCATAGGTCAATGTTGTCACACCATAAAGGAGCCTCCATTTGTATTTCACCCCTTAAATTACACTCTCTCAATTAAAGCCCATTCTTCTTTACCCTTGTGTGGAGCCACGGGCTGTGTGTGTGTGTGTATGTGTGCCTGTGTGTGTGTGTGTACACTCATGTGTACGCGTGTACGTCTCCGTTTCTATCTGGGCGCTTTAATTAAAAAGCCATGGGAGCAAAGCCGTGGCCATTAATCAAGGGTTCATCCCTCAGCTCTGCAGAGGTGAAGCCAACGACGCTCCGCTCCCTGACAGCGGCAACAGAGGGTGACATCAGCCCCAGAGTTTCTTAGGGAAGAATTGGCAAGCTGATGAGGGAAGCAGGGTCACAAAAAAAAAAAAAAACAGCAATGGAGATCAAAGAGGACGTGAAGGTTGTGAGGCAAAATATTCATTTGACTTGTATGACAGTGGTTGTTGAGGATGTAGGGCATACAGTTCACGTTATTCAACAGGGACAAAGAAAAAGCCATTACACATCACCTGATGTTCATACATGCGAACACTTTAATCACACAAAATTAAGGTATCCATATGTTTAATAACTCAAGAGTAACATGTTACTTTAAGTCCCCCTATTTAGCATTTATGAGCAGCACACAAACCCTTCATACATAGTTTATAACACACCATCATGTAATTATAAGCAGGTTGAAGTGTTTATTAATGTATTTATTGACAACTATAATTCCTCCTGTGTGCACCCTTAACTGGTTAACAGTTGTAATAACCTGGAATATGTTTTCATAGGAAAAAAATATAATAGCTGACAAATACTGCACATTAATAAACACTTTACGAGCAAATATGTCTCCTTGGAACTACATTATATTGTGTTATAAAGCATTTTTAATGTGTGTATACTACTTGTAAATGCTAAATGAGCTGCTTTTTTTTACAAACTGTCTTTGCTATTTGTTATGATGAACATTGTATTCCATCTAAAGCTCAAACTGGAGGGAAAAAAATTGAAAAATACACCACAGCGGCACCAGCTGAAGAGCAAAGAACCTGCGCATCACCTCGGATGACAGACTGTCACCAGCAAACATCGCAGCAGCGGCGGCAGCTCGCTTCTGTAGATTCTCCCTGTATAACATCCTCTCTAAGGTGACCCAGGTGCTCATCCAGGCGCTTGTCATCTCCCGCCTAGACTGCTGCATCACCTCTCTCGCCGGACGCCCGCATCACGCCGCCTGACTTCTGCAGTTAAGTGGAGCTAACTCTCTGCTGCGGCTCACACCCAGTTTTTAGACTCTCTCTCTCTCTCTCTCGCGCTGGCCCTGCAGGGCGATGAAAGGAGCTTCGAGGAACGTTATTGTCTGTCACATAAAAAAAACAGAAATTCCTCCACAGGTAGCCGCTCCTTACTTCTCTCAAACTGGGGAGGAAACAACAAAACTCGAGTGCGAACACAGCCAGGCGGCCCAGTAGACCCTTTGGTCTCTTATCTGTGGTCGAAGTCCTATGAGGCAGGGAAGGAATTGTCCAAATAGTTATATATAACTTGACAGCTTGATCAAAAGCTTTCATACAGAAACATACTGGCAGCATAACTTTGTAGAGAGACGTACACTTTTTTTGTTTTGATAGTTTAACTGTATGAATGTCACCTCATTAAATATAAAAATGTCACATCTCGGCAGTGACTCATCGTAGCAATAAATAAAGCGACTTGCTCTGACTAGACACACAACCAGACAGATGATGTCTGCAGAGTAATTATTTGTTTTATCTAGCGAGCGTATACGGCATTCAAACCGCACAAATTCATCTATGATCTATATAACTTCTCATCCTTATTGTCAGTTTGTAGGAGTTTATGTCAGACGGTGCCTATTGACCTTTGAACCTTCTTGCTGTGAGGCTACAGTGTTTACTTCTGCACCACATTCCCAAATATACAATACAGCGGGGCAAGTAAACAATGCTGATCAGCGATTGGTTGGTTAAGTGCTGCTGACTCATTACATCACGCACTTCAAGTTCATTAAGAGACCGAACCTTTGCTCTGTCGACTTGCATAACAGCGAACTAAAAATAATAAAATATATGGAAAAAATGATGTAACAACAGTTTATGGCAGTACAATGACAATAACAACATAACAATATAATAACACAGACAAAATGACTAAAGTAATAAAATCCACAAAATCTAATGGATAAAAATAAGAGTGAGGTCTAATATAAGTAATCTTTGATGTATATAATGTACTTCTTTTTATATTATTATAAACTTTAATGCTTTCTGGAAATGAAATAACTCATTCAATGATAATAATACTAATAATAACTGTCATTTTTATTTGTATTTGTCACTTTTTCTAGCTGCTGCTCTTTGTAGTTTTTGCAGGGTTCAGTTTAGCTGGCAGGAAGAGGCGGAGCTATGTGACCTTTCAACTTGCTGGTTTGATTTTTTTTTTCTCTCTCTCATGAATGTGGTCACACTGTACAAATTTCACTCACACCTGGCTGAGATCCTATCACAATAAGAGCCCGACCACCTCCGAACGCGGTGAGGCCGATCTGATCTCCGGGCGCATTCAGACCCGCGTTAACATGTGTTTTTCCTTTATCCAGATAACATATCCAGATACGGATCGCGTTTCATTGCCCAGGTGTAAATGGGGTATTAAAAAAATGCGGTTCTGGTTCTCCAACCTACTGAGGTCTCGCTCGAACCGCTGCGATTACTGCAGCCTCCAGAGCAGCTGCGCCTCAGAAAGAAGTGTTTGTGTAACTACAACTCCACAGATCTGAAGGAGGTTTTTTAAGAACAGGCTGCCTGGATGTCGAGAGAGTGAAAGTATTTTTAAAAGGACACGTTCAAAACAACAGTTGGGTGTCCACATGAGCAGTGAAAGAGGTTTGTCTCGCTGTAATCATCCCTTCTTCAAATGTGCTTTCAGTGGAAGTGATGGAGGCCAAAATCCACACAGTTTTTTTTTTTTTTGTTGTTGCAAAAATGCATTTAAAAGTTGATCTGAAGTTTATACGAGGCTTCAGCAGTCTGAGTTTAGTCATATCAAGTGGATATCTGACACATTCAGTCTTTTTTAGCATCAAATTTCCTCTTTTTGTTTCTTTGGACAGTTCCCTGTTGAGCTGCGGCGGAAGAGCAAAAAGTATTAAAAGTATTAAAATAGTAACAGAAAGTGGGACTTTGAGACTAAAAAGACTGCAACATTGAAAAACATCTACATGATTTGACTCACTTGGACTCTGAAGCTTCCACATGAGCATCAGATAAACTTTTAAATACATTTTTTTGCACAGAAGGACTGTGGATTTAGTCCCACATCACCTCCACTGTAAGTGCTATTTCAATGTTCATTTTGGCACCTGGCTTCTGTTTTAATTTAAAAAAAAAAAATTGTGAAAACGTCCTTTTATTGTCTTTGTGCGGTAACCCCGGCTTGTCAGACCAGGATGAGATATGAGCACTATGAAGATGAGCTGAGAAAATCCGGCCCGTTAGAACCGACTTCCCCTTCTATTGTTGCCCTTATGAGCGTCGGTATCAAGCTAGCATGTGACACAGGGTGGCCTCTACGTGTCGCGCAGCTATCCCATTGATCTGCCAAGGCGAACAGTAATTACCACTAATACCAGTCAGAGGACATGGCAATTTGTGTCATGTCTCTCCCAGGCTCCCATAGGCCATTATCTGCTGGTTCATTAAGGAGGAAGACAGTCCCAGCCTGACCCCACGGCTTTGGTGAGTGTTGAGTGAAGTGACAGGACACAGGGAGCTAAGCTGAGCATGAAACGTCCACTGAGCTAAACCAGCTGTGACATATAGTGCAGATGTGGGAGTCCCATTCTGTACTGACTGCACCTTTTTCTCCAGAGCCTGAAAAACAAAATCAGCCACTAGAGAATGATGTGGGGATGATAGCTTGTTGTCTTATGATTTTGAGCCTTTATAGCCTGTAATTATACCATTTCAGTGGCATTAAAACAGTAAAGATGCAGGATAAATGCATGTGAGGGGACTAAAAACTGTACACTCCTGCCTGGCTGTTTTCACAGGAGAACTGCAAAAAATAATTGCCAACTCGAACATTCCTGTAAAGCTGTGAGAGCAGAGTTGGACCGAGTCGAGCTTCGACTGATGAACTGGCATGAAGTGTTTCCCACTGTTGATGTAATGGAAGTAAGGATTTTACTCAACCAACTCGAGGGCGTCGAGGTGCCAAACGTGGGTGAGGAGAAAACTCAAACGCTATTCTTTTTTTTTTTTTTTTTTGAAAGAAAAATAGATACTCTTCACTTTGATTTTCACCTGCAGTAGTAAGTAGCAAGACTTATCAATACCCGGTTAATGTATGAGAAGCGGTGGGATCGACCTTTTGTTCGAGAATTATTGATCGCCGTTGCGGGGTTATACTTGTTTGTACTACTGAAGGAATACAAGAAAACAGCAGAATAGAGAGGATGCTGTAAGTGTTTGATATAAAAGATGTATTATTTTCCATTGGTGGAGTGTCAGTGTTCATTAAATCGTCTT
Source organism: Euthynnus affinis (assembly GCA_029490765.1). Classification (NCBI taxonomy): domain Eukaryota; kingdom Metazoa; phylum Chordata; class Actinopteri; order Scombriformes; family Scombridae; genus Euthynnus; species Euthynnus affinis. The sequence continues at coordinate 28,726,023 of CM055850.1, forward strand.
TGCTCCGGTCGCCTGTGCGAGTAATTCTGCCTGCAGAACGCCCTCCAGACTGAGATCACACCTTTACTCTGTCAAAGTGTGAAGCCTGCCTCCCACTGCTTCAAAAAGGTCACTTCATCAAATTTGAAATTTAAAAACACTCTTACCTCTACTGCTATTTTAGCCATTTAGATTTATTATTCCATTTAGTTTTTTTTTTTTGTGTGTGTGTGTTTAAACCTATGACATCTGTCTCTGCTAATTTCTGCTCCCTTGTTAAGTTAATAAAGCTGAAGAGTGCTCACAGCATTAAAAACATTACATTCGAATTGTTTTAGGGCATGAATCCTACGCATATATTAATGTTCACACTGTTCCAATCATCAAACCGACCCGTACCAGTAACTATCTAGAAATACAATTGAATGACATTTTAATCATTAGCACTTAACTGTTCATTACATTTTATAGCATTATTGTACTGGTGGGCCCAAATCCAAAGATGTTATTTGGCAAACCACAAATAGTGGGTCTTTTACAAACATTTATTTCATACAAATATTTTAAAAAATATTTGTTTACAAGAAGAAAAAAAAGTTTAATACCAACACAAATGTCGGTTACATCACTATCTCAGTGTCTCTCCTCTGCTCCGCTGTTACGTCTATAAGCAGGTCTCGAGGAAGGGAGTCACATCCACCTGCTACATGACGCACATTTCCTTATTTGGACATCCGTCCCAGAGATAAAGCTGAGCTACTGACTTCCCCTTCTCCGTTCCACAAAGTTAGGTTGTAAAAAATAGGCAATAAATAAAAAATGCAAAGCAATAATCACCTTTTTAATTCTTCCCTACATGTTACATGCCGTGCTGTCTTTGTGTTTTTAGTGTATAAATAGGTAGAAGTCTGTATGTAGAACTGCAATGAGCAAAATTTCAGCTCAGTAGTCAGCGAAGTCATCTATGATCTGGGAAACTTGAGTTCAGGACCTGGTGTTGGGACCTCCTTCATAAGAACGTTTATTCATAAACATTTAACACACTAATAGCCTAAAATTAAAAGCATAATAACAACAAAAACATGATTTTTACGCCTATTTCCACTTTTATTCCAACACAAATACAAATAAATGTTTAAATAAGTTTGCTGCCTCAACAAATACAGATACAAATACAAATACTGGGCACTCTGTACATCTGTGCTACTGAACAAACCTTTAAACTGGGGGGTAACATTAGCTGTTATATAACCAGCACTGTTGATTATTTAATATTAAGTAATGAAAACTCACAAAACCCATGCTATCTAGCTCTTGACTCATCATAAATAAGCTAGTATTGTTGTTCTTCCTCCTCTTATCATTATGGCTAATTAAAAACATTGAACATAAACATGGATTATACATAAAATTATGCTGCATACATACATTATTTCCAAATAATTAGGCAAACAGAGTTCAGTTTGACTGACATCATCATCAGGAGACTTTAAGTGTCACATGTTGCTCACAATACTGCTTCACGGGCTTAAACACATGGATGTATTCAGAGAGCTGGATACGGTGCTGCTGCTGCTGCTGCTCTGCCTCGCTGCCAGTTTCTCCTTGTGACTACACGGTACTGAAGCTGGAAAAATCCCGTGGCCCCAAAAATCATTTTTCCCCACAGCCCACCACTACAAAAGAGACGTCTATAAAACAGCTGACAGGACACCTTCAATTGCAAATAAGGTCAATTATAATTCTTTTATATATATATATATATATATATATATATATATATATATTTTTTTTTTTTTAAAACTTCCACAGAGCCTTGAAAAGTGGTTTTAAAAAATCCGTGATGTCATCCTGGTGTAAAGTCTATGTGTTGAGCAGGGACCTCGCGGGCGGGGCCCTACAGCACACATATATATTCACTGAGCTGCACAACCTGGAAGCTAGAAACATTTCTGGCTCACGCACCAGGCATACATATCCACTTCTTATAATACAGCCACACTTAAACACCACGGTAAGGTTAGTGACATGAACCACCACCACAGTCTTTTTCCTATTTATTCATAAGATTAAAAACATATGTAGTCCTGACGTTTTTGACTGTTATGAACGCCAGGACATGTAGTGAGCTGATAGCTTGGAGAACACATATGAACAGGAGCAAATTGGGCCAGATCATTAATTTAATGGTGTTCTTTTTCTGTTTTGTTTTTGTTTTGAACGATCCACAACAGAATAAAACATTGTTAGTATATTTCTAATGCTTGATTCTCTTCTTATCCCAGACTGAGACTCTCTTTTGGTTTCACTGAATCAAAGATGCTTTGCCTTGTTTTTTATCTGTAAGAAGTCCTTAATTTAAGGGAAAAAAAGAGATCCTGTTATTGCGCTTTACACTAGAAAAATAACTTGTAAGAAAAAGATTAATTGGATAAAGTTTCAGGGCAGAATGAAACAAATGTCTGGAGAGTGAACTCTAAGGAGCTGCAGTCAAACATTTGATAGCCGTGCTCTTTTGGTCACTTCCTGGATTTCCATCCCCATGTGGCGGATCACTATCCTGGACTATGCAGCCTTTACAGCAGCCGAGGGATGTCTGATGTAAACATTAACTACCCCGATCCAGGGAGGAAGCGTCCCTTGTCTCCTTTAACAAGGCTACTTCCAAAATATTTCCAAGCAGAACGGAAACAAAAAAAAAAAAAAAAAAAAAAAAAAACGAGGAAAGAATGTCAGTCTTTACCAGAGCGGAGCGAGTTACATGAAAAACATTAGTTACATGACTTTCTGTTCCTCAAAAAGTGCCTGTAATCAACTCCAAAAGCCTCCACACCCACTCGTCACATCTTTTGAATTTAACATGTAGCAATAGAGAACAAAAAAAACAAGATATATATGTTACAGTTTGAAGGTATTCACTATCAACACGTAGCTTTAACGTGAACCCCGGTGACCTCAAGTGGTGTAACGGAATGCGGTTGATTCGCAAAAAATTTAACGTCTCATCGGAGAAAAAGTAAAAGTCATGGAAAGGCGAGTCGTGGGTTTTTTTAAAGGTTTTGCAACAACCGGACCAGCATGCAACAGGTCTGAAGTTACATTTTGCAGATACGCGCTGCAGCTGAGCAGCTAATTAACTGATTAGCTGTTAGCGTGAATGTTTGTTTGTGGATTGATGTTTAAAAGAAGAAGATATCACACCTCATATTGCACTTTAACAGCTGAGTATTGAATATTTTATATATTTTAAGTTATATTTGCTTCAACTTCTTCAACTTTTTTCCACGATGCCAAAAGTATGATCCATGACTCAGAACATGTGATATGACCCGAACCGTGAGTTTTTGTGATGCGTAGCGCCCTTAGTGACCACACACACACACACACACTCCGGTCCCATCCTCTCGGACGTGAGGTTCACACACCCTCCAACTCTGAACTAAACCGACTGATTCTCAAATGGAGCATACCAGATGCTAGAAGACATGTAAAAAAAAAAAAAAAAAATACAACTTTTGGAGTCACTAGAAGAATATTCTCACCGCTTCAACTCCTGTGTGAAGCCAGAGAGAAAGTGTCCAAGTCACAGAGCGATACTGGGATTAATAACTGAGTTTCAAACTGTAATCTCCTGCACTGTTATTGAATGAAAATGTTTCACGTTTGCTGCAATGCGTCGCTCAGATGTATTAATGTACTGAGAGGGAAAGTCGTGGAAAAAGTAGACGAGATATTTCATTTGAAATATCGAAATGTTCACCAGCCTTATATTAAAATAAAATATATAGTAAAGTAGAGAAATCATATCTACAAGAACTTGCAAAAGTTATTTTGGCCTTAAGTCATATCATATCATATCATATATATAATCTCTATATGATTGCATCAATTGCAGATTTCTAGATGTTTTGTGCATCAGTTTAAACACAGTTAGTTCAGTTTCTCCAGAAGTCCTGTTAAAGAGACTGGACTTGAAATAACAGATATGAATAATATCTGTTAAGTCAGCATTTACTTTAACTCCCTTTTGAATGTCTGGATCTATCTTGACAAAAATAGGTGGAGTGTGCAAACATCAGGGATCAGGGAGCCGACTGAAGAAAGTTCTTGGCTGAGAGCGAGCAACAAGACACGTTATCATGTGACTCACTGCTACTCACAAAAAGTGTGAAAAGTAACTTTTAAAAGCAACTCTCACATGATTCATAACATGGCTAATCGAAAATATGGATTGACGTCGGCCATAATATTTTATTTGTGTGAAATGTTTCTTCTGTATTTATAACGTTTGAATAAATAAATGACAGGAAACTGGCTGAAATGGAAACAGGCGTTCTGTTCAATACAAATAATAGGCTGGAATAACTCATTCAATTATTCCACTTATTCATCATGACCAGAGATGTTTGGTATAATAAAGTGTTTTCTTAAATTTAACAGTATCTTTTAAAATCAAAAGAGGTGCGGTGAATAGTTTTTTTATTCTTGTGAATAGGAGCGAAAATGGAGGGTTTTATTTTTATCTTTCACTCGAGTGAGTTTCTTTTAACATGTTGGACATTTAAAAAATTGATTTGTTGTATTTTTTTAAACAAATATATTAGAATTTTGTCAAAAAAAAAGTAAAACATGACATGATTGAATTATGAATCACATAAGTCAAACATGAAGAGATTATATGGGAAAGGATGTTCTACATATATACACTCAGACTAAACACTGTCCTGATCTGAAGACATTAACTATTCACATAAAATGACTTGTTAAATGGACGTTTTTTTTACGCAGCGAATAAGCGAATCCACACATTCCACCTCTGAACATTTTACTGTCCTCAGCTGCTTGTCATTTCCAAGGTTTAGTTCCTGGAGGTTTGTTTATGTAAAGTTCTGACTCATGTTTCTGCACCGACGCTCATTACGGACGAGCCTTCCTGTAAAGCTCTGTGGTGGGGCTGCGCTAATGTATGGATGTGTGTGTCTGTGTGGATTTATTTTAAAGTGATTAGTTAAGATTCTTCTAAATGAACTTATAGGATTTATTTACTTTATGTGTTTGTGTAAACTTTATTTATTGTTTTAATGAATTAAACACACAGAGGAGCTTCGCTGTAATGACAATCCTTATTCTTAACAGAGGTTTATTTAATAAAGCAATTATAAGACATGTCCAAAACTTCATTAAACCAACAGATGACTGTAATCAATACCTAAACCATAGCGAGGCCTGAGGGCTTTAATAGCCTCCAGCCTGTAATGCATCCCATTATTTCCCATGAAAAACACATGAACCGCTAGATAGCGTTCGACACATTCGTCAGCGTAATTGACACTGTCGGTCACACGGTGACGGCGAAGGTTCAAATTATTACTCGCAAGATACAGAAGGAAGGAAATGAAAGAGGGTTTACTGTATGTGGTTTCAAGGTGTATTTTGTTTTTCTGGACGAGTCAAACAAACCTTAAAATAAGAGTTTTAATGGAGCTATTCTGGCCGAAGTGATGAGTAAAGATAGTTATTTCTCATCTTGAGTTGAAAGCTTAGTTCTAATGTGTTTGCTATAAAGCACATCACTGAGTTAAAACCGGTTAGCTTGCTAATATTTCTGTTTAGGTTGAAGAGGAAAAGAAAGGAGATATCTCACTTTAAACTGTGTATAATAGTAATATAAACCAGGAAGTACATCTTACAAAAATAACACCGCAAACCTCAAATTATAAAATAATATGCTGAGGAGGGTCAGAATAAATGACCACATAATCTTATTAGGTAGCATAATCACTTATTTCCCACTCAATCAATCCCAACTACATGAATACACACATTTCTCTCTCTATATAATACAACAAATTAACACATGCACCTGCAAACAGCTGACAGTTGAAGCTCATCTCCATCTGTAGCCACCTGGGCGGAGTTCACCAGTGATGCACGAGTGACATTAGTAATAGTTAACAGTCAGTTGTGGTGCATTAAAACATGAACACTACAGCCATTTTTCCAAACTAGATTTAAGATGTTTTAAAAGTGCTGCACTCTCTGATAGTCAAAGCTAAAGAATGTCTTATATCGGCTGCCTTAACTGAAAAAAAAAAGAGTTTTGACCAAACTTTGTTCAGTAAAATGTAACTGTAGTGGCTCATTTTAACCGTCAACCAGCACGAGATGTTTTAAAATCATTTTGTGTCTCTAAAAGTCTTTTGGCTGTTATGTTGCAGCTTGTAATAGTACAGTAACCTCCTGTTTTGAGTGGACGGTGCAACAGATGTCTCCTAGCAACCGTTTCCCACTTAAGTCTTTACTAGCATTTTCTTAAAGTTTTACAACAAGTGCAACAAATTACCGGTCAGAAGCAACAGAGGACTTCAGGAGGACTTCACACACACACAGACTTAGTGCTGGATTTGCAAAATAGCTAGTGCTACAACCTACTGGTGAATAATAAACTTTTATATACACAAAATGCAACTTTCAAGCTGTTTTCCTGCTACAGTCCAAGCCAACTTTTTCTAACTGCTGGAACTGTGTTTTACTCCCATTGCAATGAAGCCTTCAAATGAGCACTTAAGGGGGAGTGTTGGGAGGGAAACTGACAATTTTTGGACCTCTGCTCTCTGCTTCGAGTCTTACTGTAACAGCTGGGATATAAGCAGACAAATGGAAGGAGTGTGAATATCTGCGTCGGAGCCAGGATCCCAGAAATGATGCCGCTTGTCAAGCGAAGCGCTACATTTTTTGGTCTTGAAAATAGCCAGTTTCAGATATCCTGGAGAAACCATGACTTCCAAATACGCTCCGCCTGCCGCAAAAAAGCAAATCCAGTCAGAGGCCAGTGCACCGCGCTGAGCTGCAGGAAGGAAAATAATTATGATTTTGTTTTTAGTTGATGTCATGTTCGAACATACGCTGTGCTTTAAGTAGAGTCTTAACAGAATATACAAAGAGGTGGGGATGATCTAAAGAGGCAGGTAGGGTACGCTGACTCAACCGTAAGGATCCCTAGTCTAAACATTTATCCCAGGCGTATGACCTTGGGTATCCAGAAAATATTAGCCATTACTCTCCTCCTCGACCATTTCCTGTTCAGCCCCTGGCCGTTGCCCCCCCCCTCCTCCACCACCACATCTCCTCACCCCTCGGCCCCCCACCCCATCCAGAGAGGGGAAAATAGATTCCAGTTTGGAGTGGGTTCTGGCCAAAACCACCGTGCCACTCAAAAGCCTGGGCTGCTTGTGTCATTTTTCCACTGGGTTTCCGTGGTATATTTTGACAGGCCATCCCGGCTAAGCTTCGATAAATAGGGGGGGAAGGCTCTTTTTCTTTTCTGCCTCTTTCCTTTCTTTCGTTTCCATTTAGAATCTGTAACATTAAAGAGGAACCCCATGCCGATTTATGTGGCCGGCTTGTAAAGTCTTGTATAACAGATTTGGTTCGAGCCACTAAAATCAAAATGGCTTTAATTATTTCTCCTTTTTTTTCCCCGACTGATTGCATAGAGCTCTATTATTGCTGCAATTTACCTCTCGCTACATGGGTAATTGATGGTCAAGCGTTTGGCTCGGGGTGTCTTTGTGTCACTCCTGGCTATGGGATGATGAGCAAATAAGTAGTGATCATGATGGATGTCCACAGTTCCTCCAACTTGTCGGTTTTTTTTTTTAAGTGGTGATTGTCTCACAGACTTGTAAATAGAGTCTAACTACCACTATGTTTCAGGGGTAAACAATCCTTCCCTCAGGCACAAACTAAACACTTTAACACATTTTCTGCTTGATAAAACCTTGTTCAATTTCCTGCGCTTTGTACCCTTTAGATAGGCCTGACATGCCAGCGTCCCCCCCCACCCCATATTCCCTTCGACATGAATTACAAAGAAGAGCGGTGAGACCAGTCGATCAGGCGCCTACTCTCCCTCGTGAATGAATTTACTTCAATTAGAGGCCGCAGTCAAGCACAAGAGGACGGAGCGTGTCGTCTTTTATGAACATTTATTGTTACACAGTGTAATGACCGCGCGCGCCGTGACCCGAGCTAATGACACCATAGATTAACTCCAGCGGGTAGCCTTTGGGAAAGTCCAAAACTATTCCAAAAGGTATTGATTTCCAGGCTCGCTGCGAAATTGAACTGTCAGGTGTTCCACCGGGCCCTGATATGATATTGATCCCTCCTGCTTAGCGACCAACAAAGAGTCTGGTTACCTGAAACAGCTCGGTCTAGGGCAACGACTGGGGATCCCTCCCCTCTCACCCACCCCCCCTGTAAATGCTTATTGGAATTTTAAATAGAAATTTGATAAACTCTGGCTCTCTGGGGAATGTGAGTGTTGCCGCACTGCCTCCAGACAGTTTCTCTCTGCTCTAACTCAGACCATTAGCTATGCTTAGTGATGTGAATCCATTTCTCCATTAACCAGAAAGCCTTATGCCAAGATGCACGGCGCTACCATTGACATTGAGCTCATGGCGCCGCCGTTGGATTTGGGTTCAAAAGGGAGCGTTTGTAGCTACGGCTATTCTTTCTCGAGAGTTTCTCCTTGAGCAACAGTGAGAGTGTGACAGTAAACGCAAGGTCACTGCTTAAGAGAAGGAAGAAAGACGGAACAAAGAACACATAGAGCAGCTTTATTTCCCACTCCCCGTACTCTCCATTTTAATTAGGGTGTCTTCAGCCAAGCCGAATGGTGTCAGCAAGTGCATAGAAGCAATCAGCACCCCGCGTGGCAGGAGTCAAATGCCTTTGATCAGCTCATGGAGACTGATCCGCGGTGACTGCGAGAGGTGTGGGCGATCCCACCGGCCTCCGCATGCCAGACAGGACAGCCGCCGCCGCGGTGGCAACCTGCGCCCCCCTCCTCGAGACGCTCACGCTGGGAAAATGTTAATGACGGAGGACTGTCCTAATGCGCTACTGTCATTTCACTGTTTTATCTGTCTCTGTGTGTTATTTGTGAGAGGCTGCGATTCATTTGACTCCTTGTGTGGAGCCCTAATCAGTCACACTGAGAATGCTGATCAATGTTAGCGCGCCCTGCTCAAGGCTGGAGAATGAAAGAGGAAAATGATATAGTAGAAGGAGTGGGGGGAAAAAAAAACATCTTTTAAGGCTTCGCCAGCTTGAAATGTTCATGTGAGCCTGTAGCATTTAACTATGAATACTTTTTTTTTCATGCTACAGTGACAGTAAGAACAATAGCCAGTAACAGGAAGTCGAATATAAGAAAAGGAGGTCCCAGAATTTAAACCTTGGCTGACCTAACTGATGTGCTAACAGCCATACTGTTTTTTTTATTTGACATTGTAGAAGAACTTATCCCATTCTCAATCTCTTGGTAAGGATCTTGGCTGAGATAATGTCCATGTAGAGAGAAAAATCCTGCACATTAGATATAATATTCCACCGCTTCAGCTCCTCATTCCTATCTTCATCACATGGGATGTATTGCGTTCCCCCCAATCGCACGAGTACATCGAAATGTAGGAACACGGTGTATTTAACATGTCTTTCTTCATTTTGACAATTTCCAACACTGTGTTTTTTTTTGGTGATGTAAAGGGGGGAAACTAACTAACCTCCTTTCACAAGCTGACTTCTATCCAGTTTCCCATTTAACCTTATGACAACATATGCAAAGCTTCTACAGGTATTTATTTCAGTTTGACATAACCTAAGGCTACATATGCCTTAATCCTTAATGAAACACTGTCGGGAGAAGAAGTGTGTGTGTGCGTGTGTGTGTGTGTGACTGTGTTAGGTTAAGGCTGTTGTTGCACACTGTGCTCACGTGTCCGTGGGCTTAAACTCTCACTGGAAACGAACCAGTGCACGCTGGGTCCAGGAGTAAAAAGTTGCAACAGAAAGGCCTTTAGAGCCGAGGTAACAATTATCGCTGTTGCATTACTGCTCGGTCCACAGGTTCGACAGCGCACACACGCGGCGTTTAGAGTCACTCAGGCTGGAAGTTGAAAGAGAAAGTAGCAACAATTACATATCTGAGGCAAGTTGGGGCTTCAAAAAGGTCGATCGAGCTTTCCAACATCTGCCCTCCTGTTTTTCCACTATTCTGTTTATCAAAAAAATCATTCTAAAAAGCATATTTAGTGATTATTCAAAGACGAAAACCGGCCTCCACAAATCTCGCAGCTTCCAGAAGGTCGTCGGCTCGAGGCTTCCCAATAATATAATTCCACCTGCATGTAATAAGATACGTTATTAGACTTTCACATGTTCCTGCGAGCCGGCACAGTGTTTTCCCCACCAAAGTAAAAGCAAACATGATCAACAGGGTTCCCGTTCCCTATCACACCGGATTAGCATAATGCTGTTTTCTTTGTCTTCTGCCTTGTTGTTTTCCCGTATTCTTCATCTTCTCCGCTGCCCCTCCAGTGACTCAGCGGCGTGCTGTGTGTGGAGACAGGAAGTGTTTTGGTGAGATGCCTCCTCCGGCCCCACTCCACCCATCCACCCACTGTTCACCTCAGTATGAACTCACATCACCCTCTGCACACAAAAAAACCAATAGTCACATGTGACAGATGAGCAGCACGCACCTTAAAGTTCAAAAGGATATTTCTTGTTTTTTTTTTTCTTCTTCTATTAAAATATCCAGAATTAGCTAACTATTAACTATTCACATACAGTTCCAGTAGCCTCTATTATAATAGTGCACACTACACATCATTTACTGGTCTGAGCAGTCTGCTATTTTAGCTTGCTAGGCTAATGGTCACTGTAATGAACAAGTCTCTTCTCAGTAAACATAAGAATTAGCCTCTATTGAATATTGTTTTTGGTTATATCACTGTACAGATGCATCTCTAGGTCAGCAAAGTCGGTCCTTTGGTTCACCATTTTAGTCCAAACTGGAACGTCCCTCACAAATGTTTGCTAACACGCTAAAATGAGCATAACATCACCTGCTAAACAATGCTAGCATTAGCACTAGCATAGTGATTGTAGCTCAGTCACTGCAACCAAGAACAGCAGAATCAAGGGATTTGCCTTTTTTGTTGTGGTGCATAACAGTCAAAATATACCAAAAAAAAGTAATCCTAAAGAAACAATACAATCATATATATGTAAAATACATTCTAGGTGAGAAAGTGATGCTACAGGTTTTAATTTGAAAGGACCAGAGTGAAGGATTTAGTGGCATTTAGTAGTGAGATTGACTGCAACCGAACCTTTTCAGGTGATTTTTACACTAATTAAAACATCTGCCAAGTCTGTTCTGCTGGATGCCACTAAATGCTACACACTCGTCCTTTAAATTGAAGACAATGAAATTAAATATACAAAAAAATTAAAACACATTGGTGACGCTAAGGCTCCAGACTTTTAGTCTTCTTCAATCTAACCTGACTTTACTTACTTTTTACAGGTGAGTCAGTTTTATATGTAGGCAGACACATGGTTTCATGCTATCAAACTGATCAATAAAGGAAGAATTGATAGTTGTGTGACCCAAGGAATACACACCAACACATTTTGAAACTGTAATCTGTTCATAAGTTTTGTTATATTTCATATCGTTTCCTCTTGAGGAGCAGAAATTTATCTTAGGTTAACAGTTGGCAATAAGTCCCCTGTGACTACAGCAGCCATCATCAAGAGAGCAGCTAGAAGCTTTTTCTCCAATAAGGTGATAGAGAAATGAATGATTTCATAGATAGATAGATAGATAGATAGTCTGAAATCCCTCCTGGAATATAATTTGAAAACAGGTCAAATGAAACACCACTGGATGCTTTGTTCAGGACGTTTAGGTTACAGACAGTCGAGGTCACGCTCCTATAATTGCGCAGTATGACATACATATCCAGCCAATTTCGGGGGAGGAAGCACACGGCATGCAGTCATAAATCAATGCCTGAACCAGAAGCAGGTGAACGAGAGAGAGAGAAAGAAAGAAAGAAAGAAAGAATAGGTCTGAGACAAGAGAGAGAGAGAGAGACAGGAACAAAAGAGATGGGAAAAAGTATTACGAAGAGCGACACGGAGCCAGAGAGAAGGATATAGTGAGAGAGTGTGGTTATGTTTTTCTCTCCAAACCGCATTTGTCTCCTGCCAAGACCCTTTCTTTCCCTCCCTGTGTTCTCCTGTTGAAATCTATTTATTCTGGGACTATTTCTCCTCTGTGAACTCTTCACTCATGAGATGATGGATGATTAAGTGATTACACAGGAGTAGGACCGTGCACTGAAATCATCTTTAATATCCCACATGTACAACTCGAAGCAGTACCTCATGTAAGAAGATTCTTTATCTTTATGTAGGCAGCGTATCCCCGTGTTATCACTTCCGCGTGAAGTCATCTAGTCGCCCCGGTAACTCAGGCACCTAAACTCAGTTCAACAATTAAAAAAGGTGTCACAATTTTTCTTAAGTGCAAATTGCATTCATTATTTATTTCTCAACCAAAAAAAAATGTGAAGACTGCTGTCGTCTAACGCTGCAGATTCCATTAGCGAGTTTTGGGTGCGATCATCGCCACCCTGTCGGAGAGAAACAGACGGCCATCTTATTTTTAAACTCGATCCGCCCGACATGATTTTCTTCTTTAAAAACACACACACCCCGTTTCATGTTCAAACGTCCATCACCCTCCAACATCCGTCTCTCAAATCCATCATGGGCCGCCTAGTGAACAAATAAACAGGTCTCTGCAGCGCCTTTAAATAACAAGGAGAAACGAGCGAAAGAGAGACGGGGTTGGGGGGGGGAGGGGGGAGACAGAAGACAGAAAGAGGAGGCTGTTGTTATTACACCGCCTTGTCTTGAGTTTTTTTCACCCACAGCGGTGTAAGAGCGCAAATTGCGCGTGGCCGGAGCTGGAGAGACCACAAAACAAGCACTCTGGTTGTGAGAGATGAATCGGGGTCTGGGAGCCCGGCGGGGTTTATTTGTGTTGCTGAACTATGACGAGGGACGCACTTTGCGTCGGTGACAAAATGAAGGAGAGGAGCGAGTGGGAGCCGGGCGAGTTCACTTCAATATCGCGGGTTCTCTTTTTTTGGAGGTGACGCCGCTCGCAAGCACAGGTTAGGATCGCTGTTGACCTGCGACACAGAGGTGGTTTTCTGCACTGTGTGTGTTTTTATTGTCAGATGTTGTAGCTGTGAACATTTCTTTTGAGATCGTTTTCATGTGTGTAAAGCAATGATCTTTTTTTTTTTTCTTCTTCAAGTATTATCCCAATTGAGATAGGCTACATTAGAGTTCATGGATGAGTTTTAAACGCAACAGTCATGCCAGAGAACATTAAGGAAGCAAAGGCGCCTGCCCCGAGCAATGGAGCAAGTGGAGCATCTGCACCCTCACTTTAAGGCTTTTTGCATCCACATTTTTTGACACGACTTTGCTATTCTTTAACATTTGAGCTAGATGGATCAAAAATAGTTATATCCAGCCATTTCATATGTTGTATATGAGTTAAAAATGACATTTGTAGCATCCTGTCCTTACCTCTTATAGCTGGAGAACTGTAGACAGTAACTCTGACTGTGTTGGTGCAGGCTAAACATTAAGTTTTTTTTTCAAACTGCTGAGCAAGAAGGCGAGACATGATGACGCCAAATCACAGGAACAGAGGAACAGGTATTAAGAGAGCTTGTAGGATGTCACAGCTAAGACAGCCGTCCAAGTCTGTCAGATATGTAGTGTGTTATTGGAGTTGCTAGCTAGCTAACAGACTTGGATCATCTTCTCTCTTCCTCTCATTCTTTAACGAGTAGCCTAAGTTCATTTATTCAAACCAGCTCAGTGATTTCATAAGTGTGTCGCTCTCCTTAAAGTATAATGAAGAGACAGTACAGACTCGGGGAGGACAGAAAAGACCCAACATTTAAATATATGGTGTAATATAAACCGAGCTTTACAGTGAAAGAGCAGCTTTATTAGTCCTGATTGAAGGCTCTATAACGGCACTCTCAGGTGTTAATTAAATGAAAAATCTCCCACCGTACCTCCTCATGCCTGTCGCCGATCTTGCACACCCACTTTTATCTATCACCGCTCATGAGTAGAAGTATGTGTGGGGTACATTATGGGCTTTAAAAAACCCTCATTCTAGTTGACAGTCAGGTGTAACTGAACCTCTGACCTCTGGAGTCACTGCCCACGTGTCAGCCGTTCAAACCGGTCAGTTGTCGTGCTCGACGACGGCTTTTTTTTACCCACAATTCAGTAGGCAGGATAGCTCTGCTAGCTCCATGGCTGCACTGATGAACAACCAGTGCTTTGAGCTAAATGCTAACATGTACCCAGCAGTTTTAACGCCGATCACGTCCACCGTCTTAGTTTCGCATGTTAGCATGTTTACATTCGCTAATAAACACTAAGTCAGTACAGCTGATGGAGATGTCGTTAGAATCACAATCAAGCTTTATTGGCCATGAATGTTTACACACACACACACACACACGAGGAAATTGACTCCTGATTGCTGCCTTTGATTTGTTTAGCGCTTCTCAATGTGCTTAAAACACAAGAAACTTCAGGAAGGTTCACCAGGGCAACAAGCCCAACACAATAGTTTCTCTATAGGCTACTGTATTCTATATATTTAGAAAACCTCCCCTCCCCTACTGGGACCCTTAAGTGTTCATGCACGCACATCACAAGTGTTTTCAGAGCTTAGCACACCTACTAACTGCACCTTTCAACACCATGGACAGCGCCTCAGCAGACCAAAAAAATGATGCTTTGTCTCCCAAAACAAGGTAGAAATGTCTTTGTGGCCTATAAATAACTAAATAAATGCTGAAAACACGTCTTTAATTGTGGTTTTACAGATATTTCTCAGGATTCGGGACACAGAGCTTTGAAGCCAGGACAATCCTGGACAAACCGGGATGTCTGGTCACCATAACCTAGAATATCACTTTTGGAAAATAAAAAAAAGAAACCCAGTTTATTACCTAGTGTGTCTGATCCTGGAGGCCGTATCCCTGCTAATGGCCAGCAGACACAATCACACATCATAGCTGGGTCTGAGGTGATTGCTCTAGGTCAGCGGCCCGCCTCACACTGTGTACTTGTGTCAGTGTGAGCCTGTGTGTGTGTGTGTGTGTGTGTGTGTCAGACAGACATGAAAGAAATTAAAGTCCAGGCTCTACCTCAGCATGGCCCGGGCCCCTCGGATGTCTTGTCTTGTCTCGTTGCCAGCCTGTGATTTCACCACGGACCTTATCTCTGACAACAGACCGGCCCGTTTCTGCTGTCCCCGTCGTTCCTGGAAAACATGGATGACACCCACGCTTAGCCCCCTGGTAAGGGACTGGAACAAATGTGGGGGGAGTGCACGGTGACTACGCACGTATTTGGTTTGGGAAAACATACCCACACAGATATGTCTACATCAAAGAAACACAGACAATTTGTTCACACACACACACACACACACACAAGCCTGCAGGTACACACACACAGTTTTCTTCTTCTCCTCCATAACTTCGCTGTCTCTTTGCTCCCTGATTCCTCTCAACACTCCCACTTTATACTCACACATTTGCAACTGCTAATGCCGGTTTCCTTGGAGACGGCTCTAATCAGAGTTTGGGTGGACGGGGGACGGAGGGGAGGGGGGGGATTTGTGGTCGATTAGACTCCTTGCGTCCACATCTGCGGTGTCACACCAAACCAGAACACTCCTGAGGCCACGCATACCCGAGCCTGATCAGGTCCAAAAAGTCCCACGTGGCATCCCCCCCCCCCACCCCCCCTTTTTTTTTGCTCAAGACCAAAATTTATGAATGAGTTACTTATAGACTATTATTCATATCCTCCAGGGCCCGAGTGATTTATGACCGTGAAAATTAAACTTCCTTTTACAGTTTCTTCTCACTAGTCTTCATCTCGGGGAAAACATTTTTCAAGAGCGTCGCGCTCGACGGCGTCCAGGAGTTAAAGTCGAAGCGTCTCCCGGACTTTCCAGAAAACGGCCGGTTTCCCTGGTCTTTAACCTCTCAATCAATAGCAATTAGCGCAGCTTACGTTTGCTTCTAGGTACAGTAGGGGGTTTTTTTTTTTTTGGAACATGTGGTTTCTGACTCCGGGCATATGTAAGGAGCGGAGTTTGTGTTTGAGTACTCCTCTCGACATCCAGATGGGGTGTATATCAAAGGAAGTCATGTAGAACCAAGAAAATAAGGAGGGAAAATACATTCCTTGTCTGCAATGAGGTGGACTCCGCCAAGACCCGGCTTGAAAAACCCTCCATACAAATTTTCAGACCCTTGTGTTTTGATTAAAAAAGTTGTTTAAGGCCATGTTCAGTAATTCTGAGATGCAAACTGCCAGGGTTACAACAGTACGCCTTCTTGTTTAATCAGTTTGGTTGGAGCTTAAAGATGCAATTTAAGCACCAGCTAGATTCTTTTTTTTCTTTCGGTTCTTTACAAATTATAGACATTTACTCGATTCCACTTGGGTTTTGTTTCTGCTGTTCCACATTGTTTTTTTGAGCTCTTTTCCACCAGGAAATGACAGATCCTGCCATCCTCCCAGGCGGTTTATTTTCCCTTGTTGATTAGCATGAAAGGTTGACGCGGACTGAAAGGGAAGCTCAGACAGCGAGTCGATCATCGGACCTGAACGCGCTACCGAGCCGACGACCGTGTTATTATGATGGACTGATTGAACCGTCCACGCAAACCACACACATACACATACGTGCGGTATGAACAGCCGACACAAGTGTTGCTGTGAACGCAGGGCTTCGTCTAGAACGGGTTCGAATGAGGGCACACAACAGGTAAGGAAAGTCCTGGAGCCGCTTGCAGCAGCTGTTCATGTTCAAACTTAGCTCGTTGTAACTTAGCTTGTCAGTGTTTTAGTTCAACTGAGTGGAGGTTAAAACATCCATGAACCACACAAACTTATTGTTACGCAGAGACGAGTTACTAAATGTTTACAGCTACCAACCGTCAGGTGGAAATGTAGCATAAACTAGCTTGCTAACACTTTTAGCTCGCTAATAGCTAATCTGCTTAGATTGAAGCGCAAACAAGACGTGATAAGGAATTCGGTTGTTGAAGTGACACTCTACATTTTACAGATAAAAACACACTAAACTTTATTCCAGTAACGACTTAATGAGCAAAAAATGAGTGTTAGCTGAGCGTAATCACACATATTTCTCCGGGCACACAGTTGGTGTTGTTGATGTTTTTGCACAACTGATTAAGTGTTTAACTAGAAAAATATCTTAGTTTCAGACTAGTTATTTATTAAATCAGGTTACTGCATTTAAACCTATCTAGTTAAGGAGAAATTAAGGACTTTATACACAAACATAGTGATGGATTTACAGCCCGATTCTGGTTCTAGAAATAAAAAGGTGTTAATGGTTAAATTGTTTATTCAGTGTAATAAAAAAGTGAAATATCATGATGTGAAACAACAAGGCTGCAGGTCAAACACAAGGTTTAGTTTCTCATTTCGGTGAAGACCTGTTGCACGACTCAACAGGTCTATGTTGAAAATCTGTCACGTCCTTTAAAGCCCCTGAAAACATACAAAAAAATTAAATTATAACTATAGACTCACATCTTCTAAACTTTATTATTTCCCAGCATGTTTCAGAGTAATCATTAACACAATCAAGAACATTTAAATCTGTAGTAAGTATAAAAATCTTACACTGCACATAAGGGCTGATTTTTGGTGTTTAATTCCATATTTATCTGTCGTGTTACAGATACTGTCAGGTCCTACCCCACCTCTCTGCTGCTCACATGAATACACTGTGATTCAGTTTCCACAAAATAAACCAAATAATCCATGTACATTTTTTCATGTATATGTAGGTTGTCTACATATTGTGACTACATGTGTCTGCAGGTTGGGAAGAAATGTGCTATGCTGAACCGGTTGCTCATTCTTAGCGGCTCTTTACACTTTTTTAAATCGAGGTGACGACATGATTCAGTTATTTCAGGCCTTTTCATCCATTCTTCTTCTTCATACTTGAACCACAAACTGCAGCTACAAGCATTTAAAAGGTTATTATTGTAAAGTTAATGTTGTTTCTACTGTGTGTCAGCCTCCCCTGCCATTCCTGCATCAATGGAAAATTTCAATCTGCAGATGAGAAATTGTAAAAGTGAAGCGAACAAGTTAAAAACTTAACATACAATAAATAAGGTTAGAGCCCCAATCAGCTAATATCGGGTTTCTTTTTTTACTCTGGCTCATGTTCTGTCTCCTTTCTTATTGTGTGTGTGTGTGTGTGTGTTTGTGTCGCCAACAGAGGAAGTTACACATGATCACTGTCATTAATAGCTCATATACACTCATGTTTTGCTTATAATTCCTGCCTTATGACGAAAACCGCACTCATTACTGCTTCACATTTGAGAGTTTAAAGTCAGCTCAAATAAGAATAGTCACAGCGACAGTCGCCCTTTTGAACGATGGAGCGTAACACAAAGCCTCTTTGCTGTGGTTTTTTTGGGGGACTGCAGGCTCTGGGCTGGGTGCTAGCATGGCAGGGCAGCAGTGGAAAAAAAGGGTAGGGGAGGGGGTCGCCGGCTGCGGGCGGCGGCGGTGGTGATAATGCAGAACGGATGCCCGGTCTGCCATGGCCCGGGACTGTTTTTGCTCTCCAGGGCAACTGATGAGCCCCAGATGGACGGCCAGCTGCTTTGGGTTTCTGAGCCCAGGGAGGTGGGCGTCACCGAGGGGTGGGGGGGGGGGGAAGAGAGAGAGAGAGTTGTGTGTGTTTGTGTTTTGAGGAGTTGGTATGCAGGTCAAGGGGGGGCGCAGCCGCGTGAAGGTGTAGACTCACGGTGATGTTTTCATATTCACGCTCCCTTTCGCCTCCTAGTACCAACTTGCTATTCTAGCAAGGGAAGGCTTTCTATTGTTAGCCATGAAGGGCTCTCAAGGTGCTCTGGATCACTGGACCTTGATAAGTGAAGTCAAAGTATCCATCTGCCATTTTTTCGTCCGCCGCCTTTCTCCCCTACCAGAGGAGTAATTAAAAGGCCACCTGATATCCTGCCCGAGCCTGGCTCTCAACCCCGAATGCACACACACACACACACACACACACGCAGCAGACTGTGGCTCCTCCTGATAGCCCGGCCTTATGATGAGCCACCCATGTGAATAAACATTTCATAAAGAAATATACACGGAGGCAGAAACCTAGATGATCCTCCCGCCAAACCTCTGCTATATTAATAGAAAAAAAATATCCATATTCCTCCCGCTAATCTCTTTGAAGGTGAGCCTCTGTTTTCCAGGCCACTGATAGATAGGATGACGTCACGGCATCCAGACGGGGTCGCTTGTCAATCCATCGCTCTTTAATTTGGATGATTGCCCTCAATTGGCCGGGAGTTTAGCTTATTAGACATCCCGTGTGTGTGTGTGTGTGTGTTCCTTTTTTCTTCCCTCTCTCATCATTCCCATCAAGACGATCTCTACTGCAAAAAAAAAAAACCCTCTGTGTACAGTTTGGTGGATCATTATTTGTCATCCGTATAACCACAGTCCACAGCTGCGTACACTGCGGATTTTCAGCCCCGACCAAGAGAGAGACAACAAAAACAAACGGGGCTAAGAGAAAGCAAATGTGACTATCAAAGCATGGGCCTAGTACATGGCAGACATGCATAATGTACGATCTCGCCCCCTCCTAACATACACACACATACACACACAAGCCCACTTTTCCCCCCCCGTTTCCGTCGACCCCCACCGCGTCCTAATCAAGAAAACGGGGCGAAAAAATATCCCGCAGAAGAAAGAAAGTGAATATCGAGCCAGTTGCAATGCACCATATCACTGTAAATACACACACACATAAAAAAACCCTCTACCCACAGACTAATTTTGTTTATTCAACACAAGTCAACCCGCCCACTCGGGGTCTCCTCCCTTTTCGGTGCGATCTGGACGAGGTTTTTTTTTTTTTTCTTTGGAACATCAAGATGCAAATTCTAGCCGTTTTTGAATATCAATAACATCTGGCGGGCTTCCCGAGCAGAGAGAGGTTGGGATGTCTCGAGGCCATGCCAGTCACACGGCTAAGCTGCTATGAATAAAGATATCTCACACGCGGGAACCACTTCCTCTCTTCCTCGCACTTCAGCGCTAATTAAGACGGAGCGGGGAGCCCTTATGACGGATCCGAGCGGACTCAGGAGGGGGGGGGGCGGATCGGACTCGGTAAACTCGGCCGGTGGCGTTCTCCGTCGCGAGTGGTTGAAGAGTCGTCGAGGTCAACCGGTCCAGTGCTTAGAAGAAAAAAAAAAAAGTCATTATTCAATTAATAAAAAAGGAGGTAAAATAAGCGTTTGATCCTGTTAAATGCCAGTGAGCACATGCGTCCTGGTGAAGCTAACCTTTAGTCATGGGTTTTATTAAATTCACACAAAGAACGTGTCTGAATAATTAATGGGTGGAACCATAATTTTTAAACGACTCCCCAGAGGCAAACACGGGGTTTATTATTCCCGTGTTTACTCAGATTAATCTCACAGCCATTTCTGACATATAAATCACACACGACGCGTCAAAGCGCCCCCCCCCCCCCCCCCCCCCCCCCCCCGAGAAAGCCCTCACGATAAAGTGGAGCTACCGCACATGAATGGAGAGTTACCTACCCTGAACACATCTGGACGCATCTGTCTCAACTTAGATCTCAAGTCAAGTGGAGCAGCTTGTTAACTTGCTCCAGATATTGGACAGCAAAGCCCCCCCTCCTCCTCCTCCCCTTCCCCCCCCCTTCCATCAAAGATACGGCAAATTCGCTGACAACAGAGGATGATAAAAGCAAACGTCTCTCATCTGGAAACCATCCATCCGCTCCCAGCCCCCCCCCCCCCCACCGCCCAGCTCACATGCATGCATTGTTTGCCGAGCATCAATTACACATGCTTGCCCCTCGCTCTGTTTGAAATGAGCAAATGCCAAGATTCCACTTTATTCTTCTGGTCGGGGCCGAAACGTTTGATAGGCTCCAACATTAACACCAGAGGAGGTTCTTGGTGTGTGTTCTTTGTGGATGGGGAGTTTTTTTTTCTTCTTCTTTTGCATGCATTTAACTCGTCTGATTTCAAGGAAATGGAGAGAACTTGGATTTCCTCGTTGTCTTCCTCGGTCTCAGGGTTGCAAAAGGTGATTTCCAGACTTCGTGTTAGAGCCTGAAACGTACTGGACAGCAACAAGTATGGTTCATTTTAAAAAATCTGATACTTGTTTGAACATTAACACATCACTACAAACACACAGCTATTCATAAATCAACAAACAGCCAGTTAACTACTAATTAATTATATTAATTATTGATTCTAATCTATAAAATAGTTTTGATTTGAAGTTGTGTTTGTACATTTACAACCACAAACCTCCACTTCAGAACAATGAGAGCAAGACGACAGAGACACATGTCCATCTGTGTGTGTGTCAGTCCTGCCCCCACATGCTTTAAATGAATGTGTGTGTGTGTGTGTGTGTGTGTGTGTGTGTGTGTGCGCGCTCAGCTGAGAGATCATGTCCTGCTGAGTAGTAGCATCATTGCATCGATTGCACAGACATGGGACATCCTCATTAGATGGCCCACTTCAGAGAACACCAGTCGCAGCAACATGATGACGGGGCAGGAAGTGATAAAAAGTCCACAGATGTTTATGAGCTTAATGAATTAGTGATTAATTATCTTTATTTTCACTGAAAAATAAGATTGTCAATGCTGTATAATTTAAAAAAAAAACAGGATAAGGCAACAGAAAACTATAAAACATGTTTTCAAATCACAAAGTTGTTCCTTTTTTTTTAAACTTTCTTTCTAATAATTCATGTAAATGACTGTAAATTTGATCCCCTAAAGCATTTTAAACTGTATCCAAATAAAATGAAAATAAATCCTCATGGTGAAGGGCTTCCAGATACACTTTGCTCCATTTCATTATCTTAAACTATTGTATTTTCTACTGAGAATAAAAAATGAATGGCTGCCATTTTTTTTTTTTTTCTTCTCCATCTGAGTAGACAGAAACTTGACAGTCACTGCGATGTGCATGCGGACCAATAGAAGAACGAACAAGCCAAAAAAAATGCAGTCATCTCACAATTTCAGAGCCGTTATTGTGAAACTCATATGTGTTGTGCTGTGAACCGACGTAGCTATTACGCATTTTGATGTGAGACTGGGTTGGATGTGCTGGATTGAAAACATCTGGACATAAAGACAAAACATTTGAAAAAAAAAATGAACATTCACAATGTCAAATTTTTTTTTTTTCTATAAAAAAAAGCTATTTTCTCGAGCATGTAAAGTACAACTCAACATGCAACATGATGGCACGTCTGCAGAAAAAACAGCACGTGGCGTGTGGTGGTTTTCACTCCGCTGCTCGTCCGTCATGTTTTGTGATGTAACATTAAGACAATTCTCAATTAATTAACATCAAGTCCTTCCATTTATTTATGTCTTTAATCCTCTTCCTTCTGTCTTAACGCTTATTTCAGTGTATTTATCAGCATCCACGGCTATGAAACCAGGAATAATCCTCCGTTTCCTGTCAAGTCGTCTCCAGATCTTTTGAAAAAAAAATAACTTTTAGTACCTTTTCTATTCTGAACGATACTGTAGATTCTGTTTTTTTTTTTTCCATGAATGTTTAATTGTAGATATTTCCTGAACGTGACGTTGTGATGATGAACTTTGATGACTCTTTTAATGGAAACAGCTTTCTGAGCTTGTGTCTCTTGTGATTGTGTGAATATTTCCGTGTGTTTTAAACTGTTATTTGTCATTTTTCATTTGTCTTTTTTTTAAAAAAAAAATGTTTTATCTTCCATTTCAATACTGTGAAAAACAAACAACCCCCCCAGGGAGACTAGGAACAATTTTTAATTTTTTTTTTGTGGTCTTTTTCTTTTAGAAAAACTTCAATTTTAAATATTGTTTTTCTTTTTATCAGTTTTTTTTTTTGGTGAGATTTCCTCATAAGCCCTTCAGACTTTATCAAACCCATAGAAACAGTTCAACGCTCCGTTATTTAACTGCATCTTGAAGCAAAAGTCTGAGCCTACTGCTCTCTTATTGACGGGAGTTTGTGTGCGTGTAACATTTAAATCAGTCCTGTTCTGCTAATACAGGATTTAGAAATGATTCCAAGACATGAACGACATTTTACAAGCAACAATTCAGCCTACCAATTGTTGTGAGACAAGAGGAGGAGGAGGGGTGGGGGAGGGGAGGGGGCTTATTAAAATCAGTGACATGGATTCAGCCCTGTCAGGTGGAACATATTGTTTTAGCATGGCGGCGGCGGCGGCGTTGGCGTTGGCGAACGAAACCCCCTCAACCAGCATTTCGGATGACATTTAGCCGGGAATTAACTCAACATATTACAGCGCAGCCCATAAAGTGATTTTTTTTTTTTTTTTTGCTTTCGATCAAGAGCTCTGACACTCATATTTCAGGGTGCGGAGATAAGGTCAACTGTCACGGAGGAATGTTTGCCACATAAAAATTGATGCATAACAAGCTGGGAAGCAGGTTGAAGGTGGGCTTTCTCCTGCCTGTGCGAGCGCGCGCGCGCACGCCGAAGACCCTGACCTTTACTTTACTCAATTCAATACGGTTCACCTCACATGTGTGTTCCTTCTATTCTGCCAAATTGAGAGAAAGCCCCCTTGGTTACCATATGCCACAGAGCCTTTCATCTGATGTGTGTGTATGTATCCCTCTTGTATTTGTTATTTTGTTGCACACTGGATGAATCTGCTTTTTGATTCTTCTTCTTCTTCCCATCTGCACCCTTGTGTGTTTTTCCTTTATGAAAGCATTTTTTTTTTTTTTCTTACAGGGTGAGATCTTACTTGTGCTTGCTTCATTTCTTCTTCTAGGTTTTTTTTTCCCCCCCTCAGATTAGACAGAGAGAGAGAGAAAGAGAGAGAGAGAGGAGGGAGATAAAACAGCAGTGCTGAGCAAGTCTCAATGTGCTAGATGTACATTTGAACTCCTGGACTCTTTTGCCAATTAGCAGTATACAGCATTCCCGGAAGTGTGTGTGTGTGTGTTTTCATCATTGTGTGCTCTCAGCAGTGTGAGCTGCACATGTGACATGCATGTATATCTGTGTGTGTGTGTGTGTGATGTTGTGCACCGCGCCCAGCACCTCGGTATCATACAACCGAGGTCAAAAAGAGCAGATTAGCTCGCTGGACGCTAAGCACAGCAGACACAGGTTGTCACTAGAGCTCACAGTGTGACGGCATCAGAGAGAGGCAGCCGCTACCTGATTGGTCGGTGATGTATCGGGGGGGTTGCTGAACGTGTTGGATGGACAGTACTTCATGATGAACAGCAGTGTATCTGTGCTACAGTGCAGGTTGCCTGATGCAGTTAGAGCACATGTGACCTCGATGTGTTGAGACAAGACGGCAGGGTGTTGCACACAGTCGCTACTACGCCCGACTGTCGGGGGATAGTCGCAGCTCATGACTCCCTGCTCCCCATGTCTGTTTGTTGTTTTAACGTTTCTTCAACATGTGTATCTTTGTAACAAAAAAAGAAACTTAGAGCTACAATATATAGGGTTTTGGAAATCAAGCGAGCACTAGCATGAGACTTCTTCTTCTTCTTCTCCATCTCCATCTCCCTGCATCCTTATAATGATTTCTTCCCGGGGACGGAGCTCTTTCGATTACAGATATCAACAGCTTGCTAGCCTGTGAGTTAGCTCATGCTAGCTTGGAGTCTCGGTACAGGAGGAGCAGAAGGCCAGACGTGTGTTCGTGTATTGATTGATCTCCTCTGATTGGTTAGGAGGGTGCGGCTCGCTTAAATGTCTGTACTGCTGTCAGACTGTGTCAAGGACACTTTTGACATCACCTTACTTAAGCTACTGTGTCTTTAATTAATCTTTCAAGTGTTGGAAGTTGTAATTTTACACTTGAGAGAAGTGAACAACGGAGGCTAGCTGCTTCCTTTTCCCCTTGCTTCAAGTCTTTATGCTAAGCTAGGTTAGCTTAAGCATGCCTTGACTCCAGTTCCACACTTAAACAAATGAGATCTGATAGTCTTCTCCTCTCTTGGAAAGTAATTTTCAAAATATCGAACTGCTTCTTCAAGAAAAAACCAGAAGCGCTTTGTAAGAATGTTGTTTACAGTATTTTTCCAGGAGGATACGCTTAAAAATTAGCGCCGAAAATACAATTGAACAGCCGTGAACACATGTGTACACACACACACACACACACACACACTTCTGTGCAATCTTATCATTTCACGGCCACGCTATTACACTTCCCGAGCACTTGCTTTCCCTGTGAATAGTTGTTAGGCATGGTGAAATGGAGCAATCCTCAGGAGGTGAAGAAAGCCTGACACGGCTTGATTGCCAAATGACAAACTTTTGATGGCTCGCAGAAAAATAAAATTACCTCACTGACATTTTGAGAGATTACTTCTCCCCTCTTACGCACAGACACACACACACACACGCACACGGGCTCCCGCTGTATCTGTCACAGGACACGTAGACACACATCGAGAGGAGCCGAGGAGAAATAAATATTGAAATGCTGAAATAAAAAAAAATAAAAAAATCAGAATCAAAATGCAGAAGCGCCCTGATCCCACCTCTGAGCTCCAGTCTGCGTCAGAGAAATGGATGCCAGGACATTAATTTTCATGATGTCAGGCACCTGGGGGGAGGAGGAGGGGGGCGAGGGGGGAGGAGGGGAGGGGCGGGCAAGTCATCAGTGGTGGCTGATTACCGCTGTTTGTGTGTGTGTGTGTGTGTGTGCGTCTCTGTGTTTGTGTGTTTCCGCCTCGATTTCACCGCCTCACTGAGATATCATCATCATCATCATCATCATCATCATCATCATCATCATCTTTAGACTGCCTGAGAGGTTGTTTAACTTTCCCTTTTTAACCCAGCAGAAGGCAGGTGACACGCACACGCAGCATGAAGCTCATACGGGAGAAAAAAAAGACGACTGTGTTTCTGAGAAAGTGAAGGAAAAGCTCTGGGACGAGGAGATTTTGTAATAAAAACATAATAATAATTAAAGTTGTGCTTACATTTATATTTGCACTTTTGCAAAAGAGCTAAAAAAAACTGAGTTCAGGCAACAGCTCAAGTTATTCTAGACTAAACTTTAAACTTTATAACTCACAATATTAATTGTACCATTTCAAAATAAAAGCATCGAATTGGCACAACTCATTTCATCATTATAAAAAAAGAAAACTTGTTTCAAATTTAGAAAAATATAAGATATGTTCCCCAATATTTAAATGAAATAATATTTTTTTTATATATTATATAATAGAAGAATATAGTAAAACTGATTATTCCAGCCATGCTTCATTTTTTAATAATACATATGTTGTAGTAAATAAATGCTTCGAGCACAGGTGGCAGCTTGGAGGCTGCTAAACGGTTAAAAACATGTCACTCCGACCCCGGATTCAAAAAAAAATGACAAAAACAAAAATGAGATGAGATGTTGTTGTTGTCTGTGTCGAGTCAGATGTTCCTCTGATTGTCTGTCATCATTAAACCAACAGGATGTCTTGTTTCCTCCAGAGATCACGCTGCAAATATCAGAAAGAAAAAAAAAAACCAACAAGTGAGTTGCAGCTGGAAGTTCATGAAACAGGAGGAGAAGGACTCTGTGACTCCACGTCCTGCTGGAAGCTCGGTGGTTTTATGCACCGCTGACCTGCTATTTACACACAAGACCATGCATCCAAACTATGCTCTGAATGTCCCGGTTATATTTAGGACTGTGGAGGAGCGGACGACCATGGACGAAAAACAACATGTGTATTCATATGATATGATATATGATTATTTATTCATGGAGTACAGACACAAAAACCAAAATCCAGGGGATGACATTAGATTAACTTGGTCCTAAGAAACATAAAGAAACACAAAACACATCAGCACAATTCATTAATTAATTAATTTTTTTTATCAAAATAAAAGGTCATCTAACTAAACATTCAGCCTGTAAACAGTTCAGTTCATTTCATGTCACATATTGAACTTGACTTGTATTTTTTGTAATAGTAGAATAATGTGGAGGAGGAACAAAATCCCTGCAGAGACATGTTCTTGTGTATTCTGTGCTTCTCACATGTGCTACTATTTCTATTATTGATCCCTGACACACACAGACAGGTCAATCACACGTATACATTATTACACATTATAGCATTAGGACACATTCGGTGTGTGTGTGGTTCTCTCCAGTTCCTCTCAGTCCTCTTCTTTTCCCCTCGTCTACATGCTTCCTCTGAGTGATTATAAAAGTTTCCGACGTCGTTGCTTCAGTCCAAGTTTAGTTTGCACTTTTGTCTTTTTTTCCAGTCATGACAGCTCAGTTTTTTTTGCGTTCATTCCAAATCATCGTTAATGTTGCCAGAAGTGCAATACACATCACTTCCAGTTCACTGGGTTATTTCCCCCCGGGGAGTATCATCTGCCAATAGACATTCAGAACAACAGTTGAGGAGTTATGATGAACTGAGTGTAGATACCATGACTAGACGTCACATTTTCACGCTGAGGGTGGTTTTTTCTTACCTTGCTGTTTTCTACTTTGGCTCGAGAGGATGCTCCGAGCTTGGCTGATGTGATGCAAGCGTTGCCGTTACTCAATACTCGGTAAATTGTTTCAGAACGACTGGGTTTGCACTTCTCACTGACGTTTCAAAGTGCTCGGCTTCTGCTCGCAGAGCTCGGTACCTTTGGGGAACTTCTGTTTCGTATTAGCATAAAGTGGAGTGAAACGGGCCCTGGAGATTACAAGCCCCCCGAAAGGAGACAGAAGAAGTCTGGAATATCAGGCAGAGAGAGAGAGAGAGAGAGGTTTCCCACAGTGTTAAACAAAACAAGTCCTCCAGCTCTGTTTTAAATGTGATGAATGGCAATAAGCCTACTGCCATAGAGACCAAGACGAACGGTACAAATGAAGATGATTGCACAGGCTTTCAGACGGCCTCCCCCTGCCAAGAAGTGCATTCCTTTCCTTTTGCAATTGAAAGGTGGAGGTGGTGGAAGTGAAGAATGAGAAAGTGAAATTTAAATCCTCTCTCACCTTTACGCATATAACTGGAGCGAAGCGGGCGTGTTTGTATGATTGCAGGTTTCACAATGGTTGGATGCAGCCTTGTTTAAAGCATCAAGTCATTCTTATATATCTGATAAAGCTTATATATGACCGACTCTCCATACTTTCCATACCTGTGTGTATTGTATTGTGTTTATTGAGACAATTTACAGTTTTAAGCATAAATGTTAACATTTGCACCAGAGTTAGCATTAAAGCTAATTTTCAGCTACAGTCCTTTATGAATAAAAACATATAGCAAACAGTACAAAACACAAAACAATACAAAATACAAAGCTACACACACACATCATACACACCCACAATGACAACTAGAAATTAATCATGTAAACTTGTTGAATTAAAAACAAGATTATTTGAGATTATATGAGAAAACCATGAGATTAAATATAGTAAATGTCTTAGAGTTAAAATTATTTTAGCACATACATTGTTCCCAAGGTCAGGAATTCATGTCAATTATCAAAAATAAATAATAAATTTATTTTATTTTTTTTATTTTTTATTTTTCTTTATTTTTTTATATTATTTTTATTTTATTTTTTATTTTTCTTTATTTTTTTATATTAAATTTATTTTTTTATTTATTTATTTTTTTTTATCAATAAAACAGTTAATGTGATTTCAATAGAAGAGCCACACATACTCATGCAGAGAGCTGCAGTCAGTGTTTAGTATTATGGGTTAGTCACATTATGTCAGAACTGATATTAACACAAAACATCATGAATTATAAACAGTCAAATGTCAAAAAAAAATTAAATCAGATCCGCTTTCAAGAGGCAGTCCGGCACTTTAGCATCGCGCTCTCTTGCGTAACGTTGTGAAGAGAAAGTGGACGGGCAGCGACAGGCAGGCAGCGACATCACTGGATTTCAGTATGCGTGGAGCTGCGAGCGCGGCGGCTTCTTCCTGATGTGGAAACACTTCCTTGACGCCATTGTTATTACTCTTTACAGCCGTTTTTCCCAACAAACTAAAAGTAACCAAAGAATATGTCACGCGGTGCAACCGTTTGACTCGCTGACGTGTTTTTAATAGTCTTTTGGAGCAACAACGGAGCTCTATGGCACAGAGGGAAAAAAAAAAAAGATATATCAGGCTTTGTACACACACACACACACACAATAGTTGGAAGTGGATCAGTTCATTGTTGGTTTGGCTCTGTGCAAGAGATTTGTTGGCAATAAGAAAAGTAGAGAAAAATCGCCAGCCTTGTTCTTTAATTGGGTTAGTCAGCTTCCTAGTTTTCAAAAAAAAAAGTCTCCCATCCACTTGAGTGACTCTGCATATACACACACACACACACACACACACACACACACAGGTAGAAACATTGCATTGTGGGTCTGCGCAGTGCTCCTTCGCATTGCTCCAGGCAGGTACCTGTGTACTGCTTAGGAGGAGGGAAAAAATATATTCTCTTTTGGGTTCAGCAGGTACTGAAATGATTTGATTTCAGGGGCATGAAGTATTTGCATTTCAACCGTGCCTGAACACGGACCTCAACTTAATGTATTCAGTCTCCACTGATCTGGGAAAGCAGCCGCTCCAAAACCCAGAATATTGAGCGGTTTCAGACCAAAGACTAGTCAAATAGAAAGAGCGCACAGAAGCACAGGAGCCGTTTCCCCTTGCCCCCTTTCTCTCTGTGTCTCTCTCTCTCTCTCTCTCTCTCTCTAGCCTGGGACAAAGCAGCCAGGTGTGTTTGTCTGAGAGAGAGAGAGAGAGGGGGGGGGGGGGGGGGGGGACATGACATGCTCCTTCGAGGCAGATGGAGGATGACAAAGGCGATGAAGGTGAAGAGAGAGAATACAACAGGAATACTGAACTGATGAGTTATTTTTCCTCTTTTCTCAAACATGCAGGTTTTTCAGCTACGTCAGGTATGAGAGTTTAACTCCAGTCTAACAGTCGGGACCGCCAGAAAAAAAATGTTCAGACAACCGACCCGAAACCTATTTCTCATCGGTAGGGATCTGAATCTCGTCCGTGCCAGAGGAATGCAGAGATGAGCCGTTTCTTCCTAATTGCTGCGCTGCTTTGAAAAAAGCTTTTTAACAAGATCATCCGGGGCGGCATTAACTGTCACTGACAAGACATTATAGCCGGTGTGAGGTGCCTTTGGGCCAGCTGTAATAACTGTTCGCTTGTCATCTCACCGCGAGGGGAGATCCAGATTATGAATTTACCTTCGTCCTCATCACTTAAACCCCTCACCTACCCCCCCCCCAGCTGACAGCAGACTGGTGGATATATAAGCGAAAGGGTGCATGCAAACATAAATGTTCAAAGTAAGCTGCTGCACATCTTCAAAAGTTGATTCTCCAGGCTGGCGATACTTCATCTCGTACCACCCGGGGGGTAACTCCAGGATGGTCTTGTATGGATTCACATGTTGCAGACAAGCAAAGCAAATCAAAACAGAGCCGGGCTCGGGGTGAGCTGACCAAGGGGGGGGGTCGGTGCTCGTACTCTGTAGTTTAAAACTCTCCTGGATCGGCGCTCGGCTCAGCAGGCCGCCATTTAACATGCAAGGTAGAGTAATCGCTCGATCTAGAGGCGCGTACCAGCCAGACTTCAGACTGTAGGCCAACGTTGTTAAAGTATTTTCCCGTGTTTGTCATATGCTGATGCTCCTTTTTGACCAACACATAACCTAGATTTTCGCACACACACAAACACACACACACACACAGACCACATACCGCGCTCTTGAGCCACCTTGAAGCACCGCAGGACAAACTCCTTCACCCCCAACAGCCGTGGCGATACACCGATTCTCGCGGGTGTGCGTCAGTCCTGACATCTGCTGCTATCTTATCCCATAACTTAATACTGGAAGATAACCACTCCTTGTATGGAGCCGCGGCTGCTGTTACACTTTTTCCGGTAGCTAAGCTAGAGGGGCTTAACATATCTCCATATTAGCCCTGTACAGCTAACATAGCAAGACTTAAACACTCAGATTTCAAAAGTAATATGTGGGAAAATGTTTAATATCCTCGTGTTTTCTTAGAGTGAATAATTGTGCATGTCATGAATTTTTTTTTTAAAAAGGTGGAGAACAGTTTACATAGAAACTATAATATTTCAGGTTTTCTTATTCCATACAGCTTCTTCTATAGGTTATGTTTGCTTTCACTCCCTCAATCATTCAATCACTTCTCCCTATACGATAAACACTCAGTAGTGAGGAGTCAATTGAGATTTCGGAAACTCACTAACCATTGTCATTTTGTGATGGACCATCGCCGTGGCAACTACTTCTTTATTCCTCATGTACACACTCCAAAATGAGAAACTCAAATAAAAAATGTCAGACAGTGAACAGGGAGTGATTTCATGCACAGCCTTCATGTAAAAGGTTTTTTTTTTTTTTTATTAATGCTAACTGCTATGAGTAGGGTGGGGGTGGGGGGGGGCGAGGGGGGGGGGGGTCATAACCGCTGCTTGTAGAGCCGACTTTGTCAGCATCATCACCGCTATTAGCTGCCATCTCACACTGGAAGTCCATGCGTCATGTTAGCCAGACGGAGCAGCTTTGGGTTCACAGTAAAAAGGTTTGGAAATGCGGGGATGATGCGTAACCTACAAAATTTCTGATATATATATATATATAAAAGCTATTATGACATGTTTTCCTGCTGCCCCGTCATCCTTGTTTGTTTGTAAAATGGAAAAACCTGCTCATGACAGTTATAGAGCTGGTATTGTGGTATCTGACAGCGTGAGCGTGAGTGACATGTTGTACCATTTCCATGCAACACGCTAATAGTCAAAGTGGGATATCGCTTAATAACAGCAGATGACGCCACAGAGAGTGGCAGACCATCAGTCACTTTTCAATCTCGGTACTTGCTGACAAAAAAAAAAAAAAAAAAAAAAAAAGATGTTGTGCTGCAGTAGAAATATATATCGCTTTGTGTTGTTTCTCATTTATCCAGCCGCTCCGTCAGTACAGTAGACCATTGAGAGTACGTCGCCATGGCGTCCCCTTCACTCAACTGTGTTAATTTATAATCACACATGCAGGTGTTGTTCCTTTTGTCGCGTCTCCCCCGTTTTGTCCCCCCACACACACACACACACGATAAAAAATTGCATTTGGCAGAGATAAACCCAGCAGTGAAAGATTCAACTTTGTAGTCATGGCCCCCCCCCTTGTCCTCCCCCTTTCCTCCCCTTTTTAATCCATCCTGAGTGTTTTTACTTTTAACATTCTGGCAAAGAGCGTCTCGATATTTCAGCTGTAAATAAAAGGACTTGAGCAGGACCCTGCAGAGATGAGGCCTGGCCTTTATTCAGACGCAGGTTGGAATTGTCTGAGAAAGTCAGCGCCCATATTCCTCACCTGCAACACAAAGCTGCAGCGACTGTCAGAACAAAAAAAGCCAACCCCCTCCTCCCTCCTCCCTCCTCCCTCCCTCCCTCTATCAGATGTGTGGCACTGAAAGTGAAACAGTGGCAATAAAAATCACCAGGGAGCCAGAGATTTGTCTCTACAGCCATAACGGAAAAAAGAGAAAAGTACTTTCTGATGCTTTCGGGTTCAACGTTTGTTTCAGAAAGCAGAAAGTGAAGAGAGCCTTTACTTTTTTTTTTGTTTTGTTTTCTTATTTTTCTTCAGGCAGATTGGTTGAAGTCCTGAACGAAGCCGAGAACTGATCTCAGCCTAGTTTCCAAGACGGAAAACAATCACCCAGTGTGTGCTGTTGCCATGGCGTTTATGGTCCTGCACGAATGCGCCTTAGTTTGTTTATTTGCTTTCATAATTACCCTTCTGCAACATGTCCAGCCTCCCTGGAAAGATCGCTTCAGTTCAAGATTGGAGGCAAAGCTCGGCCTGATAAAAAATGTCAAGTATAACTTTTTTTTTTTTTTACCATTACCGTTGCCATGACGCACAGCAAAGTGTGGTCACATTATTTGATATCATTATGTGTATTATGTACAGAGAGGCCGACGACATGCTCTCATCCTCAGACTGGCAGAAGATAGAGAAGTAAAACCACTTCCTGTTGCCATCTAATTGAACCTGCTTTTTTCTTTTCCATCGGCCTGCAACCACGTCATGTGATGTGTGACGTCATGTGTGTGAAAAAAAAAAAATCCTCACATTCCTTTTATTCTTAGTGGAAAATAAGATAATTTAAAAATAGTTTTTGGGGCTTTAATAACATTTCTAGTGAGATATATGCATTTTATTTTCTTAAATCTTCATTCAGTGAATGTATTTGATGTTTAGTTTGTCAGTTATTATGAAGGTTTGTTCATGTTTTTCTGTTGTTGCTATGGTGGTTGCTATGGATGCTGCTACCATCATGCTATTTGTGCTGTATTATGTAACATAGCTTTTAGTGTCACAGGGATGAACTGAATTTGAAAATCCAGAAGTTGAAGCTTCGCTATGGGCTGACCGAGGATACAACAAGTTACTGTTAAAGTCAGTTAATTATTTCTCCTTCAATTCTGAGAAATATTTGTTATTTTTATTGTCAGTTTTTGATACTGTTAGGCTACAGAGGAGCACTGTGTTGTGTTGTGTTGTGGGTAAACTTGGCACGTTTGACTACTGCTTCACTCCATTTTCAAATCGCCGCCAGTCAGATGCAACCTGAATCCAAACACAGCGAAGTTCTCAACTCTGTTAAGGAAAAAGTTTGTTTTCTTGTTCGAGCAGACGGAAACTTGACAGTCATGTGACATGGATGCAGACTAATAGAATAAAAAAAAAATGGTAAGCATCCCAGAATTTTAGAGCAGTTACTGTTAAACTAATACATGTTGTGCTGTGGACCAACGTGGCTATCACACATTACTTTGACGTGACGCTGGGTTGTCAAACGAGCTGGTGGCTTTTAAAAAATCACACATATGTCACACAGCAACATGGTCACAGCTGACAGTGTGAGCTAGATTAGCTCGCTGCACATACTGCACATGTTTGCTGCTTTTTACTGATGCTACATTCAGTTTCTGAGCTCGAACTGAAATGTGAATCTTCTCCCTTTTTGTCAGGAAATCTTCACTGCAGTGATCCTGATGCTATTGTATAGAAGTATACAAGCTGTAAACTGTGCACAAAATGTAATTTTGAAGAATAGAGTGAAAAACATGGATTGTCGAGATTATTTTTCCCCCCATTTTTTGAATTGAATTTTGTTGTATTATTTTGAGATGTTGTGACGGTAATGGAAAGATGTTAAGCACAGAGCTTTAATGCATTATGTATAAAGCTACAGTGTATGAATGAATGCCAGCTGGAGAGAAAGGAATAATGATCTTCTTTAAACAGGACAAAACTTTCAGAGCCTCTTATAATATCAACACTAAAATTCATTTGTCATTTCATTGTCAGCAATTACATCATGCTCCTCTGCCAAGCCATTGAAAGCCTTATAAAAAAAAAAAAAAAAACAACAACGGTAACATGATCCTTATCTGCTCCAGACAACCTCCTCACTTTGCTGAGTCAAACAAGGAGACTCGCTCCATATTTTATTGCGTCCGTCCGTCTGCTACGGAGAGAGCGAGCGGTGTAGCAGACTAATCTGCCCGGCTTCCTCTGTAAACGATGTAGGACATAACTTACTCCGATGGCGTCCTGCCTTCCCCGGGATTGACGAATGTTTTTTTCCCCTTGAATGCTGAATCAAAGGAAACAAACTGTGCGAGCAACAACTGAACCCGCCGATGGCCCCTCGCCAGACACGCCGCTGCCAAAATTTTCCCTCACCTCATCCGCTGTCGACTCCCCACTTTATCCTAAAAGCTGATTTGTTTTTTACTGCGGTATATATATTTCATAAGCAGTTGACAATGAAGGGGACAAACGCAGACGAGCATGCACAGGACCCGATAATCGATAAATCAGAAGAAGAAGAAGAAGAAGAGCGGACACTTCTCCCTTTTATTGATAAATGCTCTCCTTAATGTCACAGAGTTGATAGTGAGTTCTCGTCGTCTGCAAGCGTCAAAGTGGTTCCAGCTGAAAGCATCCGCGCAGGCACGGCACTGTGAGTGATGAGCAGTAGATCTGGGACTCCATTCCTGATGTCAAGTCATGTTCATCCAAAAAAAATATGCAATTATCCTCTCTACTATCTAGGCCCCCCCATTATCATAATTGTATTTGTGGCTGTTTCCCACTGTAATAACTTGGCACAGGTGCCAGAATGATTAACACGCTGCAAGGTTTAGACTAAGACGATCGTGCGGAGGACGGGGGTTGACGAGGGCGCTGCTCAGTCTCACGGTGTTTGCCGGAGGTTTTTAATACCTTCATAACAATTTTCAAAAAAAAAAAACACAGTTACAAGTTGCTCACAATAGTGCTGTGAGTTAAACACTGATAAAAGGCTGTAATGAATTCATGTAGGAGTACAGGGAAAGAACATTTAAACAGTCCAAAATAATTCTGTCGAAGCAAATCACAGTAAAAAAAAAAAAACACAACTGATATGAAAAACAATAGAATAAAGCTAATTAAGCACAAGAAAAGTCCGAGTGAAGGCTGACAAATGTCTGAGAGACATGACAACCTCTCTCTGACAGCCTGTTTGAAAACTTTGACTATTAAAACCTGGTTATTTTTTTTTAATTAAACAAACAGTCAGGCGCCCACAGGAACAGTGAAAGGAGGTTTTCATTGCTGTTCATACCGACTAATAAAAAGATCTCCTTCAAATGCGCTTTTCATTGTAAGTGATGGAGGCCGAAAATCCACACACACACTGTCATTTTGTGTAAAAATGTATTTAAAAAGTTTATCTGAATATCTTATCTGAGGCTTCAGCAGTCTGAGTTAGTCATATCAAGTGGATATCTGACACATTTACAGTCTTTTTTAGCATCAAATTCTCCTCTTTGTGTTTCCCTGTTGAGCTGCAGGTGGAAGTATAGAAACAAAAAGAAGGACTTTGACTCTAAAAAGACAAGATATCTACTGGATTTGACTCATTTGGACGCTTCATGTTGGCTTCAGGTAAACTTTTAAATATATTTTTGCACAGAAGGAGGACTGTGGGTTTAGTCCTCCATCATTTCCATCGTAAGTGCATTATGAAGGGATCTTCTAATGGTCAGTATCAACAGGAAGAATGATTACAGCAAGAAAAACTGGCTTATTTTTTCCATTAAAACCTGAAATTATGAACCTGTATTTTAAGTAGTGGAAGAGGGAAAAGTTTGGATCAATAAATGCATGAAAAATAAAAAAAAAGTGGATGAGCAGTTAAGTAAGGAGGCAGTAAGTGGTAAAAATAATAATTGCAATATTAATGAATGAGTTGATTTTTTTATGTGTCACACCATGAAAAAAATGGTCCATCTTCCAAATAAGTAACAACTTCTGGTGAATGACATTCATGTGCAAAACAAAAAAAAACACAGAAATGCCTTTCAGAGGAAAAAAAAATGTCACATGTTCACAAAGTGTTTTCATAATTTCAACATCTTTCATAAGGAAGGAAATGATTTTAGTTTGACTGAATGAACTTTTGCTGTAGTTATAATCAAAATGAAGAACTTTATGCATGTGATTGTAGAGAAAAAAAAAAAGAGATAAAACTGGCCAAAAATCATAATAATATAATAGTTTGCTGACTTGAAACTGACAGACGTTAAACTGCTGCTGTCGATGATAAATGATTGCTTGTTATATTAAACTGATGGTGAGATTTTGCAGTGTAGAAATGAACAAAAATACTTCTTCTTTATTTATTCTGTGTGAAAACAGATATTCCTGTGCCGTCAGGTCTCTGTGGAGGAGGAGAAATACCCAAATCCTGCTCATTTCATGCCGCAGGGCAGCGAAAAGTTTCACTGTTTGCTTCTTTACACATCACAACTTTGTTTCAGCTTCTTCTTCTTCTTTTTTTTTTTTTGGTCATATGTTTTCCATTCCTCTCTACATATTTGTGGGCACAGACATAAACACATGCATTCTTATTTTTAATATCAGGAGGGGGGGGGGGGGGGGGGGGGGGGGGGGTTAAAATTGGAGACTTTTACAGTCTTGGGAAATCTCCACAGTAGCATTCCTGTTGATGTTTCCCACCGTCCCCGCAGCAGCCTTAATCCAGGCTCGGCGCGGCGCTGGACTCCTCCCCTCAGTCGAGACTGAAACAAACGCTTTAGCGCTTTAATGACGACTGCAGGTGGTTGGTTTCTGTCCCTGCTGCACTACAGAGATGGCAATATATTTGATAGGATTTAGTAACTGATCTAATAGTCGTGGAATGCCAGGTTAGGAGGAGATTAGAGTCAGATGGTCTGCCCCCCCGACCAATCAGGGAGTGGCGTGCTGAGGCTCCACTCTACTGGCCCATTTCATTACATGGATTTATGGGTGGGCAGTCACGCTGACCCTCTGTCTCCCTTCTGTTACATGCGAATGTGCGCTGCTGTCTCTGCATACGAGCACGCGTGTATACATTATTGATGAGTATTTAAAAAAAATGAATTGGAAGTATGAGTGTTCAGAGCGGAGAGTAATAAAGAGTCTTCATCTCTTCGTCTTATCCTTCCTGAAATTACCGTGAGGGGATTTTGAAAGTGACCACATGCCGTCGTCCATGGTTACATCAGTGTTTGAAGTGTCTTTTTTTTTTTTTACTCTCTGCTGCTGTCCTTTAAACATCTTTTGTGGGTCTTAAAAGCTCCCTGTGTGAAACTTTGGTAATGCGTTCGGCTTTTTAAGATTAGATTAAGAGAGATTTAACTTCCTTTGCAACAGCAACTTGCTGAGAGTGTTGACCTTCAGTTGATGTATAAGTGAAATATGCTCCTTACAGCGGGAGCCCATCTTATTACACATTTGGGTTTGGGCTTACTGTCCATCACGTTGCCTCCTCTTTTCTTTATGTCTTTCGCCTCTTTCGATTCAAACAAACGAGACAGGAGCTGGACAGACGACAAAATTAATCTTCATCTTCTAAAACATTCATTCAAAGACAAAGTTATGCTCCCGCTCCAAGCCTTAAGAACACAATTACTCCCATAACGGCGATGGAGTAACCGCTCAGCGTGCTCTCTCTCTCTGCACACTGAGACCTTTTCTCAGGGGAGAAGCTGCTACTGTCTGGCCCCAGTGTGAAAGAGAGATGGCGAAGTCCTGCTCCTCCGCAGGAAAAAGGCCACAGCAGGCCAGTTCTCAGCTGGACGGGGGCAAACAGGGGAGCAGTGTCTCCGCGGGGAAGGGGCTACCGGAGAAGGAGCATGCCAAGACAGCTACTTCAGGTTATGTTCGGGTCATCTCGGGAGGAATTGAGCCCGCTAGGCCGCGTGTGGACACTTCACTGTCAGTGCACAATTCTTTCTCCAAAAACTGACACTTACATACAAGTAATCTGGCAAATATGTTTTGTTACAAATACAAAAAACTGAAGCATGACTGGCAGTTTTACGGTTATGTTGACAAACCCCACAGAGAGTTAGCACCGTCAGTCTTTTAGCCCCTTTTTTTAGCTCATTTTGGTTTTCTCTTCCACAAATGCACTCTCATCATGGTCTCTCATTCCAGTCACAGCAGCTCTCATAAAACCAACTTTATGCTACCTACCCAGCACCAAACAACAGACAAAGTTAGCAACTAGCTACATAGCTAGCTTAGCAACTAGCTACATAGCTAGCTAGTCCAAAGCAGAGCAACTACAATCCTCCTTTAACAATATGTTTTTGGCTACTTGAGGTCAGCGAGAAACAACATTTAAACACGACATTAACATGTTCTCATCTTAAAACAGTTGATACGGTGAACTTGTCGGTGAGTAAATGCTTATGTACGCACCTAGCAAACAATTAGCAGCATTAGCAGTGATGCTGATTCATGTTTCTGTCCACTTGACTTAATATTCACTTTCCTTTTCGCTCTAATTTGGACTCCCCGAGGAAAATACAGTTTTTAAGCTGCTAAATGCTCCACTATGTTCACCAGTGAGTCGCTGTACATCCAATGTGATCTCCTCTTTAGTACTTCTATAATATAAGAGCATCAAACAAGTGAACATAATGTGGGCATCCATTATTTTTCATCCGGAAAGTATCTGGAGAAAAAAAAAAAAAATCACTTCTGTTACTAATATAATTGGCTTACATCAAACCAACAACAAGATCATTTCAAATGTTTTCTACGTGAATCAGATTTGATCTCCAGTGCAGGTGGTGCTGCTGAAGGGTGTCATCCAGTCCTCCTCTGAGAATCATCATAACACGCAGACATCCCTCGGAGCACCGTTACACCCTGAGAAATGATGATATTGGTGTATATATATATAATAATAAGTGTGTTCTCTGGAGGAGGATTTCTCCCCTAGATTAGAGAAGATCTCTTTATCTTTTATTAAGATATCACAGTAGGAAGAAATTCCCAAGAAAAAGTCTGGGAAAGGTCAAGTGCCTGGGAGGGACAGAGGAAAAAAAAAAAAGAAGACAATTTTTCATCCATGATTGATGATGATCTGCCCGCAAAGCGCCACGGCTCACTGTGTGGAACAGACACAGAGAGGTCACACATGCATGAGGATGAGTATGAACAACTCTCCTTCGCTCCTATAAACCATCACAAAGTCACACACACACACACACACACACACACGGACACACACCACATAGGAATAAGTACAGACTCTACAGAAATTGGGGTTTTACTGCTCAGAACCCAGAAGGATCAGACCGTAGGTGCACATAATCATTAAATACATATGGTGTGACAGAGGGTCAAGAACCGCCAAAGCTTTAAGACTTATATTATTATTAAGCAGATCAGAACTATAAAGGCTTATAATTTTAAAAAGCTTTCTGTCCTGTACATGCTGCAGTGGTGTAAAGTAACTCAGTAAGTACATTAAGTTGAGCATTTCACTACATTTCAGAGGGAAATATTGTACTTGCTACCTTCTTCTACATTTATTTGACAGCTTTAGTTACTTTTCACATGAAGATTTGACACAATGGATGATATAACAAGCTTTTAAAATGCAGCATATTCTTAAAGATGGAACCAGGATCTGAGTGCTTCTTCCTCCACTGACTTAAAGTGGTGACTTTAATTTACACTGGATTCCTGACACATTAGGTCAGGAAAAAAAAAAAAATCAATGCATTACATGTTAGCTGCAGAGCTAAGATTAGTGTTAGTATAAAGGTCAGAAGGTTGAATGTTAGCGGGCGTGTCTCTGGGTTTTTTTTTTCTTTCCAATCTTGCAATCAGCAGCAGGATTTTCTACATTTCAGCACGAGAGGAAGTCGGTAAAAGAGCACGAGCAACGAGCAACCACCACCAGAGATCAATGAAGAAAAAGAGCAGCGCTTCTTTACACAAACTCATCACAGAGAATCTGAAGTGAAAGATGTTGAACCCTGTTTGTGCAAAAAGAGAAAGAACCCCTCAAACAGATGTTTTTTTAATATTTCTTTTCGAGCTATTTTAGCAGACCACTTTGACCTTTTTCTCTTTGACTTGACGCGCTCGCAGACAAGAATGCGCAACGCTGACGAAACGAGCAGACCCGATGTCTCAGACTGCTTTTCTCTCTATGAGCCAAGCATAGCAGGCTTTAGCTGTACTGTAGCATGCCAAGCTCATGATCAGGATGCAGTAATGGTCCTACTAAGCTGCAGAAACACATCTTGCTTGTTGCTTTCAACGGCTCAACACAGTAATGGAAAGAATTTTTTTTTTTTTTTTAGACAGTTTGTATTGTTGTCCATGTCTTGCTATTTTCAGCTCTCAGTTATTTTCTGTGGTTTGGAGTTTAATTTCAACCTACATCAATGTTTGTACTGTGGGAGAACAAAAAAAACCCCTTTATTTCTGCCGTAGTTACAGCAAGGCAAAACGTGATTTAGGACATGAACATGGACGACAACGACAAAAAAAACAAATGAACCGACGAGGACAGAATAGAAAACCAGGACTTAAATACACAGACAGAACTGACGAGGGGACGGGGAACAGGTGAGGGAACAGGTGGACACACTCAGGGTAATCAAACAGACACATGAGCAAGGGCAAAGGACCTGAAACGAGAGGGAGGAGTTACTTTTCAAAATAAAACAGGAAATGACAAGACAAAACATGGAGACAGGACAAAAAACCCAACTAAGTACTGGGTCGTGTTTCCAGAGCATGAAAGGCGACATCCACAACACTTATTGTGACACATTCATTTTCTAAAACAGGATTTTTAAGCCTCTTTTATTCAAATACAGATCGAAATACAAATAAGTTGGACTGGACTCTCTGCACGTCCCTACTCCACCCACTCATCTGGAAGGTCCTCGCTCCAAATGGGAAATATGGCACCGACCGTAAGCAGCAACTCTGGGCTTCAAACCGGCTCCACTGAGTGTTTGTATGTGATGAGGTGCTTGTTTTGACTGACAACTGAGGATATGACTGTCTTTTTCTGTTTGTCAGGGTTTATATATATATATATAATCATATGTTACGAGCACCCCCCCAGAGAGGAATAAAACAACTCCAACACATCATCAATATAAATGAAATCTTTTACAATATAACGTGATATCATGATCTGGTCACGGTTGCTCACAGCTGCATGGAAACGTGCCACAACATGGATGTTTAGTGTTTTTATGAATCATCTGACATCTGACATGATTTTTTTTTTCTCACTCGTCTCATCCCATCCTACATTTAGCAGAGCTTACTTCATAGTTAGGAGCAATTAAGACGAGCTCTGTATAAACCAGATCAGTCACACGGTTTCATGTCTCATACATGCTTTAAAAAAAACAACAACATACATATATATATATACAATTTATTTATTCAATTTGCATGGAAGATAAAATAACGCTCCTGTGCATCATTTGCCTGCTGGGACATAAGAAAGCTGCGAGGCTCTGGAGGGAAACATCCTCTCCAAAAAAAAATCATGTTGACAGATCTAAATTTAACTCTCTCTCTCTTACAATTGCGCCTAATAAGTGTTAAAGTATTGACATCGTAACGAGCCTCCGATTTCAAGCTGCCCGTGACAGATGCTGTGATAAATGTTTCGGTATAAATTGATGCAGAATAAATCTCTTGGCAAACAAGGCAGTCATAAACAGCTTGTTGCCCGCTGAGTGCTTATTTGCATTGAGTAGACAGAGAATTATTTAAAAAAAAAAAAAAAAAAAACCCTTCAGGAAAACTGTACACTCCTCAGCAGAACAATCGAGGGAGGAGACACTCGCTTGTAGACCGAGGGGTGTCAATCTTCCTGTTGTGACCCCCTTTTTTTTCAGCCTCGTCTGATGTAAAAGACTCCATATGTGCGCTTCACCTGCCTGGTCAGGATTAGATGTGAATGTTAACAAGCTTAGCCGAGTTTACATATTCATGAGATATGTGTAGGATGAGTGATGTGCCTGTCGCTGGTCTTAACACGTCGGCTTGATCATTGACAAACTTGGAAGCGTGGACGTAAAGCCTCTCCCTCCGGTCTCGTTGTAAGAAGAAGAAGCTATAAATGGCTGTAGATCTCCGTTTATATAGCTAAACACAGCAGATTAGTGTGCAACATAAAGTACTTTTGCATCTGAGCTCATATTGAAGTGTTAGATTAATGTGATGTTTCTTCTGTCTTCTTCTACATATGCATTTCCTCCTTCCTCCTTCCTCTGCCTTTTGTGTCTGAAGTCTCACTACGTGACTATTCATGTATAAATGAACTGGATCAAATTAGCTGAAATTACAAATTAAGCAGACACATTGCCAGGGTAACTTCAAAGGGCATTTTTCTACTCTAATTAAGTCAATATTTCATGTTGTCACAGAGTCTGACTTCTTCCAGCGAAAGCACGAAGAGAAGAAGAAAGAAAAAAGAAAAGAAAGGGATCTTGTGAAAATGATTGTGGACAAAGCCTGATCCTGTGTTAGTGTTAATATTTTCATTGGATCCTCAAAGGCAAAGACACAGAAACATCCTCCCCAACAAATGGTGACTATTTCAGCCGCGCTTTATTTTGAATAAACAGCTAAATGGGAAAGTGAAGTGGGGGCACGGGCTCTTCTCCGCGGCTCGCCGACGGACTCGAGCACCTCGATGTTTTCCCCGCACTCCTCTTGCTGTTTGTAGTGTTGTAAATAAATATGGATCCAGTCTTGGAGCGTAAGCTTTCTCAACAGCATGCTGTGTTGCTCACTCCGTATGTTTATACAAGGATGTAGATAAAAAAACAGAACAAAAGTGATGATATTTCTGTTTTTTCGCAGATTTTGACGACTTTCGAGCAGGTAAAAAGCTGAAAAAAAGTGACTTTGCTTTGCTGCTACATCTTTCACATCTTTCATGGGTGCCGTACTTTCTCTGTGTGCTCACAAAGTAATTATTGTTTCACTTAATTAATGTCACAGAAAGGTTTCAGTCTTCTTATATAGCGACTGCTGCAAACGGATGCAGAGAATATGAAAACTCCAGGAAGACACAGATGAAAGAAAGAAAGAAACGCTGAACGAGAGAGAGATCGCACTCAGGAGATACAGGAGCGGAGTGGACGTCACGACGTCAGCTCTATAATCAACCCCGATGCCGAACTGCGTCGAGACACGTCCTCCAGACATCCGCTCCAAAAGAGTCAGATAAGGCTTATACGTCTAAATCAGATACCGGAAAACGCACGCTAATTACTGTCGGAGCAGTCCAGGTGACGTAAATAGTTGTTGGTGTTGTAGGTAAAATGAGCAGAATAGACACATGCAGCGTCTTTGAGGCTGATAACCCGGCGATCCTGTCGCCCCCGCCGATCCAAAATAATAAAAATAAGCATTAATTAGAAAAGATGAACAGCGTAGATTTCTGTTATGTTATGCAGATGAAGGGAAAAATGGAGACTTTGGGGGATAAATGACGCACACTTAACTCCAGAGACAGGGTTGTTGTCTTCTGCATATGGCAAAAACACACACACACACACAGAAAATAAAAAAATGCCTTATCTCCCGTCCTATTAGGTCATGCATGTCTGTCAACGCAGCAGCGAATGATTTACACAGAGCAATTACCCACTTCCTTCCTATACACACTGAATAACCTACTGCATATCTGACCTGATGACCACAACAGTCACACACACACACACACACACACACACACACAGGTGGCCCGAGAGAAACAAAAAAAAAAAAAAAGCCCCCTGATG
Source organism: Euthynnus affinis (assembly GCA_029490765.1). NCBI lineage: Eukaryota > Metazoa > Chordata > Actinopteri > Scombriformes > Scombridae > Euthynnus > Euthynnus affinis. The sequence continues at coordinate 28,770,267 of CM055850.1, forward strand.
ACTTTTCCAGCGCTCTCCACATCAACAGGTAGAGAGAAATGTCACAATGGACGAGCCGAAAAAAGGACGGACGTGCCACTGGGATGTAAAAAAATGCTTATTTTGGAGAGTTTGACAGTTTGGCGTGGTCCTCATGTAAAAAAAAAAAAAAAGCTAATGGGTTTGTCCATTGTGCCACTTCCTGCTGAGAGAGAGAGAGAAAAAAAAAAACTCCCATGGGGCTTAGAGTGGGTGCTCTTATCTTGCTGGTGCTGGAAGCAGAAGCAGGACGTGACTTCACCTCCAGAGCGAGCTCGATAACATACTTCCACTCAGATGCATGCCAGTTGTAATACATCAGCCTTTTCGGATAATCCTAAGAATAGAAAGTGTTGTAAAATTCTGTTTTTGGGGCATTCCAGGGAGGAGGATCAGATAGGGCACTGATGCTTTTTTGAGGTCATTTTTAAAAGAGGATAAAAGCAGGATTTGATTAAACCATGTTATAAAAAAAAAAAAGGGCTATGACAGTTTCAATAGCACCACATTTGCCTGCCAACTGGCTCGCTTGAGTCCTTAAATACAAGTGCTTTATTTTTTCTGATTGTCCACAAATCCAGTGAAAATACCAACAATGAATGAGTCCTACTAAATTAACTATATTTATTTATGACTATTTTTTATAATGAACTTAAATACTTAAACACGTACTTTGTGTCAAGCGCTAATTTGCAGATGTAAACATGCTAAACTAAGATTGTGAACATGCTAACATTAGCATTTTACTCAAAACACTTTGATAGCGTTCAGTTTTGCTTTATTTATCTTGCCCCATGAAGCACTTTGAAACATATATTATAAAACAAACCCTCTATATAAAGTTTAATATGTTACTTTATTAATCCACAGCTGAATATAGAGTCACCGTTTACTCCTGTTTCAGTAAGATTTGCTTAAAACTACAGAGCCCAGGCTATAACTACGCCTTTATTTTTGTGAGCTTCAAGGATTGAGATATGAACTAACACATTTTGGGTTTTTTTTTTTTTTTGGGAGGGGGAGGATAAAAAAAAAAAAGTGAAAATGAAAAAAATCCCTTTTCCATTTCCTGGAAGTATGAATCATCAGTTAATCACTGCGGGGCCTCTGATGTAATGGTGTCACAGTTGAGGATGAGGTGATAGTTTGGCCGTGAGCACGAGTGTTCTCAATAAAAAAAAATAAAAAACCTCTCACAATCCATGTGAAATGATCTCTCACACACACACACACACACACACACACACCCACTATTGATAAACTCTGAGTTATTATATGAATTTCTGCCTCGGTGACGGCTTGTATCAGTCTGTTAGTGAGACAGAGAGGAGAGCAAAACAAGCTGAAAATAACATAAAACCATCTTTTGAAAGCAGCTTCTACTTCTTTTTCGGTTTATTTGATAAACATACATTAAATTTTAAATGGAGCATCTGATTTTTTTCTTACTTTCAGTCATATAAATAATGTCACAAACTAACTTTACACAACTCTGATACAGCCTGTTAGAGACAGAGGCTGAAGAAAGGCCCAGTATAAGATAAATAAGGAGTTTTTTGAACTGTGAATCATGGAAATCCACTCAAGTAGAGTCCAAAAATTTAAAAAAAAAAAGAGCTGGAAATAAGCATAATGGGTCCTCTTTAATGAAAATGGAAAAAGCGTCTCTCCACTTCAACACATGACACATCTGCGATCGCGCAATTAAATCTCGATCTCGCTTTTAGCTTAATAATGGCGACATGACAAAAAGGTTGTCTTGTGTGACGGTAATATTCTTAACGTTACAACCGGAGCTGCTGTGACGTTACAAGATGAAAATGTACAGTCTAAAGTGCGGATGGACCGTCTTTAGTGATGCTGTCAGATAAAAAAAAAGAGCTTCAGTCAAGAAAATTGATTCCTGTTATTAGACTAGTGCAGGGACTCATTACAGTAAAAAAGATGACTCTGACTGAGTGGCAGGAATACAGTCACAATCTGTCTCTGTGCGGCGGGAACCGTGCGCCGCCGCTCTAACCTTTGCCTCCATCCTCGGGAGTGACTGAGGTCTCCATGACGACGGGAATTTGAACAGGAATGGCTTTATTGGAAGTGACACATTAATAAACTGTTGTCTCTGGAGGGTCTGTAATCACACTTCAATTATTATTATTATTATTTTTTTTTTTACTTCCCTCATCAATTCAACCTGTTCAGCGTACAGTATTTCATATATTAGCAGAGCTGAAAGATTCCCCAGCTGCTTTATAGGTCACCGTGATGAATTGTCACATTGCCAGCACGGTGTGATTACAGGTCTAAGTGATTGTCAGATCACTAATGAGGCTGATCAATGTTTGCATACCAAGAAAATAAGAGTTTTTGCTTATATAATTCTGCCTTTGCAAGTCAGATAAAGATCTGAAAATGCAATTTAAGAGACAGGAAGCATGTTTTTTTTAAAGTGAAAACATGGAGGTTATTAGGCTGCTTTAGTCTCTATCAGCAATCTATGTAGATTTAACCCGCTTTTCTCAACATACTTATTTACTGTGATGATTTTACTACCAGCTTTGCCTTAATGAAAGAACATTATATCATTAAAGTCAAGCCAGTGAAGTATTTTAGGGTGCTAAGTTGCTCTTAAAGTTTCTAGGAAGTTCACTCTTTATGTTGTGTTTCAAATCTCTTTACAACGTAAGCTGCAAAATGTTCACAACTATCATACGGCATTTTTCCATCAACTGGATGAACTCGCCTCGTCTCACATCCTCAGTAATATGAGGGGATGCTGACAGGTCCGCTGATCCACTCTGTGGCTATTTTTGAAGTGAAAGTAGAGACACTTCATTTATAAGCAGGCTATTATAAGTTGAGTAGAGTCAATCTACTGATGTTCAAATGTAAAAGTTTGCGGCACAGTTTGTTTTCCCTTCCTTTCTTTCTCACAATGTGCCTCTCTTTCCTCTCAGGTGGCAGGTGTTGGAGAGCACTACTGTATAATATGTTAAAGGAAAACTGTAGTATAAAGCCTTTTGTGGCTCCAGAGGGAAGCGAGATGAAATATGATGAATTGCCTCAAGTGAGGTCACTTGAGTCAGCACCAGCTGGGGCTGAAGACTAAGAGTTTGAATGAAAACTGTAGAGAGAAGTGAAATTAGCAGGTGCTATTAGCAACGCATCCACATTTCTAACTGAACTGCTGGCGGCCGAGTTGCACCGGGAGTGATGGAGGTGTCGGGTTATGAAGAGTGAAGAAGGCGTCTTTGGTTCTGCTGCATCCATTTCAGTCCTCTCTCTTCAATAGTCTATCAAGAGTCTGCAGGAGTGCGATGCTAAACCCATGGAGTAACTGTTTTAACTGTTTTGCAACTATATGTTTTTTAAGATTTAATCATTATTTAGACAAGCTGCTTTTTTGACCAACAGTATTGTTTTACACACAGCATGTAGTCATAATTTGCTCACAACAGCAGTGATAGAAACTTCTAAAACTGCTGATGAAACAAACTTTTAATTCCTGAACTTCTTCTCGGTGGTTCGTCCCACTGCACCACACACCTGTGCGCCCCTCTACTGACCAGGAAGTGATTTTCACTCATGAGATCCACATCAAACATTAACCAGGCAGGTACTTTACTGAGGTCTTTTTCAGCCTTTGAGATAACTGAGCTTTTTTTTTTGCAGTGGAAATGAACAGCTGCTTTTGTTCCAATCAATTAAAATATGAAAATCTTGTTCTAACCGTGTGTTGTTTTTCATCTCGCGATCGGTAAGCACATCGCATTTGGAATAAATCTAACTTGACGTTTTGGTCTTAATGTGTCATAAAAATGCTTTTCACAGATTTATTTTTTTTTAAATCCTTAAAGTCAACTCTCTAAACCGCAGTGTTTACCCCTACATCTGGAAATGCCATGTATTTATACTCCGACAGACTCACTGAAACCTTCCCTCATTCTGGATAGTTACTGGGGGCGGCGATGGTTATGCTCTTAACTTTTTATAATTCAGGGAGAAACACATTTAATAACTCTTCCTTTTTTTTTTTTTTTGATTTTCTTTGGAGAAAAAAAGGGTCTGGCACAGAACAACCTGTTTCAGCATTGCGGTGGACTAAGAATGCAATTCATCACAAAGCTGTTTCAAAAGGTTTTTAATGTTTAAACCATGTGCAGCGTGGATAGTGTTGCTTTAGATTATTGTTTAGCTAACCTAAGTGAACTTATACTGCTTCTCTTGTTGGACGCGTTACGCGCACATCACGTCATCTGTTTGTATTTCTCAGCTCTTTCATCTCAAGTGTCCGACTCGAGGCGACTCGACAGAAACTTCAGACCTGCTGGGTTTCGACGGTGGAGGGTACAATAAATAGCAACATTGTGTCTGAACAATACTTGACAAACATGGCCGCCGCATTAAAAGCAGGAAGGCAGCGTGGCAAGCTAAGGTAAACATCAGTGATGTTTCCCCCTCCTCTGTGTTATTGACACGGATGCATTGTTCTCATGGTAAGAGCCGCTCTGAAAGGTACTTCTGCGCTACACTCAGAGTTTTTTTCCTGAATTGTATGAGCATAATGGCAATAATAACAGCCACTTCCACATAATAGAGCGAGCTATATAGACTGGTTTTTTTTCCCAGAGAATACAAAATTGCATCCTTTCTCATCTTGTGCGGGCAGGGAGCGACGCGTTCAGTGTATTCCACAGGAAGTCACGCTATTGTTGTCATTAATCGCAACATAATTCAAAGATCAATGGATCCCCTGGGAAGAAAAATTACCAAGTGACTCAAAGTATCATGATACAAAAGCTGCACCATTAGCGCAGGAAGAAAAAAAAGAATCTGTCTTTATAATTAATGATTTCATCTTATATAGAGTGCACAATAAGAATTAATAGATATGATTGGAAACGTGCTCTAGTGGCAAACAATATTAGATTTTTTGATATAACAATGCCGTAGTATAATAATAATCCTTATTATTTAATTATTTGTCTGTCAGGGTTTGTTTAAGAATCCTTGTTACCAAAGGTTTTGTGTCACTTCATTAAATTTCCTGTTTATTTGTACATTTTTTTCCATTTGCAGCTGTTTCTGGTTTTGTTTCCTTTAATATTTTGAGCATAAATGTTTTATGTGTTGTGACATTTGTTGCATTTATCTTAATATTTGTGAGGGTTTTTTTTACATTTGAATGTGTTCGACGTTTCTGGATCACATTTCCTTAATGTTTGCACTTTTTTTGCTTTGTGTATGTGTGTGTTACGTCCTTAGAGGCCGCCATATCACACCGTCGTTTTTTTCTTTCTTCAATTTTCACTCCAAGAAAATCTAAGCAGCAGATTTATAAGATTTTTTCAGGTGCAGATGTGACACATCCTACCCCAGTGAAATACTGTGCATTTATCAATCAGGTATACCAGACCGGAGTCACACTGGGTGTGTCGTCGTGCTTTTTTGATTTGTGTTTGCAGGTGCGTCTCTCTCCTTATTACCAAAAGCTGACTATGTATTCAGCTTGATTTACAGCCGCACACTTGGCAGCGGTGGATTCTGAATGGAAAAGTTTCAAGGATAGTTTGTTGTGGGACCGCAAAATATCCCATTACACTTTCATCAGTTGTCTCAACATAAATATAAGCCTATAATACTGAAGTCTAATTCTTAGAGAGAACAAGGTTAAGAGTCTGCAGCCATCCAGCGACTCTGTGAGACTGTCTGGGACAGCGGCGCTTTGAACTAAATGCTAATATCAGCCGGGACGTGCAGAGGATGTTAGATTTTTGCAAATATTTAAATGCACATATGCCTGGAATGACTACTTTTGTGACACTGTTAAAGGGATGTTAAAACGTATTAACACAAAGCTGTGACGAAAGGTGCATTTAAGCCACAATGCACAAGCTTTAGATTAGTGTAGATTTAGATAAGGTGGTCCGTTCCCTCCCTCCTTTCCTCCCTCCAAAAAATACTGAAAGAGGTGCTTCAACTTAACTCTCTGCATTAATATATATATGTAATTTAATGTTTAACATTAATAACACAAACACAATGACAACATCCCTGATGGCTATCATGAATGTTTGTTGCTTGAAACTTAGATTTACTTAGCTGACATTGAACACACCACATGTCTGCTTGTTACAGAAAGGAGGTAAACATCCTTAACTGTGTTGTATTTCTTAAATGCATCATATCGTCGTGAACAAAATCTTTGTCTTATCTCGCAGTGATTGCAAACACTATTAACATTAACATATACTTTTATGAATTCTCTGTCAGCTGTACACACGCATCAGATGAGATACTGAGCACATCGTTGTGTCACATCCCCCCCCAAAAACACCTCAGAAAAGAGGCAGCAGTGATTCTAAACAAACACCACATGTGATTATTTTACAGCAGACACATAGCACAAAGTTCTCCGGTTTGTATTCATTCAACTTGAATTTGAATGTGAGTGAACTGTGAAATTACTCGAGGCTGGTAACTGCACTCTTCTTTCTTTAGAGAAGGCATTTAAAAAAAAAAAAAAGTGTGCTTGGCTGCATTTACCCCTGTATTCCAGTGATATATAAGCCGTATCAACTGATCTGCACCCTCCAACCTGCTCCAACCAACCTGCTGCTCCACCCAGCTCTGCAGTGGTTCGTCTACATGTCACCCCACCTCCTTTTAATTTCTCACAGATAATTACTCGTTACCTTTCATAGAGTTCATAGATGAGCTGTAAATCGCACACAAATTCAGTGAAAAGCACATTGTGCATTTATGCTGTGCAGCAATTTTAGTAGATATTTCTTAAGATTCTGCGATTTTGAGCTGTCTGAGACAAAAGTTGTGGTGAAATCTTTGGTCGTCAATCCAAATCGGTGCTCCCAGATCTCACTGTGGAGGTCAGAAATTTAAGACTATGTTCTCACTATGTGGCTGCTGCTATGAGACACGACTACAGTCCAACCAGTCAGAGTACAACATGAAATGATGCAGAATAAAACAGGCCAGTAAGTCATTTTTTAAAATAAAGTTTAGGAGGAAAACACGCACGTTCATGGCACGCAAAACCAAAACGACAAAGGTGAAATGAAAAAAGACGTTTGTGTGACTTTGTTGCATTTTTTTTTAAAACATCAGAAAGATGCAGACGGATGAGGCGAACTGATGACTCTGCGTTCATATCCTTTCTTTCTGTTTACACTGTAGTGCATTGGATGCACAGCCTGACAGCGTTAAATCGATATTGTGCAGTCTGACAAGGTGTCTCGCGCAGTGTGGCATGCGATAAACTTACACAACGGTCACTGTTTGCAAAGTCTAAAGGCACCTTTTTTTTTTTTTTTAGTATTTTAGCATTTCCTCCCAAATTTCTGATCTTCTCAGGGTGTTAAAGCCTCTGAAACAGCACTAAGCCCCTCATGTGAAACCTGGAATCACCACCGCGAGTCATATGGTGATTCCACAGACTGATGAACACCGTATCGCTGCCCAGGCTCGACCATTACTCAGTCATATCTGATGTGTATTAATGGACAATATCAGTCTGCCACATCATCAAACTGATTTAGTGTAACCCTAATATATATATGAGATACGAGTGCCTTTAGATTGCAGTGCTTTTGATCTCTTTTCCTCCAGCCGTACCCTCGCTGTAGTGTCCCGGACTGCGTAAAAACAACCATGCCATACGCTGTCTCCCCTCGTCTTTGTCATCTTGTCACTGTTTTCTGTTCTCCGCAGCTCGGCGAGAGTGAATCACGGCCGCTATATTTATGACACTGTCAGTCTTTCCCCGACTCCGCCGTCTCTGGACTGTGTAATTTAACATGACAAAAGTGCACGAAAATGCCACACAGGATAAATGTTCGCGGGAAGAGTTTTGACAGCGCCGCGCGGTCAGAAACCGTCAGACGTTGAAATTATGGTTATTTATTAGAAATTGTTGTTAAATGATTGAAAAGGGCAGGGGGAAATACAGTTTTATCTACATTCTTTGACAGTAGGAACACATATTTTTTTTTTTTTTTTTTTATGATAGGATGCCTCGGTGTGCCTGGGAACTTCAAGTAAACACCGGAGCCTATCAAGTACATAGATGCACACAGAAAAATGCTTTCCCCGAAATAATAACATTGACCGCTTACTGAAAAATGTAGTCAAGCGTTTTCCTTTTTCACTGAATGTTTTGACTGTAAAAGCATCTCTTCTTCTTTTTTTCATTTCAGAGAAGATACACCTCAGACTCTCAGTTTAACCTGCATGAACCGCTCCCCCCCCCTCCCCCCTCCTCCCTTGCTTGGATAAATGGGTTAGTCCAGCAGCCGTGCAATATCACACAGCAGAGCTCGGAAATTGTTTGCTCCGCAAGTACGGACCTCATCACAAACTCCCACAGCTGGGACAACCTCTTTAACCAATATGAGACAGACAGGGGCAGAAAACAATCATGTGACAATAAGATATTAACACAATGTCTTTTACACAAACTAAAAAAATACTCTACAGCTCAGGGGAAGGAAAAACAAGTCATGTTATGTCTTAATTTACTGTTAGGTTCAACTTGAATAGAACAAAAATAGAGAGGACACGGTGTATCATAGCTGTATCGGCATCTCAGCTGTCTCCTATATAAAGTGTATAAATATACCAGCAGGTGAGAAATTAAAGGAAAAACCCGCATAACACGTCTCTATTAATGTTTATGGTGGTGAGTTTTTCTCTCCTGAGAGCGGTCCTGTGCTGATATATGTGTGAGTGTGCTGCTATTTCTTGTGCTGCAATTAATAGCAAATAAATAACAGTATGTTTCTGGATGCAAACAGCAAAAAAAGAGATCATATCCATATATATGTCAACAGTGTATCAGGGCTGAATCTTTAAATTATTCTGTTCTCTAGTGACCGCAAATCAGTTATTATTTCTGCCTCCAAAGACAGAAGAAAGGTGTCCATTGTTTCCAGCACTTGGGTAAGAAAATAGTGAATCACTGGTATTGATTAAAGGCTCAAATCAAACTCCTATTATAATCATTCTGTGCTTTGGCACTGACACCACCTACTTTCCATTAATAATGTCAAATATAGACTTTATCGCTTCTTTTTTGTAATGATGGCTATCTCAGTTTGGAATAAAGCCATTGACACACACACACACACACACACACAGTTCATGTCAGTTGAATCAGTGAATCATTTTGTATCCGGCGGAGCGGGGTCGTCTTCTGCTGGCGACTCTACCGTCGCCCCGCGGCGTAACGCTCGGTTCGCACCGTTTTGTCCTCACTTTGGTAAAAACAGTGTTGGCACCACAGATCAAAGAAACCGTGGCGTTTGTGGCCTGAGGGTGGAGGAATGTGTTGTGTGTCCCTCCCGGGGCGCCGTACACACACACACACACACACAGATGTTTCAAATCCGCGACCTGCAAAAGGTATGCAACACACAAAAAGACAGGCACGGACGGGCACAAACATCATGCGTACAGACATAACCATTCACACATGAAGAAACATAATTATCTGACCATGCACAAACTGACTTTACCACGTTGTTTTTAAAACTAATATGTCAACATGAAACGCATTCATGTGTTAGCTGGTGAGTTCTGCTTGCTAGAGGCCATTGGCTTAAACTCAATCCCCTACTTTGCTACTTCAGACTGATCCTTTCCAACTGGTGGATCTGGTAAATCAACATTTGTATTCCTGTGTAGTGCCAGAAAGCTTAAGTGTTATGTTGCCTCAGTGTATATTGGGTCTGGACCTCTTTTTTTGACTATAAGATGTTGTGCAGCTTTCAGGCCACAAGAGAGCAAAGCCTTTGAATTAAATGTGCTGGTATCCAGTGGAAGTAAAGCAATTTTAGCTTCATTATACTTCCAAAATATTAAGTTGTATGATAATCATGGAGTGTTTTACATTGAGAACATGTGTGTTGTATCATAACACATGCAGAAATAAGAAATTAATGGACAAGACTGAAGTATTTAAACTTGCAAAAATGGATTTACCAACCAATTGGGGGCAGCAGAAACAAGCTATAAACACAATATAAGCATTCATTTTTTCAGTCATGAGCTGGCCACTTGGCAAATGTCCAAAATTCACTCTCCTTTTGTTTCTGTCATTGGTTTCCACCAATTTCTGCGAAAGATATCTGGCTCTTTAGCTGCTAAATCCTCCAGTACGTTCACCAGCTAGTCGCTAACTGTGTCTGTTTGCCCTTTGGTGCTGAGTAGTAGGTAGCGTACAGTAGATCTGATGAGGGGTTTCCATAGAAAACAGCAGCATGCAACAGCTGAAAATGATCCTGATGACAGCAGTTAGACTGATCCACAACAGTAAAGTTGATGCTGTAAAATCAGACGCTAAAAGGCGCTAAAACCGTGAATTCCAGAGCTGACAGGAAGTGCAATTTAAGGTGTTAATTGGCTGTGGGTTCATCACAACGAGTCTCGTCAAACTCGGGAGGTGGCTACAGGCTAACAAGCAATGTACTGTACTGTCTAACACTGATACATGAGCCCACAAGCAGTGTCTTTGGTATTCTCTGGCATACATCATATGTTCGGCATGCACAGGAAGTGTCAGGGACAGTGAGTATGTATGGTATCAATAATAATAAAAACCTGGGCAATCTTTGTCAAATCCAGAAGGCTGTTTGACAACATCTACCCCTTTTAAGATTCTTTTAACCATCTGGACGGACAAAATGCTCAGTCTGTAGTACAAATCTACAGTAAGCCTCAAGTGGGAAACACGTCTCAGTCAGCCGCGTCCAAAGTAGCAAGATAAACACACTACCAGAGTCAGTTTGTGATACTGTTGAAGCCTGTAACGATTCAATTTTGAACACCAGCAGTTAGTTTGGTGATAAATAAAAGCCTAGACGTAGTGTCAACCACTAGATTCCTTAAATACCAAACTGGAAAAAAAAGAACAAACAAACGGCCAATCCAAAGCCAAAGAGAACGTGAAATGCAAAACGCCAGTGGCCGTCGATCGTTTTCATGTAACAGGGTGTGTTTTATTGCACATCTGCTGCCACATATCACTGAAACTCCCAACAAGAGGAATACTTACCAGAGCCAATGATTTGTATGAAAGTCTTATTCAATCAGAGAAGTCATTGACCTTTGAAGAGGAAACCAAACAACTCGGATGACAATGAGGTTCCCTTGGCAACCAACAAGATACAAAGCGTCCCTGCACTCTTTGTGATTAGTAATTGAACAGAAAGTGGAAAAAAAAAAAAAAAAAAAAAGAGGAATGAGTTCTGGAAATGCTTCTTGCTCAAACAATTCTCTTGATTGTTCTGCTACATGCTGTATTTACAAAAATGTCATAATCAGGACTGATCTATGTGTCTGTACGTTGCTCTTAAACGCTTAAAAGATTCATTTCTTTCTTGATGTAATTCATATCATGACTCATCTTGCTGCCATATGCTTCTAAAATAGCTGCTCAGGTATCATCCTTTGAGTATCCAGGAGTCTTGAGTGGAGCTGTCTCCTGTATTTACTTTAAGCTTTATAATCAAGTATGGTATAACACATAATAGTCGCCATGGAAATAAGATCTATATTCATATCCCAACCACTACTGAGATCAGATACATCTGGCAGACTCTAAAGTTGACAACACCCAAGTGTCACACTTCTGTCATGACTTTATTTAGTTTTTTTTTTTTGTTCTTTTTTTTTTTAAATCCTCACCTAGCAATAGCATATGGCTCTTAGCGACACTTCCCTTGCAGCTTCTGCTAACATTAGAGCCTTGGGATTAGCAGAGGTGCTAGACAGGAGCCAAAAACAAATCCTCTCACACACCTCTTTTCTTCCTGTCATTATCAAACAGATCCAGAGTGCTATGCTGGCCCTCAGGATACTGTGAGTGAGAGTATGCAGTACCATTCACCGTCATACCAAATATGGGTAAAGGCACCTTATTACCGGTGTTTGTTAGGAGGTGTTGCACCAGCCATGTGAGATCAAATGGGGAACTGCCTCGGTGTAACATCTTAACTTGAGGTATGGTGAGGATGGAGTCAACCGAGTTGTTTTGGACCTTGTTGTCTTTCCAAAATCAGGGAAGAACGTGAGGTCGGCTACACTCAATTAACTGAGCTGGTGACCAGGACGAGGTTGCACCAACTGTTTGTGTGCAAAGTCTGTCTGAACTTCTTAAACTAGTGATTTAATAAATAAGGTTGCAGCATTACAACTTAAAGATCCCCTCTAGACATGTTTTAAGATGTATTGTATGTAAAATATTCTTGTCTGAATAATTTTTTTTTCTGAAATGGCTTTTTTCACAAAAAAAGGTCAATTATTTTGTTAAATTCTACTTTAAAATTGGATTTTCAGTGAGCACAGAGAAACTTCAGCAGATGAAAGTGAAAACAGTCTTCTAGTGTCAAACTGCGACAAATATCTAATGCAATAAATAACATATGGTGTTACTACAAGGCTAGCAATATTCTCTAATCTCCCAAATTAGGATAAAAAGAGGTTTTCCTATTTTCTCCCAATTCTACAAACACTGAATCAATGCAGCATCATTCCAGCCTACAAAGATGTGATTGTTTTTTTTTCCAATTGTGGAAATTACAACACCAGAGACCACAGAAAACCAGCGAAAAAGAAAAGGTATACTATTTCCATTTCTGTGGTGGCTTCTTGACATTTTGTTTATTGCAAGCAGATTACAACCATTATCACTGAGAGGAAAGTGGTAGATAACTACGTCTAATTCTAAACAACCTATCAAAGTAGACAATAAAAAGAGAACAACTCTTGCATGAAGCCGTCCGCCATTGTTGTCATTGTCATGTTTCTTTTTCTTCCCCTTCCAATGAAAAACCAATGAGAAGCCACACTACTGCCGCCAGCTGCTTTGTCATCGATGGAGGACCAAAATGGTTTTAGCTGGCTTGGTGTTGACATATTTGAATGTCAGACAGAGTCATCTTTATTCACCAAACACGTGATGTGCACCACAATGATGCACTTGTTACATGTGAGTATGTTTAAATAGAGAATTTTGTCAAAAAAAACTGCAGATTTCTGTAAATTGATATCGCCAATCACTGACCCTCAGCGTTAGTTGAAACCACTGGAAATCAAGAGCGACTGAGTTACTCGTGAAATGACACAGATCACCATTAAAGACTATTCACATGGTAATGGTGGGTGAAAAACAGGTAGTTACACATTAGGGCTAGATAGCTGAAATTCCTGGTGGGGGGATTGCCGTGACTGTTTACTCATGCAATCAGAGTCATACTGTTCACAATCAGGCCCATTCTATCAATCAAGACTTGACAACTTATGCCATTTAGCATTAGCATTTATATCCCGCCAACACCCCACAAACTCCCTGCGTAGTATTTTACTGCTGAAAGGCTGAAAGTTTAAATGAAAACTTGGACAAAGTGCTGGCCATTACCATATGTTGCATTGACGATTCCTCTCCATGTGCACAGGGACATTATTTACATTGATGTTAAGGGCATTTTCACATCAGAGAGAGTTGAATTTGCTTCACTTTGATTGATATTAGCTATATCCTGCTACTATCTGCATTTTCAGCACACTGTGCATTTGCAAGCATGAATATAGACCTTTGCCAGAATGTGTTAAACCGAACCAAGTGACATATGTACGCGAATATCCTATTATACCGTCTCTCATACAATCTCATAACCATTCATTTTCTACCCTAGTACAAACCCTTCTTCTTTAACTGCTCCGCCCTGTCTGGAGAGGAGGCTCAGATCTGTCCCGAAGACAATGAGACGATCAGTGCACATGCAGGGCAGATGCTGAGGCTCAGACTGCCCTACCAGAGAGAGATGTCTGAGGAGCAGCAGGAAGAAAAAAAGCAGAGACAAAGAGGAGGAGACACAAAGAGAAGGAAGGTGAGATATTCAGAAAGCAGTGAACCAGGCTGATTTTATACAGTAGTGTAGTGCATATGGGTAAATGTCACCAGTATGTATTTTACCAGTATAGTATAGCACCAATGAATGAAGAAAATACAAGTTAATATACCAATAATACCTCTAATTTTACCTCATATTTTTCTATAATCATATGCTGTATCTCACTGTTTCTATCCCTATTGTTCCCTATTATTCCTATTTATACAATTTTATCCCATTTTCCTTTCTATTTACAGTGTTTTTAGTATGGATTGCAATGTCAGTACATCTGTTAGTCCACCACTTTGGTCCAGACTGAAATATCTCAACAACTATTGGATGGATAACCATGAAATTTAGTCCAGACATCCACGTTCCCCACAGGATGAATTGTAACTCTAAATCTTTGATGATTTAGAGTTTAGCCAGCAGCAGGTCAACATTTGAACCTTCTAGTAGTTTGTCTAAAAGTAATGACATCTTTCTACTGCACACACTGTGTTTAATAACAAATGATAGCGTGGCTAAATGCTAAGCTAAGATGGTGAACGTTGTAATTAACTGAACATCAGCACTATCATTGTGAGCATGTTGCTGCTATTGGCATTAAATCCATGTATATTAAGGCAACTTTCTGTTTTTTGCACCAAAGCTTTAAATTCATTGTAAAAAAAACAAAAAACAGGTAAAATAATAAATAATAAACAAATAAATATTTTAAAAAATAGTAAAAGGTTTGGTAACAAAAGTTGCCAAAAATTACAGTAAAAACAAAAAAATATAAATAAAAAGAATTATAAAGTATAGCTAGAATATTAAACGAATCTACACAAAAAAAAATGAAAAAAAGAAGAAATACCTTGAAAAATTATTTTATAAATTCATAGTATTTTCCAGTTTATCCTTCAGACTGCCCCATCAAAGCACAGATTTCTGGATGTAAAACAAAAGAAATTATGTAAAATTATATTCAAATTATCCTCCTTTAACACCCATTAATGGTATCTTGAGAGCTGAGTGACTATCTCATCTATTTATGGTAAATTCCCAGTAAATGTTGGTCTTTACTTTGATGGGGAGTTCTTGCGGATGGATTGGATAATCCTATTAATTTACCAAAGTTTTCAAGGTAGTTCTGCAATTTGCATATATATTATATATTTGTTTAACATTCTAGTGATGTTTTATAATGAGATTTTATTTTTATTTATAATATAATGGGTGGACTGTATAAATGCAGACAATGTACAAAGTAAACATCCATATTTTTTAAAATAAATAAACTTTTTTTGGTTTTTACAGTTGTACTTCTTGTGTTATCTAACCTTCAGATAGTTTCACTTTTACGTGCTGAGGCTTTTAACACATGGAAAGATGGGCTGTCACAATAACACAAGAGAAGTGAAGGTGATTGCTCCTCAAAGCATTTCAAATTTTATTTGTAAAATCCAACAGCAGACAATCCACTGGCAACAAGTTTTGTGGATTATTGTATTAGTAATTATTGCAAAGTCAGTTGTTCAAAATGGAAAAACATGATTTTTTGGGGTAATTTGGTTGAACTGGCCCTTTAAATCTCAATTCATTAATACATATAACTGATTAAATGTACACTAACTAAATTGTACATCATCACTAAAATGTATTAATCACCTCATTTAAGAAATTACAGTAATATTTTAACCTATAAAAAAGGATTTTAACATCTTGCATGAGATGTCACATTATCTGACAACTGTTATGCGATAATCAGCCGTAACATGTCTTGTTTCTCTAACCTCTATGTTACTGCCGACCTCTTATATACCAACTAAAGAGACACAGAGATACTGTGGAGGGAAGATGTGCCATTAAGCTGCCACAGCGCCCAGACAGGAGGACAAAACCCCCCTAGTCCAGGAAGTAGAACAGTGAGGCCTGAGCACTAACCACCCACTCTCCACATGATAGCTACTGGCTGTGAAAAAGTCAATCTGTTCACCTCATGCCACGGGAGCAGGGATAGAGGGACACAGAGAGAGAGAGCAGTTAAAGCTTTACAAGGCTAATTAAGACCCCATAGATTCACTGTGTGTGCACAAAATGTAACTGTTGTGTGAGCTATGGTGACAAATCAAACGTAAGCTTGAACCTCGGATATGTTCTGAAATGTTATATTTGGCAGTGTGTGTTGGGGGGGGGGATTGATGATGAACTCTGTTAAAGCAGAGAGAAACATTTAAGTCTGATCTCACGGCAAACAGAGCTTGAGCTGACTCAGGACAATATTACGGCGGTAGTTTAATTAGCGCATAATGATAAACGCTCATTCTAGTGGCTGGAAAATACAGTGCATTTAGGTCAAAAGCCGTTGATGGGTTTTTCCCAAGTCTCGAATTTTTCAGTGTGAATGATCATGGCTGATCATAAATGCTACACAGTCCTCTGTTATTTATGTTGCACTGAGTAGGTCTTAATGGATTTGGCAAAGTCTGCTGCTATTATGCCTCATCATTTAGTAAAGTCTGTGAGGTTTATGGCTTTAATTTTGCATCCATACAACTATCCCTCTTTGTCTTGCTACTACTACAGCACCACTGCTACTAATATTACTATAATTACTGTTTTTTTTCATAATAAAGGGCATTTTTTTTTCTCACCTCCAGGGCTTTCATATGTGAATTCAGTCAGCTTTGTCCACGTTTAACAACATACATTTCCCTTTTTATCTTACTGAAAACTATATGAGAGGCACCCAGTAAAAAGAACAATAGAAAACAGAAAGAAACTCATTTTCTAAGTCATCTTTCTTCTTCCAGAGCTCTTCCCAGATAAACGACAACATAATTCTCCGCACCACATCCATCACCCTAAATATAGGTAGTTTCTGTTTGGTCCAAATTACATTAATATAGGCTACTACCGAATTGGTTTCCTGATTATATTGAGATAACAAACTTAATCACTGCCTCGATTATGTTCACAGGAAACTTTTTTTTTTTTTTTTTTTAATTAATTAATGAATGAAGAGCTACATTTAAGTACCGCACTTAAGTCGGAGGGAGGAGGTCGAGGTGGGAGGTAATGAACAAATCACAGGATGTTGACACCGGAGGCCGAGGTTCACATCCTTGATTAAGCTCAGATATTAATAAAAAAACATGTTGTGTAACGCGTCAAGTCACCGCAGAGTTCAACCAAGACCATGATCTTACCCCCTAACCTTAAACCAAGTGCTGCCAGTGTCTAAACATAATAAAGGTTAATCATGCTACAGTCGTTATGAGTGGATGTTGTAGTGCAAGATCATATATGTTGGCAGAAAAAAAAGACTTTATTGCATTAATTAATAATAATAAATAAGGAGAAACTGCTTCCTGCTATGTTGACAGAAAACATCATCTGGGCAGCATTATGTCTCCTTCCAAAATGCATTTGTTGTTGTAGATGTGTAGTATATATATATATATAACAGAGACAGCAGGGTTGCCACATGTCATCAGCCCGCTCTTCTGGACTCTCGGCTTTTGCACGCGTCTTTCCTACCACAACCTGTCGATTTGTTGTTTATCCCAAATAAATGTCCTTCTCGTCGTCTCGTCGCTTTGTGCTACATCAAATAGCCAATTCCGTAACTGAGTTTCACACATCTTCATAGTGGATCTGATGATTCTCATCTCTTATCCCCACTGTGGTGCATATTTGCAAACGCCCGCCCCCCCCCCAAAAAAATATCTAATAGAACTGTTTTGCACCGATTCACACATAGAAACGAGGCCCCACACCTTTACTGCTTCTAATAATAATAAAAAAATGCAGTACTCTATCCTCATACGGTCCGTAATGAACTGCACACACACAAGCACACCTGTGATGACACATTTTCAATCAACATCAAATGGAGAATGGCAGCGACTCTGATAGAAAATCCCATCTCAGCCTTACGTTTGACATTACAGTCGCCGCGTTTGATGATGACATCAAGCGGACAAGTCTGAGCTTGTGCGGTTTCAATTAAAATAAACCGGTGATCACAACAGCGGTCAGCAGCATCGCGGCGGGGAAAAGATCAAACCGGCTTGTATGTAGTGTCGATCTGACTTTATGTGGCTTGATTCCTCTCTGGGATTGGCAGAGAGGAGAGGTAGGTGTGATTTAACTTAAACATGTTGTAAATTTTTAATGATCCCAGTGATAAAAACAAGCACGCTGGAGACTTTGGTGATACAGTGACATGTCAGACGTGATCAACAACAACACAGCAGCAACTAGGAGAGCATAACACTCTGTTGTACTTTGCTATATATCATCACAGAAAGAGGCTGAACTATTTTAGTTTGTTCCTTGGTAACTGTCTGATAACATAAAGGTTAGATAAGAGTCTTCCATACACTTGAAAACATCTTCTGACTTACTGTATCTGAAAAATCCTGCGGGGGGAGCATCAAGGCAGAAGCTCGCAGACGTCACTTCAGATTAAACCGCTTTGGTTTATTCGCACACGAGCGAATGCATTTCTATACGGCGTACAGGCCGTGTCAGAGGGCGTTCGCCGTGTCGTGTGTTAACGTGGAGCTACACAGCGTCACGTGTTTTAGTCGGGGAGGGGGACGACGACTCAAATGTGCTGTGACAAGCGGGTGCAACGCAGGCGTCTTCTGCCTCCAGCCTGCGGTGTAGCAGACACACGTCTGCCAGAGGTTGCCGTGACCTCATCATGAACACATTATGAAGATCAAGTGTCGATGCTGAGTAAATGCCACAGTGTAGCAGGGGAGTTTATAAAGATCAGCCTTTTCCATCAGCTGCCACAGAAATCCATCTCCTAGGCCGGGATCAAATGATACGTGCGCGTAATTCTTTACTTTTTAACATCTTTGGAGTGACAAACGGAGGGGGCTCTGTGCAAATATCAGGACATTTAAAGAGCAGAGGTATTTAAAAGTCTATTTTTTTCTCCCTGCGATTGCGATGACACAGGCTGAATAAGATCAGGTTTATAGATGGTGGTGAACCCCTCCCGTCTGGTGCTGCAATCTCCCTCTACTCATCGTATCATCTGTGGGGCATCTTGACACGATGACCTAGCTTTTGTTTGTCATCAGTTTAGAGAAGTAGGCACACAGCTGTTTAAGACACCCACCCACCCTGACATATGTCTTCGCCGTGCTCTGCAGCTCCAGAGCCTGATAATCGCACCGAATCACCGTTTTGTTTGTTTGACATGTTCCTTTTATACACATATATCGGGAGCGATAAAGGGTTCGCCGTCTTGTTTGATGACACTCTGACATGCGGACAGGTTTAACCAAAGATCAAACCGCCTACGCTCAATTTAACAGCCCCAACATCTGCCCTGTAACCAATCAGCGGTGACTGACGTGTCCATCCCCGTCGATGTCAACACAGAAACAGCTAGGAGCACTTAACTCACAGCTGATCCATGTTTTATGTTAACAACGGATCAAATTGCTCGTGTAATGTGAAAGGGGTCAAATCCACTGATGATTATCTCCTGCAGCTCGAGGTAGAGTCGTAGCATCTTTACAGCTCATTGTTTTGTTTTTTTCCAGCTTGCAAACGTCTCATCGGATGAACCCGCTGTTCTCTACCAGCTCAACACCACACAGCAGACGACTAGCTGGTGGACATAGGTGAGAATTTAGCTACTAAAGAGCCCGATATTACTCTCAGGAGTTGTTGGAGACCAAAAAATGGACAGAAACACGACCCCAAATTAATGATAATGTTGATCCATAACTGCTGGATGTTTGCCATGTCAACTTTATAGGATGATAATATGGCAATGTTGTATTTATATCTTGTTCAGATGCACCCAAGTAGCCAAAAATATTATTTCAGCAGCTCAACTTACAACTTCCTGTACAGCTGTTTTGGTTCCATCAAGGCTTGTCACCATTTTTTTGGCACTTAATCCCATTTTACACAGCTCTAATTGGCTCAACACCTGAATTCAAACAGGTCTGGCGTTATGCTCGTTGTCGGTTGGAGACACAATCAACCAATCGGAGCTTTGTAGGCAGGAACAGGATGATTTTTCCCGACTCCGCTGCTTATAATTGCTGTCTAAGTGATGTGGCGTGAGCATCTCATTGGGTATATCATCCTCCTGTGCCAGAGCCAGAGAAACATTATAAATATTATGGATGTAAAACTTTGACACTGCTTCCATGTCGACTGAAGATGAGGATGGATAAGGAAGCTGTAAAATTTCCATCCATAAATCAGCTAACATTGTCAAGATGAATGTATGAAACGAAACAAAAAAAAAACAAACAACTAAAACATCTGTCAATCTGCACAAAACCAGACGTTAGAATCGCTGAAAATACGAGAGACGTGGGTGGTAGAGGTCTGGACCCGTAGCTAGCAGCGCTCCACCCAGACACAAAACCAGACAAAAGAGAATCATACGCTGACGTTCACTCATGGTAGCAAACAACAAAACACACACACACAAAAAAAAGAGAGAAATAAATGGCTGCGGTGGCTTAAATCACGTTGCCGGGAAAAAGGACATGAACGTCACGCTCAGCTGTAAAAAAAAAAAAAATGATTAAAGTATGCATATAAATATATATATATATATATAACCCTAACCCCATGAGTATGAGCGAGACTGACTAAAACAGAAGAAGAAGGAATGAGAAATCTGCCAAGGAGGTGAGTAGAGAGATCAGACCGGGCTGAGAATGGACTTTCAGCATGTGAAATTAGCTTCCCTGCTGTAAGTTACAGCCCCTCCGCTGAAGAGAATATAAATATTTCCCTGTAGTGCCCCTGGGTTAAAACCTCGCGAGCGCACAGAGCACAACAGGGATATACATTATGGCTTTTGTCAGACCGTAAAAAAAAAAAAAAAAAAAACATGTTTCTTGATGCTTTAGCTGTGATTATTAGACAAAGCCAGAGGCTGGCGGGGTGCGTTTCTCCACAGAGATGTGATAATGGTACGTGTCAACAGAAGTGTAGAAGCGAAGGATCACTCCGGAGTATATCCTGCACTTAACGTACGTGTAATTAAACCAGACAAAGTTTTGGAAGCCAGATATTTTTTTTGCTGCCATAGCTGGAGCGTGGAGACTTGTGGAAACATCATAATTCAGAAATATTGCTCAATACATAAAGCCGCAAAGACAGAATGACATTTTTTTTTCTTCTTCTTGTTTTTTTTTCATGGTGACTGTTGTGGAAATAGTAAAGAACAGTAAAGTTGTTGTTGTTGTCGTGGAAACGCCGGATGCACAAATGTCTTGTTTGCACTTGCAGACGATGTTCACAACTTTGGGAATAAAGATAATTATAATAATAAGTTTCTTTGAAATATACACAAAGTAAAAAAGGTCATATTCTAATCAGCTCTGTGCAGCAGACTGAGATGTCCTCAGCACTGTCTCGGTATTATGTGTGTGTGTGTGTGTGTGTGTGTGTGTGTGTTTGCAAATGCAAAAAAAAAAAAGCGCATGTTTGCAGACACATGAAAATCACTCGGGATCAAAGAGCCTTTACATAAAGTTCATCAGTCAATACGCTGGAACTCTGGTATTTTAAAATATTATCACTCGGAGAACAAAGGCTACATTTTAGCATTTTCAAACCCAAATTTTATGCTACATTAACTGTGATACCTTATTTCATGAATATTAAAGGATATTACACTGAATCTCCCATCATAGCTAGCTTTAAAGTTTAAAGATCCCCTGCAGACATGTTTTAAGATGTATATAAAACACTCTACTTTGAATCGTAATGTGTGTCTGCCATGTTGTTTTTTTTTTCCACAAAAAAAAGTTCAATTACCTTGTCAAAAATCATTAAAATGACATCTACTCCTTCTCTCCCTTCTTTAATATTCCAGATTCATGAATATGCAAATTATTTTTTTCATTTCAGAAGTTTAACTGCTGGATACAAACAGACGCCACCTGCTTCACTCAACAGTCCGTTTTCAGCGTATGTGCACTCGAGGCTTCAAATTACACCTCTGTAAGTTCAATACTGGACTAAGATCGGTCCCCTGAATAGTCGTGATGTCATAACTCATGCCCGTAGGTACATGCTTCAAACTGAATGTGAAAACAAACAACCGTAGGAACATCCGACATCCAAAGAAAAACAGTTTTTTGAAGGGGAGAGGCTTTAACGAAAGGTAGATGACACATTTTTACTTTTGGCTGAGGTGAAAAATTTTAAGTTAGGATGAGATAAAGGCATCTTTGGAAACTTTAGATGCCTTCACTTCACATGGGAACAAATGACTACAAGTTTGTCACTTCCTTATAGAATAATCTATATGTATCTATATATAGGTTTCTGCTTTTTGACAAGAAAACATTATTGTTTCTGATACGAGTGTATTCTGATCTGCCGCCACATGATAAAGCTTTGGTTATATTTAAGTGCTGACTGTAATAAAGGGTATATATATAATTTACACAGCCACTAGAGTATCAGTTTAGTGTTAACAGGATGTTTAGGAATGTGAACAAACGCAGCCTCAGATCAGAGGAGGCAAATGAATTCATTAAAACACGAGCAAAAACACAAAATGTCAAGAGGGGAGCAGCACTGCTGTATCAGAGATGCTGCATTAATTACATAACGATATCATAGCCTCTTCAATAAATTGCATTGAAGTAGTTTGGTGGAAACACACACACACACGGATTCACTTTTGTCGTACCGTAATTTCATATGTTTGCTTAAAAGTTGTGTAAAATATCAGGACCCGCCATCACGGGCCCCCGATAATATATACAAGAGACATTATCTGTTTTTCAAATGGCAGAAAAATGCTTTATTTATGCATTTGTGTATTTGAGAGTACAAAATTCCCATAAGCGATTGTTGGAAACCTCAACATGCAGCACCTGGAGCATGAACATACATTTAATGGCTTCATAGAATCAGTGCACCACACATGGGACCCAAAAAAAAAAAAAAAAAAAGAAAAAAGGTCCCCACATGAGGTCAGAGCAGGAAAAAAGGGGTAGAACAGCTTTTCTCCAGATGAACTATTATCAGGTATTTATGGTGTCAGTGAGGACCTCACAGCTAAGACAGGCGGTGACAAATCGCTCACACAATAACCCCCCTCCCTCCCCCTTCTTCTTCCGCTGGACCAAACGAGGGAGCCATTAGAAGGGGGGGGGGGGGGGGGGGGGGGGACAAAGCACTTAACCTCAAGGAAAACACACAAACAGACACACAGGCCTGCACGGATACAGGTGGTGTACGTTAGTCCCGCCACACATATGAACACCTCTGCACCTCAAACAGCAAAATAACATCAATATTCACAGGTTATTTAATGTTGCACTGCATCAGTTTTTAAAAGGAGGGGTTCAAGTCTGTCTTAAAACAACAGTCAGGTGCGCAAATGAAGTTTTCCTGGCTGTAATTATCCCTCTGATCGTTAGCAGATTACGATATAAGTGACGGCAGACAGAATCCACAAGCCTCCATGTGTGCAAAAATGTATCTAAAAGCTTATCTGAAGCCAATATGAAGCATCCAAATGAGTCAAATCATGCAGATATCTTGCACTTACTACCTGCAGCTCAACAGGGAAACACAAATTGATGCTAAATGTGTCAGATATCCACTTGACATGATTAAGCTGAATAGAAGCTTCAACTTTTAAAAAGCGTTGTTGCGCAAAATTGCTGCGTAGACACACTCACTTACACTGGAAGTACATTTGAAGGGGGGGGGGTCTTTTAATAGCCAGTATGAACAGGAGGAATGTTAACAGTGTTCATATAGGCGCCCGGCTGTTGTTTTTAAGATAGACTCGAACCGATCCTTTTAAAGCTGCAGCATGGACGATTTTTATGTCTTATCTCACAAACCAGTGCTGCTGTAAAAATATATATATGTTACATATTTTGCCTCTTTAATGCATGGCCTGGTATAAAGCACATCAGGGTTGTCATACATGTTACAGTTACACAGCTGTTTAAAACTTGCGTCCAATAACGTTTCCTGTATTTTTATTCACCACATGTTGCTAGAACAGTTAACTGAAGCATGTGATCAAACGTGTTAATATATTCATATCTTCTATCTATTTTTTTTTTATAGAAGTTAAGACACTTCTCATCAAGATGTTATTGCACATTTCTCCACTTGCTGCTTTGCCTTTAACGACTTCACCTGGCTGTCTTCTTCTTCTTCTTCTTCTTCTTCTTCTTCTTCTTCTTCTTCTTCTTCCAGGTGCTAATTGTCGTGGTATTTCTGTACTGCATTGCCAAGAGATCAGCCGTCACTCAAACTGTGGGGGTCACACCGCAACACCTGTTTCCTTTCCTGTTGTCACTCTCTGTTTATGAAGGTAGCGCTGCCATTGAGGCTAACAGTGTGTTGGAAATATTACAATTTACAGTTTTTTTTATCAACGTAATGAAGAAATGTTTGCAGTGAGCGTATCTTAAATATGTTCTCTGCCAACACAAGCAGATTCACAGCTAAATGTCAGTAGTTTTCTCTCTATATATCCTGCTATAAAGTATGTTTAAAGGATAGGATGTTTTTTTCTTGGTGTAATTATTCCAGCTGTTCATACTGACTATTGGAAGATCCCATCTTCATATACAATGTAAGTGATGGAGGTCGCAATCTACAGTGTGTTTGAAGCTCATATGAGGCTTCGACCATTCAAACTAGTCAAATAAAGTCAATATATTTCCATAGTTGCAGTCCTTGAAGGCTCTATTTTTGTTACAATCCAGCTCAACACTTTCCACTGAGACACACAGAGGGAATCTTTTACCTTCTGTAAAGACTGTGGGAGAGATTTTATCTGACCAGTTCAGACTGCTTCGGTCATCTAATGGTCAGTATGAACAGGAGGAGCGGTTGCAGTGAGTTTTTAAGACAGACTTTAAAAAATTGGGAACTGATCCTTTAATGCTTTTATGGTTATTTTTAAGCAGGGTCAGAGTCAGATGGTTAAGGTTAGTTAAACTTGAACACTGACTTGAATAACAAGAGGACAGGCGAGATTTTTTTCTCAATATTTTTTTTTTTTTTACCAAAAACCATGATCTTTCTTTCTCTTTCTAACCTTTTCTAACAGTTACTCCAGAGATTTAGAATCGCGGTTTCATAAAGTTTGGGAACTTGCAAGAGTGCAGAAACAAACTTTATAAAGAAAAGTGAAGCAGCAAACACTGATATGCTGGTGTGTTTTAGTTCATAGTTTGGGTGAAGACCCCAAAAAAAAAAAAAAACGGCATCTCACATTTCTCATCCTGCAAAGTTTGAGACAGAGGTCTGTTATAAATTTATAATCTCCCGGCTCTTGTGCAGATAACCTCTGATATCATGAGAATTATTTTAACAAACTTGACAAACCTCCACCAGAGCCACAACACATATTTTCCCAGGCTGGGAAGTAGAACAGAACATGATATGTAAAATCTATGTCATGCCCTTTTCTCTGTGGGTCTGGATGCAAACCTTGACCTTTGCTGTGAAATTCTTGTACTCGGTAGATAAAACCGTCCGTGCCGGCCTCCTCCGTATGACCTCTGGGGGATAAGGATGCCTTCCTGGACTGAAGACAAGGTTCTGTTTTCTCCAAAGCTTACACGGCAACGCCAGTTACTCTACATGAACTTACTGTATTTTGTGGGACATGTGATGTTTTGGTTCAAATTAACTAAACAATGCAATTCCTGTTGTTTAGTTTCACATAAAATAAACGATAAAAGATACAATTTATGTTATTTACAGTTAACATGTGTGAGGATTTATTTATAAGAAGTGTATTTAAAGGTTAAAAGGAGTCTGGTGTGCTTTTATTTTGAAGCTGCAAGGAAGTAGCTCGCCCAGCTTTGGTGATGATATGAAGATCGCAGGTGCAAAGGTCCTGCAGCGTAATGATGAATAAAATCACCTGCTTCCACAACACAACAACAATAATCACTATTTTTATTCTCCTTTTCTTCTTCTATTAATAACAAACACCCAACGTATAATATATCATTTATATGAATTTCCCAAAGACAAATATGTACGTTGTGCGAACAGGACGGCTCACCAGAGTGTTTTATCAGTGACAATATGAAAGCATATTTGTCCATAACCACATCATAAATTACTTATAATTGAATGAGTTGTTAACATGGTCTGTTTTTTTGCTGTACACACACACACACACACACACGTGCACTCACTCCCTTTTACACCACACACAGACCGGGCCTGCGGGGATCCCGCCTTCCTTCCTCCATCCAGCCTGGCCCACCCTGTGCCTGACTCCGGACAAGACACACCTGCTTCCACTCAGGCGCAGACTCTTTGAAGTGAACATGTGGAGGTCTCTCTCTCTGCAAGCGCCTAGGGCTGGTCTGCCCTAATTTCCCACTGTATACACAGATTATCTGTGCCTGGGTAATGCAAACAGAGGGATCATCTAAATGTATGTGAATGCCCCTAATGGCCCCTGCCAATTGGTCCTGGAAAGGGCTGTTGGATCTGGGACGGCTGCAGTTAAGATTTGCGCTACAGCTATTCGTCAAAGGGATTACTCGGGTCTGCAGGGGTTGTTCCACGACTCGGGAGTTATTGGTATGGGAGTCATACACACTTATGATGTATATATATCATCCCTTTCCGCTGGATTTGGAACGAGCCGCCTCCTCTTATTCATAAACATGAAACTACTCCAACTTCTTGAAAGGTTTGGGTATTTCTTCGCAATCAGTAAAAGTTTCCTCAGATGAACGTTTCTATTCTACTTGGCACCGCTATTGACAGTGTGTAGATTAACTTGAAGCAGCAGCACTACTGTAAATATCGGCCAATGTGCGCTATTCAAATTGAAATTTAAGTCACTCATATGTCAAAAATAGCAGTTTTTAAAAGTTGAAATCCAAACTGAAACCGTTGATTTGGCAGGTTTCTGATAATGGCTTGCGCAAATTTCTATCCGTTGAATGAATACCCCCAAAAACTCACACACACACACACACACACACACACACACTTGGATCCGATTCATCCGCGTTTAACCAAAAAACCCCCTGAATGTCACTCCGAATGAAAGACAACCACAACACAGTGTGGGGATGCAGCTAATGAGTTTAAAAGTACGACAGCATCTGTTACAAGCTGCCATGAGTCAGGATGACAGCTACGGCCAGAAAATACACACAGTCATTGAAAACAAGCTGCTTCCCACAGATGTTGCTGACAGATGACAGTTGCTGGGCATCGTCAAACCCGTCAAGAAGAAAGGAGAGCTCCCGCTTTGCTCCTGATAGAGCGCGCACACACACACACACAAAAGGCTTCAGGCATCGGGCCCGGGAATTAAAGCTCGAGCCCTGGAAAGCCAGAGAAAGCCACCTGGAGGACAGCGAGGGCCAACAAATCCTCTTTTCAGTGCAATAACTTCAGCCTACTTTCATGCGGCACTTTGTTAATGAAGATTCGGTGCTCGCGTCGGGTGCTTGTCAATGCAAATTGACAGCAGATGCCTGCCTGCCTGCCTTCCTGCCTGCCTCACCCACTAAACCCCCTTTATACAAATCATTATTTTCAGGGATGTTCCCCCCCCGGAGTGTGACAGGTTCCCATGATGCATTGTTTGTCTGTTGTTCACGTTCCAGAGACGACAGATCGGGAATCATCCGGACGTGCGGCTCGGGCTATCAGAAGCTGATCTGTAACGGGAAAATAAACGATTTTACATCTGGCACTGGCGAAAAAATTACAACCGAGCCCTCGACCGGCCGGCATTCCTCGGCTCGGGCGCAGACGCTCGTGTCTCGGACGGACTGCAGATGATGTAAGGGGCCCCCCCCTCCCCCCCGCGCGCACGGAATCGCTGCAGACTCTTGACAAATTTGCCGTCTTTTGATTTTATTGGTGTTTGACCTTGAAACTTATGCGGTATCCCTTCGTATTATAGGAGGGCATAGATTATGAGCCAATGTGTTTCCAATAGAGCCCAGATCCGTCCGTGCTAGCCGGTTTACGAGCGTTTTGAAGTGGTTATTCAAGGGGTGTCTTAAGTGAGAGGGACAGGGATCGCCTTTCCGAAAGCCTTCTTTAGGGCAGACGGGGCATCCTTAAAATCATTTACAATATATCCTCTGCTGCGTCGTAATGGAAGCTAAGCCAGACTGGCAGCCGTAGCTTAAAGCCTTTCATACTGTGTAATTGTCTCCAACTGGAAACATCTTGCTTTCCATTGTAAGACGTGATATACCGTACAGTAAAAGAGCGCTGTGACTAACTGCAAACCAGCATTGTGATGTCTCCGCTGACAAAGGTTACCAAAATAGACACCGAGCCATAAAAGGGGGATCTCATAAAAAAAATATCCAGCTTCGATTTCAATCAAAGCCCCGTGAAAACAAACTTTATGAGTTTTGCTCTAATGATTGATGAAGGCAACATTGCTGAACCGAAAGGCCGTCCAGTCAGCTGTCTCGGAGCATCACACTGAATACAACACGCATGTTCAGCGTCCTTGATCATCACCAAAGGCAAAAGATACCAATACGAGGGATCCTTACAGGCTATTGTTTTTGGGTT
The DNA here is from genome assembly GCA_029490765.1 of Euthynnus affinis. Taxonomy (NCBI): domain Eukaryota; kingdom Metazoa; phylum Chordata; class Actinopteri; order Scombriformes; family Scombridae; genus Euthynnus; species Euthynnus affinis. The sequence continues at coordinate 28,798,736 of CM055850.1, forward strand.
GTTTTCTGACCCCGTGTCACCGTTTAACAAACAAATCAATAGAGTTTCAGTGAGGGAAGGTGCCGACCTGCTGTTAGCTCAGTGGGGATAAATAGAGGCGAAGACCCCGGGCCGTTCCTGCTGTTAGTCCTGTGCAAACATAAAGCATAAGCGGCCTCATGCACATGCACACATGAGCCTGCACACCTGAATGTCAGTGCTCATTTTGATAGCGATGCGTATCTGTGTGTGTTTTGATACGTTTTAGTTGAATCCACATCAGTGAATTTGCATTTTTAAATGTTTATGTCTTAGCTTTTTGTGATCGGAGGTGTTGTTCTTGTCTTTCAGGAGAAGAGGCTGTAAATATCAGACTGTAATACCACAGACTGACTCGGTAAATCTATCCCACTCTGTCTATTTTAACATAACTGCCTCCTAGAAATTAAGTTTATATACTAATTGTTCTTCAGGTCACTGAACACCTTTTTTTCTAATCTAACCAAATGCTGCTAGTGTCTTAAAATATATACATATGTTGTCTCATTTTACACAAATCAGTATCAACATGTTAATTAATTACATTTTCTCATTATGTTGAGAGGAACTGTAACTCAGCCAGCATCATATTTCCTATAAAAACATATTTGCTGTTGCAAGTTAGTTGCATATAAACATAATAACCTGACTACGGATCTTATTGGTCTTATTCATAGCTTATGCTTGTGGTGATAGGATTCATTGCTTAAGACAAACTCTTTGCATGCAGGTCACTAAAAATAATATTTATTTGTCTGTCCGTTTTGGTGATGGAAAAAGTCTCATCTTAGTTTTCAAAACAAAATTAAACACTTCTTGCACGTGCACATACAAAACATATACACATTATGCAGTTAGACTGTAATGATGCAGGATGTTTTTTCTGCACAAATCCTGATGGGAGTATGTGCATTTATGGGAAGAGAGAAAGATTACCAAATACTGTGGTCCGAGTGTAAGAAAAAACTAATCAGATCATAATGCTGTGTAGAATTTTAGGAACCTATTTAGTAAACTGCAGAAACCATAAAGTGTGATGCTGATTTTAGCACCAGTCCGACACTGACTGCTCGCCTCTATGATGGATAACAGCCTCACACAAAACTCCGGCCATCAGCATACACATGGGTATGCCATTTCCCTAATCCAACTTATATCAAAAGGCACAATTTATTATCCGCTCTCTCTCTCTCTCCCTTCCCTCCCTCCCTCCCTCCCCCCTCTTTTCTTTCTCCCAGGCTATGATGAGGTATGGAGAAACAGAAAGGATTAGGTTACCAGGAAATTGAAAAGGTGCAAGAGCAGCCAGAGATGTGAGATTACTCTGGTCTATAACACATAGCCTGATGAGGATAACACGTGTGTGTTTAACACAGTGCGTGAGACGGTCCGGCCTACAGGGTATAGCTGGACGGAAGGTGGTGATAGACCGAACGATACCTGTAGATAAATGAGAACGCAGAGAAGAGGAGGGTGTTTTTGGGGGGGGGGGGGGGGGGGGGGGGTCTGTGTTGTGGTTTGATCCTTTAGCTACGGAACGGCACATGTACCTGTGGTTATGTCTGTTTAAATCTGATTGCAATGAAGGATGCAGGAAGGAAGGAGATTGCCAGAGGTTATATACGGTACATGTATCGGATATATAAAAGTTCAGCTTTATTACAATTAACACGGTGCGCAGGAGTTTTAAACCCACACACCGAGGATCTCATTCGCTCTTCAAGGGAACGGCTGTAACCCCTTGTAAACCCAACCGTTAGCCCGAGCCGTCACTCTCGTTTGTTTCTTCGGGGAAATTTAGTGCGGGGAGTGCAGAGTGGAAAAATAAATTAATATAGACCCTCCGAGAGTATGTGTGCATTCAGATGATATGTTTGTGTTTGTGATTACGTTTGTGAAAGAGGCACATTTGTATGAATAAATCAGTAATGGTGTACAGCATGTAGGTGTGTGTCTATTGTTTGTTTGTGTGAATGTGTGTGTGTGTGTGTGTGTGTGTGTTTGGGTGCACAGGAAGATGACAGCAGGAGGTCTCTTCAGAGGGGTTCCCGCTATGAATCAACCACGGGTTACCTCTCAAATGTAATTACCGCTATGTAATTATTGACTAATTACACTTGATGGTGAATGGAGCCGCTTCTAATAATTCCTGTTATCTCCAGATAGATAGAAAAATAAATATATATATATATATAGATATCTATATGTGGAGGTGCAGGAAAAATAACAATACCGTCCGTCTCATATTTCCCAAGAAAGGCACGGCTTTTGAGAACATAATGTGTATTGAAACAGTCATTAACTCGGCTCTCCCTCTCGTCATTATCCTTGCCATAATGGCATTCAGTGTGCAATGTCAACGGAGACCTCAAGCCAGCAACTCACATGTGACAATAATAAGTATGCAGCGGGTATGTGTCACGACTTTATTGCCTCTACTGAGCCAGAAAATCAAAGGTGAGGACAGATATGTGCTAATTACACTTTCTGGCCCGAGCCAGCCGCTCTCTGTAATTATTTCTATGGAGTCATATGTATATATTTGTTCCTAACCCCGTGATGAACTGCTCCGGTAAATATCGAGCTGGGATCTTGGATATAGCGAACGAGCAGGAGGTGTTTGCAGAACTAAATGAAATAGCCGATGATGTCTGCTTGTGAATACCATTAAAAAAAAAAGGTGACCCCCCCCCCAAAGAGAAACAAGCCACAGAATATTTCATAATATTATTGTGGATCTTGACTGAATGTCTCACAAAGGACGCCCTCGAGTGATACATGCATGCTGTTTCCTATCTGTCAAGCAGGGATCAGCATATCTGGGTCAAACGAAGCTTCCTGTTTTGTACGGTGACAATCAAACATCATTTTAAATGTGTAACTTATCAAGAATCCCCGTCGAACGCCGCCAGCCTCCGAGATTCAACTCCCAGTCGAGCCTCAAGATGCTAAAAAAGGCTGCTGTGAGTTATGTGATTGTCATAATTCCCCTTGTTAGGAAACTCCTGTCTGAGTTGACATCATCATTTGTTAATGGATCTCGGATCTTATTTCTTTAGATTCGGCCGCGAGTCGTAACAACACCGATAACACCGTCACCAAAAGTTTCAGACATCTGGAAGCACAGCTGCGTCGCTACGACAAATAAGCAGCCAGGTTGTAAAACAGGTTGTAAACAGTTTAGTTGACTGACTTTATTTGAAAGCGAGTACACCCGAAATGTCACCGATACCCGCTCGGCGCAAAAAAGGGAAACATGTGTGTTCACACGACTACGACGAGTACAGCAGGGGCAAAAGTTGAACCAGGAAGTTGTATGTAAACTGTGATGGGTTTACAGTTCAGGTAATCATTTTCTATTCCTTCTTTTGAAATAACTACCCGAGGGGATTCTTTACAACCTGTCTGACTGTTTGTGTTTTTTTTTATGGAGGTCCTATAATAAAAAATATATATATATAGAGATAGAGAGCCTATTGCTGTGGGATCCCTTGAACGTATATTAATAACCCGAGCTCACAGTTTAGGAATCTGTGCGCATGAATAAATAAATTCTGCACATATATTTGTGAGTCCATGGTTTTTAGGGAAATAGTGAAGTAAAGCTTTCAAAATATGCATCTGGCATTAAGAATTAAGGTCTGGAAATATGATTCTTTCCAAAAAAAAAATGTAATGCAATGCAGCCCTTAAAGTAATCGTCAAGTAATAAAAGCGCAGACTAATGACTTAAAAAAAAAAAACCCTGAGCACATGCAATAATATTCCATATGCTCTGTGTAATATATTGAAAACAAGTGAGTCACGACAGGATTGATGTGCACATCCATGTGAAATAGGTGCTGCTAAAACAAGGGGCTGCAGCCGACCTCTCCAATTCTGAAATGCATTTATACAGCTTCCACTCGCTCACATCACTTTCCAATCATCAGTGCACTCAGACTGGGCTCCCCTCTCTCTCTCTCCATTATACCTTGGATCACTTGTTTTGTTCTCTTATGTGAACACTAAGACGGCTATGTTCTGTTAACATGGAGCGACCCATCAAACCACCTCATCCCTTTTTTTTTTTTTGCAGGGGGGAGAAATTAAAACAAAACAAATCCTCCCGCTGAAGCTATAGCAGGCAGACACTGCAAGGGGCTGATTTCACGGAGCAGAACAGTGAATCAAGAGTGCACATACTTCCTGCATCGAACAATAATCCGTCATATAAAAGACCACACACACTAAGTGGATGGATATTAGCCCCGTAAGTGAAGTTCTGGTGGTTGTTTTGTCCGATCTATCCGGCTTGTCGCCGCTTCACGTTATCAACAGTAATGCAGCTTGATGGGTCGGTTCATCTTAACTGTATAAACACTTATACATTCCCGGAGCATGTCGTCGTTAATTCACGATTAACACCGAACAAGTTAAGGCACTCCTTCATGTATGCTTTTTGTATATTTCCAGAGGGAATGGAGGGATGAGGAGACAGAAGTGAAGGAGAAACCGTCAAAATAAGGGGAAACGACAGTTGACCAAAGGTTAAAAGAAAAGGTTAAAGGATTGTTAAGTCTGTCTTACAACTTTTAAACAAATACTTTATTATGAATGACAATATTTTAAAAGGCACAATCTGTAATCCAAATGTAAAGAAAAGGGCAGCCACACAGCTATAAAGCTGCTAACATTGTGTTTACATTGATATTTGTTGACTATATTGGCATATAGTCTCAGTTATGATCAGTTAAAAAACACAAAATGCTGATTTGTTTGGGTTCCAGCTTTAATTTGACAACATATTAACTCCACATCAGTGTTTTTTTTTCTCTTATAGTTCAAATTTATGACCGCATATGGTTCCTCTCTGCCTGCTTTGCCAGTGCAGAGTTATATACTAGAATTGGATGGTGCTAACATAGTAGCTAATGTGATAGCTTCCTCCATTTTTAACTCTCTGGTTGGCTCTTCATCCCCCTGAAAAGGTCAGAACTGTCAAGATGCTTTGTGTAATTGGTCAACGGTGCGAATTTGCGCCACGTTATAAGGCTGCATGTTGGATTTTTGGAAATGATTCGACTCCTATAATGACTATGATGATGCAAAACTAAAGTTGTAATTTGTTTGTTTTAATTGGCTCTCAGGTTATGAGAGGAGTAAAACATAATTCAGCATAAACTAGATAAGCATGAACTAAAAAAAATGGGAAAAAAAATCAGGGGGCACGTGGGGAGCGCAGCCCTCCAACCTCCAGTTAGTTTTCAAAATGTAATTAGCGTAATGGGTATCATCACACTACCCTTTCATTCCCTTCTTCTTCTTCTTCTTCTTCTTCTTCTTCCTCGCCTCTTCACTTAATGCAACGCCAGGCTTTTATTTTGGCAGCGAGACTGTTTTGTTAACCTCAGCTGTGTTCTCAATGTCAGACGGACGCATCGCCATTGATTCATGGCGTTATTAAACATCAATAAAATCAGAGACGAGTATCTGCTTGTGTATCGCTTGCACAAAAAAAACAAGATGTACTGTTATTTGCAATAAATAATCTCTCTATTGCTCTCCAGATGAAAGGAAGCCGCCACCTTAGGGTTCCTAATTTGGTGGCGAGGAGGAGGAGAGCGGTGTATGAGGAAGCTGTACGTATATCCTTGAGGTGAGAGCGGTTTGTGAATGAGTTAAGGAGGCAGGGAGAACACAAGACCAGACAAGAAAAGTGTAATCCACGGGCGCCTGCGTTGGATCAGCGGTGTAAGAGGAAGGTATTAACGCCGGTATTAACCTTTCGCGGGGCCGATTCAGCGCTCGCCACTTCCCCCCCCCCTCCTGATATCCACATGCAGAATGACATGAACTCTCATCTATCTGCGTCTTTCTAGTTTGTTCGTAATCGGAGCCAGAAAAGACCCGGCGAGCCTGAGGCATAAGCCACTTAAGCAACTGCTCAGGGCCCCGTGGCCCCCAGCTGCATACAAATTATTAAGTCCCCCCCCCCCCCCCGTTCATTTTTTATCATCATTACTCAATATTATCTTTGGTCTGTTTTGTTCTGTGGTGATGTTTTCATTTAGACTGCACGGAAAAGACTTCTAGTAGTGCGTCTTATCCTCAGAGTCACTTCTAGTTATGCAGTTTTTTACTATGTGACCATGCAGTGCACATAATGCACATTTATAGGCTTTGAAATAGGGATGGGTGATGTTATGGCTTCCAAATCTGCTTAAAAAAGCCTTAATTAATATTGTTATATGGTCAAAGTTGCAAGACTTGAGTTGAACATATGTATAAATGCTGATGTATTCAAGTCAAAAGCTTTAAATAATAATTAGTGTCTGATATTTAAAAGTTCTTATAAGCATGTCTATTACTCCTCTTTCATTGAAAAAAATACAGAATCAATGAATATGTGGTGTTTGTTTCAAAAAGTTTAACTCCTACTCTTAAAAAAAGTGAAGTCAGTTATCAGTGTTTGTATTGTACTCGACCACGATTGGCTCCGAACCGGTTGTGATGTCACAAACGCACATGTCTTACCTAAACTCAGATTTCAGTTGAATACAGAGAAACTTTCCTCTTTCATCAGATCAATGTAAAAACAAATTCTGTACACAGAGAAGAGAACAACAGGAAGTGGATGGGGACTTTAAGATCCTCTTAAACCCGCTACATCTTCCCGACACTCACTTAAAAGTGAGAACGTACGCAGGATTTGATTTCTTTCTCAACCTATTATTCTCCCTTTTTTTTAATGCACCAACAAGTGCAACACATCCGATACATCTGTGCAGAAAATTGTCTGAAAGTTCCCGATTCGAAAGCCTCGCCTGGTCTCCGTGCCAGTTGGCTTTTCACCGAGCCTTCGAGTGTGACCGTTCGGAAAATCAATAAACTCTCTTACCTACAGACGTGGTCAGACAACACGTCGTACAAACACATCGTCTATTTTAATGGCGGCCCTGCTGTTAGGCTCTCCATGCAGAAACTAGAGGAATAACCTCTACTTTGAATTTTTTTTTTGTCGCTGTTCTCTTTCAGCGTAGCAACAAAGAAGAGTCCTTGATAATTCAGAGTGTCTAAATAAGGAATTCAGTGGGAGATACCATGCCTGACCAATTTAATGGCTGGTGCACTCTGTTCATTGCTGGCTTGATTTTTCATGCTTTGGTCCCTCTCGTGTGGTTTCAGGCAGCGGTCTGAACCGATGCCAGCCTCTGAACCCAAGATGAAAAGTAAACACCGGCGCTCATGACTTCTTCTATGCAGACTCCTTGGGAGGAATTGTCACATATTTCTGTCAGCAGGAAAAAAAAAAACTCAAGTGCCGGTTGGAAGAACCTTGACACACTTGTTTAAATTCGACTGGTTCCCTGGACTGATAGAAAACAATTAACATGTATTGCTAGATAAACTGATTACTTCTAAGTCGCCGAAGAGACGCAGCGGGGTAAAAAAAAAAACAAAAGCAACCCTTGAACGCAGCTTTAAATTGAATGTCAGTTATAAAGATTTCAATCACCACCATTAAGATTGTAGGTTACAGGGCACTGACACCGAGCGGAGGAGGAGAGACGCGCCGGAAACACCATGTATTATTCATGCTCCACCTTTTGCTACTGTATTCCTCAAATAACATCAAGGATACAAACTGGCACAGATCACAGTATGAGGGCTCCTGCTTTGTCTGCCGTCTGACTGCGAGGGGTGTGATCAACCCTTACACATCTGAGCAGATCAGGTCTAAAGACAATCTCTGTGGGTTTGGAAAAAAAACAGATTTACACACACACACACACACTGAAACATGCTGAATAGGTTAAAAAGTCCACACACTAGCTTTTGGAGCGTATTTGCATCATACTACAGTATATATGTGGTTTCCAAAGGTCAAGAATAAACTTTTATGCTTCACCCATGTTCTTTGTGGAGATGTAAATAAAACAACAACTTCACTTTACCTTTAGCTATGAACAGTACACACACACAAAAAGAAATAAATATCAGGCTGATGCCTTCATCACCTGCAGTTACTCTGCTGGTTTTGTCTTTGCAGATTCTTGGTGATACCCTGGTGGGACCAAAGTGCCGTAAATAGTAATCTTCAAAACACAACGCTTCGCATAAAAAAATAATATATTCACAAAGGATTGGTGTGTTTTTTTTATTATTATTATTGTCAACAAACTCCATGAAAAAAAAAAACAACAACAATGTGTTGGTCCTTTTCTAAATACTTAATGAGTTTCCAACCTTGTGGCACTCCAACCCCATTGGTTCATAGTGAAGACATGAATCTTTAAAAGCAGCTTGAATAGTAGTTTTATTTTACTTTTTTTTTTTGGGCAGCTACAGTTCTTAGGAAACATTACTTCAACAGGAGTAAATTTTCAGGACTATTAATATTAATACATCATTGGATCGAAAGTGCGTATTGATTAGAGCAGGACAGTAAATGTGGGATTGATTCAAAATAAACTAGTTTGTGTTTGCGTCAATGAAAGAACACGTCACCCAGTGCAGTGACGTGTTTTTAATGGCACAGATATACATATAATGTTTATTATTTGGATCAATTCAATGCTGATCTGACTCTTCCTTCATGGGACAGTAAGATAAATATAAAACAGTCCCTTGTCCTTAAAAATGTGTTCACTGGTGGTGAGATTGGATAAGTCAATGGAAAGACTCCAATAGAAGTGAAGAGGCAAAAATATGTTCCCACCGGAGCAAACATATGTAATCATCCATCAGCTGATTCTTTGCGATGACTGCAAAACAAACAAGAGGTGAAGTTAGCTAGCTAAAAGACTTAATCTGTCAGTCTTAAGGCATCTAGATTACAGTTGGGATAAAGGGCAGAGGTACCTGATGTTGCCCAGAGGCGTTACTGAGGATAAGCTGTCTGTCTCACACCCTTTAAAAGAGGTTCAAACCAGCATGCCTTCGTAGAGGAACGATCCTAAAATATAAAATGATTTCCTGCTCAATTAAAATGAAAGGCCAAAAGTGCTCAGTCATACTGCTGTAGATGAAAATCTCACTGCCCTCATGACCCGAGGCAGCTACCCTGCTAGAATTAAAAATCTAAAAAAGCTAAAATTTATTCACACAACCGCCTTGAGTGACACGAACACACCAGTCGGTCCTCTGTCAAGTCATGACGATACCGGGAGACTCATTAAGAAACACTCAACGTAACCCTGAACACATCTCTGAAGCCTGAGCTAAAGACACGACCGTGAGAGAATAGCCCTCGGTAATGTTAAAGCATTGCTAGTTAGTAGTTAGCTCAGTGCAAATATCGCTGTCGGTGGTTTTTATTAGACAAAGAGTGCAAACAAGAACACAGTGCCGAGAGTTTCACAGAGGGAAAACTGTCCAAACGCTCCTGAATGCCATTGTGTTTTTTTTTAGTATTTATTTATTAACTCCTCAGTTCAGCTCAGCTCTTGTGCAGGAGAGCCGTGTTTATTTAAAATGCACCATTTATACCGAGGGGAACAGAAGAAAAGGAGCCACCACAGTCTTTAAGCTCTGGTCCCCCTTTATTCTGTTTTAATCTCCCTTGTTACTCTGAAAAAAAAAAAAAAAAGCCGCCTTGTAAAGATCTGAAGTATTTAGAGCTCAGTCGCTCCCAAGTTGGACACATAAGCAAACATTACAGGGACAAGCTAAGCTCACGTAGCACTGCTGGGACGTCTGTGTTGCTTACTGTAAGAGAAAAGGCTTCCTGAAGGTAATAAAACATCTCCAAAAAAGTATTTTTTATTATGGTATGTCTTGAAGTTGTAAATGATACCTGCACTAGAAATATTATCTACTAAAATACCTGATATCTAAATGTCTTAATTAAATAAAAGCCGCCCTTTTCCTCATTTATGTTATTCAAGAGAAACATGCTTCAGTCAGAGCACCTGGCTGCTCCATGCATGGCGGCTCATTTCATTTTGGAGCAACTTTTTTTTTTTTAATAATATAATATATAATACCATCCATTATAGAATAACATTAGTTCTGCACGTGTGCTCTCTTCTGGACAACATAATTGCACAGCGAGATTGTTGACTTTAACCGTGATGTAAGGGGGGGCCAATTTAGCTCGCCGGCGACGAGTGCGCAACCTTCCACCTACCGTGTAGAAGCCTGCGAACTGATGACATTTTTTAATGAGATTGGGATCAATTTAAGCAGCGTGTGTAATAAGTTATTATTCTGTTTGAAACTGTTTCTTTCTGTAGGGGGGGGAGGGGGGGAGGGGGGGGGGGGGGGGGGGGGGGGGGGACCCCTTAATCTCAACAAATGAGTCAACAAACAACATGCCTAATTTAGAGCCGTATGGCATAAACTGTAAAAATTAACTTTTTGTTTGTTTGTTTTTGTTGCCGTTGCAGTTTCATGCAGGAGCAGGAGGTGATATCCTGCCTCTCACTGAACCCTTGTGCTGTTGTCTTAGCAGGGATCCTCTTTTAATTCTCCAAAGATGGGGAGGGGAGGAGGGAGGAGGGAGGGGGGATATCATGTGACCTTTCACCTGTGGCTGTGGTCAAGTCTGCAAGGTGTGTGATGGGAGAAGAGACTCTTTTTTTTTTTTTGGCCCCAGTAGAGATCTTCAGGGGAACCGAAATGTCAAACGTGAACCTGAACCCAGTGTGCATAAATCCATCTTCATGAAAGAGAGACGTGATCTGGAGGGAGCCAGACCCGACCCGAACAGACCCGATCCAGATGCGGTCAGCCCGAACACACCCTGACAGAGAGAGAGAACACAAAACACCTGCAGCAGCCTGATGCACTATCAATGGATTCAGTTAATTAACAAGCAGTGATATAACTTCTAACCTGTTTTATATCTGTCAATCCAAAAAATCCAAAATTAATTTAAGAGCATATATCTACAGTTTCCTTTTTTCTCATCTTTGCATAAAACAGGAAGTGAAATTCTCTTTTTTTTTACTTTAACTTGTTTCTCACGTCAAAGAGGTCAGTTTATCTCTTCACTTCAATGTTTAATTTCTCCTCAAAACACACACAAACAGATCCAAACAAGACGCTACCCGACTTGATTACACGGAGTAGAATTAGGACCCGGTCTGGTCTTGGTTGCTCAGAGCATGAGTGGACTCATGAAGACCTCTAAAGGCCAGGGGGGTTTAATGTTAGATAAAAAAAAAACAGGAAAAAAAAAGTCAGAGGGGCACGTTGAGAAATATAAAAAGGGGGAAGAGACAAAAAAGAAAGAAAGACACAGGGTTTTGTGCAAATTTCCGCCCTACATGTGCAAAAACACCATTTATGGGTCACTTGTTTTTACAGCCTATTTTATCACTAATGTAATTCCCCTGTCATGACGTGGCTGCCTATTTTCCCTTGGCAGAGCACATTCCCAGTTAACATATCACTTTCCTCTACTACTACATCACACACACACACACACACACACATGCACACACACACACACACATACATACATACAGGGGCTGGGATTTGGATAATGTTGCAGGGGTTATCTTATCTAGTGTGCAAGCTGTGCAAGCGCCGAGGGTCAAGCCAGGCAACCAAAACCGTACATACCTGTAGGCTCATTCCTCATTTAGATCCATAGCATATTAATCACAACTTCTTTGTTTTGTGTGTGTGTGTGTGTGCGCCGAGGCAGTGTCAGGCCGTGTCAGCGCGTAGATTTGTGTTCTGTTTGTGGTTGATGAGTCTGGTGGTGATAGTGGCGACGAGCCCGACAGCCAGACGGAGAAGACAGAAACAAATCGACAAGTGCTTTTCGGATACTGACGCAGCCAAAGCACATGTAAAGGACTGAGTGTCCTCTTTACCTCAAGTGTTTGTGTGTGTGGTTTCTTCCTATGTAAGTAATGCTTAGACTGGGGCCACTTCTATACACTTCCATAGAGCGAGGCTTAGTGTGTACTCTGCTGTCAAGTCTCAGAATGATGCACCGTCAGAAAGCGTGGGGATTAGGTTAATTATTTTTCTTCGCTGTCTCTGGAAACTTTGTTATTGTTTTATTATTCTGTCTCTAACACTCCCTGTAATCCCCATTATCTACAGATTACCTCGTTTGAATGAAGAATTCACCGGGCGTTCTCCTTACCTTGGCGAGGGAGAGCAGTCAACACTTTCAAAACTGTTGTGGCAAACACACACACACACACACACGTGGACCGCTATGTGCTATAGGGCAAGGATGCATCGAATTAATGAGACGCGGATGGGAGATCCAGCAGTGCAGTATTATCATTATTGCACATGATGTTTAGATAGCAAATCGAGTGAAGAGCAAATTGAATCCATTGTCGAAAACGATTGATGATTTATGGAGCGCGGTTCAATAGCGCACGTCGCGGTTTCAGGCGACACAATGATAAAAATCAACCCCCCCCCCACACACACACACAATCCCCGGTTAATCTGTGGTAAATAGGGCAGAGTAATCTGCATAATGCCATAACGTTAAAACTCTTACTACTTTATATCCGAGGTTTGATTTGAATGTATGTGTAACCAGCGGATCAACAAAGTAAAAAAGGATTAAAAGCACCGCTTGATTATCACTACACACGCTGTATAATTTACATGTTAATCTATATTATCGCTTATATAAAAAAGACTGATATCAAAGAGTGCGGTTAATCGTTTAATATTAAAGCTGCGTTATGCAACACCTTTCATATAACAATGGCCTAAAATTACTATGAATGTGAAAGGGGTCACACATCTGACTCTCTGAGACCGTCCTTCCAAGAAAAAAACGACTTAATAGGATTTATTGTTGCTCAAAAGAGACGTAAAGTTACGTTTGAGTGACAGATGCCATCTAGCAGCAGCAGTAGTAATGAAGACCAGGAGCAGTGGTGTAGTTTAGATGATGTATACAAAGGTTGACGAATGATGTGAAGTGAGGATAGAAGCATTAACCCAACAGTGGACGCCCGTGGTTATTATCGTAGCCGTGACGACGAAGGTGACCTCTAACCTTACCGCGGTCTTTCCCCTTAAACCTAACCAGTCGTTTTCTTGCGCCTAAAACCCAAACCAGATCCTCCGCCGCAGTGTTGTCACATCATGAAGCATCATTATTTTTTAATAGTGATTTGAAACTGTTTTTGGGAAACACAAACAAATGCTGATTACTGATTGCTAATTATGCTGATCCTGCTGATTACTGCTGATAGGGGTGCCAGATTATAAAAAAAAAAAAACGCTCCTATGTGTCGTTCTGTGAGTCACATGGTCAAATACGTGCGTGGCTGCTTAATTCGGAGGACTTGATGCTACTTTAACAAACTTTAAAAAATACTCATATAATCTAACAAACTTCTAACAAAATTGCCCAGTGGGACCACCTGTGATTATAAAGAATTAAAATCTTTATAACGTAGTGTTGCTACTGAGTGACCCAGCGAAAATTAAACTGAAATCAGCTAAAATAACCAGGCTGACTGCCAAGTGATTAACTGTATAATAGCTGTCTGTCTGCAGTAAACAACAGAACTGTTTGAGCTAATAAGAGTATAAAGCGCTAATAATTCATTCATCTCAATTTTGCTTAAAACTTTTCTAGAACTTTTTTTTTTTTTTATCCTTTTATGGAAAAACTAAATACAGTATGTCAGCTTCTCGTTTCGGCTTTTGAAGCCGTGCTTGGACATGAAGCACAGGCCAGGTTCACGGGGAGGTTGCCCTCTCGTAAATCTGTCGTCGCCGCGGCACACAGTAGAACCCGGGCCGGGCTTCGGCTGATTTACACCCTGCTGGGAATGATAGGCAGGCAGGCAGGCAGTCGAGGCAGTCGGGGCCCGACAGTCTCTGCTCTGTGTCTGGACGACATCGTTGCAGCAGCACCGAGCGGGACTGGGGAAGGGAGGGTGGGGTTGCGGAGGGGTGGTGGGGGTAAGAGGGGGATCCGTCTCCACTTGAGACTGTCCAGGGAGCAGAAACACAAGCCAACAAAGCCCCCTTTACAGTGCTGGGAGAGCTGTATGAAGAAAATACGCAGCCTTTCCATCTGCTGAGTAAGGCTGAAGAGGGTTATGTTTTGACGCTAATGCTAACCGAACCGGTCATGTTGTCCTCCTGTTTGTTCTCAGGGTGTGTGTGTATGTGGGACATGTTGTTAGTGTGTGTGTGTGGGTAGTGTAAGACTGTGGAGAGTGCAATGTGGGAAGTGTGAGAGTCTGCGAGGGGGTGGGATTGTGGGTGTTTGAATGTGAGCATGTGTCTGTATGATGGATATGTGTTACATGTGTTTATGGTATTTATTTGCCGTTCGCCTGCATATGTGAGAGGAGGGTTGGCATGTGTTCATTTAAATGAACGGGTGAATACATATGAAAGTTTATTGATCCCTACAGGGGGAAACTCACTAGTTACAGCAGCTCAAAATGTGAAGAAATAGATTGAGTGAGTGATAAATAAAAACTAAAACTATACATACAGCGTGCATCACATATACAGATATGACCTGCAGTGGTTAGACACACATGGTGCGCAGTATTGTACTAATTTATTGCACTGTAGATTGAATAATGGGTGAAACATAAGATAAATATAAGATAAATATGATGATAAATAAGTAGCTGCGATGTTATATGTGGTGAGCGACGGCGACAGAGACAACATCAGTGTTACAGTATGCTACTGTTTAAAAAAGACCGACCGCCATCAGGACGGATGACCTGCGGTAGCGCCTCTTCTTCTTCTTCTTCCTCTTCTTCTTCTTACACTGTGGGCGTTGCAGTCTGTCGCTGAAGGAGCCGCTTTAAAGGATGAGAGGTGCTGTCAAAGATTGACGACAGCTTGGCTTACATCCTCCTCTCTCTCACCCACAGTCCAGGACTGAGCTAGCCTCTTTTCCTTTCCTCTCTGTGCTTCCACTTCCTTGCTGATGCCACCACGGTGTCATAAAAAGTTCTTATCAGTGGTCCTGCCCGCTCCAAAGGACCTCAGTCCGCCTGGCATATGGAGACATTTTTGCCCTTTTTGTGCAGGAAATCCATGTTGTCCGGTCAGTCCGGTTTATTGTTGAGGTCATCACCCCCGTTTTTTTTTTTTTCTTCTCTTTATGCGTAAGTGTGTGGGAGATTCTTTATGTGCACATGACTGTGAAAACATGTTTGTCTGGAGGCGGGGTGTGAATGCGTGTGACACCGCGGCGGCTCATGGACCACAGATGCATTTTGTTTTCATGTCCGTGTGCACGTATGTGTGTCGTCTCCGGAGGATGACTGTGATCAGTGCGTATGTGAGAATGTTTAATATGTGCAGCAGCGGCCATCGCCATCGCCAATCGCCATCGCCGCCATTGCAGCATTACCTCACTATTCCCACATAACAAATAAAGGTGCACGTGTGATCTCAATAAATTGGTGTCAGAGATGAGGGAACGCGCTCGCTGCCATGCTTGATACGCACTAAACAAACATATTGTGACAGGCCTTAAGTGGTTTCAAGTTGAGTTTGAAGAGATCAGTTTTTAAACATTATGAATTAATAATTAATTGCAGTTCCAGATTTCAAATATAGGGATTGATGTTAGATTTTTTGATTGTCTGCTGATTGTCAAGATCCTTAAAGTGCCTAAAAGCCAAACATCAACGTTAGCCGAGCTTATTTTGAATATTTTTTTAGCATAAAGCTTCAGGACTGGGTCGGGCTCAGGCTATAATATTTTCAAATGTAATTTAGTAAGAAAAGTATCTCTTTCTTTCTCTCACTGATTCCACCAATTATCTACACGGACACGTCTCATGTGTTGCAAGTTGATACACAATACCTACTGATGAGCAGAAAGATAAACAGAGTGCAGCCTGGTGAAATATCTGTCAGTAATGAATGAAATAAAGCAAAAAAAGAGGAGCTTCATAAAATCTTAAAGCATTCAGGGAAGGCCATTGCACTGTGGAAACGTGACCTTGTGGCTACAAAACTACTAAACCTCCGGCCTTCCTCTACAACTCTGAAAGAGCTTGGAGACGGTGCCTGTGCAAAGTTCAGCTGGAAAAGACATTTGGAGTTTATAGCGCCGGCGTCATTAATCTGGACAGAGCTCAGAAAAGGCAAAGTTAATCTATCAGCTGGTAAGGCAGAGAACGTTCTGTGCTGGTGGGCCGCCGTGCTCAACCGGCAATGGCTCTGTATTTGCCGTTGTCAGATTAATCTTTTTTTTTTATGCATGAGAAAGTCTTGTAAAGGCAATCGTATAACTTTGAAGAAGAAATTATGTTGATAATAACAAAAATATAGAATCAGGGCAGATTCTGGGTTCAGTTGAGGCCACCCCTGCAGAACTGATCACATTTAACCGACCAATATCCTGGTTCACCCTTCATCTATTGGTTTATTTAAAACAGGGACAATGTATAATAAATGTATTGCACCATTATAGCACAGTGTTGATTTTCATCTGTTGTCCCTGGCCTTGTATGCATGCACATATAACAACATAAAAAGGATAATTACACACGATGCTAGTAACTCCACGACACTAATAAATACACCTGTAGGACAGAGCAGTGTGTAAACATTCAGAGGCATTATCAGACTTTCATAACAACATGACTCTCTGTCTTTCAACCATTTTTTCAACATTAGTTTTAAACTGATTAAAACTAATACACTCTCTCATATTGGTAGGAATAGCATTAACACTGTCTCCCCTGGGAATGAAAAAGTCTCCCCTCGTTTATGATTTTGTTTGACTTATTTCAGCATGAGCTGTTAAAATAAATTGGTTAAGGGGTGGGGGAGCTTATAAAGTAAACAAACATCAGTCATACACACAAAAAAATAAAAAAAAATAAAAACTCAAGTTGTTTTTTTTGATAATATTGCAATAGTGGTATGCAGGTAAAATTAGTTTTTATGTGCAGTGCTTTAAGAACTCATTTAAACAGTTTGCAAAGTGGTTGTTGTTGTTGTTGTACCAGGAAGTGGCACGATAAGACAGATGTACATCAGAGCTATGCCTATATTTAAGTAATTAAGAACACATTTGAAACATATTGAACTGTGTTCCCTAAGATATATTTGATATATATTTATAATTGGTTGACAACTTCTACCTTTCGTCCTTTCACTAAGATCTCAGGATTAAGAGTGTTGACTTTTTTAATTAAGAAAAAAGCATAGCAACAGTCTTAAACATATTTAAAGACAGTTATGATTGAACTAGCCAGTTAGCTATTTTCTCCATCGCTTGATGTTTGGATTTAGAATGAACGTATATGACTGTATCATCTGCGTACATCTTTATCTGGACATCAGCGTAGATGACAGACTAATCGTTGATATAGAAACTGAACAACGGCCGTCCTAAAATGGAAACTGGAGGTTCCCAAACAGTGCAGTCTATAAAAGTAGACTGATGACTGTTTATTCTTGTGCAGTGTTGCCAATTTGCTGCTCAGAGTCTATTCCGATTTGACACAGTAGTAGTTTGAAGAGGGCCCGACAGCGCTGATTCCCCCAGTGGACCGGAAAGACAGGGTCTGAGGCCACCTGTGATAAACCAGACAGGTAGCAGAGAGGCTGTGGGGGGGGGGGGAGGGGGGCTCGGAGTGGTGCATCACCGCAGAGCCAGGCTCCATGGACTCTGTGACCAAAGGCGGAAAGTCCAGGATGTTGAAGTTATTTGCCAGGTCAATGTGATGGGCTGCTGACAGGTGTGGGATGTGCTTCCTGCTCTGCCCACGGCTTTGCCTGCCAGCGATACTCCCGGGTTCCTGTTGGCGAGGAGCTGCGCTGACAGGCACTTTTGGCCTGGCACCAAGGCAAAGCTAGGGGAACCTCAGTCTGCTTTCACACTTGGAGCAGATAGTCGAGGCATATGGATCACCTACAGCAGCAACTGGCTTTGGATTAAAGACAAACGACAGGTGTTTGGTGTTCTTACTCCTTTTGACAACAACACACCAAGGCTATGGACATTAGGGAGCGGAGGCTTTAGCCCCCGAACATTGGCTAGGGATCACATGTGTCTGCTGTCAACTCAGGACCATCGGCATTGGTGGTCCAGGAATTGGTGGTCTCCAGATCAGCCACTTGCTGCTGCTAGGGAGTCCATAAGGTCTTAAGTTGGTAAAGCAGGGATAATCTCCCCTCTAGTTAGACAATCTTCTGGCTAAGCAAAGTGCAGCTTGTACATCCAGTTGGAGAGGTAAGAGGTGCCATCCCAGTTTGTTTACTTCGTCAGGAGAGGGAGAATTTGGTATCAGTTTTTTAATGTAGCTGCCCTGTAGACGGAGCCGGTTACATCTTTAGGGTGCTGTGGTAGTCCAAGTAAAAATCAGGAGTTTGGATCCTCAAACCATTAAAATAATTCAAACTTATAACTTAATTGATATAAATAAACTTTAAAGCCACATAAAAAAAAATCAATTAAAATCCAATGAGTTAATGCTGAAACATGTGCGTTCATGTCAAAACCATTGATGCTCATTGATGACCTGCTATACTTGCTATAATTGTGAGCACTCACTTCCTGTTTACATTACAGGTATGTTCACTTTTATCTTAGGTTTAGCAAATAAAGTGGTAGCTAATGTGGCTTGTTTACAACCTGTATGACTGATTACTGATGTTTGTTGCACCACTGGTCCTGTTTTTAGTGATGACAACACATTAAGATGTCTTTGCTTCTTTAATATTTCAATATATTTCATTATGTAAGTTCGTATTTAGCTCACATGGTGCATATTCCTCTATAGGTCTGTCTCATTTGTGTACTTGAAGGTGGTATGGCACACAGAAAACACACAGAAACATGATGTTGGTGTCAGTAGGGGCCTACAGCAATTTTTCAGCTGTGGCCCCCCCAAGCTGGTTGAACCTGGCCCTGCTCAGATGCCTCATTCATCATTTACTCTCCAGAAGTGGTGGCCTTTATAAAGTGTCAGCTCTCACTATTACTCAGCCGATTCCCTCATGCCGTTGCCTTTTTCGCTGCCGCGACTCCTGCACAACCAGCACAACCTCCTTCATATGCGATCTGAGCCTCGGTACCGCTGATCTGATGATCTAATGTTTTCTGACTCTCTCTCTCTCTCTCTGATCTCCGACTCCATGTTGCTGCTCAATACTGGCCGTCTCCTTGATACAAATGTCTCTGACTGAACTGTAGATTTATCACAACGTGTGCGTGTCTTTACTCTGCTGTGATTTTGGTTTTAAAATCTTCAACTTCTACATAAAAGTTCCTTAAATAGTTTTAATTTAATATACTGTACAAAGCAGTGTTATGAGTCACTAATAAGTACTAAAACAATAAATGACAAATACAAGGCACAGAGGGGATAATTATGCCTTTTTTAAAATGTTGTTTTGATCAGTGAACATTATTAATTAATTATTAATGAGCACATCGCGCTGAGATCAAAATACTTTTTTTTTTTGGGGGGGGGGGTCTGTGTTTATGTGGTGTTGGATGATTTTCACATCTGTGACTTTGTGCTGGAATATTCATATTCCTCCCATGGGGGCGCTGTTGAGTCACGATCAGAGAGAAATGTGAGTGCAGGGAATTTTCTCAGACAGACAGAGAAATGATAAATGCACTCTCTCTCTCTCTCTCTCTCTCTCTCTCTTTTTCTGAGTGTGTGTGTGTGTGTGAAAGAGAAAATAGGACCTGTGCCTTAGCTGCTGCCTGTCTCCTGCTCTCTCTCTCTCTCTCTCTCTCTCTCTGTTCGTGCAGGCGGTGTACCTTGTGGTTGCTCAGCCTCTGTGGGAGGGGCTCCGTCCGTCATTGTACAGAGCTCCCAGCTGTATTGTTTCGAAGTGTGACCGCGTTGGGTGTAGGGAGTTTTCCCAGGGTCTGTTCTGCCAGTGTATGGAGCCCAGCATCTCTGTTCCAGTGCATAGCCCCTTCCTGTCATTCACAGCGGGTTCCTTCCTGTGTTCAAACACCCCCTTCTCCGTCCTCCCCGCCCGCCCGCCCGCCTCCCCATCACATAAGTAATCCATGGAAATCCAAAGCTGCTCCCAATATTGACTAATTAATACAGCAGGAGAGGCTAGACAGCAGAAATCACTCCTCTTCTGATCCAGGAGTTAATCTGAAGTAAAACCGTGCAGCCGATGATTCTTTTTTTTTTTTTTATTCCCCCCTGGCTAAGTAACAGTAGACTGACATTTCAATGCCAAGTGAGAAAGGTGAGGTGTGCATTGGAAAATCATTTTTTTAATTAGCAAGGTTCTTTAGTGAGTGAATTGACCTAGAAACGTCTAAGTGGGAGCCATTTCCAGCTGGTGGAAATCTCAAAAAGTGATTAAAAAAAAAAAAATGCCTTAATGATTTCTGTCCAATACAAGAGCATCCTGAAGTAAACGACATATTATCATCTCACAATCAATTAAAGTGAGTTTTCTTGACTGAAACTTTAATATCTGACATGGATTTTATAATTAATTCAATGTTTTTTTTGTACTTTTTACTTTTACGCACAAAGTTTAAGCACTAAAACGTTGTATAGAGTTACAGCTTTTAGACATAATCTCAGCTTGCAGATGCTAATTATTTATAAAAGTCGAGCTAAGTGGCGTTACAGATAATCTGACGTTTTTATCTGAATTGCTAACATCAGTTATGAGTGCAGTGCAGAGATGAGAGGGAAATGTTTTGCAATGTAGAAAAGAAAAAAAAAAAAAATGCCGGTGTCATTTGCCTTCATGAGACAAATGACACAATACTTAAATTTACACATTAATCATTCTTCCCTCCAGTGTTTTTTTTTGTGTGTGTGTTATGTATCTGTGATGTTGGTTATTCACATGAATCTTTGTATGATAAGTCAGAGCTGAGAAGAAAAAAAAAATGCTTAATTTGATCTTTTGTAATCTTGATGCATGCCTCTGAACTTCATTTGTCCTTGATGTTTTGATGAATAAACCATGCTGGAACAAAAAACTTAAGATTTCTGAGAGCTTTTAAATCTGATTTCTAGTCCTCTGTATGTTTTTTACCTGTACTGACTACTGGAAGTTCAGATACTACGATACGATACGACACGATACGATGAACTTTATTGTCCCACTCAGGGAAATTTGTTTCGGACTCTGCAGCTGCACCACGAATGTCTTTAACAGTACAATGACACAAACAACAACCTCAGCCGTCCAGACACCAACAATTACATAAAACGACAATATTGCACATAACCCATAGAAAAACACATACTGTTGCCATATTGCACATGTCCCGTAACATGGCACATACATGCACATATCAGAAAGTCATGCTAAAATGTCACTATAGTGAAAGTGCTATAAAAAAAATTGTTAAAAAGTATTGCACAACCTTTGGTCTTAAGCAGCTTGGTTTAGAAATGTTATGGAGGTTGGAACAAATGAATTCTTAAAGCGCTTTAATTTGCAGTGGGGGGACTCTGTATCGTCTGCCCGAGGGTCAGAGGTCATACTCTGAATGAAGGATGTGAGAGGGGTCGTTTACTATCCTCTGGGTTTGCCTAAAAACAGCAAAGCATTGTTGTCCTTATGAACTCTGTATTGGTCCTTTATCTTATGCATTTGTCATCATGACAAAGGAAAAGCATCGGAAGTGTTTTGTTTGTTTGTTTTTTGCTTTAAAAAAATGGAATAAATGGAAATAAGAAAAACTGGATTGAAGTGTTGCATCACTAAAGATACCAGCGTCATAGCATTTTACATTTTTTTAATCCGAAAATGCCAAAGAATACTTGTTTTGCAAAATGTTCAGATCATTAGATAAAATTGTTCTAAACAAAGGGGTTGTGCTCTAACACATAATAACCCAAAATTGAGCACTTAAAGGTACCTCATAGAGTTTTTTTTTGTTGTTGACCTCTAGTATCGCTAGAGTGGGCACCTGTTTTGTTTGTCTCTCCCGCACACGTGCGCTATAATCAAATGATCTACAGGTGCCTGTAATGAGGCAGAAAGCTCAGCATCGCAAAGGAAGAGGAGAACAAGAACCGCGAGCTAGTAAAACGAGTGGATTTAAACAATGCAGGATTTTAAATACTTACAATCAGCCGTGTGCATGTTTATGAGGAAGGAAATGCAGTCAACGCTTTTGTTAGGCCTCGGGGATACACGCACGTTTTTTTTTTTTTTGTTTTTGGTGAGTAACACTTTTATTTGTTTACAAGAAACTGGGTTCCTTTAAAAAAAAAAGTCAGAGGAGGGATGAGTGACAGACATTTGATTCACCGTCCCACCACATTGTTTGAAGCCTGTCTATGTGAGCTATGAGCTAACCTACTGACCTCCCAAGATCATTAATATTCATCTTGTTGAATCTCTGAACTGGAATTTCCCCCCCCAGTATTTGTTGTTGGATATTTTCAGCTGCACTTATCAAACATTTATTTTTAATTGTTGATTGATGTGTAATGTGCTCCTCGTGGTGAAGAACCCACAGGAAATTATCACTTAATTATCAGCTCTGCGGTTCCCCTTCAGTTCTTTTTTTAACCCTCGTTGTTTTGGGTTTTCTGGCCGCTAAACTTCACTCTCATTAAACCTCATTTCCAACTGTAGCAGGTAGCTGACAAAGATAAAAACACCACATAGTCATCACCTGGTAAAGTTAGCCACTAGCTGGTGAACATATCAGAGCAGCTAAAGAAACTGGTGGAAAGTAAAACTGAGCTAAAAGAAGAGTGAATATCTGGCTTTAATTGATCAGATGGGTAGAAACAACCTCAATAAATGCTAATGTTGTAATGTAAATGTCTTGTTTTTGCTCCCAAGCATCCAAAAAAAAGGATGATTGCAGCATTAAATGAGCTAGGACTGAATATAGGTTGCTCTTATTTCATCACAGAAAGACACACACACACACACAAAAGCATATGGGCGCAGGTTCATACAGAGTATAGTGGGGCAGTGGAGACACATTTCCTCTGACTGTAATGCTTCTTTATCCACAACAAAGGGCTCAAGGTGAACAGCAAATTGGAACATGTGCTGCTGTGAGACAGAAGTGAAAAGCAAGTAAGCAAAATGCGCCAAACTTTTTTTTTTTAATTTGCTCCACATGGGTTTGGGGAGGCAATTAGAAGAAACACTTGCTGATAAAACAAAATGTCCATGTTGCCGTCTGTGTGAGCGCAGATGGAGCACGGGGATGGATGGTCCGATGAGTCACGAACCATGAGAGGTTAAATGTGTTTGAGTCAGGCATATTTTCTTCGGCTCTGTTGCAGAGATAAGGCACATGTCCTGCACTGATGGCCACGTTTCTTTCCTTTAACACCAAGGTTTTGTTGCAGAAAACTAAAAAAAACAATTCCTCTTATAGTCCAGCCCTGAGTCTTATCAGCAGTAGGTGTTCTCCTCTCGAATGCAGTCCAGACAAACAGAGAGTAGTTTCGTATCTGTACCGAATGCACCGGCGGTTAAAAGATCCAGCAGGCCAGACGCAGAGCTGACCAGTGTCTGAATACCAGACCCGAGGTTAAACCTACAGCAAAAGAATGTGCTGATTCCTGGGTTAGATGGGAGACTTTAACCTTCTACCTAGACTTTAACCCCTGGGAAAGGTTTTTTAGCAAGAAGCGGTTGTGGAGCAGCTGAGCAAATAGCTGAAATATTTTATAGCAACTAAACGGCGAAACCGCATCTCATACTAGAACCTCGTGGATAAATAAGCTAAAAAATCTAAAATAGTCTGCAAAGGGGGGGCAAGTTCGTTTTGTCAGTCCACTTTCTGTTGATAAAGGCAGGCTAGAAAAAACTTCCTGCCTCTATATATATATGTATATATATATATATGTGTGTGTTGGTAAAGCAAACAGTGCTGTTTGTTGTGGAGCTGCAAATAGAGCCTATGACTAGAGCAACGGCCAGGATACAGGGCCTCAGATAGGAGCTACATTACAATAGTCTCCTTCCAGGGTGGCTCTCTGAACACTTCCCCAATGAACCACCAGTAGCTGCCACCCTAAAATAAACAAAAAAAACCCACTCAAATACAATGCATTTGTTCTCCCAGCTGGCATTTAAAGAAATTGCAGATACGAAATAAATAATTCCAATCCTACATTAGCAAAAGTCATTCTGGGACTATTTACAATTCATTATTTATCGTTATGTAAATAATTGAGGTGGAAATTCCAGTTTACAGGAATGCCACTGTAGAGTGCTTTCTTATTGATCATGAAAGCAGCTTCACGGCACTGCTGAGATAAGTCTGTCAGAGGAGAGAAAGAACATAAAAAGGGTTTTAAATTTTGAAATCTTTGGTTAAATACGTTTAATCGGATATTTAGACTACGTTAAAGGTGACATGTTGTGCTTTTTTCTGGTTTTCTATAGTGTTATGATGTCACATATATGGTCAAAGTTACACAACTTGAGTACAATGTATGTAGAAATGCTGCCTGCGAGTCGAAATCCAGGGCTTCAACCTTTTTCCCCGTCTTGCCAGCGTGCCCATAAAAGCCCGGTCTGTTCCATAGCCTCGGTTTCGCTAAGGTTTTTCCACGTGTCATTTAACGTCGTCCACTTTTTATATTTCGGATCAGATATCACCGCTCGAACATGTACAGATGTATTTGAGAAGGTCGGTACGAGTCGAATAAGGAGTGTTTTCAACTGTAAATCACACACAGAGAGAGAGAGAGAGAGAGAGAGAGAGAGATATCCAGCGGGCCCCAGATGAAAAATGAAGACCTGGAAATGCGCATAATACGACCCCTTTAACACAGACGATACTTGTTGCGTTTAATGACGAATGAAACCGACATAATATTAGAGACGACCTATCTGTTAAAAATCCATTATCATCAGGATTTTCATCACTCCGGTTGTGAATATCAAACAAGTTTCCCAAGCAACAGGAGCCGTTTTTCTTCTGGGATAAGTTTCAGAACAAAAATGTCGATGAAAATCCAATAAATCACTCTTTCAGCCGCCCCCCGCAAAAATATCTTATATATTTATGTCCACTTGTGTGTGTGTGTGTGTGTGTGTGTGTGTGTTAACGTCCCCCCCCCGGTGCTGCGTCTGGACGGCTCTTATCATTCAGTCAGGGGTGTGTGACAGGGGCCGGGTCGCGAAGGGGAGGATGTGTAACTCATTTCCAGATAATGGCAGGGTTCTGTCTCCCCTCGCTGTTTTAGCAGGGCCCAATTCGCCAACTCATCAATCCACACACACACACAGACAGACAGACAGACCACACCACGCCCCCGCAGCCCTCTGTTCACTTATCACCCCCCAAACTACCACAGTGCACTCTAAATAACTGCCTCCCCGCGCTAATCTGTTCCAATCCCCCACAATGCCTTTCATCCTCTGCATCAAGTACTTTTCCATCTTTTTTTTTTCTCTCTTCTTCTTCTTCTTTGGTTTCCATGTATGTCGTCTGATGGAACCTCCCATGATAGCAGCCGTGTGTGACAAAGGACCGAATGTTTCACTCCCCCCCCCGCCCCGCCGCCCGTTTCATCTCCTATATGGCGGCTTAGCTATTTTTGACACGTGGTGGCGAATGTCTGGTGAGCCTGTAGGTGGAGGAGGGATAGATGGGAGGATGGCGCAGGCAAAATTTGATCTCCATGGGTGGTCCGCCATGTTTAAACTGACCTCAAGCTTAATGAGGAAAACTAACAACCCTCTGGATTAGAGGAGGAGGAGGGGAGGGGGGGGGGATGCTGAAGGGGGAAATATGCAGATTCCTTCATACGCTGCTCCTGCGGCGTTGGTTGCCCGGCACATCTCGAGGCGAGCGAGTATGACGGCCACATTAGGAGGGAATGTTACATCGGGTCTATGGTTACTGTAAAGCTGAGCCCAGCTGCCACTTTGGGTTTGTTAGGAGCGCTGAGCAGACACCCTACTTTGATTAAAGGTGTTTATACTGGCCATCTGATCCAGTGTGACAATAGGTCTGGGTCTGACTCTAACCTGAAGCCAAACACGCTCTAATGAGGACCAGGCTAGGCTGGTCTCCCTTTCCTCTTTAAATGTGACATTGTAAATCAGGCTCACAATACCTGACAGAAATAGTCTGACCTGGCTGGGCCACTTTTTTCTTTCTTTTTTTCTTACTTTTCCATTCAATGGTCAACACGGCTCCATGGTGAATAATTCGAGGTAGGGCAGTGTGAGTGGGTGACAGGCGTGTGTCAACCCTATTGTTTGTGCAAGTATGGCTTTTAAGGGAGGGGTGGGGGGCGGTGATGCAATCAGGAAGTGATGTCGAGAATTAGCAGCATCTAACATTACAGCGCCATTGATCCAGCGGCTTTTGAAAATCATAGTACGGTGATCCGTAGTAATTTGTTATGTGTTATACAATCTCAACCAAACCTGATATTTGACATCTGCTTCTTTTCAGAGATGTTTTTTTTTTTTTTTTTTTTTTTTTTTTTACAGTGGAGGAATGAGAGAAAGGATGGTTGGGAG
Organism: Euthynnus affinis; assembly: GCA_029490765.1. Taxonomy (NCBI): domain Eukaryota; kingdom Metazoa; phylum Chordata; class Actinopteri; order Scombriformes; family Scombridae; genus Euthynnus; species Euthynnus affinis. Next base: position 28,825,133 of record CM055850.1, read on the forward strand.
GTTCAGGAATGTTTCCACAACCAATGATATTAGAGCTCTGGCACCGCTAGCATCACTAGCATGAATGTCAACATGAATAAAGAGCCAGAGAGGTAGTAATAGAACGAGAGTCAAAAGTCACGGGCCCGGAGTCCCATCTCATGATCTAGCTCCGCATCAAACTCATGCCATTCAACCACAGCGGTATGAAAATTGCTTTAGAATGGATGGATCTGACAGGGAGGGTAGAAACGGACATAACCGGGGTCAGACCTGTGTCTGCGAGTCTATACAAACTCAGTGCACCCAAGCCTCGTTGGTTCCTACAGCGGCGCAGTGATGGATCCCGCAGTTTGTAACCCTATATCTGATGCAGAGCCTGCTACAGGACAAATTATCTCTCTCCCAGTGATGTCTAATGCGTTTTTAATAATATATTCGCCTCATCAGCATCTCACCTCTCAGGGCAAGCCTGTGTACTCTAAATGGGCAAAGGAAGAGGGGGCAGACAAATAGCTTTTAAGAGGTCTTAGTGAGGAATGATGGTGGGGAAGACTTATGGCTCAGCAAAATTAGATCCATCCTGAAAAAAGAAAAAAAAAAAAAAAAAAGCAAAACTTTGGGCAAAAAGTGTGGAACTTGCATTAGTTCAGTTGAGGAGGGAGCAGCCTCATGAATCACCATTCTTCATCATTTTCATTTCTTTCTTTCTTTCTTTTTCGATTCGACATGCATTGAGGGATTCCTAAAAAATACTTGCTGTGCCAAAGTTTCAGGCACTAGGAATAAAGTTTGTGATGCCACGAACAGCTTTTATTTGTCAGTTAACTTCATACAAAGTTCAGTAAAACAGAAGAAACCTAAATGAAATCAATATTTGGCGTGAGTAGCTTTAACTTTAAAACAGTTCTTCTCGCTTCACTTGCTTCACACAGTTTTTTTTCAGCGACTCGGCAGGTCGGTCGTTCCTGCACCTTGGAGAAGTTGCCACAGTTCTTCTTCTGCTGCTTCTGTCTCTTCATGTAAATCCCAGACTGACTTCATAATGTTGGAGACCATCTCATGCTTGTTCTTCTTGTGTCTGAAGATAGTTCTTTATGACTCTGGCTGTATGTTTGGGGTCATTGTCATGCTGAAAAATGTTTGTATATTATGTATTAAAGACACATTATGCCACCCTCAAATGTACTTTTGTTAAGGAACTGTTTTAAAGAACATATCTGCATCTGCAAGTTAAACATTTTCATTTTCATCACTTAGTTTCTGCTCTAATTAGCACTTTATTCTTCATGGAAGCTATACTGACATCAGCTAACTATAATAAAACAAGCATGCGAGACAAGTGTGCTGCACCTTATTGTCCAGATTAAATAAGAACAGCAAAAAAATAATTATTAGCCGATGACTTTGGGATGATATTGATACCAACGAGTGATGCAGTAAAGAAATGTGCAATCAGAGATATCAGAAACACAGACACACACACTTCATGTGGATGTAATACGCATCGACTAACAAGAGCAGATATTGTATTTATCTCTTATCTGGGTTTCACAAGTGGCATGTTCTTATCAGTAGCACCTGTAATAATCATAATCCAATTCTACAGTCTGATGGAGCCCCAGGCAGAAAATCCCACTGGGCCCTTTTGACCAACTTTCACTGCCATGACGTTCCCCCAGAATACCTATTAAATAATTAGATATTAATTAAAAAAGCTTTTATAGAATCTAAACATTTTTTATTTTGACACATTTATAGAAACAGCAAATGTAATTGAGAGGATCTCCACCAATGTTCTTGTGGAGAGACGTGATACAGCTAATCCTCTATGATGCTAAGCAGCTATAGCATATTCATAAAGTATACTCAGAATATTTTCAAGCATTATTATCCTATTATCTTTCTTATTTATTTATTTTTACTTACCTTTAACCAGTTTCTCAGGCTAGTTTCACAAACCTTACCAAAGATAAAACTATTTTACATTAGATTTCAATCAGTCTCAAGGTGAATAGCTAGCTAGCTAGCTAGCTAGCTAAACTGTTAGCTTGCTAGGTTGCATCAGTCAAGTTCTTTCATTTTTAAAGATCTTTATTGAATTTCACAATAAAATCAACAAATGCCAACTCCTAAAAGGGTGGCTAGGCAACATGTTACATGACATCATGTATCTTTGTTAGCTAACTTTTTTTTTTGCTTATCATTTACTGTCATCAATCATCATTTATCATCATTTGTCATCTGCTCCTCTTACCGCTGTCCTCCTTTCTTTTCTCGTCCTCCTCTTTCTTTCTCCTTCTTTTTTTAACATTAGTCAATAGAAATAGTAGTTACCTGGATGTAACACTGGTCACAGAGACACCAATTAGATGGGGCCATTTAGGAGGGTGGGGGGGGTTTCCTAGTACTGGTTGTTAAGGGGCCCCTCTCCTCTCATACCTCAGTCAATCATACAGGCAGCGTGTCTCGGTAAGAACATATGTGCTAGCAAGGTGGAAGCCAATGATGTGGCATGAAATGTTGAGGTTACCCCTTTAAAACCGCGTATGACACATTTGCTATGTGGCCAAAAAGATAAATGAATGCAGGTTTATGGATTGAAGGAATATTATTGTCTTGGTTTAGTATTGAAAGACGAAATCCGTGCAGCCAGCATTTACATTTCCTTCATTTGTATTAGGGGAAAAAAAACCATTCAGTGGTGTATATAAAGTTAAATTTGAGAGGAAAATGTTGGATCCAAAGGTCTTCTTAAATAAGCATGTGAGGGGGAGTTGCTCATTTGACTAAATTCTCCCCCCAAAACACTAAGCACTTGAGATTTTCCAGATTGGGTTTAAGTGGTAAATTTAGACGCTAAAACACTTTCACCCCTCCTCATCCTTCATTCAGAATCTGACACTAAGATGGCTGCTTTAGGCAACTTATTGACCCCTATTGACCTCAACAATCCAATCACACCCTGGGAAACAAAACAAAGGGGGGCTGAGAGCCAAACGTATGGCTACAAATAGGGACAAAATGGCATTACCCATCTACACAGGGTCAGCCCAGCCATTAGGCTGAATCCCAAATATCCCCCATCGCTCTTCCAATTAAGCCGTCAAAGCGGGGCAGATGGTTGTGACGCTATCGGGGTGCCGTGCTGCCCTCGTGCCCACATCTCGTACCCTCTCACAGCCATCCATCACCGGAGAAGCTCTAATTAGCTTGTTATTCTGCCATGCAAACTATTCCAGGCTTCTGAAAAGGCCTCCTCATGTTTTGAATGACAGGGAAAGCATTGAGAGAGGGCAAATGGGAGGAGGAGAGGAAAGCCAATCACTGTGTGCAGAATGGCATTTGAATAGCCTATTCAGCACACTACAGCAGCAATTATATTCCCCCTTTAGACTTCCTGCCAGGATATTTTTCTTTGTTGTTTCTTCATCAAAACGGTGCCATCAATTGACAAGTTAAGCTTGACAGATTAAAAGCTTGTGTGAAAGAGGTCAAAAGAGTCATTTTTTTTTCTTCCCCTTAGCTGAATGTCATCTTTGTAGAAATGAAGTAGCATTTGATTCATGGCAAAGGTTAAACAATTTCAGCGACTGTCGATGAAAACACGTATCGGGTTATAGAAGTCGATGATCTTACTGAACAAACTATCAGTCTTTCCTGTAAATGTTACGATACACACACACGCTCTCTGAAGCAGAGAGCAGTGGAAGTTCGCTGTAGTTCAACGACGAGTTCAGTCACACTCTCTTCTTCTACTCTTCTACCTTCCACTTCATCTCATCAATCCAATCGCTGCATACGTTCAGACTTTATATCAGACTTTATATCTGTTCTTCATCATCCGTCTTGCTCATTTTCGATGGCACCCAGCGACACCCAACCCCACCTACCTACCAGCAGAAGGCACCAAAACTTTCTAAATATATTGCGTTAATCTCATATTCTTACAGTGATTTCTCTACTATAAGAACTGAAACAGTGAAGCATATTAAAACAAATAAAAGCTAATTTTCACTCCTATGTTTTAAGTTTAGAGTTGCATATATAATGTTGCCGTAGAGTCAGTTACCTGCAGGCTACACAAAATCCATGTGTTGTGTTTTTGCCTGTTTCTGCACCATGAAAAGTTGCGCTGCATCAGCTAATAGCAACACTTTGCTACAGACAACAATCACCTGGATCATTTTTATACTGATGAATTCATCTGAATTTCATAATTATGAGATTTCTATACTAATGTATTTGAATTCTTAGCAGATTTATGGATGTTCATTTTCCTTTATGGACATCAGAGACTGTGATATCAATAGAAAGAGTGAGAGATATTACCATAGATCATACAAACTATTAACAAAACACAAAGTATTTCACCATGTGTACACAGTCGATAAATAAATCATATAAATAAATCATCTATAATCTATAAATTAAGTAGAGGTCACTGCATTTCTGTTTTGCTATATGTACACATCTGTCAACCACTTGTGATATCTGTAATATAACCGATTATAATAAGTTAATGTACAATTTAATAAGTTTAAATATACAATTTAAAAACATGCCTTCCACTTGAGTGAGAAGCTAAGAGGGCGGTTAGCGCTTCTCTGCTAAGCTAGGATGGTTTACCTTTTGCATGACTAGTTGTTTTGTTTGTTTGTTTTTTGTCATTATGATTGGATTTAGCCACTCCTACTTATATATGTGGGATAAGAAACTAAATTACCAAGATGTCTGTTCATCAAAATGTGCATTTACAAATAAAGATGTCAGCCATTTTTTAATACCTATGTAATACCATACTGTTAATAAAAAATGATAATGACATGATCATTTAGTCAATAATCTAATCTTTGACCGTAGTTGTAGTTGCTGCGGTCGAATTTGCTGCAGTTTTTTGCATTTTGACTTTGTAGCAGAACAATCCGTTCACCATGTAACTGTTCAACAGTGTCTGTTTCCTCTGATATTATGCACATGCTTGTCATGGGAAGGAGTATATATTTGCAAAATTCTGTGCTTATTATCAATTAAACAGGCCTAATTGGTTTCAGCTAATAGTCACGAACATTGATCATTGTATAATGAGCACAAACCTCCCATCAATCCTAAAATATGACAATTAAATCTGCAAAATAAAAGATCCCACACTCATTAAACAGTTATGTAACCTTGTTTTTTTTTTCCATTTTAATATGTGTGCAGCTTTATAAACTGCTGATAATATAGTGCATGTTAGTTGTGTTGTGTGTATGTAAATGCAAATGTATTCAGACTTCTAACAAATGATCGTCTGTTATCTTTTACATTTTTTTTCCCCCTTTAATTGCACAACCTTGAGCTAGCCATGACGACTGCCCCCCCCCCCCCCCCCCCCCCCCCCCCCCCCCCCCCCCGCCTCCCCTCCGCACATGTCAGACGCTCTCTTCAGATGTGCTCTTTCCTCTTTTCCTGTCACCTCATCATCTTCTGGCTCTGGCTTGACGCAGCAGGTTGCCCCAAGCTGCTTATTTTCCTTCCATCTTTCATATCTCCCTGTTTCCCCCTGTACTGAAAGCCTGCCAAAAACTCAATCTGTCCTCCTGCTCCATGCGTGTTTGGAGAGCAGAGTCCTTGTCGGTCAGCACGTAGTCCCTAAAGAGGTTCTCTGTCATTCTCCCCCCGGTGAGAGAGCTGCATCTAGAGCTGTGGGATACTTTGAATTATCGTGGCACGTCATATTCAGCACCTGGCAGTTGGGACATAATAGCCGTCTTTGTTTACATCCATCAGAAACACATTTTCAGGTTGTTTTTGTTTGTCCTACTAAAAATCCAGACACAAATAAGCTAGTTAGAAGTCTATAATTTGGGCTTAAAATATATATAGAGAGAGAGAGGAGAAGGAGGATAGGAGCGCTAATAACAAATAACTAGCCATGAAAAATTAGGCTAGGTGAATGAAAAAGCAACCTAGCAGCAGTGTTAGGTGGTAGAAATGTTATAAACCTAGCAAGGCTTTACATTAGTCGCTAATCACAGTCACACTGTTACTACCTGCATCTGTTTTACCCCCCAAAAAAGTCCCTGCTCAGGGGGAAGCGCTATCCAAAAGTACATGAGCTTTGGGGCAAGGTTAGCAGGGACGACCATCACTGATTGGTCAAAAAAAAACTTCAACTTATGTACCGATTCATTCATGAAACAAAAAGTACTCTAGCGTCAATTTGGGAGCAGTTTAGGATGAGAGGAGGACATTTCTCTTTGTTTGTTAATGTTAAAAGTAAAGTTTTATTAGTTGTAGTCAGCTTCCTGAAGAGCGAGTCAGCTGAGAGAGAGAGAGAGGTGAAAGGTCAAGCGAGCTAGACAGTGAATGAAGAGAGAGAGAGAGAGAGCATCATCAGTGGCATGAACAGAACCAGCAAAATGAGAAAAACAACAAAATGTTATTTTCTGATTGTTTCATGGCGGTTATGTACTAAAGCAGAAATAAAAACTCAAACATTCAGCCGATGTTTTATTGTGGAGACAGATGCTCTTCATTTCCTCTACATTTCTGCTTTCATTCAAGTTTCAATTCAATTCAATTTAATGCAACTCAATGGGTTTTATTGGCATGACAGTTTCCAGAACGATGTTTCCAAAGCATAAAAATACAATTTCTCCAAATATTTGGACAGTACAAAAAAGACAACATTAACACATGAAGATATGCTATATATTAACTATATTAAGACTGACATATATTAATTATGATACAGTATATCATATGCATGTAAGCAGTGCCTACTTTCCTTGATTTATGCATGTGTTAGACATAGAAGGATCATATACTTGCAAAAGTCTGCACTTCTTATCAATTCAGCAAGACTAATTGGTTTCAGTTGATAATCACAAATGTTCATAGTAAACTGATCATTGCATTAATGAGCATAAACTTTCCATTTATTCTAAAACACAGCAATTAAGTCTGCATACGGTATAAGGACCAAAAAATCCCACATTCATTAAAACAGATGTGTAAATCGCTGATCTGATGATATACATACTGTATATTTGTCATATGTGTGTGTGTAGCGATATGTTGGGCAGCAAGTTAAACCCTGTCTCCTTCTCCTATAGCATTTATATATATAGTATTTTTTTTTTTAATTTTGAGAGATCATTAAGCTCTTTGAAATCTCTCTGAAATGTCATCGAATGTTTTAGTAGCAGGAAATGCGTCTCTGTCTCAACCTCACTCCCTCTGTTTTCTTTTGGTTGCCATGATTTGTTCTGTCGTCCTCTGTCGATTGCCAGTTTGTGGTCGCCGAGCCTGGACTTGGTTAGGACCCGTCTCTGCTTTCTATCTCTGACAGTAGAGAAATATTCTACCCGATTCCTTAATCTCCTTTTTTTAAGGTCCAGATAATATTTTAATCTACTTTGGTTTTTTAGTTTCTTCTTTTCTAATGTTTCAAGTAGGTTTCTTTACGTTGTGTTGTAATGTGGTGCGAGACTGGTTGGAGAATTAGTCTCATCACCAGTAGACTCTTTTTTTTTTCTGGGCTCAGCTCTTGAGTTTTGGAGGGTTTTGGGGGGGATAGAGGGTGTCTAGAGGGGGGCTGGATTTAAGATGATTAAAAAATTTGAGCACTCTCTTTTGAATGCTAATCATCAGACGATATTTGCCTTATTCCGCTCTACACACACTCATTACATCCGACCCACGCGAGCAGTACAAGTACAAAGAACAGCAGGACAAATCTGTGTGTTTTTTCCTCATGTGTCAACGCTTTCAAGTGCCGCCATCATTTTTTTTTTTTTTTATTATTCCTCATGGGTCTAATTTGTATGATCTACCTAGTTCCTCAGATGCAAACAGGACTGCACAACAGGGACTCAAATCTCCAAGTTTGGTTACTGAGATCAGTTCTTCTGGTTCCAAAGTACCTGGAACTTTTATTAAAAGCTCTTAGCAGAAAGTGAAAAAGTAAGTTATTAGTTTTGTCTGAGACTAGTCTGAGATGTGTGTTAACTTGTCTTAAAGCCCGGAGGTAGCGGGTGCCAAAACAGGGGCGATATGCCTTCCAGTAACCATGTCTTAAACCACAAGATTTAATAGTTTTAATTTATTTTTTTATTGCTATGCATGTTAAAGGAAATTTTAATTTACTTTAAGTTTCCTCTGGGTCTGCTGTTGCCTGCACACTGTCACACAGTTTTGGCTAAAAGGGCCTTTTTTTATTTTTAATGTCATTAGAAACACAACATGACAAGTCAAAATGTCTGCTGTGAAAATGATCTATTATCGTCCAAAAATGATTAAAAACATATCAATGAGCCACACAGTTTGCACTGGATGACGTGTTCCTTAATTACTGTGAACACTGGCCACTTAAGAGTCGATCCCACATAAACCCTCCTGCTGGCAAATGTGGCAGAAAATGATATAATATTAGACAAGTTGGAAAGTATTGGTGTATGGTCTTTCACAGGATTCGTTGACAATAAGAAAAATATAAATATAGATGATTTAACATAAGGGTTTGTCATTTAGAGTGACAGGAAGTAATGTAACGACTCGTGTAACTGCTGCTGAATATGTAATTATTTTCTCAATAAGCAACCGGTCAGCCTTTTCTTTATTTTCATGAGCTAATCATGACTAATGAGCAGCAGCTCTCCAGGTGTACCGTGCAGAAAACATGACGTGGTCGTCGAGTTAAGGAAGTGGAATGTGTGGCTTCACAGTGTAATTAGCCTTACGGGTCATACTGCTGACATTTAATGAGTGGCATTAAAAAACAAAACCTGCTGCTTTCGTTGTGTGTGTGTGTGTGTGTGTGTGTGTGTGTGTGAGGGGGACGTAAATGGAGCAGCACCTCGGCGAGGCAGGTGGTGCTAGCGTCGCAGGTGTGCTACTTGAGCCGTGTCACCATAAATTTCCTGTCTCTCTCCGATCACAAGATGGCCACTCTCCACAAAAAACACCAGTGGGGCTCATTTTTTTTTATTTTTTTTTTTACTGCTTCTATAGCGATATTGTTTCCCAATAAAAAAAAAAAAAAAAGGTCATTGGAAGACAAAGACTGATTTGTACGGCAGGTGACCGGTGACCTCATGGTTTTTGGCTCTGTGCGCCGATTCCTGCCAAGAACTTTCTTCATGCACGAGTGAGAATTCAGTGACCAGGTGTTTATAGTGGAGACATTCGAAACGCGCTCAACTGTATTTCTGTTTATCTTGAAAATGATGTGAGTGAGAGAGAGAGTTTTTTTTTTCTTTCCTGAGCCGTCTGTGAAAAATTTTTCCACAACAGCTCAGGGCAAGGTTGGACATTACAAGGTCCTTGGCATAGTGATAGCTATTAAACGGAGATGCAATAACCTCATGCCTCTGTGATGGAACTCATTTTCATGTCCCAGATTAAAGCTGGGGTTTTTTTTTTTTTTAACATGACAGTGCAGCGGAGAAACGAAGGCCAGGATTTACTACCTACATAAGGGATTAAAGAAGATTCATTTAAAATTCACCTGTCTTTGTTATTGTCTTTAATGTCTTAGTGAGCGTTTCATTACGGCTCCATCATGCTTTTATTGGCGACTGATAAAAATTGGAAAATCAATTATTTGGAACAGTTCTAGGTAATAAACTCAGATGTGGGAGCCAGTGAATGAGTTTGTTGGAGGTTATAAAAGCAAAACAAACTGTCAGTTGTTGGAACCTTTCAAAATAAAATTACAAAGTGACTCACAGAGAAATAAAAGACAATAGAGTGCCAATAATACTGCCAATAATACTTGGTTTTCTCCTCTGTCCTTTGATCCACAGCCCATCAATACACATATATGGCCATTAATGTTGATAAATATAATACCAGCTCACATTATTTTGAAATTGTCATCTGTACTCCATTGGGTTTCCTCCTTTCCAGCAACAGGTGATTAGTTGTAAAAGCAGCACAGCTCCCTGGGAGGAATGTAAAAATGTTTGGTGTTGATATTGTTGCTATAATTTGGCCTGAGTTCACATTGCCGGTACCGTACCTCAGTATCATCAGGTGTTTCAGGCCTTTAAACACTAAACACCCTCATCTGACTGGAGGTGATCGAGCTCCAGTGTGTGTTTTGTGTCTAATATGGAATGTAAACCACAGGAACATGCTTCATTTTTTTAAGAAAGACTGACGAAGAAAAGAGAGAGAGATTGTTCTGAGTTACAGGAGCTGGTGGAATAGAGGTTAGACAGGAAGTGGCGTCATGACTTTTGCTCCCTATTGCGGAGAAAGCTGGCAGTTTTTTTTCAGTGACAGAAAAAGTATTCAGTGTTGTGACTGGCAGAAACAGGACCCAGGCGCAGAGGTATCGTGAAAAGTCCTTTATTTAAAATCCAAAAACAAAGGCAAGACTACGACTCTGACCAAAAACCAAAAATGAACCGACAAGGACAGAACTGAAAACCAGGGATTAAATACACAGACAGAACTGACGAGGGAATGGGGATCAGGTGAGGGGAACAGGTGGAAACACTTGGGGTAATCAGACAGACACATGACGAAGGGCAAGTGACCAGAAACATAGGAGGAATAATTTTCAAAATAAAACAGGAAGTGACGAGACAAAACATGGAGACAGGACAAAAACCCAACTAAACTTCACCACGGCGTGACATTCAGTTCCTTTACTTAAGTAAAAGTACATAAGTATTATGAGCTTGATGTAGTTAAAGTATTGCAGTAAAAGTAGTGGTTTGGTCCCTCTGACTGATATATTATTATATATGACATCATTAGATTATTAATACTGAAGCATCAGTGTTAGAGCAGCATGTTACTGTCGTAGCTGCTGGAGGTGGAGCTAGTTTACACTACTTTATATACAGTTAGCTAGTTTCAGCTAGTTTCTAGTTTTGATCCACAACAACACAATGACAAAGTCACTCTGCTCATTTTAGGGAAGATGAAGACATAGTTTGACTATAAATGACATTTTATCTGCATATTTTATTCTTTATTGACATTTGGTGACTGCAGTTTGTCAGAGATCAGCTGTGCTTCTCTGGCCTCAGCTCTGAAGTCCAACCCCTCCCAAGCTGCAGGATTCAGGAGTGAAGCTGCTGTGTGCATGTTACTGTTGTAGCTGCTGGAGGTGGAGCTAGTTTACACTACTTTATATACAGTTAGCTAGTTTAGTCCACTGGTTCCCAACCTAGGGGTCGGGGCCCCTCCAAAGGGTCAACAGATAAATCTGGGGGGTCGTGACATGATAAATGGGAGAGGAAAGAAGAAAAAACAAAGTTCAGATACACAAATCTGTTTTCAGTTTCTGGACTTTTTTCTCTAATCTTTGATTTTTGCTGAAATATCGGATCATTTGAACATTTATTGAAATGAAAGCATGTGAGAAGTTTAGAGGCTAAAGGCAGCTCCACTGCCACATATCCAACTGACACACTCATTTCTGATGTCACTGGATAAAAAGAGATCAAATATTTGTATCTTTATAAGTTTTCTTTACTCTTCAACTCCTCCTGTCAGGCCAGACGTGAGCATCTTACCCGCCAGTTTCTTTTGCCTCAGACTGAATTCTGTTTACACTTTCCCTTTATCCAGTCATCAATCAGCTGATGATTGATTTAAGACAAAGCAAAGGAAGGCACAGATCTCCTGCCCAGGTTAGCCTGCCAAGACTCTCTCTGTTACTGCAGCCAGGGCTTCTTGTTGCTGGGCATTTTTTATCCATGCTAGCTGCATGGCTCTGGGGGATGGCAGTGTCATTGTGTAGGTCAGTCTGCTCACTGTTTTGATAAAGACTGAAAATATTTCAACTAGCGGATGGATTGCTATGACGTTTTGCACAGATATTTGCAAGATGACCCCTGGACTTTTCCTCTAGCGCCACCATAAGGTTTACTTTTTGGTTGTTTATTGAAATACCTTGGCAACAGTTGGATGAATTGCCATTGGTTCACACATTCATGGTCCTGAGAGGATGAATCGCTATATCTTTGACTCTCTGACCCCGCTATCATCAAGTCACAATTACAATCCTCATATCATACATTTCCTCTAATCGCCAGCAGGTTAGCATTTACCTCAAAGCACCTCTGCCAGCATGGTTGCAGACTCTCAGTCCTGTTATTGATATACAAAACAAACATTCTGCTCACAGTTATTAGGATTGAGCCAAGACTCTATTGATCGGTCAGACGCTGGTTTCACATTCGCTCCAGCTTGATAGTGAAGAGGAATCACGTAGATTCATATGACAATCAATGGTCTATATCTGATGTAATCTGATGTACAATTCAAATGCTGGACCAGTAACACCATTAACATCAACACAGCTTTCAGTCTTTTGGACATGTGGTGACACAAGCCAACTCTTTGTTCTGTTATATCTGCTCTGATCTATGAATATCAGTGTGGAAAACACAGAACACAGAACTAAACATTTATAAAATCTTAAAGGGCAGCTTTGGAATAAAGATAATTTAGTTTGTCTGTGCAGCAGCCCTGATAAAAACAGCTTAATCTTACAAATATAAGTGCTGTACCTGGAAATCCTCTTTACAAAAAAAACAAACCAAAAAGAAAAATAGCTGATACTTACTTAAGATGATACAAACAATGTTGAAATTGCCTTTTGCACGCTAAAAATATATACGTGCATGCTTCCGATCTGAGGAAAAAAACACACACAAATGGATTGTATTCCCAAGGCGAATCAGGGAGGAACATTTACCCAGGAGGACGGGACCCTTCTCCCTTCACAAATGACCAATAATAATGATGATGAATGGACGCGGTCTAATGGCGATTGTCTCCTCCTTCCTACACGTCTGCTTATCAATATAAGATGGATCGTCAAATCGCTCCCTCACTATTTTTCCAGGACTTTGGTCAATAGTCTCTCCAATTAACATCCAATTACCCCGACTAGGATTAATCACCTGGGACCCAAGGGCAGTGAAGTTTGTAAAAGGTCACATATGTGCAATGAGGATTAACAGTGACACGGCATCGATCGGCCGGCGAGGAAGGTTAATGTAGTGGTTGCGTTGTAAGCTGTTGTGGCTGCATGATGCAAAGCAGGAGGAATCGTTGATGTTAACGAGACTGACACTGCCTTTGACTGGAGAATATAATGTATACTCGGCCTGTATACATTTGTATCTACTGTACTGGAGACATAAATCTGTAAAAACAGGTCATGAATATGTGGATTGTTTTGTAGAAAATGTTAAAAAACAGGAGGAAATATTGGATAGGTTCCAATAGTCTATTCTGGGTCTGTAAATACCTGCAAAGGGCTACACTTTAGGTCGCATTTTTTCTCATTTTTAGCCAAACTGTTCTTGTACAGTTGCCGCATGTTTTCGCCCTATTTTGCAGTGTTATGAGTCACTCCCCCCCCTCCAGAATTAGATTTGCTTCCCACTGAGTGACATCTAAGAGCACCAGTAGCCAAAAAGGACCTCTGTAAATGGTCTTTTATCCCCATGACAAATCAAGTGAATCAAATCTAATCATGCCTGTGTGTCTATTTGTCTTCCATCCAGCTCTGGTTGGACAATAAAGTCATATTCTGTTCTGTGTTATGATCTTATGAACAACAGCCTTGAGGGGGTAGAGGACTCACTTGTGTTGTCCAGTCGTGAAACTTTCATTTACTGGGACAAATAATCTATTGTATTGCAGAAAATTCCTGTGTGCAAATGGTTGGACTCGGATGTCAAAACAAAAGGTTGCAGTCAAAACCAGGACTAAAATACTTAACATGAAACATTGGACAAGAGACTGTTCAGATATTACCAAACGTAAAAAATTAGGATGATTGTTACCAGGGTGTTTTTAAAACTCATAAACTTCATAGAGACAATAAATTGAACACAAAGAAATGACTGTTATCAGTATAAATCAATCAATCTGAGGCCAGACAGCTGCTTCCTGTCGCTGCTCTCCATCACACACACACATATACCCGCAGATGGACAGTAACAGTGACTGCCAGGTGACAAACTTTTGATGGCACAGAGAGAGAAATCTAATTATCTTGCCCTTGTCTAGATTCATGCATTCAGCACAAGGGCAAGTCCTGGACTTGACCCGTCTTCTCATCTTTCAAGCGCTGCTCCGCTGTCGGATGGCGGGCAGTACATCAATAGCCCATTCATCCGCGGAGAAGTCTCCATCACAAATCAATAACGTTTGAAAATCTATCACGTGCGATATTATGCTGCCACCCAAACACACGTCATGTGATATGCCAATACAGTGATCCGGCGCTGACATTAATATTTCTGTTTACCCTTGAAAGAACAGGTTTTTCATGGTTAAGCTAAAAAAAAAAAAAGAAAAAAAAAGATGAAGTGATGAAATATGGAATATATCAACATCCTCATAGCAACAAAACTCTACACATGGACACACAGGACCAATATCCACATGCAGAGATCAGCAGAAACATTTTAATTCGGTTACAAAAACCTTTCCAGTCCCAGCAGAGTCACGCTAACAAACACACACATGCATACATGTACGCTATACTCTTCTTATCTCCTGCAGCAGCTTCTCTGCCAGGGAAGTCGTGATTTAGGCCTTGATCCTCGCGGTCTCTGGACACTCTGTGGTCCGCACAGGATTGATGAGTCATCAATAACAGTAATAATGTCTAACATGCTGCGGCTAGCCTTTGTTGTTGACTCCATGACTCCTGAGCCAGAAGGGAATCGAGTCAATACGAGGCACGACATTGGGATCTATAAAAAAAACTATACTTCGAGGATGAAAACAGCCTAATTAAACAGTAATGCTGTTGGTAATATGTGTAAAGAGTTAGATCCACAATTGCTAAAACAATTATACTGTCAGTGACATGAGCGGTCCAATTTGTGTTAAAAGAAGAAGAAAATCAACTCAACTTATGATTAAAAAAAATAGTTTCTGGACAACAAGCTCATATTTGCTGTATCTGAATAAAATAGGCAGTCCAAAGCTCATAAATACACTTTAATTTTGTTGTATCTCATTCTGTAATCTGTACATAAACAGAAATGTAGAAATGTTGATTAGTGGTTTTAGGGGAGGGGGGGTGGGGAGGGGGTTAGGTGCTGGAACCGTGTCTTGGCAACAGTTGGGTGCAGCAGCGACTGTGTGCAGCATCCCTCCGTCTTCCCCTCTCGTCACTGTGCGGCTGCCAGGTTTGGCGCCACTGAGGCCGAAACCAAACCTCGTGCCCATCAACTGTATCTTGCCTGTGGTGGTCTGATCTGCCAGAGAAGCTGCCCAGAAGTGCCGGGTTCATGAATAAACTGTTGTTTATCAGAAAACAGCTCTAACAAATTGTTGTTTTTTAGTCATGCTAAAGCGACAGTGCGGCTCTGGGGTCGGTCGGTCGGTCAGTCAGTCCACCACTTAGATCCTCAGATGAGATTACAGAGTTTGATGATTTGAGTTTGACCTTTTTAAGGTCTCAACAACTATCGGATGTGTTGTCATTTGGTGCAGATATCCATGATGCCCAGAGGTCGAATCTTAGCTACTCAGTCCTCAGAGTTCTCATGTATTGCCACCAATATCTCAGCATCCATTAGATCAATTGGCGCCAATTCTGTGCAGACATCCATGGTCCCAAAATGATAGATATTCAGAACTTCAGACTTGCTTTTTTCCTTTTGCACCACCAGCAGGTTGACATTTGTGGTTCAGAGTGAAATGTCACAACAACCGTTGAGTGGATTACCTTTCAATCTGATGGACAGTCTTGGTCTTTGTGAACTTTGTGATCCCCTAACTTGTGGTTGGGGTTTTCTTTGCGATAAGCATTGCAGCCTCACAGAGCCACTGGTACTTATTGGACCCCATTTACACATCCTATTGCATCCTATTTGTATCTGGATATCTGAAAAAGAAGGTGTAAATGCACTTATGACAGGAATGCAATCAAATCAACCAGACCACCGGCTCGTTGAAGGTCTACCTGCCATTGTAATCCCATTCTTAAGAAAGCCTGGAAAAAAGTTGCAAGTAGTAATGAGGGTAAATCAAGATAGCAGGAGTGCTTATTACCACCAAGTGCAAATGCAAAGGACTGTGGACCAAATGTCATCATCCAAATACAGATTATGTGTGAATAGCAGGTGTAAATGGGACCACAGGCTCGCTACATTCCTCTTCCTACAAGTCACAGAAACGAGAGACACCGCGATGAAAAGTCAGCTTTGGAGACGCTGTTAGGTGTATTTTTAAACTTTGAACGGAGCCAGCGAGCTGTTAGCTAGCTGGCTCCGCTTCCAGTCTTTATGCTAAGCGAGGCGAGTCATGTCCTGATTCCACCTCCGTACTGAAAGCACCACATATAAAATTCATCATTTTTTATCATCTCACTCTTTGAAGAAAGAGTGACAAGATATGCACTTTGAGTTGTCACTTTGTTTCATCCAAATGTGCATATTTCACAAAATGCTCTATTGCTTTCAGCTTTTATTAAAACAGCGGGATACAACTTAAAGCAAATATGGTCTTTGAGGAAGATTCCTGTCCCTTCTTCTTCTTCTTCTTTTTTTTTTTTTTTGTCTTTTCAAAGTCTAATACAAGGCGTACATTTACTATTCCATTTGTCAGAAGGACTTCACAGGATGCCATCGAGCTAGACCAGACAAATTAAGCTATGATGACTTAATGATACGTTTCTGTGGTGCACCTGAGAGAGAGAGGGAGAGAGAAACAGAGATAGAGAGAGAGAGAGAGAGAGAGAGAGAGGAGAAACTGGCTACAAGAGGAGAAAAAAAAATGATGAAAGTCTTTGAAGCTGCAAAGGCAGCAGCCGGAGTAATAACAAAGGGAATGATATTCATGAAAGAGTCAAGGGGAGAGAGAGAGAGAAGAAGAAGAAGAAGAAGAAGAAGAAGGAGGAGGCCCAAGTTCCAGGCCTTAAGGTGCCTCCTTGGTAATTACCAGAAGGTAGGCATTAAACATAAATGCATCATTATGTTAACAATTAATACAATTATGTCAGCCCTCCCGGCGACCGTGTTCTGCTGTGCCTGTGATGTGGATGCATGGGATGGGAGGGTGTGTGTGTGTGTGTTGTTTTCATGCACACACTCATGCGCATTCATGTGAGCAGATGTGTGTCTCGCAGGGTGGCGGAGTGACACCTTTATGCCGCCCGATTTAAATGTCTTTTTTTTTTTCTTTTCATTGCAAACCTGGAAAACACTGCAGGTTAAACAAACAAAGCTGGAGAATATCATTAACCCCCTTTTCTTTTTTTTTTTTTTTTTGCACCCTTCTCCCTTCCATCCCTTTTATCCCCGCCTGCTGACTCTTTGTCTCCGTATCCACCCACTCGTTTCTTTGAGGTAAATAATGAAAAGCACATGTGCATTATCATCCCGAAGAACAATAAAAAAAAAAAAAAAGATCATCTCTGAAAACTGATGTTTGTTTTCCTCCTCCTGTTTTTCTTCCTTCTTTGTAAGGAAAAACTGCGTATCAAGGTTTTCTGTAGCGGCGGCGGCGGCGGCGGCCCTGTGGTTAGGGCAGGGGAACAACTGGATAATACACTTTTGAACTGCCCACTCATCAAGGAAAAGTCAACTGAGATCACTCCCATGAAGACAGAAGCATTGTGATTTTCACTCATCGGTTACCACTCCCTGTCAAACTCAATGTGATTGTCCGTGCTTCCGCGTTTGGCTACTGGCCTTTATCCATATCCAACATTTCAGCTCCTTTTTTTTTTTTTTCTCAGGGAACAAGTTTACATTTGCTGTCCCAGACACAAAACCAGAGTTATTCCCACATCGTTAAAGATTGATTATATGGATTCTTTTGTCTCTATAAACAATTCAGTGATCCTCCCTCCCAAAAAAGTGAATTTACAATTACAGAAGAGAGAGAGAGAGAGAGGGGGGGGGGGAGCTCCAGAGAGAGATCTGTGGATCTGTGTGAGGACAGGAGCACAGAAAAAGGTTGCTGCAGTTTGTGAAGCTTATTGTTCAGCAACACTGATGAACATAAACATGACTCTTTTTGTGCACTTTGCATGTCAAAAGACGATAATAACGGCAATTACTTTTTGATCCGGAGCCACGTCTGTTCACACCAAGTTCACACGGAGGCTGTTGACAAAATAATCTCACCTCAAGGTCCATTTAGTAGCAGCTGTTTTTGCTCTTGATCGTGCTCACATGTTCTTCCTCAGCAGATGGGATTTTCCAAGGTGTCCAAGGAGTTACAGAAGGTCAGATTTAATTTAATTTAATTTATATGGACTCCACATCCAGGTTCAAATTTGAGGTGGAAATGGTTGTTTGGACATCTGCAGTGTACCAAGGTCAAGAATGAACTTTTTTTTTTTTAAAGCTGCTTTCATAACAGCGAGCAGTAAACATGACGGTGCTGCTGCTCTCATGAATGCACCCGACTCTAGCCGCCGCCATCGGTGGGTGGGGGTTTAAGATGGTTCAACTCTTCTAACTCGCCCCCGTGACTCTCTGTGACCATGGCGATGACACAAACCACAGCCAGAGACACAACACAGGAGCTGGTTTGAGTGGTATTTTCCTGAATTGTACACCTCTTAACCAACGACAGAGAAACAGACGGATGAACGAAAAAATGATGCTGAATCAGCTCAGTTGAGTCTGGTGATCCTAACAATAAGTAATGTTTATGACAGTTAGCTCAACTTACTGTATTAATCATGCTATGTTGCTAAATATTTCTCTATTTTTTAACCCACAAACCCGATCTGTTTAGCAGCATGATGGGATTATAATAGGTGGACGGCAGCAGACCGTGTCGCAGTTTAGAGGCAAAACATTGATGTTAACGGCAGAAAATCTGCGTTCCATGATAACTAAACAAAAATCCATCTGCTGATGAATATCATGTGATGTTCAGCTACGGCGCTAAATGGGGCTTGAGGAATGATTATTTTGTCGACTTTTGTCTCCGAGGTCAAGAATGAATTATGCATTTTTTTAAAAAAATCGTTTGAAACGGCTGGGGCGTTGTGTTCTTTAAGTTCAGGGTGTGTTTGGCATTTCAGTTTGGCATTTACACAAAGATTACATCCACGTGAAGACAGCAACATTTATATTGTCTCCATCCAGTTTTCCCCCCTCACCTAAAACAGGAGCTTTTCCAAAATCTCAGAGAAGAGTGTGAAGAAGACAACTTGATGCCATCTCTTTTTTTTTAAGGCCAGGTGTCGCAGACTTTTCTTGGTCGACTTGGGGATCAAGTCGGAGTTCAAGGTCATAACTGCAGAAATACTCTGCAATAGTCTATGAAGTTATGTACTTATTCATCTTTTTATTGGCGAATCATATTGTTTCCTCTGGCCTGGTAGCAAAATACTTCCCTGGTCTGCAGCACAGGGGTTGGGAACCTCTTCAGGCATTTCAGCGCTGAGAGACCTTCAAACGACCTGGAAACCTGAAAATGACCCCGTGAACACTGCTGTTGCACCAACATTTGTTCCACAATTCAATTGTTTAGTGTGGATGTAAAAAAATAAAGCAATGGTGCAATAGTCATTTTTTTTAGTCCACACCAACCCACACACGACAAGATGTCTTCGTTTACGCTGAATGACTGGTCAGCAACATCAATCCCGCTGTGCCCCTCTGGACTAATAACCGAGGACACCTGCCTGTTCGATGATGCACTCGTCCGCTGGGGGGAAAACAGAAACTGATGATTTTCTTTGGCCGTGTCCTGTTGTTTCAACATAATTATTTTCATCTCGAGTTTCATATCAAACTGTTTTGTTTCACTTGAATCGTTGAAGTGGCGGATGAGCGTGAAGTGCATCCGACTTTCAAGCAATAAACGTTTGTTTATATTAACTATGACAAAGATCTGGCTTTCTCTTAAAGGGGCACGCCACTGATTTTACACACAAAGATCAGTTTATTAATCATGGACACTATTCAGCTTGTAAACGCGGTTATAAAATGTCTTTTGTGGTTCTGTACAATCTGAATAAACGCTGAAAATGTCATAACTCAGCTAAAATGTATTATTATGAATGTCGGCTTTGAAAGATGTGAGAATGAACCAGGCATGGAGGGTCTAATAAAACTGTGATCAGTTGCATTTTGTGTAAGGATCCAATGATTTTTTTCTTCTTTTTTAACATCTGCCTCGTATGAGCAGCCCTCACTATATGAATGTGAAATGATTAATTGCTGAACGGAACTTGGAAAAATATTTCTTTTGAACGTATTGTTGGTTTTGCTGAAGTGTCCAATATCAGTATTGTGTTTGCCAAGAGTTTCAAATCCATCAAACCCTATTTGTATAGCACCTTTCATACAGATTAAGTGCTTTACAGATGATCGGAAAGCTCTAATGATATAACAGTAAAACAATTTGACACTAATGCACAAGATATATATATACGTTAAAGCATAATAAAACCAATAAAATACAAACTACTAAAATACATATACAAGACAATGACAAATACAATCAATAAGAGGAAATAAAACATGTTCATGCAATAAAAAGCTATTAAATATAATGTCTGTTAAACATTGTAATCAAAAGCCAGACTGAAGATAAACGTCAGACGGTTCAAACAGCTCAGAGAATAAAAACTGTCTCACCTAAAAAGGTTTTTGTGCTGCACTTAGAAACAGCTAACGGGCTGCAGAGGACCTGATGGGTCACACTGTTCCATTTACTGCAAGCATGTCAGATATGTAGGCTGGTGCAAGACCGATGAATGAAGTGCTTTAAAAACAAAGTACTGCACTAAACGAAAGCCTTTCTGGGATAAATGTAAATGCAGCTTCATGAGATATAACATCCCAAACAACTTGTGCTATGATGTACCTAAGGGAACATCGAGGGTGGCGGTACAAAGAAGAGAGAGAGAGAGAGATAGGTATCTGGGAAAAAAAAAAAATGTTGCTTCCAACCAGCAAAAAAAAAAAGTTAAAACAAGAAAATAGTGCAAAGCTGATCCTCCAGGGAAAGAACAAAGGTTTGAGATTTTCCCTGGATTTTTTTATTTGATGGGAAAAGTTGACCGATCTGTTGAGAGAAACATTTTTGAAGACAAGAAAGTGGAGGGGAAGTGAATCATTTACATGAAACATGACGCCGAGCAAGTAATTTAACTGTTAGGATATGGATTAATTGGAAAAGACAACATGTATGCATGTGAGTTACACTGAAATATCCCAATAAAAATAAAAGTATTGTATATTAAAAAGAAATAAATGAATAAAACCTACATGAAAACTGTCAGACAACCAATGTAAGGACTTTAAAACAGCTGCAGTATATCCTCTCCTTTGGCCTTTGTATGCACACGAGTGCTGGATTAAAACATATTTAATCAACCTGACATTAATTAGACAATATTATACTTAAAAAAAGCTCCGTTCTTGAACATTAAAGAGCACCACTTGGGCATCTATCTCCTGCCATGTCTTTGTAGGTGCTTTGCTTTTAAATCCCACTTCTGAGGTTGAGGAATAATTGGCGTCTACCAACGCAAGTCGGTGCGCCAAAAACTGAACAAGCAGTTTGATAGTTCATAAACGAATGAAGGAATTATTATGTTCAGAAATGACAAACATGACGAAACAGTGCTCCATTACCTTCATCCCAAAAGTGAGATAACTGTAAAATAATTGGGTCTCGGCAGCATTCACACGCACCGGCTAATCCGCTGTTTACAGTGAACTGCAAGCATATGAAACACAATCACAGAACAATTCAATTTACTGGGTTATTTATCCGACACGACGGAGTGACAAAGGACTACGCGGTTGCCTCAAAACTGCCATATGATTCAGTTATGAACACATTAGAGATCGTTGCGTTGTTACTCGCCAAGTTTATTGAGTCTCAACATAACAATGTGAGAAAAAATACTTGAAAATAGATTAAAAGAACCAGACAAGGTTGCAGTTTAATGCCAGGTAGGATTTCCTAATGCTTGCTTCTTTAACTCTCAATAGAATTTGTATTTATTCTTAAATGTCTAATTTAATGTAACACTCTGTCTCGCATCCGAGCAGCACTTGTGTGTTTAAGGAGCTGGTGTCGGCCTCGTCTCGGCTCCTCAGGTGGCAAAGTATTTCCATTTTCAAGATTTTTCCATTTAAGTAGCCTTTTTAAGTAACTCCCATGAAAATCCAAAAATAATTCACAGAACCGTGTTAAGCACAAAAGAAATCAGAGACAATACTCAAAAAAGAAAAAAAAAATGAAGCATTGTAAAGAAGAGGGGGAAAAAAAAAGAGAGAATCCATTTGCAGTATCATGCTGAGTCAAAGCTATAAACAAAAGCCTGTAATGAGATATGTGCTTTGAGCTTTTCAGTGTTTTGTCCAGAGATTTGTCTTGTTGGAATCGTACGAGTACAGAAGGCTCCGAGACAAAAAACAAATACACCCCCCTTTTATAGCTTGGACATTAATTTGAATCTGCACTTTTCTCTCTCTCTCTCTCTTTTTCTCTCTCTCTCTCTCTCTCTCTCTCTGCAATGCTCAGGGGTTGCAGGCAGGATATGTATTCTGTAAATCTTTATGGAGATATGCTGTATCCATTTACTGCGGGCTGCAGAAAGCAATCCGTACATGTGTTTGAGGGGGTTAGAGGGTTATGAGGAGCTTTTTTTATATATATATATTCTACACATATTTCACTTTAATCACTAGAAAATCGAGTCTAGGCTTTGAATCGAAGCGTCCGACATCGGTGGGAATAAGAAGTGAACGCGGATGTTTACACATGCGCGTGCACACGTATCATCGTATGTATCGATGCATGCACAAAAATATATTTTGCCTCTTAATCAGTCCCTTGAGCGTTTCTCTACCTTTCTACTCAGCAGATTTAATTATAAACACCATCATAACGCTGACTACATGAGAGAAAATTCATCATACTATATATATATATGTGTGTGTGTGTGTGTGGATTCTTTAGGGTTGGTTGGTTTGATTTTAACATCACAGCTGCAGTTGTTTTCAGTAAACTAGCAGGTCCTCCTGGTATTTAAACCCTATCTGGAGCAACATCCTTGAATTTTAAAGCTGTTTTTTATATATATACTGTTATGATTATGTGTGTTAAACTTTGTCAAAGGTCTAAATCTTTAGTGACTTTCTGTAAAAATGCGACAGATTGTTTGCTCAGGTTGTTCTACGGGTTATTCATGTTGTCCACTCACGTACTGCGGTTCAGATCGGGCTCCAAACATTGTCATTGCAGTTTTATTTTGCGCTACATACCGCCACATATAAAAGGAAAAAAACCTGCCTTACATAAACAGCACAGTCACTCCGCTACATATCTTCATCTTCAATCCAATTACAGACACAAAGGGAGAAAAAATATATGCATATTTAGACAAATAATCCCCCCCGTTCCTGACAGCGAGATGATCTCTGTGAATGTTTATTGTGAATGAGTGTGTGATCCCCTGTTGGCCCTGACAGAGATGAATGCTACAGCAGTCTGGAGCTCCATTATGAGGCATCTGCGCGGCAATCCCAGCCACCTTCACACGATAAAGATGAGCCTTGTAACAGCACATCATGCCAAATGAGCCTTCCCTGTCACATCTCAACCCAAAGAAAAGCAATTGAGCTGCTATTGTGTGTGAAATAAGAGATATGGTAGAGCAAGCACAGCGGAGTAAACACACACATATTTCCAATAATAGAGAGAAATGTGTCCATATGAAACATTTATTAGATATAAAACAC
Source organism: Euthynnus affinis (assembly GCA_029490765.1). Classification (NCBI taxonomy): domain Eukaryota; kingdom Metazoa; phylum Chordata; class Actinopteri; order Scombriformes; family Scombridae; genus Euthynnus; species Euthynnus affinis. The sequence continues at coordinate 28,848,814 of CM055850.1, forward strand.
CTACATTACTGGATTATAGAGCAGTCCCTAGCATGCTGTTTTTTCATTTTATTGATTTTAATGCATAATATTGGAGGATCTGCATGTTAGCTAAAACTTGAAATGCACTTTTTAAGTGGTGCTAACTTCCTGTTAAACAGTGTGTACTGTAATTTGCTGATGATGTCATATGATTTGTAATTAAATGCTTCATGCAATTAGCAGCAAAAACAGACAAATAAGTGGTTCTGGTCTTTGTTTGCATCTTTTCATTGGACTATATGTTGCATTTTTCTACAGGTCCTCATGTGTCTGTAGTTTCTGTGTGAGTCTGTGTTAGTTAAAAAAACATATGCAGACCTTTGATATAATTAAAACATGTTCTGTGTCTGTGTCTTCCACACTCACAATAGCAGCACTCTGATGCTAAGCTAAGGATAATAACCAAGAGAATACATTTCACATTTGCTTAAATATGAGCAAGCCCACATGCCCAAAAGTGCCTATTTATACTAGCGCAGTGATGCTGTGAAAAACTGTTGATATTAATGTGTTAGCATGCTAACATTTGTTAATTGTGCTCTTAACGGAAAGTAAAACTGAGGCCGATGGGAGTGTCATTAATTTTGCAGGAATTTGGTCATAAACCAAAGTAGTGAGGGGAACCAACAAGGTAGAGCATTTATATTTCATTCCAGTGTTGTATTGTTGCTGCTTCAATTTCTTTTGTTCTTATATCACTTTAAGAAGTATGACCTGGGAACAACTCTGACACACCAAGCTTAAACTCGGGGTAAAATCTGCATTTGAAATCGTTCTGTATTATTTATTATTCAAAGTCACACACCATCTCCAGCTCAGCTTTTTTCCTGCTGATTTGGAGGATTTTCACCCTAACCTCCACGGCGGCCCTTTGACTCTCACACTACAGGTTTCTATGTTGGGAAAGCCCCCCCCCCAAAGCCCATCAAACAGCAGCCTCGTGATAGCTGTCGGTGCAAAAAAAGTCATTTTCCATAAACTCTACTTCAGCCTGGAAAGTACCCTTCGACAATAAAAGCAACACAAAGAAAGAAAAAATACAAAAAAACAAGCCTTATCATAGCCGCAAATGTACACTATGCCACCACAGGATGAGGACTGACTTGATGGATTGTTTATTTAGGGGTGAGGCATTATATATTGTGGCTGTGAGATGGTGAGTCACGCGAAGGCCCGTTGCAGGGAATCTTCTTCTCTTATCCCTGGGCTGAGTTAACGAGTCAGTGCAGCCTCCACAGGCCTGCGAGGGCTTTTCCTCTGGGGCTGTGCGAGGAATGTGGAGGAAGCCTGTAAGAAGTCCAGATGTGACAACTATATTTCTGTCTCCCTTAAAGGAAAAAAATTCCTCACTTAGATGCTCCTGCACGGCTATACATCTTCATTCTGGGATGCTTCAGTGCATTCCAGGAGGTACTTTTTTTTGAAGTTAATGTCGTGTTGTAATTTTTGCAGTTTGCTTGTCACGAGGATTACGGCTCAGCTTGTTGAAAGAAAGAAAGAAAAAACAAAAAAACAGAATAATGTCTTCTTTTGGAAGAGCTTTGAGGGAGTTTCAGAAAACAACCCTGATTAAGTCATTAGGGGTTTTCTCATCCTGCGCTTTCTCCGAGTCGAAACACAGAGACTGTTAACGCTGTGGGTGTGGAGATGTGAGAGAAAGACGTGAGAATGTACCAGACATGGAGAGTCTTGCAGGAATAATGTAGGGAGTAGAAGTCAGGCTTTCTTGAATCTCTCAATTTTTCCAACTTTGACTTTGTCATATTTTGCTGTAGCGGTATTTCAAATGCCATCCGTCATCATAACCGTACACGCAATGGCATAATAGACAAACGGGGGTTCAGATGAGGTTTGGGGTGACCAAACGAGCACAGTTTAAAAATAAATTAACCAAATACCGTCGTCCTACTGAAATCTGAAAACGGCCATGAATCAAAGCTAGAACAATGTCGGTCGCCACCACAGCAAAGAGCGTTCGGTTTGGACTGTTTTTTGGTAAACACGGCCCTTAAATTGATGTTGCATGAACATATTGCGCCTGTTTGTTACAAGTCTCGCTCAGGGGGAAGCAATATGATGAAGGATACGGACATTGATACGTCGAGTTAAAGTTAATTAAGTAAATTAAAAGAAAAACAAAGAGCAAACAAACACGGTGACTCCTGCAGAGTCTGCTGGCGGCGGAGGAAGAGGTTGATCAGCCGGCACTGATTAGACAAGAGAGAGAGAGATTAAGGCCGCAATAAAACACGGTGCCAAAACAATTCTAGTGAGCACCAATGAAAACGTTAAGTAAAGACATCTTAAAACAATCGACAATGCTCCTTTTTTGAATGTGCATCAATTTTCATAACTAGAAGCAGTTGTCAGGACTTCTGAATTTCAGGCAACTCCCTTGAAAAATGCACCAAAATGTTCATTGCCAGGCCAACTTAATTGTAAAGGACACATTAAAAAAAACCCAAGGGTCTCAGTGAAGACCCTGAAAGACCTCAAGTTCCAACGCAACACACCACAAAGTGTCCCTCCGGTTTCAGTTTCAGCATTTCACTACACATGCAGAAGCAGCAGAACACAATAGCCTCTCTACAAAAAACGTCAGCTACCAAGATTAAAAAACGTACTTTACAAACAAACGGCGTTAAACACCAAATGTAGCACACGCACGCTACTGTCTGCCCTGACAACATAAGCCACGGCGAATCAAAACCATCTCACAGACAAAACTTTTAAACCCCAGTACGGACCGAGAAAAACACTTATAATACTATAATATCTTCTTCCAGGCAACTTTAAACACTGCAGAACACTTAAGACTAGAAAGAAATAACCCCCAACAGAAACCAGTTTCTTCTCCCAGGGATTACCTGAAAACAAAAAATGTTAAATTATAAAGTTTGGAGTTGATGGAAGCGTCTAACTTTAACAGGGTTTATCTAATATTTACTGAACTCCAGGTGGAAATAAGGTTGAGTTAACATTAAACAAAATAACTATTAATTCTAAATAAGAAAACTATATGTATTAAGGTGCATTAATGGTTTTGTACATTACCAGTCAAAGGTTTTGGATACACCTTCCCATGCACTTGAATAAGAGAGTTGTGTGCATGTGTGCAGAAATGCTTAATGTAGTCTTGAGCAAAGAGACAGTTACAAAGTGCATGTGGACATGAGGTCTCTGCAAACATTCATGTAAACAATTACATTGGGTAAATGGATTATGGATAAAAAAAAATAAATAAAGTGTACATTGCAGAGAGATGTTTCATTACAGTACAACCCCTGAATGTCTCATAGATGTATCCTTGTCTGTCCCTCTTTGACTTTTGTGAAATTTATATCTCCCAATTTGCCCCCATCTGAGTCAAAGAAATAAGCCATTTGCTTCATTATTTTGAGGTGCTGGCACCAAAGTTTGTCAGGTGTTTGACAAGCTGAAATGTGTTTAACTCCCACTGAGCTGCAGCGGAAATAAGGCTGTATGGTTTTAGCATTTTTTTTTTTTTTTTTTTTGCATTTGTCCAGTTAATGGGGAAATATATCACCAACAAGACCCAGAAATACACGCTAGAAGTGTTTTGTAGTGAATTTTCCTGTATGGTCACACCTCCTTCTGAAGTCTCATTTATGCTAATAAAGGTAGAGGACACTGAGGCATGGCCATGTTGATCACCAGTAAGATTAAATTGTTGGGGCTTGACAGTTGTTATTACCTAATCTCCTGAGGAAAGAAGATAATTGTTTCTGCACAGATAGATTTTGTTCTCGTTGAGTAATGCCTTTCGGTGAATTTTACAGCGCAACAGATAATGACATTTGGTCAAAGTCATACAAATAAGCAACTCAGGAAAGCAATCAGATTCAATTATGACGCTAAATCTGTCATTGTAGGCTGAACTCCAAATGCTTCAATGGAAAAGCTCGCTGGCCTTCAATGGAAGACTGAATGCATTCGGCAGTGTTAATAAAAATGGACAGCAGCTGTTGCCCTGCTGAGCTCCAACCATGGACTGTGAATCCTAAGAACTGTACCACCACATATATATCTATATCTATCATATTTAAAGGTTCTACATGTAGGAATCAGAAATTCCTTCTCATTAGTGACACCGGTGGCCGTTAAGTGCAATGACAATAAAGTAAAATCTAATTGAATCAATTAAATTTTATCTAATTAAATCTAATCTAATGTTTATATTAAGAATAAAATAGATGATGTTGTATAAGCCATTCACCTGCACATTAATATACACACATCAAAACTAAAGACAATACTAGCTTTAAGCATGAAATTTTAATCTTGACCTTTGGGAACACTTTGTGTTTAATTTAATCTAAACTCAGATGGTCTTTAGCCTTAGTCTTACTCTGATATGTCACATAAAAGTTCCACGCTTGTCTCGAGTGATGATACCTGAGCCAAATCCATTTGCTGAAGAAGATGATGAAGAGAATCTTATTTCCATGATATTGGAAACCATGACTGTTCTGCATGCTGATGAGACTCTGCATGGCTCAACATCAGTGCATTTGGACAGAAGTTGCCATTTTTGTTGACAACAGATGCGACTGTGGCTCTCACAGTAAAGAATGGTCTATGTGGCTTCAGCACTTTTTGTAGTATCTGTTTATACTATGTCTATAAATGGTACGTGTCATTCAGGACGGTCCCAAATTACGAGCAGTTGTTCCTGTTTGTCCCAAAAATTAGACTAAACCAGAGTTTTACTGAAGAAGCTAATAATTATAACTGCATGTGACTATTAGCACTGGTGAATTGGACTGTTTTTGCAATGAGGCTTGTATTTTGCACCAAATGTATGCATATTATCTAATTTACATATGTGCAAATAGCACAGGAGCCCGCCTACCTCCACCCCCAACCCATTCTCATCTGGTCACCCTTTATTCAGGTTAATGTCCTGTCCTCCCTCCTCTGTCCCCAAGTGATCAGTGATCATCAAGGATGTTTCAATCCCTTAAACGTGCCTAGAGTGAGGTGAGCTTGGAGCAAGGAGATGCTTCACAATCCCATAAACAACCTGCATAAAGCCTAATATGAATAAATGATATGAAAAAATAGAACTAATGCAAAACCTTAGGACAGTCAGACCAGTTCAGAATAGACCTTAGGATAATTAGCTTGATACCAAAGTGCTGTCGACCTGAACATACCCGGAAAACGACAGAACAGCAACACTGGCAGCAACATGATTCATCACCAATTAATGAGCAGTGCAGTCAAAAAGAGCAGCAATACTTGACATTTTCCTCATAATCACAGTGGCTACTGAGTCCACTCTGGTATTAGACACACTGACACACACACACACACATCTGAAACCCACAGCAACACAACAGGACCCTACCAGAATAAACATTATTATATTCTGAATGAAAATGCACATTTTCAACTGTGTCCACTGTTTCTTCATTAGCCAGCAGTCTTTCTTTTCTTCTTCTGATCCAAATGTAATCTGAATTGGACAGGCCTCCCGTACCAAGGGCTAAACACAAACCATTTATGCATTTCATTTCGAGGCTTTATAGCTGATTTAATTGAACATGATCTTGTGTCTTTTATGTTCTCTCAGTGAGCATTTCCAACGTGCAATTGGTGTTATTCTTGTTGAGTTTGCGACACTGTTAATAGGTTCATAGCTACGAGAGCAGCAGAAATATAAAATGAACATCGCATTCTTTTAGTTATTTCACATTCTCATCATACTGTGGTGAGATAAACAGACAGGGTGCCCTTGTGAGATGCAGACTATTTCCAGTAGATGCACCTGGTCCATCTGGGAATCCTTTCTTTCTCCCGCATTTCCTGTCACCTCTACTGTCTCGAATGCCCCCCCCAGCAATACTAAAAACCTGCAATGCAACTGGTTCTGGCCGTGCAAACAAGCTGTGAACATGACATATAAACCGTGATATCTCGAACTTGTTAGCAAACAGTTGTTTACGTTGGCATCAAACATTTATGGCGCCACATTATCATTCATTTAGAGTCATGTTCCTCTCTACATGGGGAATGTAAGTCCAATATTCATTCTCTTTTAGCTTTAGTGTTTGGAAAGACCTGAGATGCGAGGGAGGAAAGCACTTACGGCTCTCTCACGCCATTATATTTGTTGTTTACAATGTGAAATGAGGGTGGGGCTGCAGGTAGAAAACAGCTGACGCCAACAAAAATCGACAAGCAGATCAGGAAGGCTGGTTTGGTGCTGAGAGAGGTACCCTGTGGTGAAGATGTCTCAGAGGAGATGCAGATGCACAAATTATCGAGCATCATGGACAATGTCTTCCCTGCCTTCTTCATATATTGATCACTTGTCACAGTGCCCATCAAAGTGTACAACTCCATCATACACATTTCATGCAGCTACTCTACAAACAACCACTTATCTGTATACAGTTGAGCCTAATTAGACCAGAGTATCAGACTATTATTATTACGGTCAATAGCAACATCACCACTTGCAATTACTACATACATTTGTTATAGTGGCCATTAACATTGATAAAACAGCAAATATCCCGCTTTAACCAATCAGTGAACACTCATACAGACTTAACAGCCCACTCTCAACCTCTGTAGTACTCTCATTCACTCAGTTACACTGATTACTTGCTTACTTTTCTTTCTGCACTCTACGGCTTTAATGCCCTGTATTGCACATGAGGCCATCAGAGGCCTGATGGGCAAAAAGTTTCCAGGGTGCTGAACAGGACACTGGGGAGCCTTATTATCATTAGTAGTATACGGGTGAATTTACACACACACACACACATACACACATACACACACACCACCCCAACTGGAACAGGATCTGTCAGCTCTTCCAGATGGTTCGTCTGACCTTCCTCTAACAGGCAATTTATCAGGGACAGTACTTGTTTTCTCATTAGTTTGTATTTTTGGACCAAAAACAAATAACTCAGAAAAAGACAGACATCAGAATATAAGCGGACAATTAATCACCAAGCCTACTGAGCCCTGGCTGTGAGGTGCCTGAGCAGCTCTTGTGATATGTTGTGACTCACAACACAAGGCTTTAATTGGTGCCACGATGCACTGTACTGTGTGCACTGAGCATTAAGGTGTGTACAAAGTATTACTAATGACAAACAGCATTGTGAGTCCCATAAAGCGGAGTGCAAGGGGCAAAACAATTGCCCATCACCACCACGGACAGCTAGTTTGGTTTCCAGCAGAGGTACCTCTGGCTTGGTAGCCATGTCATAATGAGACCACCTGGCAGTGTTTCTGGTGTCATCATGTCCTTGTTGCTGCTGTCCTGACTTCTACTCGTTGGCCTTGGGGTGCTAGGATTTGGAGGTGATAGCATGGACCTCAATGCATGCATGTTACACCCTCCTGGTAAAAAAAAAAATTCTTCCTGAAGAAGCTACTGGTGACACTTGGCTCTATTCTGTATTCTGGCAAATTATGGGCTAAATTCACCAGGAAGGGATGCAGTGAAATGGATGGGGTAGCTTGGTAGTGGACTAGGAAGCTAACAAATGATTGTTGTTGTGTCAGGAATTCCACAGGGCCAAAAAAATCTAGCTTGGTAATGGTTTATGATGAGTTAGGTTAGGTTATTTACGGATTCCCAAGGGGCGTGATTGACAGGCGCAGGCTAAAATGTCTCTGGACCCAACTGGATAGGTCTGCAACCAATCAGAGCAACGACACGTGTGACGTAGCATTGAGCGACACTTGTAGGTTGGGTGGTGCTTCGTCCGTTTTCAAGAAGGAAAAAATGGCATCACCACCTTTCTCATAACAGAACGCTAACATGTGTTTCTGAAAACATTTGAGGTGGGAAATAGGTGATGCAATACTGGAATATTGATTCATATTTGATCGGCACTGCCTAGTTTGAAGGTTGGATCTGAGTACCATGACCTTGGTGTGTTGCGCTAGATGGACCTCTACACACTCAGTCACTAATCAATCGGATGCTCCCATGGAGCTTAGCGATGCCGACCAATCACACCCCCACGTGGGCACCTCCCCTTACGTCCGCACACATGTAGATAAACGGTTGTGATTGGCCGATCACGGGGCAATGGTGGAAATCCGTCTGAATGGGAAGGAGTCCAGACTTATGTGCCAGAGCAAATAAAACATGAACTTGGCAGATTCGTTCGGTTCCCAGGCCGCGTCTTCCCCGTAAGACCTGATCAATTTATTCTACATAATCCATTTTGGGAAAGAAAGGTTCAAAAACATATTGCTTGTCACAACTCAGCGGCACATCAAGCAACCCTTATTGAAAGAAGAAAAGGAATAAACCCCTTGTAATAAAGAGTCTCATGAAATGCATTACATGACTAAAAGGGCCAAGACAAAAGCTGCTTTGCTTACTCATTTCACTCAAAGGGCACCAACAAGGTTTTAAACAAGGTAGTCTGGACTAACACCTCATTAGCAGCCGTAACACAGAGCTTTCCTCTGTGTGACTCTGAACTACTGCCAAAGGTTTGCTGAAAATTGTCTGCCACTGACATAAGTGGCAGTCTGTTTGTGTGGAAAGTAATACTTAGCTTTGTTTTCAAGTGATTACAGTCCCGCAGCGTATTGAACAAATGATTGCTGAACCAAAGTAGTAAAGTTGAAAGCAGTAAAAACCAAAACAATGAGCTGAAAAACATTTAAAAAAAAAAAAGCCCTCCGGGGAACTCTGGGGAACGGAGTTAGGTGATAATTCCCAGTTGGTTTGTCACTGCATAGCCATTGGACCCATTGTTCATAAAAGAAAGTGATTAGTGCAACTTTAAAGTAAGGCAAAGGTCATGGTCATAGTCGGGGGAACTTAACGGCAGCTGGTGCGGTTTCGCAGCGCTACATCAGCGTTGCTCTACTTTCTCTTCTTCCCCTGACAGAGAAGAGTTATTAATAACATGGTCACTGGAGGAGGAATTAATGCTGCTTTTTTTTTTTTTTTTTTTTTTTTTTTTTATTGTTGTGAGAATAGTCTCAATAATGCAAACGTTTGTGTGTTTCTTTGAAACAACCCTGTAACTGATGATAGATGATTCCACTCAGCTTTTTTCATACTCTCTCACCGCATTGTCCCAGATTTAACCTTCCACAATGTTGAATTTCTTCAACAACTTCTTCAAAACCGTCCAATAGAAATTCAGTCAGCCAAGCTCCCCTTTTTACTGGGTCTTCTGGCAACATATTAGAACACCTTATTTGAGATATTTTTTACAGAAACCACACAGAGTTTTTATTTATTTTGTTCTAAACAAAGGACTTATTGCATTAGAAATGCTTGAGAGAAATCAAGGGCCTTCTAGGTCGGAGCACTTTGTGATGGGAAGTGTAAATACAGAGAGGGAAATCAAGTTAGGATGCACTCAGTGCTCATTTGCTGACAGTGTGAAATGAAAGCAAGATGCAATAAGATCCGTGCGAGGAGTTTGCTGAAGGTGAGCTGTGGGAGAGACGTAATGAGCGAAAGATCCACATGTGATTGACTAAGAGGCTGCTAATTTGATTTTAGCCCTCCTTGATGAGCAAGTCAGCACTCAGATGGGGGCAAGGGAGAGAGAAAAAAAAAAAAAAAACAGAAAGTGGGAGGAAAACCTGAGGTCACTCGCTTTCAAATCAGTTGCCACTTCAAAGGAGAGACAATATGACAAGAGCCAGCAAGCAACTAAGAAAAAGTTTGTTTCTCGGGGGGGGTTTCTTTTCTCTGACTTCTCTTTGCAGAGCGTAATTAACCAAATCACATCAAGTGAGCACAGAAATGACAGGCAGTGTATCACGTCTTGCTTTCATTTTGCAGCCTTGCACGGCGGTTACGAAAGGCAGATGAAAGGTGGGACCACACTGAGCAGGTTGCAGAAACAGGAGCCAGGTTTAATTTCTCACTTTTTTTTTTTTTTTTTTTTTTTTTTTACCACGAGCAACCTGCAGAGAACAAGCAAACCTAACCATGCCGACTGTAAAAATATTATTTCACTTTTGCAGGAAGGAACTTGTAATTTATTAGAATCTGTCACAGGCAAATTTTCAATCTGCAAATGTAGGAATCCATTCATCATATCACACCACACCGACAGCAATGAGCAAGTTCTTTCCTAATAACTTGGCAGGTTTGGATCTTTCTTGTGTCCAATCCGTAGAACTGTATAAACATTTTTAAAGCAGGGTCTGGTCATTTTTAGCCAATGTCTTCATGTTTCTTGTTCATATTCTATACATCAGCCATAAAAATATTTATATCCACTCTTGATTATTGAACTCTGCTCATTGCAGCTTTGACATCCCTGCAATTCTTCAACTTTCAGCTCGAATAAAACGTAATCTCTTCTTTGACATCTGGAGCAACCCAGTTGAAATAAAGAGCAAAGGCTACATTTAGCTTTAAAGTTTACACACTGCAGCACTTACACAGTGAAAAAAAAATGCTAAAAACCTGCAATTAAAAACACAATTTTCTGCAGAATGGACTTTAATATAAGGCAGTGATGATTTATGGGGACACAATAAGAGAGCTCTGGGCCCAAATTCATCCAACATCTCTGAACCACTCAGGAGGAATCATGCTGAAAGTTTACCTATAGGAATAAAAAAATACCTAAGAGTAGGACTTCAGAGTTATTTATGAATGTAACGTCGCTGCTTAACTTGTAGTTGTTGTAGTTTTCTCATATCTCAGTTTGAAATATAAAGACGGTGGTGAAAATTAAAAGTCTGGAAAATGATTTTTTAGGGGGGCTTTTAGAGCGCCTTATTTGTTTATATTTTTACACATATGCTTTCTTCTTTGCGCTCACTATCGCGTGGAAGCCTTTTCACCAGCGAGTCGTAAACAGACACATGAAAGCTGATAAGTGAAAGCCAATGAAGCGCAGTAAAAAAAAAAAAACACCTAAACAAGCATCAATAATAGATAGTTGCACTATCTTCCGGGGTAAACACTGCAGGAGGTACGTAGCCCTAGTGAAACCAAGCATCTGTGGCCCAAACAAAAACCCTCTGATGCTCTGATCTCCGTCCCCCCTCCACCCACACCACCACCACCACCAGCACCCTCTCTCATCTCTCCACCACCAGCACCCTCTCTCTCTCTCCAAGAACCTAATACTTAAGGGACTTTGCAGCTATTTAATGTTTAATGCCCTCTAAAGCCAAAAAGAATGCTAATTTCTGTGGTCTGCTACCAATTTTCATCCGTTTCACTCTCACCCCAAAATTACAAATCTGTTGTCCCCACGGCCCTATTTATCCCCGGTGTTACAGCTGGGGACAATTATGCACAGGAAGCTCGCTGGGGGACGTATTTTTTTGGGAGCAGCCAGGAAGTTAGTGGCGGATCCATCCTTCAAGGAAGGAGGCAAAGCAGTAGACTGCGGGGGGTGCACTCTGGCCACGGGGCCCTTCTGGGGTCTCTTCATTGAACCCCCTACTGGTTCCTCGCCACCGCCATGGCCTGTGAAGATTAGCCAAAACAAGACATGGAGGCGGGCGGGCGGGGGGGGGGGGGGGGATTTGGAGAAAGAGGGATGAAAGAAGGAGAGAAAATGAGAATCAACTCTGCCCTCTTCTCTTGTTTACCCTCTGTCATCCCCTCCTACTGTGCACAGCACTTGAGTGTTTCAGGGACTCAAACCATCATATTTCCGGGCCGGAATAAAAATGTCTTTGTTTCTTTTTTTGTCCTAAACGCTGTCATCTCTGAAAGTTTCGTCTGCTTTGCGAAAGCGTGTGAAATCCGAACTGACCGCGTCTCTCTCTCGTCTTGAAACGCACACAGCATTTCAATTTATCTTCTTCTGCACAGCAGGAGCGAGAAAACTGACCCGCATCCTATTAGAGTTGTTCAACAAAAAAAAAGGGAAGACAATGGGTTTCAATCACATTGTGTTTCTTAATTTATTTAAAGTTATGCACGAGACAAACGGCAAAACTCTACATCTGAGCATCTGAATCATGAAATGTGAGAGGAGCGACGCTTTAAACGCACCCACTTGAAAATCCTTGTGAATCATGAACTTGCGTCATCACAGCCATTCATGGGCATACTTTATATATTTTTTATTTTTATTGGACTCAAGACCATGATCACATGGTTTGAAGCACAAATGTGTTGTCAATGTAAATTTTGCTTTTACCTCTAAACAAAGAAATCAAACTGAATCCACATAAAAAGACATCAGACATCCTGCTGGAGGTCAGACTTTAGATATTGCTTTATTGAACGTACACTGCTATAATGAGAGGGTTGCACTGACAATATTATTATCAGGAAACATTTCAGCATGTTGTTTTTTGTATTGTTTTTTTTTATTTTTTATAGGGATTCAGCGGTAGACATATTATACGTTCCACTACTCGCATTTCCCATTTCCTTCTTTTGACAAACTGGTGTATTTTTTTTTTTTAGAAGCTCTGTCAGTCATGAGTCAGTCAACCATGAAATTTCATATGATTCTAATGACTTTTATAATCCCCTGACTTTTTCTCTTTTTGTGCATAATTAATGCTTAAAAAGGCTTTCTTCTTCGGGTTGCTTAGCTCCATTGAAATGTATGTGTGCAGCGTAGTAGCAGTGTGGTATACATTGATGTATGTAACGCTTTCAGTATACCACAACTGTATAATGTAGCGTTCAAATTTTAATGCGAATATGTAATATATAATGCAAATATGTCATATGTTTTTTAAAAAAATGTCAAATTATTTTAAATTTTAAAGTAAAGACGTTTTATTTTACATCCATATGTCATAAATATTGACTTGAATCTGCTGTCATGCTCATACAAACACAACTATGCAGTGCTGCCAGACACATTTTTAATAATTTTATGGTAACAATGCAATAATAATAATAATAATAATACAACTTACCAATGAGCTTTACTCTGATATTACCCATTTACAGCTTTTTGACACTGAGTTGGTCCTTACAGCTAACTCAAAGTGCTACTTCTTCATATCTTTCCACATTTAACTCCACAATAAATGAGTGTTTTGAGGAGAAACAGACAAAAAACATACAGTAATTTGTACATAATAACAGGAACAGTGGAGAGAGAGAAGCTGCTGATCATGGTGTCTAGATACGCTGCAGTGTTGAACAGTCCCCGTCTATCTCTATGTGCTCGTGTGCATTCAGGTGCATTGTGGGAAGAGACTGACTGATAAACATCCTCTCAAGGGAAGCAGGTCGAGGTGGCATTTATCTAAGGGGACTCTTTTTGTTCTTGAAATGTCCCCCCCCCGTGCTTTCAATAATTCAGCAGGCAGTCTTTTTCTTCTCTTTACTTCCGCTTGACATGATGCCAACATTTACCACCTCAGGGATAAATATCTGTTTGCCTTCACACTCCCCCCCCCCCCAAGAGACGCAGACAGAGGAGTCACACATCAATGAGATGTTATGTACAAAGCTGTGTATTTACTCTGTGTCATTATATCCGCTGGATCTCCGTACTTTTACTGTACTCCTGTAAATGACTGAGCAGGTGTCACAGTGTGTCCTTGTGAATGCTTCTTCTTGACTGGCATTATACGTGATCTTCTTTTTTTTTCTTTCTCACTTTAATATACATCTGCTCATGTGTCATCGCTGTTCTTCATCCAACAGCAAAAGGTGGTTTTGATTCGCTTTCCCACTGCGTGAAACCCCCGTTTTACAACAGCTCCATGGTGCGTTCATCAAAAAGCATGTACACCGTGATTTGTATCCTACGACGAGACGAGACTGTCCTCGCAATCAAAACGACATTTGTTCAGATGCTTTAAAGAAATCAGTGTTTCAGTTTCTCTGACAAGGACCTCTAGTGGTTTGTGAATTAATGTAGTTAACTTGTTAACTCAACCACACCTCTAATCATCTACCAAGCCTACTTATACCGGGTCGACCCTTCCTACCCGGTCTGTCTCAGGTTTCTCGACCCTCCCTTCATCCCTCATCCCTTCACCCCTTCATCCCTCATTACTACCCTCATCCCTTCACCCCTTCATTCCTCATCCCTACATCCCTCATCCCTCATACCTACCCTCATCCCTTCATCCCTTCATCCCTACATCCCTCATCCCTCATACCTACCCTCATCCCTTCCCTTCATCCCTTCATCCCTTCATCCCTCATCCCTTCCCTCATCCCTTCATCCCTCAATCCTTCACCCCTTCATCCCTACCCTCATCCCTTCATTCCCTCATCCCTACCCTCATCCCTTCCCTTCATCCCTTCATCCCTCATCCCTTCCCTCATTCCCTCATCCCTTCATCCCTCAATCCTTCACCCCTTCATCCCTACCCTCATCCCTTCATTCCCTCATCCCTACCCTCATCCCTTCCCTTCATCCCTTCATCCCTCATCCCTTCCCTCATTCCCTCATCCCTTCATCCCTCAATCCTTCACCCCTTCATCCCTACCCTCATCCCTTCCCTCATCCCTACCCTCACCCCCTCATCCCTTCCCTCATCCCTTCATTCCTCATCCCTACATCACTAATCTCATCCCTTCCTATTCAATCCGGTGCATACCTCTCACACGTCTAACTCTAGGTGCTGTCTGGGGGTCATCGATTGGCTCTGGTGGAAACATGCCTGAGTCTGAACCCCCACACTGAGTCTCCCTCCGCCTGGTCTCCAGTCCGTCCTCCCAGACGGCCCTAACAGACGACATCTTCCTGCTACCTTCACCCACATCCATGGATCTATCCTCAACATTCAATACCTGGTTCATGCTAGTGAACGTCAAGAACAAAGGATTTTCTTGATATCTTGAGGTGAATAGATGGTTTCTGACCGACACGTGTGATCTTTCTCCATTAACTAATGTTCACCGCTACTGTTTTTTAACATTAGAGGATTTAACATGTACATGTTTAGGTCCATATTTGTATCTTTGCATGATTTATAGTTCAAAAAAATCTTTATTTATCTTATATCGGCCATTCATGCAGACCTTCAGTTCAGCCTCCGTCTGAAACACGCCGTCAAAGCTCCTGTCTCTTTAAGGCCCTGCTCTCTTCTGATTGGTCGGCTTCAGGAAGCAGATTTCCAGCCAGCTCTGGACGCTACATAAACAATCAATAGTCATATTTTGCTTCTTCCTCCCAAGGTCGTAGTTGGTGGTAAATAATAATAAACACTTTTTTTTTAATATAACGCACCCCAGCACACCAACACCACTCACTGCAAACTCAATCATAAATATAAAACAGAATTATCACCTTTCTGCCAACGTCAACAAAAACTGAAAAACGTATTGGCCTCTTTAAAAGTAGAATTTATGGCAGAGCTGTTTGTGTTAGATTGCATTAGAGAGCACAGCTGTTCCTAATAAAATGCCTGGTGAGTGTATGTTGTCGTTTCATAGGGGTGTATATTTCATATATATATATATATGGTTGATTCAATACAAAAATGATACAGATACAGCTGTAACAAGATGATACACAGCTGATTCAATAAACAATAAATTGTGTCTTGTCTTAATTTCTTATTTCACATGCTAAATGCTTCAGAAAAGTGTGTCTTCTGCCACACTGACGTTAGCGAGCATGCACAGATACATTAGCTTACCAGGTTGTTTTTTTACTAAAATGCTGCTGACTGTGTGTTACATTACTATACCTCACTTTCTGTGTCATCCTTCTGAATAACTCTCTGTAAATAAAACAGCTTTTGGCTTCAGTAACAGTTTGTCCTTCAGCAGGGAGGAGATAGGGATCAGTTGGAAGTAGCGTTAGCTGCTAACGCTAGCTTGTGTTGAAGCTCCTTTTCTTTCGGTTAGCACACCATCAGCTTCATGAATTCTGCAACATACATGCGCGTTTAGAAGACCGCAGATGTATTATTTCTGTGTGGGAATGTGGTGGATGGTTTGAAGCAGATGTATGTAGTGAAAAACACACACAGAGCTGACAGGCTAAGCGCAAAAGAGAGAGATAGAGAGAAAGGACTAGTATCAACATTTTTCCATTTTTTTTTAAACATGCGGCACAAGGACGCTGGTCTAACCCAAGAGCCATTTATGTAAATCACTACTTCCTGCTTATTTTATGAATATCCAGATTTTTTTTTTTTTTTTAGTTCATTTCAAACCCTCTGAGATAATTTGGTCACACAGGTGAATACATAACACATCCAAATATTCATCTCAGCCTCGTCTTCGTCAGCTCGAAGCATTCCTGTCTGCCTTCACGTTAATTAGAAGAAAAAAAAACAGAACACAGTGTTTTCACATCTGTTGAAGGAAGAGAGGTGAAATCAAAGAAGGTGTCTGCTAAATCAGTCATGTATTCGCTGTGATGCTACAAATTCATAAAATAAAATAAAACATCGTGGTAGACTGTGACAGACAGAGAAGCCTCGGTGCACTTTTAGGCCTGTCTGGCCCCCGGAGCGTATCGTTAACGGCGACTGCACAGTTTGTGCTGAAAAGTTGGTAATGTTTTAGCTCCTACGCTTGGTTGAAATGCAAGGAAAGCACATTGGACGCAAGGAAGAAAACGCATGCCAGGGACACACTGTACAATAAAGAAATATTGGGTTGTTTTTTTTTAAAAGCCATCACATGTGATCCCCCCCCCTACTTAGCTCATTGTTCGTTCCCACACAATTCCTCAGTGACATTTTAATGAGTTTATTCAACTGGAACATCAATAAAAAGTCTCTCTAAAACTCTCTTCCAATTGCTTCTATTATTCAACAGAAACCATGGGATACTAAAAACAAAACACACGTACATATAATGAGCTTTAATTGTATAGCACGACGCTTTACAATATGTACCGTAGCAGACAGGAAGTAGGGATAAAATAGGGATAGCACGACGCTTTACAATATGTACCATAGCAGACAGGAAGTAGGGATAAAATAGGGATAGCACAACGCTTTACAATATGTACCATAGCAGACAGGAAGTAGGGATAAAATAGGGATAGCACAACGCTTTACAATATGTACCATAGCAGACAGGAAGTAGGGATAAAATAGGGATAGCACAACGCTTTACAATATGTACCATAGCAGACAGGAAGTAGGGATAAAATAGGGATAGCACAACGCTTTACAGTATGTACCATAGCAGACAGGAAGTAGGGATAAAATAGGGATAGCACAACGCTTTACAGTATGTACCATAGCAGACAGGAAGTAGGGATAAAATAGGGATAGCACAACGCTTTACAGTATGTACCATACCAGACAGGAAGTAGGGAAATCTATAATTTTCCAGTGTTCATAGGGATAAAATATTTGAAAAAATGTCCTAAGGGGTACAACCTGCTAACTTCTCTGTCATTGAAACTTTCATTGTCATTGGCGCACCAAATAATATCGGATATTGCTGACATCATACAAGGGTCAAATACACCATCAGTTTAATACATCCGCCATCTATTTCCCCTGGGATGAAGCGCTATTGTTTCAAAGTCATTTGGGGGAGATGTCACATTGAGCTTCAGCTACACACACAAACACACACAAAGAGAGAGAAAGACACACAACAGATATATTTTTTTTGCCCCTGAAGTGAATGACCCAGGTGGGATTTGGGGAGAGAGAGAGAGAGAGAGAGAGAAGAGCCCACCTGTCCCAGGCCAGAAGACAAGACAAGACTGATCTGGCTCTCACTCTCATTTCCCCCAAGGCCACAGTGTGTGTGTGTGTGTGTGTGTGTTTGTGTTCTCCGGGGTAATCAGGCTCTGTGTTCAAAAGGATATGGGCTCCCAGCGGGTCAGAGGGGCCCTACCTGACGACCGCGTTTATCATCAGCCGAGAAGTGGAGAGGAAAGGTCATGTGTAACCATCTCGGATGTTGTTCAAAATCAATCTCGGAGTCGGCTGCGCCCGCAGACCAAAATAGAGACTGATTGTTTGGTTTTGTTGTGCAGCTGTGTGTCATTGCTTGTACGGCTGTTGATTTGTTTTTGCCATGAGATTGATATCTGAAAGCGCTTTTCTATGGTCGTGTAGTGGGGAAATGCGATGTGGGCCAGAGTTTTAAATTTCTGGTTCAAAGCTCCATCAAGTTAATAGGCTCTTTTTTTTTTTTTAACTTGTAGTATTGTATATGTTTAGAGTAGCTACATTCTTGGTGGTAAAAAAGAAAAAAAAAAAGTTATTCATAGTCAATCACGGTCCTCTCCAAACAGTGCATTCTTTGATGATTTGGGAACAAAAATCTCAAATGTCAACTTTTTAATTAGTTTGGCAGGCAAAAGGCAAAAAAACAATTGTTACAGTGAATAAATGAGAAGAATAATGTTTTAAATAAAAAAAAAAATCTGACCTTCACTGTCAGAAACTGTAACAGTTAGTCATGAGATAAGAGGAGAAAATCATGAGAAAAAAAGGGGGCAAAAATCCAAATAAATAAACAAAATCGTGGCTCATATCTTTTATTTTTTACTTAGCATGAGTCTCATTTCATTTTTTATAGTTTTCCTGGCAGAAACGCTGCACTGTTTCTTGCCAAAGGATCCCAAAGTGATTAAGACCAAAGCTCTAACATGGGAAATGAGACTTCTTCCTATCGCTGCCCTTGTTTGTGGCGATGATGGTGCATATTTTATAGAAAATACAGCCTTTAAAAAAGGAAAATAGAAGGTAACAACCATTCCATAATGGTCTTGTAAACGTTCCCCCATCACAATAGCAAAGCTTCTTCTGACACCGTCTTTGATGATGAGACCCCTCCTAAAAGGTGTCCAGTCAGTCAATTAGCGTTCCTCTGATGTGGCCTCCTTTACAGATGAGCCTCTTCAGTAAGACCTCCAAAATAAACAGCTGCATAATCTCATTTAGCAGCACCTGGGCCGTGGCAGGGCCCGAATGAAGTCATTAAAGGGTGCCTGTTTCGCTGCTGCGGACAGATGCAAACGGAGATAAATCAACAACACACCGTAAAAATTTGTTTCAGCCGAGCAATTAATCCCAGATTACTCTGTGCATGTTGGTGAGATGGATGATTGTTTAACAAAGCGATGGTGAACTTTAGTTTTCAACTCTCCTAAAAAGCCCTGATGTGGTGGTAAGTAAAGGGTTAAACAATGTGTGTACCAGACATACATGTGTGCAGAACGTAAAGGGTTAAATATGTATATGCAAGAATTAAAAATGGCATAAAAAGGTGTTAAAGTCATTGGTTTGTGGTGCAGTTCATTGCTAAGATATGAAGTTAAAGATGCTACTCAAATGATACTCAAACAGGTCACCACAAGGTGCTGCAGAATGAAAGTTTTCTGCCCGTTTGTTTCTACACAGGTGTTGTAAAAACTTGACTTTCTCAGCTGGGATACTAGATAGTCAAAGTATGAGGACCAGGGAGGTGATCAATGACACAGTTTATTTCCTTTTCTTTGTCAGGTTCACACATGTATGTAGACTGGCAGATGAAATGATGATGATGATGATGTACAAGTCAAAGAATGCATCAGTCGACAGTAGCATGAACCGACATGAAGCTCACCATGCTTGAGCAGACAAAGGGAAAAGGGGAGAGGAGACCTGAGCTGGGCCTCTTATCAGCTCAGGTGTGGCTGGTTAGCTGGAGCCCCGCCCATCTAGGTTAGGGCAGGAAGGAGGCTTTTCTACAGGTGTGTTAATGTTCCTAAAAATCACATGCATGTATCTCAATATAAGGGATAAGACTGTTGTGAATCCTTGGTGATGACGTAGCAGTGTTTAGAGTGGTTTTGCAGTAATGTGTCGAAATAGGGATGTTTAGCTGTCATGCTATGCTGGCGGACCTGTTGTTAATAGAAAAGGTAACAAACACAGATTTGTTAACCTGAAAATAAAGCCACATAAAGTGTTAATTCATATAATCTGTTAAACTGTTTTCCTGTGTTTGTGTGTAGAAGAGATGTAAATACAGTAAATGTGCAGTAGGAGTAATTTAAGAGGTGAGTTTAACAGCTGTAAGGTTTTATATTATTGTTTTATGTGCAATGTGATGAAAAGAGTTAAAGTAACCAAATGAGAACAAATCGTTTTTTTGTTGTTCTACTGGTCAGTATGTAATTCAAGTACAACTTCAGAACAAGGACATTTAAGGACATTCATATTGTTCATTTCACGGTGCTTCTGTCTTCAGTGTATTTACATACTGCTGTGGTTACTTATGTATGTTCTGAGGATATATTGTGATATATTTGAAGATGCAATAACTTACCTGACACCACAAAGAGCACTTTGTTCATCACCTCAGGAAGTCATCTGTTAAGTATTCCTCATGTTTTGAGCACACTGATAAATAATAAATACTAATAAACACTAATAAACAGGTTTGAACCAGCTGGGGGGGGCAACACTGTTCCTTTATGTTTTGATAGTCCATTTGCCACATTTGGTCACATGACAGGCGGCTAATGTAGCTAAACCATCCTTTTTATACTGCAGTAAAAAAAAAAAAGGCTGACTAACTTCCATTTTCAGAGAGAATAAAATCTTAACAGCAGGATGGATCCTCCTAAACATCGAATGTTTGTGCATAAATTATATATCAATAGGTAATTACAGAAATCGTAGTCTACTGGTTAAGATGTTTGTCACATGACTGCAACGCCCAAAGGTCTCTTTTGCAGCAGACCTTCGTTATATGTCGCTCCTCATCCCTCCTCTCTACTTGTTTCCTGTCATCTTTCTACTGTTGCTATCCAGTAAAGGCACTCAAAAATGATATTACTATAAAATTACTAATCACTGATATCTAATTTAGGTGTTGGTCAACCAAGACCAAGTAGGTCAGAGTCTCCAGGGTGAGACGTTGTTGCCAAAAGTGTGAAATGGGAAATCAAAGAGTATGCAATGTATCTTATAATTCCTTACATATGGGATTAGAGGTCAAATTTAATTTTCTGTTACAGGAAAACAAAAAAGATGGACTGGCCTGATGGATATCTACAAACATCTAAAAGCTCAACGTGGATGAAATGTAACATATTAAACATGGTTTTCCACTTGGAGATACTTTTAAACCAAAACCAATAAACATAAGTAGATATTATGTGCAAAAAAAAAGAAAAATATATTTTTAAACTGCAGCTAAATGCAAAAACCTGCACTCTAAATACACATTACATCAAACACACGTGTCACTTTCATCATGCACTGTGTTGGTGGTTCCTGATGCTACTGACTGGTCCTCACACACACACACACACACCAAAAAAAAAAAAAAAAAAAGCACCAGAAATTCACAGCCTCTGCAACTGGGAGGTAATCAACACCAACGCTTCTGTCCCTATTGAATTTTTCATGCGCCATGTTGAGCGAGCACAAAGCCCGTTTTTTCACAGGAGTCATAAAAAATCCTGCAGATTGACTGCCGCAGTCAGCACCGCACTGTACTGCTGTCTGCTGGGGCGAAATTAGCGCTCAGACTCCCTGTCAGCGCTATTCATCCCGATTGCTCATCCGTCACCGGATGCTAACGCTAACAGCGGGCAGGTCACCGTGCCGATCGTCCTCTGAAGAACAGAAGGCTGCGCTCGGTCATTAAAGTGATAGATTTGCTCTCTCCACCTCTTTCTGCCTTATTTCTCCTTTTTTTTTTCTCCCCCCCACCCTCATCTGTCAATCTGTTGCTCTCGGTGGAGACTGACAGATTCCTTCTCCCGCTCTATTTCTCTTTCCCTCACGTAGCTTACTCACCTTCTTCCGTCACTCTCCCCTTCGCTATATCTCTCTGTCGGTCCCTTGTTTACGAACAGCCAATGGCATCCCATCCTCATTATCTATCAGCTGGATGAAGGCATTTATCATATGTATAATTAAAGCAAACAGAGGAACAGGACTTATCGGCGGCCCTCTGGGAGCCAAAGGTGACATCATTAGCCCGCGTTCAGAGGCCCGGGCCCGGGCGAGGAGCTAGAGGAGGCAGTGAGGGGCGTCTCTGAGTGGACAGAGTCATTAAACCGGGTTTTCATTCATTATGAATGAGCTGTAAGGCTGTCTGTTCCAGCCTGTAATTCCAGACTCTCTTTGAAGTGAAAGAAAGGAGAGAGAATGAGCATGGAGACGGAGGGGAGAGACCGAGAGACAACTGAGGAAAAAGAGGAAGGGGAGGGGAGAGAGAGATGAGGGGAGGAAATGAGGTATGAGCTTGAGAAAGAAACACTTCCCCCCCCCCTCCTCTACACCTTTTTGTGCCGGTGCTCTCTTTTCTTCTTCAGCTCCCTTTGTTGAGCTTCTGCTCTTTTGGTCTCTCGTTCTTGCGATCTTCCTCTTTTTTTTTTTTTTTTACCCTTTTTTGCTTTTGTCAGCCACGCTAGCGGCTCGGCTCGGCTCGGCTCGGCTCTGCGGGGTTTGGCACCGTCGGTCAGGCGGTCAGTCCAACAGATATTAGACGCATGACAACACCATTGTGAGGATGAATCAAATCAAATCAATCACATCAAAAACAACTTCTAATGATTTTTTTCTTTATATCCATCTACAACAGGATTGATTCTGTGAAAAATCTCATTATGTCTACCAGATTGATTGACACAAAACTCGTTAAAAGGCTCCGTAATAATGTATATTAATAATATTCAGATTCACGATCAAATGCTTTGGATGATATCTGATATATAGATATCTATGTTCCCCACAGGGTGAAATGAAATAACTGTGGCGACCCTCTGACCTCTCATCTAGCATCTTATTGATATTTAGATTTTTCTAATACTTCAGTTTGTGCTTGATACATCGCTGTCCGTCCAATCTAAACACTACAGACAAGCTGCACAGTGTGATATTGTTCCTAATTTACATAAAAATATTTAAAAAATATATTTATCAAGTCATGAACCATTAATCAAGTCATGCAAAACATCCAACCAATGTAAAAATAAGATAATCTACTAAACTATTATTCACAAAAATGAATCTAATGTTACACTAAGTTGCTAAAAATCAGAAACTTAACATTGTTCTTATAGTTATAAGTGTGCCACAATGATCTAATATGTTATATATGGACATTTTCTTTATTTAGGATTAAATCAACTCGCTGGAAACCATTAAAACGACCTTTTGACATTCGTCTTTCAGCTCTCCTTAGCTAAACATATGACATCGTATATTTTAGTCAGAACCAAAACAACCCCAACCTGCATAGCGCGGGTTAAAAGCATGCTTTGTGCCGCGATATTACCAGTTGTTTGCCGTAATGGACGCGGCTGATACCAGAGAGTGGCTCCTCTTCGGGGGGGGATTACATCTCAAAAACATATTTAAAGTGGCTCATCATCATCCAGCCCACCCTTTTGTGTGGTGTGAAAGAACGCTTTAAATCCAGTTCACTGTAGATGTATTGTAAATACCTTTGATGTGACAATTTCACCGCCACTTATGTGTCATTTATTTGAGATGTGCTCTATGTTCCCCATTTATATATTTCTCCGTACTCCTGCTTGCCTTTTCCCCCCCCTCTATTTCACCCTCCCTTCCTTTCTTCATCTTCATTCTCTTCACTTCCTTTCTCATGATGATGTGAGAGCAAAAGGAAAGCACTCCGACAGAGAATATCCCGGGTCTTTGAAAGCAGCACTAGTTGTGAATTATGGCTGCGCATTTACTCACTTTAAGACTGTTTAGTGGGCAGAGTGCATGAGGCTGATGTACAGTAAATAAGACGAATGGAGCAATCACAGGTGTTGCACCAGCTTTGGGGGAGAAAATGCTCCAAAACTAAGTTTGTCTCTCATAAAAACCTTAACGACAGTGTCCGCTAACAATGCTTCTCAGGTGTCTTTGAGTTTCTCTTAGGTGTGTTTATGTGTGTGTGTGTTCTAGCAGCACACGCTTCTCCTCTTCAATTACTTGACACGAGATCTCCTAACAAACTGATTCTCTCCACCAACATGGACATTACACACACAAAACAAAAACAATAAAGCAAAAAAAAAAGATAATCAATTGTTTTTTTCGTCGCGCATTTGTCATTTTAATGAGCAGCTGGGAACGGAGGAAGTCGTCGTGCGAAACACACACTCGCGCATCTCCGCTAAATATAAATCAACGAGCCTCATTAGAGGAATACCTTTTGACCTAATGTGCATTTCAGTCCTTTTCATCTTAATGAATGTGTTGGCCAGGAAACTTTTAAAAATCTGACTCTTTATGAGTGATACATGGCGATGAAAAGGAGGGCTCTATCGCAGAAAATTGGGTGAAACGACCAAATTCTAAGTTGTTTTTACAGGGTCTTTAAATTTGTGGATGGGGGTTTAACCGCTGTTAATATAAAGTAATAATCTGAGGTTAATAATTATAACGTGTGTTTATGTATCAGGGTTCCTCTCAGTTCATTTAAAATAAATAACGTTCAACCACACACACACACACAGACAGAAAAAAGTAATTTCTTTACAGACAGTCAGTCTCTCTTTATTTCTTTTCCTCCTTCTCATGGTTGAGTTTGTGCTGAGGCAAGCACAAAAAAAAAAAAAAAACCCCAACAGTCGACATGCCCGGCGAGAGAAACACAGAGCGAGGTAGAGAGGTAATCCCCATTAGGAGACGACAGCGTTTAAAGCCAAACAGACACAAGAGCACCCAAATCTATCCGCCTTAATGAACCGACGCAGCACTTCCAGCTCGCAATTATTCTCACTTCCCTCCCTCGTATTCCTGCTTTTTACTTGCATCTCGCGTGGCGGTTTGCTCCCCATCTGCCTATTAGCTAGAGTAACCTCTGACCTCTCTCCTCTCAGCGTTTGTTGACAAAACATGATTTATCTGTTGTGTCATTCGATTCGGGGATAGCACGGTCGCATATTTCACTGTTCACTGTTTATTAACGGGACGCCGGTTATTTCAAATGCTAAACTTGATTTGTTGTGGATGATGCTGGCATGTGCTCACATCTTGACATGCTGACATGTTCACCAGGCCTCTGTGATAAACAAACACAGGTCATACCTTCCTTATTGTTCTGGCGAGCTGCGGAGCTGCGGAGGATGCTACAGCGGGTTGTCTCACGTTTTGTTCTTTCGGATTGGATTGCATGAAATTCTCACATACGATGTAATCCAACACACACTCACAAGCTCACACGCTCACACACTGACCTTACCAAATGACTCATACTCACACAAAATGTAGAATAGAAGGGTTTGCTGCATAAATCGCCCGTATCTGACCCTTCCTCACTTTCCCAGCTGCACATTTTGGGGTTTTTTCTTCTCACTAGAAAGCACATTCAGTATATAACAGTATGTTCCTTTGCCAATAACATCTCTTTTGTGTGTGTGTGTGTGTGTGTGTGATATTTTTCTCCAGTCTCACTCAGTTTTCTTCTTGTCTCAGTATATTTATCAAATGTCATAAAAAAAAACAAAGGGTTACTGTTAAAAAGTAACTTGAAACATTTTCCTGCTTGAACTCCGTTTGAACTGTTTGCATCCACGTCGGCTTCATATGCAATCATCTCTAAAATTAGCCTCTTGTTTAATCTGAAAACCCTCTGCAGCATCCAAAAGTTGAAAAAACTGTTCTATTGTACAAGTGTATACGACTTAATGTGCATAAGCGGTGTAGATGCTAACTCTATATATGAGCACAGTCGGATCTTTCTTCCCTAGTCTCGTGCTACATCCTGATACGGTAAATCAATCCCACATACAACATCCGGCAAGCCAATCCAACTTTTCCCAAGGTATGGTTAACTCATTCGCTAGGATAGTGTTTCCTGTGATCGTGCGCTGAGATCTCCAAAAAAAACCCCGTCTTTTGAAAGGTCCCCCCCCCCCCCTCTCTCCGACAGATCTCTTTCCATCAGATTTAAAGATTACCCCTGTATCCTGGTTCAGCCTCTTCTTGGCACCATCAGCAAGTGCCACTAAGAAACAGCTGCCTCAGACTAGATCAGTGACATCTGCCTGTTAATCACAATAGTGTGGCTTTCATTTACTGCATGATTTTATTTACACGCTTGCTTTCTTTAAACGCCGTTTGTCACGCATCCTTACCGGTGTTTGGAACGAAATGCATCGTCGCTTCTTCACTTGTCAGTAACTTGACATTATTTTTTTAAAATTGCTGTAACATTGGTTTTGTTTCTTTTTGCAGGTGTAAAATAATAGAATAAAAATAAATACAATGTGAAAGTTCTGCAGCATCCTAAATGCCAATAATAGAAAAAAAGTGACACTCATTCACTTTATTTGCGATATGAAGTATACATTTAAATAAATATATTTTTCCTCTATTTGACTTGACTTGACTTTCTCATTTTGTTATTACTCATTCAACAGTTCATCTATATTTACTGTAAGTTTTATTTCCCATCATAATGGTCTGACAACAATGCATTTTAAAGGCCGACCAAAATGTGTTCGTAGCATCACAGCAAGTTTAGAAAAGTCTGAATGTTTTTAATGTAGCTATATCGTCCAACGGTTCAGTTTTCAACAACCATAAATCTTTTAGCTTTAGGAAACCTTTATAACTTTCAACTATTTTATTTATGCTTATGCTTATTTTAGCATTAATGCTTTGGCACTAGGGGTCAAAACATATACATACACCACAATGTTAGCTTCTGTATATGCACCATTATCCCTGGTTATTCTATTTTTGGACTGAAAGTTATCAAAAATACTAAAAAATAAAAGTGTATTAACTGGAATCCACTCGTAAAATAACCTCCGTGTGAAAGTTTTCAACTGTAAAACTGAAAATTTATTAATTAATTTTTTTGTAGCTGTATTCTCCAACGGTTCAGTTTTCAACAACCATAACTCGAGCTTTAGGAAGCCTTTATAACTTTCAACTATTTTATTTATGCTAAGCTTATTTTAGCAGTAAAGCTTTAGTTTAGTTTGATGTTTAAGGGTCAAAACATATACATACACCACAATGTCAGGTTATGTATATGCATCATTATCCCTGGTTCTTCATTAAAATATTTCTTATTCTATTTTTGGACTGAAAAAATAAAAGTGTATTAACTGGAATACACTCGTAAAATAACCTCCGTGTGAAAGTTTTCAACTGTAAAACTGAAAATTTATTAATTAATTTTTTTGTAGCTGTATTCTCCAACGGTTCAGTTTTCAACAACCATAACTCGAGCTTTAGGAAGCCTTTATAACTTTCAACTATTTTATTTATGCTAAGCTTATTTTAGCAGTAAAGCTTTAGTTTAGTTTGATGTTTAAGGGTCAAAACATATACATACACCACAATGTCAGGTTATGTATATGCATCATTATCCCTGGTTCTTCATTAAAATATTTCTTATTCTATTTTTGGACTGAAAAAATAAAAGTGTATTAACTGGAATACACTCGTAAAATAACCTCCCTGTGTAAGTTTTCAACTGTAAAATTGAAAATTTCCCAAAAAGATGCGACCTCAGCGACTTAAATAGTAGCTGCAGCCATGCCGAATGATGTCGAGTTATGTTTTATACAGTGTAACTTACAGTTTACTGCACACTTTTTTACATAAACTAACCTTTTTATTTTCTGCCAACGCTGACCGTGAAACACCTGCCTCAAAGCATGATGTGTATATGTCATGACAATGTGTGCAAGGGCACAGTTTAACACAAATCATTTCTCTCTCACACACACACACACACACGTACGCACAACATATTTATTTATTCCATTTCTGAAGTTAGCATGTAATTGAAAGGGCACAGGGGTGGTGACGCTCCATTAGCCCGCTGTGTGTGTGTGTGTGTGTGTGTGTGTGTGTGTCAGGGTGAATTGAGTGACGAGGCACGGTGACCAGCTCTCATCAGCTGAGAGAGAAATCATACAGAATCAGTGACATTTCTGTTGCATATAAATAATCAGATTAGGAGAGTGTATGGTGCATGACCAGTATGTGTCTCAGCGCCTCCGTCCGCATGACTAAATACATCTATTTACCTAAAAGTGACTTCAAAAAAATCTGCAACAGAGACTTTCTGTGCTGCGGTGCTGCTGCCTGATATAAATACAGGTTATCGCTGTTGCAGCTTTTCAAGATTTGACAAAACAAAAAGGGTTTAAATGCATAAAAAGTAGTAAAAAAATGTATCTTTTGCACTTCCTGACATGACTGCTGTATCAGCTGATCAGTCTGGTACCGGTTGGATGATAGCGGTAGCATGAATTCTGAATGAAATAACTTTGAATATGAATAACATACTCAAAGACAAGCTCTCTAAACATCTGTCCTGCGATAAAAAACACAGCAGTCCACAATTAGACCAGTAAAACATCAGCAGCTGCTTAATAAATCTACACTTGTCTCTGAAGTATTTGCGACATATAAATACCTTTAGAAAATCTGCCGCATCCTGTGTGCTTTAAACATCCCCCCCCCCCCGTCCGTGAAGTGAAGCAGCGCAGGATGATTTAATAAAGTGAGACAGAATTAAAACAGCAGCTTCTAAACAATGTGACTCACCAGTTTTGTCTCGATGCACTCTCTAAGAGGAACAGATGAGAAATAAACACCGAATCTGTTTATCATCAAGTAGCAACAATATCCACAAATAGCAGGATCTCCAAATCTTCACCAAATGGCTTAAAGCTTCTCTGTTTTTGATATAGGAGTGCAATGCTAAGTCAGTGGAGTACTCTTTTGTGCATTAAGGCCAAAGCCCAACACAAGTTGAGGGGAAAAAGTGTGAGAAACAATAATCTTATAGTTTATATTCCACAGTGGTGAAACATTGCAGTGCCCGGAGGGTCCAGAGTCTCTTCAAATATAACAAGTTTTCTGAGGAGAAGATGAGACACTACATTTCATCACCTTCAGGAACAGACAGCCGGCAGCACCTCAGTTAAAGTCTGCACAGAGCCGCAAGAAGTTACTGTCAATCAAGTCCTTTGGCTGAACTGCAACTGCAATCATATTTAAGCCCTGGATTAGTAGTACGGGAAGCAAACAGAAGAGGGCCCAGAGCAGAACCTTGGAGGATCCCGCAAGATACAAACTAAAAGGATCCCGCCACAAGTCTGTCAGTTCATGTCTTCACGTCAGTCGTGGATAATAGTGTCGAAAGCGCCACTGAGATCCAGCGTTGCCTCATCAGTTCAGACTTTTCTGCGACTGAAACTCATCCCTGTTGTTCGCAGCTTAAAGGCAGCTACTTTATCACCACTTTCCCCCAAAAAACCCTTACAGATAAAAAGACAGTTTTCAAATAGCTCTGTAGTTTAAGCAGGGAAAGAGTTCAGATTTATTTATTTAAAGTAAAAAAAAAAAAAAGGGGGGTGGGGGGGGCTACAGCTCGTTGAAAATATTCTGGGACGTGGCCAGATTGCAGAGCGTTATTAATGACGCGGGCCGAGCCAGAACCCGGTAGATTCATGGACGTCTTTAAATATACATGTTGGTAAAATGTCAAGGGGACCCTGGGAGGGTTTTTAATACCTCGCCATCAGATAGAGAGAGCTGCATTGTAAAGTGCAAAGAATGTTTACTACAACATCAACGGAGAGAAGCAGTAAAAAGACCTTAAGGTACTGTAAAATATTTAAGACCGTCAACATGAGTACAGCTGTTTTGTTTTTTTTAAAAAATGGCAGAGCTGCTATGAAGAAGTGGTCCACCTCTCCCCTTCTTATTAGCCTGACTGGATCTTTCTATCTGTCCTTTTCCACTCCATTTTTTTTAACATATACATTTCCCTCCATGTGGCTTTTTTTTTATTACCTCCCTTCCTAATAACAGCTCCGGCTACCTGCTTAGGTTGCACAGTGCTTTGCTGAGAGACTGCACCACAATGAGAAAAAAAAAAAAGATAAGACTGATAGTTGAACTGCTGAAAAACATGCCGATTGTCAAGAAGCACCTACGCTGTGTCAAAAGCTCCAGACACACACACATTCACATGTCAAGACACACATGCCATACTTGTAAAGCCACATATTAGCAAGTTTTCCTTTCCATAAGCCTTTCGGGGGGCCATCGGAGTCCACAGATGGTCACATATTCCACACATGGCTTTCCCATCAGTTCAACCCTCTCCGTCTCCTCTCCCTCTCGTTTTTCCGCACAATGGTGGCTAACTAAGACTAGATACTGTCCCATCTGCTGTGCACGGCGTAAAGGGCGGGCGGGCGGGGTGTTGACTGGTATTTGTCTCCATGGATTCATTTTTCCCGTGAAAACTCACCGAGGGAGAAAAGAGGACTGTGGGAGCAAGCATCTACCCCCCCCTTACCTCTACTCCCTGCATCTGGATTACTGTAGCTGCCACAGCCGTGCACACATGGTCAGAGTTAGGTCTCAATATGTCTGGCGGCCGACTCTAAATGGATGGTGTACGAGGGCCGTGTCATAAAGGATTACAGTGAAGCAGAGTGATGCAGCAGGGCTATGAGACTCCAGGTGCAATTGCGCAGGCCAAAGGGGTCGAGGAGGTTGCTTTAAAAATGTAATTTGTCACAGACTACCTGGTTAAAACTCTGTAATCTGCAATATGATATAGTACAATGGGATGCAGCTTTACTTGTCCCCTCAGGTTCATTTATTTCGGGGGAAGTTCATGGCTGCGCACGGCATCGCGCGGTTATTTTGGCGAGGCACCGCGCGTCTCGAGTTTCAAGAATAACAAATGTTCGCTTTGACAGTCGCAGATTGAAATTATAAGACCCCGAGAGTTGGAAACGCAGGGGTTAAACTGGGCAGATACTGTAGAGATCGAGGCCCGTTTGAACCAGGGAATCGGTCACCCCCCCCCCACAACTAATTTTAGAAACTGGAACTTCTGCCAGACGGACTATTGTTTGACGTTCAGGTCGGGGTGCGGTGACACCTGATTTATTGCCCATTCAATTCAACAATCCGGCTTTGCATGTCGGACACTCAAATGAAAATCTGGCATGTCAGAAATTTTGGTAGTCTATCAAAAGATCGGTTGTTTAAGATGTAAGAGCGGATATATTTGCATTGTATTTTGGATGTCACTATATGCTAAATGTCTTCATTTTGGTCGCGTGCTCCCCAAAAAAATGTATAATATACTTAAAATTATTCCAAAATTATGTTGCTTAGAATTATAGACTGTCTGGATTCTTAAAGGAAGACTTTGTGGACTGATAACTTCCACAAATGTTTGATTTTTTTTATTGTTTTATAGATCTGTTATTGACTTTGTGGCCTTTGTGTAACATTGTTGGCGTGATGTTGTATCTAACTGTTGACTGAGACAGTGCTGTGATAACACACAAGCATTTTCAGTTTTATTTCGTATGTGCGCCACCGTCTAACGGGCGTCACTACTGGTTTACCCAATCGATGCGTCGCTTTGGCACCTTGGAACGGATCTTTGAACTTGCCACCCAATCAGCTGGTAGCATCTGCTCCTTATAGATGATCGGTACACCCGATGTTTAGCTCACAATTTTCGTCACTCTCCCTTGTCACAGAGAACGACGTCGACTTGAAAGTCTCGTCTCGTGCCATCTGTCACCGCTGCCATTTGCCCGATCCTGCTCCGCCTGCCTCGTGATCCCCCCATGAGGAGCAGGAGTGGTGAAGGCAGTTCACACAGTCTGCCTTTTCGCTGGCGAAGGAGACAGCAGCGGTTTAAAGGACGGCTGGGCGATTATTGGGCCTTACCCTTCCTCCAACCCTGCCGTCGAAGTCCCCTGCCGGTGACTTCACCTCCACTAAGCCGCGCACTAAATAAAAGGCCCCGTCCCCACAATCTACCTCCCACTCTGGTCGGGTGACAGATTAGTATATTTGACCGCTGCCTTGCCAGTAGCTGCTCAGTCGGTGGCTTTAGTAGCCATTGTCATTCCTGGCTGACTGACACACTGAGGGGCCGAGCTGTTGGCAAAGGAGAGTCGTATAGATCCTCAGTGTCTCAGGTATTCCCCACCAACAATGGGCCACTACATGTGTGTGCAGCTGCAGAGCTGAATCATGAGACTGTAATGCTTTTATTTCTCAAATGAATTGATTGAAGTTCAGATGAGTATCGAAACAAAATGAGACAGAGACAAGCTAATAGCTCTCTGATTAACATAAATTTCTTTCATCACATTCTTTCTCATGCACTCACCCGCAAAGACAAACACACACACACGCTGAGTTCAATTCAAGAGCAGTAAGCATGCTGCTCCCCACTTATATTCGCAGGTACCGCGTGGCATTGCTACGATTTAGCCGTATCTCTACAATCCCATAACATTACATATGTATGAGGACAGGGTTTTCCAATCACTTTTGTGTGTCTTTTAAATTACTTCTCTGTTATCACTGCGGATTACAACCCCGCGCCTCTTTCTACAGTGTGGAATGAATTCAATTCTCCCATGCTCAAGATATTACCTGCCTATTGTAAACGGATGTCGGTGTGCCTGGGGTTTTCATTGATTTACTGTACGCGCGTGTGTGTGTGTGTGTGTGTTGCGCTTCAAGCACAGTATCTGGCTGAGCTGCTGAATGAGATGAAATGCAAATTTCGCAAGATAACTCAACCGTACATGTACACCTGTGGAGTCCTTTCATGCAAACCCGCAGAAGGAATAAGCACGGCCGTGCACACACAGAAAGTAAAAGCACATAGTATTTATGCTATCTGCATTAGGATCTGATTTTTTCAAGTCTATTTTAATACAGTATTCACATGCTATATACACATATGTCAGCAGTGTTTGTGCTGTGTTGTCCATTGTAACTACACTGTAAAAGATGGTGGACGAAACCTACAGCCTTCATTCTGTACACAAATGTGCCCTAACATTAAGCTAAAGCTAATATGAGGCTTCAGCAGCAACCACCAGGAAGTCTCTCTGCCACACATTAGCAAAGAAATACAGTCCAGAGAGACACAAAGATGGGTTTTATGTACTAAAAGGACTGCAGATGCTCGCTTGATTTGACTAACGCATTTCGAGTGTCTCATATCTGGATAAAAACCCAGATGAGATCTAATGCATCAGGGTAAGCCTCCCTCCAGAGGATGCTAGAAGCTTTCGGTTTGTGTTTAAAATGCAAGAAGAATAATTAGTTTGTAGGAGTTTAGCAAAAAAACAAAAGTTTAAGCAGCTACTAACAGCTATAACACAAACAATGTGCCTGGATTGGACTACAAGTGAGACAAAGGTTTTTGCTCTTTTACTCTCTCACCCACTCAGATAACCGCTGTTTCACCCACAAAGATGATTCAGCGGTTGAACCGATCAGGGATCAGATAAACGCCGCAACACCACATTGTGTGAAGGAGTAGCCGTTCTTCCTGTTTATACGCTCTTCCCCCGTTCTTTATATGTGGCAGAAAGAACGGTGGTTAATTTCGTTGTATCTTCAGCTTCTGTTATCGAAAAGGGAAAGACCTCGCAAGCGGCTGTTTTCACTGAAGCTACAAAGATTATGCATGCGTCTTCGAGAGGCAGATGCATTCATAACATTTCCAAATCTGTCTACAATGTGTCACAATCTGATCTCAATCTGTAGTTATTTCTACTTCAGCCCACTTGGCTTTTTTAGATATCAGACAGCTATTTGATCTGCTCTCTTGGACACTTAATTAAGACATCACTTCACGGATGGACAAAAGCAATGATTATGGTGCGACCAGTAACTCTTTATTACACAAATAGCATGTGAGTATTGCATTAAGATAGATTCCAGACCTAATCCTTTAAGTGTACAGGATATAGAACAGCATGTTTACCCTGCTGTATAAACAAGAGTTTTTGGGGGTTTCCTTGAAAGGCGATACTCGTATTTTTTAAATGTAATGTCTTTAAATTTGACCGTTTTTATTCCAAGAATTACATTTTGTGCCCAGAACCTTTTTCTTGGCAAGGAAGGGAAACTCCTCTAAGACATGTATTTTGATCATTAAATACTAATACTTTTCCACTGTGGCACGTCCAATATAAACATACGTGAATATGTATTTGGCCCATACAATTATGAGAGTTAAGGACATGGAAACCCCTCCCTTCACAAAAAAATAATAATAATACATATTAGGGCGGTTGCAGAGACAGTAGGATTATATACTGGAGAATCTTTCTGAGCAGTAGTATATATACAGTCTGGGCTCAGTGCAGAACAAAGTGACGGTAAATTACAGATCACAGCGACTAGAGTGAGCTGGAATAAAACACTGATAATTTCAGTAGACAGGAAGTGGATGTGAGAGGTGTGTATATGTGTGTGCTGCCTTATTGCATGTATGTGTGTTTATCTCTGCCTGCACACATGGGCATGGTTACAGTATGTTGGGCATGTGTGTGTGCAGATGTGTGTGCAGGGCAGTGTCTGTGGGTGTTTCCTCCCTCCCCGTTTTTAATCAGCCGTTTAATCAAACTATGCAAGGTCAAACAGCAGAACAGACAGGAGGAAGCTGAGAGGCTGCAGTGGCTGAAGCTTAAGAGTCACTTTACCAGGTCTGTCACACATCACTGGCACGGAGATAAATAAATAAATAAATAAAAAAAATGGAGGCTTGTGCTCTGTTTACAGCTACAATCGCATTGATTTTCTCCTCATAACTGGAACTGCTGCCACATTTATACAAGCGCGCTGACAAATACTCTGAGCGGCGATGCAAATTCTGACATTAACACATTTATTTTCTGAATTGGCCTGCAAATCTGAAATGCAGATTACCTTTCAAGGATATTAATTAGACTGTATATTATATTCTTCGACCATGAAGTGGAAGATGTGAATAGTAATTTGAGGTTAAAGTTCTGTCTATCCCACTAACAGAATGAGTAAGAGTGAGAAATAATTCATATTAATAATTATATTCTCTCTTTTTTTTTTTTTTTGAGGCCTTGGAAAACAGAATAAAATTATTTATTGGGAGCTTAACAGTGTGCAGATCTCACTCCTTTGTACCCTGCCATTTTTCTGAATAATTTCCTGGATGTGCAGACACTTGGTCCTTCTTCTTAGACTTGAGAAATTAAAATGATTAGTTTTGACCCCTTAGGGAACGAGTAAAATAACTTTCGCTGGGAATCTCGAGTCAAATCCATCGAATTTTCCGCCATTTGTCCAGGTCTGAGCCGCAGTGGCTATATAAGGTGGTCCAGCCGTGATTCTCCTTCAGCTACTTCATCTCACTCTTTCTGTTGGGACCCCCCAAGGCCAGATCAGATAGACAATCCCTCTTTTGGATTCTGCCTCAGTTGGACTGTTGGTAAAGTCCAACTGGCTCCTTTGAATATGAGCAGTTTAGATACCCTGTCCCCAAAGATGAGCCCACACACTTTATGAAGAAAAGTTATTTTGGTTGCTGGTATTTTTATTCTTCTAATCACAACCCAAATCTCATGATCATAGGTGAGAGTCTTTGTGAGGGACATATTGGACTTCTTAAGGACTACTTAAGACCTCTGTATGCTGCAATCTAAGTGGTTTTTGAATCATCTCACATCTGTAACCTTGGGGATGGTTTGGAGGCCTGCGTCCAAGAGTTTTGTAATTTTCCAAAAACATGCAATCTGTCACTCATACCCATTTCATGCAGCAATCGGCCAGGTGTGCGAAAAGTGCCAAAAGCAGGCTGGGCTCTTATCTCACTACTCATTATGATGGCAGTGCTTTTGGAACAGTTGTAAACACCGTTCGGATGACCTGTTGCACGACCCGGGTTGGTTTGAAACATACCGAGGCATTCAAACAGCTTCGCTTAAGCCAGTAATCCATTCCCAATGTAAAAGGGGGGGGGGGACCATCCGTCTTTTTACCATGAGTACAATAGCCTTAAGCCCCACTTGGATGGGATTAACATTACAGGGGGAGGTGGGAAATAAAATATGCATGCTGCGCCTCAGTAATTTAACGCAAATTTGCTGGTCTTTAATGAATATGAACATTCAGCAGGACCAGCCAAAAGAGAATAATTGGTACCTACCAAACTGTAGTTGATGTTACAACAGCTTATTAATGATCTTAAGGGGTTTTGCTCCCCTGGTGGCCACGTCATCGTATCTGTTCCCAAAGAGGCATCCCCATCTATCAGATTAGCCAAAGCATTTTCGACTGAAATGCCACACTGACCAGGACGAGCGTGGTCACCAAAAAACAGAAGGTAATTGCAGCTGTAATTATCACTGGGAGTGGGGGGTGGGGGGTTAAAAATGACTCACATGCACACTCTGGACTGGATGAAATTGCTGTGAACCACTCTGGAGGTTGCAGGTTTATGAAGTAACAGTAAATGGAAAAAAGAAATTGTTATATCCTGGTGTGAGTTGAAGGGAGATCTATTTTATATCCATCATCCACAATATTTCACTGTCAAATTGCTGTCTCATATCTCCTCTTTTCTTATTCTGTGACTCCTAAAAGCAGTTTCTTTTAAAACAACCAAACTGGCTTTTAAGCTTATTATTTTCCACTAAACTGAAAATAATTTAATTTCTCCCCCAATGTCACAGGTATTGTTCATGATCCACCGTATCAAACACTAGCAATGAGAAGCCTTTTTGTAGCCACGGACGATGATGTCATGTATTGTTTCTCCCACCCACACCCAGGCGTGACAATCTTATTGGTGACAAGCAGTCTCAAGTGACAACAACAGGAAAACAGAGACCCATGAAACATTTCCAGTCACTTTTTTTTTTTTTTTTTTTGAGCATTGCTTTTCACGGATTATCTTTGCAGGGCCACGTGTACCCAGCCGTATCAAAGCAGATATAGTGATTTTATGCTGTGGGCTGAAGAATGAAATCCACATTAGCCAAGAAGATTGACATAGGCTGGTGTTTTGTGCGATATAGCTGGCCCTGTTATTTCATGGTCCATGTATGGTCAACTACAACACATATAGCTTGATTAGTTCCATGATATAAACAAATAGTCCCAAAGTTTTTACATTTAATTTGAACTCTAACCACCTCTAATGAGGAGGAGGATAGAGGGAGAGAAGGTGCAGCATGCCCAAGAGGGCTCTGAGCCAATGTATGCAAGTAGTGAATGATAAAAAAAAAAAAAAATCCTGCACCAACTCAAGACCAGGACACTGATTTATCCCCGTGAGACTTCCTTACATTGCAGGGGCTGTCAGAGCATCTCATCAGAGTCTGAAAAGTCTTCAAGGAGTCAAGAGTACCACTGGTGAAAGACAAAACTCTGCAATGTTTCCCTCCAAAAGTTCCACACTTAGCTTAAGTAATGAAAAGTGACCCATCTCCATGACAAGCAAACACACTGCAGCTGCTGATGAAGACTGTGAGATGCACTTGAAATTTACGGGAAAAGAAGCACTTCCTCTTGAGTACTACTTTGGTAAACATGTGTAGAAATGTAAGATTAGCTAGAAATGCTCTTAGGAAACATACTTAACTTCTGAGATCAATGGTTATTGTGAAACACGGCCTTCTACTATTTCAGTTCTCTGCAAGATCTCCCGTTCAGGACTGTCTCATCCATTGCACGGGAGACAGCCCAATAGAAAAGCAGCTCCGGGGAAGCAGCTGTGTGCCGCTCTTCAACAGAGATGGGGGCGGTTAACCAGACATATATATTTGCCAAACCAACCAGTTAGTCTTCATCCTTAAAGTCTTTTCTCTTGTAAAACCCGAGAAAAGCGCCTGTTTAAAAAAGCACTTCTGTTAAAGTAGAACACTCATCTCTGTGTCTTCTCTTCCAAGAAGTTTTTTTTGAGTGCAGCACCTTCTTTCTCCCCTCTGCAACAAGCTGTAATGTGCTTATTGCTTCTCCTGGCCCGGAGGCTGGAAAACACCTACTGGTACTTGACAGTTTGTGAGAACCCTCGTAGTGAAAGACCCACTCCTCCCCACCACCACCACCACCACCCTCAATGGCCATGAGAGGCACAAATTGGGCAGATTTCACACTCAAAAACATATTTGGACAAGCACAAAGGTAAGATTTGTGTTTTATGAAAAGTTCTTTTTCAATTTTACAAGAAGAGGATTGACAGGTTGGTTTGGCAAATGCAAGTCTGGTGAAGAGTAGCACACATCCAGTTCCCTGCGCTTAGACTTAACCTAGAAAATAAAGGTCAAATAAAATAACTTATTTGACCTACATAATTGAATATATGTGTTTACTGCCAAGGTGGCTGCCATATCTTTCATGTTGGACCTGTGCTCTTAAATGTCACTGTTTACCATTTACATGATTGAAGTTAGCCATGATGACACTGGCTGTTTCCAAGCGTAAGCACACCTGTCTCCTGCAAACCAGAGGAGGTGTAGGAAAGCATGTTAATGCAACCTGACAACCATGGATCAAAGCCTGTGTTGCCTTTGATTGCATTTGTGCCGCAAACACAATGTCAAATGTTACCGGTCAGCTGTTTTGGACCCCGTGAATTAAAAACAGAAGAAGAAGCCACGCGAGGACGGTTCGTCTAACATGGTCACATTTAACATTACAGGCACCCAGCAGGGGTGAATGAATTGCTTAAACGAATGTGTGTAATGTGCTGCCAGAAAAAAAAAAAAAAAAAAAAAATAGTGATGTAACAGATGCAAATACTTCCTGCTGACTTCAAAAAGCATCAAAAATCCATGAAGTATTAGAAATAAACACTGTCAAAACAGCGCCAGAGTGAGAAGTAGGGAGAGACATAAGAGATGTCTTTAAAGAGAACAAAGCCAAGAAGCTGTCCTACAATTTATGAGTCAGAAGAATGAAGCTAACCAGTGATGACACCTATCTGGAAGACAGAGGTGGCATTACACATGCGTCTACTGAACCAGAAAGCAAGCATGCGCCATCGTACATATTAAATCTGTAAGTTGTTTCATCCCGGCGCTAAATTTCTCACCCAAAACCATTAGTCACTCAAACTTCCTGCAGTTGCGGTTTCACCATATGTTGGACAAATATGTTCTTCTGAAGTTTTGAAGGGGAGTTGAGAGTATCGAAGGGACGCTGATACTGTGATGGGAGAAGAAGCCAGACTGACAGCGCACATACAAACACGGAGAGGATTCGGTTCATGAGCCAATAAATCAAAATACTGTGTTGCTAATCAATATCAACTGTCCCCTAAAGCGCGACTGACCGTTCAGTAAAGCTGCATCGTGGCCTCGTCTGGCCGTTTGCTTGAGCTGTGTGCTGATATATATAAAAAAAAATCCCCAAGATGTCTTCACAATGTTAAAGCATCTTTGAAATAATTTCAAAGATTTATCATTAAGAGATACATATACACCACAAAGGGACACAAACATTATATAACATACTGTATATAAAACACCATAATATAGCTAGTATTTGATTAATGACTGAAGTAATGTCATTTAAAATGAATTACAACAAGCAGGGGAGCAAACTTAAGGTATTATAGCACCTTTTAAAACAGTAGTTGCAACAAAAGGGAAGGAGACAGTGGATATACAGTATATGAAATAAGATTAAGTTGTAAAACTGCAAAATCTAAAGTTATTAAATCATGAAAACATGCACAGACTTGAATATAAGATACATAAAAACAGCCGATATGCATGCTCAGTGCAACAGTGCAACAGCAATTATTTCATGTTAGTTGCAAAATATATTCACAGTATCCAGCATAATTTAAAGAAAGTGTTTTTCTTGCACATAAACATAAACTTGACGTTAAATTATTATTTTTTTGTGCTGCGTACAACATCACATGTTTAAAACATGAGATTCTTGTCCCCCCCCACCCCCCAACAATTTTCACACATATTATGTGCAAAAATATCTTCTGTGGCTCAAAAAATAACTCGGAAGTTGAGAGAAATCTCGTAATCAGGAACAAGAGTTAAAGAAGCTGGAAGGCTGTTCGAAGCGAAGGAACAACAAAAAATAATAATACGTATAAAGGATTATATCCTCCAAGATACAAAGATATTGCACAAACCCATCACACAGTGTCCACAATATTAAGATAAAATCTAGTCTTTAAAGAAAATTGTATTTCCAAGGACGAAATGGAACTATGGAGCCAGTGCACATAATAAATTACAGTTATTGTTTAGCAGGGCTCAGGTACCCTTTACTCTTCCTGATTCATATCCCAATAACCCCTCTTTAGCTCACAGTTCTGTATCTGGCAGCATTTTGAAGTCGAGACCTTGTCCAGCTTTATGGAATAGGCGGTCTCATAAGAGGCGGCCCTGCCACCGCGCTGAGCTTTAGGATATTAAAACCACATAATGCGAGAGCCGCTGCTTCGCGGGGTGGGGGGGAGTAACCAGTCGAATACCCTTGTCTGGTTCTGTTTATGTCCGTTTGCTTTAGTGCTGTACATGTTCCCCGGTGTGTCTTTACCCTGCCAGCCTGCTCCCCATTAAAAAATTCATTTAGGTAATGCAGAACAGCTTTAATAGATTGAATTTAATAATCGTCATGCCCTGCCAAAATCTCAGCACAACAGGTTCATCTTTCAAAGCAGAAGCCTTTGAAACCTGAGGGGGGAAAAAAAAAAAAAAAAAAAAAAAAAAAATTGCCCATTTTTCTTTGTGTATTAATTTCATTGAATTTTTGGAGCCGCTCCTACCAAAACTCATCAATTAAACATGTAGTTTCTGAGAGTTCAAGCATTTCAAGTGTGCGGCTTCATCTTTTAATTCAGACCAGGAAACACACGATACTCAATTACCTTCAACTGATTTATCTAACGTGCTCTGCAGCACTCAATGAAATATAATTGCTGCATACAAATCTACAGTAGCTGCTGCATACAAGCCCTAACTTAGACTTAATTTGGCATACAGTTTGATATTACATTATGATGATGCCGATCAGTAATACTTCATACAACGCACCAGATCCTAGAAGCTGTGACATCAGGAAGTTTGAGCTGTCTCTCGAGGATTAAAACATCTCTTATTTAAATCCTGTTTCAATAAATAATAGTGTTAAGCCTATCTTCTGTGACTCTCAGAGCCTCTTATATCCAATTGCCAAAAGCTCTCTTGGATGAAGGAGTCATGGGTCTAGACGCTAAGCCTTAAAATCACACTTGGTCACAGACTGTGCGAGGCAGCGTCACCGGTTCCGTACCCGAGCCTCGCGCCCGGCGAAGCCTTCGCAGCATTAGCATGGCGGCCGAGGTGAGAAAACGCCACTTCTGTTCTAACTGAGTCACGCCGCATCGCATGAATACTGCATGTAAGATACAACGCTTTTCTCCCCCCCCCCCCCACATAAACCAAGCAAACACCGAGACCAGGTGCGAATGGGTTAGTCCGTCTGACTTTTCAGTATGCTGGAGTGTGAAAATCATCATCTTTAGCGAGTCTGAGCTAAGAGAGCAGGTACAGAGAAGCTAGCTTTAGCTAGCTATCGCCGAGACACATCGTGTTCTCGACACAAACAGCCTGTTTTTTATTTCATCTCTTCTGAATGAAATAATAAAATGTTTGCTTGATTTTCTTGCTTATTGGGGCTTTTTGGAGAGAGTTTCTTTATTCAAATCAAAGGGTTTTAGGATAGCTGGATGTTATTAGCTGTGTAGACTGTAAAACTACTTGTGATTTGTGATATTGAGCTATATAAATAAAAATAATAATAATAACTAGAGTTGCTTGGAGCAAAGCCAATGTTATAAATCCATTATTTCTGCACATTGCTTTTCCATTTTTCCCCCATTAAAGCATTTTTTTTTCTTTTTTAAATTGAGGGTCTGAGGATTTCGTATTGTTATTCAAATTAAATTGACTTGACTTGCCTCCTGCCATTCATATGAACATACAGTAAATAAAGTCTGCATGTACACAAAGGTACAGGTTTGCACAGGGGACGCCACATGACTGAATCACACAGGGGAAACCGCTTATAGTGATCACATCTGTCCTGCTTTATAAGCGGATGATTATTAAAACCACACAATCTAATTGACATTTTTATATTTATTACATGAATAGACAGCTTCGCTATTTACTGAATGTTTTATTGACTATATATATATATTGTATTTCAAAATACAGTACAGATGTTTCAGCAACACTTGTTGCTCACCACTAAGTACAAAATCATGGGAGTAAAGTTAAAAGAAAATTGAATTGCTGTAGTTTTTTTCTTTCCATATATTGTCATGTATGAAAAGACCCAAAATAAACAGTGTAAGCAGACGACTTGATTACTATAAGCAAATGATTTAAACAGTATTTCTATAGCCTCAAGCTTTTTCCTCCATATAAGCTATATTCGCTCCTTATAGTGATCACTGCAACCGTGATCACTATAGATGGTTTCCATTGTATTAATTACCATATTAGTCACCTAATTACTACATTAATTAGATGTCAAACTGCAATCCGAGATACATATTCTCCACGCTCGCGGTATATCCTTTAGAGACTGTGTGCCATGAATTTATCATACATACAGCAATCCGCACAGAATCCACTAATTAAGAGAAGAGATGTCCGAACCATGCAGCTCAGTTAAGAGTGGATGCAACGCAAGCTGGATCTATAATTGCATGAGCCATAAGAGAGTTATGTAAGTCGATGCCATTTGTTTCCTTTTGAGCCGAGTATCTCTGCGGCCTTGTGCTTACTTACTTTACAATCTCTTTACAACTGCATGATGCGTGAAAAGCTGATGATCCCTGCAAGAATATCCATGATATCCACACATTAGACGTTCTGTACCGGCGGCTTTTCATTCACAAGACCCTCTTGCGCACACGCTTACTGAAATAAGCGTGAACGGGATGAAGGCACAGAGATGATGTCATGGAGAAGTGTCAGTTGAATCTGTGATCCTCTCACATGTCATGTCAGTGTTTTTGTAGGCCGGGGTTGTCATCTTGCTCGACGGTTAGCATGAAGCTATCTGCAGCTGAGGCTAAGTAAAGCTTAGCGGAGCTGAGACTAGCTGTTTGACACACAGTGGGAATAAATAAGAAAATAAATAGACAATAAATAATCCTTCAACTGCCACTAGTGCTAAGGATCTAAAAGCATCTATTTATTTTTTCATCCATCCGGTAATTTTGTGATCAGGTGTTTAATGAGTCTCACATTGTCTCTTGGAAAAAATAGCAAAAAAATATTGTCCATTTAGCTGTTTGAAAGCCATTTAGTTCCCTTTCTGCCAATTGAATTTCACAGTTAGGCAATACCGAGCTCACATTGTGGCTTACTGCATCTTGGCAAACACCAGCACTGAGCCCGGCGCTGTGTGTGTGTGTGCTCACCTCATCCACACTCTTAATGTCCCCGCGTGTCCCTCTAACAGATGAAGTATCACCTTCGTTATCTGATGCCCTCGCCGGAGAGATTCACTTTCTCTAATGACCTAACATGTGGTGGATATCATAAAGCATGTGGTGGAAGGGGCAAGCCCATTCCTTTGTAATTACTTAACAGTGATGGAACAAGAGACCTCAGGAGTTGATAGAACGTGTGTCTCGGCGGTCATGAGTGGATGGCGAAGGCTTATTATCGAAAGGCTTGTGTGTGTGTGTGTGTGTATGATACGGAGGGCAGTGTAATTAAATATAAGGGTCAGTTTCTCTCCCAGGTAGTACACATTTATTTCACAACAATTCTCAGTATCTTTAACAACGATGTCATGCCAAGAAACGAATTCATTAATATTAAATTCTTCTCGACAGGGTGTAAACAAACTTTGCCATTGAAACTCTTCAGGGATTCATGAATAGCAAAAGAATGAATTTACAAATGAACATCAGCATGAAGAAACTGAAAAAGGTATCCTGTCTTGTCTAAAAAAAAAAAGAAACAGTAATTGTAGAAAGAGACAATAATCAATGCTTATAATAAAAACAACAGTCAAAGATCACCAAGCCAAAAGAAAATGATGAGGAGGGCCTCGGGCAACGTATCTTGATTACCTCTAATTGTCTTCATGATTTCCCTCCTCGTGTTATGTAAGAGCCCCTTGAAGCTCCAACCCACAGAAT
Organism: Euthynnus affinis; assembly: GCA_029490765.1. Lineage (NCBI taxonomy): Eukaryota > Metazoa > Chordata > Actinopteri > Scombriformes > Scombridae > Euthynnus > Euthynnus affinis. Next base: position 28,892,618 of record CM055850.1, read on the forward strand.
ATAAAAGGTGTTTTCCTTTTGTTCTTCTTTGCTGGTTTTAAAGACGGGGATTCTTTGATTATTGTGCTTATGTTTTTACGTCAACATGTGTGTGTATATATATATATATACAGCTGGATAGCTCAGTGGTTAAGACTTCGGCACAGGAGGTCGGGGGTTCAAACCTCCACCAGGGTGGAGCCACACATATCCAGTGTGGACCCTTAGGCAAGGTCCTCGATGCTGCTGGCCGACCTCAGCATGAGTGAAACTGCACCCGAGAGTCATACCGGCTCAGACGTTGCCCGGGTCAACAAGGTCCGTGTTGGGTAACCAGGATATATACATATACATACGATGTCACATGACTCTCCTCCATTACAAAACATGATGGTGGTCTGAGGCCGCTTTCTGTGTCTGTTATTACTGATTCATCACACACAAAACATCACAATAAACCCATTTTTCAAAATTAATTGTCAACTGTAAATTTATTGAAATTTAACAGTGTGTACGAAAAAGATCCGAATGCATTAGGTTAATAGAGTGTTTTATGAAGATATGCTTAGGTGGGAACCTCGATAATATCCGAGGAGGATGAGGTGACTGGCCCATGTCCAATAAAAAAAGACAATTTGCAGTGCATTATATCGGTGACTGGGCACGTCAGTAAGCCAGTGTATTATAAGATATGCTGTGTGGCATGTGCATGGCGTCATACGTGCATCTTTAGCATGTACACAGAGAGCCTGCACGATTTGTCTATACAGCATATGCAAAAGTTGCTGCACAAAAAACAAAAAAACTTTGCTTATTTCTGGTGAGCAGCACTGTAAGCGTGCCGGTGTCAGCTCAGGCCCCTTTTAGCTGGCTGTCTGTGAATTAGCATCCTTCAAGGGGTGGAGAAACAGCGCGGCTCCCTGCAGGGTGGCTGTCACCTCACTCTCGGGGTGTCACGGGACGACACAGACGTAAATAAGTGATGGGGATATTTTTAACCCCCCTCGTGAAATCAGAGATAAATTGATTTTATTCCTGCAAGGCCCGTCAGCGATGCATATCCTCCTTTGATTCAGGCTGGCAGCCGGTGAAGGTGCTATGAATTTTTCATTGTCTCAAAAATGAAGCCCCCCTCCTCCTCCTCCATCTCTTCCTCCAACTGTCTCCTTCCTCTTCTGTCTCTCTTTTTTTTCCCCCGTCTCTTCTCGGATCCTTTATGTCTGTCGTCTTTTACCTCGCTCGCACGCTCTCCGCATCCCACGTCTTTGTTTCCTCCTACCTGTTTCTTTCACTTTATCCCGATGTGCTATTACCGGTTCACCACTATATTCCTCTGCATAATGGCTTCCTCATTGACTCTGACTCCGCCGAGCAGCTCAATGTCAACGCTGACGTGTCTGAATGCCTCTGGGAGAGCTTGTTTCAATAACAACCGCAGACTCATTGTCACAGTGGTTATCTGGCGGAGTTAAGTCAACATGACTGCCTGTTTCAGGAGGGGAGGGGGAGACACCGTCGCTAATGAGGAACGCATCGCTATTGATAAAAACAGCCTTCTGACGGATGTGCGATCACATCAAATCAACTAAACTACAACAGAATTTGACACAAAAGTGAAATTCAACTCCTCCCCTCCGCTCAAAAATATGTGTTTCTACTTGTTCATTGGATGTTTGAGCTTCACCGTGCGGACTCGGGCCTTCATGCAGGATTGGTGACATCACAAATGGACACTTTTGGAAGGGATTAGATGCCGTTTTAAGGATTTTAAAGTGGTAATTGCACTTGTTTTTATGGGAAAAAAAACATTATTGTTCCAAGCGGAGTGTTTTTATGTCTTAATACATGTCTGGAGGGGATCTTTAAGTTACAACTCAAAAAGTAAATTATTACTGTTGGCTGAATAAATGTGTTTATTTGGCTGACTCTCTTTTTTTTTTCTTTTTCTGAAGCCTCTTCCCCTTTGAAAAGCGCACATCGTTTAATTCACTGTCACAACAGATTTGTACAGATGAAGATGAGCTGCTGTTTCATCGTATTTCTCCTGTTTCTGTTTTTTTATTTTATTTTAACTGATGTCTTCAACATCCCTACACAGAAAAAAAGCCGGAGTCTCTATGATAATACTACAGGTTTATTTTATAGCCATCAATCTTAATGATTTCAGTTTGGCTTGGCTGAGTGCCATCAGTATTACACATGAACCTCAGACTAGTCATGGAGAGGCAGCCAGTCAGAGGAGAAATGCCTCATCATCGTACCACAGCTGCTTAATTCATCAAAGACCTGACGATAAATCCAAAAAGCGAATTGATTTTAAGACAACGGGGTGCATTTAACAGAATTTTAAGCCCAATGTTTGGAAGTTTCATAACAAAATACACATTGGGAGTCATTGTTAACTTCTCTATTACCTGTTTAGCTTTGTTTGTTTGACTTTTTAACAAGGATTTTAGGGGAGTTTCATGTCCATCCAAGCATTTGAAATGCCCCATCTGCCAGTCACTACATTATCTTAGCAGGAAAATTAACAGACTTTTATTTTGGGAACCCTGAACGCTCAGAATAGCTCCTTCATTTTTACAAATACAGTATAGTGGAGGACAAAGAAAGACAATGCTGGGGCCGTCACACACTAAGAACACAGCTAGCTAACATTACAACAGGTAACTAGTTGAAAAAGCATCTATTACCTTCAGTTTCTTATTATAAGACCATTGAATAGCCTGTGCCTTTGAGTTTCTGAAGATTTAATTATATGCTACTGACATGCTACAACACTTTAAGCTAATACTTTGTGCAACTTTCTGTAGATTAAAGCACAAAAAGTAATATTTGTTTAAAAGTGACAAACTGTCTATCACAAATTATCTTAATAACTGACCCAGATGCATATTTTTAGTTGTTGATTCGTTTATTTTTACATTCACGAGCCTCTCTGTCCTACGAGGGAGGATGATATTTTTGTGCTACATCCCCCCGGAGAACGAATCAATCAATCAGTTTAACGCGGCGATGATCCCTCATAGAGAGAGACTGAACCGCGGCATGAACGAGAGGACGGGAACGGCTCTTCACAGAGCTTCCTGTCATGCCATCCACCATCCTTTTCTCTTCATACATCATCACACAGTTGGACTAGATTGTAAGGAAACTACAAAAGCACAGAAAGGGGAATTTAGCCTTCAAACACGAGGAGAATCAAAGAGAATAAGGATGAAGGGGCTTCTCGCTGTTGATCTAAAATTAACTAGAAGTCAATATGTGCCTCATATTCCATTGTGATACGTCTGTGAAAATAATCATTATTGTGCTCCGCGCTCGGTCTGCCTTATTGCAAAGGGACAGAGGAACAGGAAGTTCCCATCAAGCGTCCTTGGAGGTCTGTGCCAAAGAGAAATTTAATTTCAATTTCTTTTTTTTTTTTGAATCAAAGAAAGACTTAAATCTAAACAATGAAATCTGTTACCATCCCACACAACGTCCTGCTGTGTGCAACTCCATTTTTACGACCGGCGACTCGGCAGCTTAGAGGTTTAACATGCAATATTATTCCAGATTCACATTTTTAACACTGAGAATTTGTATTTTGATTACAGCCAATTACAGCTCTGATATCACCCAAGCAGACATAACGTAGCCGTTCTGCAGGCAGCAAGCAGCAGGTTTCCCTCGGTGTCACTTGATCCCTCTGTTGCTAGTAGCAACCACCGCACAGCCACAACTGTTTACATCCGCCATTTTTTTTTATCAGATCTGTGACTCAGCAAACATCGACTGGGATCTTTTATCTGCTCCCCCCCCAAAAACGCTCTCGTCGGAGCGTCGTGTGAAGGTGTTCTTTGATACCAGCTGGTTTAAACGCAGCTATCTGGAGCCATCGCCGGTGTAGTAAGTGGCCTGTGAGCAATAACTTCCATTGCTGTGGACTTGAAACCTGGATATCATCAACAAAAATAACTATTTAAAGCCTTAAAAACAGCAACAACAAAACATTTTTTATGACTGCAGTGATTGCACTAGTTTCTTAAACCACCAGTTCAAGAAGGTGCCATCTGCATATATATTAACTTCTACTTCCTTTTCCCTTTTTTGTGCTGATCTTCTGATAGTTCTGATGCTTAAGTCACATTTTATTGGACGTTTTGTGTGAGTTTCAGTGAGTAAGACTAGTGGATATATATGATGTCCGTTTTGATGGACACCGGGTCAGAAGAAGTTCAGATAATTAAAACACTCACGGGGCGGAAAAAAAATGTGGTTTACATTACGATCTGGCAGTTTGTTCCCCTTCTCCTTGACCTCTAAAAACCCCGCTGGCCATTTTGCTCTTACATCAGACACTTAAGTATTTTCCAGCTTTTCCTTTTCTTCTTCCCACCAGTCTCTGTTGTTTCTCCGTTAAACACAGCAGCAGCAGCGGTCCCGAAAACAGTATAAAACTGATTTGTGGTGATTTGAGACGATTCATAGTTAATGTCCATAAAAAAACTACAGGCCCAATAATCTGCTCAACCCTGCATCGCTACAATAAAAAAAAAAAAAACACCTCTCATTAGCATCATAGCGGCTTTTAATAGACAGAGGCTTCTGAGATGATGCTTCATCATGTTCTCTTCATTACCTTTTATTACATCTGTGGTTCCTTGGAAATGCTACTCTCACGCTCTCCACATTCAATGGCAGGTGAGAGGCTGTAAAAAAAAAAAAAAAAGTACCTCTTGAGTCTTATTAGTTGGCAATGGCAATGTACTCAGAAATATGGAGTGTTGAGAAGCAGTGAGGATGCTGCTGTTTATTTATTTACCCAGATAAACATTGTTATATAAAGAAAAGCAATGCAATAGATGCAAATATAGGGCATGGAGATGTAACTGATTTGCATCTCCTTGGTTAGGGGTTTTAAAATCTAGGTTAAAACTGTCAAACAAATGAGTTGATGAGACAGAATCAGGATAAAAAAAACAACAAGACTTTGTAAGTGTATGCATATGTCTTTGAGTGTATGATACTATGAGTGATAAGCAAATCCAATAAAAAAGTCATTCAGCGTCTTCGTAGTTGTCCCCGTTCTCTGTTTTTTCTATTTCCCTGATTCTTCTTCTCTCATTTTTATCATTTAGATATCAGCAGGGTGATGAAGATGAGCAAAAAGAGAAGGGCGGGCAACAGGCCGGGTGAGCAGATGACTTGATGAAAGCTGGCGCAAGGCGAGGGGGAAGGGGGGGCGGGGTGATGAGAGACGAGAGGGGCATGTGTGCTGAGGGGAGAGAACACGCTCGGTGAGTGTATCCCTGATGGTTCATATGGTGCATCCATGACTCTGGCCTAGTGAGCTCTCCTGAGAGGAGCTGACAGATGGATAGCTGGGTTAAAAAGTTCCCGTGACTCTCAGTCGGAAGGGAAGGAGGGCGATAATACAGAGGAGGAGAGGAGAGCAAAGGACAGGGGAGGGAGGAAGAGACAAACTCCAAAAGGTCATTATCAAACCAAAGAAATCAAGACTCAGAAATCCTTATAGATATAATTCCCAGTTCTCTTGGCATTCTTAAAAAGTTATAGCAAGCATCCTAATTAGCTTTAGGTTGCACGAGCAGTGGAGACGCGTTACATTTGCATCCGATGTGTGATTATTGCAACAGATCTAAAGCTTCACATTCCTTTTTTTTGAAAGGTTTCTTGTCAGACAAGTTCATCATTCAATGCATATTCATGTGCGAGTAAACTACTTCATTGCATTCAACTTGCCTCACTGCTATAAATTGTTCCTGAGAGGAGAAGATGAAAGCCCATTATGATGGGGTCCTGATGTTCAAGGCTAAGAAACGCTGTCAGTGAGGAGACAGAATATGTCATGAAAATAAGACGCCGGGTTTCCATTTCAATACCTCTGAACTATGATTACATACACAAGTCAAATATATCATCAAAAGCTGTCATGCTCACCTCAACACTTTTTTTTTCTTAAATCTGCACATTATAAAATATGTTTTAACTTAAAAGGGCTCTTAATATTCTGAAAGACTCACTATAAAATATATGTCTACTATGAATCATAACCATGCATGAGGGCTATTAGTTAATAAGTGTTATAAGATAGAAAGACTCAGTATTTAATTGTAAGGATTTCAGTTTAATGATAAGTCTGTAATTGAACTGAGATGGCTTATCATCTATCTATCCATCTATCTATCTCTATATATACATTTTATTCTGGGACTCCACTAGAGTAGCTTTACATGTCTTTTTAAACTCCTTATTTATTTTATAATGAACCTTTCTGCAGCGCCTCAGTTCAGCCTCTGTCTCTTAACAGGCCGTTTTAGCTCCTGTCCCTTTAAGGCCCCGCCTCCTGATGAGCATGCTCTGCTCTGATTGGCCGAGGGGCAGACGTATCAGAGTTGTGTTAAGCTACCGCTGATGCAAACCTAACATTTCCTGCTTTACTGCTTCACATTAAAAGCATTTAAATGAGTAAATAACAGCAGACTTTTATTGTGAAGAATTTACAGGAATTGAAACATCTTCCTCATCGAGCTAGCTGAGCTTCGTTAGCTAAAAATCGGTCTACACAAAGGCACAAGGAGTTATTTGGAGCTCTTTGTTCAGTTAGAAATAACGTAGGGTGGAATAGCAAAAACAGAAACAGCTACAGTGACGATGATGATGTTTTATGAACACCATAAAACCATTAAAAACATCATAATGTTAGCAGAGCAGTGAAAACTGTGCATAGAGAAGATGACCGTATAAAGAAATCCGCCACAAGTTGACTGCTTCTTTGCTTATAATCATTACTTCTACATATGTTTACCTCATTATTTGACACATTTAATAAATCCAAGATTGTATTATATATGATGGAAAATGAGGAAAACGCATCACAGGTCCCCTTTAAAGCTTTCTGTTTTCAGTGGGAACAAACAGGCTCGAGTCTGAGTGCCACAGATAAAGAAGTCTAAAAGTACTTAGAGACTGACATGTTCTTGGCTTTGGTCTTTACATGGAATCTGTTTATAGTAAGTAAAAACTGAAAACAGTGCCAGCCTTATCTATTAAGATGCAAAGGGAAAAGAAATCAAAGAAGCCAAAATGCAGATGAGACAGACAGAGACAACAAGAGCCGGGAACAGAGAGACGGCTTTGCTGGGGGTAGAGTATTTCCTTTGTTTATGATAAAAAACCACACTCCCAGAAGTGTTTAGGGAGATATTGCTTTACATTTGGAGATGACATCGGATCCGGCATAATCAGCTTTTAAAGAGAATTGACAAAACCGTAACATCTCTAGCTTAAGCGGAAGAGATCGATGAGAAAGGGAAGGGGGGGGGCCCTGCCAATTTATTCGACGTGAGAGGGAATTCCTAACATGTCCTCAGGGTCCACTTCAAAAACCGTGAGGTACTAACTTAGTTTTTCATGTTACTTTGAGTTTAGAGCCTGCGATAAATTAAGCCGGTGAGTCTTCTCGTCGCTGGACGAGGCTCCCCAGACGAACAAAGAAAAAGAGAAAGGAGAGGTGGGAATTCCAGATCGAAGAGGGAACAGAGGAGTGAATGGATGTATGTGGGAGGGGGGGGGCGGGGGAGTCCTGACCTCTCAAGTTAGTGTGATGTTAACCTGTCCAACTCCCTCTGGAACCATCCCACTTCCCCCCATCGCCCCTCTATAAATAAACCAATCCTTTGCCAGGCAAGGAGACGAGATATGCTTCATTCCTGGCCCCGGCTTCCCCTTCCTTCCCTTACCACCCCCCCACTCCCCCCACTTCCTGTCTCCACCCACCCAGGAGAGAGCGAGCTGGTGATGTCAGCATTGGCTGCAAGGTGATTAATCTAATCAGGTAATTAAGCGTTGGCTTGGGTCAACGCTACATTTGGATAAGCTGTTTTGGACAGAGGAAACAGAAGGGGGCAAGGCCACAACAGTTAATTCAAAGTCTGAATAAGTGAACACAGAAAACAATTACAGCCAGGACAATTCGATGTAAAAATCTGAAAAGCCATTAAGGATTAGTCAGAAGGAATGTAGCCGTAACAACAGCTTACAGGATTTAAAAAAAAAAAAAATCAATTGATGGGAAGAATTAATATATTTCACCGAGTCAGTGCTGCAAATTTAAACTTCAGGGTGAAGTTGTGGATGAGTGTTTCTATTAATGCCGGACAGACGGACTCTCCTGAGTTCACCTGACTTTTAAGAGGAGAGTAGTTCAAAAAGTAAAGAGGAATTAATGCTGCTCAGGAAAAAAAAACAGGCATTCAGACTTAAAAACAGCACAACAGAAAATAAACGAGTGTGAAAGCTTATCAGATGCCACAAAAACCTGCTGCCTCTGATGATCCTGATAATACAAGATTAAACCTGATCAGTTATTAGTTACGAGTGTCGGCCGGTAATTAAATCATCTGTAAAGCGATACAGTAATGTCGTTACTTCTTTTAGTGACAGGTTGTTGACCTTCTGTTTAACTCCGACGTTGTTTTTTATCACCGTCGTGTCTTCTTCACTGGTGTTGGGCGAGAGTGAAGGATTAAGTTTCAGTAACTACATTACAGTCACTAATCCCAGTGATGCATATCTTCTGCACATCAGACCCTCAAGACAATCGTCTGTATACAAAGTGTGAATTATTTCTATATTATCCATAAATTCAATGTGTAAATAATCATTTAATTCAATGACAGAGTGCTAGAAATACTCTCTACTTGACTACAGACTACAGTATATGACCATTATTGCACAGTGTTAACATTATAGTCTTCTGTATTTTCATTTTATTCTCTTATATCTGTTCTTATATCCTACTCTACTCTTTCTCTTTAATTGTATGTGTTTCTCATTTTTTTTGGTGATTTATGTGAAGTCGTTGCCGTAATAGTGCACTTTTTCTTTCTTGGATTAATAAACACGTAATGCAGCATAATTATCTCTGCTGTTGAGTAATTAGTGGAGCAAATGGGTTCTTTTTTTTTATGAGAAATATTTAGTCAGGAATTGATCACATTGTTCAAGTAACCTGCCCATTATTATCACGTTATCCTCCGCCTCCACGTTCACCGGGTTAACAGCGGAATTACCCCTCGGCTAAAGCCTTCATTTCAACGACAGCGCTGGATGTTGTCTTGTTGGTTTGAAGTCGGATTTAAAGGAAACAAAGGTCACAATAAGAGCAGGCAGAGCCCTCTATTTAGGGACCCTTCCCGCTGCCACGCCATCCGCTGAAGGAGCTGCTGGATGAGGGACAGAAGTGATGTTAGATGCATCCTGATTGGCCCGGCTACACACGTGTGATTGGAGGGAGCTATTACCCATAGAGTCCAGCTCAGGGCGGAGCTTGTGTGAGACCGCATAAAACATTTAAAATCGACAAAATCCGAATATTGTGTACATAGCGCAGAATCTCCTCTGTTTGGTGTAAGAGCTGCATCTTCTGTAAAGTGTCAGTTTGATGCCTAAAAAGGAAAAAAAAAAACAACAAATGACAGGGAGGGGATCTTGTAATCCTTTTTTAAAAACTAATTGGATGGTGTATCATTATGTTTCACTGTGTTTGCTGGCTACACATTCAGTAGATTGGAATGGGATTGTTTGGCGTCGTAAAAAAGCACAGAAGTAGTAGCACCGGGGGAAGATAAAAGTAAGTGAGCAAGACATAGCCATTGTTATTTAGTTCAAATGCCAACTTCAATTACAACCTTTATGTCTGTTTTTAGAAGATGCACCTCAGGCACTACTACTTTATGAGATTGCAATCCGTCCTGGAGAAGATGTGAGAGAGAGAAAAGAAAAAAAAAGAGTCATTTTGTTAAAAGCTATAAAGCTAAACAGAAGTGTAATTTCACTGCTTCCTGTTTTAGATCTTTTTACGTATTCCAGCAGTGACTCAAACCCCATCCAGAGGCCACCTGGGTCAAACGAAGACATCTGAAAGTGTGTTTCCATCCACCTCTCTTTTTTATTAGCATTTCAATATGTGCAGAGTGGAAACACTAAAAAAAATGTTTTCTGAGAAGGAAGCTGTAACTCTCCTCAAATGAAAACAGGAAACAAACATGTTGCTCTCGTGTTTTTCTATGTTATGTTTGAGTTTTAGCTTCGACTGGTGCTCGTTTAGCTGTGTGTCCTCACTAACCAGCTCCAAATATCCACAGTGGAAGGAGAGAGGAGTTAAAACGTTTCATAAATTTGGATGGAAACCTAGCTTGAATGTCCTCTCACTAACAGATAGTGTCACTGCCCCATCAGTTCAGTTCAGTTGATTTTTTGGCTCTTCAGTTGATTCGGGGGAATTATTTCAAGAGATACTTAAAAAGGGAAAATGAAGATTTCTTAAAAGCTGACACTGTTATAGCTGCTGTGGTCGCTTCCTCACTTCATACTGTTTTGTCTGATTACACGGCACTATACTCAGCCTCATAAGCTGTAACACTAGCACCACTTCGATCAGCAGCTGAAGTCCGGCTGCGGCTGTTACATCACTCGCTTGTCTGGTGGTCACTTCCTGTTCCGGACTCTGTCGTGTCAGATTCAACATATGATATTCATTCAAACTAGTTTTCTCCCAAATATACTGATATCTTAAAGTGTTAAGTAGTGTGATATTTTAGTGTCTGCTTTTCCTTATTGCTAGTGTTTTGGAAGACCCACGTTTTTCTGTCCTTGAAGGCACCACTGCAGAAAATGCAGAAACCTAGTTTGTAGTCAAAGCCAGATCTCCAACGTCCGCTGGATTTGGTGTTTTTTTTTTTACTTTTGAGTGGGAGCAACATGGAGGGAAATTAAACACTGCTCACTTGCATGCACTACTCACATCAGCAAAATTTTTCCCTTTAAGAGAAACAACTTAATTAAATCTGTAAAAGTAGCTGTTTTATATTTACACTTGACATTTCATTTAAAAAAAAAAGGACTTTTAGGTGAATGGCAATAAGTTTGATTGGCAGCCAGTGTAACCCGAACTTTACACGAAGATAAAAAGTTAAACAACAAAAAAGTGGGAGCGGGAAACAAGACGACAGTGTCGTATATCCTCCTGTGTGTCACCAAAAGCAGCTCCGATGCTAAGCTATTTGATTATCCCTGCCTCCGTGGGCCTTTTCTAGTCCACAGAGCACTTCTCTCTCTCTCTCTTTTTCCTTGCCGTCAGCGCTCAACAGATGTTCCGGCGAAGCGGTAGTCAAGTCTCCGGCTGTTGCTATGAGACCGGTAATAACCATTTAATAGCACAGCATGCTTTAAGGTAAAGTTGAAATGTTTTTGGCCTGAGTCTTGCTGAGCTCAGGAACATTCACGCTGCAGTATTTTTTTTATTTTTTTTTTTTTTTGATCGACTGACTTCATCAATGAAAGTAAGTACATGTTGACCTTTCCACACGGGGGCCAAACCGACAGCCTCGAACTGAAGCTCAGTGCAAACATACAGTGTGAGTGTAATGTCAAGCTCCAAGGAAGGAAATAAAGGTGAACATGTAGCCGGTGCTATTAATGTTTTTATTAAACTTAACCTCCAAAGAAATTAGTGAAACAGTAAAATGAGATTTGATGCATTTGGTGAAGGGTTTCAATACTCCTGTCTGGAAACAGATGGCAGGATTGAGTCCGTTCTCCTCGATCGAGCTTCACTAAACGTTCCTTTATAAGACATCCCGGTCTTATGATAAGTTCTTCACAACCACGTCCTTCCTCAACTCCTTCCAGACTGGCAAATCTTCTCCCTTTCAGCCCCCATTTTTAGTTTCATCATGCTACCTAGCAGTAAATCCAATAACTACACACACGACTCCCGTGCTGTCGACGGCTTCCGCGAACGTTTGAGTCCACCCTCATACATATATATATATATATATAAACGGCGGCGGCTCATTTGTGTGGTTTTAACGGCTGCCTGCGGAGATTACGCCTCACTAAGCGCGGCGCAGAAACAAAAGACGCTTGTATGTCTTTTATGATTCACTGCAGGTTGTCATATGTTTGCCAAAATGGCACTGTGTCGACTTCAGACAGGCTTAAAAGGAGAACACAGTGTGGATTAAGACCTCCAGAGGTCTGAGAAAGGTGTTTCAGGAAACAAATAGAGAAGTGCAACAGGTGTCTCGAGTGTGTATAGTTGCTAGGTAGACACACACACACACACACACACGAGAGGACGGGATAAGCAGCTTGGCTACAGGCCTTTTAGTGAGCCCCCCCCTCCCCGCCGCCGCCGCCACACACACTCCTCCATCTCCTCGACTTCTCCTCTTTCACAACGAGAACTTTCATGCGACGGAGTCATGCTTGCCTGACTCTCTCCTTTGCTCTCTGCTTCCTCCGCCGTCCCCAACACCGCACACCCACCCCTCCACCCTCCACCCGCCCCCCCACCGCCCTGTGTTATTGGTCTGCAATGGAGCATGGCGGCAGATGAGGTCCTTTGACACACAGACAGAAATACAAGCGGATCGAGCACAAATAAAAAATAAAAAAAAATCGGAGCGCATTCCTTTCTTTGGGCCCCCTTTTTACAGACGCTATCTGGCGGCGCGGCCCACGCTGTTGCACACACACAGCGAGCGCATGCACACCAGCATGCTGCTCTCTCCTTCTGTCTCTCCGGTGTCTGTTTGATTTTTTTTTTTTTTTTTTTTTTCCAGGCTGCAGACTATAGTGTCAGTGCTCTGGGTAATGTGATCCTAGCTCTTCTCTTTGTGGTGCTAATGTATTTGGAGTCCCCCACCCTTGGGGCAGCAATTATTTTTTATCAGCCTGTGAAAGTTAGTTAAGTGCCACAGAGTGAGGGTGAGCAGGGCGGCGTGGGAGGGAGACGGGGAGGGGGGGGGGTTGCATTGACTAAATCATGCCCTCAGTGCCCCTCGGTGCATGAGCCAACAAGTAGCCTACTACACCCCCGCTACGCACCAAAACATCAAGGAAGCGACGGCTATTATTGCTCAAATATTTTCCCAGAGTTAGAGAGTGACTGAGGGGAGGAATTGGAAACAAATTAAGTCATAACGGGAAAAGGGACAGACGGGGAGGAGGGACAGGAAAGAGAAGAGGGGGTAATTGGGAGAGACGTGATGATAAGATAACAGGCATACTCGCTTCTTTATTTAATTAGCTCTCATCTGAACTCGTACACCTAGTCACCCCCCTCCCCTCCCCTGCTGTTTGCGTCGTCTGGTGAGGTTGCTCTGAGCACATATGGCTGCGTGTCAGTAAAACGCTCCATCACTCGTCTCCGCTCGCATATTTTAACAAGATAATCGGTCTAATGTATGCAGTTGTAAGCACATTAAGCTAATTAAACGTACATCGGACAGTGGAGCTGTCGTAATGCGGTGACCTTTGCCCCCTTTGCTGGCATTCTCCTCTTATGTGTCGTCGACTCAAGCGAGCGAATTGACACGTCGGCTGTACGATAAAACAATAACATGTGACGTTCCCTCATAAATAAATGTCATATAACTCAACAGCAGCTGCGCTCATGCACAGAAAACTCAGCGTGTGACTTTTTAAATTCGCTGTTAATATTTTTTGGAATCATTAAAAATAGAAAAAAATAAATAAATAAAAAAAAAAGTTGGCATTTTGACACCCTGTTTGTGTTTGACTGGCAGCTGAGTGGGAAGGAGACTGGAGAAACAAACTGAACAAACCTGTGCTGCAGACTGTAGCATACAAGTAACTTGTTAGAGCATGTAATCATCATATAAACCCAGAAATTATACATTTATTGACAAAGTATTGGTGCTAGATGAAAAGTCAGGGGGTCGCCAGGACTATTATCACATATGCTGTGTATGAAATAAGGAATATCTGCACCGAACATAAAGGCAAAACCTTCCAACAGCTGACGAGACATTCGCTCTCAACCCGAATGCGTGTGCAGAATTTAACGGCAATCCTGGTATTCGTTTAGATATTTCAGTCAGGACTGAAGTGGACAACCGGCCGACCAACTACCCAATCCAAGAGAATGAGAAACGGTCGTCTAGACTGCAGGCTGTTGCCAATATCAAGCGGTTTTCTGTTTTTATAGTTTAATATAGAGAAGCTCTTTCATCTGCTGCTGTGTAAAAGTGTAAAATGTCAAGGTTTTGGTCCCCCAGTAGTGGAAAATATCTGACAGTTAATATTTGAAATGCAACCTGAACCATAAACACACACCTGTAGAGTGAGGAGTGTGTGTGTGTGTGTGTCAGAAAGACAAGGCAAAGAACGACACTGAGCAAAAAAGAGGGAGCAGGTGATAAGAACGCTATTGGAGATGGTGAGAGGGTTGTAACCGAGAGCCACTTAAAACTCTGAGGTCTTTTGTGTACGTGTGTGTGTGTGTGTGTGTGTGTGTGAGAGAGAGAGAGAGAGAGAGAGAGAGAGAGAGAAATACAGTGTGTGCAGGGTTTGGAGCTCCATTATCACACTGTCAGGGTGCACAGGCCTGGCGTCACGGGTCTAGAGGCTCGAACAAAGACGCCACTGTCGGGACAGGTGAACCTCACACAAGCAGTCGTCTTTGTTATTCTGCTTATGAAGACATTCATTCATTCGACTTAATGGAGAAAGTTAACCGAAATCATTTTTTAGTCACTCATGCGGTTAGAAATAAGTATTAATGCTTTATTTATATAATTTAGAGGAAACAAAAACAGGTATTTTCATAAATGCTGCTTCTCATCTCCAGCCAGCTGGAGGAGTGTATCAGTGTCTGTTGTTTGATTGACAGCAGCTGGCAGAGTGAGAGGAGCAGAAGTAACAATATTGTTGCTGCGGTTTACACTCCATGGCCGTACAGTGTGTGTGTTGTTAGCAGTGGTTTTAAACAGGAAGGACCACAACAGCATCTAAATGTGTCAAGGCTCAGTAAACAAACACTTGGACCCGAGAGCATGACTCAGAGGCGAGGCGAGGCAAGGTGAAGAAAGTGTTGAGCTTTAATCACAATGGAGGAGGGAAAACAGGAAAGAGGTCAAAACCAAAGCAGGGTGAGACGGTGGTGAGACAAACTGAGTATAGTGGGAGCAGACAACAAAACCAGGGCGGGAAAAACAGACAGAGAAGTGGCTGGATCACCAGTGACAGTGGGTCGGTGCATATAGCACTGGGGGTGTGCAGGAAGGTCTTTTCCTCACCTACAAACTAGTTGTGAGGTCACTAATCATGCTTGTAGGTCCACTCCTTAAAACTCAATGAGAAGAAGAGGAGAAACTTTCTCAAACATCCAAGTGAATCAACGAGAAGATAAACACTTTGATTGGACGGCGACTTTAAATGTTCATGTTGCTAAGCAGAATTAGCTTAAGATAGCTTAGCCTTTATCTGATGGTTGCTGAAGTGCAGGAGCATGACGTGCAGCTAAAGTCTGCAGCCAGAATCAAACCAGTATTTACTTTCCTTTCCGCCAACGTCCGAGGCAAATATCTAGCTCTTTAGCAGCTAAATGCTCCACATTGTTCGCCGGCTAGTTGCTAACTTAATCAGTTATTTGGCCCAAGTTTTGTCTTTTGCTTAAAATAGCCGCCTGCAGCATTGTGAAACAATAATGATGAGAGCAGTGAGTGCGGACCAGAACAGTAAAGTTGCAGGCTGTTAAACCAGAACAATAAGCTTAAGGACGCCGAGCAGAGATGGGTGATAATTCTCGTTATGAATCATCCCCCCCTTTTTCACACTAAATATTGGCATTTAACCCAATTTTTCATACAAAAATAAAAACACTGATTAGTGCAGCTTAAAAGAAGATCTGACAGTTTGTTTTGCTTCTATTAAATGTTTATGAAATTTTGACACACACACAAAAAAAAAAACATCAGTGCATGTTTTCATCAATTACCTTTATGCAAATGCATCCATGAGCACATGATGACATTACATAATTAATGGAACAGCAGTTTGTCTCCATTAATTATGTCTGATACTTGCAGCTTCCTGGCTATGATGACTTTTGTGTCTTTTTTTGAAAGAATTAATTTGTCTTCTTCTGATCCACGTGTGTAATCTGTGTCGTGTTTTTTATCAGCCGTCATAGCGACGGAGACGCGGGGATGACATGACAACAAGGTTGTTGTTGTTGTTGTTGTGATTTCACACGTCCCTGTTCTTTAATTCACAGGTACCCCGACTCTTCTACACAAATGATCCGCTGAAAGGATCTGCGGCTCTTCGTCTTCTCCGTCTCTGCCCTCGTCTTCACCTCCTTATTCTTTTTGTACCTTCTTGTCTCCCTTCTTACCTTTTCTCCTCCGAATCCATCTGCACCTCTCATTACTCCTGTTTGTCATTTCCCTCTTCATCCCTCTTCCATTCTCACTTTATATTTCTATCTCTCTTCCCATCTCTCTCTCTCGCGCACTCTGTGTTCCCTTTTCTTCTGTCTCTCTCCTTGTCGCTGTGTCTTCCTTTGTGCCATCATCCTCTCCTCTTAATCCCGCACCGGCTGAATCCCACTTTATCCCTCCTCCAGTCTACTGTATCTGCCGAGCTATGTCTGTCTATCTTTCCTCGGCTCATTGTCTTGTTTCTCTGTCTTCCTCCTTTTCATCCACCCTGTCCATTTGTCAGTTTTTTTTTCCTCTCGGTAAATCCCACTCTCTACTGTACCACTCTTCCTCTCTCCACCTCCTCTCTATGTGTACCTGACTCTGAGCCTGTTGAAACCAGGGGGCACGGTGGCTTAACTTTAATTGATGCACTGGATAGAGGAGAGGACGAGGAGGGGAGGGAGGGAGGGATGGCTCCCGAGCTGACAAGGTTAATTCTGTTTTTCCTTGCTTCTCGTCACCTGGCGGCAATTAAACTCATGACATCCCTCCCGAGGGGGAAAGAGAGACCAATGGAAAGTGAGAGAGAGAGAGAGAGAGAGAGAGAGAGAAGGGAAGAAAGTAGGGGAGAGCCGGATTGATTCCACGAAACGTGTTCAAAGGCGATCGCAGACAATAGTTTCGCCGTGACAAAAGGGGGAGATGTCTATGTGAAGCAAATTAGATAAATCAGTGTGGTCCGGGCACTGTGCAATAATGAAGTATTGAAATTCAAGAGGATTATGCTTGTATTGATATTGACAGTTTCTTCAAGGGATGCCTGCATCAAAAGCTCTCCTGGCTTTATTGTAATTGGGGGGATGAAGCTTGACAATGGAGAGATATGAGCAGTTCTGCGCCGAATTAATGAACTTCACATTACAGGGAAATATCTGCAGGTGTGCCGGCGATGGCAACAACAACAACAACAACATCAGCAACAAAAATAACTAAATAAATAAACAAAAGATAACCCCATTGATTCTATGTAAATCGAGGCTTCCTGTAATAAAGCTGCGAGAGAGATTCTCGAAGAGTAAGCGCGATTAACGTAATGGATCATGGAACATTTTTGGGAAAAATATGTTTATTTGCTTCCTTCCTGCGAACCAGATGAGAAGGTTGATATCAGTCTGGGGGAGTCAGGACGTGTCTGGCCGAGCTTAACGTAAATACTGGAGGCGGGAGGAAACGTCTGGCCTAAAAATAGACCAATTAACATTTTTAAAGAGGACTTATTTCGAGGGTGAAGTGGGAGGAGCTTCATGATATCCACATCCATTACATCAGTCTTCTTTTTCGTTTAGTATAGCGCAAGGGTTTTATATATATATATATATAACCTCCAACCTTCTCCCAATAACCCTACACTGTTACCATCTTTAATATGTCTTAAACTTTACACTGGATCTTTATGTGAATATTTCCACACAGCCTCTTCGGCCTTCCATACTTTCCAGTCTTTGCAATGTGTGGTGTGCGACTCATTATGAAAGTCCCCCTCCTCCCCTCCCTCCTCGAAACTCGAAACACCTACAGCCTCCGTTTGTGTGACGCAGGCCGCGTGCTATCATTAGCTTAGCACCGCTGTACAAATGACACACCGAGGCCTTGGCAGGTGAGTCACTTGCACCGGTCCAAGAAAAATGGATCAGATTTCATGCACCACCCTTTGTCACCACAAAAAAAAACTTTATATAACATTTTTTTTTACTCTCCAACACCTGGAGACTGTGATGTAAAATTGGTTTAGTTCCCCTTTGACATATGGTATGCAGTTTCTTTAACCTGAACGTTAAAAGAAATGTAAAAATGTGTATGTAAATATCGGTTTTAGAGGTTTTTCAGATGTGTTAGAATACATAACTCACAGATTGATGTTTTTGGTTCAAGCTCCAGCACACGAGTCTCTCACACAGGCCCGGCCAATCAGGACCCAGCTTCTATATTTACCCGGCATTCATCACTGCCTGGCATTGTGGCATTCCTCTGTTTCTAGACACAACACACAATGGCGTTGTTCTGCGGCCAGAAAAAACAAAACACAGCACCACCCATGAACAACATTCAGGTGGAGGGGAGACAGAGAGAGAGAGAGAGAGAGAGAGGAGAGGGGGTGACAGATGTGAGAGAGTGAGAGGGACAGGAAAAGAGAGAGAGAAGGGGAGGAGGGGGGGGTGGAGAGGCTGAGATGTGGTATTGTCGCTGGAGATAAGGAATGATTAAAGAGGGAGCGGGAGAACCAGACATGCTGAGTTGATCCAGCTAACTGTTCACTCATCAGTCTCCTAATGGTCTGGAGGGGATGGAGGGTGGAGGAGGGCGTTGGGGGGTGGGGGGGGGTGCATTGTTTCAACATGGGTTCCCAGATGTTACAATATGGCCTGCCTCCCTCTGTGCCTCCTTCTTCACTCTTTCTCTGCTCACTTTCCTCTGTGTCTCCCCTCTCTAATCTACATTTTTGTTCCTCTAAAAGGGAAAATTCACCCTAAATCTATAAATCACTACAGCTGTGCTCTACTTGTAAATAACTGACTGAATATAAATTACATTTAGTCATATCATGTCAAGGGTTTTCCTCAATTTGTCCATCATTAATGTCATATTTTGTACTGTTCTGTGGGCAAATTTAGACTCTTCTAACCATCTGGATGATAAAAATATTCTGTTTTCTACACCACTGCTTCTCAACTTGTGACTTCCTATTCAGGTGGCGCAGAACGACACCTCTCCTCGCTTTTTTTTGTACAAAACAAATAATATTATTGTGATATTTCATTTGAAAATATAAAAAAAATAACAGCAACAGCAATGCAGTGATAGTACAGTACATAAGGAACAGTGTAACACTTCGAGTTTGTTCAATTTGAGAAAGCAAATGTGTCATTTTTTTGGCTACCATCTTTGTTAGGATTAGGAAACAAAGTTGCGACTTTGGTTGGAAACGGATTAAAAATCTTTTTCATCATCATGCAGCGGACGGACAGAATATTTTTTTTTCTTTCACATAGTCTGAGGATTCTTGAAATACCTTCAGAACAGCAGTGAGTTAAAAGACTTTTCTGGGTTTTTCAAAGATCGCTGGGTATTTATTTTATTTTATTTCTGATGCTAAGCTCTGTGACTCGAATGTAATAGTAACATACAAGAGGTTTAGGTTTAGACTTACCATTGGGCACAGATGCTCAGTAGTCATACAGGCAGGGAGATGTATGATTAACCAATACAGTAGCTTCCACTGACTAGAATCCAATGCAGCTACAAGATAAGACAATAACCTGCAATAAAGAGATGAAGATCAGTGAATCTTACCAATGCACATCTCAGTAAATGTATCCTAAATAAACACATAACATAATTTATTATATCAATATAATAGGATAGTAGGTATTTTTGCTGACTTCTGAGACAGGAGAAAATAAGAGGGATAAATATCCTATAAGGTAAAGAGAGAAGACAGAAAACCAGATGTTGTTCTTTAAGTTGTGGGCAGAGAGGGGGAACGTGAGAGAGAACATAGATTGGAGAGTAAAGGAAGTGGGAACTGGAGATAAATGGGGTCAGACTGTGAAGTACGAAAGAAAAAAAAGGGTAGAGAACATGAGAGAAGCAAACAAATTCCTTCAAGCAGCTGCAACCCCAGCGAAACCTTAAACTGAATTACCATATGTGGCAAATTGCTGATGATTGAATAGGTAGGGCTTACAAACAAGCCAGCTGTTTTTAAGGGACTTCCGATCAGTTTTCCCTCCTTTTGTTTGAACCCGAACCCCCAATCCCAGCCTCCGCCCTCCGAACTGACATAGATATTTTAGGTATTTAGCTGATGTTAAAGCGGCTTAAATGAGTGCAGGTGAGAGGATCAGTTTCTAAAGGGAATGGCGGGTTGATTATAGTTCTGATTCGGGCATCACGACCGATCAAGCTGTATAAAATTCATTCCAGTCCTGAAATCACAATGGGAATGGGAGAGATCTGAAAACTGCAAGCAGGGAGTGTTAATGATCTTATTATCTGTTTAATCCAGGATTGATTGATTGCAGCTGAGGTTTACCCGAGCAGAAAGCTCCGGGTCTGAGAAATGAAGCCCATGTGAAAGTGACTTTCTCTCCAATGGCCAGCAGGGGGCGACACCACTGGATAATTGTATGGAAGTATATGAGAAAATGACCCTACTCCCTTCTCTTTTGATTTATTACCTCAGTAAACACTTTCCTACTGAGTTTATTGTCTCATTTGCTAGTTTCAAGTGTTCTTCAGCACGTCATGATGTTCCTTTTGTAAACTATGGACCCATTAAGCTGATAAAGCTACACTGTGATTGACAAGTCGCTCCAACAACATTGGTTAGGTAATATATCCATGGCGTAACCTCAGATTCACAGAGTATAGGTGTAGCCGTCACTATTTCAGTCTGTTATCAGTTCATGACTTTAATTGTAACATTTTGATCACCTAAAAAACTTGTTCAGCGTTTGGTTGCACCAAAAGAACCACTGAGGAGTCGGATGTTCCGATTTTTAAGCCAGTTTTTCACTAGCGAAAATTAGCATTAGCATTATCACAGTTAACCATAGACTGTAAATGCATTGTGCTAACCAAGCTAGCAGCTAGCATAAGGGTCAGCTCCGCCTTCTCATAGAAATATGGTCACTTCTAGGTCCAAAAATCCAAGATGGCGACAGTCAAAATGTCAAACTCCAGGCTTCACAATGGGAATCCACAACTGAATGGATGTCATCACGGTGGCTAGCTCCATTATTTTTTTTACCGTCTATGGGATCACTTCACTCTTATAAAGTTCACTAACCTCCAGCTCTGCAGACTTTACAGTCTCCACATCCACCATTTCATCCAATTGTAGATTTTTTTCTCAGCTTCTTATCTGTCTCATCTGAACCATCTTATCTGTGAGAATTGCACTTAGTACAAAGAGCAGGAAATGAAAGGATTTTGTTGATACTAGTACTGCTTTTCTGTGTCAATACTAATCAATACTCCTTCATTTTAATGGGATTAAAATGTGTAATTGGGCACCCCATTTCTCAATGTGTCCATTTTATTGTTTGGGGGTTTTTTCCCATTGTTTTTAGTGCTGCAGCTAACAGTTATTTTCATTATTGATTCATTGATTAGTTGTTTGGTCTATGAAATGTGAAAAAATAATGAAAAATCACGCACGGTTACCCAAAGTTTAAGAGGATGTCTAAATGTTTTGTTATGTTCCACCCAACAATCCGCAACCCAAAGATATTCAGTTTACTTTCATAGAAAACTGAAGAAACCAGAAAATATTCACATTTGAGAGTCAAAAATAAACATGGAGAGGCAGCGTTCAGTTTTTATGCACCATCTGGAAGATATTCCCAGAAAACTGCAGGTCTGCTGCAACTCCCAGTTCTTTTAAATCAAGGCTGAAGACTTTTTTTTCTGTTTGCTGCTGCCTTTGATTAAATCAAATAATTATTCACTGTAACTTTTTATTCTTGTATTTTATTGGTTCTTATTTTATTTAAGCTTGTTTTTATTTTCTATTCTCTTAGCTCTTTAATGTCTGTATTTGATTGTATTTAAGTGTCTCCTTTTATTATGTTTCTTTTTGTATTTTATCTTGATGCTTTTAATGTTTTATGTAAAGCACCTTGAATTGCCTTGTTGCTGAAATGGGCTACATAAATAAAATTGCCTCGTCTTGCCTTGGGAAGCTGGAATTGGAGAATTTTTACCTTTAAAGAATCAATCAAAACAATCATTTGACTATCAAAATAGCTGATTAATTTAATAGTTTGCAACTAATCAATATGACTCATCTTAATCATAATTTATCAGTCTTCTGGTCTGTTTTCCGCCGTTATTAGTCATTCAAGCAGGGCTGAAACTAACAGTTACTTTCATTATCAATTAATCTTGTCAATGATTTTGCCAGAAAATTGTTGCTCAGTGTTTTCCAAAGCCCCGAGACGCACCCTAAAATATAATCACTCAAAACTAAACTACTAAACTAGGTAGTTAATACATTTACATCGGAACAAACAACGCATTATTAGAGGACTCATTCACAAAAAGCCAAAATCATCATCATTAATGTTCATCATACCCACATGAGGTAGCATGTGGGTATCATCATGCATTCATAACATTTGTAGGTTTGAGTAATCTTTCAGCCTGTTCCCAGCATAAGGACACTTCAGTATGACTGGATACGCAGATCAAACCAGTGTTTCTTCAGTTTAAGGGGGTGGACATGCTGGGCCACCAGGCTAGCAGATGCCCTTTGGAATTTCTCCAAAAGGCCATAATTAAAACCTCATTATCCCTTTTCTCCTCGGCCAATCCACCCATTTTGGGTTTAGGTCCTCAATCAGGAAAGCTATTGTTCTGTCCCCACCTGACGGCTTGAGATAGTGCACTGGGGGGAAACCAACTTGAGACAGTTAAAGCATTCGCTAATAGAGACGTTGAGGGAGTTTTCTCCATTGTTGCCGGCTTGTCGGATTAAATGAAGCTCAACGATTAGGACTCGTGCATATTGCTCTGTAATTGTGGTGCGTATTGTTAAAGCTATAATTGCCCAATCAAAATCAGCTGCCATATGATTTCAAAGATGAATAACCAACCCAAACATGGGAGGCTGTCTGGGTGGCAGAAAGGGGCTCGCTGGGTTTTAGCGGAATTAGTGTTGGTTTGTTTTAAAATGGTCATTTAAGGACATTTTCTTTTGGTCTCGACTTGAGAAGCTAACAAGGCTACAGTTAGCTATCATGCAGGTGAATATGCTCCTTGTCTTCCTGCTTTCCTTTATCCGTTCCCAAAGATGGAAGGTGAGAAAAAGGCTGCAGAAAGCTATCTGACTTTTATGGCAACGAACCATGAAAACATTCCAAGATACCTCAAATGATGAACCCTCCTCAAGGTTGGTTGAACCTTCAGTGCTGACGAGTAAATTCCTCTGTACAAGGTTGTGATTGACATCTCATATAATTCTATCCACAACCCAATTAAAATACCATATATGTTTTCGCCGAGTGTACAATATAGAAATGGGGCGAGCT
The DNA here is from genome assembly GCA_029490765.1 of Euthynnus affinis. Taxonomy (NCBI): domain Eukaryota; kingdom Metazoa; phylum Chordata; class Actinopteri; order Scombriformes; family Scombridae; genus Euthynnus; species Euthynnus affinis. Next base: position 28,915,929 of record CM055850.1, read on the forward strand.
GTGGGAGGAAATGAAGGAGAAACCTGTCATCAGAGACTCTTGGACTTGCAAAAGCTCCAGTGCAGCAAAGATAGCCTCTTCCAACTGTCTAATAAGAGAAATCAACCTGCTTTGTAGTGAGAAGAGGTGGCGAATGATGCCTTATCCGAGCATTCTTCCAAAATGTCAAACCTTGTCCAAAGGTTTCTACTCTTTCTCTCCTCAGATATGAACAGTCTGTTTCACATTAAAGCAGAAGGTAAGAGAACATAATTTCATGTTCTGTCTGTGTTTGTGTGTAGACATGCTGGACTTCAACACAAGGAGAAGCAAAATACGAGATGGGGAGGGGGGTGGGAAGAGTGTTTTCCAGGAAAACTTCCAGCTGTACAGTAAGGTTGAATAGGAGGTGTGTGGTTTAAAATCCTGGCACAGATCAGTCTCTAAATCCCAGCTGAAGGTAATTGTGTAATTGAACATGATAAATGTCCTAGATTTATGCTCATGAATGTGCGTCGTAGCACATGTGTGTATGTGTCTATGATATTGTGTTATCGCAGTGTATAAGTGTGGCTTTTATTCCAACCAGGATTATAAAACCACCAGAAGAATTTTCCTTTCCTTCCCTCATATGTTTTTTTTTTCTGATGTGGTGTCACAACACACAGCTACCTAACTTGTTTCCCGCAAAAAGAAAAGAAAATACTCTTGGCAAATATGAAGCAACGCCTGTTTTTAACATTAGCTTTTTTCTGGTTGACCGATTGGCTGGTTGTGTTCCACAGTGTAATGTCTTGTCAGTCGGTCACCTTTTTTCAAGTTGTGTTTTTAATGAGTGTTTTGCTCGGTACAACAGGTCTTCCTCTGTATGTGCTCCATCGGACTTGGCAGTAGATGTTATGTAGGAGGGAAGGAGGAAGTCGTTTTTTGGAGACCAGAACCAGAATATGCTATGTGACAACAACTTCTCAAGTATTCAAGGTTTGGTTTACAAACTACTAGTTGTTGTATTTCCACCAAATTGTGTCATGTTTTAAGCACATTTCTGGACTTTTGACAAAATAACTAGCTTTATGAGCCTTTAGACTAAAAGTCTGCAATCATATTAGCATCTCTAGGCTTTGAACAACATGCTAACATGCTCATAATGACAATGCTAACATACTGATATATAGCAGGTATGTTTACAATGTTAGTTTATGTCGAAAAACAAAGTGTAGCTGGGTGAATGTCATTAGTTTCACAGGTATTTCATCAGAAACCAAAGTACTGGACAAATTGAAATGTATCCCGATGTCAACATGATGAGAAGAAAGACACCCACCAATATTAAATAAGGCAGAAACCTGGGAAAAACAGGACTGTTAGTCGGTCTGGTACCTCTCTATCTGCCCTTCCTTATCATTGAAATACTGTGTGAGGTCTCGTTTTAAGCTCCACTAATAAGGCTCATACATATCTATGTCTTTGTGAACTCTTAGTGACCACCAGGCACAGAGAAGTGAAGTCATAAGAATAGATTCAATTTTTCTTTTTTCTTTTCTTTTTGGTTGGGACTGAGTCAACTTAGTCATACAGTTTCTTCCAGCCAACACATTATTCATAATTCTCCAATAATTAGTGGTAAAAGACATTTGATTTCCCATTCAGATTACTGTAACAGTCATATTGTATATTTTCTACCCTAAGAAATACAGTCATCACATCCACAGACGACACCTGAAATCGATGCGATGCAAAATTGGCAATGAACCACAGTGGTTGAAATTCAATGACATTGATCGGAAATACAATGATGAAGTGAAAAGTAAGTCACCGTGTCAGGGCGCCATGACAACCGCCTAGCGATCATGCGTGGATGTATGGAGTTATTGAATGTGAGAGACAGCCAGACACAAACAGCTGCTGTCCTCATGTTGTTATAGTCCCTATGAGTCTGAGGCAGCAACCGACTAAATACCTGGCTACAAAATTCAAACACCTACTTCTCTGCGGTCTTACACACAGATATTCTTGTAGGCATATTACGACTAAACACACTCGCATGATAAAAAATATATTGGTGTCAGTTCCAATGCATAGATCTGTATACAAAGTCTGCTTTTAGTGAGCTTAGAAATTTGACTTCAATCGGTCCTGACACATACAAAATATGAGATCAACACTTAGTGTAAGTGCAGAAAAACAAAAAAAGGACATAAAATTTACATTTCCAGGTCTATATTAATATTTCAGGGCTTGGCTGGAATATCTTTGCATGATTTACAGTCCAAAAACTGGCTCTTTAAACAGTCCCCTCAGTTCAACCTCTGTCTGAAACAGGCTGTTTAAGTTTGTGTGAAGTCTGTTGATTGGTCAAGCAGCACATTTAGTCGACCAATCATGAGCAAGGCAGATGCGTGAATGAGCTGTGAATGAGCATACTTAACAACCAATCACTGAACCCCATTGTATCCAGATGTACGATGATATAGCTAGTTAGACTGTGTTGAGTTTAGTTTGACTTAATTGACTATTTAAAAAGTTTGGACACACTTTCTCACTCAAGTGAATTGGAAGTTGTCTCGCTGTATGTGTAGTTAATTTATGATGTCACGGATATGCTAATTAGCGTGTGATGTCATCTAGCGACACCTAGTGACTTTTCGAGCAGGCGTTAGTCTCTTCCTGCTGAAAATAGTTGCCAACCAGAGCCACAGAAGATGTTGTCATAACAGGCTGAGTCATGCTTACTCTTCACAAGTAAATTGACTCTGACATGTAAAATCACTGGAGTGCCCCTTTTAAGAAGTGTTTGTTTGCAGTGGTGCTGACATCTCACTGTAATTGCCAGTTAAGGAAACATCATAGTCCATGATCCCGGTGTATACATTTATTATGCTGCGAAACACATCTTCCCCTTTCTGGTTCGTTCTAATGAGAGTCCACCTCTAGACACAGAGTAATTAGAGAATTATGAAAGGCCGAGGTGACAGTGACCTCATTATGGTGAGGAAGATCAAACTAATGACCCATGACTGATGAAGGCCTCCATGTCTGCCCGCCGAGGGATTCAGGGCTGTCTCTGGGTCTGAAGACCCAGACAGAGAAATAGAGGCGGAGAAGGAGAAATCGCCACAGCCAGCCGCCTACAGATGACATTATCCATGCTTTATAAATAAATACTGGCTATTTAAGGTTTTAGCATGGCACAGACCTGTCACATCCTGCAAGCAGCATATCGGCACAGATGCATTTCTGTCTGCACTTTCTGCCTGTTTTATATGCGTTTTAAAATATATATCCAAAAGCAGAATATGGAGCCTCAAGTTATTAACTGAAATACATTATTGATATGATAAGGTATGAAATGCATATGTTAATTGACACTTTTCATGTTGGGAGAAACTTTTACTAGCTGTTCCCCCCCTTCCTCTAATCTAGTCTATGCTAAGCTAGGCTAACTACATCGTTCTGCAGGCCTCTATCCAACACAGATATATAATGTTAATCAATCTTCTCATCTCACTTTGGCAATGGAGCTTATTATTCCCAATGGAGAAAGTGGCTGCACAAACTATAGTGGCATGCACTGCTTTTCCACCAGAAATACATTTAGTTTCTCTAAAAGATGATTTGTGTAGTGCAAGTTACAGGTTGCACCTTTTTTTTCTAACTCAAAACAAAGATGGCAACCTGGATAGGAAACAGAGCAACTTTGGAAATATGTTGAAAATATTTTTCATCATTCAGCAGATGGGCTTTTTTTTTTTTAATCCAGATGCAGAACCAGCATAAGGTGTATGAGTTTTCCAAACATCACCGGTTAATTATCTTTTAGAGAAACTGATCTTTATTGGCCAAACTAAAGCAGATCAAATGCCGATCATTTCATTACTGTTATCTGCAGTTAAACTTTCAACCAAATCATTTCAATAATTTAAGATGATCAGTCAAAGTCTGAAAGTTACACCTGTCATCTCAAAGTGTGAGGTGCATATTAAATCAATATTATACAGTACCAGTCAAAAGTTTGGACACGCCTTAGGTGTTTATATCTTCTGCGGCTGTGTAAATATATCTATCTGATCAGGCCTGGATATCGGTGGACACTCAGTATTACAGGACTTGATTGGGATCAGGGCCAGAAAAATTGAATCAAGACACCCCTAATTTAAACATAGCTACGATGCTGCCAATGTCAGACTTCATCATGCGGAACAAACTGTACATTTGAGAAAGGATTAAAGGACGGAGAAAATAGCTGTAAATCGAAGCAGAAGGGGCACGGAGAGAGCAGACAGAAAGAGAGGTATCAGTAAAAGGTAAGGAAATTAAAGGAGAAACTTTCCAGCAGTCTGCGAAACACAAATGTCGAGGTACAAAGCAAGCAAAAACAACACACCTCATCACATTAACAGGCAGAAAAGCGAAAATGAGATGGAGACGGAAAAGGTTCCAGGTGGGAAATATTCCACAACATAGGATTCAGAGCACAAAGACTCAGTCGTGCTGAAAACAGAGATGGAGAACAGGCAATCTGTCAAAGTAAGCAAAAGAATGGAGGGCCTTCAATCCGAAACGAGAAAAATGAAACTAAAGAAACCTGAGAAATACAGTCTTAAGTACGAGTGATTTCTGGGACTCCAGAGATGATTATGTGAAACACACGCACACCCAGAGTCTGGGTGCCAAAAACAGCAGTCTGGATTGGAAAAGTATTGAAGGCAAAGTGTTTCTGCACTTACTCTTAATAAGGCAATATCCACTTCTCTAAAGTACGGCTGCTTGATCAAGAGAAAACTAGAACAGGAACGGTACTGCAAGTGTGGACGTTTGTGGTTTCGGTCATGTGTGTGCACGACTTTTTCTTTTGATAGTTTTATGTTTCCTCTCTGATGGCTGTGGAATTTTTTGCAATGTATTACTTACAAATATGATAGCATTAAACATTTAATTAATCTGTCAAGTGGGAATAAAAGGGGGCCTCTGCAAAAAATCTGCACCGATCGTGAAACTGATGCTTCAGAATAAATGGTCTCATTTCCTCGTTGTAGGGTTTTGATTAGCTGACTTATAGTTACATTGGCATCTTGAAAAGTATATAATTGACAAATGAGACATTTTAAAAAGATGTTTATTTATGGGTTATGATGACATTGTGCTCACTGAAGTAACTTAACTTCAGCAATGTCGCTTTGATCAAACGTACTGAAGGAAAGAAGTCTAGACCTCTGTGTGACCAAGAGGATATGAGCATGCACACAAACACATAAAGTTGAGTAAATCACAGTCCAGGCTCAGCCACAAGTTTTTTTGAAGTGACAGCGGTGAGGTGAGTTGTGACTCTAAACCTTGGGTCCCATGGCAGAGACAGTGTGTGCAGACCAAAGTGTGGTGATGGATGTCTGGCCGACATGAATGGAATTACCTAACGGTGCTTCCATTGGCGGTGAGATGGCTTCACTAACGAGCGCTCCAAGTCAACTCAGCAATCTTGTGTGGATTTACTTTTTTATTACTGGCTCTTTTTGCACATACATTCAGTATGATCGACAAACACTCATGAGGAGATATGATAGCCAACCAGTTCGGACTTCAAGCCGACTTTTGACAGCGTGGACGTAGTACTCCCTGGGTCTTTTGTTTACTTGCATGTCGTTGGATGAAAACAAAGAGAAAGAAGTGCGCTGGGGTTCTGTGAAGAACCCGACAGAGAAACAACAAACCTCCTCTAGCTAATGTGTAGTCCCTGGACAACAAGCTAGATGAGCTGTGTGCATGGATTAAACACCGAGGGGACATTAGGAGCGGCTGTGTTCTGGTGTTCACTGAGACTTGGCTGGAGCCCAGTGTACCCGACTGTGCTGTCACTCCAGAGGGTTTATCTGTCTACTGACAAGACAGAACGAGGCACTCAAGCAAGTCGAGGGAAGGGGGTGTGTGTGCTTTGTGGGCCACAGATGTCTGTGTTTTAACAATGCACCGGAGCTGCTGACCATCAGTTAGACCTTTTTACCTCCTCAGAGAGTTCAGCTCAGTCCTCCTCACAGCTGTTTACATCCCCGCCACACATGTGGATGAATCTCTAGCCGCGGACTAGCTGTACAGGATTGTAAATGGACTGGAGAACTCACACCCAGAGGCTCAGTTTATTGTTTTATGAGACTTTGACAGAGCTACCATGAAGAGGGTTCTCTCAAAATATATATCACTTTTCTCACCAGGGGAGAGCAGACCCTTGATCACTGTTACACCCCATTCAGAAACTCCTATTAACCCGTTCCCTGCCCTATTTTTGCGGACAACACAAGGCTCGTTATGTGTCCATAAGTGGACGGGGAGGCTGCCATATTGACGCTAGAAATGGCCGATGTTAGGCTGAAGGATCAGCTTCAGGGCCGGACAGGCCAAGCTCTGAGGGTGCTGATCAACTACCAACATCTTCAACATCTCCATGAGTCAGTCCGTGGTCCCCAATGGGTTCAAGGCGTCCATCATTGTTCCTGTTCCCAAGAAGCCAGTAGCCTCTTGTTGAAACAACTAGCACCACTGACATCAGTCATCATGTAGTGCTTCTACTGACTAACCCATATCCCAAAACCCATATCTACTCCTCTCTTTCTAACACCTTGGACCCTTGTCAGTTACATAGCAAACAGGGCCACTGTTGACAACATCAACCTGGCAACACACAGTCCGCTTACATATGGGAATACATATGTGAGAGTACTCTTTGTTGATTACAGCTCGCCATTGAAGATGCTTGATCTTGTAGCCACATCTCCTCCTGCACTCCTTGCTCACTTATGACTGTGCTGCCGAGCACAACTCCTCCAGTGTCATTATTAAGTTTGCTGACAACATAACCATCCAGAGCCTCATCATGGACAATGATGAGAAAGCCTACAGAGAGGAGGTGAAGACACTAACCAGCTGTTGCCAGCACTATAAACTCTCTCTTGAAGTCATTTAAACTAAAGAGATGATCTTGGACTACAGGAGACAGCAGGGGGGGTGGACACCATCCCATCCATATTGGTGATGATGAGGTTGAGAGGGTCTGCAGCTCCAAGGACGTCTCCTGGTCGCTACACAAAGACACCATGGATAAAAACGCTCACCAGCAGTTGTATTTCCTGAGGAGACAGGAAGTTTGACATGAATGCCAGCATCCTCACGGACTACAACAGCTGCACCATTGAGAGCTTGCTGATGGGCTGCATCACGGTCTGGTACGGGAACTGCTCTGCTCACAGCTGCAAATCACTTCAGAGAGCGGTGGAGGCAGCACAGCGCATCATTGGCAACAGACTCCTGGCTGTTCAGGATATCATCCACCAGTGGTGCCTGCAGATGGAACAAAGCATCACCAAGGACCACAGCCATCCAGCATGCAACAGTTTTTACCGCCAGACCATCGGGCTTCTAAACTTGTATATCTAAATATTCTACATCACATGTTTGCTTACCTGCTTGTCTAAACTGTCTAATGTTTACTGCACTGCTTACATAAAAAAATGCACCCATCAACCATGGCTGCTGCTATTGAACCAGGACTATCAACCGTGACTGCTGCTATTGATCCAGGACTGCTACATACCCGACGTGCAACACTGTTGTACACACTCGTCACGTTTACTTTTATACATAAATCATTTTTATATATGTATATGGTGTTATATTTTATGACTAGTGCTCTTATTGCTGAGCTGGCCTGTTTTTTTCTTATCTAATACATTTCATTGTGCGGCTGACCTTGCGTTCACCTACATATGATTAATAAAAACGAACTCAATTGAACTGAAGTGGCTTTACATCGTAGGTGTTTAATTAGATGGTTTTCAAGAACGACCAAAATTGTAGCCACACATAAAGCTCTCTCTTATGCTTTCTGCACTTATAATATGTTTATTTTTTAAGCATTTACCCTTCCATCCACAGCTCCTGTCTCCCACCAGCCTCCATTTTGATGAGATTTAAGTGGGTAGAGGGCTTTACCTGTTGATTGTGATATCGCTGACAGGTTGTGGGTAGAATAATTTTTCTTTCTGGCAATTTCTTTCCTCTCTCCCTATAGTCTTACTCTGTGGCTCTTACATTTACATCTAACTGTCTCATTCTCTTACTACAATAATAGTGTTAAACAGAAAAGGAACAGAAGTGTCGCGGGGGGCTTTCTCATCGCCTGGCGTAATGAGAAAAGTGAGAACGACACACACAGCACCTCATCAAAAATAAATGACAAATATAACCTGCACTTGTTCTACAACAGTAAACACAATTATGCCATCAGAATAATGCATTTATCTTCATCCTTGTTGGAATGGAAGAGGGTAGAAGGTCAAAGCAATTTAAAGCAGGATAGGGCTCAGTTTTGTTTATGTTAGAAAGATATGGGGTTGCGGTTTAAACAGCAAATTAATTACAAATGAAATAAAACAAAAATCAGTAGTTATTTAAATCAAATGAAGGAGTGAAAGTTTATTTTCTTGTGTGTGTTTGGTGTTAAAGCTGCACTAATATCTATCTATCAATATATTTATGCATTGATACTCAAATAACATGAATGAAAGATGTTGCTTAGTGACAAACTTACTCGAAACTCACACAAGCGTGAAGACTTTGCAGTGAAGTAGGAGACATCTTGTATCCGGCAGTTGAACTTTTGAAATGAAAATCATTTGCATATTCATAGATTCTGGGTTTGTCAATGAGGGAGAAGAAGTATCTGTAATTGTAATATTTTCTAACAAGGTAATTGAGCTTTCTGGTGGAAAGACCATAACAGACAGAAATTACTGTGCTCTTCAAAAACTATGCCAGTGATGTGTCTGTTGCATTTATGCAATGTGAATTTTGAATTTGGACAGTGCAAATATTTAATGTTCCCCCGTGTTCGAGCAGTTTGAATTCTAAGCAAAAAAAAAAAAAAAAAAGTGACATCCCTCGTGTGTAATTGTCTGTATGTGTTAAAAAATGCACATGCATATTTTTACAATGCACATACTTGCATGTGTAAATGTGACTGCAGATGCCAGTGTGCATGTTAATCTGTGTGTCAGCCGCCCTTCTCTAGTCAGATATGCATTAATAATCGCCATCACTCCTCCAGCCCCATCTGATGCTGGCAGCCTGTGATCTTTGCACACTTGCAGTGGGACTTGAATGTGGGAAAGCCTTGCACTCCACTGAACTCGGTGTCAGACTCCGGGAGGTAAAGACTCAACAGATGTTGACAGAAAGAGTTATTATTGATGAATTGGGAATTCGGTAAAAAAGCAGGCTGTTATCTAAAAGAGAATGACAATGAATAAAGATGTGACGTAAACGTGAGTGTGTGATCGTGTGTTTAAGAGGTTAAGAATGCATGATGGTCTCAGTAGACTGACGAAACCTAAAAAAGTAACCTAAGATACTACTCTTATTGGCTAATCACCCCCAGTAACTCCCAGGGCAACATAATTTATTGAACGCAAAGGGGATTCTATAAGACAAACTTATGGGATGGTACTGAGACAAGACTGAATTAACAAGACACACAGAGTACATCCGCGGTTGGGCGGGGTAACATTTTGTGTATGTGGCCTAATTGCATCACTGCAAAGTGTTGAATCACAAGCTCTGTGTGATATTTTACTTTAAATATCTGTGTTGTGTTTATTTACTTTGGGAATGAGTGTAATGTAACTGCGTAATCTTATAAGTCGTGTAACTTCTGAAGCCAAATACAACACTGGGTGTACAATTTTGTTATTCTAGGTGCCAGATGTGTAAAAAAAAAATGCATACGTACAAAAACCTTGCACACACCATACTGTCATAGTAGTATCCATTCACAAATATACATGTTCTGTTTGATTATCATTATCATAGTCAAGCAGTTTCCACCTACTCCTCCCTATGATTGCTGCAGGTTTGCACTTTAGTTTGTATCTATTTCTGCTATTTTATTATTAGACCGTGATGGTGATTTATTGTATTTATTATAAGCATACCTTTGTCATCAGTTGTCCATCCATGTCCTTTTTGGCTTTGCTATGCCTGACTATGTCCAGGCAGTGCCTCCAGACTGCTGCCTGCTAATTGGCATGCTTTATATGCAGCTTTGGTGCAGAACAGCAGGTAACGCAGATCACTGACATCACATATGCTGGATGATGGTGCATCCATCCTGCAGACAAATGGTTCCAAATGATGCTGTATTATTCCTCTGATACACTTCAAGGAATTTATAAAAGATAGAGGATTATATAGGTTCCTTGATACATCCCAGGATGTTTCCAGGGATTTGAATGACTCTTGGAATGTGTTGTTTCCCTTTGACAAGTTCGAGAGCGGCAACATCTCATCCTGCAAAAGCACTTATGGTATCACAACCCTTAAAAGCATGTACACCTACAAGAGCATCACATAGGGATAGGGTAGGTCATCTCCAAGGAGCCGAGAAAGGTTGCTGATGTTGATGTACCTTATCGGATTCTGAGTGCCATATTTCTGATACAGACGCAGTTAATCTTCTTACAGTATCTGAGACAAAGGATTGTGACATCCGTAACCTCAATTCACAGAAACTGTGGTTTAATAGCCATTCTTGGCAGGCATGATTTACATGCAGGAGCACAGGGGGTATCTGCGTCCTCATGGGAAGTTTTCAGCTCTTAAACAACATTTCAGTCTTTTTTTTTTTTGCTCAGACAATCTCATGTCTCTCCACAGGTCGCAAATAGTTGCTTCTCCTGAGGCTCTACCTGTTTCTCTGCTACCTTCCACTGGTCCACGATGAATGTTGAATGAATGTAGGCTGTTTTTTTTTTTTTTCTGTCTGTATCTCTTAACAGCTTTCTCCACTGCACAACATTGTGTCCCGGGGCAATGTTCTTCCATTGAGTGCTACTTACTGAACCATGACTGCATCTCTCAGCATTCTTGATTGATGTTTTCCAGTACACATCAAACACCGCGGTCATCTATCAAGCTTACTGTTTCCTCCTTCATGCAATGCTAAGTTCAGCACAGAAACCAGCTATCCTTCCAAAAAGTCTTGCCATCACCTCTCAGTTTTTTGAACAAGGCTCATTCCATCAATGATGCATGCAGAGTTCTCTCCAATATCTTCAACCGCGGATGCTTATTTCTCTAACTCTCTTGCAGGAGCAGCCTTTTTAGTTTTTTTCTGCAATGTGCCATCTGAATTTGAGAGTGCCCAAGGCAATGGACCAAGTGGATAAGCCAGGACATCTTTAATGTGAAGATCTCTACTTTGTGAGGCCATGATCATGTGCCCAAAGAGATTTCTCTCTGCTTCCAAGACAACCTCCTTGGTTTGTACTTGGTTGACTCTGAATCACTTTTTATGATGTTTGAAAATGTCGGTTTTCTTATTTTGTCATGGAACTTGGCTTTGAGTGACTCAAACGTTCACCAAAACCAAACCAAAAGACAAAAAATTGATTAAAAAAACTCATAGAACCCGTTTATACCATTTGTATATATGTTATAGTCTATGCATGTGTAATTCTATGTATGATTTAAACTTAATTATTGCATATATTGGTACATAAGATCAATAGACTGCACACAAACCTTGTGTACAGATACTATAGGGCAATAAAAACTAGTAAAGCTATTCATGTGAAATGGTTATCATGTTTCAAAATACTTTCAATGAAAGAGATTTTGCTACTTTAGGTGGTATCAAACTCTGTCCTGGTCCATGAACTCATTTCCCAGCTATTTATTATGAAGTATTTATAAAGACAGAATGCACAGTGATGGTTTACATGTGCATGTGATGAATTAATGATATGGACACTGTAAATAGCCGCAGAATCAAGCGTAATGGTCATGCATAGTGACAGGTGTCGTGGTAGTTGCGTCCTCGCCGGTTATCTTAACAAGCAGAACAACTGCACTTTCTTTCCTGTTTGTTTCGTTAAACAGGTGTACAGACCGGTGGATCAGGCAGCATACTGATATGAACACGGCTGGTTGCAGAGGTGGATGTTATGCTCCTGCCTCCCACAATGATTGAGGCTCATCAAACAGAACCATTAATAGGCTTAATAAATCAGAAGGAAAGAACGTGATTGCATATTTCTGACTTTTTGTCATGAATCTACACAGTTTTATGCATCTGTTCCCAGGTCTACTTGGACTTGACCATATTTATTTGTGACACCATGTAATATCTTTTTAAACCAAAGTCACAACTAAATTATTGTACATTTGCAATAGCTAATATTTTAACTTAATGGAAATACTCATAGGCGGTGTTCGAGTGATGATATTGAGGTTCAGGTGAAATCCCTGATGGCATGTAGCGTTCTGGTCAGATTACAGTGGTTTTTGAGTTGGATTACTTTGGACTACAGGTTAGTTTCTTCATACAAACCAAAGACTTTGCAGTCTTCGATATACACACACACACACGCTCACTCCATCCTCCATCCCAGCATCTGCCTGTAGGCTCGGACTCCCTTGAGGGGAGTAACGAGGTCAGAGCATAGACAAACAACGCCAACACTGTACATATTCTACTTTTTTAAACCCCATACTCTATTGTTCATTTTAACTCACTACCTAATAAAGTGACCTAATTAAGTGAGATCTGTGGAGCCACAACTTTACAGAAGAGACTAACCATGCAACAAAACCAAATAGGTAAAACAACCCAGTGATCTAAACCAATGTTTCTAGCTTAGGTTGTTCTTTTTCACTTGTTCTTTGTCCGTTTTTGCGTTTTACTCCTCAATAAGAAACAGTTTCTCAAGATAAAACAATAAATTTTATGAACAGTTATAAACTTTATAAACGAAACAATGCTTTATACCCCAAGAAAAAAGCAGAGGTTACAGAAAACTCTTTATTTCCTACCTCCAATAATCATCATGTGACCCATGGGAGGGGTCTCCTTTCCCATTTAAACCACATCTCACTTTGAAATCTGGATCGAAATGACATTGAATGACATTATAACTGCGAGTATTAAAAACCTTTGCTACTCTAAGTACGCTCAAAGTTTGTCTTTTTGGTCAGTGTTGAACCACATACTCAGCAATATGTAAAAGGGTATTTACAAAAGACGTCTGGGGTACGTTCAGTCTCATAAGTGGTTTAGATAATAGGCTATGCTTAAATTGTGGACTAGATTAAAAAACTTGTCTGATTGCTCATGTGTCTGCTCCATAAACGTTGTAAAGTCATGTCTGGAGTAACTGTGTCCACATATCTGAGCAATGGAGTGTAAAATGTTGTCATAACAGCTACAGCAATTGAAAAAAAAATCATGAAAACATCAACTAATGTTGTAAAACAAATGTTACTTTCCTTCAGGGATAATTCGTCCAACCACTTGGCAAACTCGACTTGACTTGACAAATGATAACTCACCATTAACTACATATTTAGAGGACATTGTCATGAAGGGATGTGACTCCGTAGCCAAACTAAACACTTGGAATACACTGACATAGCAATTCACCAAATCAAGCATATGAAAACATGAACATTATAATAAATTCATGTAATCTCAGTGGTGCCATGAACCTGATGATGGAATGCAATGGGATCCTGTCTTGTATACCTTTGGCTTGCGCTATCAATATCTTACATTACATGACAAGAGGTTGGCTGTTTCATCTGTGAGGGTGGGTGGACGGGGGGTGGGGGGGTTGGAGAGTAGCTACAATGATCCAAGGGATAAGAGGCAGTGACCTACACTCAATTCCAGGCAGATAATGATGTGTCGTGGGGGTCTCATAAAGAAATCCAGCATTTCAGCAGAAAACCTGCAGCTGAATTTTAAATTGCTGGACGGCCTGAAGGTCAAAACTGCCAGCTAGTTACTGCCCCAGATGCTCAGGGGTTGACCGGGGCCAGAGGGAGAGAGAGAGAGGATGTTTGAAGGGAAGAAATAATAATAACAAGGAATAAGTGATGCAGGTCACAAGGAAACATGATCATTGGATCATGCGGATCATGTTTTTTATCTCCAATGCAGTGTTTTCCAGTTAAAAACAAGTAGATACAGGATGATAGTTTCCCAATGTGGGCATGTTGAACCATAGCAAACACAAACAGCGACTCATTAATTGTTGATAAAGCATTACACTGTGAAATTGTAGCTGGAACATATTTTGGAACAATGAGCAAAAGGGTGCGTACAAACTCAGCCCCAATCCTCTTGCGGTTTCCTCTAAAAAACACATCTCGACCACTAGCGTTTGACGTTTTAATAGATTTTTTTTTTTTTCTTTTCTGACTCCGCAAACAGACCCAGAGGATTTGGAATCACATCCATCTATCTGTTAATTTATAATATGCGTAAAACAAAACGGCAATTATCATTTAATAATGTAAATCCCTGATCCAGATCACTCCCAAATTCCTGAACAATTGTTCCACGGCCCAAGGCTTTTCAATGCACCAAATTTAATAAAGAATCATTGTGAGTCTTTGAGATGTTGTCAGACAGCTAATCCAACTAATGAATAAAGCAAATGTAATAAATTACAGATACTGCGATATAAGAACAGCATGTTATGAAAAGGAGACGGTTATGCTTCGGCCAGTATTGTCTTTAATCACAACGTTTCCAACATGGCTCACGTTTGACTTCACAAATATAATTTTTTACAATATCTGATACTGTACTTTGATTAGAGGGTTAATCATGCTGAAACTACAGTTCCCATAATGCTTTTCTGGGGCACAAACAGACTCCATGAGCTGGCTATAGGCTACAACTGGAGCCCCTGTTTTTATATTTGGTTTACAGTCTGACAAATTGGCTCCATTTAAAGTATGCTGAATCAGCTATTAGCAGTTCCTGTTTGCTCTGTAGCCACGGGTGTACAGACATCTATCACTGGAGAACTTTTTAAAAAAGTGATGAGTCTTAGGCAAGTCTTTTTTTTTTATTATTGGTTTCTTATTTATGGAGGTTTAATGCACATAAGGCATAGTAATATCCTTGGGAAGTTTGTTGAGATTTGACTGAGTTGTGACTCAAAGCAAAGACTTAAATTGTGACTCACATTTAAGGTTAATATCTCAGCAGTAAAAAAAGGTTCTTTTTGTATTTTTTGGCCCATTTTTCTGCCTTTATTACCAACTCTCAATCACTGGTGAGGGGACTTCCACTGTTAAACTCCACTGATTCAATCAGTGAAAAGAATATTTCTGTATATTCAGTCCAGCTCAGTACTCAATTTTAAAGACAACTCTTGAAGACAGAATGACTCAATCTTCTCTGGGAAAAAAAAAAGGCTGTGCTGTGAACACTGCCTGCTGTGACCAGACCTATTAATAGTATGATAGAGTGACTTAACACATAATTTACTTACTGGAAGAACTGCGTTTACTGTTCCATTACTCTATAAAGACCTTTGAGGATACAGAATAAATCTCATTGCATCCCTCCCGCTGCTTGTTACACTCGTCCCTGCACGGTCGTCATTCATCCCACCCAGTTTTTCTGAGTGCTGACTCAGTTGGCTGAACCGCATCGATCATCTGAAACTCAATGAGATGTAACTTGGTTTAAGATGGTTTTGTAATAGTGTTTCCCCCCCCCCAAAAGCACGATGGCGAACTGTACATCTGTATTTAGGTTGGCACCACATTAGCAAAAACCACCAAACCCCCCCCACACACACACAGTATCCTTCAGATTAAGTTTACAGAGATGAGGGCTGATGCATAATGCAAAAGTAATCCCTTTAAAACAACAACCAGCCATTATTTTACAATCATAGGCAGCATGAGTGCGCAATACAACTTTAACATCTCAGCATCTTCAACTACATGCCCAACGACTACACTTTTTTTTTTTTTTTTTTTTTTTTTTGTTACCCCTGCCAACTGATCCCTGCTGACTCAATTATTTCCCTACAACACTGTATTTGATGCATAAGTTGCCAGGCTGCCAGAGGGTTTTGTTTTTGATTGTGTTGGAAATAGCACCCGAGAACTCCCGCAATGAATACATAAGTAAGATCAGAAGGACCGCTGTTTGTTTTATAAAAGACAGCGCCTCTAAATGACTTTGGTGATACCCTGACTTTGCACAATGGTTTTGACATATGTGTGGTCATGTAACCCTCAGGATGAATGGTAATAACTTCAGTTTTTTAAACGTAATGGCATCATTAGGTCAACATTTTTAATTAATAACACTTTAGTTTATGACCGAATCCCTGCAGAACTACTTGGATTCTGTATGATGGGGACCTTTTTCTTCCTCCTGTTCTCCAGCAGTTGTAGCTTTGGTGTGCTATGCTTGTTAGCAGCAATAACACAGTGTTTATTTTATTGGTGCATATAACTATTGGTTATTGGTATGTTTGTGGTAATGTGTGTATGTTTGATAAACTTCCATTTGAGATGGTTCTTATTTATTTGTTTTGGTCAGATGTCTTTATAATTTACATTTTCCTTTCATTTTTTTTTTAAATCTCAGCAGCTCAGTCCTTTTTTTTTACTCCTTTAATGCATTCTGAGCTTTTGGTGTCTTGTTATTTGTGCAAATAAATAAAAAAAATGAAAAAGCAGCCAATAATTACTTTAGCCCAGTCATACATGATAACTACTTAGCAAATATTAGCATGCTACACTAACATGATAAACATTATACCTCCTTAACATCATGCTAGTATTGTCATTGTGAGCGTGTTAGCATGCTAATTTAGCTCAAAGCTACTCCGTACAGTCTCCCAGCACTGCTAGCATGGCTGCAGACTCCTCGTCTTGTTTGTATTTATCTCCATTTTTTTTTTTTCAGTCTGTGACTAACGAGGTTTAGCATCACATCTTCTCTATTTTAAACCTCATCATATCTTCTACTGAAATAGAAAGCTGGTCTTTGAACTTATGTACACCCAGAGGAAGATTTGATGATTTAACAAGTTCTCACTGAGAGGTCCAAGATTTGAAATGACCATCTGTTACGCAGACTGATGATTGCAGAGCTTTTTTGGAGGACGCTGTCAATTTTGTTGAGTGATTATTTTCTTTCTGTGTGTCATTTGCTTGATTACATCTTTAGGTTATTACTCACCTTTTTTTGGGGGGGGGGGGGGGGTGTAGCAGCCAACATGCTTACGGTAGATAAGTTACTTTCTGTTTTCTGTTTATAGGATGGATTTGTGATTGGTTTGTCTTTAGCAAATGCTAAACTGACTCCTAATTTGCAGCTGCCTCTTCTCTTGCTTTTTGATTTTTGGTGAAGCAGCACAGAAAATCCTGCTTAGTAAACACGGTGTGCAAGTTTATTGAATCCACATGAAGTCATTTCCCCAAAAACTCACATTTAAAAGAGACTTCCTGCCTTTCGAAACCATCATTGTATGATGTTGTCAAATGCAGTTTTTTAGGGGGATTTTGCTGCACTGTAAGTCAGCGCAGCTACAGTAAATGTGAGATAACATTAATGCGCCAATCTCATCCAGTCACTTACTTAGTATCGATGTCTCTCATATTAGATTCTGGGCACATCCTCTTAGTGCCGGCTCTTTGCTTCTCTTGTCACGACAGCTGCCTCGGTTATTTTTATTTTGCTCAGTCTGCCTCTCTGTCCTCTCTCTTCAGCTACTTCTCCACTTCTTCCAGGTCTCTTGTATTTCTTCGAAACATTTCCAGATGCCCTCGGACTTTCCCGGCGACGGGGAAAGTCACCTGACTTTCTACATCCACCTGCTCACCTGATCTCATTCCCCCAAAAATCATCCCCACCTGCCCACGCACCTGTCTCTCATTATCCCATCAGCTCCTCGTTATATAACCAGCTCAGCACAGCCCTTTCGCTTTGCCAGATTGTCATGTTGTGCTCTAAACCACCTGTAATTCTTCCTGATATTCTGTCTCTTATCTGCTACCTGTGTTTGGACCTACCCGCCTACCGCACCCCTCTGAATTTGTTTGCTTGTTTGTGCTGCCTATATGTGACCCTCTTTAATTGAATGTAGTTAATAAAGTCTCTTTTCTTCATCTATCTGTTCTGCCTCGGTGTCTGCATTTTGATCGTTAATCTTTTTTTTTTTGTAATTAAAAATAAAAAAAACTGTCTGGTGTTTTTAACATGGATGCAATTAAATAATTAATACAACAGAAATAGGATATGCTTAATGTCATTTGGCAGTTACAGCGATGTGTTCAGACGTACCCTAATAATGATGCATTCACCTCCATAAATTATGACACATTGCTCTCCTCTTAGTAGTATTGGATGTGACTCCAGCTAATGTATTGCTGGCAGTCAGTGGAGTGATGCTGGTGATTCTGTCCCCTGGTGTTCCTTACTGCAGTTTTATAAGAGTTTATTGCAGTAAAAGGTAAACTGAATCTTGTCGTGAGCTGTGTTTTTATGCATATTTACAGGTCCGTCTTTGCTCTGATGGGAACATATGAATGATTTACAACTCAAAGAAACTCCTTATTTATCTTCTACTGGCCCTTTATGCAGCCCCTCAGTTCAGCCTCTGTCTGAAACAGGCTGTTTTAGCTTCCTGTCTCTTTAAGACCCTCCTACTGATAAGCTAACTCTGTTCTGATTGGACAGTTTCTGGAAGGCTTCTGCCGACTCTGGAGGCTACGTAAACACTTCTCAAATGCATCTATATATTTTGGAGCCTGAATCATATCTAGAATATGAGAGGACAAAGATTACGGGACGGATGGACGCCTTGCATGTTGGGAAAGAACATTGCAAACGAAGCTTTTGTCTTGCAGGGAGCATTTTCACATACATTTGACCATGTTTAACATCAGATAACAGCATAAAAATGACATATAAACACACATATCTCCTATTAAAGAGCACAGAAATCAGTCTATGTTCAAAATCACATACTAACATGCTGCCTACTACATACTGAATCAGTACATGCTGCATACTGCCTACTAAATGAATGATTAAGTACCAGCAGACTCCTCATACTGAAGCCATGTGACTGCATCACATGACTGTCTTACCTGAGTATACTTCACTTGCTTGAGTATATTGATCATCAGTTGTTTATCACAAATGCAAAACATTACATTAACATTTTATATGTGAGCATTTTTCCCTCTTGATTGTATCTTAACGTCCTTAACGCTTCGTCTTCATTCGCCTTTATTCTTATTTATTTTATCCAACCTTTCTTCTGTGAAAGTTCTGTCAATGCAGAGATGACGGAAGCAATCAGCTCGTTGTTTGAGGAACATGATTCAGATGTACGATAGATTGAAATTTGGATTTCCCTCAGAAGTAAGCATTAGCACATTATCTAGTTTCAGTCAGCTCGCCCGGCTCCCGGTGTATTAATGTGATGTGAACAGTTGAGATGAGGAAGAAAGTGAGACTCTTACTCTCTTAAAATTACAATCTCTTTATAACAGCAGAACACTGACAGACTCATGAATAAATTCATCTTTTTAAGTGATCGTTTAATTTTCATGCATCAAACACATTTCAAAAAGTGGAAGAAGAAGAAAAAAAAAAGGCCTCGTTACATGAACATAGAAATATGTTTGATCATCAATAGATCGGTATCTCTCCCCGATCCATACACTGGTTTTTATTTTACTCAAAGCCTCTCATGGTAGCATCGTGCTTGTCATTAAACTTTTCTTCATTTAACCCTCAGGAGTCTGCATACTTTTGAATTTTCCTTTATATATCATTTTAAAAAATGTTAAACATACCGATGTTTGGTATCTTTTTTTTCAGCACAACATCATCTGTTTGACCAGACAGTTATTTTTTCACTTTAACATACTATATCCTCATATTGAACCCCAAAAAACACACAAAATACATAAAATCTGAATTGGAAAATTGTCATATTTTGACTATAAGAAACAAAAACATGTTCAACGAAGCATTTTAAAGGCTGCATATGTAAACACAGGTTGCAAATATGATGATAACACTGAGATAAAATCAATCTATATACATCTCTTTTTTTACTTTTTAGCTATGACACTCTTCCACGAAGATATAAAATAAATGCGATGTCCACCGCCGTCCCATCTTGCACGCTTTTCCTCTTGTGTAAACATGATTTTTACATCAACGTATCTCCGTTTTTACTCGCTCTATCAACACCAAACAAACAAAAACTGGCACAGAGTTTCAAGGCAGCACTTTGGACAGAAGTTGACATCAGAACTCAACGTGACTTTGTCTTTACGCTACGACGTCCTGAAACCGACACGTCGTTTGATCACGCCGGCGTGATCGGCGACTCCTAAAGGGTTAAGCAGACATTTAAATAAAAGAGTTTATGACACAATAAGCAGCTTTAAGGACATTTTATGTGTTTTATAATGTACAGTCTTTGTCTGCAATAACTTTTTCTTTTATTAAGACATTTTATTAAAACTGTGTTTCACAATATAGTCTGTTTATATACCAGTTATGGACACTCACAGGAGGAACACTTATATCTGCTTTGACTATATTATAGTGTGTTATAATGTTTACCATTTTTATATAAATCTTAAATAAAGGGGGGACTTAAAGTAAGGATGTCAGATAACATTTTACATGGCTGTTGTTGCCTTTGCTGGTTAAAATGACACAACATCACTGGTGGCAGATTGTAATCAACTGTAGCTAATTAATGTTAATTCTGTGATGGATAAAAATGAAACTTTGGTGGTGTTTACTGTCTTATGCGCTCTATATACTTAACCAAAGATTGTTTGTTTGTGTGGGAAAATAAATATCACTCTAACACCACTCAGTCTGTAGTTCAACAAGACCAACCAGGAGGATCTTTTCTCTCTAAAAGACATTATTAACTATTCATATTTAGAAAATTCTCTCCCTGTTAAACTTGTATGCACATTATATTAATATTTCAAACTTACCATGTTAATAGTTCTGAATCGGGACCTCCAGTCTGCGGAGCGAGCAGCTCGTGAGACGTAAGATGTGCAAAGCAGACACGGCAGTGTCTCATTTAATCAACATTTTTTATACTGTTCGTGTCATTTTTCAGGCTGCAGCTGCATGTCGTGAACATTTTTTTTTTTTTTTTTTTTTTGGCTATCACTGAAGAGTTTTTGCCTTCTCGGAGAACCAAAGATGATTATAGGTCTTTGACTTTTATTTATTTATAATCTGCCAGCACTGAAAGCTAAGCCTAATTAGATTTGATAAGGGATTTGAGAAGGTTTAGGGTCCCATAAGCCAATTTGATAATTAATTCAGATTCAATAATCAAGTCGATAATCTAGTATCTGTCTGTGAGGGTGTATGTATGTAACACACATGTTGAAATTGCCGCTTGTAATTTGATCAAAACGGATTCATTCTTGCAGACTGATATTATTTCCATGCACACACACACACACACAAAAAAGGTGGCAATTGATTTGTATGGTTCGGCATGTATAACCCCCTTCTTTGTTATGATAAATCTCACCATGTCGCCGTTATTCAAACACCTAGCAGAACAGATCTCACAGAATAAAAGAGAAAAACAATAAGACACAGCAGACAGGCGGCGGCAGCAGCACTTCCTGCATAATCTGTGGTTAGGTTGGGAGTGTGCAAAGTGTAGAGGTACCCTTTGACTCCCATTTCTAAATCCTGATTGAATCAAACAGCAGATATGATAAATGTCATGCCGCCATGAGCCTCAAAACATTTCTGCAGCCTTTTGACTAATCTGTTCCTAAAACGTATCCTCCAGATCAATCTCGTAGTTGGTACATTCCCTTATAATCCCTGTGCGTTTGGCTCTCTGACTACATCAACAGCCACCAATCAGGCTTGGGTTTATCCAACGAAGGACTCATTAGCTTTAGTCTTGTTTGAGTGGGCTTCAAACCAAGCGCCCTTACACCGCTTCCAACAGTTTCCAGCCACAAGGGAGGTGCCCGATGTTTACCGACTTTGCTGTGGTGTGCATGCTTATGGTCTGTCAGCGGTTCCTGGGTTCTGTTTAGAGTGTGAAATTATCTGAGGCGCCTTCTGGCAAATGCCTCTGGCACTTTAGCCCCGCTCTCTTCTGTTTGTACGCAAGTATTTGTATGTGTGCGTGTGTGTGTGTGTGCGCGTGCAAGCAAGGTTGTGTGTTGGCTGTTTCCTAGTGTACTCCTACTAAGAGAGCGAGAGATCCAGGAGTCATTATCTGAATACTTTCACAGAGAGAAGTGATACCAAAGGCATTCCTGTTCATATGATTAGCACTTTTAAAAGCAAATGCAAACACACACACACACACATCCACAAAACTTTGTATTCAGCATTCCACTCGTCTGGAGGAAAGAAAGAAAGAAAAAAAAAAAAATAAAACCCCGACAGACCAGACACTTGACCTTTTTCACCAGACAGACCTGACCCCAAAGGCTCCATCTTTGCTAATGTTCCCCTGTGTGCGTGCATGTGTGTGCGAGTGTGTGTGTGTGTCTTTGAGTGGCTCTGACTGTGTTCACATGCCAAATGCACTCCTATAAGAATGTTGGAAGATGGGGTGAAAGAAAGAGAAGAAAAATAAATATCCCCTCTTTACCCTCACTTGGCCTCATGATTAAAATAACACCGGGGGGGGCGGGGGGGGGGAGATAAACGTCCTATATGACACAATAGCAGCTTTATGCCACTCTGGCTGTTATAATGTGTTTCTACGTTAAGTGTCAGTGCCTTCACACTTTACTCTTCCCTGCCTGGAGCTCCTTCTCCCTTTTTTTTATTAGACATTCAAAGTGTCTGAAAACACAGAATTGAACCATGTGAGGAAAAAAAACGGCGGCCCCCATCTTCTTTAACCACCAGACCTCTGAAAGATATCACGCTTACACAAAGGAGGAGGATAGTGGGGGTAGGGGGGGGGGCTATAATTGCCAGAGCTGGGCTAAACCATGCAATTAGCTTCGAATGACAAGACGGTCGGCAAGCTGAAATTAGCCAGTTTCCAGAAACGTCTCCTAACGGAAGAGACGTGGCGTGTCTCCCAACCTCTCACAGATGAGGAAAGAAAAAAGGGGGTTGAAAGAGAGACAGGAACAGGGGAAAGATAACGAAGAGGGGCCCCCTGCTTTAAATGCTTTATGTAAAGTGTAATTAAAATAGGGTGATGTATCCGAGGGAATAATGACAGTGGAAGTGAATATGAAGCAGATGAAACAATGGAGCTCATGTCAAACCCTACATTCCCCCCCCCCCCCCCCCACCCCCTCTATATTTTTGTTGCTGTGGGTGATTTGAATTTCAAGTTCTGCCTTTTGTTTCACGCATGGGATCCGTATTATTTAAATAGTCTATTTCTTTACTTTATTATTATTTTAATTTACTCAGTAATACCAACTATATTTCATATTACTGCATTTTTTATGTATTGATTCTGAGGAATTCGCTCGATTCGTACACTAATTCAAGCACAAAGACCAGATGTCCATTTATTGCTTGATTTCTTTCAGCCAACTGTCAACCTGTGCTTCATCTGGCCCCTGCAATTAAAATTAAATGTGCAGTTCAGCTGCTCCTCAGCTCCAGTACAGTTAACCCCCCCATTTAAAACTGAAAGTGCAGGGAAAATAGCATTTTTGCTCTCTCTCTTTTAAAAGGACAGAGAACACAATGCTTGTGATTTAAAAAGACAAATATTAAATGACAGAGCTTTCTCCCCAAGTCTAGACTAATACTGTATGTATGCTGTAAGTGTTATTGATCACTGTAAGGCCCTCCTACATAGCTACCTTCCCAGCTTGACCCCACTAAATCCCATGATTGTTGTTGTTATATGCAAAAAATATCCAGCTAATATGAAGCTTTTGCAGTCTGAGTCGAACAAAACTCCCTCTCTCTGCAGGGATACATTCATGCAGTCACATGCAGGTTTGTTAGCAGATCTGGCGCGCTGAAGGCTCGCTGGGCGTTTTTCACACCACACATTTAAACGACTGCATTCTTGATGCAAATGACCAATTAAGCAGTACAAACATTAGCCTAACTAGCCTAACAAAACAATCCGAAGCCTGTTTATTTTAATCAAATGGCCAACACAGCTAACAGTGCAGGCATTAAGAGGCAGATTTTGTATTGCTTATTGAACACAAATGATCAGTATAGCAGTCATTAGCCTGGATGGTTAACAAAACACTCTATGACCTTGTTTAAATCGACACAAATAGCAAAGCGGCTAACAAAAGTTTTAGCCTGACTAGCTAATAAAACATTTCGACCCTGTTTATTCAAACTAATGATCATCTAACAGTGAAGACATGAGCTCTCAGACTCAGTGTGCAGTGTGTTTGTTCGTCCTTAGCGGAGCTCAGAACTTCCCATGAACTCTTCTTCTGTTATTTTAATCCATATCCTCCCTTATTCCTGTCTGTCTGGACAGATATTAAAACGTTGTTTTTTTCTGAGATGTTCAGGAAGAAAAAAAGGCGAGATGAGGCAGAAACAATCCATTGACGAGACGGATCCTGCAGCTGTCCACCTGTAGTTTTGCATGCAATGAACCACTGGGAAACAGAAAGAGCTATTTTTGTACTGAAAGCTTCATTTGACTAACTCCCATTAATTGGCTAGTTCAAATCACCAAAAACTCTTCAGCTGAACTTAGTAGTATCGTGCTGAGGAGATACAGACCATCTTGTTTCCTTGTGCACCAGTTGGACATCCATGCTTCACAGACAGAAGTGTTATAGTCATAGTTCAGCCGCATTCTCGCAAAAAAAAAGCCCTTCATAATTACATCCAGAGAAACCAAATGTCAAACAAAACACTTCTATTCCACCTCAGGCCATATTCATGAAGGCATAACCTACTCATTTTTTAAATAATACCCTCTCCTCCCTTTTTTTTTTCCCATTTTATTTCTCATTCCTCACGTCTTACAATCTGTTGAGCCCTGTCTGAAAAATGTACAATTGCCTGTCCAGTGTCTGCCACGGCCTCGAGATCTCTTATTAGGGCCGTCCCGGAAAGGCTTCGGCTCACTTGAATAAGCCCAGTGAGGTGGTCATTACACGGCCCCTCTCTGCAGCTATTATTGCATTAGCTAAACTGACCATTAAATGAGCATCCAGCTCTCCCCACGTCTGCACACACACTTCCGAGGAGCTGACACTAAGCTAGAATTATGGCTCTCGGTGCATATGCTCAGTGCGTTTTTGGTTCTGCCCTACCGGTTTAACGCTGTAAGACGTCTCAAACTTTAACCTAAACAAACGCTGTTTAGCCAGAGGTATAAAAAAGATGCTCGATTGGCGTTTTTTTCTGCTTCACCAAGGAAAATACGCAATTATGTTCAAACGTGTGGCCTAGAGACTGTTTTTATTGTATTCAAGCAGAAGACAGAATTCATTCTTAAGAAGAAATCTTCAGGACGAAACCATCAGAGTGGGAGTTCATTAGGTTCTTATTGTTACCGACTAGCCCGTTCACCTTGTTGCTCAGGCCTGAATGATCCTCCGATTAAGGATGTAAAACCAAAAGAGTGACCTTAAGTCCTCATTGAATGAATGAATGAATGATTCTCCTTTTTTCTTTTTTTTTTTTAAGGTTAATACCTTAAAGGAGCATCATCATGTCTATTCAGCAGGCCGGCGGACAAAGAGAAAGAGGTTTGTAGGCTTTAACACACACACACACACACATAAGTGCACTATTGGATAGACCCCTAAAGCTTTGTCGCCGGTGTTGCGGTGTATAATGGATGACAGAGAGACAGAGAGAAATGAGAGAGGAGTTCATTGAGATTGGGGCCGAGGGAGTCGAGAGACACGAGTGGAGAGACAGTAAAGGGCAAGAGTTTTGTTAAAATTATCCAGCTGCTGCTGGTTCCACCTGTCGACAGATATTTTTAGAATTAGCGAGAAACCAATGGTGATTTTACACTGATAATTAGTGTGCTATTAGATATGAGCAATTATCCATGCTCTCCCCTCCCTCCTCCCTCCTCCAATGATGAAGATGAGGGTGTAAATGAGTTCCTACCATTGCAGCAATTTAGCACAGATTTCTAGCTGTCATTATACCTCATGGATGTCCAGGGATGAGACAAATGGGATTCAATTAGGTGTGTATTTCTGTGTGTGTGTGTGTTGAGTTCAGTCCATTGTCTACCTACTTATCCTTCTCCCCAGGGACCCAGAGACAGAACTGATTGAATCCATATCTGGCGCCTCTCAGCAGGGGGATGAGATGGAGGTAATCCCCACTGTCAGGCCTCCATGCTGGGAGGGACTCACGACTCGAGTCCCCCTGCCTGAGGCCTGCGCGCCTGGACTAAGACTACTTGAGCTCTGAATTGCTGTTCTCTCCCAGCAAAACACCTGAGCAACAGAGAGAAAGAGAGAGAGACACAAAAAACACACACACACACTCAGTGGTTACTCAAGAGGAGACTTTATACAAATCTTTGGCGAGACTGAAAGAAAAACAGGTTTTTAAAAGGGTTCTTTGGGTTTTTTGACTGCTGTAAAATTCTCATAATGTGTCTGAAGACTTTTATTTGGAACAGTTTTATATCAGAGCCACCATGACAAAAAAGTTATGGCTCAGTTTCCCATTATAACAAGGGACTTTTCTTTATTTTTGAAGATTATTTTGAAGTATTTTTCATATTATTATAGGTATATTAATGCCATACCATGCTCTGAGCAGACATACCCAATTAAATATTTAATATAACAAACCACTATAATGTCATGAAGTGGCCCGTTGGTGGCAGCAATACAGCGCTGTAAAAAAAAACAAGCTTTTATTCCTAATTTTCCCGGTTAATGCAAAACATCTGATGACTGAGAATCCTCCACAGGGATATTGCAAAACATTCATCTTTTTTTTTTTTTACCTTTTTTTTGTCTTGATAATTGTGGTATAATGTCTAATTCCCACAGCACTAATTCCATCAGTGCAACAACAATCATGTCATAGTCGCCGCTCTCACCGCTCTCAGTTGGTCTTTTGATAAAAAAAAAAAAAAAAATCCACTAATTGCGGTTATTTCACTCGGTTTTTGTTTTTCTCAGTGGATGTTTTACTCTGACACTGTCTTTTTTTTTTTTGAGGTCTAGAGGGTTTCTAGAGGCGCCGGATTATTCTTCTCTGTGGAATTAGCGCTGTGGAAAAGTGATGTTATACTGAATGTTTATCATGTGAGCCATTGTTTGAATACCAGTCCACTAATTTCCAGGTTGGCATCGTCCTATCTGTCATGCAAAGTGCATAAGATGCCATCAAAGCCATGCAGGCCAGACCAACATCCCTCTTTAATGCAATCTAAAAGGGTGAATTTCCAACGTCATGGGTCAATGTTGCACACTTATATATAACATTTCACGGGGGGGGGGGGAAATGTAAAACACACACACGCAGCATATGCTTCTTTGACAGAACCGCAGCCAAAAAAAAAACATGATTAACGCCGCTGATTTCACACCAGCTGCATTGATCAAATGTAATCTAATGAAACACAACACAGTTTCGCAGGGAGCGATGCCAGCTTGGGGTTTTCAGAAAACAAGAGTTTTTTTTGTTGACTTCACTCACAGCGGTTGTTAGTGTAACACACACACACACACTGTTTGGTTGGACGTATTGATCCGGATCACCACTAGGAAAGGAAAGCATCACTGTTTAGCCTCGGTGGCTCTCCTGGCTGGTGACTGAAGGCAGGGTTACAACAACACCCCCTGCTAAACAGTCATTCCAACGTCAGCTAATTATGTTAATAATTTGACAGTTGATAAGCTATTGAGCTATTATCGAGCTCAATTTGCTGCTTGGTTGGGATTTATCTGAGCGGATTCTTGCTTGTACAAAAGCTGGAACTCTTGTTTTGAGAGAACAGGCATGTGTTGGGTAAATGAAGCTTCAAATACTCTCAAAGCAAAATAAATCAATTGCTTTACAGCTGTGTAAACCTCTTAGCACACAAGTAATTTCATATTAATGGTTATTTTATCATTCGGGCTAATTCTATTTGAGAGCATTACAGTCTGTCGGTCGCTATAACACGATCACGTAAACATTTCAGTGATGTATTTTATGTCAATTTTTATTTTAGGAAAGTGTGGAGCAGCAAAAATCAATAAACTATGACCAGTCCTGAGGCGGTGTCATGCAGTAATCATTGACACATCACATTTTTATGATTTCCTGTCATCACATTTGAGTCAGTGGCTGCGAGATGTGACCTTCAGCGGAGCCCCACGGGGATGTTTTTTTTTTTTTGGCTCGGTTCGTCCATCCGCATACGACTGTGGAACCATCGAAATGTTTTCCTCTGTCTGCCTGTTCGGCCGTCTGTCTCGCTGACCGAGACACCTGTCTGTAATCAGACGGCGGCACATCTCCTCTGGCAGGGCCGACACCCGCAATCTGGTCAGATTGCCACACGAGTGTGTGACAGATTGGTTGCGACGCCCTCGTCCCGGTCCGCCACCACATCAGCCAACTGTTCTTTGCTGCAAACTAAACAAACGCTGGTTAAAACGTCGCCCTGCTGTCTTTGTTTCCATCGCCCTCAGGGTGTCCTAAGAGGTGACGTGACAGTGCCGACATTAAAATTTATATCTATTTCATAGGAAAACCGATATTAGCTTGAAGCTACTTATGAATTTGGCCGCCCTACACATGCACGCACACATCCAGAATCTATAAATTTCATGGTGTGTGATTAAGGATTTGAAATATATAACCCTAACCTTCACAAAATAAAGTGGAGGAGGGCTTGACAAGTTCATCCTCGACCTTGGAAACATTGTGTCGTCTTAAACGATCCAAACTCAAGGTTGCTCGCTCGCTTGTTCCAGAGCCTCCAACATGAAGGTCCCCCTCAACTGCATCCATGCTTCCCTCACTTGCATCTTTTTCCTCTCTCGTCCGTCGCAGTCCGTCTCTCTGAAGATGTAAGCAAACGAGGGAGCGCGATTTTTAGAGAGACGAGTCGCCCCCTTTTCTTCTGAACCGTCGTGTGGAAGAGAGTTTTCTGATGACGCCGGCGCAGCTATTGATGTTCTGATTGTAAATCAATTATTTAACAACCCAGGTTATGATTTTAGAATATCTTGTAAACTTTATAAATGATTTAGTAGGCCGACTGTTTTAGGGGAGAAGTGGAATATATCTCACATTTTTAAAACTGTTTCCACCAGCCACAAAACTTCCAACCTCAAATGTGACTGAATGGAAATGATGATTAAACAACTATAAATTAGTTTCTCGCTGAAACGATAATATCATCCGTGATTAAGGAGCGGGATGGTTTCCGGGTCAAATGAGGAAGTGAGGAACAATCAAATAAAGGGAACTGGCGTGGACCCATGGCGTCTTTATCAGCAGCATCTCAGATGCTAGACTGTTATGATCAGTCAATAGCATCAAAAGCAACAAAGAAGAGATATAATTTAATGAAAACATCATCTGACAAGTGAAGCTGCCACATTTATCTCATCGTGAAAGAAGAAATACAGCAATAAAATAAGAAAAGACTTTAAGACTGACCGTGCTGTGTTCATTGTCTTCTGTCTGGTGGAAAAAACCTTGAATGCTGGTGTTGTTCATTCAAGGTGTGTGTGACAGGGCGAATGTTCATGAAAACAGACAAGTCCCATTAAGTCCTGTCACCCCCATCGGCTGTCTCCCTAAAGAGACACCTAAAGAAACATCGAATGAAACCCTTTGATGCGGGTTGTGTGACTTGGGGTAACCATACGATTAGACGGCGGACACGCTATCGCTGGCTGCATCCGTCAACGTACCTATGAGAGGGGGGGGCTTCGGCTTAGACGGTAAACACATTGCTGTTGTCGTTGGACGGCGTGACGCTTCAGTCAGAGGCTCCGTGTTCAATACTCAAGTGTCCTTCGGTGTCTCTGTTCGGTGTTAGAGACTGATCGATGGTTATTAAAGATCAAGGGCAGGTTTCTTAAAAACACAAAGAGAGGATTTGCACATCCAGATCAGTTAAGATTACTCCTTTTTTTTATTGTGTTTTCTTCATAAAACTTGAGTTAAATTACGTGTTTTTGAATTCGCCTGTCGCCTCTCCTGTAATAACCTGTTGAAAACTTTATTAAACCATGTTTTGTCTGATATTACAACGATGTATGATGTATGTTTTTCACTTTGTAAACACAGATATGACCAAGTTTGACAAAGCAAACTAAAAGAAACAATCTTGACAGTTTTTTTGTGCTTTGAACTTTCACTTGGTTGCACAATATAACAATATATACTGCCAGATTATATAATATTGTGCACCATGCACCATGTAAAAGCGATCCCTTTAATCTCTCGGCATGTTTTAGTCCATTACAGTCGATGCAAATCAATGAGTAGGGCTGTTTTATGGTGATATTAGATGTATGATTTCTGCATTAATGTGACGCAGGGCCTTGATTGTCAGGTATTTACCAAGATCAGCTGTCTCTGAGTTGATTTTATGTGTTGATATAAGGGATTTGATCCATATCCACCCGCTCCTGTTCACCTTGGGAAGGCAGCTGGATTCGTGAGATCGTGCAAGAATCCCATCTTGTCGGGCTTCGAGTTATGCGTTTGTGGCTGATCCAACAGTGGTTCAGACCAATCGGCGTCTTCGAACTCCTGGTGGGTTAGGTCTATTGACAGTAAGAAGTGATAGACGGTGATAGATGACAGACAGCTGGTTCGTCCAATCACCTGCCAAGTATTCACCCTTTTTCCAAACAGTTTCTCAGGACGACTTCTCGGATGGTTGTGTGTAACAAACCATCTGGCACATCAGGTTACACTCCTGAAAACCGTGACTAGCTTGTAGCCGCTCAGCATCCGTCTCTTTCACCCCTTTCCAAACACACACACACACACACACGTCAGACTCCGCTGTCACGTCTATTTCTGATTCCACCTGAAAATACTTTGACACCTCTATACACCCTTTTCTCTTTACCCCTTTTCCTGCCTCCTCCCTCCCTGCCCCCCTCCTCCCCCCCTCATCCTCCCATCCCTGGTTCCCTTGCTTATCTGAAAGAAGAGATGGCGGGCCAGGTCTGTTAGCCAAACAAACCTCTGTGGAGTGTGCAGCGGGCCCCCCCCCGTGACTCCAACACTCCATTTGAATAGGTGTTGTTAAGATCCTTCTACAGACAAAGAGGCCCGCTTTACATTTCTTCTTATTTATTTATGTTCTGCAAAGAGAAGAGGTGAGGTCTCAGCGCTGTGGAGCTGGGCCACTGAAGCGCTAACGTGGCATATATAGCATGTACAAGCCGTGGCGTGGCACACAAGTGTTGTCAGTGACAAGGTGTCGCTGTCGTCGATTTTCAAAATTAAAATGGGCATTTCGTGTGCGACACTTCAACGGCAGGAGGTGGCAATGAAAGAGATAAAGTGCATCGACTGAAACACTTTCAGTGTTCACCAGCGTGCTGCCTTAAAACTCGTGAATATGCGCATCATCAGTTCACTGTAAAGATAAGGTCGAGGCAACTTAACGTCCATAAAGTTAATAATGATAACCACGATTACAAGATTTGGTTTTTAAGCTTCATTTTCTTTACTAAAGCAGTTTAAAGTCACACTGGAGGAAGTCACGTTCAAATCAGGACCAGAATTGATCCATTAATGTTAAACCTTTGAGTTAAATGCATTAAAAAGTAAGGATAGAGTGTGGGGGAGTCACCGAAGTAGAGACCAGCGATACCGACGGTTGGACAACAGTAAACTAATCAGAACATTATAGGCTGGATTAAGGATGTGGACGGTATTATCCTGTGTTGCTACCTTACCGTCTCGCTACATCCATGAAAAACAGCATCAGAAAAAATGACCACAAAAAAGTCTTGACAAGCATCGTGGAGATCTATAAGCTGTACTGGGATACTTTGCTGTTGGGTGCAAAAGGGGGCTGAGCGTCATAATTCTTCTCTGGCTCCCTGCACACATGGAGCCCATGAAAATAATTCACTGATACAGGTCTTTGAAAACTTTGTGATTGCTACTGTACCACCCTAATGAATGAAAGTCTCATATCATGTCATGTCTCGGTATCCCTGAAGTTCAGAAAAATTGTATTCATATTTTCCACAGCTGTTGTCTTTTGTAATGTATGTATGCAGGAAAAAGAGCAGTAATGTTCAGACAATATGGTGGACGTGAGCGTGCAAAAGTAACTGGTGTGCTTACATTTTTAAAAGAAATGTAAACAATTTCAAGTGTTTTGTTTTTATAGTGTATTTTAAGAGATTATTATTTACCTAATGCTTTCTATATGAATCTGTTCTGAATTGCAATAATCTACAAAAACTGATTTACATCAATTTAGAGAAGAAAAAGGAAAAGAAATATAAAAGTTAAATGTTATATTGTATATATATATTGTGTGTATATATATGTGATATTGCTGCAAACCCATTTTAATGCTTTTGCATTTATGGATGGTTTTCTTTAATGAAGCTGAATATGTAGAGGCAAGTAATGTGCAGCAGTGTGGAAGGATGAAATTTCAGCACCAGTGGAATACCTGAGCACACACACACACACACACACACACACGTGAGATTACTCGCATACTGTACACACACACACACACACACACGTCATACATAATTTTCTGCCTTTGCCCTCTCTCTCTCTCTCTCTCTCTCTCTCCCTCTCACACACACTGAAGTTAAATCCTCTGATTACTGATTTACACAACCAACAACACAACACAGGTGGCCTGCTCAACCAGAGAGTGAAAAAACGGAGAGGCAGAAAACCAAAGGGGTGAACGCGCTAACGTGTGAAAACATAATGGAAGTCAGCCTGAAGGTAAGGACCGGGGATTACAAAGTGAATCCAGGCTTGGCAGCCAGCTGGAACACTTTTATTTTGCATACACACACTCGATACGGTACCATATTGTGGTTTATGTTCCCATCCTGGAAAGCTCAGAGCAACGTGGGAAATGTGGCGAGTAAGACGTGTTAACTTATATCGGGCTTACAGACGCCGGAGGAGGGACGAGTGTAAACATTCGGGGGAACATGATGACGGCGATGTTATCGATGATCAAACCGTGTTGTGCAGTAATGCATCAGACAAAAGACGTGGTTTGCGGTAACGTGTAAATAACGATGCGGACAGCTACATATAAGAAAAGGAGAAAGTTTTATTTATGCTTTAAAGAGAGCCTTTGGTTGGTTCACTTTACAAAAAAGGACATATTTCCTGAATGGGTTTTTGTTTGTGGAGGTCAAAGTTATGAATAATTATACGAAAATAAAGCACCAGCATATTGTCAAGGCACAAAGCCGCATAACCAGCTGACCTCAGACCTTCATGAGCCTTGGATGCACCACAGTGGCAATAATGTTGTGACAATATAATGAATTCTGCACTTATCTGATAACATGTACCCCACCGTAGTAAACTGAAGTGTTAAAGGCCTTTTCAGCATTTTTATTAGTTTCAAAGCCTGCAAGAGGAAGAGCCTTTATTCCAGCTGATGTTGGTCTTATGTGGTGTAAATCCCATTCACCTCTATTATAGCAGGGTTGGTGCAGAAATCTGAATTCATAACTTGGAGAAATAAAACCAAAACTATATGTATGACAGTTAATATTAGAGGTAAGGAAGAAATTACAATATGTATTTAATGTTTTTTATGTACTGGTACTGTATGTATGATGCGATTGATATTGATTAATGCAACCAATAGTGAGGACCAGCGGTAAGGAAGGTGCACTCCATCACCTGACGTGCACAGCCGCTGGTTTGAGATGCGTCGGCATGGTTACACCATTAGTCCAGCACACGCTGCTTAGTGGCAAGTAAACAAAATACCAGCAGCAGCAGCACCGTAAATACAATGCACACTAATAAACTAATATCTCACATGGTTTACAGTGAGTGGCTGAATCTAAACTGTACTCACTCTCAGGCAACATGCAGGTTCTGTGAGAAGATCAGATTAAAGTTTACTGTAGCATCTCCACCACATGCTGCTGTTTATTATCAGCTGATGATACATTTAAAGTCACAGCCGCCAACAAATCAGGGCACCCCGACATCAATCAGCCAATGAGAAGTATGGGAAACTGTGAGGCAGCTGACTTCCAGTATCCCTTTATTATCATAAAGAAGAAGAATAAATAGGGAAATATATAAATACAGCAACAGATAAGGAAATAAATACATAGGAAAATGAGTAGGGGGGTAAATAAATACAGATGTAAACAGATAATATCACCAAATATAAAAAAAGTAAATGTTTAGTTTCATTTCTAATTAACTTGTGTCTATTTATTCATATATTTACTCAGATTGGTGAAATATAAATGTATTTATTGTCTCTAATTTCCCTTATTGGCCTCCGTAGATGATGCCACAGCTGACA
This sequence comes from Euthynnus affinis, assembly GCA_029490765.1. Taxonomy (NCBI): domain Eukaryota; kingdom Metazoa; phylum Chordata; class Actinopteri; order Scombriformes; family Scombridae; genus Euthynnus; species Euthynnus affinis. The sequence continues at coordinate 28,950,197 of CM055850.1, forward strand.
CTGATCAGAAAACCGCCGTCCACATAATACACACACCTCTCCCCACGTGCCAAGCTGATTTCTGATTAAATCTCGGGGGGGTTAAAACACAGAGTTTCGTTTTACATCATCTCTCCCTGCCCCCTGCTATTGGAGGAGTTATGACCCCTGCTAACTGACATCTTTCACAACAATAACAACGCATAACTCAGTCAGCAGTCTCTCTGTCTCCCGACTTCCAAGTCCCTTGTCCTTCCTCTTGTCTCCCACGAAGGGATATCCATTTCTAAACAGGAAACAGACGCAAAGTGAGCATATTCCTTTTTATACGCGCTTGAATGTGCATGCGTACGTAGGGCCTGCGCTTGTGTGTGTGTGTGTGTGTGTGCAGAATATGAAATGCCAGAATTCATGCTCCCATGCTGCACAGGAGATCTGCAAGTCTGTGTGTCATCTCCGAGATAACCACTTTATTGATTTGAAAATCGACCATGAGCGAGTGCACTTAGCCTCTCTTTTTTTTTTTTTTTTTTTTTTTTTTTTCCCAGAAAGGCTGAGGGAAATGGTAAAACGCACAGTTCCCTCCATGGTTTATTTATCCTTTACTTAGCTCTGGGATGTACTGTGGTATATTGCCAGAAGCCCATGTGTTAAAGATACACTCCCACAACACATGGCAACACACAGACAAATAAACCGCATGAAGCACAAGCAAACAGAAAACATGCGAGCACCCCAAAAAAACCAGAACACATAAACATGAAGATAAGGCACCTCGTGCATGCCAATTGTGAACACACCGTCATGGGTTTTTAAGTCTGCACACCTTTACTTTCATGCAACAGCCTCAACAAATCAATGCAACACCACCCCTGCACAATGACTTCATGACCCTGAACATTGATTGTGTGATTACCACAGACTGCAGTTGTGTGGTATTGAAACCACTGACAGGTATTTTATTCCCAGTATTGATGCATTCATGGGCCATTTGTAAATGCCACTTGATGAAGCTGCAATTTCCTTCTCTAATCAGACTACTAATTGCGACCGCAAGACCTGTTTTAATGAACAACACGGAGAAATGAGAGTGAGGCAGGAGACGAACCACTTTTTCCTCCGTCTTTATGTAATTAATTGATAATGTAAGACAGAAAGAAAATGTTAAGAAAGAAAGAAAGCCACAGAGAGAGAGAGAGAAATAGAAAAAGAAGGAATAAAGGCGAGAAGAAGGGGATGATGGATGAGGCGTGCAAGCCGACTAATTTGTGACCGGCTGTTCACACCTCTCGGCTGAGGAGGCGCCCCGCTGTGCGAACGGTGTAAGGTTCTGATTGCACTGATATCATTGAAGTGACGCTCTCTAACTCACAACACCTGGCCTGCTCTGCACTGCTCAGGGCGGCCTCCCAGCCTCACCTCACTGCTGGGCACACACAGGCAGAGGAGAGATGAGAGGTGGGACAAAGAAGCAGAGGTGTGGAGGTGACAGAGCCTTGGCAGAACAAGAATGATGACCCTCACATGCTCTGCTGAAATATATATATATATATCTTTCAGGAGGGAAGGGTCACTACAAAAATCAATACATGAATGAATGATGAAACATTTCTATCCTGATGGGAGCGGTCTATTCCAGGGTGATAATGCTCTAATTGAAAACCTATGGGATATTTTTTAACTGATGTGTTGGACCGCCGTCATCAAACATCAAATGAGGGAATATATCTTTTGGAAGAATAATGTTCATCCCTCCAGTAGCGTTCGGGAGACTTGTAGGATCAATGTCAAGTCACATCGAAGCTGTTCTGGTGGCACATGGTGGCCCAACACCTTAATAAGATACTTTATGTTGGTTTTTCCTTTAATCTGTCACCCATCTGTATATAAACATACCTTTGGTCCTAACATTTACATGTGTTCAATATAAGTATGTGCATACCAACATATAAATGTAGAACAGAAATAACAAAAGGCCATTCAACAAAGTGATTGTTCATTTTTAATTATCTATCAAAACTTATATAACTTATATACATATATATATATATATATGTGTGTATATATATATATGTATATATATATATGACTGGGTGACATGTTCCTTCATTACCGTGAACACACTAGTCCCAGACAAACACACTATATCCTCCGCTAAACGCTACAATGCCCAGCTGTTTTTCGGAAATTAAGGAAAGGCTATCTTAAAAATGAAACAGCATATTTGTGTCTGTTTTTTCTATATCTTCAGAATGTATGTAATGAGTTATTTGCATTGTTTAGGGCTTAAATTGTGAATTCCCAGAGTAAGAAGTAAGCAAACGTAGCCACTGTGGACATAAAAGGTTATTTTGACTGACTGCTGATGTATTTTGGAGACTTCTGTCCAAACATTCCTGCCACAGTAGTTCCTAAAAAAAGCAAAGTCACTAAGATTTCTTAAACATTCGATATATTTGTAGCTCACATAAAGTAAAGTAAGGATAATTAAACCCAAGCTGTGCTCAATCCACACATCTGACTCACAACAATATGTTAACATGTACTGTACAAGAGATTCCCAAGAGCTCAGGAGAAAACATAAAAAAGCTTCCCATTGACGTGACACTGTGACTGATGTGATTATGGTGGCGAAGGGGCAGGTGATGAATATTTGGGGGGGAAAAATGTCTTCCCAAATAATCTCAACTCCAAAAAAGCCTTGGGTGGATTTTTTTAATGGGACAGGACGGTTTATTTGAGTACAGAGAATCCCCAGAAGCTGTTGTTTTGTTGATGAAAGATGAGACCAGTGTTTGCTGGTTTCTTGCTAAGACATGCTCGCTAAACCGGGAATAGACTTATGGGAACAGCAGCAGGCAGTTATGGTTAGAGCTTAAAGCGGGATTAAATGTAATTATGAAATAGTCCTCTCCAAGGTTGTGTGTATTTGTATGCCTTTAATATGTGCGGTGTAGACGGCAGCAATAAAAACACTATCTGGGGAATCATCGAAGAGTTTTAACTGGAGAAATAAATGAGTTAAAATATGAATTACACCATCAGGTCCCAGTGGGGTTACCTCTTTTAATACACATGTGCACACACACACACACCACTGTGTAAATGTGGGGTACAAATAATCTATGCTGTATGGGGATAAGAAGAAAATGTGTGTTTACTCTTGTGTTAGAGGCATCCATGCACTCATAAACAGTATGTGGTAATTAAAAACAGGAAGTCAGGGCCAGTTAAACTTTAAAGCATCACACTGTATAATTGGCCAAAAATTTTGGTGAAAAAACTACATCAGCTAATTCGCATTAAGATATGCATGGTAAATACTGTCGTTTTATAAAAATGCATATTAGTTTGCTTGGAAAATGATCAAAGTGGGCACACTCCCAGCTCTTTTATATGTGCTGACCCCTTTCTATATAACACCAGCCTGCGCCTCCACTAAGCTATCTATGTCATATGAAACACAGGCCAGATCCTTCATATGTTCATAAAGTTTTAACAAGCCTCACACACAGGTGGTAGGGAGGCCAGAGAAAGACCCACAGGGGTCAAACATGAACCTAATACTGAGGATGATATACGATATCCGTTTACACTGCCAGCACAAACCCACGGGTTCACACGGATGCAGCCGTGTTTTATCAATCGGCTGTCACTGTAAATTCTCAAATATTGGACTTTTATTTTACTCATATGAGAGAAATCCAGGCTTTTACTTGAGACTGGCTGTTCTTATGAATTGATTTGTACCATTTTGCCATTGATATATCATTCGTGTCGACCTTTTTCCACACACTGTTCGAGCTATGTGATGAGTTTTAATGGACTGCTAGTCTATGACAAATTACATGAAAATGAACTTGTGACATGATCAATAGATAAAACCGTTATGATGTCACAGCATAGTGACGGTAAACTTTATCATTTTAAGCAGTCTGGCAGTCAAACATTGTAATAAATTCGTAATAAATTATAAAAAATAAATCAAAATTCATAAATAATTCATTTTAAATTTGGGTGCAGGTGTTAAAGTGTTGATGCGAATTGAACATTTTCTTTGTTTGGCAATAAAACACGAAATCATGTAACAATCTTAAACACTTTCATTGAGACACAGCTGCAGTAAGAGCCGAGTTTCAACAGTCTGACTTCAGGAAAGTTTTGGTAAAATACAACTAACTGATTGGAGTAAATTGCCTGAAAACAATGTTGAAGTATGAGGAACTATTAAAAACAGACATGCTGAAGAACAAATGGTTGTGACCTGTGTAGTTTTGAGAAACTCTGAACCATTTTCAAAGCTGTCTTAAAGTAAAATGTAAAGAGTGTGAACAGTTTCTATAATGCAGGGAACCTACCTACTAAATATATGCATTCAAATATCTACTTATATACATATGCCAGGGACTCATCAGTATCTCCCATTGTTGCCAACCTCTTGAACTCCTTCAGAGGAACAGCACCAAGCCAACGGTTTATATATGTGGAAGACACATGGATCACAGTTAAAACCCAGGAGGTGCAAACCTTCACAGGACACATTAACATTAACTCAACGGACAGTAACATCAAGTTCACACGAGAGGATGTCAGGAGCAACAGCTTGGACTTTTTTGGACTGTGTCATATACACTGAAGTGGACAGGAGCCTCCTCACAGGAATATACAGGAAACCCACACACACACAGCCACTCTTTGACTCTCACCATCTACTGGAGCTTAAGCTAGGAGAAGTGTCCAGGCCCAAGAGAAGGAACACAAACACCTGAAGGATGCACTTAAAGCTCATGGATACCCCAACTGGACCTTTGAAAACAAGACGCAAGATCCAGGAAGAACCTCAACACCGTGGGTGGTAAAGAAAAGAAGAATAAACACAACAACATCGTCATTCCATATGTGTCTGGGATATATGAGAAACTCAACAAACACGGCTTCCCTATGTTTGTCAAACCCCGAAAGACCGCACACCCAAACACAAGAAAAGCAATCAGATGTATGCAGCCCAACGCAGGAAAACTAAACAACCATTAAACAAACGCATGACTCAACACAGGAAGGCCAACTCCTCGGGTCAAGACTCCAGCAGTTAACCTACACTTGAAAGATAAGGGATACGCTTTCGAGGACAACGATGTGCATATTGCGGACACGAAGGACAGATGGTTTGAAAGAGGAGTGAAGGAGGCCATCTCCATCAAAGTACAGAAACCATCCCTCCACTTATTCCCCACTTACAATGCCGTCCTTCCACCCCTTCCCAGGAGACTTAACCAACCATTCACTCCGACTGTTGTTTACCCATTGGCTTCAGGTGACTCCAAGGACTCTTAATAGCCGTCATTACGACAGCCAGGAGCACTAAACGAACCGAAGGACCTTGATAAGGACCCCACAGAGGTTAAATACCTGGGACTCCAACCAAGTCCAGCTGCCTTTGACTCAACCCTCCTCAGATGACCATGACCTGGATCACTGGGAATCTTCTCAGATGTCATAAACCTATCGAATCGCAATGGTAAACCCTACCTATTCTACATCTGATAAACCAAAACACCTTCCTTCATAAAGCCTAATTAGGAACGCTTCTTGTGGAACAATACAGCAATTCAGAAGACAAAGACGTCACGGATAATGAGGTACCGCTACATGACAATTATCTCAAGGCATTTGATATTGTATGTGCCACAAAGCTTGAAAAAGAGGCTAAAGCTTGAGATTTAAATGGCGGTTGGTGAGAAAACTAGTTTCAGCACATCAGATTTAATTCATCCAAATGCAGCTTGAAGGTCTGCGGTGTGATGAAACTGCAGGTTTTTTCAGTGAGCGAGTACAAGACATACAAGATGGAATAGATGTTGTTGTCATCAGGGATGGATGAAAGTTTTTACCCTAAAATAATGATTCCTTGTTCTCAAAATAAAGTTATAAAGCCTTGTGAAAGACTTGTACCTTGAGAGAGCAGAGTTAAATAATAGATGGAGGCCTGGTATGAGGTACCAAAACAAAGAAAACAAAATATGGATCCACTCTTTTTGGGGTAAAACGTCTGTTCAGCTGGTGATTTTCAAACTAAATTTCAGGTGTTCGAGCAAGCAAGTCTTCCCAGGCACATCCTCGAGTGCTTATGACTGATTGAGTTGTTTGCCTCCACTTTCCTCAGCTTGTAAAACGACGCGCTGCTTTGATGGATCGCTGCAAATCGAACGTACGATGTGATCAATCAATCAGTCAGTCAGTCACTTGTCCCTTACGGAGCTGATTTGGACAGATTCTGATGCATCTCTAGCATAGCAATGTGACAATAACGGCAGAGACGTGCTTTAGCAGAGATGTAAACACCTTTACAGATGTTTTATGAAGAAGTAAATACAATCTTTTATTATTATATGATCTTTTATTTACAAGAAAACTCCACAGGGCACCTTTGATAACATAATTTAGTTGAAATCAGTACAATTGGTGTTTCAGACATGGATATATGCTATTTAAAGGACAAGTTCACAATGTAAATAAAAATAAGAACAATGTAAGATGTGTTTCCTGCTGTAATACTCATACTTACAATTTAAAGATTCATTCTCAATGTGCTTTCAATGGGGGACAAAATCCACAATCCTCATTTTGTGCAAAGATATATTTGCAAAATAAGTTTATCTGAAGCTTATATGAGGCTTCAGGTACAAATGAGTCAAATCAAGTAGATATCTCCCAAAGTTATTGTCCTTTTTGGTACAGATGTCCCTCTTTTTGATACTGTTACTGTCCAGGGAATTACCTGTCCTTTATCCTACATTCAAACAATCAGAATTGGTTTTTACCAACTATGCAAATTTAGAAAAAAAAACAATTATGTTCTTTTCTTTTTATATCTGTTCTTTGTATTGTAATATTTGTTTTTATATAAAGCATGCTTTTTATTTATTCGTATTATACTATACAGTGTATATTTTGGAGTATAGTTTGTTTTTCCAATGTCATTGTTGGTTTTTTGTTGTTTTTTTTATGAAATTTGGCATCAGTTAACTCCTGATTACACTTGTTTATCCATAAATGTCTGTTTGTACACACGGTCAGTGGCTCTGAATTCATGCACTTTCACTCCCGCAAGACGAAACTTATCAATCTGATTCTATGTGTAGAAATGAACATATGCATGCACGGTTTACAGAACAAAACTATCCGTAAGCAAAGATGAATGAATAAATAAATAAGTAATGAGGTCTCTGGACTACATACAAAGCAGATGGCCGCCCACCAAGAGCCGGGCTCTGCTTGAGGTTTCTACCCGTTAAAGGGCAGTTTTTCCCCTCGCCGCTGTCGCCAAGTGCTTCCTCATGGGGGGAAACGGTTGGTTCTCTGTACATTAAAGAGCGCAGTCTCGACCCCGCTCTGTGTGAGAAGCGCCCTGAGATGACGTCTGTTGTGATTTGGCGCTATAGAAATAAAAACCGATTGATTGATTGACTGATACAACAGAAATGTTTAAGTTCTCAACTCTAACTTTGTCACCACGGCGATAACAATCTTTGTCATGTAATTCATAGAGCTGGTTTACCCGCAGAAGGCTGGTTGAGTCGGTATTAAGACGGGATTAAACACAACAGAAGGAAAGCCAAATGGAACATGGGTATGTAATTACAAGGAGACACCCTGATCCAGTCGAGACTCGAGGGTCCTGCTACGTGATACCAACACGGGGTTGGAAACCAGGTAGAGTGAAATAAATAGTGGAGATGCATCCCTGTGAGCTTTAAGACAGAGAGACGGAGAGAGAGAGAACATAAAAAAACAACAACAGATGGGACATCTTTTGTTATACCGACTCTGTTCTCATCTTTTCAGCATCATTGCGAGTTAATGTTGGTATTGACTGTCGGTTAAGGTCGCGACAATAAAGATGAGTATGAAGCTGTGCAGTTTGAACATAGCCTGAAAGACACTACCGCGTAATAAAAAAAAAAAAAAACTTCCTTTGTAGGGTTGCAGAGCATGTAATAGTTCATGATGCGGCGGCGTCTGCTCGCCAAGAAACTGAGTTAAAACATCCCCGTATTAGATTGCCTTAAACGTATCGTTATTATCCATAACATTTAATATAACAGTTTAGACACTGGGTTGTGTCTTTGCCTTTTCAGTACAGCATGAAGTGGTGCACACACACACACACACACATGCCACTGAGTGGTCTGTTTCTTGTTGCTGCAGTTTTTTTTTTTTTTGTTTTTTTTTCTTCCCCCTCCTCGTCCCAGAGCTTCCAAGCCAATGCTGATGAGCCTTGATGCCATTAGTGTTGATTTCATGTGACAGCGATGAAACCAGATAATGAAAATCAATAAGGCGAGCTTCTCTAAGCCTGCAATTGTCAAGTTTTATAAATCCTTTTCTTGGCCGGGGTAGACCTTTCTCAGCTGCACATACAAGGGGCCTTGCATTCACGTATTAAAACGCAGTGTGCATGCTTTCACTCATATTCACTCACACGACTGTATTTCCCCACGCATGCATGCATGCACACAGGTCAGAATTAATAGTTTATGTAATCATTGGAAACTGGATTAACCATGCAGCATATAAATGAATCTCCTGTTAAGGCTATAATTTTGATAAGTTACTCATTTATTCTGTTAAGCATTCCCCCCTTTTCCTCTGTTCCTGTGCTTTTCCCTTCTCTTAAGTATGTGTTACAGAGGCCTTTTCAGGCTAGACCGCTAACTAAATGTAATTTCAGTGCATTTCATTAAACCACATTTCCCCGATCTAACCCGCCCATCCCTCCCCGAGGCTCTTTTGTTCCTCTCTATATTCAACTCCTCTTCTTTTTTTTTTTTTGTATTACATTCACAGAGTCAGATCGATTCTCTCTCTCTCTCTGCTCTGCTCTGTAAGGACTCGGGAGTTAGACAAATTGCATTTACCTGCTTTCGCAAATAGCGAAGAGAGCAGAAGAAAATGAGACGACTGGAAAACAAGTCGCGTCGCGTCAGGAAAGTAGAACAATGACCAGCTTTTTTTTTCCGCTACCGTGCCGTCGCACAGGTGCAGCGAGTGTTCAAGGGTTGATTGTTTGTGGATTGGAGAGAGGGTGGAAACTTTCTAACACACAATAGGCCTTGATTCAGAAGTGTAGCTGAATATTCTCCCTCTCTCTCTCTTTCTCTCTCGCACATACAAAGAACAAATCAACAAACTTTCTCCCGAAAACTGTGTTGTTTTTTCATCCTGAAATCACACTTGACCTTCTTTCTTCCGTCTCCTCCTCCTCTCCGAACCTTCAGTCGGATGCTGGAGCTTTGAGGGACGGGGCGATAAAGGACTAGTGGGGGTTTTTTTCTTTCTACATCTCCCTCTCTCTCTCTTTCTCTCTCTCTTGCCCACATACGCAAAACTTTTGGCAGATGCCGCAGCTCTGGGGAACAGAAGGACAAGAAGAGGGGCCGATGTTTGTTCATCCCACAGAGAGAAAATGCGTGTGTGTGATCACTGGGAGGGAGGGAGGGAGGGAGTGATGATAGCCTGTGTTTTTCAGCAAAGGGCCTCGTGTCCTTGGAGGCCCCCACTGACTCATGAATATCTGGTCCGGCGGCTGACAGTGATCGGCTTTTGTAGCAAGCGGAGCGGCCTTGTCTATGCTTATTGCCCACGCGTCCAAACAACATACAACAGTAGCCCTCTCATCCAACCTCCTCCTCGTCCTCTTCTGACAGCAGACAAGATGGTTTTTAAAAAACCGGCACGGAACAAATACGGCAATACGGCTGTAATTGTGTGCAGCGGGCTCGTATTAGTTTAATTGGGGGGACGATAGCTTGGCTGTCAATTTCGTCCTTGGGAAAAGGAAATCCATTTTTCCCCCCAAGGTTCAAATAACAATTACTCTCACGAGGGTTTTGTTCATGGACAAAGAGGGATATTGTGTTAAAACATAGCACATACGTAAAAAAAAAAAACATACGTCACATTACATCAGCCGGGATGTTTTTTGGAGCGGTCGGGCCTGAGACGACATCGCAACTAAAAAGGAATATACAGTCCATTCAAGACTTAGAAATACAAGGCGCTTTGAAGACATGGCGAGGAGGGTTAGAAGGGTAAGTAGTGGCTGAAAAAGGTGCTTGGCAACACTGATGGGTTTTTTTTTTTCTGGACTCCTTCTTTGCTCATTTTGTTTTTGGCACTCTGGTTTCTGCAGAACTCCGGGTGTCATGGTGCTCCCCTGCAGGACACGATAGTATGTAAACTTCAAAAGAGCTTTTTTTTTCACAAAGCCACATACCTCTGCGTGAATGAAGGATTTGACCATTTTATAGCACACATATATATATATATGCACTTAGATTTGGTGGAAAAAAGGGGGCGAGGACTCTGCTGGGAGAACTTATCCCTCTGAATAAACACATCCATGAGCATTAAAGACAGTCAAATAAAGAATATTTCTAATCCTCTGTCCATCTATTAAATGTTTAGTTATCATTTGCTATAAGCCAAATATACTGTATACCAAAAAAAACAGTTTATATCTAACTCCCTGTCTTTGAGGGATGCTGTTTTTGGATGATCTTAATGGCTTTAATATTATTTTATTCATCTCTAAATTCATCTTACAACATTTACTCTCTTTCCTGTGCGTATACTTCCATGTGGCCTTGTGTTTTTTATCATCGCCTTTCATTGTTGTCTTCTATCCGTGCCTTTTTTTTTTTTTTTACTACCCAAAGTCATTTCATTTTCTGCCGCTGTGCCTTTCACTGTAATTTGTGCAGCACTTTGCTCGGCTCTGCTTGTTTGTTAAATGTGCTCTATAAATAAACTTGACTTGTAAAACATTTTCATATGTTTGATGATTCATCTTGAACTCCGGGGAAGGGAGGGGAGGGGGGGGGCATATACAAAAAAGGTATCTAATCAAATGTGATTTGGGGCGACTGGCTGACCGCACCCTTCATATAAAACTGTATCTGACCGCTTGTAGGTCATAGCAGCTTCCACAGCGGTATCATCGGGGGAGGGGGTGTGTTCTCCCTTCCTGATCTATCAACATGGGGCGATGTAGCCACGTCCAACTTGTAGCAGTCCAGTCGAATCTGAGATTTGTTTGAAATCCCTCTTGTAATTTTACACCATCCATCTGTTTCGCTTGGAAGCGGGTCACAGTCCAAAACCCTGAAGACCCTCTACGACTTCCGTTTCAACGGGGCTTTAAATCTTAGTCAAATCATAAGGAGCATAAACTCATAGGAGGAGTATGTAAGGTGGAGATTGGAAGGAGATGCTGTAAGTAACAGTGAGAAGTTTCAGGGTGTAACGGCTGCTAACATGCATGTATGAATATGATTGGATGTCACCAGTCAGCTGTTAAGATGCTTTATTCCTTATACAAGTATTATATGAGAGAAGGTTTACTGGTAAAACTGCTAAATCTTGCAGTGAACAGGTGAACAGCCATATTGTTAAAGTATTAACAGCAATACTTTTTTAAACAGTCTCTTTATAAACTGCCTTTGGGTTCTTACTTTTCCTTTGTTGTCGGTTTAATATTTTAATCTTCTCCTTGTAAGCAGTGAGAGTGAAGCATTAACTGTGCGGATGGTTTGCAGTCGACAGGTATTGTTGGCGAATGCCGTGCCAATAATCGTGTCGCCTGATCATCAAAATGGATATTACATAACGTCCTCATCACTGCCGGCCACTTGTTGACATGCGAGAGCGTCTACATCGATTTGAGACTTTGTACTTATCTCTTTAAATGTTACTGCTTGTTCTTTTGTTTATATCTTTGTTTTTTCTCTTGGGATTTATTCTTGTGTCATTTCTTTAAAAGGGAATTTTTTAGATACACAATATATGTTTATCCTCTCTGTTGTTGTTGCACTGCTGTGGGTTGAGAGGAACAATCTTTTAAAAACAGGCTAAATATATATAGTTTCTTTCTGCAAAGGCTCAGTTATTTTCTAAAACAACTGGACACTGTGTGTTTTTATCAAACGTTACTCAAACTGGAGGAAATTTGCATTTGTTGGGGATGATTTTTTTTAGCCATGGCAAGACTTCTTCAAGATCTTTTAAATTTTAGCTGCAACACAACAGACAACACAAGTTAAAAAGAAGTGAAACACCAGAACATGTTTTACTGATTTCATTTTCACTACAGCGCTCTTTTCAAGTTGAAGGTCTTAAACTGCAAATCTTCAAACATCATCAGGTGACCTCAGTGGCTGGAGCGGCACAGTTACAGTTAAATATATTTAATGGGTTGAGCATGGAAGGTTATTTTGGGGGTTTAATGAGTGTATTTCATGCTCCTATGGGAAATACTGTAAATTGCAGTCATGACTTTACCAGTGACGTTTTTTTTTTTAAGTGTCCTTTATGTGCATCTGCGTTGAGATTGAACAGATATGACTTGATAGAGTAACACAATATGAGCTTCAGGAAATTTACAAACGCGATGCCAGACTTTCTTTCCTGTCGGATTCATTTCCCATAAAATCTCAGACCTGCCTTTCAGTCCTCATCAAGAGAGTCCACGAACGGCAAAATCCAAACAAGTCGTCCGCGGCTCTGGAGTCGTCGTCAATCAATCATTGTCACCTCGCAGCTCAGATCTGGAGAAACTTAATGGAAACAGATAATAACAAGTGGAGGAGGGCAGGAAAAATGGGGCAAAAATAGGGGAAACCCACCTCCTCCCTCCACACACACACACACAAATGAGATCTGAAAAACTTTCACTTCCAAATTGATCATCAGTCACAGCTAAGATGGTGCAGAAGATATTTCCCTCTTTTCCATCTTTTTCCTTGAACTTCCTTTTCTTTTTTTGGCAGATGGACTTGTATTGCTATGACTGCCAGCGTCTGGAGGCATGTTCTCCTTTTTGCATGCAAATAAAATATTAGTCATGTAAGCTCATCTTGCTGAGAGCACTTTGACTAGCGTGTGTAAAATATATAAAAAAAAAAGAAAAAAAAAAAAAGTTGAAGGCGCACATTCTGCGTGCCAAGCCCATTAGACATGGCTGCAGAGTCTGACACTGTAAAACTTTGGGTGGGATTGCTTAAAAGCTCCAGTGTAAAAAAAAAAAAAAAAGATATTACTTTCTCTTGTCAAATGGCAAATAAAGTCCACTTAATCTCAGTAAAGCCTGCTCTGGCCAAAGGGAAACATGTATAAACAAATCAATGACACATGGCCTAGATGGTTCAAGGAAATTAAATTTTAGACCACAACTCTTCCTCTTAAAAATTGAGAGCTTAGCAGCTCCCCACTCTCCAAACATCAATCCCAAGATATCTGACATTATTTTTTCTGTCCTGCTTCTCTCAGTCTCTCTCTCTCTCTCTCTCTCTGTGTCTGAAAAACCATGCTAGACGTTTGGCGTTCTTCATATAAACTCAGCCTCCTCCTGCTTCAGATGAAAACACGTATCGTACTGTAAATATTTAATATGATATACATCTGCATACGTGGCGTTTTCAGAATTCCAGATATTCAAAACAATTATCCAGAAACACTCAGAGGCCAGCGGTACCACCCTGTAGAGTGTGAGAACAAATGATTTGTTGGACTTTTAACTGGCTCAAGAAAATTTATAACCCAAACATGATGTAACTGCCCTGCGAGGCTGTAAAGTAGCCTATTAGCTAAATGCTAAAGCTAGCATAACAACAAGATTTTTATCACATCAAACCCCTTACTGCAGTTACTATTTGCTCAGCAATTTGTCATCAATAACCGCTCGATATTGTTGAACTCTTACTTCTCTAGATAACAGTATTCATTGGAGTCTGTGCAATTGTTTACTACCCACACACACACACACATTCACAGGAAATGATGCACAGATGTACTTGACATGAAGAAGACGCAGTTTGTTTGGTTGCCTGTAAACGGATCCTCCAGTAGCTCTTCTTTTATTCTTCATTTCTCATCCGTCTAACAGAACCGAGCGATTTGTGTCAAGCGATTCCCTCAGTGCAATTCAGAACAGAAACGTGAGAGCTACTCCTGGATGTAAACAATGAAAACTATCTGTGGATTGTGGTACATGAACATCTCATAAAAGAGCATTATTATCATCCACAACAACACAAACTCTTGACATCCAACAGCACATGTGTTATCATCTCTGGAGGGAAGATTATAAGCAGTTTATGCATTTTGATTACTTTAATACACTATGAAAATGGTATAGAGTATATATTTGGGATGGAAACACAACTAAGGAAATTGCTGCTTGCAGTGGTCAACACATATGTCAGTTTAAATGGACCTGTTTCATGAAAACACCATTACCACCAGTAACCACAGCTTTTCTCATATCAATCATTCATATACTTTTATGCTATCGGATGTTAAACGTGGTCAAAGAGCGTAAACTTATATGGACATATTCAAAAATGTTCCCCTGAAAGACAAAAGCCAGAGCTTCAACCCCGCACTGAACACTTCATTTGCAAGGTTTACTTGTAACTTTTCCAATGAAATGACATTAGCTCGTCACACTAGAGGTAAAAATCAGAGAAAGATTAAAGTCATTAGGATTCAACATCTGGGGACCATGTCTGTAAAATATTTTTATGGGAAACAATCCAATATCTGTTGAGATATTTCACTCTGACCGATCATCGTGGTGTTTCAACTGACTGACCATAATTACCATCACATAGTTCCACCACTAGCGTGGCTAGAAAGCTGTTTAAACACTCTGGGCCAAATCCACAAAGAATGGATTGTGCCTCCAAATAACAAACAGTGCAGCATTTGCCCCCCAATCTGCCCCATTTTAAGGTCCTTTTCACAAAAGATTTTAGTGCTAATGATATGCCGGTGCAAACATGCCCATAAAGTTTTGCAGCTGAGTGCAATTTGCACTTGTTTTGCATCTGTGTGAGTGAGCGTAGCCGTTTCCAGTGTGTCAGGCATTTCTCTGCATTTTAGCACAGAGATTGGTTCATAATGGAAACTACAGAGAGAACAAAAGCCTAAATTTCTGTGTCTTTAATTAACAGAGAGGCACACAGACAGAGCTCTCCATAATCACAAACCAACTGTCATGTATTATTCTTCTTTTACTTCTCTTTTATTTCACATCTATAATGCAATCTACTGAGATGTTAAATGTCAAAATGCAGCTATATGTTGGTTTAATAAAGGCCCCACAGTTCACACTAATGTTATCTGTTTGTTCTTTTTATTGGAAAATCTGTAATAATTCCTCATTAAAATGTGTAAAAACAACTAGATCAGACAGAAGCTTCCCTCCTGAAACCTTCAGGTTGTTGTCACTCAGGTCTAGACCTATGTTCTATATGTTGTTGAGTTGTGTTCTTACATTAATGTTCAAACCCAGAGAAATCTGTCATTTTAGTAACGGACCGTTTCATTTGGTGGCCTGTCAATGGCGTCATACCTCCTCTACTAAAGAGTATAGTGCACAAGATGCATGCGTCGGCGCCGTGTTTGTCCGCTACAATGGCGTCTAGCAAAGAGTAACTTACACACATACAAGATAATACATGGGCTTTGTTGTGCTTGTTCCACACAAACTGTTAGAAATGGACTTTTATTCAGTTTGAAGCCACATTTTCATGATAAATTTAGCTGGTTTTTCACTTCATCTTTTAGCCTCAAGAAGGATTTTAGTCATTGGACATCTGGATCTTAAGTTATCAGAGAAATAAACTGGGCAAACGTTAGCAGCATCTCGGCTAACAGCCCCTCCAGGAAGTCCGCTGCTCGCCCAACATCGTCAGAGAAACACTGATTTTTTTTTAAGTAAAACAGCTTTAATTAGTATCTTAACGATTTTAATCTGTGTGTATCAGACCTCTGCAGATAATTCAGCTCCCAGTAAAAACATCCTGAAACATGAACAACTCCCATCATCCCTTGCTACTTCACACTGTCATCACACTCCATCTTTTGTTATTGTTTTGATTGAGAGACCCCTAACAGCTGAAATTACATATTGTGTGTTTAATGCTGTGTGTTCTGCTACACATCTACACAGATCAGCTGTTACACACAGATTCAGGTTTATACAGTTTGTAATGAAGCAGCCATTATGGATGAATCCTGAGCTCCATCAGAGCCGTCAGGACATTTTTAATTTTAAGTAGCTGAAAGTCTGAGATAAGCTTAAAACCAACCCCGATGTCTGACTGAAGGTTTTCCATCCTTGATATCATTCAATATAAATTCAATAACATTCAAGCCTCACAAGCTTGAAGATTTGAAGAGACCAAATATCTGAAGATGCTGATAACTCCACCTGAATTGCACGTGGCTATTAGCTCTTTGTGAATCAGACTGTTTTATTACCTCATTTGCATAGACGCAAACGGGAACAGGCGCACTGTGACGCTATTTGCTCGGCAGCGCAGTCGTTGTGAATCACACGCTCGTCTTTTTTTGTCTCATCTACAGAGAGGCTCAATCCTTTTGTGGATTCGGGGCCTTCTGACTTTGCCTTCTTTGTCCATTTTTCTCTGTCAAGCTGTCGACAACATAGAACAATGTTATATCGCCGCACGGCTCGACTCGTGCAGTTTGTTCCAAAGCTGTTTGGAACAAATAACAAATGAAGCCACTTTTGTATGGGGCGGGGGGGGGGGGGAGAAAAAAAAGCCATATCACTGTGTTGGGTTGGAAACAATAATTGCAGTCATCTGGTGACATGCAACCTGCTAATGTAGTAAATGGCTCTCTAAGACAATAATGGACAAATTGGCTTTTTTCTGCTGCAGAATGCATTAGGCATAATTGTGCCCCCAGAATCAGAAAAGGTAGGAATACCGGGGTGTGGCTTTTTATATGCACGGTTGTGTGTCTGTGTGCATATTGTGGATTGAAATGGAGGGGACGTGGATCCATGGCCTGCAGACAGAAGCTTTTTTGGTACATTTTTTTTAATAATATAATGTAATATAATATAATATCACTCTAGCCTTCACTGACTGGAATTCATCCTCTTTTTTTTTTTTTTTTTTTTTTTAGCAAATCTTGCATGAGTGACTCAGATATCAAAGAAAACTCCCAATTGAATTAACCTCAGTTCGCAGCCACACAGTTTTATAATGGGCATCATTTCCGCAAAATGACTCATAAAATATTCCTCCAGTTTCACCTCCGACGCTTTTTTTTTTAATATCCTTGTCTAAGCTTTAGTTACAGCCGAGATACATGGCTTCTTTTCTTCCCTCCACTGTGTCCCCGTCTTTATATTTATTTATCATTTCAGCCTCAAAAACAGAGAAATGCAGCTGGTCAAGAGATTTTCCGCAGTGGTCTTTCTCTACTAATATTTATGTTTTGTGTACTGGATGAGAAAGCCGTCACACCAGAGGCTTTTTTCTGTTCTTTTTTTTTGACCAGAAGCTCTTGGCTGCAGGCTATGTGGTCAACATCCCCTCAAAGGTTTGAAACTCTGGGGTTAAGATGAGGGCAGACAGCTGTCCGGTATCATTTTCAAAGTGAAATACAGAAAGCTCGATCAGTGACTCACAGCTTCTGAAAAAGACTTGTCTGGGTAAACATGGCCTGGAAAACACAGCTACACAATAGAAATATGAATTGTTGGAGGATTTTGAACAGAAAATGTGCTCCAAACATCTTTTTTTAACCTCTTAATCCAAAGGACAAAATGTATAAAACTCTTTTTCCCCCCCTCTGCAGAAACGTCCCGTCAAATTAAAGGCTTAAACTTTCTAGATATAAGCAAGCTTGTAACTTAAAACAAGCAAATTTGGCTGCCAGTGCAGTAAGCGAATCCCGCTTGATAAGATGTCTTTAAGTGAGTCAGGCTGTCCGACTGTCATTACAGCAATTCATTATAGAAATAAGATCAAAAAGACTCATTTAAAGCAATCTGGTTTAGCCCGTCCGACCGTCGTTAGAGCACGTAAAATCTTGAAATAAGATCAAAAAGACAAATTTAAGGCAATCTAGTTAATGCAAAAGAAGTGTATTAACACTCAGAACTAGGGTACTTTTTTTAGCATCAAAATGAGATTTATGAAAGTCTTGTTTTTAGGGAGCTAAATTAGACAACATGGTCTTAAAATAAGGAAATATGATAATTCTCAAGGGGGGAAAAAGACATCAGCAACTCACAAGGTTATGTGTTGAATTGGCTTTTAACGCCCACCTTGAAATGTTGCTTCTGTGGCAAACAATGTCATCAACATTCATAAACCAAAGAAGAAGTCCTTTCACTCTTTTGAGTCATCAGACAGTCCTGAATAAACAGGATCACGTTTGAAAAGAAAAGTGAATAAAAATGTTTGCGTGTGTCTTTCTTCACAGACACGGGACGCAGGATTCTAGTTCACGTGTCCGTTTTGTTAACAAAACAGAACAATAAATAAAAAATGAAACTACAATGATGTGTTGACAGACCAGTGAATTCCCTCCTAATCAGCTGCTGCTTTCTTGTAACAATGAGTAAAGTCACACTAATGAATCCTTCAGTACCTAGAAAGTCACATTTGAACACTGAGGCATCGCAGCAGACGTCCATCTTTCCAATGATATCAGATATTTTTTGTGCATAGAGGATAAATGTCCATAAATCTGCTTAGAAACCATTGAAAAAAAAAAGATGCTAGCAGCATATGCACAACACTTTTAATGATGCAGATTTGCCAAAAATGCTGATACAGAAGTGTCAAATCCATCATCAGCATATTCTTCCTGGTTAATCTTTGACAATATCAATATTTATTATGTGTTTTTTTTCATGCAGTGCAGGTTAAAGCTTCTCTAATGTTGCACAGGTGTTATGTTTACCTCATTATTTGACTTTGAAGCCCTTTAAAAACCTTGTGCAACTCGACGGTAGATGGAACAATGACGAGATAGAGGCACAAAATAACTTTATTTTCATCTGGACTTCCTGTTGCGACACAACCTCCCTTTTTTTAAAATCACACAGTAGTTCAATGAGCTGCTTGTCACTTGATTTTATCACTAGCTTCCTCTTTATTTATTATACACACATGAAACCAACTTTATTTTTATCTACACTATAGGGCTTATTGATCAGGTCTATAAACAATGTCGATCATATTTCTCAAACCTCACTGCGAAAACCTCAAATGTCTCGTATTTAATCCACAACCCAAAGATCTCCAGTCACTGAAGACTGAAGAAAGCTGAACATGTTCACAGAAAAAAGCTGCAATCAGAGAAAAATCTGTATATTTTAGAATAAAAACAGTTTCACCCAGCAAAACGAGGCAGTCTAGACGATTACCAAACCCTTCCTTAATGTGGGGAATAAACAGACACAGATAGTTGCTGAGCGTTAAACACACACACACACACACACACTCACTTTCATCCCTGCTATATACTGTACATATTGTATCTACAGTGCACAGCAATTAATTACTTCTCCAGTAATGAGTTGTGCAATTAATGCTTGTTTCAATTTGAGCAGTAATGCAAATTAAAAAAAAGGAACATTGCATTTTGCACGTACTGTCTGTACCTACTTCCTGTTTGCAGCACTAAACATGAAATACGACAACTTCTCATGTGTGTGAGTGATCATGTTCCCGTCACTGTGAGCAAATAAATCTCTCTGAAGCCAAGAACTTGGGCCTCAAATTGGACTTCAAATAACAGAGATTAGACATTAGAACCAGAAGAAGAAAAAAAATACTTTTGTTTGGGAAATGTATAAAAGTCATCACAAATTTAAGTGTTTGAATTATCGGGTTTAAATTCAGGGACTTTAAAAACTATGTGTTTATCCTGATTGTTTTCTCCACCACAATTACCGAAGACAAAAGGAAGATGGATCTGCTGCTTGTGAAGATGTGACACAAAAGTATACGGTGCAGTGAGTGTTTGAATTATTGTTCTTAGTGAGGAATAAGCAACGCACACACACCAACATTGTGTCACAATAGTGATTTCCCCCCCCCCCCCCCCTTGGGTGCACTTAATGTCCTCTAATCTTCCATTTTCAGTAGTCGTCAGTGGACAGCATGGAAAACTTTCTGACAGCACGGATGATTTTGAGTGTAGTGTTGTATTTTGTGGCCCTGAGAGGAATTGTGTAACTAGATTTAATAAGTATTTTCTTTCCATCTTGATGCTTTCGCTCTTGGATTTTTTTTTGTATTTTTCTGGCATGCAACCAGCAGCAAAAGAGTGAAACTCACTGAAAAATGAAGCTCCGTCCTGTTACATCCATCCGTCCTGTCTTTTTTACTGCACAGTTGGCTCCATCACTTTTTCAAAATTCTCTTAAACTTAAAAAAAAACAAGGTCAAAGGTTGCTTATTGACCAAATTTCACCCAAAAAGTCCAACTGAACCCAGAAAAAATGAGCAAAATTAGTATTCTGCACCCAGAAAAACGTCACAATGTCCTTTAATATAACATGTTAACAGGCTGTAATAACTCATGGTTGTTCACACTAAACACAAAACTGATTTTGAAGATATTTTTTCTCAATTATACAGGCGGGGCAAAGTTTATTTTTATAGCAACATTTCAACAACGAAGCGATTCAAAGCGCTGTAACCGAGCGTTATATTGGCCTACAGCTTAGTTACTCCATCTTTACTTCAACTTCCATTGCAGCACAGTAACACTTCCGCTCCACTCCTTCAAAATAAAATCACTGCATAAATAGAATACTGCATTTAAATCAGAATTAACTTGGTATAACACAAAAAAAAATAGGTTACAGTGCTTTACATAGATCATAAAAGGCATTAAAACAGAATATAAAAGCAAGACAAGTAAAAAGACATTTGAAAACAATTAAAAGTGTTGGGCTTAAAAGCTTAAAAGGAAATAAGACAGATAAAAGAGGAGAATTAAAGTAACAGTGCAGCGTAAAATATTAAAATATAAACCCTTAATGTGGTTTAATGAAAGGCAGCGGCAAACAGAAAAGTCTTCAGCTGCAAATATAGATACAAAGTCAATGCAAAGACGTTCATAGACGTGATTCAAATGACCCGAAAACCCGAAACTTGCATCAGTCACATGTTTGCAAGAGTTGAAAATAGCTGTTGAGCTGCGGTCACACCGGATCCCGCTCTGAACCGGAGGAACCGTTCACCGGTGGGGAGGAGAGCTCAGAGTTTTTTTTGTTTTTTTTTAAACTTTTGGGATTTAAAAAGTAGATCTCAACCTGTTTACAGCAGCGAGCCGCAGAGGTGCCGACCTCCGACGGCGGGTGGTGTAATGTAATTAGTCTCCTTTCGTCCGTCTTGACTGCCGGTCAGAGGGGAAATGTACTTGAGTGTACTTCATTGACGTTACAGAGAGGAGAGGAGAGAGACTGGAGGGGAAATAATAGAAAGAACCACAGCTTCTTGTGTATTTCAGAGGCTGAACACACACACTAACCCCCCAGACACAGTTGGTGCCTGCTGTTTTGGGGCAAATAAACACAAATGATCCTGCGGTCGAACTCGTGTGAGTAACGAGATGAAGATTCGCGTCGCGTTCGGCGTTTGAGTCTTTCACTGATGCTCACAGAGGAAGGTTTCTGATGTGCAGTTTACGAGGCTGCCGCTACACACACACACACCACAAGTGGATTTGTTTGCTCCTCTGTGTGCGTCTCGCATGTACTGTGATAGAGCAAGGTGAGAGAGGTCAGTTCCCATTGATTTTAGATGAGGAGGGGTGGAGGGGGGGGGAAACTCTCATCCTCTCTCAGCGTGCTCGCGCAGATAAAGCAGCTGTGACAAGGACTCAATTTGGAGTTTCAACATAGTGAGCCTGGCATCCGCGTCTATACAGCACTAAACCCGCTGGGCTGAAACATTACCACAGAGAGACAAGACCTAAGACTGTGTGTGTGTGTGTGTGTGTGAAGACTGCTGGCATCTACAAGCTATCCGTAGATACACACACACACAAACACTCTACTTAAACAGGTTGTTTCTCAGCCTGCGTTTCTCTTTTCATCCTTGTAATTAACCACTAAGTTCACGTTATAGATGTGACAGTTCGCGCTGTATTTGACAGTAAAACTAAAAGACAGACAAACACGCTGTAAATAGTTTGGCTGTTTTTTTTGGTTTTTTTAACGCTGCGGCACGAGGCCTCGTAGAGGGAGAACACGGTCGCTCTGCTCAGTGGACTGTGGCTGTCGTGAAGTTACAAGACTCTCCAGCGGGGAAGTCCCTATTCTCTTTAGTGTCATTGCTGACTTTCTCTCTCTCTTTCCCTCGTCACCTCCTCTCTCCTTCTCTTCCTGTGTCTCTCCCTCTTCGTCTTTAGTGGAGCCCACTTATGCTTTATGATAGTCTCTCCTGGGTCCTCTCTGTTTGAACCCTCCGCCCTTCGTTCTCTTTCACAGTCGGCATCTCCTTGTCTCCTTAGAGGACCACTTTTACCCCAACTTACTTTTTTTATTACAGTCTCTCCAACCTCCTCCTCCCTCCAACTATTGTGCATGCTATCCTCTCCTTTTATTTCTTGTCTGTCACTCCATCTGTCTCCTAACGTCCTCTGGTTGTATTTCTTCACCACCACCACATACATACATAGCATGCATGTTGCACAGCTTAAAGGGCGAGTTCACAATCTTTCTGTCTTAGAACAATAGTCAGGCTTTTCCTGTTCCTACTGGACATCAGATGATCCCGTCATAATGCACTTAATATAAGCGATGGGCGATAAAAATCCACCTCCGAGCCTCCTCCTGTGCGAAAAATGTATGTAAAAGCTTCGTTTAAGCCTCAGATCAACTTTTTAAATGCATTTTTTTTTTTGCACTAAATGTCTGTGTGGACACACTGTGGATTTTTGGCCTCCATCACTTACATTGGAAGTGCATTTGAAGGATTACTTTTAATCGCCAGCGGTGAACAGGGAGGAAAAAAACCCTCCTTCACTGCTCATATAGACACCTGACTGCTTGGTTTAAGACACACATGAAAAACTGTGAAGCTATACTTTAAAAATACAACACAGTCATCAGTTTAATGGTTACAGGAAATGTCATGTGATGTCGTCAGTTCATGTTAAGGAGCGCGTACACTCTGTCAAAACTACTTGTCAGACAGTTGGATCTCTTCGGAAAGCCCCTGACCTCCCCCCGCTCAGTTTCCTCCATCAGACTTATGCAGAGGCATTTCTGTAACTTTCCTGAAACGACAATCCGTCTGACATCACGCCGTGATTGGCCGGCTGCACAGGGGTGAGACGAGAGCAAGCGGGATTTGAACTTCTCTCTCTCTTACTCTGGTTTTTCATTATCGACTCTTCTTCTGACACTTTTAACGCGCCGAGACTATGAACGACTTTCCCCGTAGAGACTTTATGACAACCTCACCTTTGCGTCTGGCACTTCAGAACAACTTTTTCTTTCTTTTTTTTTATATATATATATATATATATTTCTGTTTTCAGACAACACGGTGAATAAAGTAGTTGTGATCGAGCATAAACACTTTTCATCTTCAACCTCCATTGACACACACTCTAACCCTCCCATGGATATTACACCTTATATTAACATTAAAACTCCATAATCTCACATCTATGTTACATTTATGCAACCTGTATTATTATTATTATTACCATTATTATCATTTGCACGCTGAATATACTGTTTTTCTCATCTCATCTTCTTCTATTTAAAGATTAAACCTGTAGCAGCTCTTATCACAGAATATATTTTACACATTTTTATTGCAAATTCTTTATACATATATGTATATATATTATTTAGGATTACTTAATTTTCATGCACCACAACACCAAAGCAAATTCCTTGTGTGTGCAAACCTACTTGATTCTGATCTACGGAGCTTTGAGTGTAGAAAGACATGAGCAGAAACTGAATATAATATTCATAAGTATGTTTTAATTCTTGTTTAATCACCTGAAAATAAGAATTATTGTGTTTTCGTGATGTGGGAAGTCCGCCGACTACTTCTCTTCCATTTCAGTGACTCTATTGGACATTGATGAACAACAGGAAGTTACTTTTAGAAAAAAAGATGAGTTGTAAATCAAGGAGAACGCTCTGTATGAAACATTTTGACTTGTTTCAGCAGGAAAATAATTATAAACAAACTCCATCCAGCTGCTTAACTCTCAGGCTCACAGACAGTCACACCGTCACGTTCGAATACAACAGGAGTCGTTTGTTATTGTTGTCAGTAACACCTGAGCTTTTCCTACAATGATGCTGCTGTAAAAAAAAAAAAGACCCTGTTGAGCTTTGAGGACGGTAACAGCTGGAGAAGGGGCGGAAAAAGTCGGTTGCTGCACTTCAAATTGTATAAAATATAAATATCAGCAAAGAGTAGAACGTCAGTCAGTCGGAGGTCGACTCATCCACTCTGCACGAACATCAAGTGTGATTTTGGTGAAGTTTGTTATTCTGAGGACATAAAAAATGTAATCAAATGGAAAAAAAAATGCACTTTTGCCTTCACAATCTCTACTTAACATTGCATTTTATACTTTTTTTGCCTATGACAGTAATCCGCTTGTGCCATGATGTGGACCTGTTGCAGGATTCTGTTCCATAAGCCCCCCCCCCAAAAAAAACCAGCTACCCCTCCACTGAGAGGAGCTATAGCCCCATACAGGCCCCACCAGGGAGCAACCACTAGAGTTCCTCACAGTTGGCACTTATAAAACTTCTTGTCATTCAATAAAAAAAACTCCAGCAGCCATGCCAAAATGAGAATAAGGCATTAGAGAGATGAAACAGATGCTATTGACTGGTTTATTCTATTTAGCTCAACAGATTGTGGTACATCTTAGCAGAGCAGAATTTGTTTTTTTTGGTTTTTTCTCTTCAGACTCAGAGGGAAAAAGAAGATTGGGAGACTCTGTGTGTGTGTGTGTGTGCGTGTGTGTGTGTGCCGGTGACCCATCCTCTCTCTATTGCCCCCGACAATATGATGGATGTGTTTGAGACCTTGTGTTGAATTGAAACTGAGGGAAATATAAGATGAGTCTCATTAAAATGTGACAGGCTCTGCTGCGAGGAGGCCACACTGTTCCCCCGACTCAGTACTTCTTAAACAGGAGGGACGAGATTGAATAGAAATAGGAAGCTGCAGAACAGAGGCTGTTGAGAAATAACTGCAAACAGAGGTCAGCGCGGGTCGCAGCTATGAGAGGCGTCCCCCCCCCTGACTCCCCCCCTCTCCATCTCCATCTCTCTGTTCGGAGTTTCATCTGCCTTTTCCGAGACAATTCTGCAAGGAGAGGGGAATCCAATCAACGCGGCGCAAAGGGAATATTCAATGTACCTCACACCAACTGTGATCAAAAATAAATGCGCTTCAGATTGTGTTATTTGGGCGCGCAGCGGCGATGGAGATGGCGATGCACGACTCTTTATTTGGAAGCTTTTGATCTAGTCTGACAATATCTGGTTTGCATCGCCTTCAAAAACCCGAAAGACAAAAGGTAAAGGGAGAATAAGTGACACCGGATTCTTTTGATCTTGATCATGTGACTTTCTACTTTTTTGCGAATCAAAGGCTGTGCTGCTATCCTAGCCACACGGATCCAAGGTTTGTCCGTCCACCACGTTGACCTCGAGTGACTGTTGGACTTTCACTCGTCTATAAAATATCTATATATATATATATATAATGCTGCAGGATGAGTTTGGTGATCACGTCATCTAGCGCTGCCATCGGGTCAAACTTCAGCTGCCTTCACGACCAAAGCGGATGTTATTTTTTTTCTCCGTGTTGAGCCTAAAAAAAGAGCTGCTAGCATGGCAGCGGGTCGCCGGACTTGTTATCTTGCTCATCATAATTCTTTAACCGTTCTCTCCCTTAAAGCATAACAAAACTCTGGCTCTTAATCCATCACCACCGTCCTCCACAGATCCCACATCCTGTACCCGCTCAGCCCTACTGTCTGTCAAAACTTTGGGTCTGATAAATGACTACGCCCATGCATGCTCGCAAACAAAGTGAGGAAGGATGGGCTCGCAACGAGAGAGAGAAAAGGAGGAGAGGAGTAGGAGGAGAAATGTGCATGAGAGGCTCAATTTTTTTTTGACAGTTTGAACAATGGCTTGGAGGGTTCGATGGAAAAACACTTTGCACACTAAAACACCCCCGTTTAGCTTTTCATTTAACACCGTGTGTCTGCAGCGGCGCTGACCCCTCGGCAAACAAAGTGGGAGACCTCTGGTTTGCTTCCAAGACCAGAAAGCTGTCAAAGCACGTCTCAGAGTTCGGACAATAGGCCACGGCTTCCTCGCACAGAGGAAAGGAATCCGCCACTTCGGGGTTTCTGTGGTGCTGCGTTCTTTCTGCGCCCGCCTGACCGCTCATCCCCGGTTCACAGGCAAAAAACGAGGATATATATATTTTTTTTTTTCTATTGTTTGGCCAGATCTTCGGCCTTAAATGCAGCCTGTCACACAGGGAGCAGCTGCTGGTGAAAACATATGCCAAACCTCTCTTTAACTGTATATAATTTCCTCTCTTCGTCTTTTCTGCCTGCAGCTCGCCTCCTCCTCCTCCTCCTCCTCCTCCTCCTCCTCCCTATTTAACGCCTGGCATTAGCAAAACAGCTCTCGGGTTGTTGCACTCTGTGTTTTTAGGCTGACAAATTGATGATAGTTGATTTTTCGCCTACGGGCGATGCAAGGGGCGAGGCAAAACAAAGAGATAAAAAGGGGGGGGGAATTTTATGAGAGGGGAAGCAGAGCAAGGTGGACGAGGTCGTAACTCATTGGTCCTCTGAGAAAGCCGATGGCCAAAACATTGCAACAATAGACGCCGTGATGATTCAGATCCAAACGGTGAACCCATCCAAAGGGACAAAGGACAAATAAAAAAAAAAACTTCTATAATCTCTTTGTCTGTGGACTTGTGTTTATAGATATATATGTGTGTGTGTGTGTGTGTGTGTGTGTGCAGCGAAAAAAAACACAATCACATTTCTATCGAGTTACCGGAGTCAGAGGGGACCTGACGGCGTCCGCTCCTTTGCCCTGAGAGTAACTGGAAGTGAGGATGATTGAATTATCTTCAGGCAGAAAGAAACATATTGGAACGTGTATCTTCTGATACTGAGGGAGGTCGGGGGGAGGAGGAGGGGGGGAGGAGGAGGAGGAGGGAGGAGGGGGGGTGAGACGCTGGAAACATAACCCCCCCCATTCTCCAGCTGAATTGATCTCATGTTGCTCTGTAATTGCATTAGGAAAGTTGGAAAGGGAAAAGGGAGGGAGGGGAGGGGATGGAGTGATTACTACAGGTTGCATCAGGGAATAGAGGAGGTTCTGTTATGTACTCACAGTTAGTCAATTATTTGACAAACACAGTTTGGTGTAAAGACTTTTAGGCAAATACGGCTTTGATATGTTACTTTGTGATGATTTTTTTTTGCCCCCCTCCCCCCCCACCCATCCCTCCTCTATGTGTGCAGAATTACAGAACTATGGCGCCTTTAATGTTTCTGTGAACTGTGAGCACCTGAACACCCGGGGACTGAGCGCAGGTTTTTCATCACACAGAACAAATTAGATCTTTTAAAATCAATGTTTATTTATTTTTTTGCACATTATTTTTTTTAATTTGAAGGGAAAAAATGATTTGCACAAAAGGACATTTACATATTATAAAAAAAAAACACACTTTTACCCACATATGTAAAGCTAAGCTAGGTAGAAAGCTACTTTAAAAGACTGAA
The DNA here is from genome assembly GCA_029490765.1 of Euthynnus affinis. NCBI lineage: Eukaryota > Metazoa > Chordata > Actinopteri > Scombriformes > Scombridae > Euthynnus > Euthynnus affinis. The sequence goes on from CM055850.1 coordinate 28,977,833, forward strand.
TGTGGATGAAAAATGAGGAAATCAAGCATCCGTTTGTTTCACCAGGGCTCACCAGGGAGATTTATGGGAGAAGATAACGAGCTCTGGGGAAGTTTTACCAATATTTAACGTGATTTGTGGTTTAGAAATACAAAGTGTCATAATTGATTGAAGTATTAAGTGACCTGTCAGCAGTCCTGCACATGTCTCTTTTATTATAGAGGTCTATGGAGGACAAATGGGGGTTTATTTGGTGTTGCAGCACCGTGGTTGGCTACGAGGATGACGTGCCGCACCGTATCCAACTGTTCTAATAAATCCAAGACAAATACCTGAAAATGTCACGACATTCCCATCCGCCGCCTGAGCTGTACTTTACATTGGGTGCTAATTTACATGTCAGCAGATGTCAGCAACAATGCCGTCGTGCCAAAATAAGACGGCGAACAGGGGTGAACATCAGTATAACAACAACACTCTTATTATGATCTCACCTCCCCTCCACTCTGTGTTTTTCTTCTTCTTCTTCTTCCTTCAGTTGTCCCTTTTCTCTGTGCAGAACGGGAAAGTTTATCTCATCTCAAGTGAGCACAACAGTCCGTCCACACTGCTGTCCGCCTTCTCTGCGACCTCCCCGCTTCCTCCTCACTCAACCCGCGCTCTGGCGTCTCCGTCCGCAGAGGCGACAGCGGGCCGGACGAACTGTCTTCACCAGGATGCTGACAGCAGAAACTTAACCGAACCTCAACAGTTTTGCATTTTCAGCTTCACAGTAAGAAATCTATTGATTGATTCATTGATACGCTTGATAATAATTTTTTTATTTTGTGGGATTTAAACGGCTGCTGAACATGACAGAAGCAGACTTGGGGATCCACTATTTGATTTATTGAAGTGTGATGTGGAAACTTTAACACTGGGAGCAGGTTTTAACAGTGAAAGGAGGAGACGTCCTGCGTCCGGCGGTTCAACTTCTGCAACAAAATCAATATTTGCATCTTCACAGACGCTGGAGTTTGCAACAATAAGTCATGCTTTGGTAATTGCAGCATTATTATCCCACGCACGAGTATTTTTATATGACTATGGAACATGTCTGGAGGGGGATGATTTAAGTGTTTTGCTTGCGGTCAACTATTCATATGCGTGTTCACATTTAGTCACAATAACTGCGTTATCGTGATCGTGATAGTTTATTGCGTGGCTGTTTTTTTTCTGTAGTTCTTGGTCATCTCTCACCATAATTTCTGAGATCCTATTCTGGAAGGCGACGTATTGTTAGATCCCGTCACTGCATGTCTGCGTTTAGCTTGGAAAACGGCTTAAAGTGCATCTCCTGAGGCTTCTTACAGCGTCTCGGCCTCTCTCTTTATCCCTTTACTCATATACATACAGCATAGATTGCATCCAGGCGATGCAGAACCCTAATGCACGCTGTCCGCTTCCATACTGGAGATCCTACATTAGAGCTCACGATAATAATATAATAAAATAAAATCTTGATTGTCGCCTTTGTGTGTGTGTGCAGGAGGATTTGCATACGCTATAGAAATGTAAATCTATATATTGGACACAGAGGTGAGACAATCTGGTAACAATCTCTCTCTCCCTGCTAGACACTGGCAGTCCTTCAAAGAGAAATCATTTTAATACTTTTCATTTTTCAATAAGCTTATATGAATTTTATATGAGATTTGCTTCTCTCTGATGGCAATACAATAAAATAGTGATCCGGCTGATAACTAAGGCTCACAAAAGGCTTCCAAGTTAGCTGCTTCTCTAACCTGAAACACCTTTCTATACAGCACAATATATGTATGAAACGATAGATAATTATGATATTATGATATTAATTAACAGTGTAATAGTTGTAGGAAAAATGTAATAGCGTTAAAGATGATAAAGTGTTCAAATTGAGCAGTTAATATACAGTATTTAAATTAATTATGTAGCTAATAAGCCAGATTTAATCATTAATTCAGTGTTGTTTAAGTTTATTTGTGACTTTGAAGTGTGATATATAAACATTTTATGGTGTCTGGGTTCATTCAGCATCGATTTTATCGACTAAATGACCTACAAAAGCGGCATAATATGTCTGTAAAATACAGCAGAAAGGTCAACGAGAGTCATTTCGGTTGATCATCACTAGTTTGGGTGAGGTCTGGGAATAGAAATATAAGCATAGAAAGGTCCAAATAATAACACAAAGCACCACGTTGTGTGTGTGTGTGTGTGTGTGTGTGTGTGTGTGTGTGTGTGTTTTCGGGGGGTCAGCCAGTCGGAAGCAGTGGGGGCTCTCTGCATGTCTGACCTTTCCTCGGCCTCCCACAGGCATGTAACACTGGGCTGACACTGACCTCATACGGGCCAGACGCTGCTCCCCTAGCACACCACAAACACACCAGCAGACGGGACATATTTACCTGACCTTTACCGTCCTCCATGCACTGTCACCCTCTGTCAAACACGCACATAGATAAAAAATTTAAAAAATAAAATAAAAACCGTCTTCTTTAAAGTTATACTATGCAAGAGTTGAAAGTTGGCTCCGCCCCCCCCGGCCTGATGAGTGTGGTCGAATGAGCTAGAGAGTGAATCAGAGTCATCACATGTTTTTTTTCCGATTGTTTCACAGCGATTATGTTTTAAAACACAAATAAGCGCAGCTGCTCTGCTCTGCTCTGTGTGTGTGTGTCGGTCAAACAGACGCACAGACAGCAGAGACGGAGCAGCCCGCTAAAACATTCAATGAACATTTACTTTAACAAGTTCAACTCTGTAATTTCAGATTTCTCTTAAAATTAAAAAAAAATACTCCTACTAGGAGAAGGAGACAGGACATATCTCGCTGCCCGATATGCATCAACACGCTACAAACTGAATGACCTAGACACACACACACACACACATTAATATATATCAATCAATCACTGTTGTGTTATAGTTCATATTGTTATTGTGTCTTGTCCAAATATCTGGACAAATTTTATGTTCTTGTAACTTTCATGCTAATAAAACGAGTCCCAACCTCGCACACTGTTATTAGCTGGAAGCTACACACCCACTGCCCAGAGGTTGACGCCCAGAAGCGTCTTGAACACAGCAAAAATAATAAAAATAAATAAATAAATTACAAGCAGAGGGTCTCTGCAGAAAAATACACTGCACACAGGGGACATAAGTGATGATTGAGAGGGATTTGTCAGAGTCTAGTGTGACTTTCTTGTTTGTTTGTTTTTTTTTGTAAAATCTTGCATAGTATACCTTTAAAAGCATCCTCACTTCCTCCAACTGAAGAGCAGGTCTGTGATTTAACTAGTAAAAGATAACATACAGAACAAATGCAATGAGTTTATTTTACACTATCATATCTACCTTTATTCACAACCCACTATATTTATTTACTATACAAATTATTTATTTCTTTCCTCATTTCATCAAACTGTAGATGCTATAAGCAGTCCACACATTTCATTATTCCCTCCACCTCAGGCCACAAACTAACAAACAACCAGATGTACAAACATACAAAAAGAAGCAGAAGCAGCAGAAATTACAATATAATACAAATTATATACAATGTACGTTATATATGTGCACAATTTTTATTCTCCAGTAATAACTTCTCTAGGGTAATAAAATGAGACGTTTGATTAAAAAATTAAATTAAAAGTTGGAGCAGTCTCTTTCGTTGTCTTCCCATAACACAGCAAAGACTATTATACTATTTATACATTAATTCATACGTCAATGCCGTTTCCTTCATTTCATTTAATTGCTTTCTTTCTCTCTTAAGTTTGATATTTTCTTGGAACGAGGATGAAGAACAAAGACCGAGAGTCCAATATTCACTCCTTTTAGCTCTCACCAAACTCCTGAGGGAAATATCTGAGTGTGTAGCTGCTCGGCGCTGCTCTGTGTTCACCAGCTGTTATTAGCACCAAACAGTCTCAAACTCTAACTCGAGTCTGTGTTTGGTGCCGGGCAGGAAGTGTACGCTGGGTTTATCAGAGCGTTTCTACTTAAAAAAAAAAAAAAAGAAAAAACAAACAATAAAGTTGATGAAAAGTCTAGGAGTGAAGTTACAGACCTAAAAACCGCCACTAGTGAAGCCTTTTACAGTGTGGGTCCTTTTATCCAATATTAAATCAATGGAAAATTACAGTTTATTAAAATCTTTGGGTTTATTTTCACAGCTCTGGCCATCAGCTTTATTGATAAAAAAAAACAAAAACAGCCAAAATAGCGGGCACAGATGCGGCACATGATATTTTTTTCTCTATGTGCAGCTCTCCAACAGGTCAAAACTACATAAAACTGTGTAAAAACCAGTACAATCTGTTTAAAAATGATTAAAATGATTAAAATAATGTGTTTTATTCTCATTCCACATTAAAATAAATCAAACTTATCAATGTGTATCCATTAATCCTGTAGTGGAAATGTAGTTAAACTTCCTTCCAAACCCTGCAGAAGACTCAACATGCAGGCGGGTGACTCACGGAGTCGCTGAAGCAGGTAGAAATCCAGCTGTTTCACTGCAGTCACTAAACTAATTGCCGAAATCCCAAAACAACAAACTCACAGTCAGGTGATCAGAAAGGCTGTTAACAGACGGCACGTATAAAATAAAAAATAACAGGCTCTACTTTGCTTTGCTTTTGAGACATTCAGGTGATTTCATGACGTTTTGGAGAGCAGTGCGTCCGCGGCGTGCTTCACAAACGCGGCTGCGGAACCGCCTTCGTCAGCAGTTCAAGGTCATAAAAGTCAAAATTAATGGCCGTTTATATATTTATAAGCGACTGTAAGCATCAGTTCACCTTCAGATCGCCATCATGGATCAAGACAAAGAACATCATCCTGTTTTCCCCGCCTCTTCTTCCTCTTCTTCTTCTTCTAACATGCAGCGAAGAGGAGAAGAAATGAATAATATCTGCCACCCTGCATCATAACTTCTCAGCCACCATTTTACTACCTCTCATGCTGGCACAGTCACATGACATTAGCATCTCACACTAAAACTCCCCGTGCTGTATTTATTATCACTGTGGTGAACACACAAACACACACACACACACATGCATGCATGACCACATTTCCAAAGGGAAGCAAATACTTTTAGCCATTTAGATCATTTTTTGGTTGGATGGGCACAGCTGAGCTGTGGGTGCAATATTGTGAGAAATGAGTGTGTTAGGAAATATATGCCACTGGTGGGTGACGGGGCTTTAATGTTAATCATATAAAATCAAATCTGCAGACCTAATTCCAATAACCCTTGCAGTCCTAATGGATTAGAGTGATAGCTCACTATTAACTGCAGTCCGAGCTTTCTTTACAGCCCCCTGCTAAAAACACACCACCTCATATTCAAAAGCTTGAACTGCCAAGGTTATCCAGCTTTTTTTTCTTTTTTTTTTTTAAGAATAGCAGGACAGGAAGGCGCTGCAGCTAAGCTCAGGGTTGGGCTGTAACAGAGAAGCAGAAAAAAAGTGACTGCAATTTTGTTTTCATATCAGACTTTTTGGAAGGAACCTTGGCAGAGTTGTAATAGCATTTTCTACAAGGACGTGTTTTTATCCTGAGAATTTTAATATAGATGGCACCTGGATGAGAATCTGTCTTTTTTTTAAAAAAAACAGACCAAAGGAAACGTTGCTTTTCTCCTAGAAAAAAAAAAAAAGTGCAAAGAAATCCCCTCTTTGGCCAATGGAGATATTTAGGAGTACAAGACTTCAGGCAGGGATAACTCTGCTGTACAGATAAGCTGAGAGGGGATCCGTTTGCCTTCAGGGAAATCTGCAACTTTACCTCTATGCCTATGTGTTCAGACAGCTGCTATAACTGAATGATATTGTAGCCTGCAGCCCAGACTACATGTCACCGCACTATCTCTGCGGTACAGGCTCTTTTGGGGAACTTCATTCTTGTAGCTCATGCTGCAGCTTTTAACCGGACCCCCGTCTCTCTTCCTGAGCTGTCATGATGTGATCATCTGGTCTGAGCCTCCGTCTCCCTCGGCCACGCCGCGCCTACGCGTCTGAAACACTGTGTATCTTTTGTCTGACGCTCTGTAATTATGTTTGTTTTTGTTGTTGATAAAGCTGCCTAAGATTATGGTTTATTTTTTTTTAAATCTAATCTAATATGGTAATATTTTTTAGAGAGTGAAATCTGGAAACTGTATTTTCTTAATCATCTTCTTATCTGCCAAATGTGCAAATGTTTCTTAATGCAATAAACTCCTCCCGTGCACACTCATGAGTGGAGTCTGCTTTATAAAATAAAGACGAATTTGTACAGTTGCACAGTTGTAACGATATAAAATATGTAAATATGTATAATATACAAATACTGCACATTAACAACACTTTAAAATGTCTGTATATTGGCTTATAGCTACATTATAGTGTGTTATATACTGATGATGTGGTGTGTGTGTGTGTGTGTGTTAGTTATACATGTCATTCTCATGTTATGTGCTGACAACATATTTTCCAAACATTTCCAACGTGGCTGAAGTCTGAAGTTGAATGCTGTCAGATGTAAAAAAAGGTAAAGCGAGCAGCAGCAGAAGGTTAAACACAGAGAGAGAGAGAGAGAGAATAAAAGTGTAATTGAGAGCAGGGTAATAAATACATCACTCAGTTACCATCTCTCAGTGCACAAAGAAATACGTTTAAACAAAAACCACGACACGCTTAATGAGCGTTTTAAATTGTCGAGGAGATCCTTTTCATGTCAGATCAGTCTTTAAAAATCTTTCTCTTTTTTTTTTCTCCTCTTGTGATGTGAGTCAAAAAAAAAAAAAACAATCAGACCAGCACTCAATTCAATTCTTCTGCGTTACATGAATGAATTACGCCCAACTCGGTGTCTCGTAACTTGTTGGATGTTTGGAATTTGCAATTTTCAGTCAATTAATGTTAAACTGATGAGCAGATCTGTCAGAGGAGAGAGGGCCGAGCGTCATTAATTGAGGTCGTGACAGCAGAGTAATTTTTTAATTTTCGGTTTTCCGTCTGCTGAAGAAAAGAAAACACTTCTTCTTCTTCTTTGGTGTAGTTGCTTTTTCAGCAGTGTCATGTCTCACCTGCTGTGGCGTCAGCTGATTAAGGGGGGGGGGCGTTAGTCCTGAGTTATCGAATCAGATTCCACCACGATCTTCATCTGCCAATCACGTCGTCTTAGCCGTCAGCCTCCGGGACTGCGAACCAGAAGCTCGCTCGTTCTCCGTCCGAGTTCACCGCCGAGATCTCGCGAGCACCGCCGCCGCCTAGACTCCATCGATGTATACGATGACATCACCGAAGACTTTTACACTTTAAATCTGTCACACATGATCTCCTGAGTCAATCCTGATTTAAATATTGGGAAAGCATTGTGGTTATTTCCTTTAAAAAAAAAAAAAAAGCCATCCAAAACGCCTTAGATTCGCTTTTAAAAATAGTTTTTCTTGTGCTGTATCTTGGCAACATGGACCAAAAAAAAAAAAAAAAAGCACTGGGTGTATTAAGAAGCACATTTTATCCCGTTGCATCCAACAGAGCGCTTGTTTGGAAGCAGCAAATGGTATAATGGATGCTTCTGGCATGCTTATCAATGACACCACTAATGTGTTGTACAGATTTTTTTTTTTTCCTCTCTCTCCCCTCCCTAGAATAAAAAAATCAATAGATAGAGAGATAGATGGAAGAGTAGATAAATAGGTGCTGTATTTTTCAGTACTTGAGTATCCTGCGTGGTATCATTTCCCCCCTAAATCCAGCCTCCTCATAACCCTGCAACTGTACCTGAACTCATACTGCTGCTTTGCTTCTGATCCTTTTAGTGCTGTAATCCGCTTCGGCAAACAACCTCTCACTGTTCCCTTACCGTAAGCTGTTTTTCCTCTGATGGCTTGATAACAGCTGTAAATTGGAAACTAATCCTAAAAAGGGTTTTTTTTTTTTTATTTATTTATTTCATTTTTTTCCCCCCTCGCTACATTCTTCTTTGCTCTTTTTACCTTCTTCTTTTTCCCGCGGGAGTTTCTCCGCGTTGCAGCGAAGCGAAGCACCTGGAGAAGTAAAGAAACGCTTGAAGTTTTCCTCCCTGGCTTCTAATTCTATATTAGTAACTCATATGCAATATATTTATATTCTTATTTTCCCTTATTTTGTCAAAGAAATATTCATACTGTGTGTGTGATATGAAGAACTGGCAGCCTTTACTCAGGTTGCAGCATTTGAATCCTTATTTGTATTCAGTTGATGTGAAAGTTTTATGATCAATTTAATATTTTTGTTTATTTTTTCTCTCTCTCTCTTCAGTCGTGCTGCTTCGCTTCCAGTTCTCTAAAACAAACCGCTGTTGCTGTTATTGGATCGCATGAATGTTTTATGAGAATTGTTGCTTTGGTCCATATAAGAAGGTAGAGTGAGCGGACTAGTTTATATGCAGCCCCCCCCCCCCCCCCCCCCCCCTCGAGGAAAAAAACATCCGGGACCATGACAAAAAGCTGAAGCTATACTTTTATGGTTTCCCAAAAAACTTTCACACAAATATACTTTCATGAATTCAACCGCAGATAAAAATGTAAAATACGAGGCTGTAGATCCAAATAAATATGATGTTATAACCTTTAATGCCTCCACATGAGCCTGCAATTAAGTCAGATCTATCAAACGACAGATTAATAATATAATACACTTCATTTAAATGGAAAAAGTGCACGTTTTCAATCCCGTTGCCATCCTAAAACCAACCAATAAATCATATTTTTATGCTCAAATGGATTAAAAGAAATAAACTAAACATATTGAAAACATGTTGGCCAGTAGTGGAATATAATTACAGACCCCCCCCCCCCCCCCCCCCCCCCCCCCCTTTAGGTAAACGGGAAAGGATGTGACCGACTATCCTTGAGTGATATATTACATATATTTAAAACCGTCCAGGACCTGCAGGAGAAATCTGGAGTGTGGAAAGTAAAAAAAACCGCTGGAGTGCCCTTGAGCAAAGCTCTTAACCCCCCCAGACTCGCTCTGCGGTCGCACTGAGCGGCTCCCCAGGTGTGAATGTGATCGGGGTGTTCCTGCAAAAAAGAGACGATTCCTCTCGGTGAAACTTCTCTGAATAAATAAAGGTGGGAAAAAAAACAAGACACACATGAAATGACATCATCTTCTGTTGATTTAAACGCCTAAAATTCACATTTTCCTGATAAGCAACATTAATAAAAGTGAATCTATGAAGGCGACAAATCATAAACTCTCATATTAATTGATTTGTAGCCGTCATATGGTGTCATTCAGTCATCATTTAACAGTGTTGCAGTTCTTACCAGGAGCTGGATGGGAGGCATGGGCATGTTAGCTTAGCTCAGGGTGTGGAGGTGTGAGGTAGAGCAGCTAGCTTCTGTCAAAAGAGGAGAAACATGCCCTTCATTTACTCCAAAGTTGTCTTAGTTACATAATGTGTCATCTCAGCTAGCGGTGTCTAATACACGCGAGGCCGTCTCCACCTAATAAAAACAACAGCATCGGTTAAAACAAGCTACATCCACAGTGTTTTCTGACGCTGACCTTCTTACGGTCCTTCAAATAATCTGATTGTTGTTACAGCTCATAGAGAAGCTGTCGAGATGAATGTTTGACACTAGAGTCTGCGATTTATATCTCATCTCCTAGCTGCCAGCCGTCAGTCAAGGAACGAGGACGCGGCGATATCCGACATTTAAGAGGTCAGACACTCGTTTCGCATACGAGAAAAAATTTAAAAAACGCTTCTCAGTCTGTATTTTTAACACATGAAAATGATCTGCCTCCCTTTTTGCTTTGCTAAGACATTTTTACACACACACACACACACACACACAGATGTATACACAAAAGGAGCTGCACAATCACAGACAGGCGCGCACACAAAAGCCCACTCATTGGTTCTGTCTCAGCTCATGAGGTAGTTAGTGAGGTGTCCCATGTGTCGGACACATGGGTCATTACCTATCCACTGGATCACCCTAAAATCGCCCGGGCACATTCTTCTGCCGACATGATTGTTTTAATGGACGGCAATAATATACAGACTGCAGTGCAGAGCCGCCAATTGCGGGTGGATGCATGTATTTTTCTTTCGGTGAAGAGACAAAGTCTGCTTGTTTCTTTCTCTCTCTGCTTTTATTTTCACTGTGTGTGTGTGTGTGTGTGTGTGTGTCTGTCGGTGGTTGCCCAGACAGCATCTCCTCGGCATTGCGGTATCACACGAGTGGGCGTTCATGTTTATTAATCTACAGATGTTACAGTACATGTTAGCATATGAAATTGTATGTTTCACTCCAGAAACATGTTTCAGTCTCAGGAGGCATTTGTGTGATTGGTGCATGTGAGGCTGTGTATGTGTGTTACGACTATCTTTGGAGAGAAGAGGAGCAGAAGGGAGTTATGTACTGCAAAAAATGCCCGCTTCAAAAAGTAAGTTACTGACTAACCCTCCCACCCCTCCCACAATCCCTCCCCCCCAAAAAAATGTCTTATTCTTCTTATATTCTTTGGAATAGGATCACTTGTTTCAAAAAAAAAAATCCCAGGAAGCATTTGACGCATGTCAGAGTGTCCTTGGGCAAAACACCAAACCCTCAGGCCAGCACATTGCATGGTGTGTGTGTGTGTGTGTGTGTGTGTGTGTGTGTGTGTGTGTGTGTGTGTGTGTGTGGATAAAAGCACTATAAACGCAGCCATTTACCAAAGAGAGCTGCATTTCCACACACTCTCACACACAACTCCTATCAGAAGGATGTTTTAAGATTCGATTTTCGCAGGATGAGACAGGTAGCGGCTACGCTCAGCCCGCTGATGAAATATGTATTTTAACGTCGGCAGAATCGGCGTGTGTGTGTGTGTGTGTGTGTGTGTGTGTGTGTGTGTGTGTGTACGATAACATTACAGTCAATCAACCTCGGGAAGGTGCGCTGAGCCGAGCCTCCCGGCGCTGATTGACAGGGTCTTTAAGAGTATCAGTCTGTAATCAAAACAGTTTTTCATTTACAATCACTTCAACCCCACTGATGGATTTATGATGACTTCTTCGAGAGAGAGAGAGAGAGAAGAAGAAGTTTTTGAACTTGACACCAGTCTGGAGTTTTTCCACGACATAAATATGTAGAATATGCACGTGCATGAATCATATGTTTTATATCCAAAAAAAAAAAGAAGCCTGGAATATCTTCTCCCTCTGTGCCACGGAGCTCCTTCCAAAAAACTATTAAAAACACATCAGCGAGATAGATAGATGAAGGAAACACGTCGCCCACTGACATGTTCCTTCACTACCTACCAGCACAGTTTATTTCATATTAATCTGTGATCCCATTGCTCCCATTTGTGTGATGTTTGCTAAAAACCTACACCGGCCAGATGTTTAAGAAAATGATGTTATGTTTTTGTATCTTCAGTAGGAAGATCACTGAGGCCGCTGAGAGGGTGAGGAAGTCAAAGCATTAAGATTCAGGCTAACACATTGTTCTTTTTTTGATGTGATGTAAAAAAAAAAAAAAAATAGATCATCACCTTTTTCATAATCAGACTTGTTAATAAAATGAATTAAATATGCAGTAACAGTCCTGTCAATCAATTCAGGAGATCACAAATTGGAACTGCGCCTTTAAATCATTTATTAAGATTGGTCATTTTTTACAGCGTGTATCGCCGAATGTCTCTGCAGTCTACACACAACAGATGTATCGCACACTTGTCTCACAGTCACGGTCAAAGCACACACACACATACACACACACACACACGCACACACACACACGCACACACACACACACCACAGATGCGAGCAGAGCCAAGGCTGTGACTTTAATTATCACCTTGTCTCAGCCTAAATGAGGGTGCAAGGCTTAGCTCATCTCCACATGGACACTGTGTGTGTGAGTGTGTGTTTCTGTGTGTGTGTGTGTGTGAATGAGAAAGAGAGAGAGAGATAGAGATAGAAAATGAAAGACAAAAACCCCCTCATTAAATCCCTTCAACAATCAAATTGTCTCAGTTCTTCTGTTGTTTTTTTTATTCTTTTTGTTTTTTCCTTTAGTGTGACAGCATGTCTTTGTCTGATTGCAGGGTGGTCAGCCGCCACCTCTGCCGCCATTCAACACCTGACTGACCCCCCCCAAAAAAAAAAAACAACAGTATTATCCATTCTGCTCAGGCACCGCCTCTCTGAAAACTAACAGTTACCCTGACAACACCCTCAGCTCACACACACACACACAAAAACACACAAAGTTATGGCCGCTCCAGTCAAATATATATATATAGTAAACAAATTCTTATGTTTAGAGGACGGGGGCGTGAAGGGAAAGGTTATGGAGCAAATTTATTATTTCCCCCGTCCGAATATGCAGAAGGAAAAGAAAGAAAGAAAGATGGTTGTGTGGAGCAGAGTAGATCTGTCAAATCCCCCCCTAAAAGTGACATTCTCCCACCCTGTGATGTATGATTTGATTAACATCACACATCTATGACATTTCACTAAGCTGGAAATCAATGGGGCTCAATGGAGAGGTTGTATCAGACATAAATCATCTCGGCTTCTCTTATCTTCCCCTCTATGTGACGTTAGATGTAAAGAGAAGGAAAGATAGGGCTGATATTAGGGGGGAAGAAGGGGGGGGATATGAATGGATTGTGATAAGGATAACATATGCAAAGGGAGGAAAATGATGAGAAATGATAAGCATGAATAAAGATTAGCACAACAGAGAGGAAGAGAATTATTTAAAAAAAAAAAAACAGGCAAGAAAACTGTAAGATTAAGTTACAAGTGAGAAGAAATGATGAAATAAAGAGAGAGTAAAATGACGGATCAGTCACAGATGTGTTGGGGCTTCGAGCCCGCTGCTTCCTCTAAGGGTTAAAGGGCATCTCTAATCCCTTTTTTTTGCTGGGGTCTGAAGGCTGGCACACATGTATGCACATGACAAAAAAAACACACACACACACATGTGGCAGCAGCAAAACAGCAGGATTCAACATCATAGTGTCTGTAGTTAGACCTGGTGGAGTCCACGGTGATGCCAGCCATGCCCGCTCACCAGGCTGCTGGAACAACTGGGAGAGGATGGCGGCTGTGTGGAGCATATGTGTGTGTGTGTGTGTGTGTGTGATCTGACTGACTGACGATGTACGACCGCCGTTGCACCTGTTAAGGCAATTTTTAACATTTAATTTTGTCATTTAAATTCTCAGGATAGAGGTCCTGCCTGCTGTCAGCTAATCAGCACAACACAGCTGATGATCTGAAACGCATTTAAGGCAAGAAATTCCACTTTTGACGAGCGACTACCTGATGGAGCTGGTTGAATGAATGCAAAAGTCTAAAATAATGAGACATACATGTATATTTTTTTAAAAATTATGAGCTATTTCACAGTTTTTAAGTCTTTATTATTGTCCTACAATGAAGAAAATAGTACAAAATGAAGAAAAACCCTTGAATGAGTGGATGTTTCCAAACTTTTTTGACTGGTACTGTTTATATTTTTATGTGATGGGACAAAAAAAACTCACACCGGACCGTCGGTACATTAATCCATCACCAGATCAGATTAGCAGTGTGAGCGTCGACGTCCTCTCCCTCCAACATGGACACAGAGTCGCCTCTTATCTTTAAATGATGAATCAGCATCATGTCCACTGTGTATTTCTTTTAGTGCCTTAAGCCATGTTTGCATTTCACGAGGGGCTGCTGGCTATCGAAGGTCAACATCACACGTTTGAGCTTGTTTGTCGTCGCTGCTGCTCAGATTTAGATCATTTCATTTCAAGAGGACAGAAAAAAACCCCGCACCGAGGGCAATTATCCTGTGTTCGAATCCTGACCTGCTCAAACGACCGAGGGGAGGATCGTCTGAGGTGAACCTGCTGCAGAGAGGCTTGGTATTCACATCCTAGAGTAGATCGAGCTAGTGCATTTTTTAAAACAGAGCCGGCCCAGTGAGTTTGCTTGCAGACAGAAAGTAAATCTGCACAGATCTTCTTTGCTCAGAATTCAACTATGACCTTTAAATTTGTGCTATTAGCTAATAGCAAACTGTATTGACAGCGCTTGAGGGGAGAGAGAGCCGAGGAATCCAAAATAAAGGAAGCTGTTAGCTGTATTGAGCTCATGAATACATAAAATTCATCTCCCGGAGTGCAAACTGCTCCTCAAAAGAGGCGTAGTTTGCAGTCAGTTATGAGACATTACTGTGAGAAAACCTCTTGAACAAACTGTGCTGGCGTTTTGTCCAGTTATTGACCACATTAGCTGACTCGCTAATTACCTAGCTCGCTAATGTGACAGGTTAGGGTTAGCATGTTCTCGGCTAGCTAGCATGTTGCCACCAAACATCCAGCACCACATCATCATCATGCCTGGCACATCATAATTGGAGTATTCATTATTAAATTCACAAACTTAGCTAGAGGGAATGTAAGAAAGTAATGGAGGCAAACTCGATGACTAAATGTTATGAATATTATCAGAAGTTTGTCTGCTAGCGCTGCGCCGTCTAAACGAACAGTCTGGGGTTCAGAATTTAGATTTTTTCTTTTTTTTTTCTTTTTTTTTAAATGTCAGTCTCATTTTTTGTTTGCATTATTATTCTGTTATTACTCACACCGTTTCTTGCTCAAGGCCTGAATAACATATTTTTATGAGATGTCAAGCAAACGCAGCTCAAAAGGAAACGTTCCAGTCGGCTTTCTGCTGCAAAGACGGTGAAACTTCTGAATCATTCAAGTCCCTCGTCGTTTGGGAGTAACAAAAAACATGATGACAGTTTTTTGTAGTGGAGGGGGGCCAAGACAAAAGTATTGTGGGGGCGGGGGGGGGGCGGTTGCAACACAGACCTCGAGGGGAATGCTGTGAAGTCCTGAGTCTGCAGCCAAAACTTTGCTAATGTGATCGGTTTTGCCAGAAATGATTGATTGCTAACTTTAGGGTGATGTTTATTTGCTGAAGACTGTAAATACATATCATCTGTTAGACTTATCCGTAGGCTAAGTAGCAACAAAGGGTTTGATTCATCATGCGAGCCTATCTTTGGTAAAGTTTGACGGGAGACGGGAGAGGGAGGAAGTTATTATTATTTTTGTCTTTCTGTTATTAAAGATGGATTTTTTTTTTTTTTTGGTTCCATATGTTTTTGCAGGGTTAGGGTGAGGAAGACCAACAAGAGGTCTCGCCAGTCCAGATGTGACCTGAAAACAAACACAAACACACACACACACACACACACAAAACAATGAATAAATGAACGAACCTTCAACCGTTCAAGGTTACTTTATATTATTTTTTAATGTCGGCTGAATGAAAAATCCCTTTATCGGTTTTACAACGGACATTAATAAGTTAATGGTCATAACTGGAAAAACTATGGTCATAAGTCCATTTATTTAACTGATTATATTTGCTTCTTCTGTCCTTGCTGTTCATCTAAAATAGAGGAACACCCAAAAAATGGTGATTATGCACTGAGATGAGGTCGATGCATCGGATCTATTTCATAAAGTTGCGACATTTAACATGATATGAATGATAAATTGATTTAAGAGCAACATGGTTGTTTGGTTGGAGGACTAACTGAAGCATTAATGAGGATTATATGCCAGAAATATTAAAGTACTTACATGTTTTGTGGTTGATTTATTCAACAATACGTCACACACATGTCAATCTCCAAGCCTGATTGCATCTGACTCATTAATCCAACATATTTTAAAAAGGTGGTTGGGTATTGTTGGAGGATATGTGTATGTTGTTCACAATAAAATATGTTGTTTTGTTTTTTTATTACTATGAATAAATGCATCTCTGTGTGCAAAGAGTGAAACACCAGAAAGTTTTGGTCCCAGCTCTCTCCTGCATTTCAAACCACTGACTTTTGATGTTTTTTAAAGTATGCAGGACAGCACTTTTTCTTTTTTTTTTTTAGCTTGCTTTACAGCAGCTCTCCTCACACACACACACACACACACACACACACACACACAAATACAGCAAGGGGGGAGAAAAAAAAATAAGCTAAAAAGGCTGTGCTTGGAGTCTGGTGAACACAAAGGTCAGGTGTAATTTGCACAGCTGTGATATCTCCTCAATTAGCTGCTGATGATAATAATGAGTCCACCCACCACACACACACACACACACACACACACACACACACACACACACACACACACACACACACACACACACACACAGAGAGAGAGAAAAACGTTAATGCACGCTCAGTCTATCCTCAGTGTTTCTCACATACATAAACAGTTGCTGCAGGCGTGGACATGAATATGTAGGTCAGTATAGATTGAAGTGAATCAGTAGAGTCCTCACAGAAAGCTGCACGGAGATGATGAACCAGCACAGTCCGCATCACAGATATGGATGGGATTCGGCGTTTTTCCCGTCGATACGTCTTCACACAAAGAGTCTTTTTAAATCGATGAGATGATCCCAGTTCTTAACACACTTTTTGGTAGATTTAGTGAGAAGACGTTCACCCATCAGATACATTGCTGAGTGTGCAAAGTATTGAACGCGTTTAAGCATTAAAAACATTACTTGAAATGAACTCGAGGCGTGTGTGATGAGGAGGGGAACCGGAGCTTTAAGCCGAAATTTTTGGCAAGCGCCGTCCATCGCTGCTGAATCACATCCAAGTCAGAAACTCATTCCGCGCTGCTCTGACTGCTCCGACCTACGATCTCTTTGTGTCGAGCCAAAAGCATATTTTCTTGTATTGGATCAATAAAACACAATACATTGTTTAAAAAAAAGTATAATGTATGGGTCTGGAAGGGAAAAAGACGGAGAGAAAACGAGGGTTCAAGAGGGTTTTTGAAGCTCCGACAAAGTTGAGGTTTTGTGAAGTAACCCGGTCTGGTCAAATAAAGAGCTGGAGGCAGAGACGAGAGGGTCAGCGCGTGTGAGCGTGTGTTTCCGCGGATCAAACCGCAGCCGTAATATCGGCGGTTCAAAACTGATTCGATTAAACTTGAAATTTCAAAAGGAGGTCTTAAGAGTTTAGAGAGAAATATAAGTTTCATATGGAGAACATGTGAGGTTATGAAAAACATCCTCGTCCTGATGCGGCGAACGGCTGTTACCAGCACCAGAACATGAGCGACACTACAGACGTCGTTCAGTTCAGCTCAAATATTTATTGTCCCGCAAAGAGGAAACTGTTTTTGCATGAAAGCATGAAAACATAAAAACAATAAAATACATTTTAAAGCACACACACACAGTTCAAACTATAAGGATGTATGATAAAAGCAAAAGGAAAACAAACAGGGAAAATGAAAGCCGCCTTATTGCAACCCAAATAACCCAAATAATCATTCTGGCAGCTAAAAACATCCATTTTCACACAGTAGAAAGAAAAAGTAGCTCTTCCCTCAGAAAAAAAAAAAACTCAAGAGATCCACTTTAAAAACACAAGGACGCTGCTTCAGATGGGATTTAAATTACAGGAGGAACCAATGAGTTCACTGAAAAACAGCAAGTAACAGCAGTGGGGAATGAAAAAATTACCCACATATGTGCTCCGGACTGGATTAAACACTCACTGATCGGGGGAAAGGTAAAATCACCAGCGAACCCCCCGCTAGAGAAATCAATCCTATTTTCAGTGTTGATAGGGGAGGAATCAAACAAAAGCATGCAACCACAACTCATTAAAACCATCCGTCCTTAAACAGCCGTACATCCAACGCAGTCTTATTAAATATGAGACTGAAAGCACGACCCTGCCTCCTAGAAATGATCTTTAAACACGACTAGATTGTTTTTAGCAAACAAGTTCACATGACGTGTGTTTTTAAGGGAAAGACTGAAGCACACTGATGCTTTTTAAAATACCGCGCTGATGTCATAGGGAGGAGGTCGGGGTGGATGGAAGGATGTTGGTTCACATCCTGACGACGGTGTGTGTGTTTTTAGCATTCAAAGTACATAGTGAGAGATCTTTTTCTGTATTAAAACAAGCTTGTCTCATCTCACTGTGAGGAATTTATTGTGTCAAAGTATGTGTCTTCACTTCTGTGGATTGCCAAAGGAGATCTGCTTGGAGGATTAAACTTGGTAGGGGGGTCATCAGAGAGTTGGGCAGTGTTTAGTGTGACGTCCCCTTTGCTTTGGCGTCTTGGCTCAGGAGCCAGTGGGCGGAGTTTGAGAGGACGTCAGGGAAACTACCTGCACCTGGGTAGTTTAGGCCTGCAGCTTATTTAGGTGTCCTCAACTTCCTTCCAGAGGGGTTTAACTACGAAACCAGTTCAACATAACCAGGCTTTCTTTGTGTGAGCTGGCTCGACAAACTATAAACTGAAGATCAGAGACGATGGATATGAACTTTGTTTGTTAACTCAGGCTTTCTGCTTCAGTCTCTGTTGACTCTTTTTCCGCTTAAAATGGATCGCGTGCCGCCTCCTGCAGTCAGGAGGAGCAGGTCAGTATTTATCACAAACTTATCTGTGATAAATACCAATAGACTAATCAATTTTCATTAGTTTTATTGTTTTTTTTTCTCTATTATCTGAAATACAGCTTGATGTGTTGTAACGAAATCCCACCCCGCAAGTGACCCAAAGCTCTTGCACCGTTTCAAATGAACAATATAGCATCAAATCAATAATCAATCTGATAAAAGATTGATCAGTTTTCTAATCAGTGTTCCAGTAGCAGCAGTGTTAAACGGATTTAGCAACAAATCCGGTAGTTAGTTGAAAGTTCAGCACTTTTTATTGCTAATTTAAGCCGAAACTCAGAACATAAACTGCTCCGGACCAGGTTAAGTTTGTCGCATCGGTTACCATGGTGATCCAGCCAGGTTAAAAGAGAGCCACCTTCGCTTTAGTCTCAACATACCTCGCTAACACACTAATCTCACTTTGTAGTAAAACCCTTCATGCCTCCACCAGCCAGATGAGTTAGACTTCTGTTAGTTTAGTTTTGCTTGCACACACCTCACTCATCCACACACTGCATCCATTACTGATAAAGCTTGTTATAATTTATATGAAGTTAACAATAAATATAATTTAGAGCTTTAGAGCCAGGTCGTGACATTAGGTTCTGTATTTATTTTACGATGTTATCACTTTATCACCCTCTGTCTGTCAGATTCCTACTAAGACATAACGTATTAAAGCCGAGTCTGTTTTGGTTGTTGGGCAGAACGGCTGCGAGCTCTTCTCCATGCTGGCATGTCAGAGTAAAGACAGAAAGATTCATCACTACTGATTGAATGAAGATTTTCCCCCTTAAACTTAAATCTTTACCAAGTCCTGTGAGAGCCTAAACATAACCATGAAAAGTTTAATAAAGCTGCACCACTAGCAGATGTTGTGTTCCGAGATTGGATATTTTAGAAAAATGCGTACTGATATGTTCAGTCTGAATGTTAACTAACTAATTCATAAATAAGAAACTAATCTTAATGTCTTTAGTATATAAAACTAATGTTGAAGACAGGGATGCAACTAAATGAAGGATGCTTTCATCGTTCCTATAGGACACACCCTCTACTCTCCGTCTTATCCAGGACTCCCATAACTGCTGACTCACAGGCTTTAATGTTCTCCCAGCTGCGTTCACACCTGCAGACCCCGACGCACCTGTCTGCCTGCTTAATCTCCCTCACATACCTGCCTCACACCTGTTATATATACATACGGTAAAGAGGAACCGTCAACAAGGGTGCTGCATGCAAATGAGCAGGATCCCCAAACCCTGCCGATAGCATCACCATAACTAAACACTACACACACACACACACACACACACACACACACACACACATAGATCATCTGTCACCCTGTGACATAATCAGCACTTACAACAGTGGCACATTGTAGTATGAAAGTGGTATGACTAATAACTGTTGTGACTGTTTAAAAGTAGATATTTGCATGCAGAAATGAGGAGTTTATATGTTTGAGGCTTCATTTCATGGAGTAATCTGACAGTTTATTTATATATATTTAGGTATTTATTTCCTGCCGAGCACTCAGGTTCTGCTGTAGTAGATTTTTGAGGGAAGAGTGTCTGTCATTCATTTTTTTTTACCAAACTACAGTGAATCATCTCGGCTTGTTTGGGCATTTAAACCTCCCATGAATCCTTTCCTGCAACTTTAAGGCTCCTGTCACTTCACATATGAATCCAAGAATACATACAGGATGGTCAGCACATTACCTCTTCTTTAATGGTAAACATATACATCCATTACTCCCCATTTCTAATCTGATCAGGAGGAAAGTGATACACATGCTACTTTAGTCTCCTACATACGACTTTATGCACTGGAAACAAAAAGTTGTGTGATTTATTGGCTTGTTTACTCGTTCCTTAACTTTTTTTTTTTTTTTTTTACAATATGTATGGACGGCAGTAAGTGAGCGGGTAAGTGGCAAAGTGAGTCTCTTATAATGGCCTTTATCTGACTGAATAAGCTATAGGTATAAGCCATTACTGCATGCTACATCAGGTATAGGATTAGGTTCTCCCAGAGCGCATAGATGTGTATCAGAGAAACCTGATAGGCGTGCAGTACCCAAGGTATTTATATGGTCTGCATTTACTCTCTCTCACACTCACACACACACACACACACACACACACACACACACACACACACACAGACTTAGCTTCAATGTAATGGAGATAAGAGTCCAAGCAGCAAAGTTGTTGTTCAGCTGGCGTTTTCTTTACTAGCATGAGCTGCACATTTTTTATTGATAATTCAGTTCGATCAGTGCGACAGGCTGCAATTTCAAGGCAGTTTGG
This sequence comes from Euthynnus affinis, assembly GCA_029490765.1. NCBI lineage: Eukaryota > Metazoa > Chordata > Actinopteri > Scombriformes > Scombridae > Euthynnus > Euthynnus affinis. Next base: position 28,998,629 of record CM055850.1, read on the forward strand.
TGACTGTGCGTCTCACCCGATGCATGCTGGGATAGACTCCTGCCCCACATGACTAGCATTCAAAGATGGCGCCCCATTCGTTCCTTTTATGAATGTTTACACTTCTGCATGTCCGGGCCCACGGAGCATGCTCAGTAGAGTCATTCATTGGACCAAACGGATCAAATTCTGGTAATAATATGAGACATTTTGCATACTCGTTCTACAGTTGTTCCTTTTCCAATGATTGGTCCGTGCACATCATGTGACCGACCCAGAGGTTTTAATTACTGTACCTGGCGGCTCAAACATGACCCTGTAGAGGATAAGAGGTTCACAGGAAAGACGGTCCCTTAAATTGATTGACTTGTAATTATACAGCAGGTCAAACTGTTGCACTTGTTCAGGCCTTTTACTTTGGCCCTTAATGACTTCCTGTTTTCTATCGTGGCATTGAACTCACTCTTAGTAGCTTCAGAGCTTTTGACGACATCTAACTCTTGTTTTTGTATTATTATTGAATGGCTCTCCGGTTGTCACATAATTAAACATTTACTTATTTGACACACACACACACACTCACACATAATTATTTTATACATGACTTTTTAACAAAAGTAAGCACAGACCTCTGGTAGAGACATAATAGAGTCCGCAGTACAATGACACATAAAAACCCATGAACAACAGGCTGCCGCATTCTCCGTCTGTGTCTCTCTAACAACCCACTCAGTCCACTCCGCATGAATGCAGGCCAGCTTTTTACTGAGAAGAAAAAAAAAAAAAAAAAAAAAAGAGTACTTTGCGTCTTTGTATGCTGTTCTTTTCAAAACGCTAAAGAAAGTGGCCCCCGTGTTGTTATTGGTGTTATTACACTGACTTCATCCCACTTTTCTAAACCTCACTCTGCGGAGCTATTATGACTTCTATTTAGATGACAAGTGCGCTGCCTGTGCACACTTTTGACGCATCAATATGTCATTTACATCGACTGAGAGATCTCACTCTCGGTGTCATTTATGTACCTCTCCATACTGTACGTACATAAATGAAATTAACCTATACATCCAAAACTCAAGTTAAATGATTCCTGTAAGTTTAAGGGTGGAAAAATGGCATTATTACTTTCTTATTTACTTAATATATACTTATTTTCTTCTCTATAGGACCTACATAGTCTTTAAAAGTGAATATTTTTGGCACTCTATATGCATTTTAATGACTCCTGCCCCCCCTGATTACATGAATATGGTGCCATAGGTGTGTTGTACAAACTTCAAACATGCATCAGTGAACCGCTAACACGGCTGCAGTCGTTTATTTTGGGTCGATCCCGCGTACGCCATCCCCTCCGATGCTCTTCGCAAGCGCTATTAAATCTGCAACTTTATAATGAGCCCGAGCAGCTACTCTTGTTACTCCGGCTCGAGTATAGTCTGCTTTAAACTAACACAGCTGTTTTTCTTCTAGACATGCTTGTGGCACGGCTGTGGCCGGCGATGTCGGTTTGTCAGTCGGTATGTCAGATATTTGAGATATCTCGGAGACTATTGAATGAATCACCGCAGAATTTAGTACAGACAGTGATGATCCACAGAAAATGAAACCTAATGACTCTGGTGATCCCCTGACTTTTCATCTAGTGCCACCATCAGATCATAATTTCCATTTGTCCAAGACTTTGGCTTATGACAAAAATGCCTTCCAAGCTAATGATATTCCCATTAACCTCAACTGTGTTTGGTGCTACAGAGCTAATATTAGCATGCTAGCACATTCAGCTAAGATGGGGACCATGCTATACCTGCAATGCATTTAGCCTTTTTGCCTTAGTGTAGCTTTACAGAACCACAAGTCTGTCTCTTATTCTTATTAAAAAAATGAAACAATACGTTTGTGAACCATTTTAAAGATTTGCATTTTTAGCAAGGAACAAATGGGCCGAGGGCTGAAAGCCAAAGACAGGGTAAGGAAGTTAGAGAACATTTTTTTGGTCTGTTCGTGGGATTTGTTCGCAATTAAGAGAAGAAAAAATATATAGAACAAAAGCTTTATACTTTAATGCCAGGGCGAAGATATCATTTCACAAAGAGCAGAATCTAGCAATTAAATGGGAGACCATACTAGAGAAACATAACCTGTTGTTGCAGTCTCCGTTTGCTACATATGGATATTACTCAAACTCAATACACCGTGTCTAATGCTGCTACCATTTAGCACCACCTTATATCACATTACTGGTGGCTAATTATCAAAGCTGTATGACTTCATGCTTTAAATTATTTTTGGCCCTCAGTCTTTACACCGCAGACAGTCATCAATACAAAAAAACACACACCCAAGGTTGTTGGCGTGGTTCCCGCTGACTGTACTCTTATCATAGATGGATCTCATGATTAGTCACGTCTTCCATTAGCTTTTTGCACCAACCTCTCCCTCTTGATCTCGCTTCCTCCTTGGGCAGAATGTTATGGGCAAGGCTGACATGATAAGGGCAACACGTCCCCAAGCTTAAAAAAAAAGAGTCCTGTCATGTCATTTACCATCTGTCCCCCCCTCCCTGTGGGCCACCACTACCAACGACCCCCCCTCCACATCCATCCTCTGCCCTCAGATCGGGGGGCCCCTCGCTGGGCTTGATGAATCACACTGCTTCCCTTCCAACCTTCTAGTCCCTGGAGGTCCTCAATACCCCCGTCGCCTCATTCCCATGCCTCCCTCTCTTCTTCCCGGTCCTCATGCTTACTGTCCCCCTTCTCCCATCTCCCCCCTCTCCTTTTCCCCCTTTTGCTCTGCCTACCCACCCCTCTCCTCTCTCCTCTCTCCTCTCTCCTCTCCCCAGGGCTCGGCAGGGCTGGCATCCACCCAGAGTCCCTCCATTTCCTCCACATCTGATATAATCAGGACAGAAAAGAGCTGAGAACATTCTTTTCCCATGATTCTTAAGTGGCACCAGGGGCACTCTGGGCCGGCTGTCTGTCTGGCTGGTTGGCCAACTGGCTGGTTGGATGACTGGGTAAAAAAAAACAAAAAAAAAAAAACCTGAAGCACATAACTTAGCCGGATTAGCCAGTGGCTTCTCCCTCGATACTTTCACTAAAACATTTATCTGTGATAACAAAAACAGGGGTATTTTTTTAAAAACATAATCCATATAAGATGCTAACATAAATACGCTTAATGTAGCACGTCTTTATCCTGCGGTTGTACGCTACGTTATCCGCCGAGAAGATCTATGTCTGCTTTACATTCCTGGTCTGTTTTGCTGCTCTGGTTTAAGTCGATACATGCGTGGCCGTTTTTCATGACGTACACCGTAGACGGCTTTACACCGCGGTGAATCTGGTGCCCGAGTCGTCCTTCAGTCATTCACACTTCAACCTTCAGTTTTCTTCTAGTGACTGTGTCCTTTCTTTCAGCGTCTTTTCTCTGTTTGGCCGTGATGATTTTGCAAAATGATGTGACATCTGTGAGCCGGTTCAGGAAGAAGTCGAGCCTACCGCTACGCTCCTTTGCCGTCACTCACCTGAAAACCTGTGCTATCAAAAGCCCCGCCTCCACTCCACCCCCCACCACCCCGTCATCCACCTGTAGGCTCGGGAGTCTACGTTTTCCTCCAGGAGAAATCATTATTGTCGGTCCCCCGCTCCCTGCTGTGCTGAGCTTGCTATTTCCTTGTGGGGAGTAATGATGAAGTCTGACACCAAATATCATGACTGTACATATTCTTCACTCCGACCCAGTCTCACAGCAGCTCCTGAAAGTCACAAAATCCAATCTATAGATCCTGTACATGGACACATATATTAAATTTCATTCAACATGATTTTCAAACTGATATATTTCAGTTGAAAGTATCTTTTGTGCCTGCAACTCCCAGTGGGGACGTGGGAGTACAGATTCTGTTTTGGTTTTCACAAGATTTTATCCTTGTTTTTATTCCTTTATTTTAATTTTATCAGTAGCCTACAGTGATTCACATGATAGCCATTTTTCTTGATGTCACACTCAGGGTGGGAACCATCCGGACTGCTGCTAATGCAGTGTGACTAACACGCTGTTAGCTTAGCCTGTTAGCACCTGCAATCACCAGTGTTACTGAGGAAAAAAATACAGGAAACAGCTCGCAAGCTAATTAAATCTTTGTGTATGGAGCTGTGTGAAAGTTAATCAGGGACTATTTCTGAGAAATGGAACAAAAGCAGCTGAGACATCACACAGCAGACAGGCTGGAGATAAAGCTGCTAACGTTAGCTAGCCCCACTCACTCAACACTCATCAGTTCATAAAAACTCGCACTGCTTTGGTTGTTAAACTGTCATATTCAGTCGGTCTGTCAGTCAAACTGTTAAAAATGTTTTATGTGAGAAGCCTGCTTTTAAATATTAAATCTCAACATTGTTGAATGGAGCTCATCTGCACACAAGTCGGCATGTTCTTCATTATGCTCACCGGACTGACACAGAACATTAACTGTACTGATCAAATTAAAACAAACAAGTGAAGACAAAGATAAAAATCTTGTGATTAAATGTTGAGTAATGTAGTGGTTATAGTTTAAAAAATGAATAACAAATGAGAAAAAAACAATTCTGTGCTCATGAGTCACAGCAGACAGAAAAAATAAAATGTGGTGCAGGCATGAAAGATGTTGTAAAGTTGAACTGAGTGTCAAAAAAGAGGAAAATGTGTGTCCATGTCTACTAATCTATAGATTAACTGGCCTGTACATCCACATAATAATCCAGTACCTGTGAGTTAGCTGGCAGAACTGAAAATATAAAAGCTTTCTTGATGTGGACATCCAACTTTACACCCATATCTTCAAAAACCATGTGCATTAATCTGCAAAAAAAACAATCTTAAAATACAAACGACCATGTTAGAAAGAGTTTAAATACACAAGGCAGTGACAGTGGGCAGACCATAGCTGGCCAACAGTATCCAACACTACAAAGGCTATGTCAAAAAATGGCACAAAAAGTGCATTCACAGGCTCTATAAGATTTGAGAACCTGGCTGCAGGGATTTCCTCCTTATTAACCATAAGAGCATCAGTGATGTCCAAGATGTTTGACAGGGCTATAGGTTATGGGGGTCTGTGCAGGGGCCTGTCAAGTTTTTATGGACGTGGCTTTGTGCATGGGTGCATTGTGATACTGAAAGAGGAAAGGGTCTTTTCCAAAATCTTATCTGCTTTGCATTAAGATCTCTTTTATATGGAACAAAATGCATGTCCAAACCAAAAGGCAATATAACGCATTGCTACAAAACAGCATTTTTTATTTATTTTTTCTTGGTTTGATAAAGTCTTAAGCTCTGTGCGTTTAAGAGCCCGCTCTGTGCACAGCTCTCGTCGCTGCTACAGTTCCCTATCGTGCGCTGTGCTGTGCTGTGCTGTCCTGCTTTGGCGCTGGCATGCACTCCTGAGCGGCGCTGTGCAGTGAAGTGTGCTGTGCCCTGCTGTGCCGGGCTGCGCTACTCGGCACCGCCGACGCTACGCTCAACTTGTGCCTCCCTTCCTCTCACTTGTCTGTCTGACAGTTTTGTTGTACTCGGGGAGATTGAAGCATTAGATGGAATTACCAGCTAGCTGTGTTCCCATGACAACAAGATTATGTTAGCGTCAGGCCGAATCAGAATCAAGCCTTGGGCCCGAGATCTAAAAAGGACCTCCTCCATCGCTCCTTCCCCACTATTCCCTTCTGGTTGCCCCCCCCCCCCCAAGGAGCTTTCTACTCCCTGTGCCCCCTTCTTTCTCTCTCAGCCTGTCTCATCTCCCTGCTGCTGACAGAACCTGTTCACAGTGAGGAGCATTTTGAGATTTCTCCATTCACTCTATGCACACACACTCACACACACACATAGATACACAACGCTCACAACATACAGTATAGTCTGTCATGGAGGAAACTTTGAAGCCAAGTCTTTCAGGGGAAACTCCTTTAATGCCCCCCGTGCGAGATGGACAAGGAGACAGTCGGAGAAAGGCCGCCGCAGGGAAGTAAAAGAGAGGAGGGAGGAAAGGAGAAAAAAAAGGGGGGAGGGGGAGAAGAAGGGGGTATAGAGGAGGGAGGGAGGGAGGTGAGGCAAGGCGTGGGTACTGACCCAGGACATCAGCCTCGGTGACAGCAGGGACAGAAGAGGTGCCAGGTTCCGCTCGCTATAGCGACTGACAATAAACCCGAGTCCTATTCAGAGCCGCCCTGCATGGGATACAGCAGGGATGTGTGCTCACATTGGGAGGGATAAAGCGTTTTTTATTTATTTATTTATTTTTCCACGTGTGTGTGTGTATGTTAACGTGCATGTTGAGTTGAGTGTGTGTGTGTGTGAGTGAGTGATTGACTCACTGTGCGTATGTGTCTGTGTGTGTGTGCAGTTTAATATAGAGAAACAGGAAGAAAGAGTGTGCATGTGCAATAAAAGTGCAAGGGTAGGGTGTGTGTGTGTGTGCGGTGTGTGTGTGTTGGGGGGCGTCTCTAAGGAGGATGGAGATGAGCCACTGACTTCCTGGGCTCTGGGCCAGGACCAAACCATTCAACTATGATGTACACAGACTGTACAACAGAGGGGATTAGCACACCCAGTGCCTGCGATAGAAATATAATGGATAATATTTCTGCCTTTTTCTTTCTTTTTTTTTTTTTTTTGTCTTTTGCAAAGGTAGTAGGAGGATTATTCTATTGTCTGAAATGGTTTTTGGCAGGGTCCAATATTTGTACAATATTACTCTGCATTGTCTTGTAAACAAAAAAAAAAAAGTACCAAGAAACGGAAGGAAAATACATTTTAAACAATAATTCTCTTTATCGCAAATTGCCAAAATTCATGTATTCAGAATGCGAGTTTCTAATCCCCGCTCTTCTGACAATCAGCAGAGAACTGAAGGAGAGTTTTTTCATTAAGTGAATTAAGGCTCGGCAGCAGCTTTTAGCATACAGCGCAGACGTTGTTGTCAGTCGGGGAGGAAAAGGGAGTTCTGGCAAGATCCCCAACAACAACAACAACAACCACCACAACAGCAAACAACAACAGTTCTCGCTGCTTCGTTCTCTCTGCTGTTGTGTTTGTTTGATTCCTGATCAAGTGCAGGTTGGTGGTCCGGGAACATTTACATATCTCCCTTTTTTAATTATATCCATCAAATGAGAGACTCACTCTCTCTCCTAAAAATTGGGAATGTGATCAGATCACTCATTTAGTATTATGAGTTATTAACTACCAGACAGACGGCACGCTGTGAGGAAATTTGTGAGCCTGTCCTCGATAGATGATAGATGATAGATGGGGCCCCGCTACCAGCGTCTGGTCCCCGGAGGAGACTTTTGTTGTCATGGTTTTTTTTTTTAAAAACATGCTTCCTTATTAAACAGGGAAGTAGAACAACATCATGTACACACTTCTTTTTGAAATGTGAGGAGCACACCAGCCTCAGAGTCTTATATTCTCTCTGAATGAATATTTCCATGAAGATTAAGTTCAAGTCTTAAGTCATTTGAGACAAGTTCGAGTTAAGACTTGAACTCGAGAAAAGTCTTGAATCGTGTCAAGACTTAACTTGAACTCCTCTCAGATGTCTGAAGTGATTTGAGACAAGTCCATATCGAGTTTCGAGTCGTTTGACGCAAGTCCGAGTCAGCTCTCGAGTCACTGGAGACAAATCTTGAGTCATTTTCAGTTAAAGTTGCGGTTATGTCCAAGGTATTTTAAGAAACATCCAAGTCATTTGAGACGTGATCGAGTTAAGACTTGAACTCGAGACTTGATATGAACTCGTCTTGAATCGTGTCAAGACTTAACTTGAACTTCTATTAAGTCTTAATTGATTTGAAACAAGTCCGAGTCAGCGCTCGAGTCACTGGAGACAAATCTTGAAGTCATTTTTCAGAAAAGTAAAAGTCACATGTATCTGCGAGATGTTGTCAAAGTTACGTCCAAAGTATTTTAAGACATATCCAAGTCAAGTCTAGATGAATCACCATTACAACATTTTCCTTTCAAAGCTGTGTAATAACTGAGTAACTGAGACCTGCAACTTTCAATGCACAAACCAAATAAATAAATAAATAAATATCCAAGCTATGTGGCGATGCACACATGTACGTCTCATCTGTTTATTCTGGGAAGTTATTAAAGTATTAAGTCGACTTTCAGTAGAGTCAACCTTCAGAGTTCAATTCAAGTCCAAAATTTCAAGCATCGAGTCAGCATCACTCTGTCAACAAACATGTTGTTGTTGTGTGTTAAATAACCAATGTCCCACTTTCCATAACGTGTTTAACAAAAGTGCATTAAACGCTGCTCGTTGCTGACACCGCGTCGTAAATCATTGGCGCTTCACCTCGGCACGCCGCTCACTTAAGTTGCTACGTAAGACCTGCATTAAGTAAGACGGCATCAGGACATGTGATAAAAAAGCAATCCTCTTACCTAATTCCTCTCTCTCTCTCTCTCTCTCTCTCTATCTCTCTCTCTCTCAACCACAGAAGTGGGACAGTGAGCGCGTCCCCCTCTCCTTCAGATCATTAATAATTCAGCCGCCAGTGTAAAAGATGCAAGCTGCTGCATGCCTGTGACAGAACAGGAGACAGGGGGGAACTCAGACTGGCGGGTCAGAGTGCTTGGTTAAAGTTGGTCGGATCTGTTTGTGGAGCTACAGTATAGATTTTTAAGTGGACCTCACAGGAGTTGAACTGCCGCAGGAGTGACAGCAGGTGTTAATATTTTATAGAGACGAGAGGCAAGGGGGGGGGGGGGGGGGGTGTTGGTGGTGGTATCCAGGCAGCGTGCGGGCACAATGAACGATGTTGAATCTTGTGCAGCACACCCACTTTACATCAGCTTGAAGGACTTTTAATGGGGTACAAAGCTTAATTGGTGGGCAGCCACGAGAGGCTCGTAAAAACAGCTATAAAAGTAATAATGGTGCTCAGAAGAGGACGAATGAACAAAGAGACCGAATCAGTAATGAGAGGACAAAATATTCTGCTTTAAGAGAGGAAAGCATCTTAAAAACTTTAAAAAAAAAAAAAAAAACTGTCTCTCTGTCTATAAAACACTGACAGTAAAGTCATCGAATTAGTAAAAACATCACTAAAATATAAGTTACGGTGCTCATTATGCAGCATGGACACAACAGCGAGAGTAACGGAGATCAGTCGCTATATGATATAAGAGATGACGGCGAAATGAACCCGTCACATAAACGTGTGTCACGGCCCCGACGACCCTCCGCCCCTGACCCGGATCCTGAGTAGAAAAGGTGAAGGGGTTGCCGGGGAGTCGTCACGTATGTTAGAGACGGTCACACTTGTTACTCGAGTGTCATAAACTTCCGCCCCGATCCGCCACTTATCCAAGTCCAGATCCTGGTGACCTGCGGTGAATATCTCATTCCAGCAGGATGTTCTCAAAATGTCACTTTTAAGCGGGACGACACTGATGCTACATTAGACGTTAAACACCACGGTATGTGTGGAGGAAATTAGGTCGTGGCTGGTAGTTTTATTAAAGTTAATAACAGCTGCAGCCCTCAACTTTAGCGGCAAGGAGGCGCATTTAATCACTTCGGTTCAGGAGACATAACTCTTCACTTTTATTTATAACATCAGTAAGTCGATCTCACTCCCGCCAGAACCTTCTGTCTCATTTCACAGGTATCTGCTAGTGTGATATATATATTATATTTATATATTATTTCCACACAGCCAAGAAGCCTCTGGACCTCCAAGGATTAAAGGGGAGCTCACTAGACCTTAACAGAAGGATATTACGCATTCGATTCCCGACTCGTCAGCGTGGTCAGTGGCCCCCCTACACTTCAAACTGTGCAAACGCTCTAGGTTCCCCTCTAGCATCACTTTCGCACACGCGGGGCTGCTGAATAGATCTCAGTGGTGTAAAGTGTTACAGTCCAAAAAAATTTTTTTTAAAAGTATTATGCACGGACGGCACGGCGGTTAAACGCTGTTTCCTTTGCAGTTCAAAGAGCGACTTCCCTGTTCATCCTTATCACTCTCACTTCTCTCCCCGTGCTCACTTTCTACACTGTTTACTCTTTCTTTTTCTTTTCTTTTTTTTAACTGTCAGTTTCCATTTGTTTCATGCATACAGTCCCGCATGTGAAGGTTACAACTTGCACAGGTTGGATAGGAGGAAGTGATGCATGCTGGGATGATGTTGACATTGATCGATATATATATATAAAATGCACCGCCATCACGTTCAATTAATCAACCGGCCACTTGTAACTTAATTCCACTCCACTGTAAATGCTTTAATGCTCAAGAAACATACTATCATCACTTATTTTAACCATTATAAACACAAACAAATGATCATCTGCACCCACACGTAGACAGAAACTGTAACCTTTGAGGGTGTCGGCATCATTTTATGTGACATACTTGATGTATTTGAAGAGTTTGGGGACGAGAAAGTGTTGCAACCGCATACATACACACAGCTCAGTGTTTGCTACAGGCACCACAGAGCTGCGACTGGACTGTGGGAGTTCATGTATTACATCACCTCCGCCAATTTGACACTTCACTTAATTTCAAGAAGTTGCAAAGGAGGGGATGAGAAATGGCCGGGGATCAAATACACTTCTCACATATCTTCACACACACACACCGAGGTTTGTAGCCCCTCTCTCTTTGCACTTACCGAGTCCTCCTTAGAATCAGTGTTAAAAATCCTGCTCATTACTTACCGAGGCTTTACACGGCGCCTGAGTTCTTCTGTGAACTTTTTACTCCTTTCCATCTCCAGAAAGGGCTTCTCAGATCTTCCGTGGGTCGGGCCTGTTAGCCGATCCACCAGGTAAAGGTCAAAGGGGTGGCTGAGTTTTTGTTGTTTACTGGCTCCTCAAACTTCGGAAAAGTCTTCCAGTTAGTATTCAGTCTGCTGACGCTGACTTTTTATAGACTTTCTAGAGTCATGTGATACAAAATGTGGCTTTTTTATATATCGTTAACACCTTATGGATGATGTTCTGTCTCTCTGCACCGGAGAACCCTTAGATATAGCTTGAAAAATGCTATAAAAACATAATAATAATATATTTTAGCATCAATACCATCACTCAGTCCTTATGCAAGGAGTGAAGGTAGTGCAACAACCCCTGATATGAGGTACCGTGTGGTTTTTACAGGATGTTTACATGCTGCAGCCTGTCCTTTAGCAGCTGTTTAGCCTTTTTGTTGTTGTTATATTATTTGAATTTATTATCATAATGTCTGTATGTATTAGTCATATGCATATTCGCTGTTGAAAAGTGGCAATTTGGAGGTTTCGATCCAGCTTGTTATCTAATTAGCTCGCTAATTGTTTAGAGGGGGTTTTTAGTAGAGGAGGAGGAGGGTGACCCGGCTCTTTTCTTTATAATAAGATGCATCCAGCAGTAGAGACTGTGGGGGCTAAGCTGGAGGTTTGACACTTTCACACACATTAAAAAGTCAAGATTATTGTGCAGACGTCATGACGTTACAGTGAATTCCTCCCAGGTCAAGTCGCGTTGCAACCGCAGCAGCGCGTAGACATAATAGAGGAAATCAGACTACGCCTCTCTCGTCGAGACGTCGAGGCTTAATATCAAACATTTATAGGAGGAAAAAAAACCCCTCAGTGAGCTGAAACAAAAGGAGGATTGATTGCATGATAAAACATAACAAACTCAGATGACTCAACTCATATCCCCCCAACATTTCCGACACTTATCTTTCAACACGCTGACATTTTTTTGGGGGGGTGGTGTTAGAACCCATCAAACTTCCAATTATCAAACTCACACACAGACGAGCCCGGGAAACGTGGGGGTAGGTGCGTCTGTCGGCTAATTGGTGGCATTACAGTGTTTGCTCATTATCACGTCCTGATGCCGCTGATGAAAGGGAGAGCTGGAGTGAAGCTGCGGTAGGGTAGAAAGTAAATTGGTGTTATACATCTGAAACCTTTTTTTTTTTTTTTTTTCCAGATCCTATCGTCCTTCTTTACACATCTGGACGGACAGGATGTTGCTTTCTGAATCATTTTTTTTTCTTTCGGTAGTGCTGGGGACTTTCCTCTGAATCCACATCATTGTGTCAACAGTGGATCACGTCCCATCTCGTATGTGCTCGCTTGAAAAAGAAAATATCACTTTTTTTTATCCACTTCCTCCCTCCATCACACCAGCTATCTTGCTTTCATCAGCGGCGGTGTCTGAGGATGTTCGTGGTGCCACAGACAACTGTCCAATCATGTGACTTCCCATCATTGTCTCAGGGTCATTTTTTTTTACTTTTAACTTTAAACACATCCTTTAATAAAAAGACACTTTGTGAGTGTGAGCATATGGAGGCAGAAGGAGTTGAATCGGTACTCACACAGCTTCCTCTTTGGTTCCCTCACTTGAATATAAACTTTTTGTTTTGGAGGATTTATTGTTTTTTTTTTCGTGGGGAGGACGTTCCCTCAAAACTCATTTTATTTTCTTTGTGAACAGAGTTTAAGAGTGTCTACAATAAGCAGAGCAAAACATGCATTTCATCTCTCTCTCTGTGTGTATTAAACTGAAGCTTTGATGCTAATGTCAGTTCAGAAACGTCACTAGGTTATCGTCATGATTCAAACATGTGAACTGTGATGCTTTAGCGTTAGCGTTAGCTGTATATATAAATATATCTCAGGCTTTCATTACCCCAGTGACGTGAGGAGCGGTTGGGGGGAGATGGGATGCGAAACAAATGGTCCCCAGTTGGATTCAAACAGTGTCAGTGTGAGTTCCTGAATCCCCCAGGACGCCACCGCCCCATCACCTCCACCACCTCCATTACTGTAGAGAATAACATTTACATCATTACCGTTCTAATAGATTGTCCCGTATTACTGATGGAGCGGAGTACCAAACACAAATAATGTTTCTGCACGGTGTTAATATTCAAATGTCAGCGTCTTTGTCATTAATTTCTCCAGTATTAATTTGGCGACTACACTGTTGGCGACTACACAAACTATCACAGCTACACAACAGTTGGCTGCGGATGCCGTAGTTGTTTCTTTTTTTATAAATGTCAATAGAAGCCAGAAACAATTACGCACATTTTCAACCTAATGTCTTAATAATGAAATGGAGTTAAATAAAAATAACAAAGCCGTAATCTAATTGGGTGAACGGCGAGCTAATAGCCAATGCAGTGTGTCCTTTCAGCAGCAGCAGCGGCGGCGGCGGCGGCGGCACAATCATCAGCCCTCCAAAGACTTTGCACATGAATGAAAACTCAAATCAAAAAAAAAAGAAAAAACCTCCCTCCATTCATATCTGAGGTCATCAGCTGTGCGGGGAGAACAGACTGAAACAAGGTAGTGAATTAATATTAATGATCTCAGGTCAGCACCCTTGTAACAATTACACTGTGCACATTAGAGCGCACTTTGCCCCGTGTTTCCCACCCTTTAAACCTATTTGCATGCATAATGAGGGATTTGAATAAGAGGTCATCATTTATTAACGCTGTCATTTATATTTATGACCGGCGGGCGTGCGTGCTTTTCGTATGTGAGGGAGAGAGAGAGAGAGAGAGAGGTGGAGATCCGCACCGCCGCCACTGCCGCCGCCGCCGTTCGATCAGGAGCTTGACAGGCCTGAGCGTCGGACGGGGCGGGTCACCCCCTGTAGAGTCAGACAAGAAGAAGATCACAGCCAATGCTCCATTTGAAGTGCACTTTCCCTCCTGCAGCAGATAATGAAGCATCTCCAGCAGCCCACCAATCACATCGCCTGCTTCAAAATCGCAAGTTGATGCTGTAAAGTTGTTTTAATACAAAGAGAACAGCGACAGATTTAGTCTCACTTTAATTGTATTGTATGGTAATAAATGTTTTGGCGCTGGTCTCGTGAGGTAAATGAAGGCGACGTTGATGTAGCTCGGGAACAGTGAGGGAGTGATTTCACTGCCGGGATGAAATATCGGGGCAAAAGGATGGAGACATAAAGCCATCTGCTTTGACTGTATTTCTGTCGTCCTCTGTCCTACTTCATCCACCACAAAAAACTAGAACTCAGACACCCGAGAGGAAAGAGAGAGAGAGGGGGAGAGGGGGAGAGGGGGGGAGAGATATCACACTGAGTAAAAGTTTGTTTATTTATCATGGTCTGTCAGTGTCGAAGAAGAAGAAGAAGAAGAAGCATGTGCAAAGAAATCTTTGTTTCAACCGAGAGGGCTCTATGTGTGTGTGTGCGACAGCTTTCCAACGTCGTCGACTGTCACCGTCTCCCCTGGCGACTTTTTTTTTCTTTCTTTCTGCAAACTTCTAACAGGTAGAGAGAGAAATGCATTCACATCCTGGTTCCCCCAAAACCGTGCATGATCAAGTTAAAGGTATCATTTGCGATAACCCTCATGGGTAGAAATCGCTGGAGGAGGAGGAGGAGGGTGGAGGGGGGGGGGGTCACATGTCTTATCAGACTCCAACAGTATTAGGAATCATAGTCCAACAGGAGTGACAGCAGCTCGAATGGGAAGGGGAGCGTATCTAAAGCATAACTGGAGGTGTTTGACTGATACCGAGCCCCTCGTCGGGACAAAGGTCTTTAAGGAAGGGGAAGATATTCATTTTGCAATCTGGAACTAAATCCATATGGTGCAGGAAGCCCAGTCGTACCCCAGAGAAATATTACATGCGTGCAGATAGGTTTCGTTTCAAAGTCTCTCACTCTCCTTTTCCCCCAATTCCTCCTGGATCTTTGCTCTATTTTTAAAAAAAACCTTGGAAATATCACAAACTGAAGTGCTGCTGAACTTCTGCTGTGAAATCTGGGCAAATAAAAATGTGTTTTTTTTGTTGTTGTTGTTGTTTTTTTAAAAAAAAATATATACAGGGAAAAAGAAGCTTATTGTCATTGTGGTGCTGCAGCCTGTCTGCTTGACTCGTAGACGAGAAGAAATCGCTCGTTAACACTGTCTGGAGATGGCGGCTCGGGTTAAACTGACCCCGTTACACCCGGGCGACGGAGAATACGGCGGTGCGGTGCCTGACTGTGTCCGAGTGTGTGGGCGAGGAGGAGAAGGGAGGAGGAGGAGGAGAGAAGAGGAGGAAGAGTTTATGTGAGAGAGAGAGAGAGCCTGGTGAGCTGGAGGCTGTTCAGCGTGTGAGTGGGAGAAGTGTGACATACTTCCGGCCGATGGCGACGAAGCCTCCCACAGTCCCGGGCGACCACGGCGGCGGCGTCGCTGCTGCTGCTGCCGGTAACAGAGGGCTGATCTTTTGATATGTCCTCTGCACATATCGCCACTCTCTCTCTCTCTCTTTGATTTTTTTTTCTGTCTCACATACGGCGTGTTCTTGGCAGCGTCGCCTCAGCTTCATGTCTGTGCCGTTAATAGACAAGATGGCTACGGTGGAACTTGTATGTCTGATGACTCCCTACCTCACAGATATATTCATATATATATTCAGGGTTTGTGCACATTAGCTGCCGGACTCTCCTCTTTAGTTTTTCCCTTTTTTTTTAAATCTGCGGAAACGGTCAAAACCATTCAAACATGCCAAGATGCTAAAGAAACGCTGCACAGTGTGGATCCTCTCTTAATTGGATTACTAATCATCCTGATATAATGATTAGCTTGCTCAGCCATGCCTTACAATGCAAAAGGCTGTTAGACTAGATCGTGCTATTTCAGACGCTGAAGTCATGCTTGCATCAGCTGCTTCAACATCGGCAGTAACATCCAATCACATTCATACAGGTGTACGGGGCGGCCTTTATGACTAGTATCATTTCCGTCTGCTGATACCTTTCAACACCCCCCTGACCTCCTCCTGATCTGTAACCATCTACCTGTGAGGTCAGATGCGTCTTTTGCAGGACCCGGCTGCAGCTGTCATTTGTTCTCTATATATCGACAAACTGCTGTTTTCTCATCCTCTACTATCCTCTCTAAGGTGGATGTATAGTTACAGATCACAGAAGGAAGGAAAAGAGGTCAGCGTGAACTTTCCATGTGTGTTTATTTAGAGCTGCAGACGAGCAGAGTCGAACACCCGCTGTGTGTGTGTGTGTGTCTGAACATGTAATTATTGTGGCAGTGTTGTGAAAAGTAAGTTTATATTCCTCCGACATGACACTTGCTCTCGTCTGTTGAACTCCTGAAGAGGAAAACTCCCAAAACAACACTTTTTTAAAACTTTTTTTAAACTAAACTTAAACATTATTTATCACAGAAGACTACATTTTAGCTGTCTGAACCATTTATAAAGACATTAGTTACAACAGCAGCATCGAATCAAAGCTTACACACACACACACACAGCGACCGTGATGTCATAGCCGATTCAATAAAGCCGTTTTACAACTAAACACAGTCACAGTCATATGACAAGTTTACATTTTTCATTTCTAGATGACATCATGGGTGCATGTGATGTCATTTGTATCATTTATCTTCTTCTTTTTTGTTGTTGTTGTTGTTGCTTTGTTGCAGCACATCATCTAAGTTAAAAAACTGCATACCGTCCCAATAAATAAATACAATATCACACTCCTGTGGTCACATTTAAGAGCTGATATTAGCTCGTATGTGCTAAAACCAGCTTCACTGACACTTTATCCAGCTGTGTGCTATGGCGGATGTCTTAAACATCTTCCAACCATCGAGAGAGAGAGAGAGAGAGAGAGAGACGTCTCCTTTCGATGAGATCACTGCAGACAGATCGGCGAGTCATCCACTAGCTGCAAACAGGGTTATTTATAATGTTTTTTTGGAGAGTGTAAATTCACACAAAAATACTTCAAGTCCCGAGGGAGTGAAGAATATGGTGTGAAGAAACAAAAAAAAAAACTTGCACCCTCCAAAAAATAAAAAGATGTGTCATACTGTAGATGAGAGAGAGAGAGAGAGAGAGAGAGAGAGAGAGAGAGAGAGGAGTATGAACTTCTCCGAAATAAACCGAGAGAAAGAGAGAAAAAAAAACAGCTTTCACATGACCTCAGCGAGAGCCGAGCAGATTCGCCGCCATCTGCTTATGGCTTTGACAATGATAGGAGTGGAGTTTTTAATATAGCAAAAGGAGGCCAGGCAGTGCCGTGACATCTAAATGAGAAGCAGTGTGAACATGTCTGTTCATATTACACTGAGACGGGAACAGTTTGTGTGTGTGTGTGTGTGTTTTTTTTTTTTTGTTGGAGTTACATGAGTGTAGGCCTTTGTATGTGTGGATAAAGGAGGGAGAGCAAGAGAGAGAGAGAGAGAGGATGTGTGTTGAGAGTAAATATGTGTGTGTGTGTGTGTGTGTG
Source organism: Euthynnus affinis (assembly GCA_029490765.1). Taxonomy (NCBI): domain Eukaryota; kingdom Metazoa; phylum Chordata; class Actinopteri; order Scombriformes; family Scombridae; genus Euthynnus; species Euthynnus affinis. The sequence continues at coordinate 29,015,889 of CM055850.1, forward strand.
GAGGAGACATTCTTCTTCATCCACAGGAGTGTGGGAAGCCAGAGGATGAAAGGCAGCTCTCAGAGAAACAGAGAGAGACAGAGAGAGTAGAAAACGACAAACACCTTCTCAATGAAACGTCACATCTCGGAAGAGTTAACTTCTCGAACCCTTACGAGTTATTTAAAAAGTCTTCATATGTTAGCTCGTGACTTACAAAACATCTTCTCTTCGAGTCTTGACCTTTCGGGGGGAAGCGGTGTGAGAAAATAATTTGAAGGGTTTACAAACGGGCATCTCGCTGTCCGGAGTCTTGGAGGGAGGACGTCGCAATTATAGAAAAATCACCTTTTATCACCTTTTTTTTTTTCAGGTTGTTAGCATCAAGTTATGAGACTGTAAGCAGCTGGGATCCAGATAGATCTCCCAGTAAAGGTGTGGATGCTGTTAGTGACACACAGGAAGGTCTAAATGTGATGATTAAGGTGTTTGTGTAGCTCTTTATAATGTATATAAATGTCTTGGATGACAGCGTTTAATTAGTAATCACCAACAGCATTTAAACTATAAACATACAAAAGGAATAATACTAATAATAATTGAGATGTCTACTGTTCAGCATCAGCATTATAACAGCTGTTGGAGAAGCTCAGGCTGCTCCGAGGACGCAGCAGCGAGGATACAGTAACACTATAAACAGCGAGTATGATAAGCATACCAAAGTATCTTTATTACGCCAGGCAGTGGAAGATTAATAAGGTGATGCGTTTCGATTGTAATTGACCCAGTTAATGAGACCCTTGTTTTGTGGTTTTCCCTCCCTCCCGCCCCCCGTAACCAACTGTGAGGGTGCTCAAAACAAGTGCCAAAAAACTCCCATCTCTGCCAAATGAAATTGGCTTATTAATTCCAATTATACTGATCATTGAACACTCAAATGAAAAATGAAGACGTTTCAACTTGACTAATTGGCCCCAGGAGTGAGCGTATGTGTGTTAGTGTGTGTGTGTGAGAGAGAGAGAGAGAGAGAGAGAGAGAGAGAGAGAGAGAGAGAGAGAGGGAGGGAGGAAAGAAAGAAAAGGCGATGGGACAGAGAAGGAACTTTGGAGGTTTGTTGACGTTGGGAGGAAGAGGCGTCTCTCTTTCTCATACAAACACACACTATCATCCATCTATAGCTAATAAAACACACTGAATCCTGTGTGTCCCTGCTGGACAAAAAAACAAAAACAAGTGATATTATTTTAAATTGTGCATTAAAACTAGAGTAAAGTTACTGATTTTTAAAGAGTCTAGAGTGCTTTTCTTGATTTAAATATTACAGTTTACACAAAATCATATAAATAACATGCAGGTGTTGTGTCAAAATGAGCTGAAAAGTACCGATAAAAACGACAAAACACCATAGAAAGGGGATTAAAGCCACTTACCCGAGCAGCAAAACCCTTCCTCACTCAGCGTAATGAACGTTTCTACAGATTGTGAAGCGTCAGAGCTGCAGGGACGGCAGGTGGAGACGCTCTAATCTCTAAAATTAGACTTCATTTATTCATATCTCTACGTTGGATTGCCTTAAAATAAACCTGCACGCTGTCGTGTTGCTTTGTCTTTTCTGACACTGAATATTCACTTTATTTTGTCTTTTTTGACCTCTGACCTCTATGCGTCGTTTCTGAACCCTGTGGTCCTCTATTACACATCAGACTAGTTACATTTAGACCAGGAGAGCAGAATAAGTTAAGTAGAATAACTACCTGGCTTCAGGTTCTCAATGAGTCGTTTGATAAAATACTGTTTAATTAGAAGTGATGAACCGTGTGCACACTCTAAAAAACTACAGTTATATAAAGAGATTTTGATTCAGAGCCCTTAAAACAAGACAGGTTCACAAAATCAGCTGTTAATCCAGGACCAGTTGTTGTTAATGTTGTATTTTTGTGCAAGATTGTCTGATTTTCTGGCAAATTTCTGAGTCAAACTGCAAAAATAGTGAGAACTTTTAGGGCGATGGGGGCGCGCTGCATGGTTGTTTAGATGCACGTGACGTTTATTATCACCTTTTAAATCCCGTGCGAGCGCTCAGAGTCGTCGTACCTGCAGCTTTTCGGGGGGGGGGGGTGTAACGACACAGACGCCTCAGACCCCACAGCGAGAGGAACACCACAGAGAAGCTATTCACAGAGACACACACAGAGAGGCGGGCAAAGTGTCGGAGCGTTTATTTAGTTTTGGGGTTGGGACGCTGAGAGAGAGAGCTGATGATGATGATGAGGAAATGACACACATCCACATGTGCACATGAGTAAATACACACACACACACACACATGCGGAGTAAATACACACACACACAATGTAATTAAGGCTCAGCTGCACCGTCGCCGTGTTTGCACGCCGGCGTCCGCGGGAAGAGAGGTAACTGTTTACATTTTGGGGGGATAGTGGTGTACAGAAATGATGTCCAGCTGATGTCCAAGGTAGTGATGAGGCTTTGAGTGTGACAAGTGGTGAGTGTTGTTGCTTTTTGTTTGTTTGTTTGTTTTCTGAGTCATAGTTGTGAAAAAAAGAAGTTTATTTTCACTCACACACACACTCACACCGCTCTGCTGCAAGAAATACTCACTCACGCACCTCATGTGGATTCATCCGCTGCTGAAAATAGTCCCTAATAAACCTCCCCTCCCTTGTTTGATGAATCTATAACAACTCAAGAGCCACTTCTTTTTTTTTCTGGAGCTTTCGAGTCGCTTCATCTTTAGGCGGTTGTCCTAAAAAAAGCACCACGTATGAAGACCTAACAGCTTCTGAGCTCACACACGTCGGCGGCTTCATCTCCATGACAACTGGGCAAACTCCATCTGCCGTGGAGACCGTGTGATATGGTTGAAAGCGCTGGAAGAAAAATGCAAGCAAGTGGGTTCCTTGAGTTGGGATTGTTGTTGAGAGAAAGTTTTAACAGCAGCACGTTCAAGATATTTGGTAAAAAGGGACAAAGAGCAATACCAGAGATTTCTGAATTTTCCAAATAATCATATTTCATTAAAAAAAAAAAGGCACCTTGATGTTGAGACACAACTGCTAGAAATATTTGTCATATTTGCTTCTTTCTAACTACACAAAGACCTTGAAGGGAAATTAAATGATAGACAGATCACATATTAATCTTGAAGCATGCATCACTTTAGCATAAATAAGATGACAATATACTGTATTTTTGTTATTGTCTGCAATTTACAAGACCCAAAAACCAACAATGTGATCTCTCAGCCTGTCTGTGGTCGTCATAACCAAACAGCTGAACACTAGTTTTTAATATTTTAAACATTTACTGGGGACCGTTTGCAGCTGTAGATTAGATTAATACACATTTTATGAATCATTTTTCATGTACAAATGATCATTTCTGAATATTTTTGGCATCTTGTAGAGCTGTGCACGGAAAACAAGCGACGTCATGATGCAAAATTTACAAGATTATTTCTAATTTCTGACATTTTAGAGAAACAATTTATTGAGAAAATGTAGTAGTGAGTATTTCTGGCAGTAAGACAGTGTGTGTGTGTGTGTGTGTGTGTGTGTGTGTGTGTGTTCCTGGTAATAAAGGATGACATGTGGCCCCGTGCAACAGTGGAGCTCATTGATGTGTTTTTAATGGTCGGACAACAGTGGAGCTTTATTGCAAACAGATAAAAAAGATATATCAGGCTTTGAATCAATCCGTTGTTTTTTGCTCGTGACCTCTCGCTGTGACTTGTTAACAATAAATAAATTAAAAAAAAAACATAGAATATCACCAGAGGAATCCTTTGATGAAAGAGGAACACATCGTTTAGTAGTGAGGATGCATAATTTCCAGCCTGAGCTCACGCTGATGTTGCCGTTTACTATTAAAAGATGATCTTATGTTTATGTCTATACAGTCATTCCTCTCTTAACTGCACCTCTGCACTCAGGCATCTGTTGCATCTCCACTCCTACAGCAACAGTCAATCTAAGGAATAATTGGCAAGTTTGATAGACAGAGCGGATTATAAAAGCATTACTGTACGACGACGACGACGACGACGACGACGGAGGATCGGATCTTCTGCCGCCGCCGCCGCCATTAATACGACGATTCTGTTGTTCCCGCTGCCTGAGACGTATAATATTAAAGCCTCGTACTGTATGTGGGGGTGTAGAATATGATTAGAGGCTTTCATTATACACATAAACAGAAAAAGAGAGAGAGGAGAGAGGCAGAGCAAGTGGGAGGAGGAGGAGGAGGAGTGGTGGCCCCTGCAGAATGCTAAATGATGGAGGAAATATTGAACAGCGTTAATGATTAGAAGGGCAGAACAAAAAAATGCTAAATAGAAATAAAAAAAAACCACCCAGACATATTAGTGTGGAATGAGAGGGAGACAAAGAGCAGACAGATAGAAGAAGAATGAAAGAGAAGAGAGGAGGGAAGGTGTTAAGGGAGCGGTAATCCACTTGTCACATGCAGAGATGTCAACCAAAGTGACTTTTCCACACAGCCGGGGATAAATCCATTTATTCTGGTAATAGCTAGCTCTTATCAACCACTGACTCACCGGAGAAAGCACAATGTCATTTTCTTAATGCCCAAACAACTGCTTATACACACTCAGGAGGAGCGGCGGTGAACTCGGCCACCTCCCGTCTTCACCGTCGGCGCCGCTACCTGAAACTCGGGGTTTTGAAGCGTTCCTGACATTTCTGCTCAGTCGCCGCCGTCGTTGCTGTCGTTGTTGTTATTATCATGTGGCACAGAAACAGGCTTCCCTTTATTAACAGATACCTTGTGAACAGGTTACTCTCTCCATTACTTGGGATCTCGGTTTGTCATCTAGAGATGCGACTACACATCGCTAAAAACTTTGCTTGACAGTTTGTTGCAAAGTTAATTCACAGAGTTTGCACATGAAGAAAAAAAAAAAACAAAGTGATGGTTTAACATTTGGGGAAAAATACGATTATTATTATTATTCGCTCTCTTGCAAAAAAAAAAAACACTGCTTGAGTCCTGGCATCATCACTGTGAGGTTGCCAGGCGACCAGCAAAGACTCCAGGAAGTCACTGCACCTGACTCAGAAATAGTCCGGCACGCACATAAAACCACTGTAACACTGCGACGTGGTGTCACTTTTGCACCTCGCCTCTTGCAAAAATGTGATGAAGAGTATTAATTATTGAGCTCCAGCTAAGCTAACCAGGCTGTAGTTTCATGTTTATCGACGTTCCCGGCGAGAAAAGAAGCGTATTTTCCAAAAAAAATGTCAAACTATTTCTTTATTGATGGGTGTATTTTATGACTTTATTAGTGTGGATGGCAGAGAGATGACAGGAAATGAGGCATGTAAGGTCTTGTAGAAGCTCTTGTTGTCCAGATGACATCATGGTGTCTCTATTAGTGAAGCGGGGGCCTCGCGGTCTGGGTTAAGGTCAAGATGTTTATCTAGTTTTGCTGACTTGTGTCAACATATTAAAGTATAATGCAGCTCTAAAGACCCGTAATATCATTCAGTCATGTTCCCCCTTACATCATGTAGCATGCTCTGTTTTACATCTATCTTCACTAAAACTTTGCTTTGCAGAGCTTTTCGTCCAGACTTGCGGCTGCTTCATGTTCTTGGATGACCGGGCTCGGCTCCAGGCACGCATTCCCATAATAGACCTACCAGGTATTTGCCTTGGAAACTTTCGGTTCGTATCATTAATCTTCGTTTCAAAACATCGAAAAGTCGCCAGTTTTCAAAACAGCATTGTGTCATTTAACATGTGGGCAGCGGATGCAAAGTGTTTCCTGACAGTAACACAAACAAACAAACAAACAAACAGATGTGCTGATTGCAACTTATGAGGCCCGAACACAGCGCTGGTGAATCAGACACAGCGGAGCGTCGGAGGGGAAGTGACCACCAGAGCTAACTGCTGCAGAAATAATTGCACATTTCTACTAAATGGGTGACCTAGTTTTAAGAAACCATCATATTCACATCGTTTAATCTCATGTTTAAGGTGTAACGAACACGGACGTCATTTAAAGATGGATCAATGTCGGGCCGATGTGTTTTCTTATTCAATGAAGCCTTTTCGAAGCGACTACGGAGACGTTTGTTTCCCCTTTATGGATCATTTTTATTATTGATGCAACATCATAAAGTGCCGGATTGACCTGACGTCTCATTAGCTTATCGCACAAAGAAGCTCGTTGGTATTCTTTCACTCAGTTTTCCAACCTAAACATGTTGTGCAGTGATTATACAGGCTCATTCAGCTGCAGAGTTCATAGCGGCGAGCACAGTCGGACACTTTGGGGGGGGGGGGGGGGGGGGGGGGGGGGATTGTAAAAAGCTGCACGGGATTGTTTACCAAATATTGACACTTGGAGGATAAATTATTCAATCCTAATTGACTCCTGCCTGAATAATTAATGCTTCAGAGGGGAGGGAGAGGTTTTGAACCGGAGGAAGATGAAGAGTTTTCACAGCTTGACCAGGAGAGCCGGGGTCCTGCAGAACTAAACCTAAATGTGAGCAGGCAGGTGAGTGTAAATGGAAAACACCCCCCCCCCCCCCCCTCCCACCCCACCCCCCGTCGCTCAGCTGTCTGCCTCTCCGTCTCCACAGCTGGTAACATGGGTCTGATCATCGGTGATTTGAAAAAACAAACAGCCTCCTTCAGGCTGCTGACTGAGGTTTTGCAGCCAAATTAAGCATTTTTTTTAATTTATATTATTCCTTTCATTTGGTTGCACAAACAAATCTTTGCAATGAGCGGTGAACAAGCTAGCAGCAGCAGCAGCAGCAGCTACAGGTTTTATACTAATCTGTCAGGGCTGGTATATGACCTAAAGCTCCGTCTTGTTCTTGGGAACACGCCAAGTTCATAAGATGGAAAACCGTCCCACTCGTTTGCTTTTTTCAAAGCCTTTTATGCAAAGTCATAAGCAAAGACAAAGAAAGATCAGTTTTGGAGAGTTGCTGCAAGAAATGCCTCTGAGAAAGGGCCAAAAGTATATGGACACGGCTCTGTCAACATACTGTTATCTTATCTTATGTTAATACTACAGCATATACGTTGACACTTTGGGAGGAACTGGAGCACAAACTATCACCCAACATCAGTGGCTGACCTCACCAAGAGAAGACCGTAGACTGGTTACAACCTTTGGTCAGACAGTGTAACTATTACTCATGTTAGAGAATAGCATGACCTTCTAATTTGGTCGTTTTAGGTATTAAACATGTGCTGTTTCCAGTACAAGTGACTGCAATGTTCTCTGTCTCTCTCAGGAGGAAGGACACAGGCTGATTGTAAAGTTACATTACATATTTTTAGCTTAGTCGTGTTATTTTCCCATCCTCGTCTAATCTTTAGTTTTGTTCCTGCAGCTCCTGTTTGCAACGTGCACCATTATAGATGCACGAACAATATTCATTTATTGTTTATAAAAGGGAAGAAAGATGTTTCTGGGGATGAAATTTGCACAAAATTTATATTTAATCATAGAAATGCAGAGTAATACAAAGATCTAACCCATTTCTCAAAAAACAAAGGAGCAGAAGGCAAAAATTCTGAATCTTTGAAATGTTTACAGTCGACCGAAACGTGCCGACTTTATGGTTTTTCATGTAAAACGGCCCAATGAAATATGTTTCTGAAAATATTTGAGACAAGAAAATTTCCCCTTCCCCCTTCTCTGTTTTTGTCAGGTCATGCATCACACCCCCCCCCCCCTCCCTCCCCTCCTCCCTCCCTCCACCAGGCTGGCTGGCACAGTGATGCCATTCAAGGCAGAGAAAGATGAGAGGGTCTGCTCTATCGACCATACGGGAGAGAAGTGTGATACCTTACCTCTCTCTCTCTCTCTCTCTCTCTCTCTCTCTCTCTCTCTCTCTCTCTCTCTCTTAGTGGCAGGCCACAATAAGGTTCCCACACACGAGGCATCGGGTTTGAGTCTCAGCCTCGCCTCCTCGCCTTTCACTATTCATCCTGAACTCTGATAAGGAGAGAGGGAGAGATTGAGAGAGAGAGAGAGGGAGGCCGAGTGGGAAAGAAGTGAGAGGCATTAGGGGTGAAAGAGAAGCAAGATGAATGAAAGGAAAAGGGAGAAAGGCACTTGGGGAAGAGAGGAAGAAAGACAGAAAGACGAGGAGTGATGAAAAAAAAAAAAAAGGTGCATGGAAGAGAAAATGAGAGATTAGAGGTGAAAGGGGGAGGGGGAGGATGAGAGGAGTCAGTGTAAAAGGCGAAGAAAAGGAGGGAGTGTGAGAGAAGAAAGGATGAAAGAGAGAGAGAGAGAGAGAGAGAGGCAGCAGGGCTGATGGAGTGTGTGTGCGTGGAGCGTCGGTCAGTAGGTTTGCAGGAGATTTGAGCCTCCCTAACGGCAGCAGGGAGTCCAGACCTGAAACAACCTGACACACAACAGTGACACGCTCTCTGGCTACTGGAGACCTTTTAACATGTCCTGGTCTCACACACACACACACACACACACACACACACACACAGCCAAAAAAACACACACACACACACACACAACAAAAGTTTTATACTTTTTTTCTTACTTTGTTTTGATGACATTTTGCTCCACTAGCACTAGCACAAGCACAAGGACACACACACACACACACACACACACAAGAGCCCCTAGGTGACTTGATACATAAATATCTGGGTGTTTGTGTTGATATGAAGCTGGTCAGAGATTGTAGATAATACACAGTCCGGGTTGTTTTTCCTCAGGAAACTAAAGTCTGTCAAGGTTAGTACAAAGCTCTCCACTGTTTCCTAGCGGAGCTCGGCGGGCTCAGACCAGACAGGAGTAAATTGTACCACCAACCGTGGATTAATACACATTCGTTGGGCTGGTGAATATTTATGGGAGCGCGGCGGTGTCTAGAGGATGACACCGTGGCTTTTTTTTTCTCTTTAAGATATTCTACAAATATAATAATTATGATGCATCTGGAAGACGTTGTAAGGGGAAACAAACTGCAGGGGAAGTAGGAGACATGCATGTAAAACAATGCGTGTTGCCTCACAGGTTTCACGTGTGTGTGTGTGTGTTTTGGTGTGTGAATCTTTAAAAAAAAAAAGTGCCAAGTCATGTTGAGGAAACACACACACATGACTTGTAATGGCACCGTATGCTCACACAGATAAGCATTAATATATGTGCGGCCCACGGATAAACACACACATGCACGGCGAGAAGATAACACACACACACACACACACACACACACACACCACAGAATAACAGTCCTTTTACTGAAGTGGATTAGCCTCCACAATGCCGTCCTTTATTCCCAGAGGAATGTGACTTTTTGGGGAGAGAGAGAGAGAGAGAGAGAGGAGCCCCCCCCCCTCAAAACCACCCCACCAGCATCACCCTTCAGTAAAAACCTTCAACTATTTTCACTTTTTTTTAAAACAATATCATCAATCAAGGCAGGTGGGCGGCTGTCAGTGGAGGGGAGGGGAGTGGAGGGGGGGGGGAGCTAGGAATGCCCCACTTAGCCGTCACATGGCGGTGATTATTGTGTTCATCACGGGAGGGGGGGTTATGACAGAGCGCTGCACATAATGTGTCTATTGTCTCAGCAGGCGAAGCAACACTTCTAATCGATGAAGCCGTCCACAAACAAGGACCCCAGACGGGCTGATTTCGCCCCTTTTATCGGCGTTTAAATTTAAACTATATTAACGGCAAACAATGTTTTTGTAAGTATGAGTGAAATGGCAGAGCGAAATTAAGACGTGCTATTGATCGAGGGAGTTAATTTGTGTGTGGGGGGTGGAGATGGAGGGGGGAAATGATGAATAAATGTTTATTACAGGAGCAGCACCTGGAGGGTGTGAGACGAAGCAGGGAATATTGTTTCTAATGAGCCAGCAGCGGCGATGGCCAAATTGCTCCTGTCATGAAAACTAGATTTTTCATGTTGTTCCAGTAATGGCTCGGCTAACCGGAATATAAAAAGGAAGAGGAAGTGCTTTCTAATTTGCTTGTCACACAGTTTGCCACAAATCACCTGCAGACATCAAGACATTCGGGCGGTTTGCATGTGACACAGCGGCTTCGTTACGAGACCCTCAACACCCATTTACAGCTACAAAAAAAAAAAAAAAAACCCCACCTGATCGCATCATGGTTCAGCGCAACGTACACATCACACGCCTTTAAAAAACAGGATTGAGGTCATGTAAGAACCCAACTGGCTGTAAACACGCTCTACCCACAGCTGCTTACTTTCCTGTTTATGCGTGCGGCGTGAGTCACATGAGTCACAAAAAGCTGAGGATAAAGAAGTTGTGACGCCGAGTGAATGTGCCATTTTGGTGTTAGTGTGTGTGTGTGTGTGTGTGTGTGTGTGTGTGTTGGCGTTAATATGAAAAAGAAGCTGATGCAAATCTAATGCGATTGCTGCACACAATACGGGAGAGTGACACCGGTTATAAAGAACATACAGATACAGAAATTACAATAAATCATATATAACAGGGGAGGTAATGTAAAGCTCAAAACATTCTGTAATGAGCTTTATAGGTGGGCTCTTCATACATACATAAAAACATAAAAATAAACTGTACATGTGTGACTAATAATGGTTTCTTCTTTAAAAACTGTAAATAATGGGAGTGGGCCCGCATGAACATGAAAAAAAAAGCTCTTTGGGCCATTTAGCATGCACTTTAAAATGCTTCCTTAATATGTGATGATAGCACATTAGGCTGTAGAGTAATTTAATAAACATTATTATTATTAGAGGTTGTGCAAAAAAGGCTCTTTGCACTTTTAAAAAAGGACATTTTTAAGTAAACTATTAACGCTGACCAATGACGGATCTCTTCCCAGTGGGCACCTGATTATTGTTTTAAGACAGGATTTGAAAAATTGTGAACTTCACATCCTCATTTTCACCATCAGAGTTGAGTCTTCATCCTTGAATGGTGAGGTAAGAACAACATCGACGCGTCAGTCAAGCTTTATCTCGCACCGCACCGCAAATGAGGTGAAAACTGTTTGATATAAATCAAAAAGTTACAGGAGGATAAATGCCTGAACTCTCCGCAACCTCTGTGCGCTTTATCCGGTCTATATATTTGTTTACATTTCGGGTCAGTCTGCAGTGAGAAGTCATGCTGCATTAGCCGCTAGCCGCCCCCCTGTTAGCTCTGCAAACATAAAATGTGCAGACACCAGTCACCTGGATTACTTTTAAATACTGAAAACGAGAAATTAGAATAAGACGCATGGATGTTAATCATCAGTGCTCCTGCTATTACTGGAAAAAGTGAGTTCCTTCTGATTCGGATTCTTGGAGAGAGTGCGCGTTTGATGTCTGTGCATTGACTGAGTTATGGCTCTGAGAGGAGGAGGAGGTGTGAGTTAAATGGAAGAATTTAATGCTATTCGCATATGTCCAGAGCGCATTAGTGTTCATCTGTATATCATGTATTTGTACTCGGTTACATCCCTGGTATCTAAGCAAATGGGCTCCACACCTGAAACAACACACACACACACACACACATAGATACAAGTCAACAGTGATAAATGAGTGTGTGTGTGTGACTGGGTGAACTTCAGAGTGTGTGTGAGGGAGAGAGAGAGCGAGAGAGAGAGAGAGTCCCTGCCACCAGCATCCAGCAGTGGGGAATCAGTGGACCAGATGTGTGTGATTTATGGAGTGGCAGAAGCTGCAGCAGAGAGGCCTCCAACGTGTTAAACATTATTAGCTACAGATGGAGCCACGTTCGCACCCAACAGCGTTCACACACATCAGGACTTTGACGCCCCCCCTCCCCTCCTCTCCCCTTCCTCTTTCATCCCTGCTTGCGACGCTATTCCTGCATATGCGCTCAAGCGGGCCGTTTCGTGAGGCTTCAAATAGCGTCTCACCCTGCGCTGACCTTCGCTGTTGCTTTTTCCCCAAACGGGGTCTTTCTAGCGCGGACAGGCGGGCGGTTTGGTGCCATATGGCTCTGCAACAAGACCCGGCAGGACGGGTGGATGTGGGAAGGCCGTCCATGTTTCACACACACACACAGGCAAAAAGCGTCGACCTCAGAGGGCTGATGAACTGAAAGAGATATAATGGAGAGGAGAAGGAGGGGAAATATTCATTGCCACTGTGGACCTCCTTAATCTCCAAGGAGGGAAACCCCTCGCCTCAAATCAGTGCCTCATTCATTCATTGTCACTGAGCTGCCCCCCCCGTCCCTCCCTCCCCTTCCCTTTTTGTGTGTGCAGGATATAGTCACTCAGAAACTGTCACCAGGACTGATTTATGCTTTTTCTCCCTCAGGGCAAACGCTCAAGCTTCTCCGCACCCATCCACCCATCCATCTATTAATCCAGCAACTCAGTCATCCTTTTATTTGTCATTCCATCCATTCATTTGTCCGTCCATCCATCCATCCATCCATCCATCCATCCATCCATCTATCCATCTTGCTAGCTAAGGCAGGCATCCATTCATAAAGCCAGCTACCCAATCCTCCATTGATTTTCCTGCCTGCCATGCTGCTACCGAGCCCTCCATCCATCCATCCATCCATCCATCCATCCATCCTGAGACTTTTATACGGCCCAAACATTTGTCCTTATTGACACTACTCACACTCGCTCTAAAATGTAATGTGAGATTGACATTTTAAGACGGCATGACTTTTACAGCTGATTGTTAACAGCAAACTCTGGATTCCAACTTCTTAATGATTGGCAAGAAGAGTGTGTGATCAATCAACAAATGGACAGAAATTAAACAAAGGGGAAGGGGAGGGTGCATAATGCAACTTCACATTTTATCCCAATTTAATTGATCTTTCAGACATAACATTGTATATTTGAACAGTGGACAGCTTTAATTAACCTAACAGCTGCACAGAAACTTATATTCAGAGTTTAAAATTAATACATTGATGAATCTGCTAGGGCAAAATGTATCTATGGGTCCTCTTTGATCTGCATGTGGATCCTCTTGCCCATTAGGTACAATGCAGACTACATAAAGGCAGCTTCAATTTACTTTGGACTGGAGAACCTGCCAACATTTACTGTACCTAGACTTGAGCTTTGATTGCATTTTATCAAATCACAATCCTCTTGTATCAGAATCCTTTGGAATCCCTCTCTGAATCTCATTAGGTGTAGCTTTCAAGTTTCAAGCAACTAAAGTTAAAAAGTAGTAAAATCTGTAGTCACCTTTCGTTGGATGGAGAAAAAAAAGGTAGAAAAAAAAGGCAAAGAGGGATTTGGTGTACCTGACTGGTCATTAGTATTGTGCTCTTCAATTGGTTGAGTCTTGGAGGCCAGAAGAAGAGAACGTTAGAGGTTACAAGACCTCATCAACATTTCAGTCAAACAATCAAAAAAAAAGAAAATTATCTCAATCATTACAGTCGTAATATCCACCTGGTGCTTTGCCCAAAGGCACTGCAAAATTAAACTACCATAACTGGTATTTTCACACTCCCATTTCTCATCACCATAACCTCCAACTGGGAAAGAAACCCATTTTATTCCCTCAATGGGTGGAGGGGGGGGATTGGCCTCTAAGCATTTGGAGACATCCAGAAACATGTCAATCTATCTGGCACGTCTTTCTTTTTTCGATCTCAAATTACGCACAGCGATGCACACTTATGGTGTGCCATGGAACATATCTCTCTGCACACATCCATTTCATCAGCTCGGACCGGTCCCAGCAGACTGGTCTCAACAATATATTCCATCTTGAAAAAAAAAAAAAAAAAAAAAAAGCCCCTCTGTAAGCCGCTACCTATTGACAGACTGTGGAAGGTGAACCTCTTTTATTTTTTTTTTAAAAATAGCTCCAACCCAAATTGGAAACTCATCTGGCAGAACATGTAACTATCTTCCAGGAACCCCAACCATCAAATTATTCATTTTAATTTCATACACAGAACAAACTTTGCTCCCCACATATTGCATAAAATGAAAGCTATATCATCACCAAGCTGCACCCTACGCACTAAAAAATGTGTTTTTTTTTTTTTTTTATACGGTCTGGGAGTGCCCAGGGGATGAAAAAATTCTGGTGGAGCATTTCAGAGATGCTATCAAGCATATTGTCCAAACCAATTCCTTGCTTGCCAGAAGTGCTGTTACTTAATGACAGCTCCAACTTGGAGCTCTGTGTGAGGCAGAGACTTCTCTTGCTAGCTCGCCTTACAGCGGCCAAGCAACTAATAGCTTGTAGATGGAAAGCTCTCCGTTCTATCAATACACAGAGATGGCTTCTTGACTTCATAGAAATAGCAAGCATGAAAACTTACTTGTTCTGCATGTACAAAAAAAGGGTCCAGGGTGGGTTGGGTTGGTTGGGATTGGGAGCCAAAGGGAAGGTTATGGGGTGATGGGGCAGATGCTTTTAGTGTCAGCCTAATTAATGTTCACAACCTGCTGTTAGGTGGGGCCGAGCAGGTGAACCCAAGTGCAGACGCAGGCAAAGAGACGGGGATACGATGAGGAACAAGGTGTTTATTTTTAGGCGGAGGAAAAGGGAACGCAGCACAGGATGGGTCCAGGGCAGCTAAGTAGGGTTGACGAGATGAGGGGACCGGCGACAGAGCAGATGGGACTGCAGAGAACAAAAGAACAGGATGAGGGGGGGAAACAAGAACTAAATAACCAAAAAAAAAAAATTGGTTTGAAATGTAGCGATGCTAACAGGTAGCGGAGTCTACAATCTTGCAGAGTGGAAGTGACAGGGCTGAGTATTCGTAGAGGGCTTGATTACAGAGATGAGGTGCAGCTGGTGTGGCTTTGCTCTGACTCTAGCACACCTGCAGACAATCACACACACACACACACACACACACAGAGGGCGAGAGAGGGAGCGAGCTACTCGGGGAGTGGCAGCAGGTCAGGGAGACAGAGGATGGTGAGGATGAGCAGCATAAGATAGGAAAGATTGATTAAATGTGTCTGGAAATAACAGTTGTACTTTCAAATGCTGTTTCTCTCTAAACAACAGCCACCACTCAGTTTGAACCGCAGCCCACCTGCAGTCTGAGTGATGCTACAAAGTGATTTTTTCTCATCAGACACCTGTTTGAAGAGAGCACATTAGCCAGACAGCAGCCAAAAGTTTGATTTTTTTTTAACCTTGATGTAAATACCATTAATTAGCCACAACTGATAAAAATCTGCTGTCAGTGATGTTTGTCAATTTAGTCGGATAAAACGATGGTCAACTTTGCCTCAAAAGTGGAAATCTGCTTCCTAAAAGACACGTGAGAAGAGTAACTTGCAACTATTTTACCAAAAATGGAGCCAGCTATCACAACCCACCCCTTTAGCTGAGTGTCATTGATTGAATGAGGAATGTGGAAACATGCAATAAGTAAGGGGCTGGAGATATTCTACCCACCCACCCCCACAAAGTTTATAATATTACCACAAATGCAGCAGCTGCTCACTTTGCCTGCTCCCCTCTAGTCATGGTTGAGCCTAATTGGGTTCAAGTTGAGTAGCAAATCTCTAATCCAACCATCCACTCCTCCCTCCCCACACATATCCATGCATCTACGCCTTGGGCTGTCTATCCTTCTGTCTGTTTGGGCAAAATGACCAGACACCTCCGCTATGCCTAGTTCCAGCATGGTAGCCGCCACGCATCACCGGAAATCACTTGTTGTTGTTGTTTTCCCATCACCGTGTTTGAATGAGGTATAAGGTACTATATAAAAAAAACAAAAACAGGACAGGATTAAAGCGGCAGTGAATACAGAGTGCGAGCTGGGGGTAGAGAATCGAGGAGACGGTAATACTGACTGACACAGAGGGAGGTTACAGATGAATAAAGAAAGGAAAAGAATGAGCGCATAGTCTTGTTGAACACAGAAGAAGTTGAGTGTGCGGGGGTTTAAAGAGGCAGACGGACAGAGAGAGAGAGAGAGAGACAGATGAGGGCTCAGACTGAGCTGACAGGTGTAATTGGAATCTAAATAGCGGGGAGTGACGTTGACTGACAGCGGCTTAAAACCATCCCGGCGACGCCCTTCCCCTCCCCTCCTCTCCCAGTGACTCCCCAGCAGACACAGTGCTCTTATTTTACCCCACTAAAAAAATAGCAAGATCCAGAGAAAGGACTACACACACACCCTCCCCGGCTTTGACCCTTGTGCTTCCCTGCCTAAATCTGCGACCTGACATTTGCATCCCGACCTCCATCGGCGGGGGAGAAAGGGAAGTTTTGTCGCTTCGCTGCTCGGAAACGACTTTTACAAACATATATATATGTTAAAAGGACCGTCACGGTATCGACTTCCTCTGATTGAAAGCTTTTTAAATGACCTACATACATGTTTCCTCAGAGTTGTGACGATGATGATAATAATAATACACCTGGAAAATGTCTGGTTTTAATGTTGAGCATAAACAAATAAGCAAATGCAGCCAGACAGTAAGTATAGTAAGTAGCACATTAGCAAACCTAGCGTGGGTGTATGAAAGGTGGCAAGTTGCTAGTGTTCTGTCAGTGGGGTAATAGAGGAAGACTATCGCCATGGCAACAGCATTAACACACATGCAAACACACACACACACACACACACATACAAACAGAGAAATCATTGGATCTAATTAGCCAGAAAGCTGACTGGGAGATGCTAACGCTGATAATGGCTGGATGTGAGAGGAACAGACGGTTTGAAAATGGCAAAGCTTCGTCTTGTTGAGCCACCTCCTGTTTTTTTTTTTTCCCCTCACATCTCCGTCTCTCTCTCTCTCCGCTCTCTCCCTCCTCCCCGTTCACTGTCAGTGTAGGCCCTCCACTGTGGTAAACATGGATGTTATGAAAGTCTTTTTTGAAAGGACTTAAGAGCCGGGAATATCATTTGAAGATGTTTACTGACGTGTGCTAGCCCCACAGGGATGGTTATTGAACAGCCCACAGGAAGCAGATATAGTACATTTGCTCCATTAGAACCTGGGAGAGATAATAATAAAAAAAAAAAAACATGCTTCAGAATGAATAGAGATTTTGTAACTGTACTGTTTATCTGATAACCACCATAATAAATAACAAATATAACAAAAAGATCCCACTACGGTTTACAAGATGGACAAACTAGACAAAAGGTGGAAGGAATTATGAGAAAGTATTACAGCACTGAGATGTTGGTGAACGTTAGCAGATGGAAAAATGTCCGCTGAAAGGTTGTGTAAGTCAAATTAACAGATCCTATTTACTCCCAGAGCTGAAGACCAGAAACAACCACAATTTTGGACAAGTGGTTGTGGAAAATTCTTCCATATTATCATCTGTTTAAAGCTGCTTAATCGATTTTACTCTTAGCTATTTGGGGGCAGTAGAGCTAGCACGTTTGCTAACATGCTAGCGTGTTAGCAAACAGTTGACTGCTTACACAGAGCGTGTGTGAGTTAACATGATTAATTTAAGTCCATTATTCACTCTCCTTTTAGCTCTGTTTTGGTCTTTTGGCTCTAATTAAATCCTGAGAAAGATATCTGTCTCTTTAGCTACTGAAAATGGCAAACACTGAATGTTAGCAGCTAGCTGGTGAAAGCTAGCCGCTAACATTCAGTGTCTGCCATTTTATTGGTTGGGAGGGTGGTGTACAGTGGGTTTGTTCAAGCTGTTTGCTTTTAAGGGGGAAAAAAATAATGTTTGTGAGCCAGAAATTGATGTTTTCAGGTCAGAAAATTAAAATAATGAGTTAAAAAAAGAGGCGAAAAAACTCCATAGAGCTTGAATGCAACTGCAGAGTCGACAATTCACTGCGGTTTCATCACTATGGCAACACTTACATATCATTTGATGAGTCAAATAGGCAACCTATATTACTTTTAATACTGTTAGAAAACAGGTGTTGTTGATAAAAACTTCCATATCCACACCCATTATTGTCAAATTAAGTATTTTAGTTTTTCCAGCGGCTCTATAGCCAAAAGTACATTAAATATCATTTCCAGAGCGGTTACAAAGCAGTTTAATTGTGGGTAGTTTTTCAGCAGAGCAATCTCCAGGTTTTCCTGTCACCCCCTCAGAAAGAAGGGCAATAACCGTATGTGTGGACCCTCCATTTTGCACCAAAACAGTCGGAGGGACTCTGCTGTTTGCAGGACCCAACACTTCTGCAATTGACGTTCTGTTATGAATTATGCTGTCCAAGCTGCCTCACCTCTGACATTTTCTTTCTTTAATCCTCACAAAGAAAAAGTAACATCGCTCATTTTCTTGGAACAGTCTTCATACAGTAATAACCATAATTAACATGCCATTGTTGGTTATTTGGGTTTGATTGCCATGGCAACTGAGTCACCTAAAATGGCTGGAGTAGGCTGTTCTCCAGACCCCTAAGCTGCTGCACAGTAATCTGTGTGAAGGAGAGGGAGAATAAAAGAGAAAGAATGTAGAGAGAGAGAAAGTAAGATGAGGGGAAAAGAGAGATATGAGGAGAGAGAGAGAGAGAGAGGGTGGCGAGAGGCTATAGCAAAGAGGGAAGACTAAAGAATACGACGGAGAACAAGTAGAAGTCCTTCACGCTTGATTCAGTGGGATTAAAATAAAGATGTTTGCTTCAGGGTGGCCGCAGATCCTGCTGCCTGATGCACAGCCTACAACACGACAACAGCGATGTATTTCTATTATTGAATCACACACACACACACACAATAAGGACACACATACAGTACAAAGGATCAAACAAGTGGCCACAATGCAGAATCTTGTTGGAAATAAACATGCGAGACAATGCACACTTCTAGCCCCCCCTTTTTTTTTTTTCTTCTCACCACCTATCGCTTTCACACACACGTACAGTTTTCTATTTTTTACTTGTATTCATCACCAGATGTCAGAAGGAAAAGGCGGAGAAAGAGGAAAAGTGTGAGAGAGAGGAAAAGTGAGAGTGACGTCATGCATTTCAATCAATGCTTTTGCTCCTGAGAAAGAAAAAAAGTTTAAGGAGAAGGAGGCAGGAGGTTAGATTGATAATTTCCCCTCTTTTTCATCCTGAGACATGCCTGAGCCTTAACATGCAGACAAAACAGCCACATAAAGCCACATAGCACAAATACACACCATGTAAATCAAATTTGTGTCTAGATCATGTATGTCATTGTTGTATTCCTGGCATCTAAATGGGCCTCCGGTTCGCCACATGAGATTAAGTTTATTCACACACGCCAAACTATTTTGGATGCAACAATGAGCGTTAGTGTCAGTGCAGTCAGGATGTGTGTAGCTTAATAAAAACAAGACAGGAAAGATATGAAGTTAAGTATATAGTGCTTCTAAAACCAGGCTGCAGCGGCCCCAGAAGCCCAGGTTTCCCTTCATATCATTTGAGTCTACATAATTTAATTGATCTCAAATGAGTTAGAAATCTGCAGCACTTGGATTTCAGTATGAACTCTGACGGCTCCTCCGTCCTCCGTCTAGTGGTTCTGCTCTTGAAAAGAAACTTTTTGTGTCAAAATCCAGTTTGAAGACTTTAATAGTTTTAGTTTTTATATTGAGCTGGTTTGTTGTAAAGTTTATCTCATCATAGGAGCACAGTAAGGCTGCAAGCAACTGTTATTTTAATCATCAATAGTGTAGAAAATGATGATCATTATTCCCTGAAGTTAACATATTCAGATTCATGTATGCAGCTTGTTCTGACTAACGGTCAGAAAGTCAAAGATAGTTTAATATCATGGAAAACTGGAAGAAAAAAACTATAAAATCTTCACATTTGAGAAGCTGCAACCAGACAATTTTTTGGCATTTTTGTGTCTTAAATTATTAATCGATTATCAAAATGTTCACCAATTAATTTTCTGCCTATTGACAAATCAAATCATTTGAGCTCTAGAGTCATATATATAAGTTAAAGGGAGTCAAAGGGGCCCAGCAATAAACTCTTTGCCCGGGGTCACCACAGGAGGTTAATGCGGCTGTGTGTCTGGTTAACGGACTCTCCCACTGATCAGTTGTGTCTGATTGGTTGGAACAACCAAACATATTATTATAATGTTTCCAAATTATATTCCAAGTATTGATTCCAATGTTTTTCTCTCTTTCTCTCCTTCTCAAAAAAAAAAAAAAAAAAAAGCAAACTAAAAGTCATTTGCTCGGCACTATTTAGTGCTGCAACTAAGGATTATTTACATTAATCTATTGAAGAATTATGATAATAATAATAATAATAATAATAATTATTATTATTATTATTATTCTTTTTAATTGACTTTTGTGCCTTTTTGAGTTGTTTGTTTGTGTTTTTTATTGTTTTTATTGTTATTTTTTATTTATTTCTAACTTGTGGCACATGTTCTTACACTATGTATGTTTTTTATGCTTTTATTTTCAACTTCCTGTGAAGCACTTTCATTTATAAACTTATTATTATTATCAATCTGATCGCTAAAATGTTTAGAAAATTGTGAAGAATGTTGATTAACTGGTTAATTTTCAGTTGTTTAACTAATAGATTAGTTGACTAATAGTCAGGATAAAACATTATATGTTGAAATTAGCAGCAACACTTCAACCAAGACCAACTGAAATGACTCACTAACTCATTATAAGTAGAGGTCCAGTGTTTATATGCTTGGATTCATTTGCCTGGAATTACAAGCATTCTCAATTATTGTGTGTGTTTTTTTTAATAGCGCCTCATACTGCTTAGTAGGCTACACTCTGCCTTTTGTAATAAATCCCTTTGGATATTACGACATCCTGCTAGAGCCTCAATAAATCAGGTCCAAATGCGACTGAGAATTACTGTTTGTCTGTCTCGCACTGGTTAGCATTGATTTTTTACACTCGCTGCTCCTTCCTGTGGAATACGAAGGGAAACGGAGCCGAGGAAGCGACGTGACAATGAACGAGGATGACGGCGATGTACTTAAAAAGAGAAAGCAGATGTACGATGGGTGTGTCTGCAGCGAGGATTATATGGGTGAGTATAGAGAGAAGAGAGAGAGAGAGAGAGATTTAAAGATATAATCCATTTTTAGTGTGTGTTTGTATTTGTGTGTGTTTGTGTTCGAGCCCAGTTGGTGCCAAGGGAGTCAGATGGGCCACAGGACATGGTGAATAAATCATGAGCTTTCCAGTTGCTCTGAGACAAACATTTATTCTGTAAAAGAAGAACTGGAACAAGAAAAAAAAGACAGAAAGGAGCACTTCATTCTCATAAAGCTGTGTGCACTTACTAATTCTCCCTCTCTCTCCCTCTCTCTCACAGAAGATAACTTTCCACTCTTGGCCTCGATGCATGCCAATCTACAGTCCATTCACCCCTTCTGGCTCATTTCTGCTGGAAAGCCTCCAAAGTGACTGTACAAGGGGAATGATAATTGAAATGCATGACAGAATAATATAAGGTAAGGGGAAATTGATTAACATAAACAAGATATGACATAGGCTAAATGAGATACTGATGTGCAGGATTTAGTGAGGACGCTGAGGTTTCTGCTTTATTTGCTCTGCAGGTTGTTTGTTATAATGTGATCTCTGTTTGATCTACTTTTGTGCCAGAGGTGTTGTTGCTTTGACCATGTGGTCTTCTACAGGTTCTGTGTAACCTGTGCTGCTTTTATTTGCCTCCCAGCTGGTTGTGTGCGACCCAAGTGTGTGTGTGTGTGTGTTTCAAAGACGAAACAGACAGAGGAATCCAATACAGAGAAAAAAAAGACTTGCAGGAGGTTTTGAGAAACTCTGCAGTAGGAAATGCATTGCAAGATTTTTGTTTTGTTTTGTTTCATCCTGTGATCTGTTGTTACTTTTTTCTGGTGAAAACGGTGACAAAAAATGTATTTTATGACCTTTTTGCACAACAAAAACAAGACTAAAATTAAATTATAAACTGCTGAAATCAAAAACTGTCAATTTTCATCAACTAATAAAACTAGAAAAATATGTCAAAGATGGACAAATGAATCATTAGTAATTGATTTATTGTCAAATAATAATATCCTTCAAATAAACAGCAACCTGCAATTCAGTATCATTGTGTCTCTGACAGAAATGTTACCGAATCTTATTATAGATTATAGACAAACTTAATCTCACTGAGTATCACACAAGTGGCAACAACACAGGAGGAGTAATAAATGCATGTATGTTGTATTTGCACCTCTGCGCAGGGGCGATAGATAGTCGTGAGCTGAGCCCGTGCAAATACAAACAGGAAGGGAACTCACCAGGACACAGTTTAATTTAGAGAGGGGATGTATCTCCAGGAGGAGACGATGAGACAGACTAAACATTACACAGGTGGCTGCTGCACTGCGGGGGAGTGTGTTGATGAGATCCTTTTTGTTGAAGTAAGATAAGCCATAGCGTGATATAATGTGAAAATGTCACATGAGTTCAGGTGTCAGTGTTATTTGGCATTTTATTTAGAAGGGACAGTGTCAACAGCACAAAAAATAATATACAACAAAGACAAAACATGCACGACACACAATGGCACATCACAAATATATGCTTGTCAAATAAAAGCAAGACCATAAGATAAAACATCAATATCAGCGAGTGCAGAGCTGAGCAGCTTTCTGAGTTGGTTTTTGAAAGCGCTGATAGAGCTGTAGCTCCTCATATCATCGGGCAGGGTAGTTACATCGATCTGCGGCTGTTGCGGAGAAAGCAGACTGTCCAAAT
The DNA here is from genome assembly GCA_029490765.1 of Euthynnus affinis. Classification (NCBI taxonomy): domain Eukaryota; kingdom Metazoa; phylum Chordata; class Actinopteri; order Scombriformes; family Scombridae; genus Euthynnus; species Euthynnus affinis. The sequence goes on from CM055850.1 coordinate 29,038,529, forward strand.
GTGGCAGAAACAGTACAGCACAATCTTGTATAGAGGAAATTCTGGAGATTCTTAGAGAGTTTATTGAGTAAGTGTATACAAGATGAGATAGTGGAGGAGGGGCTAAAATATTAAACATTGTATAAACTTGCTGTTTGTCCAGAGTGTTTAGAGTTTCTTTGTATAAGGATTTAAAAGGTTTCATGGCTGTTTCTCCAACCATGTGATGCAATAAAACATATGGGAAAGAATCACAGCATGCATAAATATCTTGACTGCATCCAGACGGTTTCTAATATATAAATATGTTAGTCCAGGTGATATGTGAGAATTATGTTCACCTGAACAGCTGATGATATTGTTCACGGTCTCATTGTAAATCTTGGCCGTCAGAACATGGAGGGTAGACGTCACTTTTTCTCTGTTATTATGTTTGCTTCAGGAGATATGATGCAATACACATAACTAGGTTATGGCAGGAAGTAAATTGGTCGCCATGGCCACCAATGGCTCCATTTCTGAAAATGTTCAAGGCCCCCAAAGATGTACAAGTGTGCCAAGTTCACCTTAAATCACCTCAAATTTGTCACAAATCACCTGGACTATGTCTAAATATTCATTAAGTTGTACTTTATGGTTTTAACTACTTTTTTAAAACATGTTTCTTAAAGTTGAAATGCTCCTCTTAAGCTACTGAAAAAAGTGTGAGTGAGTACAGTTTGTGATGATCATGCTGCTCTGGAGCGGAGAGCACAAGTGATGCAATAATGCCATGCGAGCAAGAAAGACACCGGTTATGTTCATGTAGTTAAGACTTTAGGAATGACAACTGAATTTACCGAGGAGTCGGTCGATTGTATTACGGCAGAGCAGAGAGAGAGAGAGAGATGTTTCCCCCGCTAACCTCCTGACAGACAAAAACACTTATCTGTAACCGATGTAACTGAACACGTCAAAGATGGCAACAACCGTCTCAAAGCCTCAAACTGCTTTAAAAAAAAAAAAAAAAAAGAATAAAAATTCATGACAACGAAGAGTTCCGCTTCCAGTCACGCCGCTCCACACACGGACTCGTTTAAACCCGCAATCTCTTTCGGGAACATTCCTCGTATTTTAGAGAAGATGGACTGCACCCGAGCCACCTGGGCTCAAGAATATTAAGTGCAAACATTCTCCGCAGCGTCTCAGCGCTTCTCCGAGCGAAATGACTGGGTCATTGGAAACACCTGCATCACTCTGGACACAGATGTGGTCACTTCCCCTCTGCCAGCAGCTCCGACAGCCCCTACAGGTATGGATGTTTGTCTCTCGGCGGCCTTAAAATGAGAGACACAGCGTTGCCTCGGTACATTTTAGTCGTTCGTCTCCTGAGAATTTTTTATTATTTTTAATGAATTGCATCAGTTTAAACCCAGCGATGTGTGCTCTAGTGTAAATGTAACCTGTCAGCACTGTTATGAACCATCTTATATACATCAAAACACAACCTCATTTTGTATAAATGACCTTATTGCTGCTGACAATGAGCAGCTGGTTGGGTTCGGATGCACCAGCCAACACTTAAAGAAGCCTATCCTGCAAACTATGCTCTCCCATCCCTGTAGATCATGGATGAAAGGTGGAGGATCAGCTGCAACACTCACTGAAACTCTAAATTGTAGAGATGTTGACCTTTGGAGCATTTTCTTCTTTTGAGTATGATGCAGTATAACCTTGAACTATCAGCCGCCATCGACAGTGACGATCTACAGCTCAGCAAAACTCTAACTAAATATGATGAGTTGTAATTGTAATTGGTGATTTTAATATATATGTTAATGTCAGTAATAAAGACATAAATGTTTCTTGTGTTGCTGATTCTTTTATTGTATTTTAACACTTGAAATCCCAAAATTAGAAGTGTAATCAGAACAAAGCATGATTGTTTTATCAGTTCCACTTTTTAGTCCAATAAAAAATACAAATAATTTTGCTGCCTTAACAGATACAGATACAAATACACCTGCTGGGGGGGGGGGTCAAAACTTGGCAGCCTCAGTGCAGCTCAGGATGTGCAGTTAGGCAAATAAACACACCCACACAATTCATAATCAAATTTTTTTTATTGGATGTCAGTTCACTTTTTTTTTTTTTGGTGAATTACACAATGGTTGATTTATGATTACATTTCACAGCCCGACACGTTATCGCTTTATTACCATAAAACCTGCTGAAAGCCTGGAAACGCGAACGTTACCTCGCCTCTTCCTGCACCAGCGGTCGACACTGAAGTCCTCCACACGCACCCTTGAACCAATCCCAGTCTGCTATTTAAAAAAAAAAAAAGTTTTTAATTCAGTATCTGAGGAGGTTCATTTATGTATTTTTCATTTTTAGTGTAATAATAATAATGAACTTTATTTGTATAGCACCTTTCATGCAGAATTAAGCTCAAAGTGCTTCACATAAAAAAATAATACATAAAAATGTAGATACACATAATATGTATACATATAAATACATATACATTGATAGATAAACAAATAATTGAGAATACCAACAGGAAGAATAAAAGGTGATAAGCAAGATAAATGGGAGAGGGTGCATTATATCAAAACAGTAGTTTAATTTTCATGGTCTACACTTGTTCTGTCTTATTATTGGCTCGTCAGTCATCCGTGATACACAAATAAAGTTTGATTGATTGAATAAAAGTGAATAAAGTGCGTTTTTAAGTATTATACATATATTTTCATCGACTAAATTGAAACGAGGTGTCAAAATATTACAACACATGCGCCTAGAGGTTTAGATATCGGGGGGGAGAGGAGGGGGGATATGAGTTTCCAGTTGGCAGACTTCAAGGATAAGTCGAGTGTTGAGTAACAGGAGCTGGAAACCGAAAAGCAACAGTGGTGAGAAAGAGGCAATATATCTCTACACACTGCTACATCGCCAGTTCCTTCACTTGACACAAAGATGGAAAAGAATCAGCTCGAAGGTCTGAAACGTCTAAATGTACTTTGATTTAGAAACTGCTGTCTCAAAGACTTGGAAACGACATTTAACTAGCATCTAGTTTTAATGTTTTTAATGTCACTGTAGCCATAAATACAATGAAGTGCCTCCATTCCCTAGCGAGCGCCCGCCGCTAAAAGATTAGTGCTTATTAATCCAACTGTGCTGTGCAAGGGAGTTTTTTTTACAAAAGAAAGAAATGCGAGTACAGTTAATCTTCGAGTAGGTCTATCAGCACTCAGTATATCTTTGTGAATTACTCGAGCAATTAGCATTAGTAAAATTGCTAGCATTGATTAGAGCAGCTTCCCATTTCCCTATTGGCAAAAAGAGAGTAGCTAATATTGCTTTGAGCGTGTTATACAAATCTCTCGCACAAGAAATGTGGTTCGGTGATTTATGTCTGTCAATAAAAAAAATTTACGCCTGTGCTTTTTTTTTTTTTTTTTTTTTTTTTGTGGAGGCGGCTAAACGCAAGGATGCAAAAAAAAATTTAGTGTAATTAATAGAGATGGTTAATCTTTTCATGTGTAAATACGATGATTTAAACATGAAACAAACAGCATGAATAGAATTTCACACACACACACACACACAAAAAAAAAAAAACAAGGTTGAATGAGGGCACGTTAATTTGCCAGAGCTGAGCAATTAGGTGGAACACAACGCTAATTTCATCTCTGTAGTCCTTTGGGATATGATAATGTACTATGCGGAGAAGCATTACATGGGTAGGCACTACACACGTTCATGCTTTCAAGTGACTGTTAATTATTCATTTACTTTTTTTTTTTTAACCATGTCCGACTGGGATGGAAGCCAACCTGAGAGAAGCTGCTCCATCACTGAGAAACAAAAAACGCCACAAACAAACAAAATAAATGTGTGTGTGTAACAAGTTTGAAGTAAATTTTGAAGAAGTGTGTGTGTGTGTGTGTGTGATCGTGACCACCCAGCGTGTCTCTAAATGAAACGTCGGCCGTGCCGGGGCTGTCACTCAGGGGTGGCTCGCTACAAAAGAAGCCGCGACGGGCCTGTGCACATCGCTAGTTAACGTGACGTGACCTTGTCTGACAAATAGTTATGATGACGGAGGGAAAGGGACGGGGGAGGGGGGCTTTTCAAATCAGGTGGTGATGAAAACCGTCCTGACTTAAAGTGCTTTTGAAAGCCAAGGCCAAGGGGTCTAAATACTGCAGCTAATATAATTAAACCAGGTTCACACAGGTCCTGAGCCCCCCAGGCCTTGGGTCAGTCTCTCAGCCTGGAGAATGACTCTATCCCTGGGCCACAGAGCAGAACTGAGGCCCCAGAAAGTCCTCGGGCCCCCTTCAGGCTTGCGCTTTTCCATTTAACCCAGATACCAAGGGGGCGGGGGGGCGGGGGCGGCTGGAATAGAGAGAGGGTCTTGCACTGGGTGAGTAATGAGAGTCACTGCGGTGCAGAGTGTTGTGAAATAGAAGGGAGGGGTGTAGTGAACCCAGTCGAGAGGTTCCTCAGGATCAGGACCCAGTGGCTGACCCTTGACCTATGACCATGCAGATTAGTCCCAGGGGCCTGGGGGATCGACATGGACACTAAGCAGGGGGCAAAGCTGCTAGGGGGTTTCTAAGAGGGGAAGGGGGGGAATAGTCTCAGTGTTTTTGCATTTTGAGGAGGCAACTGGACTCGGCTGTAAGCAGAGACGCAGACAAAAATAAACCTCCAAATTTAAGGGTTTAATGTTCTCTGAGATTAAAAAGCAAACGGGTGATATTAGACTTTTATAAATAAAATTCATGCGACTCGACTTTGACTCCTGCGAGTTTGACAAAAAACAATCTCGCTGCGAAAAGTTCATTCGGTAGCTGTTCTGGAGCTTTTTGATCATGTCGCACGTTTACAGTTTGATGACAAGTGAGTAGCTCTGTGGAGGAGGATCATATGATGCCGTGCAATCAAAAGCTCTACAACAGCAGGAGTTCATGACAGGAATATGACATTATAGGGTTTTTTTATTTCTCTCTTACCTCCTCTCAGGAAATTTCCAAGGTTTCTGGTCTTATTAGCTCACTAGTTGCAACAGTATTATGACCACAGGCATAAAACTGAGACACAAACATGTTTCTTTAAGACATGACCAGAATCCAAAATGTCTGACCTTTTTTTTGTTGTGCTGTTTAATCCATCACTCCCACTGTGACCTCTAACTTGCAGGCTAATGCCTACACATCACTTTAAACTGTTCCTTTTGCTCTTCTCCCTGAACACCGAATATCGACTTGCGACGCACGTAAGTCAGAGAGAAATAAGAGAAATCCTGTGATACAGTTGAAAAAGAACCAAACCCAATCCAACCGGATCCTTCAGACATCAAAAAAGTTCTGAACCTGGCTTGAACCTGACCCCAAACTTAATGGATTTACCGTATTTTCCACACTATAGGGCGAACTCTTTAGCCAGTGAGTGGTTAAGCAAGAGAGAGAGAGAGAGAGCGTCTGAAATAACGGTTAATGCTAACGGAGCAGAGGCTAGCTGTTAGCAGCAGCAGCAGTAAGTTGTCAGTCTGGCAGTAAATGTACAGTACAGACTACAGTGTGTCAGTTAATAAACGCTGCAGCTTGTCAACACCATGAAAAGTCACGTCTGTTGTTTCCCCAACTGCTGGAAAAGTGAAGGTTAGCTCCAAAGTTAGCAACAATGGGTTAGCCTAGCTTAGCGATGCTAACCAGATAAATAGAAAACGGCGAAATGTGTAGCTGCCTGCTAATCCTGTCGTACTAAAACATTTTGACAGAGCGCCGTGTACCACACAAAATCACTTCGAGGTCAGTGAGCACAACTAGAATTAATCCATATATAAAGTGCTCCAGATTATAAAGCGCACTGTCGTTTTTTGAGAAAATGAAACGCTTTTAAGTGCACCTTATAGTCCGGAAAATACGGTACAAAGAATCTGAGTTTCAGAGCTTTATATTTCGTCCAGTTTGTTTTAGTGAAAGTTCAGGCTCAGGTTGGGTTCGGTTATTGGATTGTAGAACACCTGCAGACCAAGAAGCTAACACTGGATTGATCATTTATGTTATCAGTGTATCTACAATATTGGTATTTTGGTGTTGTGTGTACACATAGCATCGGTTGCATGTCTCTCCGTCCTGGAAGATGAGTTTTTGTGGAGTTTTTCCTTATTCAAATCGAGGGTCTAAGGATGGAGGATGCTGTACGCTGTGATATTGGGCTACATAAATAAACATTGACTTGCTTTGCATATTGGTAACTTACCTTTGCTTAAAATCTGTATCCTGTCCGTGTGTGTTTGAAACCAAGTGATGAAGAAAAAGATGCAGCACAGATAGAGAACACCAAGTGCAAAGTAATCACTGCAGATCACAGGCAAACCGCCCGGTGCCGGTTCATGACCTTGGGGTTGGTGAACCGGCTGCTTTAAGGATCCTCTGAGACGTTCTTGACACCTTTGAATAATTGAAACAAAGGAGAGAAATATCAGACAAAGACTAAACTGAACAACGCTGAAGGAATGGTGAAAGTTAAAGGTTGCATGAATGAGCTCCGACATTGTTCCCTGATGAAACATCTTCGCCTGATTGGGAATTGATCAGCGGGAGGTGCACAAGGTTCATCAGCTGGTGTTCACAGAGGGGGTGTGTGCAAAGGAATTTCCTCAGGACTAATATCCTGTTGATCTGCACTTGGCTCCCATTGATTTCCCATTCCTTGACGCCCCCTTCCCCCCCGCCCCCGATGGTACCAGCCTACATCACACGAAGCCCACCCAGTCAGATGGTTAAAAAGACCGCTGCTAATCTGTCAGCAACCTATTGATCACATAGGAGCAACACCACTGGACACACAACACTATTTATCACTCTACATTCCTCTTCGTCATCATCACCACCACACCCCCTCCCAGGTCTCTCCTGCATCTCCTCGAAAAGTAGGTATGATACTTGGCGGTCGGTGAGAGTGAGAGAGCGAGGGAAAACAGCGGTTGACACAGCTCGGGGGGGAAAACAACAGATTGGATAGATGAAGCCGAAACACAGTCTGCCCGCATCGCTTTATCAGCTGGCAAATGGCATCGTTCTTTTTCTTTTTCCCTCCTTTGTGCATTGATGTCATTAACGTTCACACCGCCGAGGCTCACACTGAGTAATAATTCGAGGCCCGACAAGTGGCATTATTAAGTGATAATGAAGTTCACAGGTCAGCTCGCGAACGGCCGGCTCCTCTCAGTCACCTAATGGTAAAGCGGTCTTTATTGACAGCATTATGCAGAGCCTATTTGCACAATTCCTCCCCACGACCCCACAAAGGATTTACCAAAAAGCTATGTTTGCTGACTAAAGGCTTCACTTTGCAGTGCAAATACAAAGGGACCACAGTATTTTCTCAGTTTAAGCTCATAAGTAAACGACCATTCAAAGCCGACACGGCACGTTATCTGGGATAGATGTTTTTAAAAAAAAAGTTATACTGTAGTACCTGTTTTAATATCCATAAATGAATGCCATCATCAAACGCATTTTAGCAGATTGTTTCAACACAAAGTGTCCTTGTGATCTTTTTTTTAAATCATCTTAAGTTATTGCTTCATCTAAACACCATTGATCTGCCTCTGCCTGGGGTTCGGTGACAGCTTTTATATGCTATGTTTTCTAGAGTGTGTGTGTGTGGTGTGTGTGTGTGTGTGGTGAATGATTAAAGTGAAGCAAATGAGAGAGGAATCAAAGCCAAATTATTAGCCACACTAATGGCAGGTCTCAAGGAAAGGCAACATTTGTAGGTCTTCTACTTTTCGAGGGGATCATCAAAGCCGTTTTCACTCATTTGATGATTCACTGACTTTTCCTCCTCTAGCGCCACCGTGTCTCGACAGTTATTGAATTGATTGCCGTGAATTTTTTTTGGTACACACCTTCAAAGTTAGGGGCAGCAGCTAACAATTATTTCCATTACTGATTAATCTGTTGATCATTTTTGCGGTGAATCAATTTATCATTCAGTCCATTAAATGTTCCCGTGAGTTCCAAAACTCCTTCAAACATCTGCTTTAGTCCGACCAACAGTGCAAAAACCCAAAGATATACAATTTAACATAATGAATAACACAGAAAAGCAGCTGGTCCAAAGAATTTTTGCTTCGTTATACTTTATTAATTTTCAATTAATTGTCTTTTACTTTCTTTTACTACTTTCTGACATTTCATCTGGTGCCGCCAGCATGTCACAGTTTTCACTTCTCCAGTGACATATCTGCACATCTCCTGTATAGACTGGCACTAAATTTGATACATACATTCATGGTTCATAGATAATAAAGCATGATGACTTTTAGTCAGTTCCTGTAGTGTTACCACAGAGTCAAAATATGAATTTGTATTGTGAATATTTAGCATATGAATAAATTCCTACAAAGCAAATGGCAAGTCCCATCAGCCCCAGTTGTACTTTGTGTTTAGTGCTATTTAGCAAATGGTAGCATGCTTAACTACGATGCCAAACATAACCTGGTTATGCATGTAAGTACTTACATACTTACATACTTGTAAGCATGTAGGGTGCTGTATGTAATGCTGTAAGCATGTAAGTACTGTTAGCATACTTACGTACTTGTAACTATGTAACTTACATACTTGTAAGCATATAAGTATGCTAACAGTACTTACATACTTACAGCATACTTACATGCTTACAAGTATGTTAACAGTACTTGCATACTTACAGCATACACACATGCTTACAAGTATGCTGAAAGTACTTGCATACTTACAGCATACATACATACTTGTAACTATGTAACTTACATACTTGTAAGCATGTAAGTATGCCAACAGTACTTACATACTTACAGCATACTAACATGCTTACAAGTATGCTAACAGTACCTACATACTTACATACTTGTAAGCATGTATGTATGCTGTAAGTAAATGCTTACAAGTATGTAAGTTACATAGTTACAAGTATGTAAGTATGCTAACAGTACTTACATACTTACATGCTACTTAACTATGACGCCAAACATAACCTGGTTGTTAGCGATGTATGTAAGTACTTAACATGCTTACAAGTATGTAAGTATGCTAACAGCCTCACAGAGTCACTAGTGTTAAGTGCTTGGTCTTCTTCAAATCTGAGCTAAAGTATCCGTTTTAATATCTATTCTAAGTTATTGTTTCATTTGAACTCCATTGATCTTGCCTCTGTGCGGGGGTGCTTTGACAGGTTCAACATGCTGTGTTCCTTAAATGACTCTGTGTATGTGTGGTGAATGATTAAAGTGCAGTAAGGGAGAAAGGAAGGGGCGATGAAGTGCCAATTTAAAAAAAAAAAATCCTCATTGCTCTTGAAATTGTTAGACAGTGAGAAGGAGAGATAAGAAATTAAATATGGGAGTGGGCGTGCAGACTAACGGACAAGGAGGGAGAGGACAAATACAGAGCCATTTCATCTCATCTCCCAGGAAGCATACAGGAAAAAAAAAAAAAAAAAGGTAGTGATAGAGAGCCTTAGCAGGAAATGACAGCCGATAAACAGGCTCGGCTGCTGCCTCCATTACCCATCATTACACTGTCCGCTGTGGGAAGGGATACCATTTTCAGATGCTGACGAGATCCGCTCAGAGCAAGGATCCCAAAATTATTACAGACATCTCATAAATAGATGTGTCATATCTGTCCAATCGCTGTCTGGAGGGAATTTCTGAATTGCCCGTCTCTGGTCATTTGCAGGCAAATCTCTGAATGGCCTCTTCATTCCCCCTTATTTTGTGGCTTTGATGAAAACGGAAATAGTTCCTTTTTATCTTGATTGTGCAGAGATAGGTCGCGAGAGGCATAATGCGATTCCACAGAGGTGTTAACGTTTACAGGCAAAAAACATAAGTAAATATACAGCGCATGTCATGTATACAGATGTGAACTTTTACAGAGGGAAACAGATCGGGGTGATTTATTTCAGCAGCTCTTCTATTGAATTACACATGATCTGGTGCAGATTTCAAAGCCTGATGTCAGGAAGAAATGAATCTCTGAGGTGCTTTTATATTCATGGGAGAGGCCTGGGGGCAAAAAAAAAAAAAAAAACCTCACAAGAGTTAGGGAATTTGAAGAGATAAAAACTGAAAATAAACATCATATTTGATTTAAGCAGCGCAGCTATCAACTGCTTGACCTCCATATTAGTCTCAGGGAGTAGTGAAAGGTGTGTGTGTGTGTGTGTGTGTGGATGTGTTGGAAACTGCCTCTCATTTTTCACTATGAGTCTTTGTTTTGCTGAAGCTGTGCGAGGGATATGACTGTGCACTCCTTTATCGTGTCTGAAGAGGAAAAAGAAAAATCACCCCACCGAGAACAATAGCTGCTGAAAAGTGACACAGAGAAAGAAAGACAGAGAGAGAGAGAGAGAGAGAGAGACAGAGAGTTGAAATAGCAATCCTTGAGATGGATGAATGACAAGAAATTCCATCTCTGCGCTCACTTTTTCCTTTATCTTTCCTTCTCTGTTTATTTCTTTTTCTGTCTGTTGGGAAAGACGACCCCGGCTAAACGCCCTCACATACTGATCGCTGGAGTGCGGCTAATTAAAGAAGAACAACAACAACTTTTACAATAAGTGTGAGTAACCTTAGAGAGAAAGAGGCTTTTAATCTGAAGGCTATTCTTGAACAATTAAGACGGAACATTTATTTGTGTGCAGTAGTAACAAGTTGATAGCAACAACAGCCTCAAACTTGTCTTTGTCTGTCATATACTTGAAAATAAAATGCATTGCCAAATAATTTCTTCTGACAACTGGTGTCTGTTAATAATCAAGACATTAAAAGTCTTTTTTTTTAATGCTGCCATCATTCTAATTAAATTAATTCAAAGCTATTTTGTGTATTTTACTGATGAAGAGTTATATTCTAAAAGAATCCAGAGCATGAAAGGCACATTTTGATCATTTCCGGATTGATTCTGTTTATGAATACTGAATAAAATAATAATAATAGTTTAATGAATCCCTCACATATCCACAGCAGCACTTTCCAAATAAGTGTCACACAAGTTAAACTATGCAAACTCCTATAAATACGATCTCCAGCACCATCACTTGACTGAAAAGTGTCCAAACTCTCTGACTGTTACTGTATATCGATGAACTGATCCTGCACTTGATTACTACAGTAGTTTGTGGTTTGCGGCGATGGGATCGGGTGCAAAACAACGCTATTAGATTCCCTTCGCGTGTGCACAAATACAGACGGTCCAGAGAATCGTGTTAATATTTAATTTCTTCTGAGAAGCATCTAGTGTTTCACCGCTCGGTGTTGAAATTGGATCGTCGTGGAAGAAGGAAAAACAGATTTGTTTGGTGTACCAACTCAACGGTATAACAAATGAGATTCATATTGTTTTCTGTTGGCTTTCTTTACTGGAAACCACACGATATATTGTTTGGGTAAATTAAAATAAATAAGAAAAGATTATTTAAAAACGGACAGTGCAAGAAGACTGAGCCGCCTGTTCACATGTGAAGTGTTTAAATTACTTTGGAAACAAGGAAGACACTCACGCCTGCAGTGTTTCTCTTCCTTCTTCTGCTTTTCAGCGCGCGATTTATTTATAATATTGCACATACAACGTGTAAACACGTGTTACCTAATGATACATAGCTGTGACTCGTGATCCCCATGTGGAGAGACGGATCAAATGGCACGGAAATAAAAAAAAAAAAAAAAACTAGTCCAACTTTAATGAAGGTACATATTAATGTGCCGTCACTAATGCGAGTTTAATTATTTCAATTCGCTGGCTGTCGTAATAGCCGCCGCTCCGCTGGACCACGGTTACAGCCGCTGACCCCCCACATGTGGATGTTTTGTAATAAACAGTAACAGAAACTCTCTCTTCGCCCACTTTTACAGATGTTTCCCCTCTATTCTTAGCGTGGTATGAGACAAAGGTAATCCCCTTTTTTCCAACCCCTCTGTTGTTTTTAAACCAGAAGAGGGAGTATTGTTTCACACAGCAGAAACAGATCTAAGCTTCCTGACCTTCGCTGCACTTTCTAAGTTGGTTTCTATGTACACAGTTCCTCCATAAAGCCGAGCTTAAACCAAACAATACGGGAAACACCGCCGGGGGAACGGCCTGTTTCAAAACTTTTGCCAGTAAATGTGCTGATCTGATCAGTAGCCTTTATCCTTAAAACATCAAGGAATTAGAGGCGCTGATCTACAGGCAGTACTCTAGTGCTTGTGGATCAACTATTCTCTGTGATCTCAAAGGCCAGTTCTTCAGGCTTAATTTCGTATGCCTGTTTGCACAATGCAGAGTAGCCAAAGAGACGAGGAGCCAGGGAGGAAAATGTTTTTAGCAAGACTTTAATCCCAAATGTATATATTGCAGAGTCCATACTCTGGTTTTGACCCTGTGTTATTTATGCTTATTATAAAACACTTCAATCCCGTCGTTGCCGTTGTTAAGGAGCTGCAACGGCAACGCTGGGCAATCACCCAAAGCTGCATTTTGATGGATGTATGATGGATGTTGTAGTGTCTCAAGGAGTCCAAACGTGTTTGTCTTCACTTCTACATGAACAGCACACGTAGAGAGCCACATTCAAAGTCATTTAACTTAGCTGGAATATAAACCCAAGCAGGCCAGGAGAGCCGCTCAGAGAGGAAAGATAGTTTCTCCTCTTGTATTCTAAGTTAATTGATATGTTATCTTAAAGTGGGTCTCTCACTCAGGGAGGAAAAATATTGCCTCTAAATGTGGAAGTGAAGGAGAGAGATAGATATATACAGACAATTTGCCAGGAATATTTGAAGCCTGAAACAAAAAAGTGAACAAAATAACAAAGTCTGGCTGCTTTGAGGACGTTGTAACCTCAGCAGAGATGTGACAGAAGGCTGGCCGCCGCAGTGTAACGCAGTGAAGTCTTAAAGAATGAATGTTCGACATGCAATGAATGACTTTTAAAGGAGACCTATTACACTCATTTCCAGCGCTTTATTATTATTCTGAGACTCCACTAGAGCTTACGTATCTTCTACTGGCTCTTTATTGGACAGCACGTCAGTTCAGCCTCCGTTCTGATTGGTCAGAACCTTCCTGCCGCATCTCAGCCGACTTCCTGCCGCTCAGGAGGCTACGTGAACAAACCATGAAACAAACTATAGTAGTAAGATTTCACTTCTTTTTCTCATTCTTTACTTGAAAGGTCAACTTCTTAAAATGCATCCATACTTTTGTTTAAGTCGGAGTCTGATCCACAATGACACAAACACATGAAAAAAGCCTTAGCAACAACCTTAGCAACCACGGCTATGGGACAGACGGCTGTTTATGGGCATGGGTGATGATCTGATGTCGACTCATCTGCAAGAAGCCCTGGCTTTTATACTGCAGGGATCATTTCTACATATGTTAACCTCACGTTTTGGAACTTACGATTATGTCCATGTGCATGCACACATAGATAGACAAATAGGTACATACATACATACATGCATTAATGCAGATTATGCATGTATGTACACAGACACATACACTGATAAATATCACATTATTGCTGTGAATCAAGGAACTCACACATGCACACACACATGCAACACATGTAAACTGATCGTCATGTGATGTAAATACTGTTGTCATGGAGAATGTCACTATTTACTATGAGCTTTATTTAATTAATGTATTTCTGGTGTTGATGCCTATTTTAAGTAGAAAAGCCTAACCAGGGACAGGGGCTAGAAATCCTTTATGCAATGCATGTTTTAACTTCTTATCATGTTTTTTTGCATCATCCCTGACAAATAAACTAATAATAATAACAGAAAACCTCAAAGACATAATAGGTCCCCTTTAATGATGATGTATATTTATCATATTTATTTGAACCCAACAAAGAGTCTAGAGAAGCTTTGAGCTAAACGCTACAGTGGCGAACATGCTGATGTTTAGCAGGTCATGTTAACCACGTTCACCGTCAATAACACACAAACAAAGTTCACCTCAGGCTAAAATGGAATATGACTAGTTTTGCAAAGTATTTCGTCATAAACCAAAGCTTTGCCCTGATGATGGTTCTGAATGACAAGACAGATTATTACTAAAGCTAACATACTGAGCCTGGGGGGGGGGGGTATGAACATCTGTACCAAATTTCATGGCAATCCATCAATAGTTAATGTCTCAACAATAGTTGTTGAGACATTTCACTCAAAAGCGAGTATGTCAACATCATGCTGGCGCAAGTGGTGTTTGTCCTGTTGGTGCAAAATTTAATGGGAATCCATCCAGTTGGTGTTAAAGATCTTTCAGTCTGTTGCAAAGACAGACTGACTTAATATACCGACGCTGCCATCCTTCTGTCCTCGGTGCTAGCATCGCTTAAAATCTCCAATAGCGTCCTTAAAATACTGGCGCAGACTTCTAGCGGTCAAATGTGCTCCGCTTGCAAAAAACGGCTGCACAGATGTGGGAAGTGTAATTTGAGTTTCAACCACACAGGGCTCTATGTGATTTCTGCTCTGCCCTCCGTGTGGTTAGAGCTCAGAAAAGGGCCTGGATCCTCTGAGCTCAGATTGTTGTTTTGCCTCTTTTGTGTGTCTCTACGCTCGTCTTTTCCTATAGTTCCTCTATAAAGCCTCGGTGCCACGGTCATTATCTGCGGAGGACAGAAAGAAATAAACAGAGGGAGCCAGATTGTCATCGACCGTGATGCCTAGACCTTGAGAGCTGTGCAGAGGGAAAGAGGGGACAGAGAAGAAGAAGAAGAAAAATCCATCCTCGGAGTGGAGAACACTGTGAGATCTATAGCAAAAGTTTGTTTAAAAAATGTTACGGATAAAAATTCCTGCCTCGCCAGCCGTCGTGACAGGCCCTCTCCAATAACTCAGGTGCTGCCTTTCCTAAAGCCTGTGAAAAATTGTGGACCATAAAAGAGAAACATGGTTTCTTCTTTTTGCAGGCTTTGTTTACCTCGTTTCCTCTGTGGCTATAAAGCACAGAGAGTGATGTGTCTGTCAATGCAGTGATGGTATGTTGGGAGGGAGGGAGGGAGGGGGGGCGGATAGAGGTGAGGGAAAACACATCACAGCAACAAATAGGAAGTGACACGCAAGTGTGCAGACAAACGTGTTCCCACATAAACACCAGCTCACACCAGACGCTTAGAAACATGCCCCCCCAACTCCCAAAGACACACGTTTACTTTCTTGTTCCCTCACACACACACACACACACACACACACACACACAGAGAAACATCCAGACCATTTCAAGAGTGCAGCAGGCGTCTGTCAGTGTGGCGGGACGGCGGGCTTAGTGTGCTCTGCGGTGTGTGACCGCCACTGCCTGAGCCACTTCACAGTGTGTTTGCAGTGCTTATCTGAGTCAGGGACCGGGGTCAGGAGGGGTCACAGCTCTTATTTGCCATGCTGATAGAGTGGATAATGAAAAAAGCCTCCCGGCACAGGAGCCACACGCGCTCGGGGCAAACACTCAATAGCGTGTTACTACGTATTTCTCCCTCACTCCATCCTTGTTCAGACGCCGCAAAGTCTCGGTTACTTCAGATTTTTTTTATCAGATGAGGAGGCCGATCTCAAATTTCAAGTCAATTGAATCGAAATGAGAAAAAAAAAAAGGGAGAAGGAGGAAAATCAAAAGTTAAAGTCACACCAGAGGGTATCTTCTTCTTCTTCTTCTTCTTCTGTGATGGAGCATAGTTTTGGTTGGATCCGGAGGTCAGGCCGGGACGAACGCATCGACGGCAACTGTTCAGAAGTGCTCCGGAGATCTGTGCAAAAGTCTGGGAGGGAAAAACTTAACACTTCACGTCTGCCATCTGCCTCGGATCTTTTAATGGTATTTTCTGGTTTGGATTTAGCAAACGGTACCGTCTGCCATGAAAGTAATCTCACACAGCTTTAATACGGGTTCATTCAAAGGTGCACGTTCAACATAGTTATCTAACATCAACGCTTCGTCCATCCAGGTACCGCTGATGACATCTAGCTGACCCCGTCCTGTTAAAGAAAAGAAAATACACACAATAAAATAAAATATAGAAATAAACCTTGTGAGGTTAAACTGATTTCTAGGCATCGTCATGAGCATTTGGGGCAGCAGAACAAGCTGTAAACACACGTCACTGGCGTACAGTGTTAGCGCTGTATAAAGTGGTTATGGCAGATGTGTTAGCAAACAATTGGCTGTTTACACATCCAGTATACACGGAGCAACATTTACATTCATTTGGAGCAGAGGCCCAGACTGAAGCTCTCTAGACACCGCATGGATAGTTTGATTGTGCCGAGCGTCTCTGAGTTTATTTATATTATTATTATTGTTGTGATTAGTAAGATAATTTACTCTCTGAGTGGATCATTAAGAAAGGATTTTATCTGTTATTTCACTGTGATACCGCATTATTTGCTCCTTTTTTTGCTCTTTATGTTTTTTTTGGTGTTAAGTTAGTTCTTGTGGCCTTAGTTTGGATTTCACCAACTCTTCAGGGGAAATATGCGGCTTCTTTGCTGCTAAATGTTCCACTATGTTCACCAGCTAGTTGCTAACATCGTCTGTCTGCTGTTAACAGAAGATAGACAGTAAGCTAAAGGATGCTAACACAGAGTAGAGTTGGGTGATCTGTCTTTGTGGGCGACCCGTTTAACAATAGTTACTAATATTACTATGAGAATACTGGTTGATGCAGTTTTAACAAACAGATGAAGCATAAGCAGAGATTTGTTCTTTACAGACATGAAATACAAGATGATTTTTTTCCCCCAGGCTAACGTTACGTTAGCCAACTGAAACCCCCTTTAATGGTTCTTTGAAGTTTTGATTTGCTAGTCTTGGATGAAGTTATCTCGAACAACACCTCATTTTTAAATAAAGTAAAGAGTCGATACCATGACTCAGCGACGTGTGATTAGCACTGGCACAAACACAAAGAGCGGGTTTTTAAACTGCAGCTGCTCGTCGATGATTAGATCAGTACTTCACCTCGACAGATTCTTTCATTTTATAATTGCCTAAATGACTTAAAGATTATTTGTATCCTTTTCTATTTGATCAATGTCTCACTCACTCCACCCATTGGATTTGAACCACCTCTTCGTCTGGTCCAGTGATGTGTGCGATGGGTTTTAAAGGGGGGGGGGGGGGATATCCAATCCTATGGGCTGACTCGGACAAATAGCATTCCTTCCATCCCTGTGGTCCACCTCTGGGGTATGTCTGAGCCCCGGGTCGGCCTAATCCTGGAGACTGGCTTCACTTCAATCTGTATCATACGACTCTCCTGCTCTTTAGCGCTCCATGCACCGCGCTCGCTGCTGCTGCTGCTCTGTAAGCAGCCCACCGATGATCCAGCTTCATCATAATAAAATAACTAACTCCCAAAAACTGCTGAGAACTCCCACATCAAATGAGGGGAAAGTCTTTGCAAATATCCCTTATAGGAAATGCTGCAGTCTTAAGAACAAGTCTGTAATTTAGTTTAAATTCAAATGTAAACAGTCGATGACGATACAGACTGTTAATTAAAAAAAGTTTTAGATGTTTCCCACTGCTCCCAGTCAAAGCAAACAACTAACTAACCAACTCCTCCAATCACTTCCCATCTATTATATCACCCAGATTATTGATACCGACATTTCTATATGCACTGAGATATCATTTAAAGTGAAGGAGATCAAACTAAACGTGGAGCTTTTTCAATTTTTTTGAGTTTCTCTAGAAGAAAAAAAAGACTTTTGTGATTTGCTCATTTACTCCAAAAAAAACCATATAGATATTGTTTAGATAGTGTTTCATCTCATCTCATCAACCCCTCCGTTCATGTTCCTGCACACTATCCTGTGTGAAGTATAACCGTACTTAACGTGCACTTGTGTTTTTCCCCGTCGGGGATATGATTGGTAAGTCGTGCCACTTGAGGAGCGGCACTGTTTAGAGTACAAGAAGTTTACACTTGAGGTTATAACGAGTTGCAATCCATTTCACATATGTATGTATATGGATTATAACCCTCCACCAATCTGTCCCTTCCACCACCCCCCTCCTCTTTTTCATCTCTCCTTCTTCTCTCAGCCTCTCCTATCCATCACCCCCTTGCTATAGTGTCACTGTCTCCCCCACCCCGCCCCCCCTTTTCCTAAGCAATAACAGCACCGACAGCGCTAACACTAGCCAACCAAAGCCCCGGCTCGTTCAATCACCCCACCGATATGAATCTGCTTAAAACTCAACCCATCGAGCGCTCGGCCAAATCCATCAGCGCAAGGCTTAAGATCGGTGGCACACGCGGCGCTGATAAGACGTTCTCTGTGGTCAAAGACCCTGTGATGAGGAGCAGAGTCACAGCCGCCGCTGCTGCTGGCTGGCTGGCTGGCTGGCTGGATGACTATCTGGAGCGCTGGAGTTAAAACAGAGGTAACAGACAAGAGCCATTAGAAAAATACTTGCGGTTCCCACTCTGGTTTGTTTTTGCTGCTGTGGGAGTTTCATGTTATTGGGGCAGCGGAGCGTTTTTGTGGCAGATTGCATAATACGATAATAATTCTTTAGATTTGTTAGAGGACTGAGAGCTAAATTGGATGTGTGCCCTTGATCGCTGCTGCCTTTGTCTTGTCTGTCCTCTGTGCACTTTTAGTCCCCCGGAAAACATTTCAGAGCACCAGACGGAGAGAGATTTCTGCTGCTTCTCTCTCTCTTCTCGGCTCTATGTGTGTGGTGAGAACGCCCGTCCCAATGTGTGCGCGTGAAGATCTATGTTCTGTGGATTAGCTATGTCAGCTAAAACCCACACTGCTGTAAAAAACTGGAGAGAGCTCAAGGACAGGTAGCTTATAATAGAGTGTGTGGGTTCTGTGAACTCAAGCCTCCACAGATGGTGGGGGTCAGGGGGAGCAGGGGGCCTGCTGGGAGTTGAAGCCAGGGGCTTGATTAAACACCAACCCCACTGCAGGGGTGCCCCCAGAGGGGCTACATGAAGGAGCCTTGTTTGCTATAGTGCTGCTCCATAGCCTCTCTGCTCCACTCAGAAAAAATTTGTACAAACAGGGTCAAGAGGAGAGAGGAAAGAAAGAGCGAGACAGCTGAGAGAACTGCCTTTGAGATAAGGCCCTAAAAATATCCCTCCAGAAGACATATAGTTAAGTAGTTTTATCCAGAAAGACGCCGTGCATGATAGAGAGGCAGGGTAGATGAAGTTGCAAGAGTAAGAGGTCAAAGGTCAGATTTAAAACAGATGAAAAAAAGGGCAAAGATAAAGAGGAGAAAGGCTTAAAAGAATCTGAATGTTGGCAAACACCTGATAAAGGCCTTTTCTGTGTCTCTGCAGGTTGACTCAGTGGACTCGTGCAGAGCGGACGCAGCTGCAGCGGCGTGGAGAGAGAGAGAGAGAGACAAAAAACAAAAAAAAAACACACCCCGTCACTCCAGAATGAGATTCCATTTCTCCTCTAACATCCTCAACACTTTGATCTGAGGCATATCTCTCCGCTGCATCTCAGCCCGCCACAGGTATGCCGGGTCTCCACCGCCGACGCTGAAGACCGTAAATAAACATCCCTCTCCCCCTCCTCCTCCACCCTCCTCCTCTCCTCTCCTGTCCTCCGTCGCATTGGCCCTCAAAGAAGATTAGAAATTATTCAGTTGCTCATTTATCTTTCACTCCTGAAATGAATAAAAGAGCGAGGCTGTTATCTGCTCTCCATCTTTCCTCCGAGACATCTCCACCCCATCACATGGTTTTAGTTTCCCTAATCTCTCCGCTCTGATTTCTTTATGGCCGACCGCTGCCTCTCACATTCTTCCGCTGCGATAGGGCAATCTGCTTTATTTAATAATTCACGAGGCAATCTACCTGCGGCGCGGGTTTGTGGACGGACGGACGCGGCTGAACCGAGAGAGGGGGCATAAATACAAATAGATCCGCGCTAGACATTTTTAGGGGTAGCAAGATATCTATTCCCGTGCGGTATAGCACCATCCACCTACTGTATGAGATTGGCTTCCCTTTAAGGCAGCCAATGAAAATCTCAGATACAGCACAGTTTGACAGGAAGCAGTTCAACCTCTCTCTGTGAAGTAAGAGCGCGAGGAAAGTTGTTTTTTTAAAAGGTGAGCAGAACGAGCTTTACACGATTTTCACGCTTTTCTACCGACTAGCGCGGCGGCAGTCGTCGGGGGAGGATAAGTGGATTCCCACCCCCACCCCACCCACCGCGGTTGAACAAGTTATTGAGTCGTCACTGAAATGAAATAGGCCGCAGAGATTCGCCGAGCCGCAGGAATTAAAGCGAGAGGTTTGATTCGCATCCGGAAAACAGATGTAAACAATGTAAATATAATTGCGGGTTGTTGTTGTGAAGATTTTTTATGAGGGTTTAGATTTCTTCAGCTTGTACATGAGGCGACACACACACACAACAAGATTTAAAATTGGAACATAAACAAATCTGCTTCATTCTTTCACTCCTTTTGAATATTTGTGAAGAAAGCAATGACTGCTCCAAGAGAGTCGAAGCCCCCGGGGAAAAAAAAATATATATATATATATAAATATAGAAAACCAAAGTTGTTCAGTATATCAGCATGAAGCACGACTCAGACTGCAGCTTTGCTCTTTGTCTGATATTAGATAAAGAAATGAAGCACTTCTCCTGTGTTCTCTTATTGTGTTTCAGACAATCAAGAGATATTTAGTGAGGATTTACGACCCTTTTTAGGTGCTAAATCGCTAAAATTGTGTTACTTCTCATGCACTATAAAGGCCAAACTGAGGTTTTTACGTGTTTGGAGTTTATGCAACATGCATCCAAATAGTTTGTAGCAGGTCTTATGTTGCACCACTTCATGCAGATCTAATTAACGGTGGCTGGCTGGGCTCTTTTATATATGTAGTCTTAGTAAATATTAAACTGAAACATTGCAGATTATTTGCTTAACATGGCAACATGCATACAGGCTTATATTCTCTCTTATTGTCAACATCTTCCATGTGTTTTCCTGTTTCAATAGAAAAAAAAAATAGCTCACATATATAAAGTTCCAGTGGTTAAAAAAAACAACAGCAAATAAAAAAAAGAAGTCTGAGTAACCCACTTAAAAGGTGCACTCCATATTTTATGCCTCAATCAATTTACTTGTCATGTCGTCCCCAGCTTATGAGAGCAGTTGTTTTATGTCTGCTGTGGCTCTGGAGGAGTTTTTGTCAACTCAGCTTTGTCTTGGACACTTCACATTTTATAACAAAAAAGCCAAAAGTTATAAACTTGATTCACGGTGTTCGAAAGACAAGAAGACGTTTACCAGGCGGAGAGGAGGATATATTGAAATACATGATTAGGTGTTGTTTTTTTAGCTGAAGGTTATATTTTCAGCTTCAATTCTGACTATTCTGTTGTTGTTTTTTAAATCTGTGTCATTTCAGACCTCCCAAATATGAGACTACTGTGCATGCAAATAAAAGAAAAAGCCAGCATCATCAGCAGAACCAGGTGCACCGTGCAGGTGAAGCTGCAGCTACCTGAATGTGAAGTAGGACAGAGTTAATAAAGGGAACATGCACGATCAGCGAAAGCCAATAAAAAAAAACACATGAAGAAAAACACACAAACTGTGTCCTCGTCCTTCTTTCTCCCTCTCTTTACCCTGCTCACATCTTGACACATCGCCGACTTCTCCGCGTCCACGTGACACAAACCGGGGGGGGGGGGGGGGGCTTTAAAGATGGCTCCCATTATTAAGCTTTTAGAACGAGCCCCGCACCACGCCCCCACACGGGCGACGGGAGAGGAAGGAGGCAGCGCAGACGTGGTTAAATCTCATCTTTAACAGACAGGCAGGCAGGCGGGATTATGAAGGGTTGACGGAGCTTCTCCCCGAACTCCTTTGTGCAGCAATTTTCTATTCTCTTTAATTGTTTCCCCAACATCTCCCTGCCTCCGCCCTTTACAAATAGTTTGTTAATTAGGGAGTTATGTGTGTGTGTGTGTGTGTGTGTGTGCAGACACATCAGAGCGGGTAATAAGCGGGCCAGCGATGGGGCAGTGTGCTCCTGTAATGTGCTTGACCACACAGGGGATCTGCTCAGGAGGAAAGGAAAAGGAAATTGTTGGTGTTGCAGTTTTTGCAGTGGTGAGGGGTGAGAGGTGGGAGAGAGAGAGAGAGAGAGAGATAAGGAGTTATTATTTTGGGAGTGTGACAAAAATTTGAAGAAAAAAAGAAAGAAGAAGAAGTAGGGATGATGAGTGCAGGTGGGCTGAGGCAGCAGTGTACGAGCATGTGTGTGTGTTCTTGAGTGTGCACGCTGATATGTGTGTGAGTGGGAGTGTGTGTTCATGCATTTTAATAAGACTGTTTTTCTTTTTTTGTGTGTGTTTGTGTGCGTGTGTGGATGTGTATGTGTGTTCCTGAAGTTCTCCCAACCGCACCTGCTGGCACCCAAGAGGGAGGAGACCTTGCCCTCACAACAGGAATGCTGGGAATTCTATCTCAGCTTCCCAGAGCTCAGATAAAATATTTGGAGCTACTGGACGCACACACACACACACACACTCTCTCTCTCCAGCAAATGTATCACATGTGGTTGTAACATTGGATTCAAACCAGCACAGTTTGTTGCAGGACCTCCTCCTCCTCTTTCTCCTCCTCTGTCTCCTCCTCCTCCTCCACACACACACATACCTTCTAAATTGAACATGAGGCCTTTTACTCCGACACACTCAGAGGTTTGCGGGGACATGAATATACATTCAGCCGCGACATGAATAACCGCGGAGAGTGAATCGAGTGGCACGGCGATGGAGTCTAGTGCCTACCGTCTGCCTCCCCCTGTAGTTAAACAGCATTCAGCATAACTTATGTGAGTGCCAATCACTCCAAATGAAAAGTGCAAATTAAACTCTCACGCTCAAATGCATAATTAGACCTCTGACTTGGCAGTGGTGCAAAAAAAACGATTGAGGGGTGGAAGGAGAGATGAGTGCAGGTTTTTTTTTTGTTTTGCTTGTAGAGGTGGATACACACACACAGTCCAGGGCCAGAAATAGAAGCACAAGTTAGAAAAAATATATATATATTGAGTGTTTTTTAATAGATAGGAACCTAAACTGCATATTCCCTGTAACAGAAAATTGAATTCTTGTCCAATTAAAAGTAATTAATTCAGTTTAAAACACTCTATTTTAACTTTATGAAACTTAAATATGCAATACATGACATTCAGCCCCAGTATTTGCTATGTAAAGATATAGTGGAGTAATTCCTTTTGATCTCATTTGTCTGTAAATATAACCCCGGCTTTACACTTCTAATGGATTTAGAGCTGCTTCATATGTGTTCGGTTGTACTGTCCGGTTATTGAAAGTCCACCCACACCATCCCGCCGATCAGAATCTGAAATATTCAGCAGCCACGGTGCGATCGTTTTTTATAAATGATTCGTTTTTTTATATTGAATAAAAGTCAAACGTTCATTCTATTGAGAAACTTGAGCCACTGGTGAGGTTCCTAATTGAGCTAAACAGAATCATTTTAAAAGCTACAAGATGGTCTGCCCTGATCCTGAAACGAGTTATAAATAAATACAGCTTGTGTTTCGTTTAATTATGACAACACTGCACCGACTAAAGTGCACGCTGAGAGCTGCACACACAGCTAAAACACTAAAAAATAGTTCCAACAGGACGACGAACACACCGGAGGTTTCACACAAAGCTGGCACTAATAATTTCAAACGTATGGTTGGGCAGCTTTCTGATTATTTGGGTCACTTTTTGTACCATGTGGACAGCTTCTACTGTTGAAAAGTTTGACTATATTCACATTAATCCGCCACTAGACTTCGACTCACAGCAGTGACTGATCAACTGTGTCAAAACAGTCAAAACCAAATGATTATATTTTTTTTTATACTCCCAATTATTATCGTCTGTGATAAAACACTTGGAACATCTGTTGAGTGACAAACCTTTAATGTTTAATGTATCATTATCTAAAATACTTACTCTTAATTATACTAATCACGTACATTAATACTCGTCATTGTGTCTCCCTCCGTCTTTTGTGTGTGTGTCTAACCACGTGATTTACAAGAATCATCCAGCTGCTGCATCCCAAGGACGAGACCCGGTAAATAAAACAAGACCTTGACTTGGTTTTGACTCGTATCTGTTTGCTGCATCTGTGTTCCCAGAGTCTTTCTGTCCCAGCCTCCCTGCCGAGCGACCCCGAACACTTTCCACAAAGTGCATCGACCATCCGGGGGCTGATTGAGAGACAATAGACGTTACTGCAGATGCGGTCAGACTTGTTGTTTGTGGCACGGACAGAATCGTGATTGAAGCGACATGGGGGAGACACTTCAGGGACCTGTGGCAACACAATGTTGCATTCAAGTGTTTTTTTGGGTTTTTTTTCACTTTATTGTCGACGAATTAAATCTAACAACATATATGAAATTAGCTTTTTGGCGGAGTGACAGTATCCACAGTGACCACCTCAACTGACTCCTTTCAAGAACTTACCAAACTCCCTCCAGATGTTTAAAGTCTTCATCTTATTTCTAAGGCTACGCTCGCGTTAATTGCGATTTTTCGTGTTCGTGGTTCACATTTATGTTTATAAAAGACACATGTTGAGGTCCTAAACTGCCACACATACACAGATTTACAAGAATAACAGCAATAACATCATTTATACGACTGTCCCATCATAAAAAAAAAAAAAAAAATGGACGACACGGCTGTACTAGCGTTCTGTTCTCCATAAATGTCCAATAAATTTAAAAAAGTCCTTGTCTCTCCATTGACCCCCATCGCTGTTGTTGCTCTCCCTTCCATGTTTATTTTTATCAGGGGCTGAGAGGTACCGACCCTGAATGACGATGACAGGCGATACGCACAGAAAAAGTGAGACATTAAACAAAACAAAAGAGAGAAACACATGAATTCTGACCTCACAGAGCCAGAGATTGGATATGAATCAGATCTAGCACCACATATGCTTCTGCAAAAAAAATCTCATCTGAGTCACTTTGGAGGATCTTCCCTGGGTACCATACCCCAAAATATTAGGATCTATCTGCTTAACACCATCTCCTGCATCTAAATGTCAATGCTTAACAACTAGAAGTGCAGAATATATTAAAATATATTAAATAATTGTGCTGAAATGAAAGCTATGTGCATCGAAATGGAGGGGGGAAAAAAACTGTATAATCTCTAATAGTGTAAAGAAAAATGTAACAACTCTGTTTCTAGTTGACACTGACAATATTATCTTGTCTATTTTTGTAGCAGAGTGGATCTGTGTGAATAGCACACTGCTCCCATGGAAACAGAGGCCCTGGAGAGAATGGGGAGCTGATTAGAGAGAGAGGCAGCTTGTCTCCAATCAAACCCAGTGTCTTGTCTGTTTACAGGGAGCACGTCCAGAGAGCTCTACACACTGACCCGGAGGGGAGGGAGGTCAACGGCTCTATTGCCAGCTGGTACTGAAATCCACAGCCAGTTTAAAACCTTGTATGTAGATTGATGTTTTGAGAAAGGACTCTAACCTGCACCAGGCCTCTAATAGAACATCCAACCCCTCCCACGTTGAGTTGAAGACGAAAAAAAGAATTGCTCATAAAATACTAAAACATATATATGTATTTTAATCATATAAAATATACTACAGGATCATAGAGTCCATTCTTTAACATGTATGTAACATAAATTGCATCCTGTAAGTCTTGCAACACATCAAACGATACAGATACTGAATTATGACGGCTGAAAAATAGCTTATGTTTTCCTCATTTAGAGAACTATATACATGCTTTAGACATTTATCTTCATGTCCAGAACTCTACAGTACATCACAAATATACAGTACCAGTCAACGGGAATACGTTTTTTGTGACATCAAGTTGTCATGTGACATTTTTTTAAGAAAGTCCAAGCTGGCAGTTTCTATGTTTCAGAGTGGATTTACCGATGCTTATCCTTAACAGACTCCGCATGAGTCCCTGTAAATCACCGTAAAAAAGTAGGTTCCGTTTATGAGTGTGTAAGATGTCTGTAGTTCTCATCTATGAGTTATGGTTTCGAGATGAAGAGATATATGAATTGTGATGCAAATTTCATTCCTTGGCCGCAAAAGGTTTAAGGTGGAAGTACCGTGACATCGTTACACTGCCACAAAACATTTAAAGAGGAAGTCATGGTGATGTTTGGAAATATGCTTATTCACTTTCTCTCAGTGAGTTAGATGAAAAGACTGATAAAACTCATGCCTGTCCGTTAAATATGAAGCTAGAGCGAGCAGGCGATTAGCTTGAATGTGTATTAGCCATAAACTGTGTAAAAATAACAGACGTAGCATCGATTTGTGGACTTTGGACGTTTGCCATCTTGGATTTTTGGAGCCATAGGTGATGATAAGTGACCATATTTGGATGAAAGAATCCTAATGCTAGCTGCTAGCTTGGTTAGCATGGTGCATTTAAAGTCTATGGTTAACTGTGATAATGCTAGTGCTGATTTTAGCTAGCGAAAAACAGACTTTAAACCATAAAAAGAAAATTTACTTACAGGAAAAACTTAACATTTAACTCCATGGAGGGTCTTTTAGTATAATAAAGCACTTCACAAGACTTTTTTTAGGTGATCAAAATGTTACATTTAGCTTTCATGAAGTGAAAACACACTGAAATAGCGATAGCTGTGACTACGCTTATGTGAATGTGGAGCTACGCCATGTTTACGTTGCCTAACCAGCTAAAGTATACACTGCTTTATCATGAAATTTAAATTAAATGGGACCATAACTTACAAAATGAGCATCACGCTGTGTTGAAGAAGGCTTGAAACTAGTGATTGAGAGCAGAAACTCACCAGGAAACATTATTACTACCAAATCAAGTGAGAAGTAGAGTCATTTTCTCGTAGATTTGTATACAGTCAGACTTCTTTCTGGGGCCAGTGAGTCGCCCCCTGATGGCCATTAGAGAGAATGCAGGTTCACTTCCGCTCCAGCTTCACTTTTCAGACCCAGAAATACCTGCCTGGTGTTACTCTGCTGCTCTTTTTCAATTATTTTTTGCTAAAGACTGCGGTGCAGGGGAGTTTCAGGACATTTCTGAGCCAATATGAGAAGTTTTTGAAGATTTGAAGACCTTCAGAAGAAAGTATTGAGTGATCAAATTCAATGTATCTATAATTTTTTCATCCTGTTTTTACATACTGGAATCTATTTCCTGTCTGTTCTTCCTCCTCTGATGCTCTTCCTGAAGGTTTCTTCCATTTTTTGCTTATTTGGGGGGGGTGCTTATTTGAATCAACAGTGCTGTACAGATTACAAATTCCCTTCAGGCAAGTGATTTGTGATATTGGGCTGTATAAATAGAAATTGACTTGAGAGACAGATTAACAAATTGTTGGTTTTTCTTTTTTTTTCTTCTTTTTTTTTCCATGGGATTTGCTGACAACAAGACAAATATGGAATAACCCCATGAATCATCCTTTTAAACGTGGCTTAGCGCCAGTATAAACAGGGTCAGGACGATGCGATTTCTCAAATTAATGATCGTATGCAGAACCCACGCGTTGGTCAATCATACATTTACCTCTCGAAGCATTAAAAAAATCTGCATACAAATCCACACAGATTCATCCTGCTGTTGAAAAGTGCATGTCACAGGTGCATACAAATATCAAGCCCTGGGCTGTACATCAAATAGTGAGCGCGCACACAAACACACACACACACACACACAGATACCCCACGCAGTCACGGATCAGTAGCGAAGAGTGCGAGCTTCTGAAACACACACATGTACGCACAAAAGTCAGTGGGAAACACAACCCTAATGCACATTAATACACACAGACGCAGTCCTCGGCTTTATTTTGGCATGCTGCTCTGTGGTAAGCGGTGTGAGGGTTTAGAGGGATTGGACGGTGTTGACTTTGCCGTGAACCTGCAGAGCCTCTGCACTCTCACAGCTGCCTCCCTCATCATTTGTGGAGGGCCTCCAATCACTGCGGAAAATCAGGGGCTGGGAAGGGCAGAAGATATATCACTCCTCTCCTCCTCCTCCTCCTCCTCCTTCTTCTCCATTCCTCTCCTGCCCTCCCTCCATCTCCTTTTTATACTGCACTCTCCAACTGTGAGGGCTTTTTTTTTTTTTTTATTGCCTCCCGTTCAAGGCGCTTGTCATAACTCACATTTCTTTGAGTTTATCTAATATTCCAATTATACAGCTGCATATTTGATGACTGTTATTTTATTTTTTTTTTTTTAAGAGCACTTCTCAAGGGCGCTGCTGCAGTTCAGGCATTTCTTGGCTTGACTAGCTTAGTTGTCTGGCTGTGACAGTTCTGTCATATCTCGAGCCTCCCACTGGATTTTAAATACTTGGCCCTCGCAACAATGGGGGAGAAAAAAAAGTCAAACATTTTCCACCTGAGGGGTTTTTACAGTAAGTACAGTATTTCAGCTGATTGTGTTGAAACCAGTGGGGCAGGAGTGAGTGAAAGGTTGATGCTGAACAGACCTTTTTAACGTTGCTCATAACCACTCAGATACCTGCACTGTTTGCTTATACGAGAGACTAAATCATGTCTGTTTCTCTCTTTGTTTTATCGTCAAGGGTTTCCTACTTTCTGTCTTTTAGAAGTCATGCCAAAAAAAAAGAATAAAAACTGATGCAAAAATCTAGACATTCTGCAAGTAACGCCTAACGTGGCGTCTAATTAAGTCGAGCATTTGGCCTGGAGGGGGAAGGGGGTCATCAGCCATGACTTTTGAAGAATTAATCACCTTAATCACCAATAAGCAGGTAATCATCCTGCACACATCCTGGGGGAGGAGGGGGTGTACGCTACTGATCACGCACGCCAGATGTATTGATTTCTCCCCAGGGACAGGAAGTAAAGCAGCTCTTCGATTCGCTTGCGAGTCAACCGTAGCGACATCCTCTAGCAGCTCATGCTAGCTCGGAGCGTCGGTTTGAGAGTATTAAGCCGTAAAAATAGTGTTTTAAACCAGAAAAATGTAATGTTTTGACACTTGTAGTTCAGTATTCAGAGTCTTTATCATTCATGTTCCTGGGTGGAAGTCGGTTTAAAGAGGGTAAACTTTCATTTTATCCGCTGTTTGAGGATACTCTGAAGTTCACATCAAAAAAAAACTTAAAATGAAGCTGTGGGGGGTTTTTATTCTGTCATCATTTGTCTCAGACTGTCTGTGTGTGAGTGTGAGACAAACATACACACACACACACACAAGAAATCCAAAGAAAAGAGAAGAAAATGATGACACAAACCGGCAAGTCAACTTGAATTAATTCTCTCGTGTGTGTGTGTGCTGGTTTAGTTTTAAGTTTCTGATTTAAAGATCACTTCACAAAGGATATCGGCATCAGTGTTGGTGAAGAAATAAAGACTTTAAGTGTGCAAAAACTTAAATATGTAGTTTTTGTAGCCCTTCGCATCTTCGGTTATGCCGCTTTTGGGTAACAAATCGTACGCTTAAGACGGTTTATAAGAGATTGTTTTGCAGAGACGTACGTCCTCTTCATCACAGACATATTTCGTCGATGTCAGAAAAAGTCTCGTTGTCAGCTGAGCGGTTTTAGAGTACGTCTGGAGCTCTCCTACATTAAGCAGGAGTCATTTCCTCCGTCGAGACAGTTGAAAGAATAAACTTAGACTTATTGGACATTTAGGACTGAATTCCTTCTCTGAGATGTTTGATAAATGGCCCTGGAGGAACGAGATATCTAAGGTGCAACGAAAAAAAACAGCTTTTCTCTTCTTTCTCTGCTTTATTCCGTCAGCGTCACATTTTCTGTGAAACGTCTCTCTGCTCGCCGTTCAGCGTCTCGGAGTATTCTTCCTTCTTGTCCTTTTTTTTTTTTTTTTTAATCTATTTCGAGTATGGCTTTCATCTTCTCGTCTCTTCCCCAGATGTTGGCTCAAGGCCCTCGGCTGGGGGTTAAGAGCTCTGCTGAGGTTGAAGAGTCGAGAAGCGATTCGACAGAGACCCCACTCACAGATAGTAGTTTTTGTGTCTGTGTGTGTGTGTGTGTGTTAAGATCATCTCTGTGGAGCTATTGTTTACATACAGTATGCTGGATGAGTACCTGAAGACAGATGATGATAACAAATTGAGACCTTAAGCAAAGAGAAGCAAATACATTGTGTTGATTTGTATCTATGTTTTGATCTTCTCTGTTTTTGGTGCACCATATTAATTTGATTTTATGATCCAGAGACCTGAGCTGCACGCTTAAACGTCTGCTAAAAGTGTCGTGAAATGGGATTTGATAAGAAAACACGCTCCAGCCCTGCAATCGAAATGATAGAGTAGCCAACCAACATGGCCGGCAACGCTGGCTCTTTTCCAACGGCTAACCGCTAAAGGTATGTTTCCTCAAAGCGTTTGGCATTGATACACGACCAGGGGTTTCCCAGACTGCAGTCAACTGACTCTCTAAAACCAAAGCTTAGATCGGGGCTAAGCAAGACATATCTTTTGCTTGTTCGCTGTCTTAAAAACCCCAGTGAATACAGAAATGATCTATTTCAATTCATAATGAAAGCCAGCACATTATTCAAGTCAATTGCCTTTTTTTTTTTTGCCCAGATCAGTGAAATTCAAGCTTTTCCATTCATTCCTTGTGAACAGGCAGCGCATACCAAAAACCAAACCGATTTTCAGCCATGGCAAGAGAGAGGGGAGAAGAGAAGACAAGAGGGATCTGGGATTTATTTGTACACGCACTGGCAGCCAAAGAAAATGGACACCCACTTCCATCTTGGATGCTTTTCTCTATAGCGAACAATATACTACGTGACTCGCTGACCTTCTCTGGTAACCACTGGCTGCAGATAGAACATATCTGACAAGGAATTTCTCTCGGCGAGATCGGCGAGAAACATGCCTGCGGTGGATACGGAGAAAGCGGAGGAGGCTGTTTCTTCGGGTTCTCTCGTTTACTTTCATACCGACGAGGTGGCTTTATAAGCCGCTCAGACCGCAGGGCCAATTTCAGGTGCAATTTCCTGGCTGGCCCGAAAGCAGCTGTGCTCAAAAAAAAAAAAAACCTTGAGCCGAGTGGTGTAATATAAAAGCAAATGGAGAGAGAGAGGCTTGAACTCTTGTCCGTTTAGGCTCCACATATGGTCACATTGGAAAAACGAGAATAGGGAATGTCACAGATTCTTTAAGAACATGCTATTCTTTCTTGTAACATTTTGTTTTCCTGTCACATCAACGTAAAGAGCCTCGAACCCAGAACACTCCCTTCAGTTTGTTATATTTGGCACCTGCACATTTGTTTTGCACGACTCCGTTGGCTCCCTTCCCTCGTCCTTATGGTCAAGGTCTGTGGTAATATCATGCAAATGATATGCAGGGGCCCGGTTTACTTGACGTCTCCGCACCTAACTGTTACGTCTCACCTTTAATTTGCTCTGACACATCAGCCGGTTTGAAGCATTTTGTCATCAAAGCCAACAGGCAGCGTTTTTCTTCAGTCTTTTCCAAGTCAGGTCTCAAGACCAGGGGCTGGTCTCTCTCTCTCTCTCTGCGTTGCCGCCGCCGGCTGGCCCAGGGGCTGCTAAGCTGACCTACTAATCAGCCAGCTATTCCCTAAATAGAAATCAGCCATTCTGGAGGCTCTGTGTCAGCAGTTCTGGAGGGAGGAAATGTCCTAGCTCTGCAAATCTGAAGACACAAACACAATTTTCCAATCCCTGTGACCAAAAAAAAAAAAAAAACTTGAGGTTAGAAATAAGCATCCTGGACGTCAGTCACTCCAAATTAATATTCAGTAAACCCGCTGCGAGAGGGAATGCATTGTGCTTACACGCTAGGTTTTTTAAAAGTTTAACGAATTAATATGTAAAATAGAAGGAATGCTGTAGAGTAAAGAAATAAAGTGGAGAGTGGACACATCTGAAACATGTTTACATCGTCTAACATGGACACAACGGGAAGTTATCATTATATTATTACTCCATCACCTCTTTAACTTGTGTCTGACGCTCCAATGAGTCTCGTTTTTTAATACTGGTGCAAAGAAAGTAAATAAAAGAATTAGAATCAGCTTTATTGTCATAGTTCAAGACAATAACATTATAAAGCTCCTCCTGACACATAGCCTTGGTTATATATGCTTCTCATGGTAGGTAGCTCTATTTGATTATAGAGGCTGCTGCTGCTGCCGCTGCCGCTGTGAACGCCGCCGGTCCAGAGTCTCAGTAATTAATCACAGATTACTGAAAATGAGAACATAAGGTCAATGACTCTAAAAGTCCAGTCAACAACTGTTCAGTCTTGGGACAGGAGTTTATTGATGAATTTTCTTTCCAGCTCAGTTGTTCTTTCCACGGTTGGATTAACCCACATGGAGGCCTGCGGGGCAAAAGAAATCGCCTGTTAATAACCACCGTCACATATCCATCATCTCTCATGTGACTGGAGTAAATGCATTAAACAGATATATATATATATATATATATATATAGGAATATGCATCATGTTAGCAGGATATAACTTAGATAATGGAGATATTAATGAAGGTATTAACACTGGTTTTTGACAGCAGCACTCCACCATTCGTCTAGAGGTGATAGTCTGGCGTCCCAAGGGAGTCGACCAGTTTAACCAGTTGGTAATCCAGTCCAGATGCATGCTGGGAGGTACGACTGACCAGGCTTTCAACTGGTTGGTTCCCATTTAACTAGAAAAGCAAAAACCCCTAAAGCATAATATGTAGATATCTAGTCTCGAGGCGTTTATTACCTCATCTTGAGTCCCTGTCTTGGTGTCGAAATCTAGTTTTAAGACCTTTATTATTGTAGTTTTATGCTCATGTGTTGCCTCTTTCTAATTTAATGTGTTATATTAAATTACCACACAGGAAACTGCCCACGATATGCAAAGAGCATGTTAATCTCACTTTTTTTAATAACCAAACTGAGGCAAATTATCTTAAAAAAATGCCCAAAATCATTCAAAATAACTGACACTTTGATTAAACTGACACTTGAGCAAATTAATATACTTTTAAAGATCAAAATAATAAAAATAAATTGTAGCTATGCTCAAATAATTTAAAAGAAAATCCTTAATGATGCAGAAATATTAACATATCAGAAAGGAGAAAGAGGAGTAAACTCACTGCAGAGTCTTTATGAAACACAATGAATTAAACCTTCACTGAATAACAATCAGCCACCCTGTAAAAGTGTTTAATTATCACCTCGCTGTGTAATAGGTTTGCATGTGGATGTTCTGGGCGCCGCTTGTAAGACTGAAGCGTTATTACAAATGTTTCTTGGAGTGTGAACTCTGTGTGTGTGAAAAGCACGAGGTTTTAACTTTCGGTGCGCTGACGGCTTAAAACTTAACCGAAAGTCTCTTCTAATTAGCGCGTTAGTACCTCCGCATGTGTGTGTGTGTGTGTGTGAGACATTCATTAAAAATAACACGATTTAGTTTATTTAAATATTACAACAGAACATATACACCCTGTGTAAACTGACAAGGAAGTAATTAAAGATAAAATAACCTTTTAATTAGCTTTGATGTGGCTTAAAAAAACCCCCAGTGTCTGTACAACAAAATAAGAGAATGTTTTTTAGGGGTTTTGGGTTAAATCGCAATCAAGTGATAAGGAAGACGCAGATGTGAACAATCTCTCTCAGCAATCACGGCTATTACTGGTGTCTGAAAGCTTCTTTGAGAACTATGTTGTGTTTCTGTGTAAATACTCCGTTTCCCTGCCTCTTCCTGTCTCAGAGGTGGACGTTGACCCTCTCCGACCGCACCAAAGCACAGGAAGATAAGAGAGATTACCCTCAAGTAGCTATTAACAGCACATTTGTTCTGATAAATGATTTATTTTTTTGTCCAAATGAAAGTGGAATTAAATCAAAAAGTAGATCAACAGATGAACCAGCTGATATGTTTCAACAGAATTAAAATAATATAGATACTCTTTACAAAACATGCCATAATATGTGCATTTTTTTCCAATCTTAATTGAATTCTTGAGCACCTCATGATACTTAGGGGTCAAAGGTCACATGTGGTTAACGTACCTGTGCATGTAAATGTATCTCTCGGATGTTTCCTGTTGGTTGTGATCCATAAGTTTGTGTGATTTGACCAATCAAAGATCGTTTCTTTGCCTCTAAAAGACCTTTTTATAGTGAGACAGAGAGATGATTGGCTCTCTGTGTTTGAGCTCTGTCTCCTTATTGGTTAATAATGATTTCATTCATCTTCAGCTCAACCACCAGCAGTGTCTGTGCTTTTTATTTTTTACGTGCTCTGTGTGGATGAGTGAGTGCTGAGCTCCGGTTGGATATGTGACTTGATAGGCTGTTTGGGTGCAGATTGTCATTCATTATCAGCAGGCTGCAGCAGCTTAAAGAGAACATAACGTACATTTCCAGCTCTATATTTAGATCTTTGTGGTTCTACTGGAATGTCTTTGCATGCTTTTCAGTTTTTAAAAAAACTCTGTATTTGTCTTTTACTGACACTTTATGCAGCCTCTCAGTTCAGCCTCTGTCTCAAACAGGCTCTGCTCTGATTGGTTAGCTCCCGGAAGCTGCCTTTCTGCAATAATAGTAGTTGAATGTCGCTTCTTTGAGTCGTTCTTTACCCCGAATGTAACCGCCGGAGCTAACCTGACACACAAGCTTCACAGTGACGAGTTTCTCCGTGATTCTGACGCTAACACAGGCGGCTGCAGCATCGCCCCGGTGCCCGACGCAGAGAGAAAGCCTGATGTTGTTTTCTGAAATACAGAGCAGATCTGCAGCGACTGTTGCCTGTAATTTACTAATCTGCATCCAGCTTGAGCTCTCAGGTTCATCAACATACCAAAACAGGTGAAAGAAACAGTGTTTGCTTGCAGCTTTTCATCCCTCCGTGCACAATCGTTTCCCAAAACGAGCTGAAACAAAGACGACAGACAGGTTTTTCCACCGGCGCTGTGCAACACTTCATGAGGTAGCAATGACCCTCACGACTGACTCCGACGCACCATTTGTTTTATCGTCTTTGCACACCGGTGCAATATATCCAGAGTCAGTAAAGAGATATAACGCTGCTCACTAACTCTGAATCTTTGCCTGCGTTCTGTAAACACAATATTAGTAGATGATTGTATACGAGGCGTGCAATGCATTCTGGTTGTTGTAGGATTCCACCTTAAGAGCAGCCTGCAGCCTTTCTCTCCACTTTTTTTTTTTTTTCTAGTCATAGGGAATCAATTTCAAAAAATAATTGCACATCTCTACTTCACAGGTGACCCAGTTTTTAAGGAATGATCGTATTCGCAGAGGTGAATTTTCCCCCTTTAACGCGGCACTCGTGCATGTTATGCCTGTTCTGCAGGGAGCTGCCCAGCAGTTAAATGTCTCGCCCTCCCAAAAAAACAAAACAAAAAAAAAACAAAGATCCAACTTCACACTTGGATGCATTTTTTTTTCTTTTCTTTTCTTTTCTGCAACATCTCTCCTCAGCCTGCCACCAGATAAACACAAGAGTTGATACAGAAAAATGGTTCAGAAAATGGTTTTCCTGACAGCTAACCTAGTTTTACTAGCTCAGACCACACACACACACACACACACACACAGCGAGTCTGCGCATGCATAAATACTGTAACATGGGACTAAATCTGAAATCCAGTGATCGTTTTTTTTTGATTTTGTGGATGACTACGAGTAATAAAGTGAGGAGAGGGAAGTGGTATGGCCTGCCTTACACAAACACAGCGCTGCGATATCTTATGCATGGAAAATGAAATGTGCTCATGCAGGTTGAGTCTTCCAGCAGACTTAAGCCCGACTGGTAGCGCTACATTACTTCTGCTCCTCCACTCATACATTTTCTCACAGTCGGCCCGTGTGCTGCTGAATATAAATGGAAAAATTTTGGACGGAGCGAAGTTGCCGCAGCAGCAGTCGCCGCCGCCGCCGCCACCGCCGGTACCTCTGCGGAGGGACGAGTGCTGTTCGATTTTCATTCTAAGTATTTCTGTCTGCATTCAGCCAGGCATTTTTTATTTATTTTTTTTTTTATCCTGAGAGTGTAGACATTCTTGTCAGTTTCCTGGTTTATGCAGAGTGAGGTTGCCTATAGCGGATGCAGTCTATTGTGAATATCGAGGCGTGGTTGTGGTGGCCAGAAGTGACAATCACCACGGTGACCCTGCTCCATTGTGCCAGCCTTCCTCTTGTTTCCTGTGTCACCCTCTCTCTGTAATAACACCCCTCCTTTTCTCCCCCCCCTCTACATACACTTGTATTTATTTCATCTATCATGTTCTACTTAAACGAGGCCTTCATCCACAAACTCTTCCTCGCATCCAGAGCTGAGTCACAAGCTCAATCGGTGTGATTGATTGACAGGTCACAAGATCCCTCCCCCCTCCCACTCTCTACCCCCTCACCTCTCCCCCCAAATGCACACATCCGTTTCTTACCGCCCGCCTGCGTGCTAAGTAAACACACGGGTCTCACAGTCGACCATCAAAATAGCAGGAAATCTGTCATAAAAGTTGTTGGAACGTTGGAAGTGAAAAAAAAAAAAAAAGCACTTTCAAATGGAAACAAAACAAAAAAAAAAGTGAAATTCTCATGTATGGAAGTGAAAAGAGAGAGACTGCAGCTTAAAGGAAGACAGCAGACGTCCATGTGGGACAGTAAAGGATTGTACTATAGGTGAACCGCTGATGTCCAATCACCCTGTTATTGTTCTTTTTCACTGAGGGTCTCCACTGAAACCTGATATTATCACATCTGGCTAAGTAGGGATATGATGTGTATCTCAGTTTGAGTCTGAGAGGTATTATTCTTTATTTTTTTCTTATTTTTGACTGTTTGAAATGTCTCTACCTTGTATGCACTCATCTCCAAACCTATTAGTTCCTACTGAGGACGTAAAAAATATGGAAAAAGTACAAACTAATCTCTTAAAACGAGCCGGTCGTTCATAACAAACATGACTCAGGACGGGAGGAATAAGTGCATTTGTTAGGGACTATTTTCTGTTTCTGCGTATGAATGAGGTCATCTTGAGTCATTTTTTGAATTGCAGTTATTTTGACTCATTATGGGATCGAGTCAAAATAAAAGCAGTGTGATGAAGGAACATGTCACCCACAGCGGCCGTGTGTATTCTCACTAGTTTTTCCAGACAACAATGAAGGTCTATGACACAGATGAATAAGATTATCAGGCTTTGGATACACACACACAATACTCATAAGCAAGATTAATCCAGTGTTGGTTCGAGTGTTTTCTTTTTTACTGTTGAATATCTCTTATAATTAGAGATTAGGGGTTAAGGTTTGAGCTTAGGTGTGTAATTGTGTGGTGTCATGTAAATAATGGAGGTAGATCATCGTGTTTCTGCACATTGTGTGAGATGAACGGCGCGTAAGAACCGGCGAAGCGTCAGCAGGGAGGAGCGTCTGCAAAGGATTTACATCTGTGCATCACACACAAAGAGAAATATGTTGTTTTAAAGGGGGTGTGGTGGAAAATTAGGATTATAATAATAAAAATGAAGGTGAAACATTTGTATTTACAATAAGCATTTTTAGAAGTAAACACTGAAGGAATGGTTTAACAGAAGTCTAGGTAATACTAAAAAAGTGACTCAGCTAAAAACTCAAGGCCGTTAGAGTGTGGGAAAGTTAAAAGAGTCCAAATCAGAATGGAAAAAACTGCGAGCAGTATGACACTAAGGTTGTCTATGTTTGGATTACTTTTGGGTTAATATCAAAAATATGATCATCACAGAAGGTGTGGTGTAATATGAGACACCACATGAGGGGGTATAAAATGCATTGTTTGTGAGAATCTGCAGGTTTTTGCCCTTGGTCAAAGCCTCGGTTTACTCTGTATTTGCACTTTGATACACAGTAAATCTATTCACATTTAAACTCTTTTAGCTTCAGTGTATTCTTTCGAGTCTATTTCTCAATTAGTAATGAAATAAGTCTTTGAGTTGTGGGAGAGTCGAAGTTCAAGGCCCAACTGAAGATTTACCACGACAGGGGAGATACAAGCAGGGAATATGCACATTTCCCCAAAATGTTGCAATATGTCCCCCCTAATCGGGATATTAAAAACTCTGTTCACCCTCTGTGGATGTAAACACCTTCAACTTAAAAGCTCCAGAGGCGTCGTCACCTTATACCTTCGCTTTAAATTCAAACGCGCTGCCGTCGCAGAGCGAAACACAACAAAGCGCGCCTCGCTGTCCAAATGCTGCTGATGATGATGCATCGGGCCCGTGTTGGGGTTTTTGCATGTGCATGAACTTGTGCGTGCTCATCTGTGTTTACTCCTCCTGACTGGAGAGCCAAAGCAAATATGTTTACATGCCAATTACAACAACAGCGACCTGCCAGTTCAGGCCTCCCAACAACTCCCGACGACGCGTTACGGCGTAACCGCTGTATAGACACAGCCCCTGACTGACTAGTTAGAAAATAACAGCATCCCAGTCAAAGACAACAAACCTTTAGGCGAAACCACCCCACCACACCTGACAAGAGTTTTTTTTTTAGTTTATTACATGATTGCTGCTTTGATGTTGACAGCGTTGCTCCCAACGAGAGGAGAGCAAACACCGACGTGCCGTCACTAAGACTAAGAGCGTTCCCCGGGAGCTGAGACGCCACGAGACATGTGTAGTGTAAATTATTATATATATACGGCCGGGGAAAAGCAGCTTAAGCGATCATACTTGAAATAAAAGGAATTATAGCTCCGCTTCGTTTATTTAATGAGAGACAAAAACATGGAAGGAATGCGGCGTCGCGTTCCCCCGTCTCCGCTGTCATCTTTGTAACCTGGAACTGTTTGTTTGCGTCGGTTAGAAAGAAGGCTGAGACCGGCGTCTCTCCTGACAGCTCGCGTCCTTGTATCGCGACTCGGGCTGATTGACGAATGTGTTTTGAGACTAAATAATAAAAGTAGTCGAGGAGGGCCCCCTCCGACGCCCTGTTGGGTACCGCCGCCTGAAATGAGACGCAAATATTACACTTTAATGACGGTAATTGTTCTTGACGTTTCTTGTTCCTCAGGATCCTGTCTCTCTTTTTTTCTTTTTTTTTTGCTTTTAAACATGAGACAGAGATAATAAGACACGCACGACATATTTGCACAAACGTATGGTGGAAGCGGCTGACGCTGCAGGAGAGGAATGTAATTAAGCGCATGCATATTTTCATATAGTCTCGATTAAATAAAGTGTTGTACAGCTTCATAAGATCTTCTGTATAAAAAAAAATATATTCCAGTCTTGTCTCCTGCTTTTCTCTTCCAGGCCATCTGAGACAGCTGTGTGTGTGTGTGTGTGTGTGTGTGTGTGTGTGGTCCCTTTAACTTTGTACAGACAACATGTTTGTCAAAGAGGGATCAAGCCACAATTTGCCAGTGGCAAGAAAACAGTTGTGTGTGTGTGTGTGTGTGTGTGTGTGTGTGTGTAGATCTTAAAGAAAAGCATATAATCATTGCTGGAGTGGTGTTACTGTTCAGTTCAGAACAAAAAAAAAAAAAGGAATCAGAGGAATGAAGAGGGGCAACTGCGGGTTTGTCTTTATTTTCGAGCACTAGATGCGATCCAGTGACAGATGGGTAACAGATGACAACTTAATTTGAAAAGCACTGAAATGTCTCATAGCTGAAAGGCATCAAAGGTGGTTTTCAGTAATAATTTGACTTGACTTGAGCGTCCTAAAGACTTTTTTTCTACAAGCGCTTTTATGACCTCAAGGTTCAACCACCTGTAGCTTTTTTCAGGATGGATGCCGGTTGGATTACGCAACTTCCATCACACGGTCTGTAAGTGAGATTTAAAAATAATGTTTGAGTTACAAAGATGGCAGAAAGCATCCGGAGTTACACTCGTGACCTTTTGTGTTATTGTTATGTGTATAAAGCTACAGCTGACTGACCAGGTGACCTCTTTTTAAAACACCTGATATCACGCAGCGAAGTATCTGTCAGATTGTGCAACATGAAAATAAAGAAAAGTTATCCGGCTGCAGCGGCTCTTGGCTCCCAGTTATTCATACATGGACGGATAAGTTAACTTGATATGATGATTGATGGTTTGACAGTTCTTCAAATATCTGGCTCAGGATGTGTCTTAAAATTATTGTCAGAGCAACAAGTTTGATTCAAATGTAGTTTTGTGCAGGAGAAATGTGATTTATCAGAGCTATGAAACCAAAAAAAACAAGGTAGTTGATAATATTTTAATGCTGATTTTCAAAGTATAACTTGTATACCAATTATTATAAGTTCAATCTAAGTCATTTTCCAATAAAGACAAATCATAGGAGTGATTACTGAACTCAATTGTCACAAAGTTTTACTTTTAATGTCGACATTAAAACAGTTACAGCATTAAAAAAACAAAAAACAAACATGTCCCGACTAGTTTTCGGACAGGGCATGGCTTATATACCTCCTCTCTGTTTTTGACCAGTTATATTATTATAAAGTTATTCAGCTGACTGTTTCTGGGCCGTGAACCCAAAAATAGTTTTTTTTTGTCTTATCTGTTGCTTCGCTCCTCCTCATTTTGTATTTTTCCACCACCAGTTGTCTCACAATACCAGCGTGACCTTTTTCATTTTTTATAGAGTCAGCTCTTGTTATTTTTTAACCATTATCTCCAATCCTGCTCTATTGTTTTTTTTATTTTTTAAGAATAATAAGGTTTTAAAGTGAGGTTACAAGCTCAAGTGACTGCCTCTGCTCGGCCTGCTGTCTCTTACATCTACTGCTACAGATCCGTGTGAGGCCTACATAACATGATTGACAGTTACATCAAGCAAATGACTCTGCAGCAATGTTTTTTCTCCTCAGCACGTCACTGACTTGTATTTGAATTTATACGACAACGTATACTATGTTGGAAAAGTAAAAGATGTGTTTGCAGGTGTGTGTTTCAAAATAAAAGCTATTTTAAAGAGATTCATCTAAAACCAACTGATCAAATCCTGAAGTGCGTTCACACAGCAGCCGAGTTAACTGCAATAAAATATCACTGTTATCTGTTACCAAGGAACTGCAGATGAAAATTATCTAGTAGCTACGTTAGCTTAATGTACGTTAGCTTAATACGTTAGCTTAATGTTTTCTGTAAATGGTCACTTGACAAAAATAGCTGATGGCAGCCTGGTTTAATTGAGCCAACTTTACTTTAAAAGGTCTGAAAATCTGTGCTGCTCGGCAACAAGGAAGATGAAACGCCGCCTCCCTGCACGTTTCGACCTCCGGCAGACGTCGTCAGTGTCATTTAGTAACACTCACAACAACAGCTGCCATTTGCATACGACAAAAGACGTTTCCATCTAACACCGGCGACATAAAAATACAACCGAGCTCACTCTGAATAACGTGTAAGGAATAGCAGATGTACATTTGTTTCCATTCTTCTGACGCTGTCCCTCTGCAGGTATGATTAGATGAGAATGGAAGAAGCATGACCGTTTTTTATACCTTATCTGGAATCAAGCGAAACATCTGTCAGTATTGGTGTTGCACTCACATTGCACACATGATGTTACTTTGATCACTCCCCCCCCCTGTGAAAAAACACTGGAACTAATGTTTGCTCAGGGGAGTCGTCTGTACACCGATGTGACTGAAACCTACGCATACTAACGTGCAGCTACTATTAAATAATGACATGAAGACACTGTTTACAATAGTAGTCTTCATTGATCTACAACCGCCTGCTTCCCACTGAAGAAACAAACAACTGATTTAATATGTATGCATGCCATGCCACTCCTCATCTCTGATTATTTATACCTGCCAACAAGAATCACTTCCCAAGGAGTCTCAAATAAACACACGTAACCTTTCACTTTTATCTCACGGGTATATTTCAGGCTGGTCCGAGCAAGTCTTAGACCCCAATCAGACACATCAGACTGACTTTTTGTAATTGTTCTCAATGAGAGTGAAGCTTTCTGCACGCTGCTTTTGTGTTTTTTTTTTCCCACTTGTCCAAATGGGATGATTTGAGAGGCGGGACTTCTGCGTTGGTGATGACACCAAATGGAGACAACAGCAAACAAGTAGTGGTGGCTGTTGCTGTTGTTGGAGCCACCACGATCAATAACTACATAAAATAATTAAAAAGGTACAGATCTGTGAGTTTACTTCATAGCTAAAATAATAGTTAGGCTAAGGGCAGATGATTCAGTGGTTGCCTAGCAACAATGAAAAAACAAAAAGACAAACTGGCAACCTGTGTTTTGTTTTTTCAATTGTAGGTTTCGACATAAAAAGGCCGCGCAGTGCGCCGTGTGTTCTGTCTGATTGCAGAGAAAAGCTGATGCAGCGAGACGATACCAATGTTTTTATCACCGAGTGGTCGACTCTGGATGTTTTTAGGGCACAATGTCTGAAAGTTATCCATCCCAAAAGGTCCTGCACGGTGGTCACTAGCTGCAGATGTAACGGAGTCCAGTTGATTCCCCCTTAACACTAAAAAGGCAATCAGATTTTGCCGTTCTATACAGTCTATACAGCAGTCTATGTATCAGGGACGCCCACTGGTTGACTCTCCTCAGCTTATAAATACCGGCTGTGACGTCACCTCAGCGCCAGTAAGAGAGGATAGAGCCCATGGTAGGTCACTCAACGCACAGCACTGCACTGAAAATGTGAACATAATGTACTGTAATAACATCTAACCCAACCGAATGACTTCAATTGCTTGTGTTTTGTTATTATACAGGTAGTTAGCAACTTAGCTCAAATGCTAACATGTGCTAACTTCTTTTCCACAAAGCTGTGGAGTGACCGCTAAATGTGACCGTGACCGACCGGCGTGTGTGTTTCCTCGCTGTTTAGTGCGTTCAGATACTAAAGAGTGTCAAAAATCACAACACAACGCAGGCGGTGGTTACACAGAGTAGCCTACATACATACACCCGCTGAGGGATCAGTGTCGCCCTCACAGGCCTCTGGAAAGTATTGCAGGGTTGCAGAATCACGTCTGAAACCCCTTCAGACCACTACCAAATCCTGCTGGCTGCTTTCATTACAGCAGATCAGGTTTTATAGTGTGTTTTATTTTACAGTGTGTTTGTGTGCTGTAATAAGAAAAAAAGGAACTAGTGGATACAAAAAGACATAAACAACAGGCCTCTGCAAATATAAGCAATCAGGGGGGAGGTCTGCTCATATCATTTCA
This sequence comes from Euthynnus affinis, assembly GCA_029490765.1. Taxonomy (NCBI): domain Eukaryota; kingdom Metazoa; phylum Chordata; class Actinopteri; order Scombriformes; family Scombridae; genus Euthynnus; species Euthynnus affinis. The sequence goes on from CM055850.1 coordinate 29,081,758, forward strand.
TACCTGATGAATAATTTAAATGTGGTATAGTTTTTTCCCAAAAAAACAAAAGTGTTGCTGTGAAGTTAAGAGTAAACAGGAAGTCTTATTCCACCAGCCTTCAGTAGCACTCGAGCTCCTTTAAATCTGTTTACACACTCACTCGTGCTCGCTTGTGCTTGTAAGTCGATGTTAAGATTGTTGTGAACTGTAAAAAGCTGAAGTTAAAAGGGTGTCAAGTGGGCATCCTTGAGAAGCGCTGCGGTATTATTACTTACAGTATATGATGTACTTACAGTGGTACAGTGTTAGACGGCGTCCCCGGCTCACCTCAGACTGCTGCTGCGTTTCATACTCGTCCTTATCTTTACACGTTCTCTGCTGTCAGATATAAGACTCTGTGAGGCTCAGGGCGCTCTGTGGGAATGTCTTTTATTTTGTAGGTATCTGGTCGTAAAAACAAATTATTGGACAAATAAAAATTTTTACTTGATGATTTTGTGTTTAACAAACTCTGGCTTGTTTACACTGTCCTTGTTAAATAAATACAGTGAATGAAACGATGGTGCTGGATGAAAAATTAAAGTTGAGGAGGACACGAATGTGTGGACTAAATTACATCATACAACAAAAAAACAATCATTTTTGAGACTGCTAGTGTGGCTAAAAAGGTTCAGGACGACCCAATAATGGGAATTTGGGAGGTTTTAGTACTATTATACAATTAAAAAAAGGCATTTCCTCACCTGTATGTTATACCTGTGTGGTGTAAAGATGGCTTTGGAGCAGCATTAAGACCTTCATGATGTAAATAAAATGTGATTAGATGTTGTAGCGTAGAGTTTTCTTTTATAAATAGAATAAATTGAAATATCAACTTTCAGTCTGGTGTAGCTTGAAGCTAGTGAAGCAGTGACCTCCAAGACCTGGTAGACCTGGAGACCATGGAGGGAAGCAAACAAACAAATTCTTAACTAATTAGTGTATAACATATAACGTGGCGATTTGAGTCCGCTAACAATAATAAAACAATAAAAATGGACCCCGTTAACGTTGGGTTGCTCCTCCCTCTGTCAGCCACAGAATCATGACATGAGTGCAGACTGAGAGGAGGAGACAGTTCAGTAATATCTGCTCCCCTCGGCCTCGCGTCTGGCTCTTAATGGCACTTCACAGCAGTAATGGTGCTGGGGTTAATGTTAATGTGGAAATGACTCCATGTGTGTGTGTGCGTGTGTGTGTGTGCAGCTGAGGGTCGGCCTGTCCTTCATCCCTAGAGCTCTTTATCAGCTTCCTCTCTGAAAAAGGTTTATGTTGAGAGCCCGGCAACCCCTGGCTGGCGCACGCCACGAGACCGACACCAGCCTGTGGCATCATCATTTCCCTCACCCCCTCGCCCTTTCCGTGTGTCTTTAACAAACAGACGTCGTGATTTAAAGGCGTGATAACCCCCCCCCGAGCCCCGGGATTGGCTGAGACGAGGCCTCGGCAGCTTATCGATCCTCACGTTTTGATTGCTTTGGTTTTTTACGAGCTGCTCGGGTTTAATTGAACAGAACTAAAAGATCTTGAGATCTCTCAACGAGACCTGATGTGTGATTAGTGTAATGGGTCTGGATTGTTGTTCTTACATCATACGTCGAGTTTGTATCAGACGGCAGATAAGACTTCATCCGCCCCCGTTACCATCACGACGTGTCCAGATCTCAGGCGTGTTAAGAAATGTGCATCGATTCCCAGCGCCGCCCGGCCGCCCGGCTGCTCCTGCAGTGGCGCAACAACTTCCAATGATAGTGAGGCGTTTCTTTTTTTTTTTATCATGTTGAAGTAAAATACAGTCGATTCATATTCAAACTTTATGGGTAATAAATACCTGAGCATTCATCTACTGCTGTTTTACCCCATCTGCCTTAGATTGTGATCCAGTGGCCATCTGGCTCATTCTTTATTCTTCTAAATTGATCTACCACTCAGCTAAACTCCCACCCCTCCCTCCCTCCTCTACACACACACACACACACACACAATATACTGTATATGACTTCACCCTCCCATTCTTCAGTTAACCCACAGCAATTCAGCCATTTAAGTTTGGGAGCTGGGCCAAGGCTATATCTCAGAACAGAACAGTAAAAAAAAAAAAAAAGGGAGTGAGGTGAAAATTTGGGTCTATGACTAAAAGCTTTGGCTCGCGCCCAGCTAAACAGTCAGGGTTAAGGTAGCCGCAGCTAACAGCTCTGGATGTGTGAGCTTAGAGCTGACATTGTGTGTGTGTGTGTGTATGTATGCGGTACGTTTCCCCCCTCGCTTCCTGGTGTTGAGTTTCAAGTATTCACGCTGATGGGAGGAAACGCTGATTTAATTTCAGCCTCCTTTTTTGAGTGCCTCGCGGACCTCTCCGGCTCTTGATTTACGACCCTCGATGCTCGGTAGATAACGCCGTGCGGCTGGCTGGGGCGCATTAGCCGCCCGAAAAGAGCAGCGGATGAGGATGGAGAGAGAGAGAGTTAACGTCAGGATTTCGCGTCGCGCTGTAAACACGAGCGCGTCGTAAACAGGGAAGAAGCAGATGTGAAAGAATGACGATAAGAGCTTTGCAGCAAAAGGAAAAAGCACATTTCAGGTGATTATTCTTCTCCATTAGGTCTGCAAATGCATTTTCTAGGAGTCTCTCTTGGTGTATAGAATAGAGAGGAGGAGGAGGAGGAGAAAGAGACGACTGTCCTACTCTTGACCACACACACACACACGCTCATCTCCCTTTTTTTTTGACCCGAGATGAGCTCTTGCAATTTTATGGCCTATAACCATTCTGGGCTATAACAGAAGATGTCATTATACATTCCTCGGCAGATTGGCTCCTCTCCTCTGTTCTGTCCCATTGAGCTGCGAGGTGCTTTTCAAAAAGGAGACACGCCAAAAGATGGGTCCCCCCCAGAAAATGAGATGCTAAGGTCATTAACTTTTATCCTTCGACGAGGTTATATGGATTTAAGCCGGGAGAGGAGAAGAAGAAGAAGAAAAAAAAAAAGAGGCTCTCCTGAAAATGCGGTGACAGAAGAGCCCCGTGGGAGGCGAAGCTAACAGAAGAAATAACAGTCGGTTCTGATGATTGATTAGTTGGATGCGTTTCTTATTTGCCCCGTCGGTTTGAGAGTGGCTTTTCTTACCGTAAGTCAGAGCAGCTTTACTGTGCCAGCTTTGGCTCTCCTTCCTCTCCTTCTTCTTCTTCTTCAGCTGCTACTCAGTGATGTGCAGTGGTAGAGGAAGTTTTTAAATCCTCGGGTTGTCACAGTGGCCTAGTGGCTAAAACCACATAAGTAACATCTCCTGTTGGAGTCCGGCCGGGAACCTTTGTTGCATGTCTCTCCTCAAGAGTCCCTGCCTGCATCTCAATGTATAGTATCAACTAAATAAATACACCAAAACAAGGATTTCCACTTATACATTCAATATCTGGTACATGTATAGATGTTATCATCATGTTACAGCCTTAGAACCAGCTTGACAAGATTAGAAATTGTCCCTTTTTTTCTCAGAGACCTAACACAGTCAAACTATTGATACGATTAGAATTAGAGCAACTTTCAGTGAGAGCAGTAGCTCTGATTTAAAAAAAAAACCCTCTTTTCAGTCATAAAAACTGTCCTGGAATATGTGTTTGCTTTTCTGAGTGAGCTAACTTATTCTGAAAATGATAAACTGCATGACACGCCAAGCTAAGACTGGTAGGTCTGAAGTTTACAATTTAAAAACAATAAAAAATTATATGCTTTTATACATTCTTATAACATTTTTTGCTTAATTATTTGATGCAAAGCCTCTGCACCTGCACCACCAGACTCACTAACAGCTTCACACACCTGAGGAAGCTGACCTCTCTCCCCCCTCCCACTCCCCCCTGGAAACCCTGACCTGTCTTTTGCACTACTGCATCTATCTTCAATGAATGACATCATGATGCTACTGCACTATAACTTCTTGTCTTGCACTTGATTTGTCTTACTTGTTTTATTTAATGTTGCCACCGGGGGGGATGCTGGGAAACGTTTTCTCGACTCTTCTGATAAAAATCTTGAATCTTGTCAGCAGGGTTTTAAGAGTCTAGGCTGAATTATTTTAACTATTTTCTTTACTTTTCAGGCGTTGAATTTGCACAAATGCATGTTCTTATTAGATAGAAGACTATACAGGTTCATTAAGTACCTAATAAATAAAACAAAATCCAGCTGGATTCAAATCATATTAATCATAACTGAATGAGAGAGGGTGCTAACTTGCATTATAAATATTTTAACGAACAGGTGCAGGTGATCTGTTGCTGCTCTTTTTTTCCATGGTTGCATGTTCATTGGTGGACTCTCTGTTTGGGTCTGTTCAGAGAGGCAGTATTGTGGATTAGGTAAAACTATACTAGACTCTCTTCAGATCAGTTGTTGGGTCTCTTTGTTAGCAAATTAATTCATGCTCGTCAGGTTCAGGTAGGTTTTCTAGAAGGATGTTTAAAATCAGGTCCATAATCTTGCAGCGGTGAAGACCTCCAGAGTTCCTTTATGTAACAATGAGAAGCTGTCAAATAAATTTTATACTGTGAAATGTATTTTATTCCCTTCTCAAGGAAACTGAGGAGAATGGATTGAAGTATATGTATCATGGAGACTCACTGATATTGTAAAAACCTCTGAGATTTCTGTAAAATTGCAGCATTTTTGCATCGCTGGCTGCAAGTTTTCTAATTCCGTGTCACCCTTAAAGCTACTGTAAATCAATATTTTTCATAATAACAGTATATCTTTTAATGCACGTATCCATTAAGGTTTGATTTTTGACTGATTTCAGCAGAGTTGAAAAAGAAAAAAAGAAACACACGAGACCTGCACGCCTACCATGGATGGAGCCTTGAGCTACAACCATCCAGCTGGAAACATCACAGAAGCATAATGTGGAGAGAAAAAAAAGAGAGAGGGATATACCCACAGAGTAAAAAAATAAAATAAAATAAAAGCACACTAGCTGTCAGTCAACGTCAGTCAACTCCTGGGACATTGATGACAGAGTGTACGGCTTTGGGAAGGGGGGGAGGAGGGGAGGAGGGGGGGTTACAGTCTTTGTAGCACCTCTCTCGCTCGGAGGGTAGAAAGAGCAGGAGATGAACACAGCAGGCCTCACTCTTGGGTTTTCGCTTCATCTTCAGACCCATGTGGAATGTTTTGATTTCCATAGGCGATGGTGCCGGCGAGGAGGAGGCGAGGAGGAGGCGAGGACCCCGGCCGTCCCCCGCTGCGTGCCTCGGTGCTAGTGCTTGTCTCTCTCCCCCTTCACCTGTCACTTCTCCGTTTCTTCCTCCTTCTCATCTGTTATTATTATTTTATATATATATTTTTTTCTCTTTTCCTCGCAGTGAATGAAGAAGCAAAACAATCCCCGACCCTGAGCGGCTTTTTTTTTTCGTGGCGTTCTCTGGGTAGCGGGTTCAAGGAGAGACCAGTGGAAATGACTTTAAAGTATATATCACTGGTACATGTCGACTAACTGCGGTAAACACATAAGGCGCCTGTGAGGAATAGCAGTTTCTAGGGCGGTGTGTGATCTTCCCTGGCTCCTCCCTCAGCTGGGGGAATGAAAGTCACTGTCTGTACTATAAAGACTTATGGGATAAGTCAGAGTTCAGCGTGTGATCTGTGACCGTTTTAATGTTTTTTTTACATAATTTCAGTGAAAAAAGGGCTTGATCGTGGCGTGTTTGTATGGCTATATTATGTTATATTTGGTGTTTTTTTTTTTTTTTCATATCGCGTTTGAACTCTGTGACTCTCATGCTTGCTTTCCTTCACTTCAGGTCTACTCCCACGCAGAGATCCACAGAGGAGAGCAGAGAGGAGACAGGGAGAAGGAGGGTGGGAATAAAAGAGAGTAGTATAGAGAGAGAGAGAGACTGTGAAAAAGTAATAGAGAGACAGCAGCTGATAGAAATTGTCTATGTACAGTAGGGGTGTGTGCGTGTGGGCGTGCGTTAAGCGTTAAGTGTGTGTGTGTGTGTGTGTGTGTAAGAAGCCAGCGAGCATGCCGGAGCGTGCCTCAGCTCGAGAGACAGAGCACAGAGAAGCAAAACAGCAAATTATGACAGCTCAGGGATGAGCCCAGAGCTGTCAGCAAAAATGGAAATAAAAAGGGGCTGTGAGTGGCTCCACAGCAAGTCAAAGTGACAGCCATGTAAATAATATTGGCGGAGTATGCTGCAATTTAGGCATAATTTACCCAGCCCCTCCCAAACGGAAAGAAAAAAAATACTGACAATTTGTCCTTTGAAGGTTATTTTATTATTATTTCTTTTTTTTTTCATACTTCCAAGGATCCACATATATTTTTTTTTTGTTTTGTATATTTCACCACACACACACATAACAGCACATCCCCAACCCAATAACCTCAATCCCATCAACCCAGACAACATCACACATAATTACAAATAACATGCCCGGTCAATGCTCGGTGACAAAAAACACATGCAAGATGAGTGATGACTCTAATACAAGCTTTAAAAAAAAAAGACAGCACTCAGGCAGCAGCCACCAAAAGGATGCAATTACATACTACAAAATAAAAGGAAAAATCTGTATATTTTCTATTAATCAACTGAGCTTCTTTCATATATAATTAAGAATCTGATACATATAAAGGAAAATTAGACAGGCGGTTAGTCAGGGATTTCCAATCGCTTGTGGTACATAATTTAAGAAAATAAAAATCCATATTTGGCTAAATTTCCTTCCACTGCCACTCAAGACTTCAGACAGTCGTTCTTGGGGAAGAATCCAATTTCCCTAATTTAAGTAAGTCCCTTACAAATAACAAAAGTTCCCCTCAAAGTTTAAATTCAGTTGTATTCTTGGGTCTAGAAAATAGAGAGGAGGGATGAACGTTTATTTTACGACGGAAGATTAAAATTGATTTCCACACAGATATAATGTCTTAAAAGGATTTAAGACTAAAAGCGACGTAGGAGGCAAGTGTGTGACACAAAGGAGGAGACCTAGGAATTGAATTTGCTTAATATTAAAAGATGAAAAATCTTAAGCTGTTTCAGATAAATACAGACTTGATGGCTTTATTCCAATCATCCTCATTCAAATCAATTTCCAAAGTCTCTTTTTTCCCATGATGATTTGGTCTTTTCAGTAGTTTTTTTTGTGGGAAGGAAACAGTGACTTATTAAAATAGTTACTTAAATCTGGAGAATTTGAAGATATTACATATATTTTATAGTCTGAATCTGATGAAATGACATCCATAACATCGTGCCAGGAATGTACAGCACTACTTATTATCAGGTTTTGAGTAATAACTGCAGACCCTTTAATGATACGCTTTGTGGGGGAAATTTAACAAAATAAAAGTAGTATAGCACCGGCTATCACAACTATCACTTTTTTTCAAATACTCATTGAGCCACGTGATTTATCCAGTTATAAAACAAAATATTTGATAATGCAAGTCCGCCAGAAGTTTTAGGTAACTGCAGTTTTTCCATATGAAGTGGTTTCATCTATACTGGATAAAGAAGAATATGTGGGAATATATTAATTTTAATTAGACTTATCCTGCCCATCCGAGTAATAGAAAGATTATCTCAGCATTCAAGAGTCTGCCGTCACAACTTTTAGGAGAGGATTCATATTTAATTTATACAGTTCACATACATTAGAGGAGATATTTATGCCCATGTAAGATAAAACCGCTGAGAGACAGCTTAAATTTAACTTTTTTCAAGACTAGTAGTTCCCTGTATGAGCCAAGAGGCATCATTTCAGAACTTGAAAAGCAACTAAAAGATTGTTTAACCTTCAGGATAGCACGTAAAGACACAAAAAAACAAGATATCATCTGCATATAATGCAATTTTGTACATGTTTTTTCTCAGGTTAATACCTTTTAATATCATCACGAGCTCTTATAGCTTCTGTGAGTGGTCTAATAGCCAAGGTGAACAATAGTGAGGAGGGGGAGGGGGGGGGGGGCAGCCCTGATGTGTTCCTCACTCCACAAGGAAATCCTGTGATCGTACTCCATTTACAATAACCTTTGCCCTTGGCACAGAGTACAAAAGCCGAATCCACTCAATAATCTCCTCTCCTAACCCAAACATGTTAATTCCATCCAATCCTATCAAACGCTTTTTCCAGCACAATATCTTTTTATATTGAGGCTACTTTAGTATTATATTGATTAAACAAACCTCATATTTAACAAAACCGTCTTTGCTGAAAGGCCTGTTTGATCTGGCTTAACAAGTTTATGGTATAATATCTTCAATTTTACAGTCAGTGAGGCTGACTGGCTTAGTTTGCGGTAGCTTTTGGTTTTGGAAATAGTCATTCTAGTCAAAAGACCAGAAGACCAGGAATATTTACTGCAGACTTCTTATAGAAATCTTGTTCGCACTTTGTAGAGAATTACTCCAGAACCTCTGTTTGCATAAAACACCTCTATATTCCTGAATGGCATACAGTAATTTAATTTTGTTTAAAAAAAAAAAAAAAAAGGTATCTATTTTTTCCACATCTTTACAACATTCATGTGTAGTTTCTTGTAATAAGTGTGCATGGTTGTGGGGGGGTCTGACTAAGCTCCTGATAATCCTTTATTGTCACAATAATCTAAGCTTCCAGGCTTCTTATAATTGATGCAGGAGCTATTGAAGAACCCAAAGTGTCGTGCTTCTTTTCGGAAAAAAAATTGACTCAAGTGGAAATTAATTGCCCTGGTTGAGAAGACATAAAAGATCATTGAAGGAAACAGCGTCCTCGTAGAGACAATTGTGCAAAAAGTTGCCTTTGAGGAGAAGTTCAAGAGTTTCATGGACACTTTAGAGAAAGTTACTGAGCACCTTGAAAGTCACGTGAGGCAGAAACACTCATCACGACGCTGAGCATCTGACAACTGCATTACAAGCCAGCCTCAGTGTATGGAAAAGAGCATCGAACAGTTCAAAGCAAAGTTAATCAACATGGAAGGACGCAGATGTCTGTGTCCTTCCATGTCGATTAGCTTCCATGTCAGCGTGCCTCTTTGTATCTCGACTACCATCGTTCCTGGAGAAATGGAGACCAAACAAGGCGCAAGTAGAAACTGAGCGTGCACATCACAGGTTTGGTGGACAAAGAAACGAAACGCCTCAGGAGCCATGCACACTTATTACAAGAAACCATACACACACACACACATGTTATGAATATATGGAGAAAGTAGAGACCTTATCCAATAAAATTAAATTACTATTTACCATCCAGGAATATAGAGATCTTTTGTTATCAAGCTTCATAATTATACCAACAAGGCTAAAGAAGGAGCTTGTGCACCATAAAAGACCTTCTAAAAAGAGTTTGTTAATGCAAACAGCTGATTGAGAGGAACATACACCGTGGACTGACATATGCAGCAAAGAGACACATGTTTAGGTCCCCCAAAGGAGCTCAAAATCTGACGCTGAGTGGTTTGGTATGTACAGTGACTCCCCCCTCCTGCAGCCTTTTATACGGACAAAGTAAACATCAGGAAACTAGTATGGACGCTTATGGATATTTGGACTTGTGAAAGTGTGGCCAATACTGTTTAAGTTGAAATTGATGTCTTTTGAAGGTACAAATGAGCATTTTTTGGGGGCTTCTAGGAAGAAAAGTCCTGTGTTAGCTACAGTAAGGGCACTGTGAGGAGAGCCTAAGCAGACCCGTGCACTTCCTGCACTGCTGGCTGGCCCGAGCTCTGAAAATCATTACGGCACCATCTGTCTGTCATGACCTTGGCATATATACACTTCACATTTATGACGTTTAAACGGAAAACAGATGCAAAGGGCCTTTCAAGAGAAGTCTGATCCACCACTTGGGGCTAATGGCTCAAAAGTGTGAACGCTGCCTTTGAGGGGCCTAACTTTGCCTGCTCAAATATTGAGCCAACTGCCATCAAATGAAAATATCACACAAAGCTGGCAACTATATCCTCATTATAAAGAATGGCAAAAGCACTTTAACCAAAATCCCACATTTTTTGGAGTCTTTGTGTAGTGATCTAACACCGTAATGTGTTGTTGCATGGTAGATGAAGACCACGCTTTCCCAGGACTGTTTTTCAGCGCGGCACTAGAAACTAGCACCTGGAATTACAGAAATAAAACATTCACTGAGCCTGTCTTGTATTTATGCTCTCTGTAGCTTCTCAGGGAAATGTAAAGAACAGAGAGAACAGTGAAAGTACAAAATACTGGGTGTTTGGTGGGTCAGGAATGGTAAACAGTGTGTTGCTGCAAACTGCAAACATGCTAACTGCAAACGTTAGCATGTTTGGCTAACTAGCTTACTATACTAATTTATAGCTTAATATATCTAGCCTTTATAAGTACATATTTAAAATCTCATTGACATGGTTCTCAGCTTAAAATTAGTCACCTGGAATCATTAAAAAGTACGTCATAGATAATGTTTTCAATCAACTGGTGGAGCTATTGTTAGCTTAATTCGCTTGCTAGCTACAGTTGTAGCTATGACTCATGGTCACTGGCTAGAAATGGACCTGTTGTTTAAAACATTACTAATATGCCTCTGTTATTAATGTAAATTACATATTAATTTAATATCAATAGGAGTAGCAACAGGTAGTAATGGGAGCGGATGATTTAAAGACATATATTAATGCTTCAAAAGTTAATCCACATAGTATTTTATGACCTGTTTATCATTCAGCACACCCTCATTTACACTATTACTCTTGTATATGGCACACTGTATCAGCATCATTTGATATGTTAGCTTAGCATGAAATCATGAAATCAAACATTTTTAGACTCAGTTTCCTAAAAACAGACCCATCAGTTCTGTATAAAGTCACAATGGTCTTTTAGTCTAATGTCTTGTTGTCTCATGGTTCGGTTATGTAAAATATTCTAATAGCTCTTCTACAATAAAAAACAACTCCTGCCAAAGAATGGATTGTCTAAATGTAATTTTGTTTTCTGGCTAACGCCTGAAAGTCTGTGAATCTTTCAGCTTTTTATGGAACAAACAACGACGACAGGTGAAATCAATCAGTGAATTAGTCCGGTAATTGACTCCTGCTCTTAAAGATGTTGTGACTTGTTAAAGTGGTGACACTTGATCAAGGAGGAAATGTTGAGCAGATGGAGTAATGTCAAGCAATTAGAATATTGGATTTCAGGACCCCCCCATACCCCTACCCATACCCCCCCTCCCAAAATTGTTGTTTATTTCCAATAAACAGATGCAGCTTCAGCACATGGAAACAATTATGTGTAAATTCTTTCAGCTCACAGTTGGCCCTGGGTCAAATACTGTTTGCAAACAAGTCCCCTGTATTTGTTTTCCCCCCTCTTTTTGGATTTGCCACATATAATATAATAAATGCCAGAAAGTTTTATAGAATTGAAAGCTGACGTGACACTTCATGTGAACTTTTATGTGACTAACCTCTTGTGTTACACTCGACATTGTTCTATATCTCTCCCATCTGTTGCTTACAGTTGGTTAAGACAATAGGCTTTTTTTTTTTTTTTTAAACTCGTGTGTGGTGTTCGTGTTTATGTTACTCATCCAATGTTCGCGAGTCTGGTGGACCCACAACATTATCTGGGTTTTAACACAACACAGCCATAACAATTTATGGATAAATACTTAACAGATGTCGACTTTATCTCAATTACAAGCAGTGACGACGGCATGTTTGGTTAAAATCTGCCATTTACCTGCAAGAACACATTTATCAATAATAGTGCTGTTCGTTTTTTGGGGGGATAAAATGTGATTTTTGTCAAATATATAAGAAAAAATAAAAAAATAAATCAACTTAAGACGTGAAACAAGGTTTTTCATCACTATTGATGCTTATTACTTTGAATTAGACTGAATTTTACAAGTATTAAGTATTTTAAAGGAGTGATAAATGAGCCCTATTGAACATATATTGATGGGGGAATTGGAGGCACACACACACACACACACACACACACACACACACACACACACACAGTAAGGAGTCCCAGGTAGGAGGAAGACACACAGCAAACCCTTTTTCTTTCATTTTTTTTTCACCATATTTACTTGTTTTCACCTTATAAATCCCACACTGTTATTACCCTCGGGTCCAGTGGACCTGAACATCACATATTTAATACAAATGTGTAGAAAATCCAGTTTCTGAAGAAACCGCGTGCGATATCTGAAAGCTGAAATTGATTGTGTCGCGCTGTTAGAAAACCGCCTACAGGTGGGATTGAACCCACAACCTCGAGTTTCCATGTGACACAGCAAGAGCAGATTTCATATTTATACTTCAACTGCATAAAAAAAAAAAAAAAATAAGGGCTGCTGCTCTGACGTTCTTATAATTTTAAAAGGGAGCTGGAGTCGCATTGAATAATAGTACATAATAAACCTGTTAAGCAACTTTGTTTATAAGAGCGGAGTTATGAGGAGCGCTGCTCTGAGCAAATATCAAACCCAGAGCCTCTAAATCTAACAAGGAAAACTGACCGTTACAGGAGCTTTAAACACCGAGCCGGCAGAGACGATCCCCGGATACGTGGAGCACAAATCCACATTTTGTCGAGGAGAAATTGATTTGCTTTAAACAAAGCGTCTAGCTCGGAGAGTTGTACATTATTATTGGCAGCAGGACTCGCTGAGCATGAGGATGTGTAATACAGAGAGAAGCCTGCACGTTGCATTGCTATTAAAAAAAGAGCATGACAGCACTCTTCCCTAACAATTAATCTTTAGATCTCCAAAAAATAAAAAACTCCTGTGGGAAATATATTAACATCTTCATAGAGAGCAGGCTTGTGGCGACGTTGTAAGGTATGATATGTGCTCGGAGAGTTAAAAACTGTGGGAGTGAGATGTGTTTACAACTTGTTTTTCTGGCACAGTTGCTCAACAGAAGTCGACTTTTCAGAGTGACAAGAGTGAGCTGAGTTGGATCAGATCTTCCCATAGATTGCCGTTATAAATTTTGATGTTTTTAAAAAATTCATGTAAAAAAAATCGCTGGAATAATGCTCGAAGACATTAAAGTAATAGCACGCATCTGCTAAATGAGCTGCACAATCTGACATTTAAATGGTTTTTCCAGCAAAGTGTGCAGCAGTTGAAAAAGTCCCAAAAAAAAATGTACAAGAGTAGATGATGATGATGATGAAAGAGAGAGGGAGCCTAAATAAAGCACTGCCCAGGTGAACTGTTTCAAATTAAATGGCTTCACTCATCACAACCTGTAGGCAACCTGCAGAAGAGAAAAACAGGACAGCAGCAGGAGGTGTGCCAGACTCTCTTAAGAAGCGGGTCCTTAAGAGCAAAAGTTCTCCATCATTAAAATTCACTCTCGGTCTCACTTATGTGCAAGAATAGTTACCTATAGCATACAAAAAGCACTGCTCAGTCTACCTGAACGCCACGCTGGTGTTAGCGTCCGCTTCTCCCCTCGGCAACTCTGATCGGGTCTTAGGAAAGAATACAAAACAAGTAGGATGAGCAGAGCGACACAAATGATGCCTGAAGGGCAGGAGAGCAGTGAATAAAGTTATAAAAAATACTGTCAAGCAATGAGACCGTACATGCAAGTGTCTGACTGGGAGGATGAAGCCGCTGATTATTTGTCTGGACCTGTTCAGCTCCTGCCGCATCACCAAAGAGCTGGAGAGAGAGATGAAAACGATGTGCAGCAGGCGCTAGTTTGGCACACGAAAGGAGACAAAACCTTCAACAGAACATGTAAGACTCACTGCACGTGTGTCAGCGTAGGTAGGAAATTCTTCAGGACACTTTGGACCAGCTTCAGGTTCCTGCCGGCTTTGGCGGCTTTCCAATCGGCTCAAGAGTCGGTCGGTCGTCAGCCAGGTCATTGCATAAGATAATGTTCACCCATACAGACATCCTCCTCGAACCAAATTAGACAGGGGTACAAACAAAAACATTTAATCCTGTTCCCCAAGGTCAGACCTGACTGGGGGGGAATTCCAAAACAAGTCTTATGAAACGCGTCTTTTGTCCCCCGAAAATGTTCACAGGAACTTTTCTTATCATCACCAAAAAGCAACAGACTGTATCTTCAAATTATTTATCTATTTATTATCAACACTCAGACTTTAACATCTCTGTCACGCATGTTTTGAGTTGTGTCAAAGTGTCAAAAAGAACTCATCAGCCAAAAAAAAAAAAAAAAAAAAAGCTTTTACGCGTCATTGATAAACAAAGCGATGAAATCAGGCGAGCAGTTTTTCAGTTGCTCTTATAAAACAACAAATTTACAGAGCTTTTTTTTTTTCAAAAATCAACAGTGGAAGCAGAAGCAGGTTCGATCATGCACAAGATCAACACAGCTGCTTCCACTTTGGCGTAGTCTCACTGCAGAGTACGCTACCTGAGCTTCACCTCTCAGCGTCCGCTCATCTGGATGTTTCTCACTAAATTTTAGGAGATAACTTCAGATTAGCAGCCATGTCAAACCTAGACTGAAGTCCCCGAACCTTCAGACAGCACGCTCTCCTTAATCAGGTGCTCCGATTCCAATTTGGTTTGTTTTAAATTGAATTTTTTTCCACTTTCAGTTGCATTTCAATCTCTTTTTTCTTCTTGTTTGTTCAGTCAATCACGCTCCAATTGCAGCATTAGCACTTCTTTTTGTTGTTCAAATGTTAACCTGCATGAAGAGAAATAACCTTCTTTTTTTAAAATCACAGTATTATAAGTTAGTTTTGATTTCATCTGACAAATCTCTCTGTTTTTCTCTTTATATTTAAATTATTATGAAAGTGTTCAGGACCCTCAGGAGCAGCTACCACTGGTTCATAATCGTCGAGCATAACCTCTGATTGTGGACAAATCTGTAATGTATCACTGTCAGTGCATATATATATATTGTCATACTGCCCACCCTTACATGTCTGGCCATTAATCCTGCGCCTGTACACCTTCTCACTTTATTTCTGACAGGTGAAAAGAAGCAGCTGGAAACACAGTGTGTCATGGAGGTACAGTAACACTAAGGCTAATAGCGGAGTTAGCAGTGACACAGAGCAGCGACTCGGAGATCAGGCCTTCCAAGAGAAAGGAAAGAAAAATCATTCATGACATCACTGACAAATTATAGAGTCACTTTTTCTGTTCGTATTCACACGAGAGGTGACGTTTGACGGTAAGAGAGAGTAAAGAAATGATCATGTGATATAAAACAACCCTCAAACACACAGTTCAGAAGCATAAAGTTTGTATCTATGATGTTGTCATCGAGCCACGGCCACAGCTCCCCTCCTCACTGAACTCCCCTTTTATCCTCACACAAACAGATTAAGTCATCAGACCTTAGCGGAGGGAACCAGAGATCCAGTGTCCATTTTCCCAGCGCTTTCATGTGCAACACTGGGCCCGGTCTAGCCCTCAGGAGCTGATTAATCTGTCCCGCTATCCCCAGCCCTGCCGCCCTGCCCTCGCCCGCTCCGCTCGCCTCGCTAACGGTAAAAGAGAGAGAAGAGAAGGAAAGGAAAGACACAAGGTGCAATCCAACACCCCTGAGGAGCTCTCTCCCACTGAGTGGGAGTATTGTGGAGCGGCTCAAACAAACAGCGGTGTGTGTGCCAACAAAGGTTCCCCAAAGGAGCAGAGCAGAAGCAGGAATACCTACTCGTGGATCGCTGTGGTTCCTCCTCCTCCTCCTCTTCCTCCTCTTCCTCCTCCTCCACTCTCACCTCCCACTGGCCTGAACCTGGAGAGCGTTTCCAAAGGAGGGAAAGATCATGAAGCAGCACCTTTCCAGTTGCATTAAATCAAAAAAAAAAAAAAACACTCGTAGATGTAAAATCTTTTAAAGGATGTAATTTATACATTTGCACTGGCATGCACGAGCTCTGCACCTGCATACACACACACACGCCTGCTTTACATATCGTCAAAAGACATCCTGCAAACGCTCTCCGTCGACTGCCGCCGTGTCCCAGGAGGAACTCTACAAGTGCAGCCCGGGCCCATTGAAATGACTGGTTATGAGAAAAATTAAGTTCCCTGAAGACAAACATACACCGTCTCAGATGTCTCTCACGGTGCCACATCAGTGTCTGTGCTGTCAGCAGAGAAAATGCAGCTCTACATTTTTCACTTTTAAGATTAGAAGTTACCAAAAGCCAGAGAGAGAGAGAGAGAGAGAGAGAGAGAGTCTTGCGGAACAGTTGAAGGGGAAAAAAATCACACATCTCGGTAAACTGATCGGAAAAGCAAATAGAAATTTAATATTAAAATAGAGTTCAGCTGATATTTATCTATGAATGTCAGTCTCTACTTTTCATCAGGAAGACCATCATTTATATGTTTATTTATGAAGTTGTGTTTATGTATATTCCTCTTTCATGTGCGCCTGCCAAACTCTCTGCTTTCCCCCCCCTTCTTCTTCTTCTTCTTCTTCTCCTTTTTCCCCTTTTCCTCTCCTGTGAATTATTAAGTGGTTTCTGTCCCGGTTCAATTTGGAGGCGACCCATAGCTGGGTTTCTTTAATCCCACTAGATTTATGGAGGCCTCGCTCTTAGCGGTGGCTGCTGCTGTCACAGAATGAGAGCGCGCACAAGGGCAGCCGCCACAGGCCACAGAAAATGAGAAAGAGGAAAAGGAGGCAGAGAGAAGTGGAAAAAGGTAGGTCTGTAGCCAGCCCCCTGCCAGTCAACCCTTACGCTTTTATTGGCTACCATTAAAGCACTTACAGTTAGACTGGTTAGGGGGAGGCCCTTGGGCTCCAATCACCCTTATCCACTTTGAGAATACCTTAAAGTGCTCAGTCAACATGGCACTTCTTAAATCCCTGTCTCTTTTTTTTCTCCCCCCCATGTTCTTCCTCTGGCGCCCCGCATATGCACCCTTCCTCTCCATCCTGACCTTAAAGCCTTAAACTTTCTTTTCACGCAGGATTACGGGATTGAAAAGTCGGCTCCCGTCGAACAGGATGCAAACAAGACCCGCTACCTCTCTCCCTTATACAAGCATGTTAAACGTGTTGGAACACCTCAAAGGGAGATTGACGGCTGATCACATTAGCTTGAACCGAATGACTATTCATGTCTGCCGGTGTTAACGCCCTCCGTGTTTGTGCTTGTCATATGTTCGTCTGGCCTGAGTGTGACTGGAGGAGATCCCCGCGATGACAATCCCAATCAATCACGACAGCCACCGGAGTGCAGAGTTCAAGAGCCGTTTTTGGCAGCCGGGGCTTCACTGGGGGGGCCTGCCAAGGCAAAGAGACCGAACCGGAGTAATGATCGCCATTAGGCAGCTTTATGAATATTTATGACAAACATCTGCACTGAAAAACATCGCATGAATGCTGCACAGGACCGCGAGCCCAGTCGTGTTATCCCTCACTCACAGAAACCAGCCAAACAAACCAGCTGATCCCTGTCAAGTCTCCAGCGGGGTCAGAGGTCACAGTTGAAGAGGTGTCAGGCTCCAGTAGGTAAACCCGTTGTCTGGGGTGACGCCAAACACCTGATGGCTTCAGGGGCTCCTGGACTGAAACTAAACACACTGAATTGGATTTAAATAGATGTTTTTCAGCCCGCAGATGCTCCGACTTGCTCAGAGATGAAACCTTAATGATCGATGGGGAAATTAGGCGGCGTCAGACCCAAAAAGATTCTGCGGTGAAAAGATATGTATAATAAGAACAATAATGCAGTGAAATGTTATCTGTTGTAAAGCAATTTGTTGCCGTGTTTTATTACCGTGCTGCGTCAAAATTAAATACAGTGTATTAAACAGACTGGAGTGGTAATGGGAAAGAGTGATTTAATGAGATAAGGTAGTTAATGCAGCAACAGTTATTTTGGTTTATCGCACATGCTGTTATTCACCGTTAAGGTTATTTAATAATTGATGAAAGCCTTGTAAGTAATAACGGGAGACTTTTCTGAACAAACATCAATGCAGAGGATGCAGAATCAAGTGATAAATGCATGCTTCTCAGCTCAGATCCTCCTCTTTAATATTAAGCTTTGTTTACTTTTATGTTATCAATACTTGAGCTTTTTCGTCAGTTCAAACACCGAATCCTTTAACTAAACTTTAACTTTCAAATATTCACCAAAAGTGGAATTACACTCAGAGGCCTCTGGTTTCATGCCGGTGTGTTACGGCGGGTAAATCCAGAAGGTAATGACTAAATAGGTGGGGCTAATTAAAAATAACGAGCCGCGTGGATTGTCTTTCCCGCCAGCCAGCCGTCACTGCCGCTGACATCGTCGACATCCCCCGGTTTCATCCTCACAGATTAACGTAACACTTCATCATTAAAGCTTTACTCGAGCCACTTAAGGGAAATAGTCCAGCATAAGTTGAATATGACATGTTTGACGTATAAAAGGTGTTAAATTCACACTTCCTGACGGACGCAGAGCAACGTCATGAGTCATTCGGAGGCATTTTTGTGTCCACTTGATGAATGTAAGTGTAATATTAATTCCATTTTTAGCTCTGATTTGTTCTCCAACAACTCTTTGGCTGCTAAATGTTTCATTAGTGAATTATCTGCTGTTTGGAGATGGACGTTTAGTGAGGGGTTTTTTTTAGAGCTTCTTTGGTGAAAATAGCCGCCGTTGCCGCTGGAAACGAGTCTGACGAGATCTGTGAGACTGAACCCCATACAGTAAAGTTAATATAGGCTAAACTATGAGCTGAAATGAGTTGGTTACTATTCTCTGTGATATTAAAACATAATCATTTGAGTCACATTTAAAAATAGTGACGACTGCAGCTGTGACGAATCACCGAGCTCCATCCAACAAATCAATCATCATCTGAACAGAAACATGAGGAGAAACACACATCATCATCTCATCATCATACCTTTATCTCCCTAAAAAAATAATAATTTGACATACAACCCATCAAATCCGTGGCATATTTAGATCCAGATGCATGTGCATATAAAATATTATTTGATTTTTGTTATATGTTTGTGTCATTAAAGCGTCTTAAAAGGGTTGAATTATAATATTCAGCAGCATAAAAGCATAAAAATCTGAGCAGTTTTGCTATCAACAAAGTACTGAATCACTAAAATTAATTCCACAGCTACAGCTCATTCATCATTTCAGGGCCATGCGTAATATAACATCCCTATAAAGGCTTCAAACATATTTGTTTGGGGATGACTGATTTCAAAGACAGCTTCATTTTCTTCTGCTTCCTTATGTAATATCTAATTACATAATACAAGAAATAACTTACTGTATCACTCTTTCTTCAGTATTGTATGCAAACCTTTTGATGTTATCCGACTTTAAGTTTTATTTTATCATATAGGGACACACATGCTGCTCATATTTCATTACATTACATGTATAAAATGATAGGGCGTCCTGTGCAGAGGTTATCCAGATAACAGGGAAGCAATGCGGCTGCCGGTTGTGCGACTGTTGTACACATCAGGATCAGCACAAAGGTTAGGATAAGAGTGGCAGCCACAAGGTTATTAGGCTGTAGAGTGGAGCACATCTGTGTCAAAATCACACATCAACATGCTATTTTTCAGATTCTTCACTTTAGTAATGAGCCTTGTCACGACCCGGCTCTACAGCCATGACAAAAAGGAGGGAGACGCGAAAGTTGTAAGGCAAATAATAGATTTATTTAACCACAAATCATAACGTTAAATCCAAAATGAAATAATAATAACAACGGGGTGTGTCTATCAGTAAAAGTCTAGAGGTGTTGGCTGTTGCAAAACAAAGTTTGCTTCCAACTACGCCTTATGACGATCTGCCCGCCCTCCATATACCTGCAGCATCATAAGCATAACACAAAAAAAATACAGGCCAGGGGACTGTCACAGCCTGCAAACAAGTAAATCTACTGCAGCAAATAGACTTAAGCTGAAGACAAGGAGCTTTCTGAGCCCCTGATATGTTGACGCAACATGCTTTACTTTGGTGGAGCATCCCGCCCCTCCCCCCCCCCCCCCCGCCTCTCACTCCTGCCAACAGATTTAATGGGGCGACTTCATCACAGCGCTGCTTTTTTTTTTTATATGACACATTTTTCTAAAGTGATATTAAGGCTGCGTGTGAGAGATAATTACTTTTGCTTCTGGAAAAAAAAAAAAAAAAGGCAGTGGCCAAAGACAAATTTGTCCAAATGAAAAACACAATTAGGATTCTTATGCATCCTCCGATTGGTGATAAAGTATTACAGGCTCAAGCCATGTGTATCAAATGGTGTAATTCTATTTCTTATCAACAGAGTTGGAATTAGCTGGAAATTAATGTGTGGAGTTCCTCAGAAAGAAAAAAAAAACGTACTCCTTACACAAAATGTCAGATAAAAGTGTCGGGTTTCCTTTGGTGGACAAGTGCAAATCCTCCTTTGATGGCTGACAAACCGAAGCCATTGTTAAAAAAAAATAACCCCCTCTGCACCGTGACGCAAACTGTGACAGAATGAAATCCCCCCCACTTAAATGATAGGACTGCTGCCCCAGAACGTTCATTACATATCTTATTACAAGTGGCTGGCATTTGACTGTCTGCCACAGGTGATCTGGATCCAGCTGAGCTTGACATCATACAGTACAACAAGGGAGGGTTCCCAGGGGGTCAAACAGGGGGCTGGATGGGATATCGAGTTAATGAAAACCACCGAGATGGGAGGGGTTGGGGGGATGTCTGCGTCTACAGTAGGTGATAAAGCTGGAGACAGTTGGGAAATTTGTGGTTTGGGTTTTATGAGAATGCAGCGGCCCCTGGGAAGTGTTTTAATTTAGTTTGTATGCTAAAGTAAAGGCGTGGGTGGTCTTGACTGCTGTCGCAAGCTGTTCCTGAAAGCAATTAGCATATGTGCTATGTGTCATTTCCTATTTCATGTTACCTCGTGCTCTTGCCCCATAGAAATGCATGTAAACATTTACATGCACGCCATGATTCATGCGCAGACTTGTTTTTACGCCTCTCAAACGTGCTCTGTAACCCTCCGATTTCCAAAATTTGCATCCAAAGATCCCTAAAAAAAAAAAATTTCTCACAACAACTCCTTTAGATCAAAATATTTTGGACCAATTCCAGTCAGATGTGCCACAATACTCAGCTATTCTTAGGGTAACAAATGACTCACGACTGTCTTAAGAGCCAGGAGAATCGAGTCATTTTGATTTCGTTTTCTGCCGCATTCGATCCAGTCATATTCTCCATAATCTCCGATGTGTAATAGACATTTATAGTAAGACCTTAAGCTGTTTTTCACTTCCCAGTTTCCTCTATATATCTGATCATTTTATATTTTCCTCTGTCTGCTGTGACGTACCTCAGGGCTCCATGTTAGGCCCTGTTTTATTTGCATTGTATACGCTTTGCATGTACTTTAACAGGGGTCTGTTTTCAAATAAAAACAACATCCTATATCGTTGCTATGGTGACAAGATGCAGCTGTACTTCATTTTAAACCTGGGCTAATGTATGACCTTCAGTCTCTGCTCAGTCCAGTCAAGTTTTCTTGCAGACTTTTTTTATCCAGTTAAATGAAAGAAAGACCTGTTTTTTAAATGTTTATATGCAAGAAGTCTGGGTGTAATTTTTTCGATGCTGCTTTCTGTCAGTGTTGGCTTTTTCCATTTTATGTTTCTGGAAGAGAGATCTGGAGAGCGTCTCGACTGTCTTCATGTGGGAGTCGGTCAGTCTTCCGTGTCTCCTCCGCTGCTTCCAAATGAAGCAATGAGCGTCCTCCCTGATACCAAGAAGAGAGTCCACTTTTCCCAAGTATTAGCTTCACATAAGTAGTAACTTGTAACCCAAAATCTGAAGCTTTTTCTCCACATTTTACCTTTTTACAGCTTCGTCTGAATCCCCTCGCTTATTAATATCACTATAAAACTGCTTTTTTTTAATTTAACCGTATTTGAATTTCTCTGTAAAGCACTTCACACACACATACACACACAGTCACACACATACAGAGGTTGGCCTCCTTGGCTCGTTGCGGCTCAAGAGGGGGGCCCTTCTTTTGACAGAGGCTGACACATTGAGTGAGGAGTGCGTTTCAAGTGGTGCCAACAGCCCTTCTGTCCTCATCCCTCCTTCCACCTTTTGTCTGTGAGTGGCGCTCCATGTCATGGGCAGGCCTCCTAGCGAGTCTCACTGACCCCCCTCCATGCCCGCCCCCCCACCCCCTCCCTCCCCTTTCTGACCTCCCCTCACTGTTGTTTATGGAAGAAGTATCATCCACACTCTTATTATTCCAGCTGGGACATGAGCTACCTCTGCCATGCCGCCTGGATCATAGATTTTTTAGCTGCAGAGAGAGAGAGAGAGAGAGAAAGAGAGGATTTTCACATTCACATTCCCTGTCTGTGCCAAATATCTTTTTCAACCATTCTGTCTAAGCTTAAAGATAACAAACAACGGGAAGTCATTTTACTACAGCTCAGTATCAGAGGCTAGACTTAAAAAAGGTTGGATGACCTTGCTAAGGGTGTTATCCGCCATGTGAGCACTCTCCTCTATGTCTGGAGGAGGGTGGACCCACCGAGGTGTCAGAAATGAGGTAAGAAGTTGCACGCCAGGGAGTTGGAGGGTCAAACAGGGTTGGGCTTGTTTTTCGAACAGACACTGCCAGCTCCTAGCCTTCCACAGAGTGCGAGGGGGTCTTGACGCACTGCCGCTTCCTGCTCTGAGCCCTGTGTGTGTGTGCACGTTCTCTTCCAGCGAGGACTGGTCTAGTCAGCAGTGGCTCGAGCGACGCTGGTACGCTGCACATATTTAACACGGCGGCTCTCCTAACGCTCGGAGAAACAGCATTCCATTAAAACGATGGCACCCCCAATTTGGTAGGATTTAGAAACATCATTCATGCAGAAATTTTTTTTTTTTTTTTTTTTACCAGCAATAAGTCACACTGGCAGCGATGCTAGCCAAAACACCTCCCTTAGCCTTTTGCTGTAATCATATACTGTAATGATATAGAGCCCACATCAACACTGTTTGGTGGCTACAGCCAAGTTCTGCGGGTTTGCCTCATTCACCTCCATTACTCCTTTAAATTACATACAGACAACTCTCACACTCAGGCCATTTTTCAAGTGCTGTTTACCACCTCTACATTTATTTTCCTACATCTACAGTTCACACACACACACACAGCCTGTAATGTAATATAACAGTGTGGAACATATGTACAGCATATATATATATAACCCAGTTTAATAACTTTAATTCATTGCCCAATCAAGAGCTGAGTGTTTTAAATGAGTCCTGCACCATGTTCAGAGAGAAAAACAATTTATTGGAAATCCACTGGAAAGGCCGGATTAGTTACATCATCATTTCCAATTTACATTAGTTTCTGGTGATATAATAACTCACAAATAAGAATAAGGACCTTGAGATATAATATGGTCAAAGGATCAGAGTTTTTGATTGTGGACCCACCGTTTTATTTTGGAGCTGAAGCTTCAAATAAACTTCTTCAATGTCACCTGTAATCCCTCGCCGCACAGGAAAACTGAGAGTGCACAACTACATGAGATATGGTAGGTCAAAGTTCAACCCACAAATCTCACAAGTTTGCCTCCTAAAGAAGTTTGGCTACCGTCGGAGTTGCTGTCTGACTTTTTTTTTTTTTTTTTTATATATATAACAATGTCCCTGCTTCCAAGATCTCAGCATTTACTTGGGTGAACACAAAGTTATCACAAGTCAGAAGTGATGGTCAGAGCTACAAAAATAAAAAAAAAACCCTGAAGTGTCGTTTTTCATTTAAAGCCGAGCTTATCCAAGTGGCTGTTTCCACCTATTGTAGTTCAGTTGACGTCTCCCCAGGTTGACATTAAGTGGGACTTTGCTGAGAATTCCTTGGCATTACGAAACTTCATGAAAGATTTGGGATACGTCTCATAAAAAAAAATTTAAAAAAACAACACTGTACACGCAGATCACAAATGACTGTCACTCTCAAACCGCAGATAAACTTGTGAACCCTTCAGTCCTCTTGTACACATCCAGTCATGCATATCAGTACGATGTATCTTTTGTTTAGTTAAAGGTCTTAAAATAAACGTGACATGTTAAACAAAAACTGACAGGAGAGTCAAGGAGATATCAATCAAGCACAGGGTGTGTGTATGTGTGTGTGTGTGTGTGTGTTGTGGATATTTTGAGCGATGGTCAGCAACCTCAGTGGAGAAAAGAGCACACATGAGTCACCAGAGTGATGCCGTCTCTGTCCTCTGAGGGTCCGACTCCTCGTCTTCATCAGCCTGCGATATGAGAAATTCGTCTGATTGGTTCACTAGTTTCTAAACAAGCGTGGGAATCGCAGCAGTTTCGGTTTAAACGTCCGACTGTGTCATCCACCTATTCTTTTGTTGTCTAAGGAGGGTCCTTCTCTGACCTTGGTAACCACGGCAACACTGATTTACCCTTTATCAGAGAGGTTTCTGCCTCCCCCCCCCCCAAAAAAAAAAAAAAACAGACAGAGAGGCTTCAGGAGAGTCTCAAGGAGAAGGAGAAAATATCTCCTTCCTTATTAAGAATTACATCGTGACCTCAAGTCCAAGTTTGACCCCGATTTGTGACCTTTTAAAGATGGAAAATTTTATAACATCGTGCACCAACACAGTCCTGAGAGGACATCTGATCAGGCTGAATAAATGACAGCCACAGCGCAGGTGTTGCATGGGTGTGTAGGGACTTTTAAAGCTTTTTATATTGTTCTTTAATGGTGTATAATGTCAAAAAAAAATGAGCAGTTGATGAGTTACGGTGGAGTAATATCCGCACAGTGAACTTGGGGATCCATCTGGTTTACTGGTGCAACAAAAGTCAGTTCTATAACAAAATAATCCCAACACAAAGTCCAGTTATCAGGTCTTTATAGGCTCTCAACCACACAGCTGCTGACAAGACCGTACTGATCCCAAGGTCGACAATTATCCCCTCGTTTATTACGAACACTCTATTTGTGATATTTCCATTAATTTTTACGGAAGTGTGTACACTTTCCACAAATAAAGCCATCAGTCAGGAGTTAAGTAGGGTTTTATGTTCGGCTAGATTGCAGCGTGAGACATTATTGTTTGCTCCTCTTCGTGTATATCTTCCCTCCGTGTCAGACCCCCCCCCCGGCGGCGGGAAAGCTTCCCTCGTCTAATCCAGCCGCTTAATCACGTCATTTAACGCATTGTTAAACACATTAAAAAAAAGCCCGTCGCTTCACAATACCTGATGTTAATGTAGCGAGTAAAATAGGCTTGAAGCGTAAGTGCAAAATTAGCCATTGACAGTTTGGGAACGATTATCTGAATCTGAATTACTTCTGTTTTTATTTTATTTATTTATTTATTTTATTTTTTTTTAACTTTCTGTATTCATACCTTGTTCAGCAGGCGTGGTCGGCTGAATAGCCTCTCCTCTCACAACAACTACTTTCACTTGCAGATGGAGCGACCTGGCCTGACCTCCCTCTACAAGTTCCCACTCTCTGTTTTTATCTGTCTCTCTTTACAGATCACTTATAATTAGCCCAGCGAGACATAGAGAGAAAGAGGTGTTTTTTTTTTTTTTTTTTTTAAATGAGTGGTTCACTAATTGTGTCGCTTTTTTTTTGCCTGCCTATATGAAAAGAGGTATTTAGCAAAATAGAAAACAGCTGCTCCATTTATCCCCCTCATTTGTTTTGACTGTCACCGCTGATTCAGACCTGCTTCTGTTCCTCTCTGTTTGTGTACCTTTGCCCCGTGGTGGTGATGATGGTGGGTGGTATGAAAGTGAACAGCGCAGGAGAGAGAAAGAGAGAGAGAGAGAAAGAGAGAGAGAGAGAGTGCACACTATTATGCCATTGTTGGCTGATACCGGGGATTATGAAAATTACATTTACCTTTCCACTAGCCTGTCATTTCAGCAACTCTCCTTATTGACCCGAACCCTTGCAGTCAATGTGTACTACATTGTTCCTATGCGTCTGTGCATGCATATATTTACAGTATGGATGGAGTGTGTGCATGTGTGTGTGTGTGTGTGAGTGTCTGTATTTACTCCATTAAGCCTGTGTGTTTGTTCAAGTTTCTGTGCAAGCGTTGTGTCTGTCCTCTGTGCTTATTCGAGTGTGTCAGAGATAGTCCCTCCCTCCCTCTCTCTCTTCTGTGCGTCTGCTATAGTTTGTATTCTGTAGTTACAGTGTAAGCAGATTTTCATGTTCTCCGTAGCAGCCTATGGGACTGAGAAAGTAACTGGAGGTCAGTCCGGGACAAGGGCATCTAGCAAGAGTGTGAATAATGTAGTGCTAAGTCTACAGTGTACCAGTCTGCTGCTGTTTGAATGCACCTAAAGTCCGAGATGTATCTGTAAAGCATGCAAACATCCGCAAAAGGTGTTAATAGCTGTGATTTTTTCATTTGTGCGCGTCTGAGAGTGTCATATGTGCATGCACCCATGTGTGTGTGTGAATCCCACTGTGTTATTATAACATCTAACAGAACACCATTTACTCCAGTTATAAAAAAAAAAAAAAGAATAACCACAACAATATATCATCATACAGCAAATAAATACACCATTATATCCACTTGGTCTTTCACAATATACTATTACAGCAGCTCCACATACTCATTCAGGGGAAATTGATATCAAAGGTTATTGCTAATTGGTCTGGTATTTCAAAGTTCAGCAGAGTGAGCTGTAAGCTGAATAAAGAAGGACAGAGCTGTGTCAGAGAAGCTATAAAAGTTTCCAAACAGCCTGTGAAATTCATATTTGAGAGATGTTTATCTATCTAACTATCTGAAACTTCTTTTTTTTTTTTTTTTTTTTTTTGCTATTTGCCTTCATCAGGGTCAGCAAACAACACCTTGAAAGCCTGAAATGAATACCTGCAGACACTACTCAAGGCTTAACTTAACATTACAAGGTTAGACTTTTTATTTAGTTGATATTATTTTTGAAAAGATGCTAGAATTGAATATCTGTCACACACACAAAAAAACAAAACAGGGCAGTAGCCAAAAGTCTTCTGTCATAAAGATGCAAATACAACTAAAGGTGATGGGTTAGTGCATTAAATATAGGTTACATATGGTTATCATAATTTGCTCGACTGAGGGAAAGAGAGAGTTTAAAAACCACAACTTGATTTTATACTTCTTTGTACTTCTGAAACTGAACCTCTGCCTTTGGTCATGTATGATAAAAGTGGTCTAATATGTCATCAGACCTACAACAGACTGCAGTCGTGAATTCAGCCCTTCAACAGCATCAACGCAACCAGCCGTTTCACCACAACTACGTCATTTCGACCGTGCATACTATACCGTCTGCCACTCTGCATAATGCTTGATCTACTCTTAAGGGAACGGATGATTACGATGACCTAGATAATTATGATGAAAGGGTAAAACAATAGCCAGACGTAGGAAACTAAGAAAAAAAGAGGGCAAACCGAGTGAAGTCAAAGGAGTGGAATGTGTGTGAAAGTAAATATAATATTCCAGGTTTAACAAAAAATAAAAAAAAAGAGCAAGAGAGACAAGACTGATGTTGGCACTTGACCTTGTGTGGGCCAAAAGTACAGTATGTGTGCTTAGATAGATACAAACTGATGGAAGAAGAAGCCTTGAAAGAGAAACAGTGGCTGTATTATAGGTGTGCGTTTCACTGTCATTGCATCATGACATCTTATTTAAAAGCTAGTGTACAATAACCTGAATGTAAGGCTATTATTGGTGCTTAAGCATCCATTTCAATACATTCAATTCACTACAGCTACTCTTTTTACCCATGTGACACTTCAAAATACAGCATTCATTATGAAATATTACAGTAAAGGTATGCTATACAGGATCTGTTGGTTGGTTGGCATGAAGAATCAGATAAATAAAACATTATTTTCTTATTGTTACATTCTAAACCACAAATTAACTCTATGGGAAGGTGCTACATTGCCAGATTTTGTGTGAGCTTCGTCCTGTCCGCTGCAGCTTCTCTGTTCTGTGCGCGTGTGTAGCTAAGCCCCGCCCCCTCGGTCAAGCATACACACACAGACCTGCTGCTCTTTATGCATCTGTGACACGGGGACAGAGAGCAGCACGGAGCAGAGGAGATAGACAGAGACAGCCATGTAACCTGGTCACTACGCTACGTGTGTAGCTGAGCCCCGCCCCCTCGGTCAAGCAGACAGACACAGACCTGCTGCTCTTTATGCATCTGTGACACGGGGACAGAGAGCAGCATGGAGCAGAGGAGAGAGACAGAGACAGCCATGTAACCTGGTCACTACGCTACGAGTCCCGACCTCACACCCTGCACACAGCCCAAAGGTTGACGCCCAGAAACATCCTGAACACCGCCAAATATTCTATTGGGTCATAAGTGAGGATTTAGAGGGAGTATATACATGGTTTTTCTTTAGGAAAATCCCGCATAGCATACCTTTAAAACTATCTAAAATCATTGGTTAAGGTGATATTCTGAGATTGTGAAAAGACTTCCAGGGTGCATGGAAACAATATGGCATTAGCGTGAAGTATGTCACAAAACAGTACAGGCAACAGAGCAGTAAAAAAGTGGTGCATCCACCGTCTGGTCCTCGGCTCTATAAAGCTCTGGAGTTTCACTGCGAGGATGGAAAAATGAGGAGACAAAAGAGCGGGGGAGGGAGGCGCGACGCTCACGACTTTCCCCGAGGCCTAAAAAGATGAAGGCATTAAAGGCAAGTGTTTAAAGTCACTGTGACAAACCGGGATGGGACACATAACAGTTGGGACTTTTCAGGCTGAATTAGACACTAATTGCTATCCTGAGTTAGCCCTCCACAGTTCACCACGGAAAACAAAAATTCCCTGCAGCCAAATGTTCATTAACAGTTGACCAACAACAAATTAATATTTACCCAGAGGCTAATTTCCTCATTAGCGCTCAAATTTAAAACATATTTTTGTCCACAGTCGGTTTAAAGGTTGTGCTAGCGCTGCAGGAATTGATGACCTTTACCAAGAGCACAATGATTACCACCTTGAACTTCCCGTGGCCACGGTATAAACCTAATTTTTCCAGGTAGTAACTTTATATCATTACACCCACATTGTATACTAACGTCCTTGACCATAAACAGCCTATAGCTTCCTGTTGTATCCCAGCAATATTTCACTATCTGTGGATCCCACTTCAACCCTAAAGTCTTTTCCCTGGAAGGACAAAGAGGTTTTATTTAGCATATTTCTACCATATGTACAAGGAATAGCCTGGGATGCGGCGCTATGTGCAGCCACATGAGACACATTTATGGCCGAGCGAAAGGAGGCTGCGTGATGGATAAAGATATCACAGCGCTCTGGGGTGTGGATATCAATTGCGGCCCAGGTATCTCTCCAGTGTTTTCATTAGAGTGATGGAGAAAAGGGGTAATATGCAAAGCCAGGGCTCCTCTTAGGGAATGACAACCCCAATCTATCACTGCCTCCTTTGCCCAGATCTGAGAGACAACAACGGAGGAGAAGATGGAGAGAAAAAGAGGGGAAGAAGGAGACAGCGGATGCATTTTCCATCTCATTCCCTCTCTGCCAACTGATTACAGGGCACGTGGAGGGGCATCAATCTTTGACAAGTCATTCTTGTCGGATGCTCATGGAGTTGATAGATTTTTTTAGGCGGTTCATCTTCGAATGAAAATGACTATGAGATTGACATGAGGGGGGCGAGAGAGAGAGAGGGAGAAGCCATGTTTAGGAGGGCAAAGAGGAAAAGAGAGGTGTTGGCAGCTAAAGAGCGTGACGTGACCGCGTTTAGAAGAGGACGCATTCGGGGGGCCGAGTAGCGGGTCTGCAGTTTAACCGTGTTTACCTCGACTAAAAGACAACAATCTTGCATTATAATGAGCGAGAGAGAGCTGAACATGTTAGAGTTATTAATGAGCTGCTCTTCATTAGGTATACAGGACGTGAACAAACAACGAGGAGGGTGACTGTGTTTATACAGGGCTGCTGCACTGTAAATGGCTTTTTGCTAATAGGCTGACACATGGCATCATTTGCATTCATTAGCAGACAGAAGCTAAGACACGAGCACCTATAGCGGAGGTCACTGTCGGGCCCCTTTGCTTCTGCTGGAACAAACACAAATGTAGATGTTGCCTGTCTGATGGAGTAGACTGGTGATCAAATGCCAAATGTATAATGGCTGATTAAATGAGGAGAGCTGTGTGGTCTATGACAGTGCTGAAGAATTAGTCAGCAGCAAAGTGATTGATTATGAAGTAGGCGTTCAGTGCTACATTTAAAAAAGGAAAAACACTACAATGTGTATTTATTATTCATACAAACCCACTGGAGAGGGCATTGTAGGAAAATCAGAGAAAGAAAGAGTACGTGTTCAGAATAAAGCAAAGAATGATTTGGTTTACACCTTTAGCGTTAGCGGGTCAAATTTGACCCGTGTTTGAATTCATTAACAAACCCTGAAAAAAAGCTAATTATCATCCAGAAACATGTTTTATCTGCTGACTGACTTGTTATTCAACCACAACCATAATATATAAACACTTACTTTGATATTTTATGTACTTTTTATGCACATTTAACTTAAAATGTACAAATCGTTTTTTGGTTTAAACGAGGTTAAACTGATCTATTTTATTGTTTATGATGAACAGAACAGGCAAACACATTATAAGTATGTTTCACACATCTAAACTTAACGGGTCAAATTTGACCCCCTAACACAACAGAAGGGTTAAACGCATCTAGTTGCTGTTTTTGTTGCTAACTGCTAATCGCTAGCTAATGATGCACCGCTCAAAACTCCGCTCAAAACGCTAATTTTACTATTATTATTAAAGTCACAGTGAAACAGAGTGTCTGTAGCTTCTGTACTGTGACGCACTTCTCAGTGAAACATAATAAACGGTTGATGTACAATTACAAGACAATTTAAAATCAAATCTGTCGGATCTGATTGGACCGCTAAGAGGTGGGTGTGGCTTAGTAAAGACTTAGTGCAATAGGCCCTTTTCACAATGACATCAGTTGACTTCTGCCTTTTTACGAAGCGGCTTATCTTTAGTTTCATTTCACCTTTGAACCGGAGACTTCTCAGGAAAATGCAGAAAGTCATTTTAAAAGGTATGAAGTTAAGACTAATAATGTAATATAATTTTCTTGGTAATGTTATGAATTATTTTCAATTTACCATTCTGTATCTGCCTGAGATGGTCGGTTGGGAGAGTAGGCTGTCTAGAAGCAACCCCAGTGGCGCCGTCCCACCCACTCTCCATTAACACCCATCCAATCAGAAGGCTTTGTACTTTTCAGTCAACAAAATACCGTCTCAAATATCCGACCGTGCGACCAATAACAATAAAAACAATTCATGTTTCTTGCTTACGAAGATATCACGGTGAAACACAGCAGCCACATAAAGACACGAGGAGCAGAGGGAGGGAAGAGAAATCAGCTCATGTTTTATCCATTTCCTCCCACATCAGGTCCTCCTCGACGAGTGCCAAGTAGTAACAACATGTATATGGATGCTAATTCAACCCTTCCCCCTCCCCCTCCGTCAGCAACAAGCTGTACTGTTGAAAGACTCTTTTCAACAGTCTGCTGAATAAAAACTGGCATCAGGGCATCAGTGATGACACACAGACTGAACTCTTTGTACCTGCATCTTCCTTTGAAAGAGAACTGACTGAAGCGTCGGACTATAACGAAACAGTCAAGTCAGTTTTATTTATATGGTGCTAAAGAACAGGGGAAAAAAAGCTATCTAAGGGCACTTTTCACATCGAGCATGTTCTGCTGCCGTAATCATCAGCTGATTTCTGACTGCTGTAGCTTATTGCTTATTTCAATACGTCATTGTTTATTGGGTGTAGCTTTTGCTGGGTTTACAATTGGATGTCATGCTGATGTTGCTGCCATCTTCCATCTCTTTGTATGTGTGTGTGAGTGCATGCCAGGCTATGTTCAAGTGGCATTTTAAACATTACTGAGCATGTCGGTGTCGGCGTTCCTCTATCCGTACGCTTGATTAATGATGCTGTTGTTGTCTGTCACCTGTGTGTGTGTGTGTGTGTGTGTGTGAACATGTGACCGCCGTGCCAGGCTATGCGATGCTATTAACGCTCGTCTCTGTGCCTGTAATATTACCTCCGGTGATGTATAGGGCTTGTATGATTAAACTCAGGTGCATTCAGGCGAGCATAGCTGTAATGGCCTATTTTGGTGAACATATGTGTTTCAGAACCTGTTAAGTATGATTTGGTCACCCTGATTTTCTCTGTGATTTCTACCTACGCTGCTGCTTCATCTCAGATATAGAAATAAAAAAAATCACAGATCTTACGTCAGCACAGAGACGCAGTAATAGCCGAGAATGGAGGACACCCAGAGGACCCAGTAAAGAGGGGGGGGTGAAGGAGGACCATATTTTGGATGGGCTGGGACTTCTTGATCTCAAAGGTCAAACCAGTCTGAAGCTTCTCTTCTCCTTCAAGTCACATATTTCTTGGATGAACCTGATTGCAATTATCTGAGTTTGGCTGCATGTAGATGGACTGTAAATAGAAGTGCTGTGTAAATGTTATGTTCATATATATGAAATTATCCTGTAAGCCTTTTTAATGTTATATTTGGCATGAAGGGGAGGATAATTATTGTTTCATGGCTATTAATGAACTTAATGTTGTGTAACTTAATGAGTTTATCCTGGTGAGCTGCCAAAGTACACCTTTCACTTTGAAGGACATGTTTTAAAGGTGCATCTTTTTTTTTAAAATTTACACATTTATTAATAAAATATAAGTGAGAGAAGGAAGAAAAACTAATAAAAAGTTTCCATCATGGCTCAAAGTTTAATCTAAAAGCAGTTACATGCAAACATACATTTAAAAATAGTAAATAAATACAAATTAGAGATGGTTTGAACCACTTTTTCATGTCTGATACCCAAACCTTGAGTATCCGCAGATACCAATATAAACCTTTTTCTGTCTTTTAACAACTAAGCTGTTAATAATAAATGTTTATGGATGCACTTTGTTTAACCTGGTCATCTAAAAAGCATCAGACCCAAACTGTGAAACAAATATTCTGCCCTCCAAAAGGAAGAAATACACAACATGACAACAACATGACGTAATACTGTTGCATCTTTTTACTTAAACTTTTTCACACAGACAACTTTTAGCAGCATTTTTGATCGGTCGTCACCATTTAAACATTCAAAAATGAAATTTAAAATGCAACTTTGTTCAAAAGTTTAAATCTGAGTATTTACAAAAACAAAAGAATTACAATGTCAGTGTAAAATATTGGATAAAACTCAACTATCAGTGTAGCCTATACCTTAATCACATAGCAAAAAAACAAGCTGCAATATAGACAATAACTATATCTTAACATGAAATAACAGTATAAAATGTACAGTGGGACATAGAACTAAAGCTCCAGGCTATTACACTTGATATTAAGTTAGCTGCATTGAAAAAAATAAATGTCTAAAATGTTTAAACAGTGCCAGCTCTAAAGTTTGAAGTGCATGTAAAACACATGCAAACACTAGAACGAATACACTTCCAGTATGAAACAATAACGCAATGTAAACCAAAACATTTGGTTCAAGTTTCCCCATAAGATGGTGAAACATCATTTAACACTCGCTGCCTGACCTTTGTCACAAAAACAACTGGCGGCTGCGCTGAAGAGCCTTTTTCTCTCTCCACACTTATTGAAGCTACAGAGAGATATTTAGTTGCCGTGGACCACCAGGGAGGGCCGTCTAGGTCGGGTTGACTTCCCAGTACAGCAGAGGATTGTCCGAAAGCCAAATTGTTTGTGGTGGTTGACTCAAGACCAGGTTCGACTGCGCTTCCCTCCCAAGATTTCACCCAAAAAGTTGCAGAAAATCTCTCTTTCAAGGCTGCTGATTCAG
The DNA here is from genome assembly GCA_029490765.1 of Euthynnus affinis. Lineage (NCBI taxonomy): Eukaryota > Metazoa > Chordata > Actinopteri > Scombriformes > Scombridae > Euthynnus > Euthynnus affinis. The sequence goes on from CM055850.1 coordinate 29,115,683, forward strand.
ATGAGTTCCCGTCTTCTGAAGTGGTCTTCCTCACCTGCGCCGTGTCTTGAGGTTTCTGCATTTGTTAACGCACCCTAAAAACTATAAAAACAGACATTTAAAAAGACATTAGATGTTCAAAAGTGAAAACTCCACACACACACACACACACACACACACACACACACTGACAGGTGCGGGATTTGTGTGTGTAAATCTCTCTCTTTCATGGTCTTAATTCCCTCCTCGACCTCATTTTCTCAAGTGAGAACGTGTTCAAGAACGCCGACAATAGGGATGACATCAGATGCAGGAGGGGGGGGCTGAGAGTACCCCCCCCCCCCCCCCCCCCCCTTGGTCTGCTGTATCTGCACACAGCGCCCGTTTCTGTGCAACGAGGCTCTTGATCATGTGATGTTCTGTACTGTTCCACCTCATCCGTACAGCTTGTTGGGCGGCATATTCAGCTCCACTTGAATGTCCTCCAAGCATGAATACACAAGAGGTGGCGGGAAGGTGGCTGGGGGGGGGGGTCAGTCAGTCAGCGCGTCAGTTACACTACGGCGTGGAAGCGGTCCCTCGTTCACAATAAGTTGCAGGCTTTGCGTGAAGCATCCCAAAACTGGCAACTCTCAGGCGATCCATTGCTTTTTATTACATTACTGGCATTGTCTTTTAAAATGACATGGACTTTCCTCTCAATCTTCCATGCATTTAACATCCCCCCCCCCTCCCCTCCCCGCCTCCCCGCCCCCCCGCTGCTGTAGCGATAAACTCTCCTACTTCGCCTGCAGCACTCTGCTTTTTTGAAAAAGTAAAAGTCTATCTAAAGCGTTTGTAAGACTCAGTAATGACATTGGACACACACACACACACACAGCTGAGCTCCAGATGTCAGTTGTGAAGCGAACGATGGTGACGTTTTCCAAGCATTGTATTTAAATAAAAAGATATCATGAAAAAGAAAACATTAAAATGGGAAGCGCTCCAGTCCGCCCTCCGGACTGATGCTTACAGCCTCTTATGACATCGGAGGGAACGGACAGCCTGAGCAGTTGCTCTGGGAATCTAATGTTGCCGTGGATGGGTTTACATCAGAGTTAGCTTAAGATGCTAAAGTTCACCCTGTGCGTCGGTATCAGACACTGACGGGGCGTCACAAAGCGTTGGTGTTGGAGGACCTGGGAGGGAGAAGGGGTTGTAAACATGGATCTATAAAGGGAACTGGATACAGTGTCGGAGGAGGGGCTCAGTGGGTCATGAAGCCATGAAAACATGAAAACACACTGCGTACACTCAATGGGCCCAATGCAGCCATTGAGCATGCTCAGCCAAGACGGCTAACCTGACTGGGAACTAAAACCCATTTCTAGACTTTCCAAATGTTATTGGACCGAATGTATCAAACTCAGATAGTGAAATGAATCATGTTGCATGAGTTATCCACCATTTTATAGTTTTCCCATGATTGTATACAGGGGGGGGAACTGCTTTTTGAGCCCAAGGTGGACCCACAAGACGTAGTAATTCCACTTTTTGGCCATTTAGTCACAGCCTGGCGCACTTCCTGTTGGTTTGGTTGAGAATTTGATGCTAAAAAAGACTGTAAATGTGGCGAATATCCACTTGATACGACTAACCCAGACTCACAGAAGCTTCACATCGACTTTTAAACGACTGTGTGGATTTTTTTGGCCTCCATCACTTTACATTGAAACTACATTTAATATCCAGTATGAACAGGAGGAACGATTACAGCCAGGAAAAAAAAAACCCTCTTTAACTGTTCATATGCTCAACTATGAACCAGCCCTTCAATAAATTAAACCTCAGCCACATTCTTTTAGCACTGGACTTAATATTACTAATATTTTTTCCCACCTCATGCATGTTACTGGGTCGGGTTTTCAATATTAATGCACTCCAGTACACCACCACCACCACCATCTACTATGACCTCAGCAATAAATACAAAGTAGAATTATCACCTTTCTGACAATGTCAACAAAAACTGAAACTATATGAGCTTAGCAAGAGCAGAATTTACGGCGGCGCTGTTGTTTCAGATTGCATTATATTGCACAGGTGTTCTTAATAAAGAGCTCAGTGAGTTATTTTTCTATAATATATTAATAAATCCAGGCATTTTCCTATGACCAGTTGCATTGTGTATTGTGTTACTGTGAATTAAATTGAAAAAAAAAACAAAAAAAACAACAAATACAGTGTAATATAAAACCGGGTTTACATAAATATAGCTGTAAACGCAGCGATGTGGTTAACAGTGCTTGGATCAAATCAACCCAGCATATGTTCTGACCCAACACTGTGGTCATACTGTAATTGGGTTGTTTTCTAATCCCAGCACTTTTTTTTTTTACGTGTGTGTAAGTGCTATTAAGTGGCAAGCAGCCACTGCCGCACTGGAAGCTGAAAATGTATCCATAATGCTATCCACCATCAACATCTATTCCATCATCTAATATGTTGAACAAGGGTACATTTTTTTTTTTTTTTTTTTTTTTACACACCACACTGATGGCTCTCTGCCAATACTAGATGGCTCTCTGATTGGGCAGCAAAGCCGGTTTAAACACAACCATTACGCCAAGGTCAGATGTATTTGCCATATTATTATGAGAATATCTGATTAAAATGGAAAAATATACAGAAACAGGGAATAGGGGGGGGGGGGGGGGGATACTTGAAAAATGTTGAGGTCCAGATTTAATAATGTTTATGAAAAAAAAAAGAACCCAAACCCAGACCGCTGTGAGAGAGAGAGAGAGGCTGTCTAATAGCGCTCATTAAAAAACACAGCCTTTCCCGTGGTCCAGTTATAGTCATGCATTGGTGAACTGTAAATAAATTATATAATTTTGCTAAGCTATAATTTAATATGTTTCCAGAGCGAGGCCAAAGAAAGTGAGATTGCACCCAATTTACCATCACTTCACAACACGAAGTCCCTCAAATTATTTTATTTATTTTTTTTTGCATCTTCTGAATGGTCTATTCAGACCGGCGGCTATAATTGATGGAAAATACAGGTATCATCACATTAGTTGACTACATTTTATTGTATTTTATATTCTCATTGAATTATTGAATCTTTTTTTTTGTCTACTAAACATTGTATAGGATGCAAAAACTCTCTCTCCTGGAATGAGCGAAGAGCATTAACATCCTGAAATAGTACCGCAGTTATAACGACTCTGGGCTCTGGAAAAACACAGTGTGTGTGTGTGTGTGTGTGTGGGGAAGAGAGAGAGAGAAAGAGAAAGACATAAACAGACAGATAAACAAATCGCTTGTGCCAAAGTGCCATGACCGCAGCTGCTCTGTGGGAACAAGGAGGGGTTGGACGGCAGTGTCGCTGCTCTGCCCTTCAACCAGACGGTATTACACAGCGACATTGGCATTGAGTCTCTATTAAAAGCACACACATTCTCACACGCATAATAAAAAAAAACAAAAAAACAACATACCCCAGAAACTCCCTGATTGGCAGAACAATGTGAAATATTTTCCCAGAGCCCAGAAAACCTTCACATCTGATATCAACTGCCTTTTCACAGGAAAACATTATCTACAATCCCTCAGATGGGTTTGATCGTTTGCTTGGTTAGTTAATTTTAGTGAAGTTCAGAATTATTATTAAAAAAAAAAATGTACATCTATGACTTTGACAAGGGTACATTTAATTAGATGTCGCCTTGGAGACTGTCAGATGACAGCCAGAGGCCAGTAATGAGATTTAACCATGCATCAATAATCACCTGATAAGCCTGGCTAGAAATAGGCCTTGGAGGCTCAAAATTACTGCTGATGCACGGTTCATTACAAAGTATTTTTCACTATACTATTTATTAAGCCTGCAGAGAATGATCAGCTCCACCAATAAGCGATTACTCCGGCAGGTATCTGGCCGGACGTCAGGCACGCTGGAGGTACAGTAGCTCGGATAGGAGCATGTTGGGAATTAAGACCCCCCGACGAGGTAATGTCTGTTGTTATGACACATTTATATGAACATTTTCAGGTGGTGGGAGCACAGGTTAATGGCTTGTGGTGAGTTCAAGGTCAGAAAACAACAGAAAAAGTTGGATAAAAATATTCCTGCAGGTTTTTTTTTTCATTCTAAAAATATTTCGTCTTGCTTACAAATAAAGACTTTTGGGATAATGAGCTTTCCATCATTGTAGTTTCTAATCGCTATAGCAGACCTACATGGCACTGATACCTGATGTCCCCCCCCCGGCGCTCTCCAGTGTCTGTCAATCACACTTCTGGCCTGTTGACAAGCAGATGGTTTTTTAAGGAGTATATTCAAGAGACAAAATTACAAAATACAGTAGAATGAGGCCCATGTGGGTGCTTTGTGTGTTATACGCCGCCGGTGTGGGTTGCACTTCAGTCAACAGTGACATATGATCACGTTCATAGTGGCTGCGTTAATTATCTGTCTGTTTTCCAAGAGAAACATGATGTTTTAGAGAGCAGCGAAAGCTTTTTAAAGGGGGGGGGCGGGCGGTTCAACAAAGGTGACGGTTTATATCGGTTTCTTTTATAAGATCATAATCTGATAGAGGGGGGAAATCGGATCATGTGGGTTGTTTTAGTAGGTGATGCGGGACTCACTTCAAACAGTTTGGAGGACTTGTTGATCCGACAAACATCTCAAAGATCCAAAAAAGGAAACAGGAACTCTCTATAAAAGTCAAGCTGTTTGGGTTCATGTTTGATATACGATCCATTTATAAGGATTCAGTGCAATCATTCAAAATGATGCTTCACCTGCATAACACATCGTACTGTATCGTTTTGCAAACTGCGTACAGTGAAGTGATGGATCACAGACAGAGCGCTGAGTGCTCTCGGGCTCAACCCCAGCTCCCGAACATCTCCAGAGGATGCGAGACTTTATATTATGAATGATTACTTTGGGGGGAGAGAGAGAGAGAGAGAGAGACGGAGGGGGTTCTTAGATGCGTGTCATTTAACATCAACATTATTGTTTTTCTGGGCTAACGGTTGTCAGCATCATGACTTCATATTTTCACCCACGTTACTCATATGACTACTATTTTGTTGTTGTTCCACTCTCCTCCCGTTCCAGCTTTTCTTCCTCTGTGTACCCGCCGTCCCCCCTTTCTCTCTCTCTCTCTCTCTCTCTCTCTCTGACTTTCTGTTATGATTGGACCTGATGAGCAGAGGGAGTGTTTGCCATGTTGGCAGGCAGAGTTTTTGGGAGGCTGGAGTTATCTGCCGGGGGTGGGGGGGGGGGGGACGTGGCTTATCTGACTCCACGGGCTGACCCCTTGTTTCCTCTCTGGCCCTCTGACGTTGGGACGGTACTTCCTCAGCGAGCCTTATCAGTTTGAACCACAACGCTGGAACAGACCCCACCGACCCACGCCGCAGAAAAATACTACTACTGGCTGTTTTGTGTGTGGGAGGTGTGTGCACTGCTAACTAGCATTGTTAGCTCATAAACATCTGACAAATCAGCCTTCAGAAGCTTTATGCTCGTGTGAAATATCATAGGGAGTGGCTAGCAGTAGCATTTTAAAGCATGAATAGCACAATCATATTTTGTTTTTCCAACTGTCCGAGTCCGAAAGTTGGACCTGGTTCTGAAACCTTTCCCCAAACCCACACGACATGCACAAATGAATTTTCATGAAAGGGGACCTAATGACTAAGGAATCAAAAGGGCAGTCACACTCGATTCCGGCGCACAACAGAGACAATTAGACCTGATCCAAAAAGCAGTCAACCCCGAAAGACCCAAAATAGAGAAAGAACACCGAGCGGTAGCACGATGCCTCGCCAATTAGCGGTCACAGCTGAAAAGAGCAGCAAAAACATGTAATTATTTCTGCACTTCACAGTTCACACTCTCCAAAAAAAAAAAAATGAACTTTTTCTCCCGTGATGATTATGACAAACCTGCATAAACCCATTTGGGTATTAGACATATTGACAACAGGCTTAATAACCAACGCAGACACCAGACCTGACTGGACTGTGTATATATGGAGAGTTCATTTGCAAAAAAAAAAAGCAGATAAAAGTCTTAAAATGAATAAACAACCAGCCTGTTTGATTGAAACTTTCTGGAGTGCACACACACACACACATAAAAAAAAACACAATTAAGGATAATAAAGACAAACAGAGATATCTAATCTTGCAAATAAGCCGTCATATTATAATTGATCTTCACACTATCGGCTTTTTTTAAAGCATGTATGTGTTAACTATACACTTTGGGAGGCTTTTATTTTAGCGTTAGTTTTATTCAACCTGTGTTTGCATGTCATTTTAATGTTTCAGATCCAACAAATCCCTCAAAAGAACCAAACTAAAGTGTGATATATCTTTGCCGTTGCACCGGGCGACATGTTCCTTTATTACCACGAACACAAACACCGCCATTTATTTTTTGACTCAGTCCCACAAACACCATCTACCTACCTATGCTACACTCACTAGAGCACCAGATGTGTATCACCTCAGGGCTGAAAGAGTCCCTAAGAAATGCACCGTTGCCTTCTGTTTTAGTAGAAAAAAAGAAAAAAAAGAAAAGAAAAGGAAACCAGATATCTGTGAGCTGTTTTAAAGTTTTGCATCTTCAGTAGGAACCAGTAACACCAGAGACTAGAGAAGTTGTAGCTTTCACATCTGAACGATCTCATCTGAAGGCGTTTTATTTGTTTCACCGTGACAAATGCTTTCCTAGATCTTCGTCTGTTAGTCCACAACACTGTAAGAGTCATCTCATTACACTTAACGAGCGTACTTGCATCATTAGCTAGCCAATTAGCCACCAGGCTAATTCATCAAAGCAACGCAGGGAGCACTGTAGCCTCCACTAAAAGCTAGTTTTTATATGTTACGGCATTCTAACTAGTTTAAAATCACTCACACGCACTTAAATCTTTTGCACACTGTTTCTATATAAATGTGTATCTAAGCTTGTCACACGTCAGAAAATACCTGCCAACAAATTAAGTCACCTGAAAGCCCCGTGTATACAGAGGAAGTGGAAGGACGGGGGCTTACACACTGAGGGGGGGGAGAAGAAGAGGTTAGTTTGGTGAGGTGAGAAAGATTGGACAAAAGTCAGACATGTGGTTTTGGACTGTAAAGCCATTAGAAACACCCCAAAGCACACACATGACTTCAGACTTGTCGATTTTTTCGAAGGCTGGGACTGTATTATTCTTCGCTCCGTTTTGAATAAACAGTGCAGCTCTGAGCTCTGGCTGTGTTGATTCCAGGGAGGAGATAAGCAGGGTAAATAAAGCTGAACTCGGAGTGGAAAAAGGTTTCCTCTCACTGCTGCTGCTGCTGCTGCTCAACTGTTTTACTGTTTAAATGCCTCCAGATGGGAGTTAAGGAACCATCCTCCAATCAGTTCCTCACATTATGCGACACACAAAAAAACAAGAGAAACGATGATTAGTGTTGCAGGTTTAAGATAAAGGAAATGTTCAACATATTTAACCGGGAGGTCAATCTGTTTGTTAAAAGCATCCCAGCCTGTAGATTGTATGTTATGTAAAAGAATAATGACACCCAATCACAATGGATCGTTCATCACTGTCGGCTGGGAGTGTTCTCAGGAAGCCAAGCGTGTGTGTGTATGATGACTTATCTCGGCAAACACCTTGCAACAAGTACCTCGAAAGTTGCCGATGAGTAATAGATTTAAGGAAAAAACGACACTCCCAAGAGCCCTAAAGATGCATCTTTTCATAACAGTCGAGACGAAGCGGCGCGACGAAGCGATGTTAAAGTGAAAGATGAGTTACTGTATGTTCCTCGAACTCCGGCGGACGAATCGGACATAAGGCATGTTCCCCGTGACGTTTATGGTGATGGAAGGCCTCCGGATCTCCTAAACGGCGGCTCGTTGTTCCATTAAAAAGGTACCCTCTTAACGACTTGCAGGAAGCAAAACTGATGACAAGGTAAAACAGATTAATTAAAAGGTACCTCAGCGTCGAAGCAGCCACTTAATCATAGATCGCGCTTGTCACAGGGATTTAGGATCTGATTGACTTGGAACAGATTATGCCTCTCTTCATTTTCTGCCTTTGTGCAATGGAAAATTAATTGTCAGTGACATTTGGGTGTAATCCCCCCCTCCCCCCCCCTCCTTCCCTCCTTACCACCACCCTCTATCTCTACTTCCTCAATTAATTATTGGCTCTCTTTTATATTCTCGTTCCAAAGAGTTTCTTTTGGAGATACACAAGAAGCAGAGTCATTTCCTCGACTGCTGAGGACAACATCCGCTTTTTGATTGAGTCTAGGCAATCTAATCATCAGCTGTCGCTGAGGCGAAACTCTCCTCTCATACTTAGACTGCTGTGTCAGTGCTATTACCCACCGCCAAGCTGACACACACACAAACAGGCACACAAAACGCACCGTCTGAGTGACAGGGAAGGGTCCCGTCCACCTTGACTCGTCAATCATCCGCGGCTCTGACAGGTCGTTTCAGCGAACGGCAGACGAAGGCGAGGAAATGGAGAGGAGACGAGAGGAAAAAGGGTAGAAATGGGAAGGCAAGAAATGAGGGGCGGCAAAACGGATGGAGAGAGAGAGAGAGAGGACAAGAGGAAGAAAAGTAGGCAGGTGAGAAATGAAGAGAAAGCTCGGCGACAGTCGAGAGGAAGCGTGGAGACAAGGAGATAAGTGAGGACGTAAAGAGGGATGGGAAAAGAGGGGAGAGTGGCAAAAAAAAAGGGGGTGAGAGAGAGAGACATAAAGAAGAGAGGAAGGAAGGGGGGAGAAGGGGAGGAAGGAAAGCAATTACCAGGAAGAAAATAAAAAAGGAAATGAGGAGATGAGAAAGAAAAAAGTGAGGGAGTTTAGTGTCTGAGAGGAAATGAAAGGGAGAGAGAAAGAGGAGGAGGAGAAAGGGAAAACGGGGATGGAGAGAACGCTCTCCGGTTTAATACCAGAGGGAGGAGGAGAGAGAAAATGGAGGGAATAATTGTGGGATGCGGGCTGCTGACAGAATGAAGGCAGGCTGAGAGAGTAGATAGCATTGTAGCATGATGAAACTGAGGTCAAACGTGTGTGCGTGCATGTGTGTGCGTGCATGTGTGTGCGTGCATGTGTGCGTGCGTGTGCTTGCTGTGTCAAATTAAACCACAGAGGCAAAGAGAGACATTTCATTTCCCAGATATGATTGATGGATAATGTGTGTGTGTCCCAGAGAGGTGTCAGATGGCCTGACTTCACACACACACACACACACACATAAACACACATTTACACACCGGTTCTACATTTGTCTAGAAAGGCAGATAGTGCAACAAATGACACCCACACACAAACAAATTCAAATAACGTCCGTGTCTCACACAGCTGGGCGCCAAATAAACAAATAAATGCCAATAAAACCTGGTAAAAAAACACAGAAGGGAGGTTTGATGTGTAGTTTCTGTGTAGTTTAAAAGCTCAGGCGGTAAACTCGGCTCTAATTCCATCAGTAAACCAACAGATTCGTGTCTTAATCACCTGCTGTCATGCTGCTGTCACTCACTAATTAACACCAACTGTTTTTACCTCGCCATCTGAAGATACCGGCGGTGACACTCGACACCTCCTGAAGACCTGCGTAGTCTCACAACTCTTCTCCACGAACTCCAGATGTTTTTTTGGCTATCTTGCCCTTATCAGCGTGAAATTAAAAGCCTATCAGCGGAGTGGGAAAGGTTTTATTGACACCGGGTTAACAACGCTTAAAAATTGATTAGTGCACACTTGAGCTAAGATCAGCTACTTTAGCTAAATTGTGCTAACAGGGCGGGTATCCTATTAAGCTTAATGAAATATCAGGACAACAGCAGGTGAGTGAACTATCAATCACGGCTGTCAATCTTATTAACAGAGCGGTAATTTCCAAAATCACCACCAACTGCACACTCATTGGGAGGGGCTGGATTTCGTAGTTGAGGCCATAATCGCTCGTCAAAAGAAATGATTGACAGAGAAAAGTTGAGGCTTTGGGGAGCCAGGTGTGTTTTTTTTTTGGAGCCGGCATCTAGCGGCTGTTAGTTAGAGCAGCACTTTAAGGTCCGCGGTGGCTTCGACCTCAAGCTTTGGTAGTCGCCGCTCGGGTGTATCGAGAACAAGCTGAGCGAGCGAGAGCCTTGTAAAACATTCCAAATTAAACACAACGTCCACATGAATCATTTCCAACACTTGTCTCTGAGTCAGACCCCCGAAAAAATAAAAGTAAACACACAGAAAGTCGCCGCTACGGATGGCCATTATGGGTAAAAGCATGCGGAGCTACATCTGGAGCAAATAAACCAGAGTTTTCCTATAACAACAAACAACATTAACAACCAGCAAGACATGTAAGGAAAATATGACCGAAAATATACTAATAAAATTTTACTGGGGAATTTCAAAATAAAGGTCTCCACTTATTTAAGAATATATGGCGTGCACACAGAAATATAAGTAAATATAAGCATAATAAATGACCCGAAACAACACATCACCCCATTAAAAACTTATGTTAGACATCACATCCTTTCACAATGACATCATAAACATCAATAATTTAATGTAGCCATCCAATCAAATGTTTAAATACTGTTAAAGAGCCTTTTTTATTAGGTGTCGGCTCTCATTAAAACCAATTAAATATAGTAAACTACAGTAAAAAATTAAACTTCTCAAAGAAATGAAGTTAAATGAAAGCAACAGGTCTGCAGAGGAAGATCATGCGATACGACTGAAAACCCCTGAAGAGCTGCTAAATAGACCTTCTGTTTCTCAAATATGGCAAAAAATTTAAATGTAAATAAACATACAAACGAATCATTATCGTAAAGAAATAGTGATTAAATCATGTGATCTATGCCACATCTCGTGTTTCGATCCTCCACAGGAGAGCCGCCGCCGCGGCTTTACGCCACATCTGACTCCCACAGTAATCACCTCTCCTCGCCGACTCTGACACCCGAGACCACGGGTAGTTAAGTTGGGGGCTAAAAGTTTTAATACAGTCTGGAGAAACAAATGTTTGGTGCCGTCTCATGGACTCGGTGGAGAGATTACTGAGAGATTGTTTGACAAACAGCGGCCCGAGCGGATGCTGTGTATTTTCTTTATCGTCTGTGTAAATGTGTGTGTTGCAGTTTCTAGGGTTTTAACGGAGAAGCCGTGTTTATGTGTGCGGGGTATCTGCGACACGGGGAATGCTAATAATCTGGATATTTATTCTATTTCCTGATATACAAAATTGTTCGGGCATATTTGTGAGAAAGCAAACAGGGGAGAGAGAGAGAGAGAGAGAGAGAGGGTGGGAGGGGGGGGATGTGGCTCCAGAGGAAACGGCTGCAGATTGGGATCCATCTATTTTAAACTTTAACTCTGGTCTCTGTGGCATTTTAGCAAAAAAAAAAAAAAGCAAATGAAAACAGAGGAAGGCATGAGAAACAAAAGGATAGAGTAGAAGCCTTGTAAAAAAAAAAAAAGGAGAGAGAAAGTACAGATCCATTCAAATCCTCCAGAGTCTGGGTTAAGGTGCTGACATGCTTAGCGCTCTGATGCATCCTCCCGGTGTGGGTCGTGCCCTCCAGGGTGGGATTGGGGGGATGGGGGGGGCTCTACAGCTCTACAGCACCGGTTTAGCATGTCACAGTGATATATGCATCAGGGAACTCGGCATTAGCTACGACTATCCCTCTCACCCCATGAAGGGAAGCGACCTCTCACCCTCGCCCCCCCCGACGCCGCCGCCGCTGGGAAAACCCATCGGACGAGACATCTGTGTACATTAATTGTCATCAAAAAAAAAGTTGAACTGCAGAGCCAAGTTTTCTCCCATGATCATCATCGTCACCACGGTAATGCAGCTTTTTTTTCTCTCTTTGGTCAAAGCCCTGTGCTGCAGTATTTATCGTAGGTAATAGATTTTGTCAGTTTAGCCTGTTTTCCTGAACATAACGGGCCGTCAGGGTGAGGTAGGCCGCGCATTGTTTATGTGGGTTTCCGGTCGCTAAAGCATGAACCAGACAGCATGCTGTTTTTAATGGTCTGAGGCTTGACTGGTTATGTTCACCTCCAAAAAAAAAAAAAAAACGCATGTCTGCTCCAAACAATGGGAGGATTGTTCTGCAAGACAGCGAGAGTGAAAAGAGACAGAAAGAGGAAAAAGTTTCAAGGATGATGAAATCTGAAGTTTGGAGAGTTATTTTAATTTTTTTTTTAAAAAAAAAAAGAGAGAGAAAATTAGATTCTGTAGAAATTGAGGTTTGAATGAACTCCTCTAAATCTGGAAGAACTGCTGCACACAGACACTCAAAATGAAAATCCTCCCACACACAAATCAAAACTGCTTTCAAATGTAACCTTTGACCTTCTAAAAGTATGTTGTAATTTTCTTATGAAATATATATATATTTTTTATTTTATTTTACTTTTTCATTTAGTTACTGTAGTTGTCAAGTTGTCATCTGATTTTGGCAGCTCTGGGAAGGAAAAGACAATGAAAAATAGAAGATTAAATATGTAAAAATAAGAAATTAAGCATAGAAATAATGTAAATAGTACATGAAATTTTATCCAGACTGGCTAAATCATGTTAATAATAACTTTTTTCCACACTTAAATATTAATTAATTAAGCATTAATTTAATAGCAGCATAGGACAGATCATAATGTGTGTAAATCCATGCATCCAGGTGACAGAATTAGCTTTCAGAGTTGGAAAAAACATGCAACAAAGTCGCTGTTTGAGGTTTTTAAACGACCTCTATGTGTCCACATATATATATATATGCAGCATTTTTCTCCCTTCACTTCCATTTAGAGAATTTTTAGAGTGATGCCAGTCGGGGTCCTCGGTAATGATGGCTGACAGCTGCCTCAGTAATAAGCCAAGAGTGGCAGCCAGTGGACGACGACGTTTCCTGACCTAGATAATGACTCTAACCCTGAACGTCCACTGGACACATGCAGCCTCCGCCAGCGGTCGTCTCACTGGATGCGTGAGCGGAGCGTCTCACGTTGCAACCTCCTGACGCACCGGGATCTTTTTTTTTTTTTACTGGAGCAGCTCACAGCATGAATGTATACAAATATGGATTCTGGATTTATTAAGAAAGACACACAAAAGAAAAATCAGCATGTATTTAATTTATTGACTGATTTGTTTTTGCCTACATTCAGAAAAACGTGTCAAAATAGATGTAATAGATCTATTTAACGCAAAAGCAGAAGATCTGTTGTAACTCCTGTGAAGTTTCTGATCACATGACCGTCGTCATCAGCAGATTCTCGTCCATCTTGGCTCCAAATTTTAATTTTCAAGTTCAGCTGTTGACAAAACAATCTCAGTTCGACAACATCATCATCATCTCCTCATGAAGATCATGTGATGTGTTCAACAACTTTAAAATTTGTTCATTCGATTAACTGAATGTATTTTAATTATCAGTCCATATCTGGGAGCTGGTTTGAAGATGAACACGTTGCCCTCATGACAGGAACAAAAGGGATAAAAACACCCATTTCTACATAGTATTCTTTTTTATATTATCTTAAATAATGTTATAATCTGTTTGTGCTTCTTGGTTGCTTCTCTTTCAACCCGTTCGTGCTGTAAACACAGTGAAACTGATAAAACTGAAGTCGCATGCTTCTGCACTTACACTTAACATTTTGAGCACATAAGTGGGTTCACACTGTGAAGTATGTAAAAATACACTGTGAGTCCTCGGATGTTTCACTCAAAACGGTCAAAAAGTTGAATGTGAAACTATGGACACTTCTCACCCTTAATGGCCGCCATCATGGCTACGTAGCGGAAGGGGGGGGGGCGGACTTTTCAAACTGGAAATGGCGGCCAGGTACGTTGTAACTACACGTACCCGGGTAGAGCCATTAGTATGTTTTTTGGGGGTTGATTTAGAGGTCTGTAATGATTTGGTAGAACAAACTATAACACGAATGCTAACGCTAGCGAATGCTAACGCTAGCTAATGCTAACGCTATCTAATATTAATTCGCTGTCTTCAAGTGCACAATGGCATTGTTTGATGTGAGACAACACTACCCTGTCAAGTTGTAATAAAACATAAAGTGATTTAACATTGTCAAACTTAAAAAAAAAACATCAAGATCCTTGTCAAAACTCTGCGCCTACATTACCCACAATGCAGCTCAGCCCCTGACTGTTCATGCTCTGCCTCCAGCTGAGAGGAGGAGCAGCTACAGATGTCTGTGAACCTCACTTCTCTCTAACTCCTCACCCCCAGATGTTTTTATTTTTTTGTGTGTGTAGTCTTCAGGCCCGACTGACGCTGACTCAAGTGAAATCATTTAAGGTAATTCATCAGATTTCACCCCCCCCCCCTCCCCACCCTGCCCCTCCTTGGAGAGTACATATGAAGTAATGCTCTCCAACACCTGGAAAAACCACTGATGTGTAAAATCCCCTTTAAGTGTATTAAATGTACGTCGCTGTTATTTTTAGTCGTACTAACTCCTCCTCATGGTAAACAAAGAGAGAGAGTATATTCATCTTTTTTCCCTTCTCATGCGTGACCGTTTTCTCTCTGCGGACTCGAGCTCTGGAAAAAAGAGCCGCCGAAGCTCACAATCAATAACTGGTTGACATGCATAGCGGAATAAGTCAGCGGCTTGATCCCCCCCCCCCCCCCCTTTAAACTTCGGACTCTACAAATTGAACTGTCGAGCGGCATGGGAATAATATATTTGAAGGATGAAATTCAGTGGCATTTCCCTTAAAACCCAGACTCTCCTGACCCCAGAGAGCAGGTCAGATGGAAAGTGAGTGTACAGCTCCCAGCTCCCTTCATCTTCCTCCTCCCTCCTCCTCCTCTTCCAATTGCCCCCGTGAGGGAAATGATGAACAGGGCCTGCACAAAGCCAGCACTCAGCTTTAATTGGACGGAAGGTGGCTGTACACTCATACCATAAATAACTGGACCCAGGGAAAGTGTGTGTGTGTGTGTGTGTGTGTGTTGGGGTGGGGCTCGGAGGGGGTTGTACAGTCCTGCAGTGAGCTTAAGCACCGCTGAAGCTGAGAGAGGCTGTCAGGGAACCGGTGTAAATATCCTGTGGACTAACTGATTTGTCTACGGTCGTAAACACGACTTAAAGAGCTAATATACAGGTCAGCACCGACGTGATTTACACACCCAGGAGGATGGGGAAAAAAAAAAAAACTTCATCATCAAAGCTTTTCATTTCCCCGCTTTTGACTCGCGTACAAGTTGAACGTGATTCAACATGAAAACTCGGCCGATTTCTTTTGATTTCTTTGATGAAATGATTGACAGGCGGATCGATGGAGAGATCGTTGCCATTCTTGAAACTGTTGAAACAAGCAAACGGAGGCATTTTATACTTTATTTCTGCCACGAAAACATGTTTTTCTTTCATCTACAGAGAGGAGGGTACTTTCTAGATTTTAGAGATTTTTGTTTTTGCCCGGTTTATCACTTTGAATCTTTAGGAGTTTAGAAGCAGCAGCAGCAGCAAAAAAATGTTAAAGAGAATCCGAGATCAAGATTAAGGTTTACAAGATAGAGAGTCTTTTAATTTGTTTGTGGGCTGGGACTCATAATCAATCAGGCTCAGGCTCAGAGACTAATGCATCTGTCGTTATTCAAGCCGCTCTCAATCCAACATAGAAACACAAAGAGAGATGAGAGGCGAGGCGAGAGGAGAGAGGAAGAGGAAGAGGAAGAAGAGGAGAGACGGCGCGCTGATGAAAACATCCCAGATAGCCTCTTCAAAAGAAGTTTTAATTATCAAAAAAAATAACTCGGTCCATTAAGTAATCAAGATTCAGGGATGTCTTTCTGATGTGTGATTTTGCTTTGCTCGGTCAAAGCTTCAGAGTTTGATTGGCAGTTTGGATTCTGGGTTATTCTCGTCCTTGTTTCAGAGAGTTTATCAAATGCTCCCCTTCGTTGTTAGCTCGGAGCTCTTGATGATACAAAGATATTTCAGAGTAGCTGGAGGAAACTTTCTCTATTAAAAGAAAAATAAGAGGAATTCATTTGACAATAACAGGCTTTAGTGGATCTTTTTCTTCTTCTTCTCAGTACCTAAATTTAGCCAGAACTGACCTTTTAAAAAAAAACCACCGAGCAAAAACACATGAGTGAAATAAAACAAAGAGCCAACTGAATTAAAGGTGTATTTACATATCGAGGAAACACTTTTACTGAATGTTTTAGCAAAGCTCCAAAACGTTCCTACTGATTATATCTGCCCAGTCTGCAGAGATGTATTTATTTAAAGGGGACATGTTATGCTTTTTTTGGAGTGGGGGGGGGGTTTCTTTTATTTCAAATTCACTACGATGTTGGATGTCGACGTTAAACATGGTTAAAGCTCCAAAACTTGAGGTGAACTGGCTTTAGTTTGCTGCAACGCTTCGTTTGCAAAGTCTTTAAAACTTTCCTGACATCGGCTCGTCCTGCAACGCCCATAAAAGGCCGTCCGCTATCCACGTTGTCCGCCGCTATCGTGACATTTGGAGTGAAAAGAACGAGAACCAGGAATGAAATCCTGCTCGACTGAATTGCTCTGATTAATCCTCATAATAAAAGTAAGCACTGAAAGAACAAAAGACGTCAGGTAGTGCGTCCTCCAGCATCCCCGCTGACGTCTTTTCCAGCTGACATACATGATCACATGTCAAATAGATTTTATGTCCAGAATCTCACAAGCAGCTGTTTTTCTCATGGAATAATCGAGGTTTATCATTTCCTGTTGTAAGCACTTGACATATATCCATGCATTAAAACCATGTGTTTCTAGATAAACCTGCAGCACACATACTAAGCACATGTACTTGCCTCAAATCTCTTAGATTGTTCAAGATTTCTGGTGATAAGCGCAAGTCGGTTTAATTTATCTTCCTCATGTTTGCCCTTGGAAGAAGAAAAAAAAACACACACACACACACACAGTTTGTCCCTTTTGTGCAGAGAAATGTTCAGGACACAAAGCGTGGAGTGTAAAACTCTATCATCATCATGCTTTTTTTTCCTTCCCCTCCGTACTAGCCCTAATTGCCTTTTTCTCCTTGTGTGTGTGTGTGTGTGTGTGTGTGTGTGTGTGTGTGTGTGTGTGGGCCTCAGAGACAAGGTGTCCATCCATAAACTTGCAGAAGGAGGGGGACCCCTGCCCGGGCTAGCCATCTGTCACCTGGGCACCTGGAGGAACTGCAGTCTTGGGGCGGCTTAAAAAGGCGAAATCATTAAGACGGGTTACAATAACAAATGTCCGGGTATGTTTGACTCTCAATCACACGGTCCAGGTCCGAGTTCACACCTCTTTTCAAGGTGATGAATATTCCCCCCCCCCCCCCCGTGTGTTGCTACGTCTTGCTCAAGCAAATGAGCGGATGAAGATGCATCACGGAAAAGAAAAACTCGACTCAATCCTGCCACTCTGTGTGTGTGTGTGTGTGTGTGGAGCAAGCAGAGGCCGACGTCCTGCAGAGACATGTGTGTGTGTGCATGCTCGGCCTTGCACCCACACACACACACAAATTAAAATACCACCCAAGAACATACAGCTAAGTATATTCCATCACCTCTCGATTCTTATTTTCTCCCCTCACACACACACATATACACACATATGCAGGCACCCAAGGTCAGCGAGGTCTGGCAGGACGTTGATGAATGGACGTGAAGTGTGTCATCCTGGACAAACAGAGCCTGTGCCCACATGCTGCTTACATCCTGAAAAATATGCCTGTAACACCAACAGCTGAGGGAAATAGTTTGTTCATATCCTCTCTGTCTTTTCTCTCTCTCTGTCTCTCAACATTGGAACATACATATCTTGTCATTCCTCCCCCCTCCTCCCCTCCTCGTGCACAGGAAAAATAACACCTACACAGACGCGGGCACATGCAACTACATGCACAGACCCATCAGTGCACACACATAGACTCACACTGGCTTTTCTCAGGGCCGATATTGAGAGCGGAGACGTATATCTGACACACGATACATAGAAAACACCTTTTTTTCACACAAGGTCAAAGTTTTTTTGACGCACGTCGGTGCCGTCAACAGTCCTGCCTCCCCACACGCTGTTACAGTCAAATAAATACGTCTGCCCCCCCCTCCTCCTTCCCGCTAATCTCCGATGCCACCCTGCCTCGCTCCTCCAAGGGTGCGTAGATAAATAGCTTAGTGTAAAAAAAAAAAAAAAAACGGCCTCTTAAAATATGACATTGCCACGCTTTCAGTGCACAGGGGGAGGAGGAGCAGCTCTGGACGAGGTGGGAGATGATGGAGGGGGGAAAAAAATGGACTAGAGGCGTTCAAGGTGGATCGGAGCGGTCTAAAATTATAATCATTGTCAGGATGAATCCATCAATTGTCTCCCGACCGCAGAGTTTTATACAGAACATCAAGGACGAAGTAAAAAAAACCACAAACCTGTCAAAGATCAACAAGTAGTTTGTTAAAGTATCAAATCAAACACTTATTAAATGAAGATAAGATCAAATCTGATAGGATCAATACAATCACATCTATTCCATTTAATCATTTATGATCATTTTATCAACATAACCTTTGTTTCTTTTATCTTTTTTTTCTATTTTTTTTAATAACAGTGTCCTTAAAATATGTAAAAAAGTTTAAAAGTGAGACTTTCTGAGTTTATTTAATTCCAAAACAGGAAAGTAATGCTTTATAATTACTGATTTTCACACAAACACAAACCCTAAAGTTGATTATTTGTCTTGTGTTTATGTAACAGGGTCAACTGTGCAGCATATATGTTATAATTACATATAAATGTGTATATGTACAGTTACATCTTGACCCCTACGTTCACTTTTGCGGGTGCCCCCCCCCCCCCTCTTTAAGTGTCGTCTCCTGCCTTTACCTCTCCATCTTTGTTGTTAAAGTTTGATTATCCCTTTGGACTTATTGTCTTCACTAACAGCACAACGCAGAGTCACCGCTCACATCTACACTTCTATATATCTTGCAGGTTAAGTTCAGTGCAAACTACACTCGCTGCACCGCTCACACAACAGGAAGTGGTTGTTCCTCAGTGACGGTAATCGATGACGAGCTGCTCCCCTCTAACTGTACCCCCCCTCCCTCAAAAAAAAAAAAAGTTGAACCATTCCTTTTAAGTACATTAATTAGGACAGACATGGGCACTGTAGTTCATTTCCATTTTGAATCAGTCTGACATTTATTATCCTGCTGCTGCTATAAATACCCGCCTGAACATCAAATGACAAATTAACTACGTCCTTCTGTTTTAGTAACATTTGCTAAAAACTGACTTTGTGCTGCAAACAGTCAGAAAGTCAAACATTAAAGACTAACACGTTGTATTTCATGACAATAAGCAAATTAAAGTCAGCCATATTGTTAAAATATGTACTAAAAGTGATTTATTTGTTATGCAAATCATAAAAAAAAAAAAAAAGCAACTGTAATAATTATCTAAGTATCTATAAATAGCGTTTTTTTACATGTCTGGTTCGGTTCTGAGTTATGATTCACATGAGGTTTTAAAATAAAAACCATATTACAAAATACACAATAACATATTAATTCACCACATCAAAAAGCTGATTTATTATCGGTTGGGTTTATTTTTGCTGCACGGCGACAACAAAGCGACTGAATCGCCCCCGTCGCTCATGGGAGACTCATTCAGAGAGGTATGATAGGAATGATCTCGACTTCCTTTGATCTCGGGGGCTTGACCCGGACCGGACTGAAACGATCTGGGCAACGAGCGCGGTGATCGCCTGCGTCTCCTCACATGGCCCGAAGAGAGAAAAGAGAGAGAGAGAGAGAGAGAGAGAGAGAAAATAAACACTGGTTCTGTGTTTTATACCGTGAGGTGGATGGAGAAGGATGAGGGAGGTAGCAGAGCAAGCGAGGGGGAGGTGGTGGTGTTTCCATACAGTACATGAGGTCGGGTGGGAGGCGAGGGGAGAGAGAGGGGGAGAGAGAGAGGGGGTAGATATATGAAGGCTTGTCACATTGCAAAGGTTGAGGTATGGTCTCTATTGGTCCAGACAGTGACCTCCAGCGCAGGGCTAAAACATTTCCAGATGTCTGCCAACACCGTTACTGGAGCCGCTTCCATCCCATGTGCAGCTCATGGGAGGCGGGGTCAAGGGAGGGAGGTGGAGGAGGGAGGAGGTGGAGGAGGAGGGAGGAGGAGGAGGGTGGTGGTGGTGAACCCTACAGCGAGATTGTGAGGGGAGAGGAATGAATTTGGCTTGCAAATCAAATGACGAGCATCGACATAAAAGTCTGGAGCTCTTACAGAGAGCAGGAGAGGGAGCAAGAGAGTGTGGGACAAGGGGGGAAGGAGACTGTGTGTGTGTGTGTGTGTGTGTGTGTGTGTGTGTGTGTGTGTGCATATCTAGATGTTAGTGAAAAATGGAGACAGAGACATTAAAGTGCTTTAGATTTCTTCCCTCTGTGCTTCTGCCCAGAAGGGAATCTTTGACGTTCATTTATCCCGCTCCCCAGCGTGCCAGCTCGCCGAGGATCCCACATCAATCACGTCATTTCGGTTTTTTTTTATGTTCATTTTGTATCACCATTTTTTTTTTTGTGGTTTATCATTACTGGTGATAAATAGGGAAACGCATTGTCGGGGGCAACGGTTACATTAGGGGTGATACACCGGGGAGTCTGAATTATGAGAGAATCTGATTTGTCTGCAAAACGTTTTTTTTTTTTTTTTTTTTTTTTTGCTAAAATATGAATTTGAAAGTTTGGAGCTCAGGGGAGGAGAAAGTTGGACGAGGATCCTCTGCAATGCAGCACACGTCACACGGGATTGGAAGTAGACATTATTAAAGCGGAGCGAAGTTCCTTACATGATAATTCATGTTAACGCATCAGCTGTCTGAAGCGATATTCCACCGGATCCGTTTGTGAATACGTCTCCTTAAAACATGCTGAGGCTGAACCGAGCCGACGGATGGAAACCTGCTCTTTGTTGTTTTGCACAGAGCGGCAACGTTGCGAGCGCTGTGTGTCACACAGCTCAGCTTTTAGGCCTTATGAGTGATATTCCCTTAAACTCCCAGGACACTAAAGAACAATCACAGTACCTCGGTGTAAAAACAGGAAGGAGTAGCGGCGCGGTCTAAATGTAAAAAAAAAAGAAAAAAAAAATCTTTTTCAAAGTTGATCCCTTGTTTCCATTCGCTACCAGCTCCTCTGCAAATCCTCCCGATGTGGGCCTTTAGTGCTGAGGAATGTCGGTGAGCCTCAGGCTGTCTCTGCGGGCTCTCTGTTTCCCATTCCATCTCACTTCCACCTGTTGGATATCCCCCCCTCCTCCCCCCCTCCTCCCCTCCTCCCGTCTGCCTGCGACACGATCTGAATCTAAAGAGGTTTCCAGGCACGAAGGAAACTTTTCAGTCAGTCAGATATAAAAATCAAAACACGGACTTGGAGAGGGGATCGAGGGGGAGCGTAAATCTGCAGAGATTTTCAACAACAGGCTAATGTAGCCTGGCTTGAACTGCCAGGTTGCAGGAGGGTTTGATGCTGGTGGATATGAAAAGGCGGCTCGGATGCACCGAATGGTTTAAGTCAAAGATCCCTGTGGAGAAATTAAGGTGCAACAGAAGTAACAGGATTCAACACAAGCAGGATGTAAAACAATCAGACACAGAATCAGCTCTTTCTACCAATAAACACAAGAAAAACTGTGTCAAATTTGCAAATATTAACATTTTATCACCTTCTAAAGCAAAGATTTAACACACAAACGATAAAAAAAGAAGGATTGATTTAGTAGAAACAGTAGAAACAACATTAACCTACAATTATTTGTGGATTTATGAAAACACATGGTGTCGATTTAAGAGCTTTTAAAAGATATTCTGCGCTCATCTTGACACAGAAAGGAAAAATAAATCTAATATATATATCTAGCGGTGTCACTTGCAGAAACAAGCGAGCACGCAGCTGTGAATTGTGGTGGACCTCTCGTACACAACGGCACCGATGTGGTGTCACAGCATGTGATTTATCCGAGTTGCTCAACCATAGACGGAAACATCTGCCCCAGCTGTCGGTGTCAGAATCCGAGTTAATACAGCCATATGGAGATCCCCGGCTCTTTGGGCTTCAAACTGCAGATACAGGTTACCAATTTAGAGTCTCACCCCCCCTCCCCCCTCCCCCCTCCCTCCCTCATGAGACCGAGTTGATCAGGAAATTAAAAATTCATTGGAGGGAAAACAAGATAGCAAGCTGCACGTGTGCTGAAATTTTTTTGGTCCATTTCCCCTCCCCGTGCCGATCGAGTGTTGAGGTTTAATCACAGCGATTAGCCTCGCCGATAAACGCTACAGCCGCACAGACCAGGTTAAGCCGTCCCCCCTTATCTCCCACCGGCTGTCACGCCAACAGACCCAGGGCCAAATTCCTGCAGGGACCTCATCCAGCGTGTTTCGCCCTTGTGTCCGTACAATGAAGCTATTCTCTGTCCACGTCACACAACCTATGTGGCACATAGTCTGCATCCCTGCTTCTCTTTGTGATCCGGTTGCCATAGGTTACATGAAATGGGTTTTTATAAAATATATATATAAAAAAAACCATGTACATGCTGTTCTTTTGAAAGAAAAGAGCAGTAAAAAGCATAAAAGGCTTAAAAAAAACAGCACATGTTCAAACTTCATGGTTAAAAGTGTTCAAATAAGAAGCTTTAAAATTAAGCAATAATTAATTAAATGATATCCAAGCGAGGCTGTCAGTCACACAGAGAGAGTAATCGCTGTTCTGGTATTTGGAGAGAGGCGTTTGTGCTTCGTCACAGACCAACAATTCATTCTGTGTTTTGTCTTGTTTTGTTTTTTTTCCAACAAAATGTCAACATGGTCTTTGTTACTGACAGAAATGTGCCCGAAGCGTCGGATATCCAGAAGTGTCGAGTACAGCAGGTCAGATCTGCAAAGAAAGATGCTTTGATCAGACAGTTTCTTCATTTAAATCAACATTTTTCTTTTGAATTTTTACAGTTTTTGTTTTGGTTTATTTAAGCAGCAGAGTTCTTTTACAGATACTTGTGTGAGAACTTTGACTTGTTTTCTAAAGGTTAAAAAGTGTTTTTAAGGGAAAAAGTTAAATTTTAACTGTTGAATTGGTACCAAAACTCAACCGTAACCACACCTTTACTATTATAGCTAAAAATAGATATAAATCCTTCTTATATTTTAGTGTTTTTCAGAGTTTTATGTATTAATCTCACCCTTCAAATGGACTTTAACAGGTAAATGTCTACATATATCCTTCTCAGAGGTTCCTACACTGTTTCCATCAACCACACCAGAGTATGACCTCAATGAAAATGAGGATTTGATGCATCACTATAAACTGAATAAGATCATTAACAGGTGCAACAGGTTAAAATATTCATCATCCCTTCAATTCTCCAATGAATATGTAAAACACAGCCATGCTCCCAGTCATCCATAACCCTAATCAACGAGTGTCCGGTGTGCTCGAACGGCCAACAGTGACAGGTTAACGGTAATCCACGTCCCCCGCCGAAGGATACGGAGAGCGTAAGGTTACCTCACGGCAGTCCTTCAGGGTGAATGTGGGCCTTGCTCCTACAGCAGTAGCTGTCAGCCAGACTGCTGCTAATGCTGACTGACAGCGAGGCCTTCGCACCCGGAGCTGTCCGCAGCGCCGAGAGGCTGTCAGTGAAACAGGAGCATATCCCTATCTGAGATTCCCATCCAACTTCCAATTCCCTTTTATTTTTTTATTTATTTTATTTCTTTCTTCGACTTCTGGAAAGCGTCCAAAATGGGGGGAAAAGCAATTTGCCCGAGGAGCACACTGTCAGTCGGCGTAACGTGATGTGGCGGTGCAGTGATTCTTGGCAATGGATCTTCTGAAGACATGTCCCGAACAAGTGCTAGCGATTATAGCTAGTTATCCCTTATTTAAAAAAAAGATGAATGCCTCGGCCCTCAACGTTGCGGCGAGGCTCTTTGTTGCACTTTGATTTTTGGGGAAGTATGCGCAATTAAAAGTCTTATCGGAGACACCGGAGACATCAAACCTACATTCCACATGCATGTTTGAAGGTGTTACAATGAATGAAAAGGTATGCCTGTACTTTAACTACCTGCCTGTTGCAGAGATGCATGTGTGTGTGTGTCACTATAAGAGGGATTTAAAAGCAGGCAGAAGAGTCTGGCATCGAACTCGACTGATCAGTCAGGCTTATCTCTCCGTCAGCTCGCCCCTGATATTGACCCCCCTGTCTCTCCAAGCAAAGGGGGGGGGGGGGCTGAAAGTCCTGCAATCCAGATTAAATATAATTGAAGGGTAACGCTCCTTACAACAAAAACAAGTGAGACAGCTTCCCCTTCTTTATGGGAGTAACGATCCGTGTCCTCTCTGCGCCGCCGCTCTTTCACTTTCCTTACCTCCGTCTCTGTTGATCTGACGAATACTGAATATGGAGTAATTAAAAAAGGGGGCTGGCTCTTGTTGAGTCGATGCACGTGCGCTCTACCCGCTAATATACTCTCAGTATGGTTAATAAAGATGTAACGATCTATAATCTGTGTAGCATTATTTTTAGGGAGTCGAGCAGACTTGCTGAAACTGTACTTCTATGCATCCTTTGGCTTCTTTTTTTTTTAAACAAGCTCAATTGGATTTACCCCCTAATGCTCTGATAGATAAGCACTTTACTCATTAGCATGGATTCAAGGGCTCTGGAAGGAATGAAGCAATCAAACGGTAATTCCACAGACAAACACGGAGGCCATAAATCACTCGCTCCCACACACTGAGAGACCAGATTACACTGCCACCGTGACCGCCCAGCAAATACCAACCCCTGCAACCAGCCAACCGGACGAAATGACCTCTAACAACTTTACACGAGTCCCAATGACACGTAACTCCCGCTTAGCATCGGAGGTGCCAAAAAAAACGGGACAACACCTGAGGGTTGATGGGGAGTTCGGTGCTGCATGCGGATCGGGTGACAAGTCGTCGCACCTGCTGCTGCTCGACATGCTGCAGACATGCAAGCTGGTAGCTTTGCTTCCCATCTTCAAGGCTGCAGAATCAGCGGGGTGAGACTTTAATAACGATAATAAATCAGATTTATGTGGCTTAAAGAAGCTTTACGATATAAAAAAAAGAGGGCAAGAACGAACAGGCAAGGTTTGAGAAATCTTTTGAGTGTTGACAGGGTGGGATGGTAGAAGAAGCAAATGAAAAGACCCCGCACGTCGCTCCAGGGTTTTGCAAGAGTTTGGCATCAGTTGACCCAAAGCGACGGTGAGGGGTGGACAGGTGGAAGACTTTCAAGACATCAGAGGTTGGCTGAGTTATTGTAGGTTGTGAGGTGGATGTTATAGGATGGGGAGAAAAAGGGGTGTTGGGACAGTGAACCATCAGCGTTGAGGGAAAAATGCCTGGGTGGGGGAGTAAGGGTGAGTTCAAGAACATTTTTTATATCCAGTTTTTAACATATGTGCAGGTGCCTCTTGATTGCAAACAAAGGTTGTGAAAAAATGTGATGACATCTATGGCTGTGGATCCAAAAACTATCGTCCTAGACCACCAACTCATGCCGAATATGTTGGCTGACACAATATTGTGAACGCAACAACAGCAGCTTTGGAAATGGATGATAACAGCTTCTATTTCCAGGTTAATGCTGGAAGACATACACAAAAACAAAACACCGAAGCCATGACATCACATGCGGGCTAGCCTCGGCTCCACTAGCTTCTGTAACTCAGTGCAATCTCTCAGTTAGTCTTTCTGAATGTCCACAGGGTTTACTCTCCATATTCTACAAAGACAAACTGGCCAATACAGCATCTAAAATAACAACAAGTTGTTTTGTGAGAATATATAAAAAAAAAAAAAAGACCACCAGCTAAATTAGCTCCCCGACTAGCCGGGGCGAGAAGGCGTTATGAGGCGTCAGAAGGATATGCAAATGAACATCACGTATTCCACTTTCACCTACAAGGATGCCTTCTGAAGCGTTTTTACATAAAAGAGAATAAAATATGCTCGGAAATTTGCAAACTGGAGTTTTTGATAAGCGATGTTTTTTCCAAGAAATTTCCTTGTTTCTTTTGCAGAACAAGTTCAAGGTTAGTTTCATCTTTTATCAGTGGAAGTCTTTGCCTTTGAAAAACACACATATACAGAGAGCCACATGCAGACATACTCCCTTAAAAAAAATCTAATATGGTTCACACCATGTGGAGAAAAAAAAAAAGACTCCCAGGAGACGTCTCAATACTTGCGGGTTAGTTTTCTCTGCGATTGTCCCGCTCGTCCCCGGAGAGAGACGGCCGAAAGCGATAGCTGTCTCTATATTCGGAGAACAGGAAAGCACTTAGCCTCCCGAGGAGCCTCCTCAACGCTAGCCTCTATTCCCCACAGCGTGGAGGGAGCGACACCGGACGCCTCGGTGCACCGGCGGCGGTGAAATCAGTTCAAGGTGCCGGTCCGCAGGTCAGGGTTTGGGAGAGGTCGCTGGAGAGAGAGAGAGAGAGAGAGAGAGGGAGCTGTAGAAGGGGTCGGAGGTCAGGCTTTGATGCGGGATGCAGGCCGGGCCTCGGGCTATGGTTTTGATGGGGCGGTCCAGGTGTGAGGAAGAGGGTTGGGGTTGAATTACTGCTTGATGTGTGTGTGTGTGTGTGTGTTGGCAAGGTGGTATATGGATGCTTATGTATCTGTGAGTGCATCAAGGAGAGGGAGATACATCCCCACTGTGCTTTTGATCACTTCACAGAACGAAAGAGCGACCCGCTGAGAGCTTTTAGTCACACAGAGAAGGCAAAAAAAAAAAAAGCAGAGAGTGACCTGACAAAAGGTGGATTGTGGGGAAACTAGAGACACAAAACATTCGTCTGAGGATGTTGAATATGAAAAAAAAAATAACATTAAGAAAGCTCGTAAGACTTTAGAAGTCTATGATGAAACATCGGAGTTCCTCTGGAGGACACAATCATCTTTCAGTGAGTTTCCACACAGCTAAGAGCAGATATACACTGTAGAGGTAAAGGGAGTGAAAGGGAGTGAGGTTGCCACAAATCATGGCAATAAAGACTGCAGACTCCAAGGTTACCCAACCAAGTGGCCATTGAACAGACCACAGCAGCTGAGTGGAGGAGGATTAGGGAAAGGATTGAAAAGGAAGGGAGGAAAGAGAGAGCAAAAGAGAGAGAGAGAGAGAGGCGAGTGGAACAACTGTGTGTTCATACCTCCCTCTGACCTCCTGTTCTGCACTGTTACCGCACAGGAATCCATGGAGGATGATGAAGACATAAAGGAGTGGCTGCATGAAGAAGATTTGA
The DNA here is from genome assembly GCA_029490765.1 of Euthynnus affinis. Taxonomy (NCBI): domain Eukaryota; kingdom Metazoa; phylum Chordata; class Actinopteri; order Scombriformes; family Scombridae; genus Euthynnus; species Euthynnus affinis. The sequence continues at coordinate 29,143,059 of CM055850.1, forward strand.
CAGTGACAGGGGTGTCTTTACATGCGATGAGAGACGAAAGATTTGTTTGGCACAGTTAGACCACAAAATGTTTATAGGGGCAAAACCTCTGGAACATGATTCACCATCCTTCCTGCAACCTTCCCCAGTTCCTCGTGTTCAAACAGAAAAACTGTGCCGGTTCACAAACTATTCACACATTTTTTTTATATTATTATCTGTGAAGAATTATATACTTGCTTGGAACGGCAACAATGCTGGCTGAGTTCCTCTCATGATAATTAGAAAATGAAGTTAATTAACTACTGAACATTTGAGTGAGATGTCCAACTGGCGAAGAAGAAGAAGAGAAACTTTCATGGTTGTGTTTACCTACTGACAGCGTTTGATTAATTTGGCTTAATACAGAATATATAAAGACTTTCATTTACACACATATATATATATATATATATATATTCGTTTGGCAGATGCTTTTTTATCCAAAGTTATTTTTTGCACAGGCGGTCCTTATCTTCAGCGCAGCAGCTCAAGGCTGTACAACGCTATTAAACCGCAGATTACAGTCTGCAACAGCTTATAGGTTGGAGGGAGATGTCTTCATGTTGATAAATGTTAATTGATCTTCGCTACACCACGGCGGATTCTTAAATTATGTGGTATTGCCCTTTAAAAAAGGAGGCTGCTGCTACTCTCTCTCCGGAGAGCCGGCACTCATCTCATCCCCGACCACTCGAGAGAGAGAGAGAGAGAGCAGACGCCTTCTTCGCCACTTATTGAGGCTGAATGGTGAACATGCTTCATTTATTCTGTTTTCTCTCTGTCTTTAATGTCCTCACTCCGCTTCCCTCGCTCTCTCTCGTGCATCTTCTACCCCCCCTCCTCTCTCCCCCCCATCTCCTACACCCCTCAGCCCCTTTCAGTGGTGTTGGTGGAGCGGTTTCAGTAAACAAACGGTGACGTCCAGTTCGATTTATCATCCCGATGAATGCTGGCAGGCCGGACGGTTTCCCCCCTCCGCATCACTGAGCTGCAGTAGTCTTTCTCTCTTTCCCTCTCATTTGTTCTTTATGTGTCTCCAGTCTCTCTTTTCCTCTGCTACTCTGTGCACGCTTCCCCGAGGACCACTTAGGATAAAACATAGCGACTATAGGCCTTCATAACTGTATATGCAAGTGTGACTTTGAATATTTATTAGCACGCAAAATACATATTTGCCAGCGTGTTTGCATGCCTCTGTCAGCATATGTTATGTGCATTAGCAGTGGTCATGCAACCTTCTCTGTGTGTGTGTGTGTGTAGGTGGTTGCCTATTGAACCAAAGGGTCATCCATACAGCAAATCAATCATTTTGTTTACACGGTAAACAGCTGCATATGCTTCTCTCTCTCTCTCTCTCTATAAGTGACGCTGTGCCTCCTGAAGTTCATGTTTTCATACGCAGTTTGGAGGTAAAAGTATAATGTGAATTTATGTGAATTCCTCCCGTATTTCCTCCACAGTAACTCACTTCATGTCATGTGCTGCACACACAAAGTTATGCAGGGGGTTGTTAAAGTCGGACGACAGAGGACTTTGTGTTTGTGAGCGCTGCCGTGGAAACAAATTAAACGACTGATTGATCGAACGCTAATAAAACGGTTAATGTTTGAAGGGCAACTTTACTGCTTATTAGAAAAAGGGGGGGGGGGGGGGGGGTATTTTTATATATCTGCACACGCTACACACAGCATGCTAATGTTTCTCAGTCAGTGATGAGGATGCCGACGGATGGTCTATAAATATTCAAATCCTTTAAACTAATGAATTGATCTACTGACACATATTTTTTTTTTGATATGCTGCGTCTTATAACGACAGAAACTATCAATGAGCTGCGGGATGACTCGTTGTTTCATCACTGTAAACACACACACACACAATCCTGCTGCCAGAAACACTCACTGTGTGAAATGTGTATTAATCCACACATGGAAATAGTCCCCCCCCCCCCAACAAATGCGCTATTTTCTCCAGTTTGACTAATGTTGTAGAAGTACCAAGGTGATTTAGGAACAAAACTATATATTTGTGAGCTGTTTTATAGGTTTATGTCTTTAGTAGGGAATAAATGGGCTTGAGGTCGACATTGGAAATGATTAATAGAACAACACATAATTGGTTTTGGGTTTTTTTGTCATGGAATAATGTCTAAATATGCAGAGGATATAATGGGTTTTTATTAAAAGGACCAAAACATAAGAATAAGTCAAGAAAACGTGTCACATGACCTTTATTTTCTAGTTTCTATATATCTTCTACTGACACTGCTGGTTTCCAGGTTGTTATATTAGATGTTTATCAGTCACAGTTAGCCACAAACGTTTTAAAATCTCCAAAATAATTGAAGTTATTGTCCAGTGATTGGTCGACAAGGCAGCCTAATATCAAGAAATCTTAAGCTATAACTTATAAAACATGTTTTCCTAAACATTAAACCACCATCGATGGGAGCCGACCGTGTAAGCAGCTGTGTGGGCGAGCTGCTGTACGGCGGCCTAATTCCCCTCCTATTACGACGTACAGTAAAAACTACCTGCGCTGTGGTAAAAAAAAAGAAGAGTAAACGGCTCAGTTCCCCAGTATATAAACGCGGTATATGAGCTGGCTGGTATTTCCCAGCGGGCAGGTTGGTCAGCTTGACCTCTGTTAAAGCTTCCGTTTCTGTCACCAGTAGCTTGACTGAAATAAATTGGCTTTGGTCTCTATGGGGGGGTGGGTGGGAGGAGTGGGAGTGTGCTGTTGCTGCAGACCTGAGGCCTTATTGGTAGAGCCGCAGTCTCACTCACAAGGGAAGGTCTTTGTGTGTGTGTGTGTGTGTGTGTTAGTGTGTGTGTAACCCTGACCTCAGTAAAAAGGTGTATGTATGAATTGCTGTGTGACCTGAGAGACTGATGCCGACGTCGGGATATGAATGTTTGCTCGTGTGTAACCCCAAAAACTCAGTGAAAGGACAACCTGAGAATGGCTGTGACCTCTGTGTCTGTAGTATTATATGACTGTTTATGTGTGTGTGTGTGGTTGACCTCTAAATACTGTGTGTGTGTGGGAGTGCAGAGAGGAGAGGGGGGGGTGGGTGGTATTGTTCAGGAAACATAACTGGAAGACAATCTGTCCACGCACCATGAGGGGAACCTTTCATCACCTTGGGTGTGGCGATGCTGATCGAAAACTTCCCGTTACCCCCCACACCACTCTGAAAATACCCTGAAACGCTCCACATTTAAACACACAGTACGTTCTCACCAATCTTTAAAAGTATGCTGCTTTTGCAATTAGAATAAACAACATATTTAACAGTTTATACTAACAGGAAGTGGCGCAATTTCTTCTGCGGTTGAACATCAGTCGAACTGTAATTGTGAAACGCCGCTGCCAGCAGGACTGTTTCTCTAACACTATGTTATGTTTCTGGGGATGTATGTAGATCCTCACAGTTTCCTTTTATGCAACATTTAAAAATAACATAATTAGTTTAATGAGCGCAATTAATGATGCCACTTTTCCAGCACGTGGTAAAGAGTTTGAAAAGTCCGCAGACACGTAAAGAAAAACAAACATTTGATGGATAAAAGCTTCTTTTTTGCACAGTCATGGTGAAGTAAACATAATAAATGTAGTGGTTGTCATGCCAACATGCCCACAATCAGAATGTTCACCATCTTAGCTTAGCATGCTAACATTTGCTAAAGCACTAAACAAACAGGAAGTACAGCTGAGGCTAACGGTGCTAGATCAGGAGTCAAAGGATCACCAGAGTTATTACCGTTTTTAACCCTTGGGGACATAAGTGTCTGTACTAAACTTCACCCAACAGTTGTCAGTTTATTTCATTGTGAGCTAAAATGTGAGGCTCATGGTGGTGGTGGTCAGGGGATAGCACCTCAATCAGTTCAGTGCCAGTCAACCAAGATGTTAAGATATTTGAGATATTTTACTGGATAAGAGAAACTTTGACCTGTTGGCAGCACTGACTCAGAGTCAAGCGAACGACTCACTCTGGGGACATAAGTCAGATGTCTGTACTGAATTATGTGGTAAACCATTTAATAGCCGTTGAGACATTTCACTCAAACCCAAAAATGTCACGATGGCACCAAAGGAAAAGTTAGTGGATTACCAAAGTCGTCAGCTGGGGGTTCATGAACGTCTCAATCAATACGTGATGATATATTTCACTCTGGAAGTGAGTGGTGGTGGACATCTCTACGTTTTTTTCCCCAACAATCATTATAACCGGAGCAGAGAAACCACAACTAACAAAAAACAGCAAAGAGGAAAAAAACTGAAATGTTTGAGTTCCTCCATCTTTATTTATCGTACCATCCATGGATGTATAATAAGAGCTGGATGGGGCGCCGCCGCCGCTCAGCCTTGACGCCAGTTTTCCCCAGTGGCCACTCGTGGTATTGCAGCGATTTTCCTCATTGTAAAAGAGACGCCTGTAAAAACTGTTGACAAGACACCCTGGACTGCAAACAATGCCAATTATGACTCTTTCTATTATGAGCTTTTGATCCATGGAGGTTTTATGGTTTGTAAAAACTTTCCTCTAGCAGAGAAAATCGATTTAAAAGATCTATGACGTCATCACAATGTGAAGTCTACGGGCCGATCAAGAGCTCACGGGCAGGGCCAGCGGGTAAAACACAACTGTGCATAGTCAGTGGGCAAAAGCAAACCAGGAAGCTAGAAAAGTAATTCCTATAGGACTGAATGGGCGCCATTTTTAGTCTATTGGTACAATCCCAAATCATGTGCATCCCCTCAAAGCGTCACTTTACAAAAAAAAAGACATCAGGAAATCTGGGCAATAATATAAAACTATAATCAGAGTCACGAGGCGAGACTGACAAGAAAAGTTTAATATGAAATCATGCTACATTATACATGGAGAGAAATGAAAGAAACCCATGAAATCCTCAGAGAGTATAAAATATATATATATACACACACGAGTGTAAAGCCGTACAGGCTGAGAGGTTGCTGATCCTCGCTGTCATTATTCAGCACTTTAAAAAAGTTAGGATGCCGGGGTACCTTTCAGCGGAGACGAAAGGCTGGGGAGGTTGAGACATACCGAATGCCAACTGTAGACTTCAGCCATGTGACGGGAATGTAAATTAGGCAAATGGAATTCACCTCATCCTTACCCCATCTGGCACAAGTCTGAGTATGAGAGACAAAGGCTGCAGAGGAAACACACTGATGTAGAGGAGAGAGTGTGTGTGTGTGTGTGTGTTTGTGTGTGAAGACGGAGGCAGTAACAGTTCATCAGAGTGCAAGAAAAATTTGAGTAATGATCTGTTCTGTAGAGGCAGCAGTTTGATCGTATCTTTTTAACATGCCTCATTACAATACCTGCGTTTAGAGGACATCCGTATGTGTGTCTATCTATCTATGTGATGTGTGGGTGTATTGGTGTGTGTGTGTGTGTGTGTGTTTCCATGGTATTCGTGCATATTTATCAGAGGGATAGTCATAGGGCAGATGGTGGAGCTCTACAGTGCATCTGGCTTGTCATCACATGCTAGACTGTGATGACTAGACTCTATATGGTGCAACACTACTCACTGCTCAGTGTTGCTAAACCGACCGACCGACCCGGGTCAGATGTGAAGCAGCTCTTAAGAGTTTTCTCACACACACACACAAAGGATGTTTGGAGTCATTTACTGAACACTACTGTTAGTGTTTATTCCTCCAGTCAGTGAGGATATACAGATATACAATGCTAGTTTTAAGATCAAGTTGTTTATGCATAGAATATATAAAATGAAAATGAAATTAATGCAACATTTTCTCTTGATTAGTGTTCGTTATTAGGTGTTACTTCAAGGGGAACCTTCATTTTACACAACAAAGTCTGCTTACAGGTCCAACTGCAAAAAGCAAAAGCAGCACAATGTCTGAAAATCACCTCGAGTGATGTCACTTGAGTCAGCGTCGTTAGGGGGCTGAAGACTACAAGTTTGAAAATGAAAATAATCTGGAGGGTTGTGGATTCAGAAAGACGTTGACGTTTCTGTAGCTGATCCTCATCTCTGCTGGAAGCTAGCAGCTCCAGGCTACATTAGTCGCTAACATGGATGTATAAAGAGAGCTGGATACGGCGTCGGAGGCGGGGCTTCGTTCATTCCTATGAAAGTTGCTCAGTGGTGCATTAAAACAAAAAAGTTTGACTTCCGTGCATAAAATTACTCAGATCTTCTGGGATCATTGGGCCCATGGAACATGTGCACTAGTGTTTTTCACTGGCTGAGTCGGCTACTTCCTGTTTAGCTAACTTGAATGGGGATAAAACAATTCAATCGTTTGGCCCTTTTAGGCTTTCGAAATGCGATCGGACCGAATGGATCCAACTCTGACAGTGAGACGAGTCATTTCCTGGGTTGTGATGCTCAAAAAAATGCATCCACACAATGTAAGTCTAGGGGGAAAAGCATCACGTGACGCTGTCATTACTCCGTTTGGCCGCCATGGCCATGCGGGCTTAGCTGCTACTAGCATAACTGTTGGCGGTAGAGGTGCACTGTGGGTAATGTAGGCACCGGGATTTGACAAGGGAACAAATGCATGCCGGGATAAAGACAGGCTACCAATCGGTTTGCTTAAATCATCACTAAATAACTTCCACCAGATGTCACGGCTTTTCTGCACCTGTGGCCCAAATATGCACTCAAAGATTAACTGGCATGTTTTTAAAAAAGCCTCAATATTATATTTATACCTGCACTGAACACTGAGGATTGTTTGCTTTCATGTATGTGATAATAAATCCATGTTTTTATATTAGAATTGTAGATTTATTACGCTTTATTTCCATGTCTTTTTTATTTTCCACAGATAAATTGTCTCCATTTATTAAACACTGCATGTATTAACTTTGTTTATTGTGTTTAAAAATGGCCACAGAGTTTATTCCTATGATATATGTTGCTTTGCTCTGTCCTGATACTATATTGGTTCAAGATTTAAAGATAATACATAAGAGGAAACACATGACGGTCCCGGCAGAAAACGCTCAATTAGTAAATCACTTTCTATTATTACTGGAACAGCCGCACGTTTCATGGTTTGACTTTAAAGAAGATTAAAGCTGTGCGGTTATTTGTTTTTTAGATAAAGGTGACATAATGAGAAACGATCACCTTCAGCTTTATTATGGGAAAATGTTTGGAGTATGAAAAAAGGTTTGCTTCCTGTGCCTCCTACACCGCGATGATGTTAAATCATCAATTTCACTCCAAGGTTTTTCCAGTTAATCGCTTAATTTATCTGTCAAAGTTATACAAATAACAGAAGTCGAGCTCGTCTCAGGCTTTTTATTCTGTTTTTATTCTGCTCCGTCATTCAAACACAGGCCCAGCTGCACAACCATTGTTTATCCTATGAAGACACAAGATACTATGTCGATGTTTTGTTCTTCAGATTTCCTGTTGACACTTTGCCTCTGCATCCTGCTCATCATGTATATATAGAGCCATACTGTGGTGCTGTAGAGCATCATTATTAATATGTATATTCAATTCTGCATGTGCTATTCTTCAGATCATCTGTTCATTCAGTGATGCATGTTTGTATGTTTGACCTGGGACGAGTACGACTGAGCATTTAGACATTCTAGTTTAGTTTTGCTGACAAAATTAAAGTCTTTAATCACTATTATTGTCTGTTACTGTGCAGCATTGGTTGCACAGTAACACCTGTTTAGCATTGCAGTGGATTGTAAGAAAAAAAACTGTTGGAATATTTGATGTTTTTTGTTGTATTTAATATATATTTCTGTATAAAATGTGCCATATATTTGACTTTCCAGTAAGACAATGAATAGAGATAATAAGAGAATGATTACATGTTTTCAGTTGAATTCACTCATCACTAAATGCTGTAAACATTCAGCAAACACATACATTTCACTGGCAGTCTGATAGCGTGGCGCTTAAAAACATCTTAAATAAGAAATGCAGTCAGAAAAATTGAGAGAAATCAACTACACTGCTCTATAACGCCACAATGCAACTACTATATAATATTAATATACAGTGACAGTTGGCTTTAATAGTATTCAAGTCAAAATTGAGAGACCAGATAAAGTAAAGTAGGTCAAATTAAGTATTATGTCTGTAAAATACCTGTGAAAACAGCATTTGAATTTGTCGTAACTATAGAAATAAGCTAACAGCTAACTATAGCTAACTGAAATATCAAGCTAAAGCTAGCTGGCTAGCAAAGCTTAGCCTTAGTTAAAGCTACTTACATTTTGTTTGTTTGTTTGTTTGTTTGTTCCCCTTAGTTGTTCTTCATGATTGAGAAACATCCTTTTTAATGAACCGACTTTCAGTTTGTTGTCACACATAAAGAGGCTGTTTAACTATTAAAAAGTATTAGCCTAGCCTAGCTTAGCAGAGCAGAAGTAACTTCTGTCTAAGCACTACAATTCCTTCCTTGACTATGTGTTGTAGGTGGACCTTTGCATCAATTAAACGCCACAAAGCCAGTCACACATGGATGATGTAATAAAGTTCAACTGAATGAACCATTTAGATTTTATTCTGCAATTTATGCGGCAAAAGTCCAGAAGTGTCTCATCATCTTCATGTGTGTGCTTGTTTAATGCTAAAGTGCATTTTCTTCACACTGCTGCTGTTCTACCGCTAATGCTAATGTAGCATCACCTCCCTATCCTGATGCACATTACAGCATCATCTAAGTTTCCCATTCCCCCCACCCCTATCGTTTTCAAGCAACATGTAATGTCCCTTCCCTCCCCCCCCCCCTCCCCGAGCCACTAAATCACCTCTCCAAGGTCAGACCTGAGCTCTGCTCTCATAATTACCACTGAGGGTAATTAGTTTCCACAGCCCAAGGTCTCTGGCGCCCCTCTACACACCTTTACTCTGTCACCTGGGCCCTGCCAGGAAAAATGAACGGCTGCGTATGCTGGGTCGAGTGGGCCTCATGATCTATAATAAGGTCCCCTTTGGAGTGGTGCTGGATTTGTGAGTTTGTGTGTGTGTGTGTGTGTGTGTGTGTGTGTGTGGGTGTGTGTGTGTCACCAAGAACAAGGAACATTACCATGGAACTTTAATGATGTCTCTTTCTTTTCCAAAGACAGTATCACAATGTCAACGGTGGGAGAAAATCATTAGCCTTCACATAGTTAATGAAAGTCAAAGATTAAGTCAGCCGTTCTTAAGAGAGGGATAGGCTATTATTACAGACTCTGGGCATCATTAATAAACTTCTCCCGTCGCTTTCTCTTTTTTTTCCCCCTATCAGCCACATGTGGGTACTTTCAGCATGTTTTGATGCTTTTTTTCACCTTCAGCAACTTTTAAGAGAAGAAAAACTTTGGCACCAGCTGCCTGCCAGCATTTGCTAAATACAGATACATGAACTCACACTCACACTCACACACACACACACACACACACACACACACACATCACATCACATCAGGGCCAAGTCTTTCCAATGGTTACAAGCAAAAATCCAAACTGGGGGAGTTTGCACAATAACACCACAAGAGATTTCCTCTGCACTTGTCACATTGCAATGGCTGCATAAATAGAGTCATGCTGACTCGTGTATAATCTCCACAGACTCGCACAGTCTTTGCAAAACCATCCCTGGAGCATAAACCGCCCCCCTCCACCCCTCAACCCCCCGGCCATACGCTGCTGAAACAGGCTATAATACACCTGTCACTCCCGCCGTCTCCACGGAGAATCCCAATGTGTTGACCTCAGCTCGTTTTCCCTGCTTCCCCCTCAACTCCTCGTCGGATTCAGGCCCGCTTTCATCACCTATATACACCCTTGCGTGACTAGCACGCGCCGCCACACGCACACACACACGGTCTCTCCTCCATCCCTCCTCCCTTTTTAATGTCCACCACCATCTGTGTCTCCCGCCATCAGCTCTAATGTTGCCTCATAAGAATCCGGTCATAACCGCACACAGGCAGACGGTAATGTTTACTCTTCTTCTTCTTCCTCCCCTTCCTCCCGCCGACCCCGACCCCGCAACCATCTCCTCTCCTCTGTCTCCTCTGTCTCCCACCGTTAATTCAGTTAATGACGGCAGCACACCTCGTAAAGAGGTAGTGATTAAGGAGAAAAGTCCCCCGGTGTAAACAAACTTTGTTCAGGCATTGGAGGAGCTTTGTGCGATATTGACCGCCCCTTCCTTCCTCCACAACCTCATGGCGGTCTGACGTGGTTAAGAGTAAGACATTGATTGTAAGCATCGCAGTCCGATGGCGGACCGCCGATCGATGGCGAGGCGAACAGCGAACACGGGTTTCCAGCGGTCGCGGCCGAATCCTGTGGACACTCTAAGGTCAGGTCTGGTTCTGCCGATACATGTCAGTCAGCGCTCGCAGGTCCCTCGCAGAGGCAAAGCCGATCCCTTCTGAGACTCAAACATACAATACACACAACCTTAAAAAAAAAAAACACACCCAGCATGACTGAGCCCGAGCTGGTCTGAGCGATTCCCTCCTGCAGCGGCCATTAAATATGCCGATAGCTTCCTAATCAACATCAAGCTATTACACATTATGCATACAGTTGGGTATTGATGTGGAGGGAGATTTTTTTTTTTTTTTTTTCCAGTGGAAATATCCAGGACGTAAGATCAATGAAGCGATTCACGAGGGCAGTCTTGCATTAGAGTGCGTCTCTCTCTCTTTAATTATCTCCAGTGCAGATGGTCCTAACGAGGGGAAGGGTTCTTAATTGAGAGGGGGGAGGGTGGTTGATGAACCTTGGAGACACTGGGAGGCAGCGTGCCCTGGCTTGCCAAGGCCAAATCCTCATCTCTGAACTGGCAGTCAGTCAGTCACCTAACCCCTCGCCGGAGCGGACCCGCGGCTCGATCCGTGCGCGTCAATAAAAGCTTAGCCAGTCAGATGAAGAGAGGAAGTCGACTGGTCTTTGTGTTTTCACCTTTCTGGCTCCGGTAAGCCTCATTTTTTTTTACAATTTTCTGAATAATTGATAGAAGTGTAAAGTCTACACGGAGTCTGAGAAGGAGCTATGTGATTGTTATCGGTGTGGAAGGTTTCAACAGCGAGAAAACACAAGTCATAGATTGAATTTGGTCGTATTGAATGATTGTATGGATGAGTGTGGAGATGGTTTGTGTCGACATAAACGAGCAGGTGATACTGAATAATTAAAACAAGGCATGAACTGGAGGAGGTTCAGGTGAAAAATAGAGAAAAAAAAAAATATTGTGTCGACATAAACATAAAAACCTGAATGTAGTTTAATACGAACTGCTGCAGTTTGTTTATTTATTTATTCCACTTTTTTACATTTACATCATTTTAAATACTGTGTCCTTTCTCTCCTTTTTAATTGTTTACTTTCTTAAATTATTATATTTTTTCATATCTATCACACATGTTTGACTTACATTCATTGGTTCCCCTGTAACCTGTAAGTATGACACGAATCTGGCTTAATATCAATTTAACTGTGTTTAACTATTCAAATCAGATCAAAAAATAAGTCATAAGAATGTTTTATTGTGCTACTGTTTGTCTGTTTTTGCTTGTTTTGTTTATTTTATTATTATGTCATTATGAAGAAAAACAGCTCTTCAGTTTCTGGTCTGGTTTTGAGGACGAACCCTGCTGATTCATTATTAAAATTAAAACCACCAGACGACTGTCTCTAGTCATTTTTTTTTTTAAGAAAATCTGAATTCTAGAGAGTCATCCTGCTTTAGCTTCTAAAACACCCGAAGAAAAAGCCTCAATCTGATGATTATGAGCCAAAATCTGACGCTGCATTTTTCTCTCTAGAGTGATTTATGGACGTCTATCCTCGTTGGACGTCAGAGATCCTGGAGTGACTGTAACAGTTTGTGCAATACTTGTTTCCAAAAGGAGAAAGTGTGTCAGGTAGGTAGAAGGTCAGTGAGGGGAGGAGTGCTCCTGCATTATCCACTCATGTATTCATAGACTATTCACTTACATGCCTACTGTCTAATGACCACATAAAGCAAATCTAGAGAAAGTATCTGATGTGTGCAGCTGCATCTGATTCTCTCAAGTTTGTAATTGCATCCCCTCAAGAGGGAAATTGATAAACAGCGAAACAAGTGGTGGAGATACATACGGCTTTAATTGTGGTGTTTCTGGGTCAAATGAAAGAGCAGAAAAAAAAAGAGACAAGATAACTGTGTAAGTTTAAATTGTGTAGACTAAAAAAAAAAATAAATCCAAGTTTCGCCTCGACTCCAGATTACATGTCTCACTGTGGGTTATGGAAATTATACGCCTCTAAATATAAACGTTCATAATCTTCGTAGCTGACGTGATGAAGCTGAAAATAAAAGTTTTAAAAAGATACAAAAGATTTCAGCTTTTCATGCATCTTTTTTTCTTTTTTCTACCTGCTAGATCATTTTCAGGATCACATGGGGGGCCTGGATCCCATCCCAGCCTGCAAGAGGCGGGAAGGCTGAGAAACATCCTGGACCAGTCGCCAGCCCATCACAGGGTTGCTGTCAACTGATTTTTTTTTTCCCGATAGAACAACAATTTAATTAAAGCATGGCAGCCCGTGCTTAATTAACACCTACTTACTGTTCTTAGCATGCATTTTCACAGATTTCCAGCTTACACATTTCCTCCCCAAAATTCACGCTGTGACCAATTAGGCAGTCTGGTTTCTGCAAAAAGGATTTTCAACCCCGGGCTGAATTCTCCAATCAAGAGACATGTGAAACAAAGAAGCTCACAGTGATGTTTTCAGTGATTACATAAGTGTATTTGGCTGGTGGTTTTGAGCAAGAGTCAAATAAAAATGTGTGTGTTTTTTTTTTTATTTAGGCTGAAGCATAATAGAAAAATGTGTTTTATTTGCAAATCCGTGATATGTCTACATACTGTATGTATATATTTCTGTGTTTGCCGGATTGAGGTGAAACTGCTAGTAAGACAATGAATAGAGATAATAAGAGAATGATTACATGTTTTCACTTCAATTCACTCATCACTAAATGCTGTAAACATTCAGCAAACACATACATTTCAATGGCAGTCTGATAGCGTGGCACTTAAAAACATCTTAAATAAGAAATGCAGTCAGGAAAAATGAGAGAATTCAACTACACTGCTCTACAACGCCAAAATTCAACTACTATATAATATTAATATATAGTGACAGTTGGCTTTAATAGTATTCAAGTCAAAATTGAGAGACCAGATAAAGTAAAGAAGGTAAAATTAAGTGTTATGTGTGTAAAATACCTGTGAAAACAGCATTTGAATTTGTCGTAACTATAGAAATAAGCTAACAGCTAACTATAGCTAACTGAAATATCAAGCTAAAGCTAGCTGGCTAGCAAAGCTTAGCCTTAGTTAAAGCTACTTACATTTTGTTTGTTTGTTTGTTTGCTTGTTTGTTCCCCTTGTTTGTTACCCTAACCCTAACCCTAACCCTTCATGATTGAGAAACATCCTTTTTAATGAACGGACTTTCAGTTTGTTGTCACACATAAAGAGGCTGTTTAACTATTAAAAAGTATTAGCCTAGCCTAGCTTAGCAGAGCAGAAGTAACTTCCGTCTAAGCACTACAATTCCTTTCATTTGATGTCATTAAATGTATTAAAGTATTGATTAATTCCTGATAGACATGAATATATTTAAATATGGAGAAATCAACTACAAACATAAGCTAGCATGATTGTGGGAACTGCTGGTTTGTATGTGTTAGCAGTTAGCCTAGCTTGCACTTGCACGTCCTTTCAGTGTTTCCTCTCCAGTGCAGCTCCAGGCAAGGCTGTGGTCTCTTTTTAGGCCCGGCTAGTATTTCTTGTAGCAAAAGTCTTTTATACAAATGTCCAAAAGAAACTGACAAGCACAGATATATATTTCCCTTTGCTTTGACATAAACATGCACCCCGCATAGTCAGAACTAGGAGAGGCCGCTGCAAACATCAATCACAACCGCCATCACACATGGATGGAGAGAGAAAATGCCATCACAACAAGGAGCCATTAAAGAGTAACTACACACTAAAAAATCCTGCTCCCTCCCTCCCAGCATATGTGAAAAATGCAGCAGAGAGGACTGCAGGGGGAAATGACTGTCGGGGGCGTGGACTCACAGCTACATGTGTGACACAGGGAGGTATTTCATGACATAGATGAGTCCCAAACGGTGTCAGCATGTTTTCCACCATGTGGCTCCAGGGGCCCTCAGGAGTTTCATCCCAGTACATGTCATGTAATTCAGCTTACAGCTCTGAAAGTGTGCAGTATCTCTTGTCTTTTCACAGTGCAGTTTCTCCTTTGGGATGTTGGTAGCAGGTAGCAGTTAGCAGTTGACAGCTAGCTAGTTGATTTGAGATGATATTTCCTCTTCTTTAGAGTCCGTTCTGAAGATTAGTCGAAGATTATTTTGCAAAACGCCTCACTAGGGATAAATTCAAGATGCATTCAGGAGCTTATTTTTGGTGCAGCTTCTCTCTCATCATCATCTCATCATTACAAACAGTAGATAGACAAACCAAAGCACAAATACAGTACATCTGACTATAAACTATAAACTGTGAACCATCAATCTTTTTTTTATTGAATTAATTCAAACGGACAAGAAAGCTCAACCACATTTTTTTTTTTTTTTTTGTAGATATTGCATTTTTCCCCTTTGTTTTGTTTTACAACTGTCAAAAGCCTGGAGAATGCAGAATCTGCACTTTTTTAGGTTATGAATGGTCCGTGTCGATACTTTACTGCGGTAAAATAATCTGTTTACTGTCAGCAAACTCGTGGTGCTGCTGCTGGAATAAAAACGCTCACTGTAGGTTTAAAAACAGTCGGTGATACCGGGAGGGAGGATGACAGCCATGTTCGAACCATGACCCTCGCAATTATGTGGTATGTGTCTCAACCAGTAGACTACAGAAGTGTCCTGGTAATAAGAAACTTTATTTATTTCATTTTGCTCCATGTGAAAATGTTGCACAACCCCCCCAAAAAAAAACACACCTGGCACACTTTGTCCTTGCTCATCCTCTTGTCTGACTCGGCCACATGCTGTTGCTGTTGCTGCTGCTGCACTTCCTCTGTTGTGAGGGGGAAAGTGCTGCTCTAGCAGTGATGCGACCAGAGGCGGGAAGCAGTAAGCCAAAAGACTCCAGAAGCTGCAGGAGCTCATGCATTGATCAGCATCTGTTCCCTCTTCTCCTCCTCCTTCTTCTTCTTCATTCCATATATTTGCCTCCATCTGTTTTCTCTTGTCTCTTTCTCTTTTGTTTGTTTTGCTCTGTCTCCACCACTTTCTACTCATTTTTGCATCTTCCACTTCCTCCTGCGTGCATGCGCGGGTCCCCGAGGCCACGTTTAAACTCCCACATTACTAACTGACTTTATAAAAAGGTGATAACGGTGGAGGATTTATTCACACTGCCATCAATTTTAGTTCTTTTTAATTAATGGTGTTTAATATTATCCCATCACTTTATTGGACATTTTGCAGCCTCACTGTGAAGCAATGACCTTCCTCATAGAGGGTGAGCCGAGAAATATTCCCCCAAAGCGATAATCACATTAGAGTAAGGGGGTGCTGATGAATTATTTTTTACGGCATACATTAAGCTTGCCTTGCCCCCCCTCTCCCCCCTTTTTGGTTGTCCAGTAATATCTTGGCCTTGTTTTATGGAACAAACTTCATATGCGGGGAGTTTGCAGTAATTGAAACATGATTGAAATTAAAGCTGGAGGCCATGAAAGCACTTCAGCTGATCGAAAGAAAAAAAAAAAAAAAAACCCATGAATGCAAAATACATACAGGCTGCAGATGCACTCAGGCTCGGGCACACTGATTGAGTTTATGTTTGGCTCTTTTATTGTGCAGTATCATTTTTTTCCCTCTCTCTCTCTCTCTCTCAACAATGCTTCAGACATGTTTCTCTTTGAAGCTCTTATCTGGTTGGACATCAAAGGTTTCTACTAAACAGAGCGAGCCTGGCTATATTTCCGCACAATTCATTTTTTTAAGAAGTGCTTTGTTGCGTGTCGTCGCCGTAAACATACATGACGTCGGTGTTTTTGTCTGAGAGAAGAAGAAGAAGAAAAAAATCAAACTTTCACTTTAATAATTTAGAGAATGTTGCTAGTAAATCAACAATCTTGACGTCTTGATTGTATGCAACACATTCTTACAGTCGCTCATTAGTTTTACTAATAATATAAAACTCCCATTGAAGGGTAGACGGGACAGACAGTATGTAGGTGGAAGCCCTCATTGTCTGGCGCACACCTCCGCTTTGGAGATAGAAGATTCAGCAGCACAACATAAAGATCAGTATCTACACAAACAATGAGTCATAAACTTTCAAGTGTCTGTTATACATGTAAAAAAAAAAAAGAAGGAGGAACCTGGTGCGTCACTTTTTGGGGAGTGTATGACACTCAGCTGCTGGGTTTGGGTCGGAGCTTGAAACACCAAAGCTTCACTGCTGAGGACGAGACTTCTTCAGTCACAGAGTGTGTGTGTGTGTGTGTGTGTGTGTGTGTGTGCACAGTCAACCTGGGATAAATAAATACCTCCAAGACGTACTGTGAGGCTGGCTGCTTGATAAACAACGCGTGTCAAATACAGAGGGATGCTTTGTGTGTGTGTGTGTGTGTGTGTGTGTGTGTGTGTGTGTGTGTGTGTGTGTGTGTGGAGGCTTTGGAAGTCACCTTTTGTCAGAGCTGTGCTGACTAAAGGAAAGTCATGTGACGAGTAACTCATTAACTTCGCTGTAAATAAGTTTTCAATGAGCGATGAATAATTGAAACAGGGGTTTTTTGTTTTTTTTTTAATAACTTGTAAGTTCCTCTCACTGTAAGCCAGGCCCCTGTTTGTCTGTTACTGCTAATTATGTGAAGTAATGCATCATTGTTTAAAAGATCCCCCCCCTGCAGACATGTTGTAAGAAATATAAAAACTCCTCTAATATAGTTTTTTTCCACATGGGAAGTCTAATTACCTCGTTAAAATCCTTGAAATGTCATCACCTCTTATTAAAAATCATCTATGAAAAATGCAAATATTCTTCATTTTAAAAAGTTTAGTTTGCTTCACATATCGACATGTGACGCCGTGATGTCACAACTCGAGACTCTTCCTCTCTGTCTGTTGTCAAAACTCCACATATGTCATCGCTTCAACATCGAAGGCCGAAAAACATCCGACTGTAGGAGAAGAAGAACAAGAGAGAGAGAGAGAGAGGGAAAAACATATTTCAGAGCGGAGAGGGAGAGACTTTCAAGATTCAGATTGAATTGTTTATGAACATTCTTGGTATTTACTGGGCCTTGAAAAGCACAGCTTGGCACCGCTGTGAAAAAAAAAAAAAAAAAAAGAAAGAAAGAATCTCTGGTGATTGCTCAAATCCGTATTTATACAACCCGCATCTCTTCAAGTATCTCTCCTCTATCCTCTAATCCCTTTATCTGGGAGATAGTACTTACTGCAGTGACAGGTGAGATAGCCTCCAGATTCACTAAAGAACATTTGCAGAGAGTTTTCCTCTTCTTCTTCTTCTTCTTCTTCTTAGATGATAACATTAACAAAATTTTCCCCTTAGTTGGTGGAGTGAGAGTTACATCGGAGCCTCTAGAGAGGATTATCTCATTCTCAATACAGTATTTATCTTTGAACTGAACCAGCAGCCTTATAGACACACTTTTTCATTTCCTCAGGTGCACACACACACACACACACTCAGACACAAACCTTGCAGCAACTTTAAAAAGCCCACACACACACAAACACCAGCCTGCATACGAGGAGTTATTGGATGTGCGGCCCTGTATTCTCTGCTCAGCCGGGGATATTGTGGCGGCGGGGACGCTGAGGTATTAAGGAGGTGGCCAAAGGGTTAATTTTAGAGGCTGAATGAGGCAATCTGCAGCTTTTACATACCGCTGAGGAGAAGAGAGCGACCTGGCACCATTTCATGGGTCACTACATCTGCAGAAATTAGATTGGAGGCAGTATTCTCAGCGCTGTGGAATATCAAGGTGTGTGCATGTCTGTGTGTGAGTGTGTGTGTGTGTGTGTGTGTGTGTGTGTGTGTGTGTGTGTGTGTGTGTGCGCGAGTCTAAAAGCCAACTCAGCAGGGGACAATGTCTGCAAAAAGGCAGCGAGGGACTCAATTATCAGTAACAGCATAAGGACTTCAATTCATCCGTTGAAATCCATCAAAATCAGTCCGGCCCACGCCATGTCGAGTAATCAAAGTAAATCAAAGTGCTGGAGGAAGAAAAAAAAAAAACGTTTATCATCAGAAAAGTTTTTTAAAGCATCTTGTTTGACTGAATGATTGAGTCACCGTGATCAACCATCTTGGTTTTAGCATGCTATCATTTGCTACATTTAGCACCAAACAGTTCATTCTGACGGAGAAGCCATTGGTTTTACAGGTATTTAGTTGTAAACTATAGTTGTAAACTAGACACATTGAAATTTGAAATGGTGGCACTATAAAGTATAATAAGTCAAAAAAGTTAGTATAATTCATCCTGTGGGGAACGTGACTGTACTAAATCTCATTTGAATCCATGATATTTCAGTCTGGAACAAGATGGTGGACCCACTGTCTGCCATCCCTAAAGCATGGATGAATAATATGGCGCTACCGCTCAGCCTTGTAGCCATTTTAGCCCAGTGGCCACTCGCGGTATTGCAGCAAAAAATCCCCCTTCAACCCAAAAACGTCAACATCAATTATGACTCTTTCTGTCATAAACTTTTGATCCATGGAGGTTTTATATTTGTAAAACTTTCCTCAAGCCGAGAAAAACCATTTAAATATCTGTGACATCACAAGTCTATGGGAGGAACTGGTGGGCGGGGCCAGTGGAGGACCAGGCGAGCACTTCCTATAGGACTGAATGGGCGCCATTTTAGTCCGGTATCCAGCTCTTATAATACATCTGTAGGAGCCAATTGGTAGTCCCCACTATGTTTACCTGGTCACAAACGCAAGTCAAGGCAGCTTGTTGCTGCAGTCGATTTTGTGATTTGTAACCAGTATTTTTGGTGTTTGGTGCGTTTATGGAACAAACGAAATAACTACATGGAATAAATGGATCCTGTTCAACTCGCAAGAATTGTTTGGACAATAATTCATTTAATTGAAGGTAAAACGGTGCGTCTATTAAATAGTCCGTAGTGGAGCACCTCAGTGGCTTAAAGCGTGGGCTTGGCCACTATAACATCCATGCCCTAGAGTCACGCCATATTTCTGTCTGGAACAAGATGGTGAACCAACTGTCTGCCATCCCGAGCATGGATGTATAATAAGAACTGGATATGGCGCCACCGCTCAGCCTTGCAGCCATTTTAGCCCAGTGGCCACTCGTGGTATTGCAGCAAAAAAATTCCCCCTGTGACCCAAAAACGTCAACAACATCAATTATGACTCTTTCTGTCATAAACTTTTGATCCATGGACGTTTTATATTTGTAAAACTTTCCTCAAGCCAAGAAAAACCATTTAAAAATCTGTGACGTCACAAGTCTATGGGAGGAACTGGTGGGCGGGGCCAGTGGAGGACCAGGCGAGCACTTCCTAGAGTGAATGGGCGCCATTTTTAGTCCGGTATCCAGCTCTTATAATACATCCATGCTCTAGAGTCACACCAAGCCAAGCTGTAACGTCACACAGCTGATGTGAGACGACGAACAGTTTATCATTATTAATAATCCACCATGTCATCACTGCTGTAAAGTAATAAACAGACTCAATTAAACATTGTGTCAAAATCTATTTAGCTTAAGAGCTGCAACGAATAAAAACATAGACTTTCCTTTCAGGTTATAACCAGACTTCTGGCTCAACCACACATGAGGTCTGTTGCCAAAAAAAAAGGAAAGACAGCAAGAGGCAGCTTCTCATTAATGTGTGTTTTTCAATACCTTTGTAAAAGTCATTTTTCTTTCCTTGCACCAACAAACGTACCATCTAATGACAGCTCACTGTGTGGTTTTTAGTCGTCGAGTTTTGTTCTCAGATTTGTAGGAAAAAAATTAATTTGAACTACAAAAGAGTCCAAGGGGGATATTTACCAAAGACAGACAGAGCAAGAGAGAGAGATGCAAATGAAAAGATGGATTATAAAGTTAATTTACAGCAGAGCAGCAGTTCAGACTCTTAGGTATTTTTCACATGGATTTTTGTTTCCCGCAGTTACCTCACGCTTATTTTCCCTCACTTTTAATGTCCCAAACTTCTTTTTTTTCCCCTCCTCTTCTCATCAAACCAATTATGTGGTGACTTTAACAGGCAGAAATTTCTCAACTTGTTTTTTTTTTTTTTTTTTTTTTTTTTTTTATGAGTTTAATGCGAGGTGGAGTGGAGTGGAGTCAGCAGCCTCCATCTGGTTTCTGAAGGCTAATTGGCTAGTGATTCATCACTCGTCGGCCATTTTAGACAGGACGTGAGATACTAATGTTAGCACCACAGAGTGGGTCTATTCAGAAGTATTAAATTAAAATCTGCTACATACAGGCTACAATATGGGAGAACATCAACAGTGACAGATGGGCGGATGATGGATACTGATTGGAAGCTGGGCTACAAATTACTGGGAGACAAGCTTGGAGCCGACAGCGATGCTTACACAAGCCAAGAGACGCTTCCTTTACAACCATTTAACTTCAAAAATAAATGTTGATTCTCTACTTTGTCCAAGGTCATAGTTTCATTTGACCTGAACTTTGAAAATATCCAGAAGAAAACAGCAATCTGTTTGTTACATTTCTGTTTGCATTTTAATGTTTGATGGTATATTTTTCCTCATTCCCCGTCGCCAAACGTAGATTACATGATGTCACATCAAGCTATTTCCTGGACGAGGAAAATTGGAGTTTAATGGCACAACATGGGGCAGTTATCTAAAACTGTCAAAGATAAAGGCCGGTTTGGAGCGGCGGCTCAGGGTGAACCCCAAGTACCAATTTCTCAGTTGACAGCAGCCTCGATGTTCCAGTATGCAAAGTTGTATAAGATTTTCTGTCAACTGGAAAAACTTTAGCTTTGTTTCTCGTGCTCTCTGCTGATTTCTCTGCACATTAAACCCACAAATAAATGCAACTAACTCGCAGGTTTTGTAAGGTTTGCCTGGTTTGGATGATCAAGAGACTGTTATCCCAAGAAAAACAACAGGATTCTGTCACAACCGAGCGGCAAAAAGCGAGGTTGTGACTATGAATCAGGACTAAACAAGACCATGACCAGACTAGAGATCAAATCCAAACAAACCGACAAGACAAAGGCTTAAACACACGGACAGAACTGACGAGGGAACGGGGAACAGGTGAAGGGGATCAGGTGGAAACACTCGGGGTAATCAGACAGACACATGAGGAAGGGGAATAATTTTCAAAATAAAACAGGAAGTGACAAGACAAAACATGGAGATAGGACAAAAAAACCCCCAACTGAATTGTTTATGCACATTTTCTAAAACAACATATGCGATAATTATGACTGGAGCAAAGGAGGAAAATGGATGTTTGGTGACAAAGTCTGTGTCAGGATAGATGAGTGAGACAACAAACTTTAACATTAACAAAGTCTCCTAACCCTTCAGGAAGTCGTTGTTTGAACCAAAACCCTGATCTTTTGAACCTAAACCTTACCCGCAGCGTTGTCACATCATAAAACACAACCATCTGAAGAACTTTCAACTGCTTCTCAATTTGTACATTTTTCAGGAGGGAGGGGAGGGGAATGGTCAGATGTGATGTCGTCCCGCTTGATTACAGCTCACAGAAGAAAAAAAAGGCCCTTTTATGTGTCATTGTCTGGAAATTAGCAGGCGGATTCAAAAGACTAAACATACTGCGTCCACATGTGACATCAAGTGAGTGTGAAAAATGTCTCCCGCGACCACAATCACTCAATCCGAGCCGTCACATGATAACCTACCATGATGATTCTCCTTTCAGGGCCATCATAAAAACCCACCAGTGTGGAAATGATCCAAACTGCAAAAGGCTGTGACACTACGGCAACTCTATTAACATGAAAGAGTGAAATCAAGGGTCTAATTGCTTCCTGTTTTTGAAGAAGAAGAAGAAGAAGACATCGTTTTCGATGATCCTCCTCTCCGTTTCTTTATTGTGGCTTTTCTTTATTGCAGGATGCCATGGAAGTAACGAGAGCGTCAGACAACCACACAGCTGCGGTGACAAGTGTTGCTTAAAACTGATGTCCCACCCCTCCCACCCACCACCACCACCACCACCCCTTTTTCGAACACTGCTACACTCACACACACAAGCCCTTATCAGCATCGTTTTTATTTTTTTCAATAGAAGCTATGACACAGCATTGGCTGGGAACTTTTTTTTAAATATTTATATCATATTAGTGTCGCTGCAGATGGAAATACTTCTTTTCTATCTCATCTGAATTATGAGAACCCCCTCCCCTCCCTCTGAATCTCAGACCTCCTGGATCGTCCCTCCTTTTGCAATCCGGATGACATACTGTCGCTGATAACTTGTGGGAAAAAAACTTGCAGCGTCAGTGTGAAATTTCCCCAATGAACTCATCAGGTCGTCTGCTTTGTGATGAAACTGTAAATGGGGGGGGGGGCTATGACTGGAGCATGACGTGGATTTACAGATTACAATGATCCTCTTTTGTGTGATTGTCATTAAAAGAAGACTCTTTATGAATTAATATGGACATGAATTATGTCTTTTTAAAAAGCTATTATATGGATAATGAATTGGACTTTACTGCATATAACAGGCTTCTACAAATCTGGCATCATGGACGTCCTGCACATCGCCATAATCGCGTCACACTTACCACCCTGCTGGCTTTTCATCTATTATTTCCAGTGGCTTTCACTCATTTTGATCACATTTAAAGCCTCCATTGATGAAACTCCACTCTTCTCTGTTTGAATTAAAACCCCATTATCCCCTTCTCCCTCTCCAGAAAAGTGTTTAACTTGAGACATTCGCAGGAAACGTCGACGAAAAAAGTTGCAAAACATTTAAATGAGAAACTGTTGTTGACTTTTCTCGTTTAAGACTAAAAAAAAAAGAGGAAATATTGAGCTTTTATTTGAGAATTATAACAACTTAATCCTGTTTTTATTCTTAATAATGCTGCACTGTCGACCTCCTGAACCTGTGAGCATGGTGTGTGTGTGTGTGTGTGAACATATTCTGACCAGGGAGGCGACCTTTCATGGTGTCTGATAATGAAACGGAGCAGCTGTTTTTAGGTCAGCGTCTGGTCAGAGGAAGTCGGACTTCTGTCTGTTTGTAATCTGTACGCGGAGACACAGCGAGGCTGCAGGCGGTTACACACTGTAGCTGTCTGAAAATGAGAATAAAAGACGGTCTACTACTCGTCAGATACTGTCAATTTACTTGTGATATTTTCATGAACTGAACTTCCTGTCAAAACGGCTTTAAAGAAAACAGCATTCCCTGCAAACAGAGACCTGGAAATACTTCACATTACATCATTTACATAATTTATAACTTAAATATTGCTAATTATATCTGTGAAACAGGCTGATTGCACTGCCCTGAAAGTGTAGAGTAGTATGTTTTAAGCATCTCTGGTGGCAAAAGTACATGTAAAACATATTTAAATTGACATTTCCCCACTACAGGAACACTTCCTTTCTCCCTCGTCCTCTCCAAATCTCTCTCTCTCTCTCTCTCTCTCTTCATAAACAAGCTCTTGAGCAATTAAGTGGATGGCCGTCTCCGGAGCATAAACCCATTTATTATCATCCTCTTGTTTTCTCCCAGATTTCTTCATCAAGCGCACCGTATCGCCTGGGAACTCGACAGGCGGCCCTTCAGTGTCTCAGCAACTGTATGGGATTGTACGTACACACACACACACACTTTTTGTTGGAGCTGAAATGACAACTTATTTGGGAGTGTTGGGGAAAGGGCCAAAAAGGGACGCAGAGATTATCTGACCGGCGTGCCAAAAAAACACAATCAGCTCCGTGGCTCGCCGTCAAACTGAGCGCGCTCTGCTTTCTATTCTCGTTTTAGTACAGTCACTTCCTCTCAGCATAAGAGTTACTGTAAGAGTAGATAGATAGATAGATAGATAGATAGATAGATAGATAGATAGATCACACCAGATTTAAACCAGCTTTCCAGGAATCATGTGTCTTGTAATCTTAACCTCGCATGTTTTAAATGATTTAATATTTGTTTATTTATTTGCTTTTTTTGTGAAATTGTTTTTTTTTTCATATTTTTCAACAGAAACTATTCATTTATTGCTTATTTTCACCCTTACTTCTACTTTGCTATTGTAGTTTTTTTTTTAAATCATTAAGGAACTACTGTCATTAAAAGTAAGATACTTCCTGTGTAGGTGTTTCACAATAAAAGCTTACGAGCTGCTCTAAGCCTATAATTTAATGTCAAACATCGGCTACTGTTGGAAAAGAAGCTCTGATTGAAGCATTTTTATCTGCTTGTTTTCTTTTCCCTTTTATTTGTTCATGCTCAAGACTCAGAGAGAAAATATGATCACCACACTTCTTGGTTTAGATTAAAAAAAACTCTTCCTAATCGTATAATCTCTCCCTTTTTTCTTTTTTTTTACAGAACAGCACAAAGCTGAAACTGTGTGTTTGAGTGATGGACCTCCAACCTCTAGATGACACTACTCTGTTTTTCCTCTCGCTACTGACGACCCAGAAAGACACACAAACAAAACACAACATCAGCAGGTTTCAGTTGGTTTCAGTTAATCATCCTGTTGCTAGTAGCAACCACCTCTGACGTCATCTTTTAGATTATTATTTTTATTATTACAGCTGTTTTGTGATTTTTGTAGGATTTAGTTTTTCCTGCTAATCAAGTTATCCACTGACCTTTGACCTTTACTGACTTTCTTTTATTCCTGACGTGAATATAACGAATTTAAAAGCTGCTTTATACTTTTGTGAAGTCCAGTTTTTAACATAACTTTAGTCTGACTCTGATTTGCGACTGAGCAGTGTGGAGAAAGAACTGACAGGTGAAAGGTGAGAGTTTTATTACGTGCTGAGTAAAAAAGGCATGTTACTGGCATAAGCAGTGGAGAGATGTTTTACTGTGTCTGTGTCTCTGGGAGCAGATTCATACGGGCTCGTTGTGCAGATAAAAATTGCTGACAGTTATATTTATGTCGCTCAAGCAACGCAAATTTAAGAGTTTTTACATTTAAATCTGGCTGTGCAGCTCGAGCGAGTGTGCAGGAAAAGACGACGAAAGTGAAGAAAGTTGAAGTAAATGCAGTGGGAGCTTATTTAAAAGCCTATAAATGTGTCTTTTCTATCAGCTTTCTATGTCTTGTACGTTCACGTTCAGGTTTATCAGCTTGCTTTGTCTTTGTTCGCCAAAGCTGAGAGCGCTTGTCAACAAAAACGTACACATACGGCGCCCAGCGTTCAGCGGCTCTCATGCTGCATTTCGTCCACGTAGCGGGCACCGAGACAGTTCATTGCGTAACCTCTGATCAGGACGACACTGCCCGGGCTTTTGCAACCTGTAATTGAAATATTCACCCGCGATTGAGCAAAAGCCATTCAGTTTTTTTTTTTTTTTTAACAATCAGCGGGCTGCAGGAATAATCAGACAGAGCATCTAATCAGCAGTCATTGTGCCGCTCTCTATTGTCCGAGCGGTTTCCACCAGGGAGGTAAATGACCCCGAACGGAGAGAGAGAGGAGATTTTTATTTGTGTGCCGCAGAAAAAGAAGAGAGAGAATAAAATAAAAAAGCAGCAGGTAGAGGTGAAGTGTCATCTTTATGTAGCGTTTGATGACAACGCTTGAATGTGACAAATTGACAGAAGCACTAACGCGGTGACCTTTCTGAACCTTATTCAGCGGTTTCTCTCTTTTTTCTCTTTCTTCCTCATTTTTGCAGAACGCAGCCGGCTATCAAAAGAGTTCTTGACTCGCAGATGCAATCTTCGCATTGTGTTGTATGAGAGTAAGTCTGAATGGATTATGAAAATTATAGTCTTGCTACAAAGAAAAAGGCAAGAGAGAGTAATTCTATCAAGTTAAAGTCATTCCAGATTCAACTTTCACCCATTTGTTCCAGTTTTGTTCCTCCGTTCTCTCTACAAGAAGAAGGTTTTGGTTTTTTTAATCACAATGTCCCCTTTCGCCTCTCTCTGTTTTAAATCCTGTGACTTGTAGATATAGTGCTCAGATAACCCACTCTGATGAGAATCAGCATCTTCTTTGGGAGCGCGGCACAAACAAAATGCTCTGCTAGAGATGATTCATCCTTTTCCTGCAATCTGTCCTTTTTATCACAATCCACAAAAATTTACAAGATTTAATTTCCAATGATGCCTCCTCCTGAGCTTTATATATATATATATGTCACTGTATTTCATTTCCTTAACTCATCAGGAAGTCTTTCATTCTGTTGTTACACGAAGCCCCCCCTTTTTTTTTTAGCTGGTACACCTCTTCCCATTCAACAGTATTCATTTCCTCTTCTCCATACGGTGGCCTTACGGACTGACAAAGCCCAGGCGCGCCTGTTCCAACACACCAGCCGGAGTCAGCGGGGACTCACTACAAACTCTCTGCTTTATCTACAGCCGCTCTGTCAGCCTGTGTTTGGTCTCCGAGGCCCACGGTTCATGGCTAAAGACGCCAAAGTCTGTCTTTACCGTAAAGGCTGGTGGTTAGCGAGGAGAATGCGTAGCGGGGCCTGCTTTGTGTTGTGTCCCGGCGATAACGCGCTCCGACGCGCTAACACAATCCAGCTGCCACCCCTACAAGGGAATACAGACACCGTCTCTGCTGCTCTCTTTCACTTTATTCTGTTTTTTTTTCCCCCCCTCCTTTCTCCTTTTATGTTGCACCCTCTGTCTTGAAATACCTCCTCGTTCAGACAACCTGTTCCGTGTGAAATGAGCGTCGGGAGGCTGCCAGATTCGCTGTTTGTAGCTTCAAAGATAACTTCGAGTTCCCTGCTACTTTCTTGGTTTGTCCCCCCCTCCCTCCTCCTCCTCCTCTTCCTCCCTTTGCAAAGATTTACTACTCATTGGATCCTCTCTGGCTTCGCACAGCTGCACGTTTCTTAAACCCAGGCGATGCCATACGGTGCGTCCCTTCCACGGCGAAGCGTGCAGAAACTGCAGAGCAAATTGAGAGCCGCGGGGCGTTTAAAGCCCGCGGCCTGCAAGCGGACAGCTCTGCTCCGCAGCGATACAGTTTCAGGGGGGGACAGTGTTATGATCCAGAGAGGAAGAGAGTCTTAGTTCAGGAAGTGAATGAGCGAGCTTGACACGGACTGGCATGGCCGACGTTTCCTCTTGTGGAGTCTTTGTTAGTGTTTTAGTATCTGAGGCCAACAAGAGGGAGAGAGAGTAATGAGAGCAACTCGGTTCCTCTTAATTATCCAATAAAGTCTGCTTTTCAGCTCGGCGTGCGTCTTTCTGTCCCCGTTGCCACCTTTTCTCTCTGTCTCTCTCACACACACACATACACATGCATGCAATCTGGAGGGTACTGTCTCTATGTTCGCCTCCACGCCGCCTGTGAGGTGTAAATGGTGGGTAATGGTGTGTGTCAGACCTATGTAACAGCCCATTAGGCACGTGGAGTGAGTTAATCTGATCTAACGTCTCTCTTCCCTACTTTTAAAAACCCCACCAGACATCTCCTGGCTCAGACTTAGAGAGGGGGGGGGAGATGTGTACCCGCCTTGACACCTTCCTCAGCCCCAAACAATTTCCATATGTTGTGTCCGACTGGTGGAATTACCCCCCCCCCACCCCCAAAGATGGTGGTGACTTTACATCCTGTGCCGCGTCAGCATCGCTTCCTTTTCAGAGTTGGGATGCAGAGGAGGAGGAGAGGAGGAGGAGGAGGAGGGGGGGCGGTCACCATGACGTGCAGCTCATCATGATAATTGGAGAGTTTAAAAAGGGGGCTGCTTTTCCGGGGGGGATGAATCACACACACACTTACACACACACACACACACACACACACAGAGAGAGAGACACAAGACTGAGAATCCACATGCCCACCACACACTGTCTGCCTTCATGTGGCGTGGATGTATAGGCTGAAAATCCAAACAGCAGGCCAATTCCCAGGCAAGCCTTTGAGGGTTAAGTGCTTTCAGACGGCTGGATTCAGTTTCATTACGACTGATGTATATTTTTTAAAGGGAGGCCAAAAAAGCTCTGGACACACACACACACACACACACACACACACACACAAGTATGTATCCTTAAAGATTTAAAGAAGAAGAAGAAAGAAAGAGAGAAAAGTGTAATTACCTTTTATTATAGGAGGGTTCATTATGAGTGGAGAGAGAGAGAAAGAAACAAAAACAGAGTAATAACCAATGACTGAATAACTGGATAACGTTATGTGACAATTTAAACATACATTAAAAGCATCGAGTCCCCCTCCCCCCCCCCCCCCCCGAAAAAACCACGTCACCAGGCGTAGATGATCATTTTATTGCAACTGGAGTCTTATTTTCATAGTTTGGGCCACTATTTCCTGTGCAAAAATAATAAATAAATGCTCTGAGATGTGAGAACGGCGACGTCAGAGCGATCAGACAGGTTGTAAACACACCGACAGTTAAGCTGCAGGTGATCTAAATCAGCTGAGATGTCACTAATAACTCCTCATACTTAATTAATCCACACGTTTAGCCAGAAAGGCCGCGTCTATCCTTAGTTTTTACTCTTCAAACATCAGCTAAACCTCCAACTGCATGTCTCTGTTACAGAGAACAGAGGAAGCACAGAGGGATAAACAGACAATATCTGTTAGTAGATGAATTTATCATTTGGTTTTTCCGTCTTTTCGCTGGATTTTTGTTGACAGCAAGAAAAATACTGGGCAGCCTTCAAAAAACCTCAATGTGTGACTGCTCATGTTTTCTTCCCCTCATTTTTATGTCTCTGCAGCGATGTTGCAACTGCGTCCCGGATCTCTGCAACAGACTCGCCGAGCACAAAGTTAATAATTCTGATAGAAATTATGGTAAAAAATATAAAAAAAACTAGAGTAATAAGAGCCAAGTTGTAATAAATCAGAAGTCTCCTTTAAAAACATAACTTTTGTAAAGTTAATAGCAGCCGTGGTTTTTGCGGATGAAGTTTAAAAAACGTGGTGCAGTTTGGTTTTAGATTTGGAGGAAGCGATTCTCACCCATTAAACTGTCCACTTATAAAAATCACAGTAAAGAAAATTTAAATAGAATCAAAGTTTAAAGTGAAATGTTTTGCCAGGAAGGTGATGTGTGAGTTTTTCATACACTTCTCTCTTGACTCGGACGCAGAGACGGAGCAAAAGGCGAGCAGAGAATATAAAAAAAAATAAATTAAAAAAAGACAGAAACAAGAGAGAAAGAGAGACGGAGAGAGAGAGAGAGGAGGAATTCTTCTGGTGCCCGTGGTTGTTCTCCTTCGCTCAGCATTTCATCCAGATGTAGCTGTTCTGCAGTACAGACGAGGAGCTCCTGGCTGCTGGTGTTGGAAATGTGTTTCAACTCAGTTTCATCTACAACTGTCAGACAATTCACCATGTGTGTGTGTGTGTGTGTGTGCTCCCGAGGGGTGTGTGCATGCACTTGTCTCTGTGTGAAGATACCTTGTGTGTGTGTGTGTTTACTGCAGGAATGCAAAAGTTTTATGCACCCCGAGGTAGAAACAAATGCATCCTCAGGGTGTGGATGAGAGGTAGAGGGAGCTGCGGTAGTATTTTCATACACCACCACCACCAACTCTTTTTTTTTTTTTTTTTTCTTTCTGGCTCAATTATTTTGTGTGTGTGGGCGTATTCACGGCAAATGAGGTTAATATGATCTCCAAGCGGTGATGTGGTGACTCGGTACAATAGGTTGGCAGAACAATTTGTGTTTGTTTGATAGCGGCTGGTGGATTGTTTCAGGGGCATTTGGATGGTGGAATAATTGCTTCCAGAGCTCCCTGTGGAGTAATTGCGCTTCCTCCACCCCGAAAAAAGCCGTACCTCCCTCTGAGAATCTGCTGCCCACCACTACTTAAAGAGATTCTTGAGCCAGAGAGAGCAGCCAAATTATTTTTATTTTTTTCTCTCTCTCTCTCTCTCTTTCTCTTTCCCCCTAAAAGAAAGAGATGTTGGGTTTGGGTGGAGTGACTGATTGCGTGTGTCTGGTTATGTGTGGCGTGTCCACCTGCAACTGCATGTGCATGTGTGTGTGTGTGTGTGTATTATTCTCACAGTTCGGATTAATTAGCGAGCAAGAGAACCACTCAGAGTGATTGTGAGAAAATTGCACTCAGCTGCACATTCAGACACGTTGTCTCTCTCTTTCTCTCTTGCCCCCCTCCACCCCCTCCTAAAAAAATCAGACAGAGCTGAGATTTACATTCCAGACGTCCACTTCAGACGTGGTCCAAACGATCTGAGAAGTCTCTGGGAACGGACCTGTGGTCACTCACACGTGTGCGCTAGGGGCTTGAAGGTTTTCCTGTGGGTTTGAAAATGATTACTTCCCAGGAATATACCGACTCTCCTCCTGAGAACATCATCAGGATCCGCTGGAAAAAAAACACAGAACTCAGAGAGATGATAATTCGCCAGACTGTGTCCGCTCTGCACCTTTTTTTACAGCCATGTTTGGGCTCTTGAGTTTAAGGGAGATTTCACTTCTTTTTATGGAATAACAACCTCTTAAAGAGTCGAGCTTGTTGTGTGATTCACTGGAGAAACTTTCAAGTCATTTCTTGATGAAGTTATAGGATGCAAACTGCTCCAAGCTGCGCACATATAACCCTAAAAGGATTAAATGTTACACATCAAATTAGTTTCTGTTTAGCTAGTTAGTTACTGTCCAGAACAGGACAACAGTAAGAGACAGGACAGGAAAGTATGTCAAGCATGAGCCAACAGCGCAGAAAAAGAAAGAAAAATAGACACAGAGAGAGAGAGAGAGAGAAAGAAACTTGACAGGCTCAGATTTTGATTGGCTGTCTCTGCGGGCATACAGCTGTAAGTACAGCTGTTGGGTGAATTTAGGAGAAAGGTCTGAAAATCATTAGCACTTTCTGGGTAGGCGAAAAATATAAAGAGAAGTGGTTTCAGCTGACAGGCACATCTCTCTCTGTTCCAGTCAGCTGGAATTTATATTGTGACATTTAACACAACAGCATAATGAAATAAGTGTTGTTTAAAGAGGTGGTCTCCAGGCATGGCAGGAACTATTTTTTTTGGGGGGGAGAGAAAGGAGGAAATCTGTGTTTGTAGTTTGTTTGTTGTTTTTAGGAGGGGGGGGTGGAAGCAGCGAGACCCCGACCCGTCATCTGGTTATCGACCGCATTCAACCACAGTTTAATCTGCTATAATCAATAGTTTTATATTAACAATAAATCATAAATCTGTGTAAAAAAAAAAGAGGTTACTTGTAGTGACAAATCCATTTGAGAACAATCACCTGATTGTGTGAGTTCCTCCTTCGGTTTTATAGCATCTTTCAGCTCGTTGTTTTGGCTTCACGGCCCGCAGATTTACTGTTTCGCTTCATTTCAGCTCTCATGAGCGTTTCTTTCCAGCTGCTGCAGCTGTTTTTTAGCGATAAAGCATTGAACAGAGTGAAACATTTAGCAGCTTAAAGAGACGGAGATTTTTTTTTCTCAGGGACTGGTGGAGACCAAAACAGAGCTAAAAAAAAAAAACAGTCAACATTGTAGTTAGACGTATCGGGTGGCCTCCAGATGAATGCTTCTGCAAATTGAAACAACTTTCTAAGGAGATAATATGAAAATATATATTAAATTCTGATTAAAAACAGCACCGTTTATCACTAATATGCCAGGTTTGCTTCAACAATATCTTCAGCACCTTTGTATTAGTTGCCACTCTGGTCGCCATGACAACCAAGACAACCTTTAAATTCTCAAACCATGTTTAAATTTATGTCTTGTGAAGGGCTCGTCGCACGTGGCCTCGATCAAAAATGTAAAACGTCTCCTTCAAAACAATTCAAGGTTACTCTGAAGGGTTTATAGCTTTATTTTAAAGTGACAGTATCATACGTCTACATCAGGGTTACTGTGTTAATGTGATGCTCTATCAATGTGCAAGTTGGTTAAAAACAAGGAAGTGATTAGAGTGAGAGAGGGTGAACCTAAATGTTAAAAAAAGAAGAAGACAGATATAATGTGGCTACCGAGTCAAGGTCGATCTAATCCTTTCCATATGTTCACATGATAAATTCATCAGTCTATAACCTGCTCCACATTTTTCTGCTCATGCCTACAAACTCATATAGACTGAAAAATCTCCACAATAGTTCCTTATTTATATATATATATAAAAATATAAAATACAATCTTTTCATTATCTCTGAAGTAAAAAAAGTCCATCTCATCATTCAGACTCAAAGCGCTTTGTTGATTTCAGTTTGTCCAGTTTGAAAGGTCTCGCGTTGGAGTCGACTTCAAACAATGACTTTCAGTGTTTCAGGGGGTTCGCCGCGTCCCGTTCTCACATAATGTGACGCCATAACATCACCAGCATTCTTTGTGCAGATGGCGTTTTTTATGTCCTACAACTACTCGGATCTTTCGCTCTTCTGTTTCGTTCGTCCTACATAGAAACGAACCCGCCGCAGAGGGGGGAGAAACTCCCCGAGTCTATAAACAACAACACGTGTTGTGTTTGCAGTTGGCGAGAGTGTCTCATCATCTGATACGTGTGCTTTCACAACATTAGCACCATGATAACAACTTCCACATGTAAAAGCTTTTTAACAGGGAGGCTTTTTGTAGAGAGATATACACGTCCCTCTTAAGTTGCATTTAATGATGTTTCTTTACTTGTGTTGCATCACAAACTTTATGTCTTTATTTCTCTGGTTTGTAGTAACTGTTTTCTACTCAAAGACTCGTCCACTCTTGTTTCTTTCATCATCAAACTCTTCCTCTGTGTCTTTGGATGGATTGTATTTCGATCAGTTGCATCTAGGGAAATGATTTCCTGTTTCCTGTAATCCAAAGATGGTTTAAAGCTCTTATTGGCTTCATTGCATGAAGAATATTAGATTGTCTATATAGCATATCGGCATGTTTCTTTATTTATTTATAGATTTGATATATTATCATGTGACTGGGAGCTTTCATTTTAACTTTAATATGTTTGTTTTCATAAAAATGTCATCTATGAATTTGCTGATATTGTCACAGATTGCTTTTGTTTTTCTCCGAGATGACAACTGCACAATACGTTAATGTTATTGTAATTATACCAATAAATTCTTCGCACACACGCTCCACATCAGTCGGAGTGCAAAGTGTCTGATGAAGAGCGTTCACAATTAAAAGCAATTTGACTCTAATTTAAAAAAAAAAAAAAAATAGTGCAAAAACACAAAGTCATAATAATCATCTGCCCTGGAGGGAAAAATAAAATATTTGTTTCAGTTTAGCCCTCTTTAAAAAAAAACAAAAAAAACAACATAATTTAGTGGATGCTAATTAGACAAACTGTAGGCTCAAAAATGAATGAAAGATGAATTAATGATGAAACATGATGCCAAAAAAAAAGGACGAGTACAATCTGGGGCAGCTCAGTTTGGCTCTGAAATATTTAGGCATTTCATATTTATCTGATTTGTCTGCAGAAAGTCGACCTTCAGTTCACCGTATATGCTTTTTACTAAACGCCACGTGCCTTTTTTTTTACTTTAACTAACTGCATTCTAACAAACTCCATTCATGATTTGATGTATTTTATGAACGCACATAGAGGGGCCCCTCAGCATGTTTTATTAATTGCTGATTCACACTCTGATGATGTGAACTCATAGGACTGTTTGTTTACACTCCTACAGATACATATCAAACAAACTGCAGCAGTCGGGGTGCGCCCCCTCCTCTCTATACCAACATCTATACTTCCAACGAGCCTGCTGGTCGCTTTTAACATCACACGGCATTAAAAAAAAGCAACAGGTGCTCTCAAAAGACCTCTCATTACACCGGCTTTGCTTTTTTACACTGAAACTAACAACTAGCGAATGTATAACATACGTGTCGAGCAGCAACATTGCTTTCTAAACAATAATAGTGAACCAAGTTGTGCATCTGCATCATTAGAGCTACAACTTCCTTCTACATGTGCCCATTAACATGAATTAATCACACAAATGTATCCTCGTCTCTTCTTCTCCTGCACTGAACACGCTTTGAACCTTTTTTTTTTGGCCATTTAACAAACCTTGAATGCCTTTTTTTAATGGTTGCTATGCCAAAAAAATTTGTGGTAACCAGGGAGCTAATTAAGCTAATTATGCCGTTTTCTTTGTACCCTCCTCTTGTACCCAAGATTTCAACAGAATATGACCTGGCAAGCATTTATTCCATCCCATCAAACACCATAAATTACATCCTCTGTATCATTATTTATAAGACGAGTCTTGAATGTCACACATAAAATGACGGCTACTTAAATTCTAGTCACCAACCACTCGATAAACACTTTTTTTTCTCTCTCTCTCTCTCTCGCTCCTCTGAATTCCTTTAAATCATGCAGATGTACATAGATTATACCTGCTTGCCGGGTTCAATAGAGGATCAACTCCTGCATTTGACTTTTCAAAGCGTAGCACCTGATTATTAAAGCGCTGACATTTCAGTGGAAATAAGACGAGGTGAGGTTGAGGAGAGAGAGAGAGTGTGTGTTAGTAATGTTCACCTCCAGTGTTCTTGCTTTCTGCATGTGCTATATAGCTGCTGATAGACAGCTGTGATAATAAGTCATTTCTCACAGGCAATCCAGCAATAAGTTCCCACTTTTTTTTTTATTACATCACTCTCAACTTGATGTTGCAGTATGGAACAATTTCAAATGACAATTTTTTTTTTTCCCAGCGCAGTAATGCCAAGAACAAGATTTCAAAGTGCTGAAGGAGCATTACATTTGCATTCTTGCAGCACACAGTTAACACCCACTTGTGAGCTATGCTATCTTCATCCAGCCCCGGTTTTCCTAGGAAAAAAAATATTGGAAATTTCCACACATTGGTCGGCCTTGTCGTAGCGAGTAGACTGTGAGGACGTGGAGGTCACGGCGGCGGATGGAAGGGGAAACCTTGTAAAGGACGGTCTTAAAACAACAGACAGGTGTTCATATGAAAATAAAAACAGGATTGGCTCGGTGTAATCATCCCTCCTGTTCATACTGACCATTAGAAGATCCCTTCCTTCTTACAGTGGAAGTGATGGAGGACTAAATCTGCAGCCTGCCAAAAAAAAAAAGTATTAAAAAGTTTATTTGAAGCTAAAACGAGGCTTCGGCTGCCCAAAGTTGTCAAATCAAGTCGATGTTCTTCAAAGTTACTGTCATATTGGTGCCAGATTCCCTCTTTTTGTTATGAGCCGAACAGGAAAACACTGTCTGTCGAGACACAGAGGGAATATTTTACTAAAAAGACTGGAACTGTGGAAGATGATATGCACTTTATTTGACTAACTCTGATGGCAGAAGCCTATTATTATCTCGGCATAAACTTTAAAACGAGGACTATGGAGTTTGACCCCATCACTTATATTGAAAGTGCGTTATGAAGGGATCTTCTAATGGTCAGTATGAACAGGAGGGATGATTACAGCAAGAAAAGCATGTCTCAATATTCATCTGTTGTTTTAAGACACACTTGGAAAATCATGAACTCATCCTCGTCCGTGTAGAAAGCAAGATACTTTTCCATCTGATGCGAATCATCCATTAGCGAGATAACAAGGAGGATAATGTTGAACATACACAAACAAAGCTTATAGTCGCTCATATCTGCTACAGACACTGAGAACATTTGTGAGTGTGTGTGTGACATTCTCCTTCAGGAGAGAAGAGAGAGCATGAGTTTTATCATTTCATCCAAGAAGCTCCTGCCAAGATAGAAATGTCAGACGCATCAAACTAAAAAAAATATCAAAGTGGATGTCGAGAAAAGCCTCGTAATGTAATCAGATGATTATTTCTTTCTCTTCTCTGCTGTCACGAGGAACAAGCTGAGATGTTATAATCCTCTCCTGGATGACTTTGTCTTTCTGTAGAACGACGAAGAGTCGATCAGTTAGGAAAGACGGTAGAAGGAGGAGCGCTCCGATGAGAGTTCAGTGACCTTTCTTTGGGCTCAGGAGTTACAGGGCGACCCATCTGGGCTGATAACGCCATCACTGAAGGATCAGCAGTTTGTCAACACTTTAACCACCATTGTTCACTTCCAAGAGCTGACGTTGAAACACTTAAACAGCAGGAATGACCTTTTCCTTATGGCGACTGAGGTGTAAATGAAATGAGCAGGATCACACATAGGGTTGCAAAATTCCAGGAATTTTCAAAGTTGGAAACTTTCCATGGGAATTAATGGGAATTAACGGGAATACATCTGACATTTACAAACTTGGAGGTTGGCCCTCAACAGGGAACTTGAATATAGTTGGTGAAAACATATTGTAGCATAATCTTTGCTAAAACCACCAGATTTACTCCAAATACACTCCTCAATCACATGCACACAGCACACTGCAGGACTATTGAGACCACACCCCCTACAAGCACTGAGCACTCCTCCATCACATGCACACTGCCTACTGTAGGACTATTGAGACCACGCCCCCTACATGCACTGTGCACTCCTCCATCACATGCACACTGCCTACTGTAGGACTATTGAGACCACGCCCCCTACATGCACTGTGCACTCCTCCATCACATGCACAGATGATTTCAAGACTATTGAAGCCACACATTTGAGCCCCCAGATCTTAATTCAAGTAAGTTTTGATAATATTAAATTAAATATATATTAAATATATTTGATCTATAATAGTATTGATGTTTAACTTGGAAATATTAAATAAAAATAGGTGCTAAATGTAAGCTATTTTTCATTTCATTGACCGTTTAAGAAGCTAGCTAGCTTATTATGGTGATGGTAGCTACCTCAAATGTGATGCTGTTTCTTCTGACTCCTGAAAGATGGTTTTCTGTAACCATACAAGAATTCATACATCAATTGTCAAATATTTTGAAGACCATTCCAGTTGTTTAGCCCACTATATTTCTGTTTATGCCATTGCATTAGTGTTTTTACAAGGTTTATTTTATTCTACAGAAAAATGCCACGTTCACCATCTGATGTGTGGAAGCATTTCACACAAGCCATGTCATGTTTTTTAATTGCATTATTTTGCATGGATGTCTGCTTATGACAAAACAAAAATATTTACATTTATGTGTGGATATGATCCAGTTTGTTTATATTACTTCCAATTTAGAGTTAATTCCCATAAATTCCCAATAATTCCCATAAATTCCTATAATTCTCATGGAAAGTTTCCAATTTGGAATATTTCCAAAATTCCCCTTTGCAACCCTAATCACACCGCATCCGGACGACGATGCACGGCGGCGGCGTTTGACGTGTGAGCAATGCTCGCTCGTCATCAACATGACAGGAAATAAACAGAAGGTTGTTTCCAGCGAACGCGACTCATTACAAAAGCCACAAACTTACACTCTCCTGCTCTTTTCCATCCCTCTTTCCATCTCCGCCTCTTCTTTGCTGTGTTAACTGTCTTTCATTATTGCTCTCTGTTATCCAAATTAAGTTATCCTTCCTCATTATTTTGCCAAGAGGGAAATGGGACGTGTCAGCAGAAAGTAAAAATATCGTCAGCGGGCCTGTGCTATGACAGATTAATTGGATTATAGTTGCATTTAGCCTAGATTAGGTCCTGCATGGGGACCTGGATGGTGACACAGATGGATTAAGTTAGAGAGTGCAACACTGATGGGAAGAGTTCTTAATTGTGTCGGGTAAGAGCAGTGGCATAGGGGTGACATCAAATTCCAACTATTTCCTGCCCCTTGGTATTTCTATTTAGCTTTGCTTTCCACTGGGTATTTTTCGAAAAGCCATTTGGGCTGAAAACGACTCTGCCGCTAATGTCCTCCAGCGGTTCCCATCACAGGCGGTTATATCTGTCCTTCATCAGCAATGTTACTCTTTCCTTCAGTGGCCGCTGAAAGTTATTTTATCGCAGAACAGTAATAAGAGTCCAGGACAAATGTTGCTTTTAAAAATGTTCAGAGTTGATTGATTTACATGGAAATTCCTTTGCCGACGTTGCCAAATCATAAAGCTTTAAATGTGTGCCCTTACAGCTCTTGGTACAACGCTGTAGCGCAGAGATCTACGGCGTAGTTAAAGAATATTTCTGGTTAATTACAAGGTGGAACATAGGTTGAGTCATTGTTTCCATCACACTGTGCTCACCAGATTAAATCCTGAGAACTGGGAGGCATGACAACGTCTCTAAAATGAAACCTGATGGGGCAAAAAAAAAAAAGCCAAGTGGTCAGATTCGACTATCATGCTGTCTATTCTCGTCTGTTCGTCGCACACATCATCTGTTACATGTGTGACTGAGCTGAAGTTTCATCTATTAAAAGGAAAGGGGGAGATATCAGGATAGAAGATGTTGTATTGCTGTACAGATTATAAAGCCCCCTCAAGGCAAGTTTGTGATTTATGATATTGGAGGATATAAAACTGACTTTCCAACAAACAGAATACAACAGTATGATCTGCCAATACTATCTATAAACTAAAGGATAAAAGTTGGAGCAAGCGTTAATAAATCTATAAAGAAATTACATTAATAAAAATAACATTTCTCAGTAATATTCTATCTTGATGGGAGCGTCTGAAAAATGCAATCAAACTGATCATAAATAGTATCTTTCAGGATTACTGGGCTGCAGATCAAGATGTTATAAGTATTGTCAACAAAAATATCCAACGACTTTAATAGGTGTTGGTTGGCTGGTTGTTGGTTTTCATTGCTGGTGACTAATCTTTTGGTTTTGTTTATGTCAGTACCAACTTTATTTGAAAGAGAAAACAAATAGCTTGTTGTAAATATTCATACATTTTTCCTGTGATAATGTAGGATTACATCCAACACTTCTATTTTATCTCCATATTTAGTAGCTTAGAAACTGTAATCTGTTTACTGATTGTATCAATGATCCAGTGTTTCGCCCTCTCTGACTCCATCTCAGTCAAGTCGTCATGTTCCCAGATCTCAACAATAACTTCAGTGAGTACAATGTTATAATAACCTGATTATAAATAGTATCTTTCAGAATTATTGGGCTGCAGATCTGATGGTACTTGGCCCAAAAAACTACTGTCGCCAAACATATCCAACGACTTTAATAGGCGTTGATTGGTCGGTTGTTGGTTTTCAGTGCTGGTGACCAATCCTTTGTTTCCTCCTTCAAATAAAGTTGGTTGACATAAAAAAAAAGCAAACAGCATGTTGTAAATATTCATACATTTTTCCTGTGATAATGTAGGATTAATCCCAACACTTCTATTTTATCTCCACATATAGTAGCTTAGATACTGTAATCTGTGTACAACCTGTCAATAATCGTCTGAATGATCCAGTGTTTTGCCATGTTCCAAGATCCCAACAATGTCATAATAACGTATAGAAATGATACACAAGTCCAATCAATGACACATGGTGTGAAAAGCTTCCACTACGGTGGCTGTTACTGGCATTGTCAGCCACACCAGATGTGACCCGACGCGCCATGACACGCTGATCTCCATCTAGACAGAGTGCCTCCACCCACACACTAAATGTGCCGGCTTTTATCTTTTTTATGTTCCTCTATCGCAACAGATGGACGTTTAAATGATTTCTTCATTTCAAAATACAGATAGCACCCTTAATAGGAGTGTGCTCTAATGATTATCAGATTTTTTTTTGATTTTTTTTAAACGCTGTAGCGACTGTTTCCGACCCATCCCGTCTCTCAACCTTGAGACACCCTCGAACACTTTGCTGTGACCAGCTGTTACCTAGTCTAAACTTTGACCCCGCTGCTTGGCTGGCTGACATAACTCAACCCCGGTGGGTTCTGAAAGTTGTAATTTCATGGTGTCTACCAGATGTTCAGACTAAAACCCCCAAAACAGAGATATCATTCTGTTTGACTGCCGCAAGTCGGTAGTGGCCGTACCTCATGTCCCCATACAGATGTTTGTCATCTCATCAAACTTTCTATAGGGGGTTTAGTGTCAGCGTCATGGGTAGCTCTACTTGAATGTGCCCCTTAGGGAAACACAGAGTTGGAGGGTTATAGCTGTGAACTACCAAGGCATGTGATAGCGGCACAGCTGGTGGGAACACATGTAAGGGGCCTGCACATATGTTAGGTATTTAACCCATCAAAGAGATTGTAATCCGGCGAATTGAGTGGATCATCATTACAAGTGTCCTTTGAACTAACTTTTAATAAAGATAACACACCCCCTATGACCTTTCTTATCAAACAGAAGGGTCAACCTCGTCACCTTCAGACGAGATAAAAATGGGAGCACATCAAAACCTAAGTTTGTCAAATTACAACTCACCTTTCTTTCCTTTTTTTTTCTCTCTCTCTCTCTCTCTTCCACCAATTTATATAATTAGGTTGCGTTGTGGGACTTCGCTCTCTGAATGTATTAAGGCACTCAATAATAGTAGATTAATTTAATCTGCCTCGAAAATGGAAACATATCTCCTTTAATGCTGCAAAGTTATTTCCTCTCAATGTCACTGCTGTTGCTTCTTCTACAAGCCAGACTTGATTATGAGGCTGGGGTAAGATATACATGGAAGAGCAGAGAAATGACAGCGTCTCCCACCTCCCTTGCCACCATGTTCAGCTTTTTCACTCCCTCTTTTCTATAAAAAAAAAAAAAAAAAAAGAAAAGAAAAGAAGCCTTTATAAATAATTGAAGGTCTGCTCAGGCCGAGTACTGAAGGGAGGCTGAAATAACCAAAGAGGCAGGCTGCAGATGAAGACAAGCTGCGAGAGCACTGCAGCCCCGTCTGATTTGTGCATGAGAAATGAGATGGGAATTAAAGCATGGTACACTAGCTGCCACCGTATACAGGGCTGCTGCTGTGTATTCCTGTCAGATCCATCTAACTGCAAAGTGCTGCTGCACAGTCATGTAGTGGAGACTGATGCTGTGAGCTCACACACACACACACACACACAGAGTGAACTGTTTTAACAAGAGTGGTATATAAAATGGAGATTGGAGCTAAGAGGCTTATTAGCTGTAATGCCAGTGTTTGGTCGAGGCTTTGGGACATGAATGTAGATTATGTGAACTGATGTGTGTGTGTATATATATATACATATACATATATATATATATACAGACTCTATAAAGGCTGCCGTAAAATGTGTTTATGTAGCAGAGTGATGTCAAAAATAACCTTCAAAATAATAATGAAGAGTATAAAACTTCTCCCGCTCTCTCAGGAGCTGTTATATCTCCTGCTGATATAGTCGGCTGAATCCTCCACAAACACACACACACACACAAAAACACTCCCACCACACTCTCTTCATGCTGCGATCGTGATAAATGAGCCACACTACAAGTCAACAGACACTTGTCTTCAGTTACCATTCTGTTCTCATATTCCTCATTTAAATTATGCAGTCCAAAGCCTCTTTTTTTTTTTTTTTTTTTTAAACAATTTACCAGTGTGCTGCTCAGTGTCTCAGGGGAGTGCTACATTAGATTCAATTTCAGGCCCACGTCAGGCAAATTTAGGGCAGTCATGCAGACGCTTCCTGAATGCACCGGCTGAACGCATGTATGCTAGTGTGTGTCTCTCTCTCTCTGTGCCTGCATGAATCGGATCCATGCCTCTGCCCAAAAGGCCTCGGCCCTCTTGCCTGCGTCGCCCGCAGCCCATCCGCGTCATTTTCATTAGGGGCCGTCTTGCAGCAGATTGTCTGGCGTAATTCAGAATTAATTGTGTGGTTTTACTCTAGTAGCTTCAAACGGGGCTCCCATATGGCGCCATGCACGGTTAAGTGGGCCATTCTGTGGAGGGGCAGGCGCAGATGTGCACAGACCGCCGAGTGATCCCCGGGTTATGCATGGAAAAATGAACTCTCCTGACCGTCTTGATGTGTACCTTTTGCTGTTGTCGTTTCCCAGAAGTTAGACAAAAGCAACAGTGGCTCTGACAAACCAGTTTGCTAGCATACCTTTACTAAAGAAACGTCCTCTGCTCATTGACTCTCAGTGAAGCGACGGGTGACCCGAGGCGTCATCGCAGACTTTTGCTTTGTGAGAGACAAAAGCAGCAGCAGACAGGAGGAAGAGTAAAAAAAAAACAATAAGAGCAAAGCTGAAGGCACGAGCTCTCCAGATTTCATCAAGGCATGATTGAAAATGAAGGCGTCCACGTATCAACAAACCAAAAGATCGGGCCCACGCTCGCTGTCGACCGTGGCGTTTTTTTTTTAAACGCGGCTCTAGAAAAACCGTGTTTTGTAACTTGCAGCTTCTGTAACTTGGCACATCGCTGCAGGTTGAGGCGCTGATTACAAATCATCATCTCCGTCAAATGAAACTTAATTAAGTAGACAATAAGAGCTGATTGCCTCTCCCTCCCACTGATGCTGTTATGGTGACAACAGAAGATAAAGAGCATCATGAAGACTGATCAGATTTAAACGGTGAAGTGAGGAGTCCTTGGCATCGGCAGCAGACTGCAGACTGATGCAAATGAAAGAGTCGGGTTTAGCTATATGAAGCCTGGCAGATTATCTCCATAGTCTAGTAGTATAATGTGATCTTTGCTCCTTCAGTTTAGACGCTGTAAACTGTACATGTGACCACTATGTAGGCCAAAAATATGTGGACACAACAATCCACAGTTTGCAGCAGGTGATTTATAGTTTAACCTGTTGATGCTATGTGTTTATTTTTTCACTTCTCCTCCAGTTATAAGACAACCATCTATGTTTTTCAGGTTCATATAAATACATATATGTGTTGTGTAATTCAACATCAGTCGACATGCGTGACTGTGTGTTTATTTTACACAAATATCTTCGTCTCCTTGAAGTAAAATCGGCTTTATTATTTTAATTCGTTGTGAAATATGATATGCATGTTGTTGTTTTTTTTCCCCCCACAGGTGGTTAACAATCAATGGCTTCATAAATTAATCTACTTCAGTGCAGCGTTATCTTGAGCAAATCAAAGCAGGCATTGCAGTCTGTTGACATGTATCACCAGCATTTTCTCAGCATCATAAGACCATAAAAGCCCAGACTTGCTATCAGCTGCGCAAGAATGCTGAAGCCGAGATTGTTATTATGAGGAAGTGTGCCCGCATGCCGAGTTCACAGAGAACATGACAGAGACTCGACACACCGCCGTCCTTCTGGTTTTTCGACAGGTCGGAGGTCACAGCCTCTCTCAGGCAGATGGTATTTATTTCATTAAGCGCTTGCGAGCCTCCAAGCTAACCCGGGGCGATGCAGTCCTCTGAGTGGTGAGTCGGCGTGTTTGGTCGGGAAGGGGGGGGGCAGCCGGGTTAGATGCTATCTATCCCTCACATCAAGGTTAAAGAACACGGGAGAGTGAGCGGCCCTCCGGCTAAAAACAAAGCAGGAATTAACAGCTGACATATTGTTGTCACAAGAAAATGTCTTTCATCCTCTTTTTTTTCCACTGTTGTTAAAACCCTGACAGAGTGATACGACACAGCTTCTCCTCAACAGATATTATTTTACCTTTTCTGTTTCTGCTGTCAAACTGCGAGCACAACATTAAAACAGAGCCTATATTTATCATGCATCTAAGAGCAGGTTGGAAATCTCTCTCTCTTTCTCTCTTGTCTGCAAAAACCGAGGTTCTTGCAAACTTACAGCATCAGAGAAATGTAGCTTTGCATGATGGTTCGGGTTTGTCACCAGCAACAGTTTCAGCAGCGATAAATC
Organism: Euthynnus affinis; assembly: GCA_029490765.1. Classification (NCBI taxonomy): domain Eukaryota; kingdom Metazoa; phylum Chordata; class Actinopteri; order Scombriformes; family Scombridae; genus Euthynnus; species Euthynnus affinis. Next base: position 29,186,944 of record CM055850.1, read on the forward strand.
AAACTCTGATCGCTCGTACGGCTCCTCAGAAACGGCACAGACTCATTAATTTTCCAAATCGCTCAGCATGAAGCCACGGGAGAAAAAAGCTGCATTCATACTACAGTAATTGTGGGTTTATTTATTTATTCATTCATTCATTTATTTATTTAAAAAAAAACAGTTGTGGAGCTATGTTTAAGAGTTTATCTGTGTAATTTCACACTGGGAGGCATCACAGAAATATTTCCAACCTTTAAGGGAATATTAGAAGATTCCATGTTGTCAGTAGAGAGCTGACTCTGATAGGCCTCAATGACAATGCTAACATGCTAATGTTTAGCAAGTTTACCATGTTCTCCATCTTATTAGCATGCTAACGTAGCATATAAGTAAGTACAGCTGTCAGTAAGCTCATAAACTACAGTATAGGACTAATTAAACATTTGTAAACACAGAGAAAAATCTCAAAATCCCACAAAAAAGTTTGTTTATGCTGTGGTGAGGTGGAAAAAGATGACATATTGATAAAAAACAAAATGCTAAAATGCTAAGGAGACAGATTTAGGGATGAAATCATGACGTACATGAAGCTGTGGACTTAAATGTCCACTGAAGAGACAAGAATTAGTGATAGCAGAAACAAATGTCATGTTTACATCATGTCACGTTTTTGTTTTGTTTTTTTTTACAGATAATGTTTAACTAATGTTTAGCAAGTTTACCATGTGCACCATCTTAGTTAGCATGCTAATGTAGCACATGAGTACAGCTGTCAATAGTTGTTGCAGGTATTTGCTTATAAACTACAGTATGAGACTGATTAAACATTTGTAAACATGGAAAAAAAATCTCATAAAAAAGTTTGTTTATGCTGTGGTGAGGTGGAAAAAGATGACATACTAATAAAACCAAAATGCTAAAATGCTAAGTGCAATGAAGCTTTGCACTTAAATGTTCACTGAAGAGACAAAAATGAGTGATAGCAAAGCAGTGAGGAGACAAAAAAACAAACAAATGTCATGTTTACATCATGTCATGTCATTTTTTACTGCTAACGTTTAACTGCTGTTTCTGTAATTACGCCATCTGGTTGCACCTTCTTCTTCTGTAATGGTTTAATGGTCCCAACTGGAAACTAGCATCAAGATTGTTTATCTTGAAGAACCAACTGGGAAACCTGTCTTTTGTATGTTTTTTTCTGTACATGATCCTTGACAGATAACGTAATAAACCAAACTAAACATCACGCCGTCTCTGGGAGTCGTCTCTTCTTCCCCCCCGCTGAGAGTCGGGTCGCTCCGCCGCTCTGAGATAGCTACGGTAGCGTTTCTCAGAAACGGTTCTGGGCTGTTTGAAACACAGACCTACATCTTCTTTTTAACCAGCTCCACCAAATACCATTCCACTGGTGATGGGAAAGAGATCCAAAAATAGGATTCTGGCCGGCCTGCATGCCACTAGTTTCCATGCCAGCTGAGCGAGGAACGCTGGAATGCTGCAGCACCACAGAGGATCACTTCAGTCCCCATCGGTTGTTGATTTGGATTTTTTGGTCGGCGGGGGGCGGGGTCACGTCCGATGCAGGTTGCCTCTCTGGCTTCTATCCATCTCTCTAGCTATTTCACTTCCAACACCTCCCATTTTCCCTCCATTTTTTTATTTTTTGTTGTTGCTTTGTGCCCTGCAGCCAGACCTCCATCCTCCCCCAGGACCCCTGTGTGTCCATCCAACCCCTCCAGCCCTGCTGCAGGCTGGGCAGAGTGACAAAACCATAGCGGGGCCTTTGGCTAGAGAGCTGGCAGAATCTATTAGCTCCCAGCAGACCACAGCAGACCCAAGCAGGTCTCACATCCTGCCGCTACTATGAGAAAGAGACAGAGGGACAGAAGGGCACTGTGGAGTGTGAACGGAGAAGAAGGGGAAGAGCGCAAAGACCGTGAGGAGGGGAGGGACTGGTGAGGAAATTAGAGGAGAAATGGGGGGGGGAAGCAAAGAAAAGCAAAGAGAGAGAGAGAAAAAAAAGATGTAAGTACTGTATAAAACATCTAACATGAGGCAGTTCAGAGCCACCAGGCTGTGACGAATCAATTAAGAATGATAAGTAACTTCTCACTCAAGCAGCATTTTCAATTTTCAAACTCTTTTTAAATAATAAATCCTGACGCCTCGCTGAGTTATTTCCACACAGAGCAGGTTGGGAACAGCACTGTGAAGCGCAGGAGCATCCTCCTCCTCCTTCCTCTTCTTCCTCTTTCTCCTCCCACTTCTATTCTTGTGTGACTATCGTGATGAGACTCGTTGGAGGGAGGAGGGGTGGAAGTTTCTGGTTGAGGTCAAGACCGACGACACCACTCTCCTACACTTAACCATTTTCCTCTCCTCCTTCTGTGTCGTCTTTATTCCACCTGCCGCTGCATTTTCTTCTCATTCTTCTACCTCTATCTCTTCCTCTGACCCTCTATTTTCATAATCTGTTCACTACTCTATAAAGCAGATTGCTTTTTTCTTTCCTTTCTACAGTGTTTGCATGACTCGCCAAACTACCGTAATTCATCTAAATTTTTCCAATATGATCTTATTTTCTTATTCCATGACCTCTATCTCTTTTCCCAGAAGCTTTCTTTTATCGTAGCATCCGTTGACCTACACTTCTACTCATCTCTTTCCCCTATTCTCAGTTTGTATCCATTCATTTGTATTCTCCGTCTGTCATGTCGTTTTTTTCCCTCAATATCCACATTTTCACTATAACATTGTTTTTTATTTCAAGGCCCTGCTTTCTGCTTTATATGTCACTACTGATTCTGCCGTCTATCTGTTCTAATCTTTCCCCCCTCTCTTCTGTTTTTCTCTTCTTTTGTGCTTCATCTATCCTGGCTATGTCTTTTTCTTTCTTTTTTTTCAATCTCCGTCTTTATATTTTGACTATTCTGCAGAATAAGGAAGATGTCACATGAGGGCACCAGATGAAAAAAACTGACTGCGAAATGAGTATTCAGAAAGAAACTTAAGTTAAACCATAAACTGTAAAATGCTGCCGCTGGATGAACTTCCTAAAAGCTTCCTGCCACAACAGATTCATGCTGACAGTCCATAAACATGCTATATGACACAACACACACACACACAAAAAAATAGGAAACCGCCAAAAGGAAACTTGCGGTGCAGGTTATATTTTCATAAAGTAAAACCAGTCAGCTGCCAAACACACAGTATTTAAAATGCTTCACTAATTTTAATGAAGGTTTACTGAAGCCAAACTGTGCAGAAGCTGAGTTATTTATTTATTTGTGTGCACATAGGGAGAAAAAAATGCAGGTATTTTAGATATTCACATATTTTTACCCACATGGACTCACATATACTTGAATTTTGAATAAACAAACACTTGTTGAGGGTTGGTAGGAACCTCAAAGCTTATATATAAACAGCTTTAATACAGAATTTGTGCGTTTCAAGTCGCATGTGTTGACATCATGTGATTTTATCATTGAGAAATTTCCATATGTGCACTTTTCACTTTGAAATTTTTTTTTTGTTCTGTGTGCGGCAGATGTCAAATGTGTTTCACATATGATACATTTGCTTTTAAACAGACCACAAATAGATCTCACACACACACACAAACACACACACACACAGATAGTGAGTGAATGCAAACACCCGCCAGCATGATATGATGAGTCTTTCCAGAGTGATGCAGGCTGGAGCATACTTCTCTCAAGTGCAGGTTAATGAACATGTATGGGGGTAGATACACAATATTTGTGTAGTGTTTTTTTTTTTGTCATTTTATGCTTTTTTTTTGGATAACTAACAAAAGACATTACAGGAAGTGAAGGGAATGTAAGATGGGGAACATCATGCAACAAAAGTTCCCATCTGGATGCAAACCGGAGGCGTTGTGGTTCATGGTTGGTACTTTAACTCCCACATGCCCAGGGTTTTAAATATAAGATATACTTTTTGTTGTTGTTGCTTTGCCTCCTTACATGAGATGGATCAACCAACCAAGAGACTTTGGAGACCCTCAGTGACGCTTTATTACCTGCCTGGTTGGGCTCGGCAGTAAAAATCAGAGCACGGTGTGGTTTTTATGTTATTCTGTGACACATGGATGAAATAAAACACGTGAAATACATGCAGTGTTGACATGAAAACCTGCTTCCATATGGATGTACACAATGTTTATGTTGAGCTACAAAACTCCCGAGTCGCCTCCAGGAGGTCAGAAACAAAAGACGTTTTTGCTTTATGTGATTCGTTTTCAAAAAAAAGGTGCCGAGCATCTGCGTGACCTTCCTTTCAAATGGTAATCAGGCTCAAGGTCGGTGACTTTTCACCCCCCCTGCGCTGTACAGTGTTAGAGCGTGCAAACACACCGACACATGTAGAGTGTGTACAAGCATGCGGTGCATCTGAAGGGGTTGTCGAGTTACGCTGTCAAAGGAATACATTAATGTTTCACATGTTTCCAGAGGTGGACCAAGATCAAACTTCAAATCTTGAGAGGTAAGGGTTGAGTAAGTGTGTATGAGTAAAAAGTGTGTGTGTGTGTGTGTGTGTGTACTGTACAGAACTCATGATCAAGGGTAAACTATAGAGAGAGTGAGCCTAGAGACGGGAGACCTTACTATAAAACTGTAATGTCAGTAGACTTTCTGCAAAGCCAGCTCCCCAAAAGCTCCCAGCTGCCCTCCAACCTCCTCTCCCCCTCTCCCTTCACAAGCCTTCTGTGCTTAAACTGCAACCGTCAAATCCAACTTCAGGCGTACAGAAGGACGGACGCGCATCGGCCTGTCGGGAGGTGCGGCCCGTGAACTCCCTAACTCACCTCTATCCCTCGACCCCGTCAGTAATCGGCCCAAGGTCAGGGTTTAAAGAGTTTAATCATCCAATTTTCTTGGACTCTGGAAATGGAGCAAGAACAAACAGCCTGATTAGCCCCCGAGCATGAGAGGAATGTTTCCTCTCTTGCCATAATCCACTGAGGGAGGGGGGGGGGGGGGGCTACGAACCCCCCCGCTTCTGATCTGTGACAACTAAGTGACGGCCGAGCTGGAGACGGGTACAGTACGAACGCAAAAACAAACGTACGTACGTGCTCCTTCGCACAAAGGCTCATATTCAGTTCTCTCACACACACACACGCACAAGCTCTCCTGAAGGCTCGAGGCAACATTTATACTGGAGAAATTAAGGTTTTAGGCACGTTTTGCCCCAAAACGAGGGCAGATGTGATGTGCAATTTTCCCTCATCAGATTTCCACGCTGCCCCTCAGCCAACAAGGGGTAATTTGTTGCTCCCTCCTTAGCCGTCGCCACAAAGAGGAAACGTCAACTTGGCCCATCAAAACGAATCCCGTCAAGTCGAACAGACCTCCAGCCGGCCGTTTCCAACTCCCCGTGTCCCAACTAAATACCTCCTCCCCCCACCTCCTTCCCCATCAACGGGGCAATCACTTGTGTAAACCCGCTTAAGATAATTGAATGTTTTTCTTTGACATTCATCCATGTGATTTCTCAACTTGCCGACAAGAAACGTTCCTCTCCTCCCATCACTCACCGTGTCTCGGGGCATTGCCTGATTTGATCAAGAGTGCTGATTATGGGGCACAAGTAAGAATTACCTCCTGATCCGTCTGGGGGTTTATGAGATTGCGGTAATGATTCTATCAATAATGGTGATCTGGACGTTTTTCTTTGCAGACGCTGGTGAATGTGAGCGATGTTGTCTCGTATTTTAGTCACGCAGATATTCCAGTGAATGCAGGCGAGGTGGGAGGGGTGGGAGGGGTGAGTGGAGGGCGGCATGGCTCACAGCTCCAGGGCAAAGGTTCATTTACAGTATGAAGAGCTGCTGTCACAGATTCTTGGATGCTCAGTGAGCTCAAGAAGAGTTACTCACCTCAGTAAGTCAACTCAAACTCTCCATTATGTTTCCTGGTTCAACTTTGACCCACCGTACTCGCCGTAGTTGTGTGCACTCACGCTTTTCTGGTGCAATAAAGGGATTATAACTCACTGTTGAGTAGAGGCTAGTCTGCTCGTGCTTGTGAAATCTCAATGCAATAACTTGGATGATAATGTTATCAGAACTGATATGTTAGACTTTGTGGGGTTTCTGACCTCTAGAAACACTGTGGAGTGGTGTTTCTGTTTTATTTTTATGAGTGGGTTCCTGTTTTGTTTGTCTAATGTACACACCAGCGACATAAATCTCAGCCCTGCCAATTGTTTCACACCATTCCTGTGATTTACAGACGGATTTGACGTGCCAAGAAACACAGCGACGCGCCAGCCGGAGGCAGAGAGGAGGAAAACTGCAAGCTAGTAAATATGGAGGTTAACTGTGCGAGGGATTTTTTTTATTTTTTTAAATGGCTTTTGTTTTACGAGGAAGGAAATGTATTCAACACTTATGTTAGATTTTTAAGGGTATACGCAATGATTTTTTTAATGTCGACTCATTGTGTAAACATGACCTTTGTTTGAATAGAAGACTTTGCAAACGGAGTCTCTGGTGTCAGATGTGGACGTACTCCAAGAGCTTTCCCCAGTGGTCAATGACCTTTGACCCCCTCCCTAGTCGATGTTGGCGCTGGTTTTGTTCAGTTGAAGCGTGTTCATTCAGTCTCTTATCCAGGATCTTTGTTATTTTACTGACACAGTGTGAAGTCTTGACGTCACACGGCCCTCTCAGCGACGGTTCTTGTCTTTACAGATTACGATCGGAAGAATCCGGTTACGTTCTTGATCGTGTTTGGCGCCCTAAAGTCACTAAAATATGATAACTGAACCATCTCATGACAACTTAGCAAACTCAAAACGCCCATGATGATCATAGATGGAGATGAAAGTCCATAAAAGCTACGAGTTCATGTCAAGAATCAACTTTTGTGCTTAAACATCAACTAATAGGTCGACGTTTTTGTGACTGTCACAGATAAAACAGCAGAAACAAGGTGTTCATGCTGTTTTGTGGCCCTTAAATCCACCACATCATCCTCCTGCATTGCAGCAAAAGTTGAGCCTGGTTTTAGGGGAGAAGCTTGCATTGTTTTGGGTGCACCGCAATGTAGGCGTCACAGTGAAATGAATGTCTGAACACAGGCTTCCTCTTTGCAAATATCACCTTTAGCGCCACATATAAAGCCAAACGCTTACATGATGACTGTAATTTATTTATTCAGTCTATTATCGGGAAAGATTATGAATAGATATACCTCTCCTCATGTATTCATTAGAGGCAGTCATATGAAAAACATTTTCCAGCAGCGATCAATGTGGACAAAAGAACTCTCGGTCATAAATCAAACAGATGGATGGTTTGTTAGTTTAATTAACCGGGCCACCGACGGCTGCCGCAGCTATAATACAACTGCAGGTTATAAAATAAAAAAATAAAAAAGAGAGAGGTGGTGGGAGGAGTGGCGGCATTCGCTGGACAGACTGGGAAAAAAGCACAACTAATTGGCAATTCAACCCGGCGAGATTTCACAGCGCAGGTTAAGCATCAGTGTTTGACCTGACTCAACACCACTCAGAGGTTCATCAACAACAGATTGCAGGCAGAAAAACAGCCTCCAAAAAAAAAAAAAACCCAACAAACCTACCATTGTCTCACTTTTGTCATGGAAAGCAGATGCTGGAAGTGATGTAGCCTGTAGCTGGAGCTCTCCCCCCCCTCCTTTTAATTAAGGTGAGAAATTGAGTGCTAAAAGCAATTTGCAGCTTCAGCCTGTCTAGTCAGATCTGCGTTCTGAAATAGTGCTGCGTTCGCCGTCTCCAACTCATTTCTCTCTTTGTCTCACCTACTCAAAATTTCCCCCTCCCCTCCCCATCCCCTCCTCGTTTACTCCTGGGCGTTGGGAGGCCTGTTTAGAAACAGTGCTAAACATATTCAGTGAGGTGTCTCGCTTTTTTAATTAACTCCCACTCTCCTCTCCGAGTTAGCGAGAAAACTTTTTCTCCTGCTTTTGTCTCCCACTGACAAACACAATATGTTTCCCTCTCAGACTGCGAACCGAGCCGATTGAGGTCGGCTTTGTGAACAGATAGCGGTGCGGAGTGGCGACCTTTGATTTAAATGTACATGATTGTTAATCCCTCCCTTCTCCCCCCCTCCTCCTCCAACCTCAGCTCGATAGCTTTTATGGTTATTGCGCATTGATCGTAATAACTTTGGAGGCCTGGAAGATGCTGTCCCTGGGATTGAAATGTTATGTCTTCAACAGATCAATGGACATTAGTATTCTGCTGTAGCTGATGCTCAGTAAACTCTATTTCCAAATGTGGACCCTGCGTCCATGAGGGAATGTTTCAATAGGAAGTGCAGATGAGACAGAGGTAATACAGTAGTCTGATGTAGGGAGTAAGAGGGCAGTGATATCATTCTAATAAAGGGAGGATCAAAGATATATGAGATATGTGAACAGTATGAAACAGAGGTGAAAGAGACACTGATGATCTGAGAATTTGCAAAACTGCTGTGTACTCTCGTTCATGTCATTTTAAATAATTAATATTGCATATCTGTGTATGTATGCATATTTTTTTCATACCTTCTGGTTGAAGATTCAGGGTTCCCAGGAGCAGACTGAGCCATCATAAACCTTCTCTACTCTAACATGTCATATAGATGTGAGGGTTGTGCAATATGTCGCCTTTGTCAGTGTGTGTATATGCAAACTGTACACACATGTGCAAAGTGTGCATGTGTGCAAAAGACATGCACATTTTTTTCTTTTACTATGTAGCATGTATATCTTATTTTTCTTCTCTTTTAACCAGGCATGTCATGTGTTGTTGTATAAATCATACACTTAATGTTTAACTGATGTGTGCACCATGATGATTTAATGCAGGACGTATCCTGAAGTCCTCGCTATTAACAAATGATCACGTCATTATGACTTTATGTGATTAATTCACACTTACATCATCAGTTAAAGATGTTCATTCACAGTTTATTTCATGCATTCATTGATATGAGACCAGCTGAACTCCTCTTGTATAAAACTTTATTTCACAATCATGCATTTGCAAAGACTCTGATAAGAAAAATAGCTTCATATATCTCTGAGAACAAACACTCAGCTGTCAGTTTACTACACTCCACTGCTTTCAATAACAACACAAATACAATAAAAATAAAAATCAACAAGAACAACTGATGTTCAACCTGCTATGTTGTTAATGTGTCAAATAAATACCATTGGGTCTATTCTCATAGAAATATGAAGCTTTTTTGTGTGTTTATCCAGCTAATTTCATCACATATTAATTAATATATGTATAATATAAGTAACTGATCTATTAAGTGTGAACTAACCACATAAAGTGATGTGATCGTCTGTTAATGTTGAGCAACAGGAGTTGAGGATACATCCTGCATTAAATCATCATGAGTCATGCATTAGTTCAGCATTACAGTTATAGTTGTAATGACTTCATTTGAAATGTCAGAGGTTTTATGAAAGAAATATTCTAGAAATCTGCAAATTATTGATTTTATTCCTGCACATTGTCAAGTTTTTACAGTGTAAAACAAAAAAAAGGTTAATTTTTTAAAAGGATTTTGTTAATTTGATTATTTTTCATCTCTTATTTTATTTCATGTGAGTTTATTTTCAGATTTTACAAGCAGCCTTCCCATCATGTTAACTCTGTGTTACACTTGTTTTTTTTATAGCCATGATGTTAAATTAGCTGTTGGCAGTTTCTAGTTACACTTTAACAAGTTCAGACAGCAGTCTCTGGATCACTTTTGAAACTAAAGACAACGTCTGAACATGATGACTGCAGGGTCAAATCTGCATTCCTGATTTTTAAGCAGATTAATAAATATTTGTATTAAATTACACAATCCAGAAACGGCATCAATCCAGTTCAAACAGGTAAAACAGGACGCCAATTCTCTAGCGGATAAAATAATAAACATGTAACGCTTAGCTCGTGAAATTTGTATGATAAAAAGAGAAGGTGAGAGGTGGATAAATAAAGAAAAAGGAGTCCAGGTGAGAAAAAAATGAACTGACTGGGAAAAACACTTTTACTGTCAAAGCAAAAGGTGGCATGAAGAAGAATGTGAGAGGAGGAGGGGGAGGAAGGCGGGAGGGGTGGGATAGACTGTATGTGCAAAAACACAACTTGGTTTGCGTGGGGGTGTGAGAGTGAAGATTAAAAGGTATAAAAAGAAAGATGGGAGGGGAAAAAAAAGGCTGTTAATAAAACAGACTTGGAGTCTGGAAGGAAGAAGGTGCAGCACATGTGTCTGACTTCGAAGCGTCTGACTTCACAGCTCCGAGCAGCTCGCTGAGTGACCGTCAGGGACAATTTCATCTCTTCCTAACATGTCGCCCTCGTTCTTACTCTCACTGCAGCGTCCGCATGTATTTAAACGAGCCGTTCGAATCATTATCAAACTGTTTATCCGTCCGTCAGTCAGCCCGATCATGTTTTCTCCTTTCCTTGTTATCTTAACTCCATCGCTCCAAACAGACTTCCCTCTGTGTATTTATCTTTTCCTTCTGTGACCAGGGATATCAACATTTTCATTTGGGTTTGGGTGGCATTTTTTTTTTTTTTTTCTTATGTACACAACAGAGAGAGAGACGCAATTCCCATTCCTCCCCCCCTAAACACCCATGTAAACAAGACAACTGGGCAGAATATGGGATGTTGTATGCTTGCCCCTTAGCAGCTAAACAACAATCAAATGTTTGTTTAGAGGCCTCGGGTCGCGGCTGGGGCCGGGCGATGACAACGGTGAGGTTGCCTCGACTCAAATTGTCTGCAGGATAATTCAAAACACACAGAATTAGCAAAACATGCTAACAAGGCTTGCTGGCGCTCTAACCTCTGCTTATTGGGAGTGTTTATCTGGGCGGGAAACGAGGAAATCAGATACCCTTCTTTCTCCATCCCTTATCCTTTATGACCTATCACTGGAAGCTGAGCCGCTCACGGTAATAGTACAAGCTTAGACGACAAACAAAATCTTGGGGATCGCCTTGCTCCTGCTCCTTGCGGCCGCTGGGAAACCGCCGCTGTTTACTCAGCACAAAACATGCGGCGGCGGCAGCGGCACTCCTGAGGATCTGCGGGGATCGCTGACTCACCTCAGGGCCTATCAGGTGTCGGGACATGACGAGCATCTCTTTGACCCTCTTTATTAAACAAAAAAGGATATCAAATTCATAGCTGGGGCTGAATCTCTCCGCCCAATCAGCTCATAGATAAATAAATAAATAAAACACACACTTAACCGCTGATTGTAGCTCATTGAGAATAGTTCCTCTATTATGTGAGACCTCAAAGCATTGGCCTGCTGATTATGAGGGGGGGACGCGGCGATCACCGCATCCACGCTGGCACCGTCACAAAGAGAAAAGCGCTTGCTTGCCTTCAACATGTGACCGAGGACGGGGGGGGGGGCATCGCATTACCGATTTGTGCTGACCAATTAAGACAGAACATAAAAGGGAAGGGGGCCTGTTTTAAAAATGGAGTTTGTCTCTATGTGTGTGTGTGTGTGCAGTCTGATTAATTACTCCTGATGCAGCCTTTTTAATGTTGTGTTTTTATCTGTTCTTATCTCTGTGTTGAATGGTAATGAGGCATTGTGGGCCTGTCAATCAGCTCCGGGCCGCCATATCCTGGAGAAATCCTTTAGTTGAGGAGGGGGGGTATTGTGAAGAGGCTGAGCAGACCTTGTATTTTCTCTGTTTGCTGTTTGCTGCACGAATGCAAGCAGATGCAACACTCACCGACCTACACGTCCACCCACAGCAAACCATTTCTGATAGTAATTGTAATTTCCTTCATGGCCAGTCTGCCATGAAAGCCTCGGAGGGACGCCTCGGGAAGTGGGTTTTTCCACTGATTCAACACAACGCTTGAATTTATACGCCGCGTCTTCCATACATGTGCCGAGGAACCTCTGAAAACCATCGGGAGGTCATCTTTATTTTATCCTGTTTTCCATCTCCGCTGGTTCCCTATTTGTTCCTCTCACTCTCAAGTACATGTTCTCATTATTCACATTGCCACGGGGATGTGTGTGTGTGTACGTGTCGCCAATGTAAAATATATGAAAAAAGGGAGAGAGAGTCCCCGGGAAGCCTGCCAAAGGATGCATGCAGACAATGACTTCATCTTAATGTTTGGGACGAACTTAAAGGAGGATACGGAGGAGCAGTAAAGCGTAGCTGTAGCCTAAAGGATGAGGAGAGGTATGACCGGAAGCACAAGAGGAAGGTTTAAAACATATAACACTCTCCTCTGCCTAAATTAACTGACATTAAAGTGCTCTTTAGCATAATACTCACCGCTCTAACTTGTTGTTAACGTAGCTGCTCGGCGGGCGACAAAAGGCTGTAGTAGAGGGAAGATTATAGAGAGGAGTGTATCAAGGTTGTCCAGCTTATTCCCTCTCTGCCTGCTGCTGGAAAGGAGAAGAAAAAAATGTAGTGTTGACATGGTTTAAAGCTGGATTATTTCGTGCAAGGGCATTTTTATGCCTTCTTGAGTTCAGGTGCATTTGGATCCTTTTCTGTAGGAAGTTTCATTAAAAAGTAATGTGGCTCAGGGTTGAGGACACTTCCATGAACTGCAGCGTCTCCAGGTTTGGATCCAGCTGAGCACCTTTGTTGCTATATAATAAAATAAAATAAAATAAAAACCCTTCCACCTAGTGTTAACATGTGATGGGAAGGTTCACTATAAATGCACCACAGATTGCAGTGAAATCAGATTAGCCTGTCCTACACCTGCAGGTGATCGACAACATAACAGATGACAATGAAAATATAAATAGATCCCACCCACACGGCAGCGCCACGTCTCCCTCCGCCGGCTCTGACGACCTCACAGCGTAAGTGACGTATCGCCTTGAAATGCGGTCGCTCTTTCCTCGGGAATAACCTGCGTTTCCTCCCGTCAGCTGAGATGCTTTGTGTCGATAGCCGGCTTAAGTTACATCATACAACACGAGCAGGAGTCCAGGTGTAAATGGGGTCTTCTCTTGGAATCTAGCAGTGATAATAACTGTATTTAAAAGGCGTCTACTGTACAAGTCAATGGGAAGATGTGTCCAAACCTTTGACTGCTGCAAAAACTAAACACTGAAGTAGTTAAATAAGTGTCAAAGCTGCTTTTTTTACCCCAAAAACTCTAGTTTCTACTCTCCGTCTCTGGTCGTTGGTCAGTTTCTTAGCTCACCTGTGTAAAAAAAAAAAACTCTCTCAGGCTCTGATCTTCAAATTAGCATAAATGTGCACCTTATCAAGACAAAACTAAGCTGATGAATGACAGGTGCAGACTGGGACAACAGGAAAAAGAGCCTTAAACATCAGGCGTATCACAAGGGTTGTGATCTCTTTTTGCATTCAGGCTGATATCCTAAATCCACGCTCTCTCTCTCTCTCTCTCTCTCTCTCTCTCTGTGTGGGTGGTGCGATATCCTTCACTTTATACGATCAGAGCACATCAGCGTTACTCCGTTCACCCCGGCTATCGCCCTGCACTACGCCAGCCAGATTACCTGGGCTTTGATTTCCTCCGCGCAGACTCGGGCCTCTTTCAGCTCTCGTCTCGGGTCTTTGAAAGTTCCTAATCAGAAATCAGATGCTTGATCGTGCGTGATGAAGCTCCTGCCAGTGGTCTTGAAGGTGCTCGGCTGGTGTGTGTGTGTTCGGCTCTCACTTTAACATGAAACTGTATAATAATAATAAAAAAAAAACCTCTGTCTTATCTTGCCCACACTATTAAATGAATTAAACTTACTGATTGTTTACAACTCAACAGCTGAGCCGGTCAGCTCACGTGGACGGGGATTAGCATGCTGTGATAAGGTTAAAACGATCATACAGGCATGAGAAACAAGTTATAAGATGTGTTTAAAACGGTTAAAAGGAAAAGTAGAAATTTATTATGTTGAAATGCTGAAAGGTTTTTAATTCATTTATTGTTTACTTCATTTTATATTGTTAAGATGTCAGCTATAATATTAGTATCAGTGATCTGCAGAGTGGTCTTAATCTGCTAGCTTGAGATCGGTTGCTTCTGTCTCCACCGTCGTATCCAGGGGAACTGTTTCCCTGACAACAGGTATGTTGTCGGTATTTTTACACTATTAAGACGGTCGTAATAATTTCATAATATGTTACAAGTGTCAAGTGAGTGTATGTGTAACATTTAAAGTGAGTTACAGTAAAGTTTGCGTTTAAGCTAGCTCCCGCTTGTTAGCCGAGTTCAGCTACGCTAAGCGCTTCCGCCAGTTTGTAAATTCAATCGTGCACATGTGTAAATGTATGTTTACATGTTGTATATTCTGTTCTGAACAGATCACATGTTTATTGTTTAATTCAGCTTGGTATTAGTTCTTTGTTTGCTCCTGTCGCTATATGATGACTCCATTGTCTTTAACAACAACAACAACAACAACAACCACTCTGGTTGCGTCAGTTACATCCTCTAGTAGACAAACACATTAATATTCCTTGACCACACATAGAGGGGGATATGTTGTGGAAAGCCTGACCACAAAGAAATAATAGATAAAGGCAAATGGTGTGATAGAGAATTAGCTTAGTCATCGTGCTAGTACATAAAACAACAAGGACACACTGGCCTGCTGTATCATGTTTTGGACTACGAAGGGTTACACATCACATCCCTGACAGGAGCAAAGGAGGAGTTAAACATATAGAAACATGGCGTTTGGCTGAATACAGATCATTTCTGTAAAGTGTCCTCCAAAGATCTTTGTTCAATAAAACTTTGTTGCTGTGAAAACTTCGATCTTTGCTCGCTTCAACCAACCTGGGGACGTCTGCTTCAACAGTATTATTGTCTATTTGGTAACTTTTATAAGTTTTGTAAGAGTTAAAGCAGCATGTCATTTACCAGGAATTATGTCTCAAAGAAATACTGTATATTGTTATAACTTAAATAAGGCTTCACTTAACTACTGCGCCTGAAATAATAAGAATAAACTGCATGGTATCGCTCTGTTTTGTAACTGAGTGAGTCCCAAACAGGCACTCGGAGCTGCTGTTGTGTTGTGATGAGTTTGAAGTTGTGGTGGAAAGTTTCAGTATCTTGTGAGACTTGAAGGAGGAATTGGCTGCATGCGAGTAGCGTTTTATTTCAAGGCTAATACATCAATCCTCCGCTGAAAGATGAAAAATGAACTAACATGAACTCCGCGTTTGGCAGCAGAGCTTTACTTTGTGACGCACAACACTCCAACATTACTGTTTCTTCTTCTTCTACTTCTGCAGGCTGCTCTTCAAAAACACAATTCACTGTGTTTATGTGAAAAACTGTAAAAAAAAAAAAAAAAAAAAAAATGTGTGTGCGTGCACATGCAGCAGATTAACAACCAGACCTTATTAAGCGTGGCTGAGTGATTTTAACTTTATTAGTAATAGAAGACACTGCTTCCTGACTTTTAAACTCTGTGTGTGTGTGTGTGTGTGTGTGTGTGTGTGTGTGTGTGTAAGCAGACTGAATGAATTTAAACAAACAGACAGAAGTTTAAAAAAGTAGAAACCGATTTATTTAGACTTCAGGTTTCACTTTTCGTCAAACTTAAATCATCCAGTCACTCATCTGTGTCTCCAGTTACATTTACATGGCACAGAAACCACTTTTCTTGTAGTAATAGAGCTGAGCGACGTGACCAAAATCTCATATCACAATATAAATCATTTCATATGATGATAACGATACATATCACAGTATCACACATTTTCTGTAAATTCAATGAATAAATATTGTATATAAAACGACCACATGGAAAGGCCTGTTTCTTACACTCAACATATTAAAGCTACTAACTCATATCTGATATCACTCAGATGTATATAAATGCACTGAATGAATGAATTTTCTAGTTATTTTTGCTGTTGAGCAATTAGTTAAAGCTCTAATCTGTAATAATTCCTCATTAAAATGTGTAAAAACAACTAGACCTATGTTCTATATGTTGAGTTGTGTATTTACATTATCTCAAATGTTTCCAACAGTTTTCAAACCCAGAGAAATCTGTCATTTTAATCAAAGTAACGGACCGTTTCAGAGGAACAGACGTTAGCAACAGCTCAGCTAACAGCTGCAGAAATATTGATATTTTAGGTGAAACAGTTTTAAGTTGTATTTTTAATCTGTGTGTACGTTTGTTTTTGGAGAAGAGGAGACGTCTGGATCTTAAGTTATACGAGAAATAAACCGAACACGTTTTAGCAGCAACTCGGCTAACAGCCCTCTGGTGGTCACCAAACATCGTCAGAGAAACACTGGTTTTTAAGAAAAAACAGCTTTAATTAATATTTTAACTATTTTAATCTGCGTGTACGTTTGTTTTTGGAGAAGAGGAGACTTCTGCGGATAATTTGTCCCACGGGAGAAACCGGACGAACGTTTGCATCCAAAGTTATAAGAGAAATAAACTGAACAAGTGTTAGATACAGGCTGTTAGCCGAGCTGCTGCTGACGTCTGTGGGTCACCGTACGTAGTCATAGAAACACCAATCTTTTAGCTAGTTCTGGAGAGGAGGAGACCTCCTGATCCCACTGAAGCTGATTATTTAACAACAAAGACAACAACTCCCATCATCCCTTGCTGCTTCACACCGTCGTCACACTCCGTCTCTTGTTATTGTTTTGATCGAGAGACCCCCTAGCGGCTGTGCGTTTAAGTAATTTAATTACTTTTAAAATGAGTCGTATGCAGTTAGTGATTGTTTAAATGTTTCGTCCGGCGGTGGTGAAGGACGTAATGTTTTTAGTGGCCTCAAGCAGCAGATGTATTTTAAATAAAGATGATTCTCCGCTCTGCAGCTTAGCGCCGCCAATAAGTACCAAAAAATTGCTGCTCATTATGTCTGAGTACAATGTGTTCCTCTGATCTCAAATATGGGTCATTGGTAGTCAGACTGTACGCATACCTGATAAAAATCAGATGTTTGAGTTATTGGTTGGCTCACCGATGGGACATATATTTAAAATTATCCAATTTGAAGTGTAATTTGGTATTTTTCAAATCATTTATTTCAGCACAGTTGTATCAACCTTCAAAAAAAACCTCTATCTCGGTCAAAGTCCTAGAAAACTGCTGTGCAGAATAGCTCCCAGGTGTGAATGTATCTGTGTGAATGTGAAGCGGCGCCGCCTCGCTGCAAAGAGAGCATGCACGCTCAGCAAACCCCCCCCCTCTGCATAAATAAAGGTTGAATTACTTTATATATCCTGAGCTATTATTCCCCTCCTGCTCCTCCGAGACCAATTCATCTCATACTGAAGTTTGTCCTGTGTGGTTATGTAACCGATCCTTGATCAGTTCTTAAAGAGCAAAAAAAGTATTTTATGAATATCACCCGACTATAAATACTTTCTCTCTCTTCAGTTCCCGGCACAATGTCGGAGTGAAGGGCGTCATGTTTGTCCTCTGTCCTCCAACACCTGCACAAATGTTTAGTTATTCACTCACCTCTAATTCAAGCATTATTAAACCCGACCTAACAGCATGGCGTCATGTTTGCAAGAAAATAACCTCTCTCAACGCAGGTGAAATGAATCATCATGAAAAAAGGAACTGTTAAATCACTGAAGACCCTTCACGTCAGAGGAATCTTTGAGATTTACTGTAAGGTCACTGTACGACATCTGTTTCATGATATCTTATATTCGCTGAGATAAACCCATCCCTGTGTTCACATAGCGACGCGATAGCCGTGTCCAATCAGTTAGGAGCCTACAGGAACACATTCCTCAGTGTCATGTGGTGTCTTTCACCTAAATTAACTTTTCTTTTTTAAACGCCTTTCTCACCCCGAACAGTGGCAACCATGACTCACATAAGCGATCAACATATTTTGTGGTTTTGCTTCTTGTTTGCAAAAATGCAGTTAACTGGATACCAGGGATAGTTGCAGCATGAGTCAAGATCACCACAGAGTTATTTGTTACTGTCTTCGGCTCAGCTTAATGTGATACCTACAGTTACATGCCTGAACTTGTTATCCTCCCCACCTCCCTCAAGTACAAAACAGAGAGAGAGGGTGTCTGTGGAAAAGAAAAACTTCAATTAAAACTACATTAGATGCAGTCGGGATGGTAGACAAGAGCAATATTTTCCATCCAAGTGGCTAAAGAAGTGTAACAAATGTGTAGGCAGGAATTAAAATGCCACTCACAGGAGTTTAATTGGCTCTAATTATTGTTGTGTGTCATGAGGTCAGTGAGGAAAAATCTTCCCAAGGAGCAGGCAGCTCTCTCTCTCTCTCTATTTCTCTCTGTCTTGCAAGGTTTTTTATAATAAAATCAGTTTAAAACTATAAAAACTGAAGATGAGAAAGTGGATGCAATCTATTATTATAAACAATACAGGCGTGCTAGCTAGCAGCCCACTGAGGCTTGGACACAGCAGAGAGTGTGACAGCTTCCCTTTGCTGCACCAAACGTTTTTATTTTTGTTTTATTTCAGCGCTTAAATTTGTCTGACTTTCATTTCTGCCTCTTATATTCCCTTACACATTAAAGAATATATATATATATATATGCTTTCATAGCCCAGTGATGTGACTGTCAGAAACGATAAGTCTATCTACTGCTCAAAGCGCTCTTCATGCATCCACTGCCAGGCCAGAGTGGGTTTTTTTTTTTTTTTTTTTCCTATCATCTCGAGCCAAGAAGGGCTCTTCAGCATCCTAGCAAAGAAAAAAAAAAAACAAACTGTTGACCCATGTTAATAAAGTTCAATACAACATATGCTGAAGGTTCGATGCACCAGCTGAGCTAAAGTGCAGATACCGATTTTTCTATTTTCTCCTATTTTCCTTTTGGCCTCATGTTCTGTTTCATGCAATTTATTTCTGGTGTGTATATGTGTGTGGAAAAAGAAAGGCTTCATTCAGGAGCGGTCTTCTCTTTCTTTCATGTATTTGCACCTTCGAGAGCCTTTGATTTATCTAACGACTTTTCATTTTCACTTCTTATTGTCATCGTAATAAAGATGCTTCATGAACACTTAAATCTTACTTTCTAGCTTGTTTTATTTTAGAATAGCTGCATACTTCTTAAATGATTTGAAGCCTTGGGTCGGGCTCATTAATAGCTCCGTCTAATTAGCGCTGCTGTGCTAGGTGCCCCTCCCCTCCATATTTACAGCGACCCCCCTCCCCAGTAAATAGCTCCAAAGTCCTTGAGTAGTGCCTTGAGCTAAAAGCTAATGCTTTACAATGCTAACATGCTGATGTTAAGAAGGTATAATGTTTTCCTCCATCTTAGTTTAAGGTGTCAGGATGCTCTCTAATTAGCACAAAAGTGCGACCGAGGCTGATGGGAACGTTGTACTGGATGGCTCAAAACTCTGACAACTGATCCTGAAGATGTGCGCCAAATTTCATGCCGATCAATGCGGTAAAACCCCAAATGTCGACACCATTGGTGGCGCTAGAGATCATGAATATCTGCACAAATAGTTGTTGAGATATTCTACTTCTGCACGGCTAAAAATCAGCCATCTCTAATTCCAATATGATGCAGTTTGTACGGTGATAAACTGACTACTAATGTGCATTTCTCTCTCTATATAAAAAGACAATTACAGTTGGGTGTAGCTACTTTAGAAGCAGCTGCTCCCACTTGTGTGCAGCCTCACACTGATTACCAGCACAATCACCCGTTGGCGTCGGTCCACCACACCGTCCACCGTCCTGCATTGTTCCAACCTCAGTTTGTCTGTACCTGCAGCAGCTAAAACCTCTTCCCACCTGCGGCGTGCCCCGGGGCAGCAACAAAGCTCCAAACAGAGGGATCAGTCAAGTTAACTCACTCCAAAAAAAAAAAAACAGCAGCAGATTGTAATCATTTTCTCTTTTTGATGGGCGGCCTGCTTCAAAAAAAAAACTGATGCTTCATCACTTTCCACAGCGAGCCTCTGTTCTGTCCGCTTCCTTGAGTGCTCCCCTGTGTTAGCACATTAGCAGCCGACAATGATCCAGTCAAACACCTGCTCATCATCGCGGGAGAACACAGGAAACATTGACAAAACCTTTATAAAAAAAAACACAAGCACCCTTCCTGGACATGACGAATGTGTGTGTTCTCTGAACTTTCTATGTAATCAGTCAACTTCTTAGCCCTCTGATGTCCCCTTCTTGTCTCTACAACTAACCGTTTCTTGGCAAAATATATATAGAGAGAGGGACAATTTCATGGTTGGTGGCAGCGTTTTTTTTTTGGAAAATGTCACTCTGTGGGCTGCAAATAAAGAAGTATGGGTTTGACTCAGGGAGCCATTTTTCACTGGGATTTGTTTTGCTGTATCCTGCTGCATTCTTAGCTTCACTCTCTCTTTTTTTTCCTGCTCCTGATGTGTACACATTTTTGGACACTGTGTTCAAAGGCATTCAGAAATACCATATATACATTATACAACACACACACACACACACACATTCCCAGTCTGCTTCAATTTGTCTTTTACTTCTACAGGCTATATACAGTGCTTTCAATCATACCCTCAATCAATACAAGTTTGACACACTAATAAAACAAAACAGGCCACTCTGGCACCGTTCCTCCCCTTTGAAGTAGGAGTTCAAATGTTTAGGTGAAGATTATATATTGCCCTTTGACAGTGGGAGGGGTTAGGCTTGTTAAAAAAAAAAAAAAAAAAAAAAAGTGAGATTTTTATGTAAACTTATAAATTCTCACACGGACATGTGGGATATTTGCGCCGTAGTTCGCCTGAGACAAAGAGGCTCGGTGATGTCATATCCTCTGGAGAGCCTTCAAACAAAAGAAATGTCAAAGTCCACGTTGTCGCCAGATGGATTTATGTTGGAGGACGAAAAGCAAGTCGGAGGTGGGATTTAAAGGCTGTTTGAGGAGCTTTTGTCCGGATGATTGCAGTAATATTAGTGTTTTTTTCCATTTCAGACGTAAAAACCTGAGACAAATCTTCATATTTGTAAAACAAAACAGCGAGGGAGGGACTGAAATCTCCGTTTGGCATCCCTGTTTGCACTTTAGATTCATTTAACAACAATTTCACTTATTATTAGTCCTTTTTTTTAATAATTTAAAGGAAGCAAAAAGCACTCGGACACAACATAAACACATCTTACGCTAACTTTAGCTTTTGTTAGCACGTCATGTTAAAGACTACTGAACGATACGAACCTCTGACCGGCTTTTTAAAGGCCCAATGAAAGAGCGGTTACAGCGTCGTTAGCCTCCGTAATGTGACATATATTTATAAGTGAAACAAGATATGTAGAGCGCCTTCACCTCCTGTGCCTTCACGCCGTTACTGGATGTCAGGAGGAAAGACTGACATACTATGACATCACTCTGCCAGCCTCTACATCCCATGAGCTAAGAGTCAAGTGTGGTTTTATATCTATATTATATAATGAAGTTTATAGAATTATAAACTCATCTCATCCCTCCCTCTCTTTTCATCACCCACTCTCTCTCCTCTGTCTTAACACAGGAACAGAGGGGCGGCTCCATCCAGGCGAAGGACAGGAAGGACATCACACCTCACCGCTTCGTCCCTTATCGCTTCGTCAGTTTCCCCAATCCATCTATCGACACATCAGCTCCTTCGCTACCTCGATTAAACCGTTTAAATCTGGACTTTACATTTATACAACTCAAAGAGAGGAATCAAAAATATTCTTATGCTCTCTTTCTGGAGAGAAAAGCATATTTGGGATCTATGCAACAAGGATAGCACAGTCAGGTTAAGCTGTTCAAAGAGCCACAACCGCTAACGTAGCTCTTCAAACTGACTCGTCCATTTATAGCCGTACAGAGAGCGTCAGTGGTCAGAGTTTGAGTCTCTGTTTGTGTCTGTCACAAGCTGTTAGTCAAGCTAAAAATGCAATAATTTGATCAGCATTTATTATTAAAAAAAATGTAAACGTCTCTTTTGCCTTTTTCAAGCAGGAGACAGTGGAAATAAAAAGAAGCACAGCGAGGGGATGACGTGCAACAAAAGTCCCCAGCTGGACTCAACAATTACCCACACAGTCACCAGGGCTGCTAAAGTCTCTCTCTCTCTCTCTCTCTCTTTTTTTGGGCACTGCTGTTTTTCTCTCCAAAGAGAACACAGGATGTGTAATTTACAAAAGCATTCGCTGCGTTCCTGCAACAGTTAAAACATGCAATTTAACACAAATTGGACTTTAAGCCTGTGTGTGTGTGAGACTTATCCAAATCCTACTGCTACGAGTGTGTTTGTGTCAGTCATCCCCATTCCTCAGTAATCAGCCGTGGCAGTAATATCCCGCCAGATATAAATCGGAAATTATCAGCAATAGATTAGTCTATACCTCTTTTTCATGGCTGTTATTCATGCCAATATAGAGAAATTGAATCTCTAAAACACCATATCATTATGTTTCACGCGCCAGCCCTGTACTTAGCTACTTTATCTCGGTTATCAGGCCTCTCCCGTCTACCCCCGTTTGATCCCAGCTGGGACCTAGACACTGACGATACCAATTAGCCGCGGTGGCATTTTCCCAGAAGTACTTTTGATCCGTCAGCCAACATTGTTCCCGACGCTGGGATCCTCGCTTTAGCGTCGGACGGGCGATTGGCAGATGCCTTTACTGGCTGGGAACAGACTAACAAGGAGTCTAGGAGTAAGTGTGTGTGTGTGTGTGTGTGTGTGTGTGTGTGCTCACATATATATAGAGAGAGGATCTTGGACTGAGGATTAGCGCAATTTATGAATTATGCAAATACACTGAACTGAACAGACTGATTTCTGACAGAAATGGTAATGTCAGTATTTTTGTAGCCGTTAATATTTCAATATCCTGTGAATAAGAAGCAAAACTCTGCCAACTTTAAACTTCTCAGCAATCCATCCTTTCTTTCCTTCCTTCCTTCTTCATGCCTGATGTTAACATTTATTCCACCTCTAACTCATCACTTCTTCCACTCCCTCTCCTATTTACCATCTGCTGATGTCCACTCTCAGGCCCCGATGCTCCCCCCCCCCAAAACGCGTCTGCTTTTTACGAGAAGTCCGCAGCGATTACAATCAAATATGCACGGCTCAGCTGGCTGGAGGCCCGTGCTTGTAACCTCCGCTCATAACCTTCAGATGACGGCCCGTAAACGCCGCAAACATTGGTAAATAACCAATCGGTGTTTGCAAATCGCATCCTCGTCCAGGTCTTGTGATTGCTGGAGGGGTGAGCGAGGGGCTTGAGGAGGAGGGAGGGGGGGGGACGTCTTGACTTGGATGGACTGTGTCAGGCGTTTCAAGAGCTGGTGATATGGTACAAATCCCATGGTCTAAAAACACAGCTCTTTAGACTCCCGCGGGGAGTATTCATGGACATATCGCCTTTCATGACACTTTTACAACGTAGGGATACAGATGTCTGGCTGGCAGAAGAAGAATGAGGACTCTGCAGGGAAGGCGGTTTGGACTAGTCGTCCCCCCCTCCCTCCCCTCCCCTCCCTTTCTCCTGACTTGTTGCGAGGAATCCAGTCAATAGGTTTCAGATTTTTTTCTTCTCCAGACGCATCTTTTGAAGATGTATGGAGCCCCGTGCATGTCAGGACTAAAACATGCTTCATGCTTGTGGAACTATGAGTAATTTGTTCTCTTGAATTACTTAATTTGTCCGCTTGAATAGCTGTCAAATTACTACAGTTACAGTTTACGCATCCCGAGAGGATCAAATAACAAAACGGGTATATAAAAAAAAAAAAGCTCAGTGTAAATGCATTCAAGATGGATTGACATCCAGTTTTTCAAAACCACCTCAGGAGGTGGTGAGAAGGTGTAAAAGCATTTGTCTCTCTCCGGTACGCGTATGTCATCTTTACACCTCTCAAGTGTGACGACGTCAGCGGAAACATCGTCTGTCGTGGTGTTTATCTGACGCACCATCACTTCAGTCACACGTCTGACACGTGATACAGAAGTTACAGGTTCTTATCAGCAGATACTTATTTGTTTTTCATATTAATATCATTACTGTGATGCATCCGTCCCTGTCCTTCAACACTCAGCTGTGTTTTAGCAACAGGCTGTTTTGGTCACTATCGATTAGCGAAGTAGCTAAAGGTTAGCCTCTTAGAAAGACTGAGTGACGCTCAGACTCTTGAGGAGAAATATAACAAGACTCTGACGACATTTGCAAATATACATATATATATGAGGCATTTTGCACGTTTAAGTATTTTTGTGTTAAGTATTTTGAGAAAATGAGCCGAAGAAGAAGTTAAACAACAGGCGTCCATATGAGCAATGAAAGAGGTTTTTCCTGGCTGTAATCATTCCTCCTGTTCATACTGGATATTAGAAAGGGATATTAAAAGATTTCAATGTATTTTAATGGAAGTGATGGAGGACACAAAGTCATTTAAAAGCTTCTATTCAGCTTCAGCAGTGATATCAAGTGAATATCTGACACATTTACAGTCTTTGTGTTTCGCTGTCGAGCTGCAGGTGGAAGTATAGCAACAACAACAACAACAAAAAAAAAAGTGTTATAACTTAAAGCAGTGCAAGATGAAGTTATATGGAAGTTGTCAGAGCATGTTCAGACTAATCTATTTATTATTATTTTGCTCAGAGAAACACGGGACTGCTTTGGATTATGCTGTTAAACAACAGTGGGTGGTCTCTGACGTCCTTTAAAACATGTGTTCAAATGTTAAACACACTGTCGGACATTCAATCTGCTCATTTGTATGTACATTTCACTTCTCTCAAGGCCACATTATAACACCGATTAAAACCCAAAACATCATTTTCCATCATGCTGAATTAAAGTTAAACTGAAGGGTAAAAAAAAAAAAAAAAGCAGTATGAAGATGTACCGCTGCTGCCAGGAGAGAGGAGAGCATGACGAACAGACTGCAGGAAGAAGAGAAGAAGAAAAGAGGGTATTCATAAATCAAAGTTGATGGGGGTGTGTAAGAAGTGTGTGTCCCCCCCCTCCTCCTCCCCCTCTCTCCCCCCCCCACGCTCCTCCCACCCACATAGCCTCTCTCCCCTTATATTACTTTAATTGAAGTCGTTTAATAATTCTGAAACTATTTTGCCCTGAGCGTGCGCTACCCATAAATCCCCAGTTCTGTACACACGCTTAAGCTACACTTAACATTCCTCCATGCTACTTAATCTTTCATCTTCTCATCCATCCCTTTCTGCCCCATGCCCTCCCCTCTCCTCCCCTCCCCTCACCCCTCTCATCTCTGTCTGTCTCCCTCAAGTCCATCCCCTTTCAATCCTCTCTCTCTCTCTCCCTCGTTTCCCACCCTGTCTGTCAGCTCCGTCTTCTTCTTCTTTAATTATCAGTCTTGTCAAGCTGTCCTCAACCCGTTTTGTTTGTCTCCGTCTCCGTCAAAACCCTCATTTCTAGGTCTTCCAAAGTCGAGCACACGCCCAGGTTAGGAGCTAACTGGATGCTGAGCATTCTTGTTCGATTTCTCCTCAAGGTCGTTAGTTTTGAACCTGAGGGGAGGGAAAGTGCAGTTTGCACCCCTGACGTGTTAATCTGCGAGCACGTGTGTCTCTTCTCAAACCCGCCGTCGGACAGCAGCCATGTTGCAGTTAATGGCACGAGCTCAACTGTGTCTCCAAACAATAACTTTCATATTGTATTTTACAGTTAATCTGCTTTAACTTGCCACCTGAAAAGCTCCGGTTATGTTCTTGGACCTCACATATTTCAACTGAGTGCAACAAATGTTACATAAACAGCTAAAAACGTGCTCTACCAAGGTCTTTTTTTTTTATCGAAATTAAGATTTTTTTATAGTAAGAGACAGTGAAGAGGTGGGATCTGGGTCTCCTGCAGCCATAAACACGGTGTTAAAGAGCATCCTCCTGCTCCCGTTTGATCTGGAATCAGGTCTACAAGGGAGCGAACTCTACAGGCTTTCAAATTTTAACTTTAATCTGGACTCTCTACTCCTCTTTTTTTTACTCTAGAGAGCACATTCAGCAACTACAGCAGCATTCAGAGGGCATCACACATCATGTAATACAAGAACTAGCACACGTGGATACATGGAGAAGAAAAACAGGGGGAAAGAAAACATAATAATAATAATAATAATAATAATAATAATAATTAACATAAAGGATAGGAGCCAGCTGAGGTGGTGGTCCGTGCACCTGTTTAGGATGCTTCCTGCACATCCAACCAGTAAGGAGACCCCCCCCCCCGCCCGGGGGGCAGACCCAGAACACGCTTGGAGGGACTGCATATCTCTCCTGGCCTGGGAACGCCTCGGGAATCCCCAGGAGGAGCTGGAAGGGTGATGATGGGGTGAAGGATGTCTGGGTTTCTTTACCCGCCGCCGCTGCGACTCCACTTCCAGATAAGCGTCAGAAAACAGGCGAACGGATGGATGGATAAATAAATATATGACACCGGTGCTCTTGTTTTCGAGAGACTGTGCAGACTGGTGCAACTGGAAATGAAGTGAATGTCAACTGAAACTAATAAAAGACGCACACGTGCATGTACATCGGCGGTGACAGGCCTTCATTACCACAGTTACACCTAATCATATCAGTCATCTCGCCCGCACGCTGCTCATGAACGCAAACATACAGAACATATGCATATAGGCGCACCCAATTACCATACCCTCACTTAAACACACACCTTCCTCATTACTCTCCACGCTATAAACCACCTTCCCCAGCGTGTTGGAGAAGGTGGAGCAGGGCTTTAGCATGTTAATGTAGAGGCATGGCAGCTCCATTAAAAAGTCAGTCGCGGGCGGTAGTAGCTCACATCCCGGCGCATGACACTTATGAAAGGAAGTCAAACTGCTTTTTGATCAGCCTGCGCAGACATGACCGAGCCTGCATATATTACATTACATAGGATCCCATTAGGAATACATGCACCTCCATCATGCTGCAGCGCTGACTAACCTGCAGCTCTGTGCCGAGGAGCAGAAATAGAGAGCGGAGGGATGATTTGAAGGTTTAGCTCAGACACGAGTTTATGTGTATGCATGCAGTGTGTGAGGATGTTTGCATATATTGACTCTTTGTTATGATGTTTGTATTCGCAGCTTAACAAGTGACTCGTCCTCTAGCATGCACAATCACTTTTTTTTTCCCCCTTCACAGACTTATGAATATTTCTTTTTTTAAAGAGGACGTTTTATGCTTTTTTAATACTGTTATGATGTTGGATGTTTATGTTAAACATGCTCAAAGTTCAAAAACTCGAGGTGAACATATCTATAAAAATGCTCTACTTCCTCCTCGTGATGATGTCAGATCACTTGTGCGTGCCCGTGAATGGCCATTTGCGCTATAGTGTTGGTTGCTAAGGTCGTTGCTAAGGTCGCCGTAGATCGGATTTAGGGCGCGAGCGTGCACGGATGTATTTGAGAAGTTTCCCTTTCAAGTCAAGAACAAGAAAAATAAAAGGAAATCCTACTTTTTGTTTGTTTACGTAGCCAATCAGAGCAGAGCGGGCTCATCAGGAGGCGGGGCCTTAAAGAGACAGGCCCTAAAACAACCTGTTCCAGACAGAGGCTGAACTGAGGCGCTGCATAAAGAGCCTATACAAAATAAACAGAGGTTGTTTTTGAACTGTTAAGCATGCAAAGATGTCTCTTTAGAGCCCCATATCAATATATTTATATCATATATAAATATGTGCATGATATGTCTGCTGTAAGACAGAGGGCAACAAAAGGCACAAGTTTGTTTGTGTAGTCTCTTTCAAACCCTGAGCACAACTCCGAGTGCTTTGCATGAGAGGAGGAGATGCATTCATTAAACACAATGAATGTTAGATTTTTCTAACAAGAGCCGCTGAAGTAAAATAAAACAAAAAAAACACTCACTGAGGATGGAGCTGAGTTTCAGTGAAGTTACAGAAGTGCAGCAGTGTCGCATAAATCTGCATTATGCTAAAATACTTTAGAAACTTTTAGTGTTAAAAATAATTGGAAGAAAAGAGAGTTTCACAATGAGACAGTATTATAAAAATGACATTAGGAAAAAATATCTGGAGGTAGAGACGGTCATCCAGTAATCACAGGGTTGGCAGTTCAAACCCCGGCTCCTCTTCTCCACAGGTCAAAATAAAAACCCTACATGAATGGAGTCCATTTATCATAAAAACCTACGACTATAAAATATCCACAGCAACAAACTTCTCCAGTGAAATATTACATTTCCTCTCTTCCCTGCTACAGGCATGCGTCCTGTCAAAGCGCCAGACGAGGAACCTCTACTTGTCCACTTACTGTGGGTGTGACGCTGTATTTTTTTTTTTTTTTCTAATTCCCATGTCTCTGTCATCCCTGAAAATGGTCATGGAAACAAGGCCTCACCACAGATTTTCTAACAAGATCCACATTGTTTTAATAAGCTCTAGCTTTTATAAGCATAAGTCTGGCTCAGAGGGCTGAAAACTGACATCCTGTGAAGGCTTGAGTAGGAGGCAATTAGAGTTAACAGCAAACTCCACGACTTGAGAGAGACTGAAGGAATGAATGAATGAAGAATGAATTCAATTCTCTCTTTTATTAAAATGTAGGAAACACAGCAACAAAATATGTTCTTTTGTTTTAACAGCTTGAACATTAAGAGCTCTAAGAAGTTTTCACTCTACTCTCTGACCTCTCTGGCAGTTTGGAGGGATGCTAATGTCTGTAGCCTCGCTAGCGGTGGGGCTGAAATATCTCAGCAACTATGGGATGGATTGTTATTAGCCTTTGCACAGACAGACATTCATGATGCCCCTAGGATGAATCCTAATATCAGTAGTGATCCTCAGACTCAGACAGGAAGTTTCAATTTTACCTGCAAAACTAATAAGCCTCAGTTGTTTAGTATTTGTTAGCTAACGTTAGCATGCTAACACGCTAAACTGAGATGGTAAACAAACAGCATGCTAACATACACCAGGTGTAAATTATAACATGAATACAAAACAGAATAAATACAATATAAATATAGAATAAATGAAATATATGTTCTGGTTTGTTTTCAGCGCTGTAAAGAGCAGTTAGCTGTATGCTAACTGCTTAGCACCAAACAGCTAACAGACAGTTAGCTGTAGACTAGCTGGTGAACATAGCAGAGCGTTTAGCAGCTAAAGAGCCAGATATTTCCCTCAGGAGTTGGTAGAGAGTAAAAACAGAAGCTAAACGAGAGAAAATATTGGACTAGTGGACAGAAACATGACTCCACATCAATAATAATGTTGCTCTGTAACTGCTGGATGTGGAAATAAGCAACTATTTGCGAAGAAGTTTGACAGTTAGCATGTTAGCTTAGGTCAGATATAAATAATATCATGAATAATAACTGCATTTCATTTAGAGTCAGTTACAGATTTGATTTTGTGCAGGCTGATCACTGTGATGATTTACTGAGACACTTAATGGAACATTAATACTGAGTCACTAGATTATTAGGAGCCAAAATAAAAAAAAGGTTGAACTCTTTTCATTTTATTTTGTAGAGTCCTAAATTCCCAGCAGTTAATCTGACATATAAACTGCCTCATCTCACACACACACACACACACACACAGGAGAAAAGATTGATTTTAAATGTGAACCAACTTGTGATGGGACCTGACTCTGAATGTTTTTGGAGGGTTTTTTTTTTAGACCAGATGTCAAAATACTTAAAGAATCTGCCTTCTTCCTGATCTTGAAATAAAGCAGCGCGTGGGCTTTGAGGAGGATAATCCATATCGAGCCGAGTGGGAGTCTTGACTCAAGCGAGTCAATTTTTTGAAAGTTCCCAGTGCCGATGGAGTCACGACTGGATGGTGTTAAGCTGATAATGTAACAAAGACCATCGGAGGTTTGTTTATCATATGACTCTTTTCACATTTTGCATGGAAACCCCCTCTTGTCATTTTCTCCATTTCTAATCCACACACACTGTAAAATATTACAGCCCTGTTTAGTTATGTCTACTGATTTCTTCTTTTTAACTCAAAGACACTGTAACGCTGTTTGGAAATGGGCTCCAAAAACACACCTGCAGTCACCGCTCAGCTGCCGCCAAAGAGAAAGAAACACAGATTCTTACCTCAAACTTCCAGTAATTCATTGTGTTGACTATTTCAGACCTTTGCCAGATCTGTATGTGTTGACTGAACTTGTGTCTGCAAGTTATCAGTTGAAAGAAAAAAAAAGAAAAAAAAGAAAAAGGGAGTGTGGAGGGGTGGGAAAAATATAGCTGCAGTGACTTTTGGGTTTGAGAGAAACCATCTTCTTTAAACCATGACAAACCACTAAGTCTAAACTATTAATCAGTCCACCACTATTTTGAGTTAATGTCCCATAAATGTCAGTAAAGTCATTGAGTCATTAAGTAATAATTAACTCAAGCCTTCAATATTAGAAAAAACAACTTTTTTTTTTTATTCTAGAGATGACGAAGGCTTTCTAAACATTAAAAATGTAAATGGACAAAAACAAATGTCTCAATATAAAAGTATATATTTATTCTCCTCTGAACATTTTTGCATTTATAAGTCAGATGGATTGTTATTATAATGATTGGTTGAGCTAGTAATGGAAATGGCAGCTGTACTGCAGCAGTGCTGGAGCACCGGTACACACACACACACACACACACACACACACACACATATATATATAAAATATTGGAAAAAAATGTAAGCACTGATAAATTAGAGCTCATTTCAAAGACATTTTACAGCCTTTATTCATCAGATTAGGCAGTGACATGTTAAACCTGCAGATGTCAGAGATGTATATACGTCTTTATATGTCTTCAGGCTCATGAAGAAATCCTTGACATGATAATGAAAGGAGCGCAGGTCGGACTGTTGATTTGAAACGAAGGCCTCTCTGCTATGATGCATTTCCTTTGGAGGTCTTTAATGTGGCTGTGGTGTAGCGGAGGAGAGGAGAGGATCATCCGACATGAGCTCAAAGATGTGCCCACAGGCTTTTGCCTCGTTAACGGGCGCAATCTACCGCCTCAACCCTGAGTAGCCCCCCCCCCCCCGAAATATGAAGTACTCCTTTGAGTTCCTCCACAGGGTCATCATGAACATTAAAGCGGACTAATGCTCAGTGAGAATCAATGAGCTCAGAAATAAACTGCCTGTAAACAAATGAATGTGCATCTCCAGCCCCGACTAGGAGGAAGCTGCTATTTGGGATTCTTGCTTTGATCTTCATGCAAACGTTGTTCATGTTTTCAACAGTGTAGTTTGTACAGTGCAGGTCAGAGATGGACAAAGCAAGTAAATATAACTTTCATAACAAGTCAAATATATTCTGCCTCTGCACAACCTCACCCGACCTTATCACCGTGTCTGTTTCTGTCTCTCCCCGTCTCTCTGTTATTCCCAGTTTTGAAGGTATGATGTGTTTAACACGTCTTGTTTTGGGGTATTTACAATGTTCATGTCAAGGGTTGTGCTAGGGGGGTGTTCAAGGGAGAGCCAGGACCCAGATGCAGAGTATAAGAATAGTTTATTCTTGTAAAAACTCAACAAAATACACCTGGGAGGGGAAAATACAACAAATGCAAGAGTCCAACTGGGGCAAAGTAACAAAAACAACTAAAGATGACCAGGAGCTAGTCAACTGGTGAAGAAACCAGAAGAAGACGATTAACAAGCAGAGTTCACAGAGGAGGAAGAGGAAACAGCCTCACACCAGGAATCACTAGGGGCTGGTTTAAATAGCCAGCTGACTGTCACTAGGTGCAGGTGTGGCTCGTAATCCCAGCCGCCCCGCCCACCTGCACACAGCCTGGCAGGCCGTGACAGTACAATATAGTTCTTGTCCATATTGAGATTTTATGAACCTGTTGTCGTTAACTTGTCTATATTTGTTTGCTTTAAAATGAGGATTAAAGTTACTACTTCCTTAAAGTTAAGCAACAAATATGCAGTATGTAAAGCACAAGTGTACATTCATAAGTTTTCTTTTTTTCTGTGAAGTAAAAATGAAGGAATGTCAATCAGGGCAGAAACTATCTCGCATTTTAATTCACTGCTTTAAGTATAATGACTAGAAACATGCTGTGCATTAAAGTTACTACTTGCTTAAAGTTAAGCAACAAACATGCAGTATGTAACCCTGCATAAGTCATTTTTAAGATGTTTTTTATTTCTTTTTTTCTGTGAAGAAAATGAAGGAATGTCAATGAGGACAGAAACTGTGTGTGTGCAGGATCTGTGTGTTATATATATATGTGTGTGTGTGTGCACCTACGTGTGTGTGTGTGTGAATGGGTGAGGACAGTTGTGTTGTTGACTCATACAGTGCCGCTCCACTGACAGCCTTAGTGTGCACAAACAAGACCTTTTAGCCCACACACTGACCCAGCTAACCCAAACTTTACTTCCTCCTCCTTCCAAAATAGGAACTCTAAATAGAGACCGCGTCTGTCTTATTTTGGAAAAAAAAAATAAAAAAATGGGGGCCACACCTTTCCTTTCTCCTCCCTGTGTGGAAACCAGGAAAGAAAGAAACACTTGATCCTCTGAGAGGAAAGAGAAAACTTTTCAATCTAAAATATGTATATTGCTTTAGAAGAAGAGAGAAAAGTGAAATATGCCTCCTTGTAGTTGATGATTATGTGTGTCCTGAGAGCCCCGGTGTTGCTGACATCTCTTAAAAAAAGCTTCACCTCACCGCTAACTGTGAGGAAAAGCACCCGGACCCGGAGTGCCATTTATCTTAAATGCGCGGCGCGTGCATTAAGACCTCACCTATGGAGGAAAGTGTCAAGAAATTGATGAATAAGTCACAGTAACTCTCACTTGAAGCCCTTCTCGTGCACCCCTGGCGTGGAGCGGTGCATTTAGTTCACACCTTGAACTAAATACAACATTATTTTCTCAAGTATGAGAGATGAAAAGAAAAGAAAAATGGACACCGGAGCGGGATGGTGTTGTGAACCGTGGCTCTCTCTCTCTCTCTCTCTCTCTCTGCTGCGTTGAAGTATTCATCCATCTGAAGTGGAAATAAAATGGCTTCTACGTCCGACACCTGCACCCAGGGGTCTTTGTCCTCTATAGTTTTCACACTTTTTGCTTTAACAGAAAAGTATTCCATTAAAGTCATCTTGTAAAAAAAAAAAAAAAAAAAAAAAAGAGAGAGATTTTTGGTCCTTTTTCACTTTCCATCCACACCGCTCACAAAGTGTTTTAGCACCGAGGGGAAGACAAGCATCCTGAACACTTACCGGCCACTTTATTAGAAACAACTGTTGCAATCTAATGCAATCAAACACAACAGCTCGGCCACAAAGTCTATGAAGCTTTTACATTTTTCGGTTTCGAGGGGTTGCTGTGGTGCATTTTTTTTACTGAAAAGTCTTCCTGATATTTTTTTTTTTTTTGTGCCTTCCTCGAGTGGACAAAATATTAGGAACAACACCGACAGATCGGTCCAGATGCTGAGCAGGTGTTGGAGGACGAAAGGTGAAACTAAAAAAGAGAAGTGCTGTGCTGCCTGGAGCCATAAAAGTTAGCCTTCTTAATGTCTTATAACGTATTTAATGTGTTGTTAACATGAGAATATCGACATAAAATGCACAACTGTACATTAATAAAGTGGTTAGTTGTGAGTTATATGACATCGTGTCCTAAAACTTCACTGAAATAAGTGAAAAAACGAGGAGAAAAAACAACAAGAAACGTCTCCGAAGAGCAGCGGCTAAGAGCAGATGAGAGAAAATGGAATTCAAAATAAAACTCTGTCCCGTTTCCTTATCCTGTAATCTATCTGAGCTTTTAAAGTGTTTTCTATTGTATCCCCTTCTCTCTCCACCTCCCGGTGTGGCTGTCAGTCAGCGGCGAGCGCAGACAGTACATGTCAGCAAACCGTTGAGAGCCAGGATCCTGTATTCCCCCCTCGTAGCAGATGGGGGGAGTAGATAAAGCTTTACCACCTCCTCATTCACACACACACACACACACTAACACACACCCACACACACACACACACACACTGACCTCTCAGCTCCCTCCCTGACAAATGATGCATATGACTGAATGGGAAACATAACTAGGCTGGGTGTGTCTACGTGTGTAATGTGTACAAGTTTAAAGGTTCATTTGTCCCGACAGGATTTCACAATAAAGGTCTGTTTGAGCAGTGTGAGTATAACACAGTGGCATCATGTAATTAATGAACCCCCCCCCCCGCCCCCCCCCCCCTCCCCTCCTGTTGTGAATGAAATGAAATGTGCTGGAAAACACCTGTTCACCAGAATCAAAAAATTAGGGGAGTCATGATTTTCTAAATTGTAACCTCGTAATTTAGCAGAAGAGATTTTCGCACAACAACAAGACAAATTGCGAATAAAGATTCTTGATTAAATCACCTCTATCAGGGGGCTTTATTAGACTTCAGTGATTGATTCATTCTGGTTCACAATCACCGATAACATCTGCAATCATGTTAAATCAAATTAAAGCATGAAAATAATCTTTTTAAAATATCATACCACACCTTTAAAAAAAAAAAAAAATCTTAGTCCAATCCACTTTATTTATACAGCACGACAAAGTGCTGCACAGCGAGATAAAAGACACAATAAATAACATAACAGAGCAAAATAAAAACAAAGGTGGACACAAGAGGATAAAAGTAGTAAAACTAGATAAAATCAAACAAAATGGGGTAAAAACATGTAAGATGCAATCAAATAAAATATGATAAAACAAATAAAAAAATAAATAAAATACAAATAAAAGTAAGGAAAGTGCACTGCTCACACAGGATGTAATATGCTACATGGTGTCAAAGGTCAGAGAGAAGAGGAGGGTTTTAAGAAGAGATTTAAAATGAGACAACGAGGAGGCCTGTCTACAGTTTTGGAGCTGCAGCAGCAAAACGCTCGTCCACCTCTGAGCTAGTCAGCTGACCTGAGAGAGCGGCTAGCGGTGTAAGGGTGCAGCAGCTCAGAGAGGTAAGGTGGGGCGAGGCGGTTCAAGGCTTTAAAAGCAAATAAAATCATTTTAAAATGGACGGGAAGCCAGTGGAGTGAAGCTAAAACAGGTGAAATGTGCGTTCGCCAGTTAATAAAAGACGTGCAGCAGCATTTTGAACCAGTTGAAGGCGAGCAATGGAGGACGCACTGACCCCCCCGTGTAAAGTGCATTGCAGTAATCCAGCTGAGTGGATACAAAGGCGTGGAAGTGCTGCCTCTGAAGGACGGGGTTAACTTTTACCAGCCTCAACTGGAAGAAGCTCGACTGAGAAAAAGCCATCCGACAGGTGAGGCGATGTCCTTTAGTGGATGTTTTTTTTTGGGGGGGGGGGGCACAGGTGGACGTTCAGCTCTACATGAGCGAGTTAATTATTGAAACTCTAGTTTTGTGTCGGGCTCAAACCGTTCCTTCGATAAATATTTACATGACGGAGAGGGAACGCAGCGTTTCCCCTCCCCATCCTCTCTCCTCTCTTC
Organism: Euthynnus affinis; assembly: GCA_029490765.1. NCBI lineage: Eukaryota > Metazoa > Chordata > Actinopteri > Scombriformes > Scombridae > Euthynnus > Euthynnus affinis. The sequence continues at coordinate 29,222,378 of CM055850.1, forward strand.
ATCCATCCTGTCTTGCCCTTTCCCTCCCACACATCTACCCCTAACGTCCCCCCCCGGCAGCCTGGGAGCAAAAGGTCACAGGTTTTATATATACAGGACTGAGCGTAAGAAAGGAGGGGGGTGGCATAGCATAACATCTTCATGGCTTGATTGCTGACCAGCCAATAACACGTGACCACACAGACAGCAGCTTAGTTACAAGACTAAACGTAACAGGTAGTAATCGTCGTTTAGGTCAGCATGAATGGAAACATGTGACGTCACTGATCCAATATCCATAAACAAACATTCAAAGCACACATGGAGAGCCAGAAAATGGAGAATCGGGCTTCCAAACTGAATCAGACGTGCAAAAAAATGTCAAAATTTCCCACATTTGTCAATAAATTACATTCGTCAGGTGGCTAGAAACACTTCAGCAGTGTTACTGTGTGTGTGTGTGTAGACAGATTCACACACTCAAGAGCTGCACATAAACATGTTTTTTTTTGTTTTTAAATCTTAATATTGCCTTCGGCCTTTCTTGGTTGAAGTCGTTCCTTGTTCCTTGTTACTTCTGACGAAGCCAAAATGACATCAAAGCTTGATTTTTTTTTTTCTCTCCAAGCTAATCTTACAAGGAAACTCAGAGCAGCAGAGAGATGCTTTAGCTGCAGGACTCAGATAAAAACAAACATTTGTCATGTGGTATTTCTGGTTATGATACAATGTTCATTATCTATTTGTGCAGAATAAACCGTAACACAGAGGCTAGCTCGTCCCGGCGTCGCCTGAGACGCGTCTGACCTGTTCTCAGACGCCGTCGTGTCATCAATATTCAAGATATGTCGTCCCCCCTTTATCTGATTGCTCCGCCAGCCGAAGCTTCTCATTCCTTTTTAAGCCTGTTACCGAGAGCTCGGAGATGCACGGGATAATACAGGCAATCACAAAACAAGCGCTCGGCATGCAGCATCACTTCAAGCGCTGATTACTTTCATTACAGGGGAGTAATTAGCACCTTAAGGGGGGAAAAGGTAGGTTCAGAGTTCTGATCCCCAAGTGATTTTAAAGAGTTAGTTTAATCTCACCAGGGTTGGAATAAATTAAAAGAGTCCTCGCAGGAGGAGGAGGAGGGGGGAGGGAGGAAGTCCTTATCAAGAGCTGACACGCATGTAAAAGCAGAATACAAAAGCGTCCGCAACAATGTGAGGATTAATTATAACAACATGTGTAGTTCAAGAACAGTGGAACAGTTTCTCCTCCTGTGTTTTTTTTGCAGGAGTTGCAGAAATGAATGAATCAGACAAAATAAAATGACACGTTAAGTACAAGTTGTGCAGATTTTTTCTCTTCAGAAAAGATTTCAGTCATGAAAATATGTTGAATTCAGCTAGAAAACCTTCAGTCCTTTGTGTCTTTTGGGTTGAAGTTTAATTAGACTTTCTGCACAGTCAGTCATCTGTTTAGTTTTTTTATTACTTCACTGCTGCTACTTTTATTTTTAAAGGTGCGTAGGAGGCCATGTTTGAGGACTCCTCATTGCAGGATGCAGACTAGAAAAACAAACCTGCGTTCAGACAAACGTTGTTGTCGGTGAGACAATGAAATACGATCCAGGAAGGGGGGAGTCGGAGTTACACATTAATGCATTTCAAAGCTTATCAGATGCCAAAACCCAGCAGAGCGGTTTGCAACACTCGTCGAAAGGGATGACGTCACCGAGCACCGCTACGTCGACACCAACGCAGACTTGCATAAAGGAGATGATGAGGAGGTTGTGGAGGGATCAGGTTTTAGTGTTTCCAGTTGGGACTGCAGGTCGTGTCTCCTACAGGCCGCCCCCCCCCCCCCCTCCCCGCCCAAAACGGCGTATCAGTAAATTATTTTTACACCACCCGTGTGACTCTTAATGCTCAACGGGGCCCAAAGACGTGGAAGCCAGTGAAAGTTTTTCTGCAAAAGCGTCCAACAAACAACTTTATTGGAGCTAATGAGGTACAGTATGTTCCATTTTCTCGATATAGCCTCGATTCTGGGAGGTATTTCAGATGAAACGCTGCCAGGAGGGTCATTTTTAACCCCCCCTGCTGCAACGAGCGTCACTCATTGCAAAGATCATCTATTTTAATTTTAAAAAACTTGACAAAATAAGTGTTTAAAATGCAGTTTATGGGTTTATTCATTGCACAAACTTCTCCAATGTTTTCATTACAGATCGAAAAAAAGGTCAAAGACATTTTTTAAAAGTTTCTCAATAAACCGTGGGCTGCAACAAACTCATTTAAATAATTTAATTATTGCAGAAAAAGAACATTAAGTAACGATAAAAAGATGAATTTTTGTTGTTTTAGTTACTGCTGGGAGTAAAGAAGCACTGTTTATTCATTTATTACAGGTCAAAAAGGTCAAACACATTTTAAAAATCATCAGTAAGCTTTTTTTTTTTTTTAATACACTGTAAGAAGCAGCGACATGTCTTCTGCTCTCACAGACGTCACCAGAAACTTTATTAACTTTATTGATACATCATCTGGAGGAGCAACAGTGTTTATAAAAGGTCACATACTGGAGCACAGTTCACTAAAGATAAGATGAACTTAAGAGGAAATGTGACACACACACACACACTTTCTAAAAAGGTCGAAGCATCTCGCATGTGTGACAGATAGTGGAAATGTTACACAGAACAGAGCGATCGCTGCACTTGTGACTCGATCTTAATTTTCCCAGGGTTTAAGGTCACGACAGACAAACACGGCGACCACGAGAACATAATATACAATACGGCTACTGTTTATCGAGGCCGCTAGAACAAATAATTCCCCCCTTCGAATGTAAACGTAAACATAAACAGCCGCGCCGCCAAGCGAATGTCAGCTTTGTGTACTTTGAAAAAAACGGGGAGGAATTCCAGCCGGAGACGTGTGTATGTATGTATGCGGAGCGAGTCAAGTTTCACTTTCAATAAACAAATGTGTGCAAAATACCGCTGACGTATGGACACACAACGGTACAGACAGACACGCAATCTGCCCCGAGGCATTCTGGGTAGGCAGATCTGTGTAATGTGCAGGAACAGGAGTAGAAAAAAGTAGTAGTGGGGCAGGACAGAGTGACAGATTTGCCTTGTCGTCATTTCTGTCACAGTCACCTCGAGTGAGGAAGTGGGAACAGGAGGAGGAAGAGGAGGAGGAAGAGGAGGAGGAGGAAGGAGGAGGAGGGAGTCCATGTTCTGTTTCACTCACACTGCTGTTCCCGGCACCATTGGATTTATGTCACGGTACATTTCTCTGCGGTTTACCTGAGGCCGTTACCTCTGGGTGCTCCGCTGCAGGATGTACCTCGTCTGTTCAGCTTCACCTCTGAGTGAATTTGCCGAGGAGTTAAATCTCCAGTCACACATGAGAGAAGATGCAATGAGAAAACTCCACTCTCTCTCTCTCTCGCTTTCTTCTTAATCTATTCATCTGTTTGTCTGCTAACTAACGGCTGCATTCAGGTTTTTCTTCTCGTGACCGAACCGTATTTTCATACGGAGGCCTTTCAGTCGTCCTTCTGTGCAAAAAATATGAAGCTTCAGCGTCCAAATGAGTCAAATCCAAGTAGATATCTTTCAACGTTACAGTCTTTTTAGTGGCAAAGTCCCTCTTTTTGTTTCAGCTCAACAGGGAAACACAAAGAGGAGAATTTGATGCTGAAAAGACTGTAAATGTGTCAGATATCCACTTGACCCACAAAATTCATTTCACTAAAAACAGACTTGGTAAACTATTTCCAAGCACGAATCATATCTGTGATAGATGTGGCCTATGTCCAGCAGACCATATGTGTTTTTTTACTGTCCCAAACTACTCAGTTTCTGCTCCTGTTTCTTTACGTCGTTAAATAGCCTGTCCACTGATATCCGTCTTTGGTGTTCCTCGTCTTCTAAACATTCTCACTCAGGAAGTCTCTGATGTCGTCGCTTGTCTTATTACATTGGAAAAGCTGAAACGCTCCTCCTGCTGCTTCTTGGTTTAAGTGATTTAATGTCTTTTCTTTCTTTGGAAAAAGTTAAATACTCTTTAAGAAGTTCAATGGCCACTTTTTATAAAAGATGACAAACACCATAAACTCTCTGGACCCCAACTAACTTGATTTGTTGCATTTATTTATTATTATTATTATGGTATTTTCTCTCTATGCTAACAGATGAGCACCCTGGGTAATTTTTTATTTTTTTATTTTCTTATTTATTTTTTTTCAGTTATGTATGTATGTGTGTATATGTTTATATTTATGTGCTTACATATTTTGTGTGTACAGATTTTCTTTTGTTTAAATTGCATTCATTTATTATTGTTGTTATTATTATTATTATTATGTTTTTTTCTCCCTATGCTAATTTTTTTTAATTTTTTTTTTATTTATTTATTTTCTTATTTTTATTTATTTTATTTTCAGTGTATGTATGTATATGTTTATATTTACATGCTTACATATTTTGTGTGTAAATTGCCTCCATTTATTATTTTTATTATGTATGTGCAGGTGTGTGTATATGTATACATATATATGCTAACTCTGTTTTATTTTTATTTATTTATTTAATCCTTTTTATTATTTTATTATCATTATTGTTATTATTATTTGTTTTATTTTATTTTATTATTTTTTTTGTTATGTTCTTTTCCTTTTGTCCTGTTGTTCTTGGGACCAAAGGGGGTTAAAAAAAAAAAAGAAAAAAGGAGGTCAGTTGTAGAATAACTGTGCAACTTGTTCAGATTGTTGCTGATCTACAATAAAAAAAAATTTTAAAATAAAAATGTGTGGATTTTGGCCTCCATCGCTTCCATTGAAAGCACACTAGATTGGGGTTTTTTAATGATTACACCGAGGAAAACCTCTTTCAATGTTCATTTAAGACACATTTGAAAACCTGTGAACATTTCCTTTAAGGTTTAGTTAGCTTTAGGTACAAAAACAACTCCATTAGTGTAAGGGCGAGATCATAGTTTGAGATAAAAATAACATGACGACCATCTGAAGATCTTCCTCGTCATGGTTTAAAGAATCTGATGTTGACTGTCTGAAGGAAACAGGAAGCAAGCGGCGGTCTCCTCTGCTGAAAGCCAATGTTTTGTTGACTCATCCATCCACCCTGATCTCCTCCATCTGCAGATTTGATCTCCTTCTTTGCTCCCTGCGGACAAAAGTCGTGATTCCTTCAGCCAATAGAAAGTTTTGTCGCTAGAATGTAAACTCTCATTCGCTCAGACGACCAATGGGAGGACGGTCTCAAGTCTCTCAAACAGTCGGACAGCGCGGCCTGATTATCTAAAGCATTTTATCTGGAGAAACAAACATGAGTTAGCTCCCTAAATCCTGGTCAGACTGCTGCTTCCACCTCCCTCCCGCTGCAGCAGCCACATCCATGTTTGGCTGGACAGTCGCATGAAGCGTGTAACTCCCTGCAGATTTGATGTTTACGTTGATTAACGAAGAAAAAAAAAAAGTCATCTGCAGAGCGTGAACGCAGCTGGTAGGTTTTCCTGTGTATTTTAGGAATAAATCAAGCTGATAATGTAACTGACATCAGCTGACATGCAGTCATTGTAAATCAATTTAGAGGAGATCAAGTATTGTTTCATGTAGATTTGTTATTCCATTCAAAGACATAAGCTGACTTAACAATTATTATGTCTTTAGATCAACTTATAGGCTCAAATGCATTAATCTATATGGAATTAAATCAATGACATGTGGTACCGATGATGATAAAGTGATTAAAGCATCTATAGCAAAGGAACTAGGTGAATTATCTTAACCCTCATTCCTACTTTTAACCCTCAGGTCTTCAGGTCTTCTGGGCCGTGCAGGCTCATGTGACTGAACCGTTATCTCTAATTTATACGTTTATCTGATGTGTTGTCATTTATGAATCATCCTAAAGGATCAATAACTACATTTGCACTTCAGTTTTTCTGGCTCTGGTTGAGGAGGATGACATCATCATTCCTAATCACGCCTACGAAGCTCTGATTGGCTGAGTAAACTGCTGTCAGTGAGCACAACACTGGACCTTTATGTATTGCAAAAATAATAATAATAACACAATCTGATATGTTGGTGAAGGTCTAAATAACTCCTGCATGGTCCAATCGTTAAACGTGATTATTTCTGTTCTTACAGAATCATATTTGCTTGTTTAATATTGAATGTGTGATGTGATAAAATGTGATTTACTGTCATTACACAGCTTGGTTTCTTCTGATCATCAATACGATGCAGCAAAAAAACAGCAAAATAAATGTTTGACCGATCAAGATGGCCGATCGTCTGCTGACCGTTGACTCTAAACTCGTCCTCTGGTGGGTTTTTTTTTTTTTTTTTTGAAAACACAAAAGAAAAGAAAAAAGATGCTCAAGTCAAAACCAAAGACAGACGAGACAATTTCAGTCATTACAGACCGTTTGTAAGACGGCTGCACTTTGTGGAGAGTGAATAGAGAGCGGGTAAAGATGACAGCGTATTGATTATGATTTATTTTTTTTCTCACGCCGCCCTCACCCTCGCCCTCGCCATCGCCATCACATCCAATAGCAATGGCTTAATCACAGCTTTTCACTCCGGCACTCTTGCAAGCCGTTGGCCGTTGTTCTGTCTGCCAGTTCAGTTTAATGGAGAACGGGTCAAAACTGGCCTCCAAAAGTAAGTCTAACCCCTCCCACGTTTTTTTCTCTCAAACACAGATGGACACATTTTCAAAAAAACTCTCTTTCCAGTTTCTCTCACTTTGCCCTCAAACTCGTTGGATGCGTTGCTTGTGTTGCCGTGGCGTTCTAACATCACACTTAAGAAATACGGTGTTGTTTGTTAACGTTAACCCTTCTGATTCCATCGCCGTTTTATTCTAAAAAATCCAGTAGCGCCGAAGTGACCTCGCTGCTTTCACTCTCCCGCATACCTCTAACATCAACAATGAGGTACCAGGAGAATTCCCACTCAAATCCCATTTAATCCTCTTATTGATTGCCGATACTCTACCAGAGGGGAGAGGAAGGCGGAGAAACGTCCCTCGTCTTGTTTATTCTACATTAAGTACTTCTCCCGCTGCAAGGTTACAGGTATGTGAGGTATGTCGGGGGTCTTGACCCGCTGACAGCACTGTAAATGTGAGTTTAAAAAGTGCCGTTTTTTCGGTTGTCGAATCGATCTCAAGTCGCCTGTCGAAGCGGTTGTTTCTTAGTAACGGACACACGTGACGTATTACAGCCTGTCTAGAGACCTTCTCACACTGCAAACAAATCCTGCTCCCACCACCCGGCTTCTCGTCCCTGTGGGTAACCCCACCGGTGGTCTAACCCCCCTCACGACTCTGCCAGACCCCAAGGGGGGCCCAACAGCCAAGGTTGTGTTAAACGGATTAATAGCAAATTTGTCCGTTTTTTTTTTTTAAAGGATTTGCACTGCTAATATATCAACTTAAGTGAGTCCTGTATTACGAGGTAATTTGTTTTGTAGAGCAGCCCTGTGTCACAATCTTGTTTTAAGAGCTGTATTATTTTCATATTGTGCTTGCAGGGTACATATTCCCTAATTAATTTGTGTTTATTCAAATTAGCACAAGCTAAAAAAAACAAAAAAAAACAAAGCAGGTTTATTTGTATGGCGCATTTCAACAAGGTAATTCACAGCGCTTTACATGAAAGGCATTAAGCAAAGACACTCAATGCAAAGACAAGTAAAGAAAAAAAAACATGATTTAAAAGGAGTAAAAAATAATAAGATAAAGAGATAGTGCAGCTATAGTGTCCTGTGCACTCAGTTAAAGTGTCATTTTAATGTTTTGTTGGGAATAAAAGGACATAACTATTTACAAAAGGCATGGATGAGGTGTGGAGACTAGCTGTATCAGTAATGAATGGAGTATATGTGACTGGTGAATGTAGGAAAAAATGTCAAAACAAACCTAAAAACCTGGAGAAAGACAATGAGAGCAGACTGGTAGTTACAGCCTCGGTGAAGGTCTACCCAGGTGTCACCATATTAGCCTAACAACCTTCACTGAGACCTCCCCGAGGCCAGCTGAACCACTGCAGGCAGAAAGGAGAGGAAGGTTGTAACAACAGTGCATTGCAAGATGTGAAAAAGTAGTCCTGAATTTAATTTAATTAAAGGCAGCAGCGGCAAACAGAAAAGTTTTAAGCCTTGATTTAAAACAACTGGGAGTCGGAGCAGACTTTAAATGTTCTGGGAGTTAGTTTAGATAAAAACTGAAAGCTGCATCTCCATGTTTAGCTTTGAGTCTGAGGACAAGCTAACGAAAGCTAGCTAGCTTCATGAGAACATTGCACAGCAGTGGTTGGGGGTTTAGTTAGGGGGGCTGCCTCCTCCACCATAAATAAAACATCCAGCAGTCCAACAACAGAGCTTCTTCACAGCAGACGTTTTGATTTGTCAGCGCAGATGTAATGGAGAAAATGGTTCTCTTCCATTTAGCCGTCCTAGCAAGGTGCTAGCATCCACAATATGAAGCTCCCACTGTAACTGTCATTGCGATATCTATACAGGCTGCATTACGGCTGTGCTCAAAGCATCTTTTTATGGCCCAGAAGGTGGTTCAGACCGGTATGTGCTGTTATCATAGAGTCATTGCAGCAGAGTAAATGGACAGTGATAGCAGTGAAAGTGGATTTAATAAACACCAAGCGGCAGCTACAGCGGCAGCTTGAAGCACCTCGTCGGCTCCAACTGACTCCCAACTTCTCTCTGGAAACTCAAAGTCAATCTTTTTTTCTTCAACGAGTCATTATGGCCTCAATAATTAAATTAATCAATTCTTTAATAAGTGTGCTGGTTCATATTTTGGAAGTAATTGCTCCGTTAATAAGATTTGAAGACTTATAGTTGCTTCGATGTCTGCCGTTGATTGACAGCTGTGATTGACAGCTGTCTCACCTGCCGCTTACCCAGCTCCAGGACTCCCACTGAGTCGGACTATTGTCACAATATTTCACTAAATTTTATGTTACTTGATCACCATACCAGGCCTGATAGCGCAATTTAGGTAAAGAAGCTAATGTTAGCTCAATAAAGAAGCTAATGTTAGCTCCGGCTCCAAATGGAAAAGATGGCACCAATCAGAAGCAGCGACTCTGGGCTTCAAAACCAGCTTTATATACAGTCTATAGTGGAAACAGTTGAGACTACAGTGGTGCATTTAGAGGATAGACGTCTCAGGAGTTGGTGGAAACCAACACAGAGCTATAATGAGACTGAATATTGAACTTATATTCACCAGTTGGACACGAACACAGCTCCAGACTGGTTTATAGAGTCAGGGGCTAAGACTGCTAATGCAAACGGACTGTCTCGACCTATCAGATTCACACCGGGAGGCCATCGGTCTGCAGTCGATGTCAATGTTTGGAATGAAACAGTAAAACAGACGAGTGTTTCGGTGCGTAGCTTTAAGACAGCGAGGCTGAGTGTGTGTGTCTGAGAGAGCCAGAAAGTGACAAAGATAAGAGAGGGAGAAAACTGATAGACAATTGCAGGGTGACTCGGCTCCCATTTCCTCTCTGTCCCCCATGATTACCTCGGCCCACTCTGTTTTTCTCTCAGTTTCCCCGAGCGCATTGTCAAACGGCATCATCTCACGATTGGCTCCCCGACTCTCGACTCGGCAGAAAGATGGAAAGATTAACGTAAACAACATCTAACATCTTCTGACGCGTCGGAGAAGGAGGGGGGGGGGGGGGGAGGGGGACAGACAATGACAGGAAGAACGAAAGCTGAACTCACATAATTCAGTGAAATAGAAACAAGATTACGCAACAATACGCGTTTGATTTTTTATCGTCCTCTCTTCGCCGTCTCTTATCAATCTGATGCTCACAAGCGCTCATTGTTCCTTCTGTGAAGATCAAGAGTGTGAATGCAGACAGACCACCTACCATCCATCCTGTAACAGACAATAAACAAGGCAGGGCTCCCTTTCTGAACGCTCTGACAGCATTCTGGCAACGCCGAGAGCCTTTATGAGCGGTAAAAGTGCTGTGTGAACAATCTGGGCGAGCTAGGGCCAGCAGCCAAAGTAGATGACACCGACCGTGTGTGTGTGTGTGTGTGTGTGTGTCTGCTGCAAAACCGTTTTCTTTCACCAGCAGAAAGTAAAAACTTGATTGGGAACAGAGGTGCCTATTACAGTCAGAGGTAATAATAGGGTGGAGTGACGGCATACATCACAAAAGAAGAAGAAAAAAAAAAAAAAAGAGTCCTCCTGGCAGGCATAGTGGCATACTGTAGCAGGGTGTGTGTGAATAAGTGTGTGTTAGGAGGAGGAGGAGGGGTGGGGGGGTACTTGTGTGTTGTTTGGGTGCTTATTTACTGCGGGAGATGGTAGCCAGGCATGCAAAACAATGAGGAGGCGAGCCAGAAGACTCCCAGACAGACAGACAGACAGGCAGGCAGAATAAGTGTCTGATGATCAGTCTATCTCCTGTCACCTCCAACAACGACACTGCGTTCGCTCAGGACGCCCCTATCTCAAGACACGAACCTCTTCGGTGGTGTGAAATCGACGTGTCATGGGGATTTGTGTGTGGATGAATGAGAGGGGTGGGGGGGACGGACGGTGGAGTGAAAATGGATCGGTTTATTGTGTCAAGCTCTCACTGTAAGTTTCAGCGGTCCTCCAAATGGCTGCGACAATCTTCCCTCTTGCAGTCAATTTAAGGAAAATGAGACCGATTGATCGTCCGAAGTCGTCGGTTGGGGCTGACAGAGAGGAAAAAATGGGAAGGTTGCGTCTGAAAATACCTCACGAACACTCTAATATGTGCATGTGTGCATGCTATGGTTTTATTTTAGAGTATATTTTAGAATAAGTGTGTTTCACTTCCAATTTGTGCATAAAAAACCTGAGTGGAAACGCCAGAAATCCAAAAAAATAGGAGTCGTAGTGAATAAAACGTGACCTGCGAGTGAAGATCCACCTGAAGAGATGGAAACATCAGATGTGTGTATCTGAAACAATCATAAATGCTTCTTGTCAAGTTTTTTTTTTGTTGTTGTTGTTGGTTTTCAGGTTTGACTGGCGATCTTCCATCATCTCGTTGCGCCCTCTTCTTCTGCAACACTTTAACGGCGCCTGACTGTAGAATAAACAGAAACACTCACAGTAACAGTAGTGCAGCAGTAGATTTGTGTTTCCTTTTGTTGATTTTCTTTTGTATTTTTTGCTGAATTTGGATAAAAACTTACCTTTTCACACACATATAAATGCTTTAAATGAGAACATGTGTCTTCTCCATCAGGCCTCAGGTGTTCTCATCGATTAACATTCACATTTCAGTCAGCAGTGCCGCTGAGTAAAAAGCAGTGAAACCATTATTACAAGCTACACTTTGCAGCCTACTTATTGCTACTTTACATAACCACTGACTTACACTCTCTAAATGAAACATCATCACTCATTTCACACATTCGCTGCCCACTCAAACACACTGATAGCTTAGCTTTTTGTCTCTCAGCATAAGTCCAACAATCCACCCGTTTAACATCACAGAGTGACCATGAAAGTTGGATACACACTGTTTTATCCGATACACCAGTTGAAAATGACTTCAAATAGAAGTTAAAAAAAAAAAAAGCATACAAGCATTTGAACTTCAGAGAGACCGAGAGACTACCAGGGATCTTTGGACAGACAAAGAGCAGCGGGGATGCTCACCAGCATGGAGAACACATCCTCTAAACACACACAGTTTCAAACCAAATATACAGCTTATATATTTCAAAACTCCTGGGAACTAAATCTTTAAATCTATTGTGTGTGTGTGTGTGTTTGCTGTCAGCTAAACTTACAAGTGAGTTGCACAACCTTCAGACTCAGGTGTCACTTTTCACTAAAGTGATGTCACCACATCTGCTGACAAAGAGCAGTTTCGTAGACGTATTTCCAAGTTCTTGACGAGAGTTCATCTTTTAATCAGACAAGATCAAGTTTGATTATCAGCGCTGTGCTTCTTGCTTTATAAACCTTCGCTGCTGCGTTCGGGGCGGACTCTCTGACATCAGCATGGCTGGCAGCGACAGGCATGTAATGCACAGAATTATGTGCCTGTTGGAATATTTGATACAGATACGGCGGTTGAAACACTGACAAAATGTGCTGTTTGGTTACAGTCTATCAAATCAGCTTCTGTCTGCAGACCTACAATTTAATGACCACAGAGTGTATTGTGTCTCTGACTAACTAACCGCTTCTGTGTGTGTGTGTGTGGTCTGTTTGTGTGTCTTTATATATATTTCTTAAAGCGTGTATACCTCCCGGATTACAAACTATGACGTCCAAGTGTGACACATCGCTGTGAAATGAGAGGTTCTGTCAGTCTAATATGTTTTAATGCACGCCGGTATTAACGTTAAGCTCCTGACTCGCCCGCTTTAAGACAAGTCTCAGACGTTTCTGACCTCTGATCTGTTCTGGATGTTTGTTGGGGTTTTTTTTTTAAACCCCTGCAGGATCCAGGTACGTACAGATCGGCTCCCATCGAACCTGTTGTATGAGCGTGCAAGACAAAAAAAAAAAAAAGAAAAAACAAAGCGTGGGAATAATACAATTACACAGTACTGTCATTAATAATCTCAGTGACAAACCAGATGCTTTGCCGTCGCTTGTACCGCTCGCGCCTTGTCAAAGCATATCAAAGGAGCATTGTGCGGCGTCACAATAGACGCCATTGTTCTCTTTTCAACGCCGTCGCATGGGGGGCCGTAAACAGAGAGGTTGCCTTTCGGTTTTCAGGCCCCTTCTGTGCCGCTCAGGTGCCGCCGAGAGCGAGGAAACACGCGAAACCTTGTCACTCGGTATTGTCAAAGTCGCCGGCAAAGTGTGACTCAAACAAAAACAGAGAACAATGAACTACTAAACTACTGAATGGAGGGAAGAGTGTAAGTAACGTTTAGCAGCACTCAGGATCTGATCTGATGGGAGGGAGGAGTGGGGGTTTAGCTTAGAGAGAAGAAATGTCTCAATTAAGAATCAATATGTGATGTGATGTGAGCTAAAAGACAGCCAGAGATCAGGATAGAAAGCCTGACGTCACCTTCAGGTTAGCCGCCGTCTGTCCCACAAGCGTCTGTAACTTTAACGCAACCTCTCATCGTGGGTTTCCTTCTTCTTAATGAAGCTTTAGCTTAAAGCTCCTTTTATTCCTCTTGGAGCGGATGTCTAACTTCTTCCTGCTGTTCTATTTTTTCACCATCACTTCCACTTTCCCACGCTGTCAAACCCCCCACTCCCCCACACACACACACACACACACACACACACACACAATCAGACAATCAGAGTCGCCACCGTACTTGACCAATCAGTCCAACTCCTCCCCTTCGGTTGCTGCTCTTTAAATTTAAGTCACTCTGTCTCGGAGACCTCCATCCTCCATCAGCACCATGACCTCCTGTGATGTCCGCGGAGACTCAGCTGAAAGTTTCCATCGACCGGCTCCTGATTTCCACCAGCAGCGTGCAGAGCGGCGGTCTCTGAAGTGAATCCTTGAGGGTTCAGGATAAAGGTGCCGCAACATTTTTTCACCCTACATTTAATCTCCACGTGAAGTTGAAGTGATATTTATATTAATTACTGTATGATTTTCATTTATTTTTCAAATATAGTCAAACAGAAGATTAAAAAAATGTCAAATTCACAGTATTATTCTTTTTTTATGTGCCATATATAGTGGTCTAAATCTACACAATGAACACTATATGGAGCTGCTAACTCTGTTGTTAAAAACAATAGATTAGTAATTGCTATGACACATCAGATGCACTTAAGAGAGGTGGCTCCGTTCATCTGGCCTCTCTAGAAGTGTGTGTTTGTGTGTGTGTGTGTGTGTTATTGTGTAGCCGCCCGGTGTCGTCTGCATGTGATTTGGTGTCGGGGTGAACCCAGTGAGTGGCTGAGTGTAATGTGACTGCGCTCTGACAGGCTCTCTCTGCAAAACTCCAGATTTATATCACAAATATCTGTCCAGCTGCAGATGTTTAGCTGACGAAGACAAAAAAAAAAAAAGCTGCTGTGGATGATATTTGCTTTAAGAGTCGTCTATTAATTTGCTTCCAGACTGCAACAATCACATAAAACGGTCGTTTTTCATCTGGATTTAAACGCATCAACCGGGAGAATGTCAATCAAAAAAAAGCTCATTTGAGTCCTATCAACATCTGTTCAGTGTGTGTGTGTGTGTGTGTGTGTGTGTGTGATTCATCATCTTCCTCTTAAGTCTTGCCCAGTCTTTCTGTCTACAGCCTCCATAAAATAAAAACTTAAAGAAAACATTTGATGTGAACTTTTAAGAAGCGGTGACAAACGCAGATCCCCGCACACACACACACACACACGTTTAGCTCAGTCAAACTTTGCTGAATGCGTCAGAGAGATGTCACGCTAAGGGGGGGGGGGGCTCGAGCCGCGACGAGAAATCTGCTCGGCATCTGTGATTATTCAAAAACCGTTCGACTCACCGGCGGCGGCGGCGGAGGAGGCAGAGGAGGAGGAGAGACGGCTGTTATTCGCCGCAGCAATCATTATTATCATTATCAAAAACCCTGTTGTGATTATGGGCGGACACCCTGCGGCCGAGCCATCTGTACTTCAGGTGGAAATCGATGGTGCTCAGAGTCCTTGGTGAGCTCTTCGTAATGTCTTCAAAAAGTCCAAAAAAAAAAGAAGAAGAAGAGAGAGTGGAGAGATAAACAGACAGAGAGAGAGAGAGTGAAATGCTTTTACAAGTCTGACACCCAGCGTTTAACTTACCTTTTATTAGCTTTTTTTTTTTTTAAAAAAAGAGGAAGAATTAGCCGCAGGGCGCCTTTGAGAAAGTACACAAGGAGTTAATCACAAGCTATTGAGAGCAATGTAAGTACCATGTAATTTATTATGCTGTGCATCTCGGGTGAACAGGGCCTCGGGTCATATGCAGCATTAGGGGTAAGACCGTATTAAATTCCTGTTAACGCCTCATATTACAGATCCTGAAATGTAATGAATATTCCCCCCCCCCCCCCAAGATATTTGTTGTTTGTTTGTGTGGTAGACATGACGACTATTAAAGGTGTGCGATCATCTAACTATTAGAACAATGGAGCAGAGAGGGCTCAAACAGGAAGTTGCTCCCCTCTAAAAGGGGACGTATTGTGCGTGTTTCAAGATCTATATGTTTTAAATCTGGAGGCAGCTGAGGCTCATGGGTATTGTAGTATTAAGAGCTGTGAAACTGAAGGATAATGGTCAAAACAACTCTACAGATATAGGTGTGGCAAATACTGTTACATCAGCCAGCTATGCGTGTGTTACTGTAACCATAACATACATAAATCCTCTGCTGGACATAACCTGGAACCGTGTACCAGTAAAAAAAAAAAAAAAAAACGTCAGACAGTCTCATGCCAAAGTGATTGACATAACAATGGCCTATTTTTCCACTGACTGAAGCGCTGACCGGCCAGTATTTCCAGGTTCCCACTGCTTCTGCCGCCCGGGAGGGCAGGAAGAGGAGCCGCGGCATGTCATAACACGGCGTCACCAGGGTCTCCCCTCAATGGCATTATAATGATCGTGAAGAGGAATCGGGTTTGTTTATCCTCATGGAAACAATGTCAGTCACTCTCTGACTATGACAAACGAGCAGCGGGGGGGTGGGGGGGGCAGGGACTCCTCATACCTCCTCGCAGCGCAGGGTTTCCGCCCTAAATTGCTGGGAATTTTCACACCAACGCAACCAGTAAAGTGCTAGGTGGATCTATCTTCTTCTTTCTTTTTTTTTGTTGTTGTAATCACATGCCAGATATTTTAATTCCAGATGTTTAATTCCAGATGTCTAGACCTGCATCTGTCTGTGTATTACTGTCATTACAATAAACTCGGCGGCCTGTCTGCACCGTCTGTCTGTCTGTTTCTTAAATCTCTCCATTTTTTCCCTTTTGCCCTTCTTCCCCTCCATGTGTCAGTCCAACATTGCACTTATCTCAGACTTCAACCTGTCTCTACATCTTTCTTTTTTTTTTTTTTTATAGCCCCCTCTCTCTGATGGCTTGACATTTCTGTCTGTCTGACAGATAAAATAACCTCTCTCTTTTCCGTTCTCCCCCTCTCCCCTCCTCGGCAGAACTGATATTATTCTGTTCTCTCCGCGCTGTCAGGGGCAGTCTGTGTCATCGTTCCTTGATGTTTTGTGACTATCCCTTATCCCGTCTTCTCTCCTTCTCCCCCCCTCCCCTCCCCTCCCCACACACACATACACATGCTGTGGCATTCACGAGTACCCACACGTTTTTGTTTTCTTTTTCCTGAATCTTGGCAGCGGACCCTCTTCATACGAGGCCACAACAGTATTGTTCTTGTGGGCCAGAAGAATAACTTACCCCATCCTGTGGCCCTGCGGCCCACTCTTTTATACCTTTGTTTTCTCTCTCAGGTGAAATATTTTCACACCAGCTCTGAGCCAGGATAGATAGAGACTCACAGGGCGAGAGGTGACGAGCTTTTCCGGCTCTCACGCAGCTCGGGCCCGGAGCTGTGGCCCGAGCGCTGCAGATAACAGGCGGCCCTGAGGAAAACAGGTAATCATTTAAATAGATATTCAGTGGTGTGTGTGTGTGTGTGTGTGTGCAAATCAAAACATCAAAGGTTATGCTGTGCATGTGTACGAGCGCACACAACCGTACCAACAGGGTCGTGGGAACTATTTCATTTGCGATACTTTTGAGTTGTAATTTGCAACGCCTTTAATCTACGGATGTCTGCACACGACACACGCGCAGATATTTGTGGTTCGGGATCAAATGTGAGCAGCGGCGACGTGTTTTTCTTTGGTTATAAGAGCCAGAAGTCTGGACACCAGAGTGGATCGATTTTAGAGATTGTGGAAATAAATAAAAATATGCACAGATGACTTATTTTGACTGTTAAACCTGCATTAAATTATTTCCTGTCTGCTTGTTTTCAGCAGAAACAAACTGACACATCATCACCTTTTTACAGTCGCTTACATCCACATCCAACACATACAAAACATTATCATTCATTCAGAGTTGTGTTTCTGTCCACCTGGTGAATGTAAGTGTCTGTTTTCAGCTCTTCGCCGACTCCTGAGGGAAATATCTTGGCTCTTTTAGCTGCTAAATGCTCCGCTGTGTTCGACCGTGTTTGTTTTGCTGTTTGGTGCTGAGCAGGTTAGTGTACAAATGAGTTTTTACAGCCTTTTTTTCTCTGAAAACAGCTGCCTGGTGACGCTATGAGAGTGAACCAGAACAGTAAAAGTTGCAGCCGGACAGATAAACAATGAGGCTGAGACTCGACTATAAAGCTCCGTAAAAGCCGAGAGGAGCTGCAGAGTCGCTGATAGGTTCATCACTACGAGCCGCGACCAACACATTCAAGCCTCTAAAAAACCTGAGGAGTGACATTTGCTTTTTGTATGAACTGCTCATAACTCATATGTAAGCTGTGATGAGGCTGGTGGATCACACTGGTTGTAAACAGTCTCCCAGTTCAGCCATATTATTTTAGTGTCACTGGTTGATCTGTGGGTGAGACTTGTCAAATTGTCTAAAATCTAATTATCTAATCTAATTATGAGAGGCGGGAAAAACAACAACAACAAAAAAATGTGGTTTTTAAGCTGCATTAATCAACATCAAAGATGATCTGGTACAGTAAAGATGGAGCTCATATAGTAGTTTTCCTCAGCTTTAGTCTAATAACCCTGCTTTTAGTGAAAAAAGCACTAATATACATACTGGACACGACCTGCCCTGCAGCAAACTGCACATACACACTGTTGGTTTAGTGGATAGTGAAGCACTGAGCTGCTGAGGAGACACATATTTTTTCTCAGGAGTTGCTGGAGATCAAAACAACTAAAATGAGAGTGAATATTGGATTTACATTCATCAGATGGAAACAACTTATGAACTGTCAAATGATGTTGTAATGATGTGTCTGCTGGATGTGTGTGTATATATTTTTATAAGGTGATAATAGATCAGGTGATGTGTTTCAAGCTCACTCTGCCTCCTTGATTGGAAAAATGAATTTAAGCAGTCAGGATGTCAGTTTACATATGTTTGGGCTAATATACTGATGCTAACTAGTTTAGCTTACTGTATTTTCCAGACTATAAGGCGCATAAGGCGTTTAACTTTCTCAAAAAATGAGAGTGCACCTTATAATCTGGAGCACTTTATATATATGGATTCATTCTGGTTGTGTTTACTGACCATGTGGTACACAGCACTGTCAAAATGTTTTAGTACAACAGGATTAGCAGGCAGCTACACATTTCTCCGTTTTCTATTTATCCGGTTAGCATCGCCAAGCTAGGCTAACCCATTGTTGCTAACTTTGGAGCTAACCTTCACTTTTCCAGCAGTTGAGGGAAACAACAGACGTGACTTTTCATGGTGTTGACAAGCTGCAGCGTTTATTAACTGACACACTGTAGTCTGTACTGTACATTTACTGCCAGACTGACAACTTACTGCTGCTGCTGCTAACAGCTAGCCTCTGCTCCGTTAGCATTAACCGTCATTTCAGACGCTCTCTCTCGCTTCACCACTCACTGACTAAGGAGTTACGTGACCTGCAGTTTCCATGGCAACGACACAACCGTTAACTCCCGTTTCGAGACAGCGCTGCTCAGCGGCTCCCAAACGCTATTGATTTAAGAATTAATTAATATTTGGCGTTATTTTTGACATTTAAAAAATATTCTTGGCCTGTATTATTATAGGGGAAACACTGACCAACGTTTGATTTAGTGGTATCAGACTGTGTTGTTGTTTTTTTTACGTGTTACAACTGAACAAGGTTGGGAGTTATTGTGAACGTGTTTAATAAAGTTTGACTGACTGACTTATCTGACTGTTTTGTTTCACTTAATGTGCCTTATAGAGCTTTATATATGATAAAAGCTCAAAATAGACCATTCATTGACAGTGTGCCTTATAATCCAGTGCGCTCTATAGTGCAGAAAATACAGAACTTAAATTAGAGCACTGATTATTATGACAGCCCTGCCATCATGCACATTTCCTGCATTATAACAAAAACATTTTACACTTTCCGTCCTTTTTTGGAATTTGTTGTTTTTTTCCCCTATTATGGCTGAATCTTTTGTATATCTGCAGAACACCGTCTCCTCTTATCGCGCTCATCGCAGAGGCAACACGTTTCAAGAGTGAAGACGCACAATTCATCACACAGGTGTGCGTGGTTGTCTACTCGCCACATCGTTCCTTTGCAGGTGCATAATGGTTATGTCTGCATCTGGAGGGCAGCGCTGACTGTCTGTCTTACTCACTTGACTGTTTATCTTTGATCAGCTATCTCTCAAACCAGCCAGCGACACAGAAAACAGTATTCATCCGACAACAAAGACTAGACAGACAGATGGGAAGTCCAACTTTTTTTTTTTTTTTTAACTGTAGTTATCGTTAAGTTTAAGCTCTGATCTTTTTGATTGTAGACGAATTTACGAGCCTGAGCTGAAGATGTCGAAGTAAAGAGGAAAAAGTCAAACAAAGCTGAGTAATTACTGATACTAATTAAGTAATTATACTCATGATAATTAGCGATGTAATCATTGGACTCCATTGTGGAGCACTGTTTCAAATCACACTGTGTCTCAAACGCAGCTGCTAATCCAGCATTGTGTTGTTTTTGTAGTATTCACTTTTATTCATTTCCTCTTCTTTTTTTTTCTTATTTAAACAAAGCTGGAAACCAGTGTGACCTCATGACATTTCCAGTGTAATCACAGTAAGGTATTATTTTTACTTATTAGTGTTTTTTAGCCGTATTATTCCAGCGTTCGTGCGGCCATGACAACTCCTTTGTAGGTCGCTCTGCTTCTTGTTACTCCGTGATCGGTCTCAATAAATTACTAAGCGGACACTTTGAAATACAGCAGGGCGACGCTGCCTCGCCTGACCGGCCCAGATTAAAGGGGAAGGGAGGGGAAGGAGAGGAGAGGAGGGAGGCCTTTTCACACACACACACACACACACACAACTCAGCTGGCAAAGAGCAGGGGAAGAGAGCTTGACATCTAAATTACCCACAAAGCAGTGCAGATTAATCATTCATTCTTTTGCAAGCCTCGGCATGTACCTCTTGACACATGCAGACAGACACTCGCCTCTTCACATGGCGCGCACACACACACACACACACACACACACACACACACACACAAGCACCGTGCAGTACACTCGTAAAGAAGCCCTGTGTTAATCCTTAAATTTTTACGACTTCATTAAAATCTAGCTGCACACTCGTTAGTTTGACTGTTGCTTGATTGCAAAAAAAAAGAAGAAGAAGAAGAAGAAGAAGAAGCTGCCCCTCTAATCATAAATATCTTAATCACTTGTTACACTGCTGTTTGACTTTGACTCAAGTAAGTACTTAAAAAAAAAAAAGAGAGAAATCACTCATGTGGCCTCGGAGATTTAGCTGAGCTGTCTCCTTTTTTTATATCAGCTGGAGTATTTCCATTTGCTGCTACTTTATATTTCCACTTAACTACATTTCAGAGGGAAATATTGCACTTTTTTCACTCAATGACAGATTAAAAATACATATAATCAACAAATAAATGATGATAATAACAATGAGTTCCCCTCGGGATCAATAAAATTTAGCTTAATAATTATTCATTAATCCAAAAAAAACAAACTAATAAATTAATAATCATCATTCTGTATAATGAGAACTTGTACTTTTGGTACTTTAAACTGTTTATATTCTGCTTTTCTCCTCATAATTAGTCTCTGCTCCAAACTTCTGAACCACAAATCCATTTTTCAATCATTAATGTCTCATCAGTCATTAATAAATGGAGAATTAATCCTTAATGAGTGTTTCAGAAAGCAGAGAGAGTGTATTATTTAGATTTTAAAATGTATTGAGAGAATTATTATTTATTATTATTGAGAGAGAGAAAGAGAAAAAAAAAAACATCAGACTATATTATTCTGGTCCTAAAACAGAAGACGGCCGTAATAATTTCAATGAACGTTACTGAATATGAACATTTTTAAGCTCTTATCTGTGTATTTAATTATAACGTACTTCTCCTTATTTTATATATTTATACATTATAACTATTTTAGATTGTTGTAAATTTCACATTAATTATTCCTGGTGATTTAAAGACTTCACAATAACAAAAACTTTAAAAATATATAATTAAATATGTTCTTCAATAATAATATACCACTGAATAAACTTTTTTTTAAAGACTGTACTTCAATATGTTTTACAATTCTTTCATGTAATCGCTTAAAAGTTGCTCCTACACTTTGCTATAAGGAGAAATAAGTCACCTGATAACTTTTTTTACTCCTTTAGATTAATTCTTAAGTGTAATTTGTGATTTTTAGTGTGATAAATATAGTCCCTGAACCTGATCTGAAGCCATATTTTTGCTTTATTTCATCTATTAGCGTCAGTTAGCTCGCTAAGCTAATGCATTGAAACACATTGGCCGCATGTTTTCTTTCAACTGGATGTTGAGTTTCAAACTTGTAACACATGACACACATGGACGCAGAGGATTGGTGCAATCAGAGAGGAAAAAAGGGAGAAATATCTTAATAAATTACACCTAAAAACCAAACTAAAGCCTAAAATTTAACATAACAAAATGGCTGAATATCTTGATTTTGTTTTGCTTGTCACATGTTATCATTATATATTACATGACTATCTAATTATCAACTCATTCTTTAACCACCAAATTTGACTAAAATGTGCAGTATTTAACATTTACAACTCAAGAATATTAAAATAATAATGAAATTAAACACACGGAGACACAGACCTCCCATCTTTGCATTTATTTGTTCATTTATAAGATAATTAAACACAGATTTGTGTCCCGTTACTATAAAATAACGCTGTCTGGAAAGTCTGATCACTTCACTTTTACTTTATGTCTGTTAAAGAAACAGCAATTGTGGTAAAAAAAAAAAAAAAAATATCTGGTTTCGGCTTGTTAACACTCGGCTTGTTTGTTTGGAAGGGCCACCCGAGCCCGCACCTAACACACATGCTAGCCATCAGTCAGCGCCTCGCTGCTGATGAGCTGCAGCAGCACCAGACTGACACATCAGCTCCTGTCCTGTGTTTACTCCTTATCTGCCACTAAACTGCAGACAAAAGCCGAGAGACGGTTCAGTCAAAACAACGAGCTTCGTCACCGTTTGCTTCGGCTTATTCAGCTGATAGAGAGCGTCACTTTGGGCTTCTGTTACAGTAAACGTTGCGTGCCTCCTGCAGCTTAAATGTCATAGGTTCCACTGTGAGAACAGCCACATAAAGTCACTAAAAGGAGGTTTTATTCAAACTGTAAATCTGGGTTTCTGAGGGAAGTTTTATATTCCAATTAGACCGATAAACACACGTCAGTCAGCCCGGGTTTAACGAGACTGCGGGTGATTAAGTATGGAAACAAAACTCTGTGAAATTTAAGCATTATATAACTCCATGAATAGAGACAAAGTGAGAAAAACCCTGAGCAGAAACAAGCGAAACCTTCACATAAGTTCATTTGGTAGTTATGTAACGTGATTCCTGTAATCCTGCGGTTTCAGCGTTGACGTGTGTGGAACTATTCCTGCAGACCGGAGCGTCTGAAAGCTGTGAACCTGCGACACCGACCTCGTATGAACGTGTCACATGCGGGTCGACTGCAGCTCGAACAGACCTGCCTCATACACACACACACATATATATATATACGCTGTAGCTGAGTGTTAGTGTCCAGTGAAAGATTAAATATTATAGAAGAGGGGAAATTTATCTTACAACATCTTGTTATTATATTCTATCCAAAATTAACTTTCAGTAATTCATCGTTTTGTTTTAATTGACTCAGAAACACAACAGAGATTTGACCCATGCTTAATTATAAAAACACAGATTCTGTGTGTCGTCACGTCAGGATTTCTACAATGCTCTTTTTATTTAAAATAAAAAGGGCTTAATTGAAAAGCAGCAGGGATTTTAGGGATTTTTACACTCAATCTTTACTGTTCACACCTACTCTGAGCTCCTCAAGCTTCTTCTGTTCATGTTTGCAGCATCATTTGAGTTAAATCCTAAACTTATAACCACATGGACCATCAAACCCTCTCTCTTAAATGACCTTTTGTGTATCTAATAACCTATTTCTGTTCATTCTTCTCAACATTTACACAAGACCTGTGTATTCTGAATTTAAAGGAGACATATCATGAACATTTCCAGCCTCTATATTTATATTCTGGGGCTCTACTGGAATATCTTTAATGGTTTCCAGTTTAAAAAAAAAACTCCTTATTTATCTTCTTCTGGTCCTTCATGCAGCCCCTCAGTTCAGCCTCTGTCTGAAACAGGCCGGTAAGTTTAGCTCCTGTCTCTTTAAAGCCCCGCTCTCCTGATGGGCCTGCTCTGTTCTGATTGGTCAGCTTTCAGGAAGCCCCGCCTCCTGATGGGCCTGCTCTGCTCTGATTGGCCAGCTTTCAGATAGAAACAAATCGTTACATGAAATATAAACTTCTCGAACACATCTGTACATGTTTGAGCTTGAATCTGGTTTAAAATATGCGAGCAGACAAAAGCTTAGCGACAAAGGCTACGAAACATTTCTCATTTCATTTGGAAAGTTAAAAAAAAAAGCGTTTTGACTTCCAGAGAACATTTCTACAAACATTCACCCCGAGTTTTTAAATTTAAACCTTAAAACTATGTTTCACGTAGATATCTAGACATTATAACAGTATATAAATAACACAAAAAAGCATGATACGTCCCCTGTAACTATTTTACTAGGTCACTGCTGACAGCGACAGGTAATCAGCAGTACGAACACACACACACACACACACACACACAGAGGAAATAGCTTTGATACCTGTGGAGATTAGGTGAGTTAATACGTTCCAAATCTATGGAGATGTATTTTCTATGAATAGGCCCCCCACATGTACACATATCACTAATTAATTAACCAAATGCACATGGCGGGGTAGGGGATGGATGATCATTGGCCTCAATTGAGGTTAATGAGGAGGAGGAGGTATCAAATCAGGGTGACAGTCGAACTGTTACCTGCTATATATCTTCTGATAGACAGGCCCATTAAGAGGGCTTCAGAGGAGGAGGAGGAGGAGGAAAATGAGAGTGACTGCGGAGTGACCTGATAATATATGGAGGAAGAGGAGTGAATGATGGCAACAGCGAGGGAGAAAAAGGCGGAAAAGTTGAGATTATAATACGCTAGATGTGTGTTTGTTTATGAGAGAGAGAAGATAAATCAGCTGAGCTTGTAAAAACCTTTTTAAAGGGTGTCATTTCTATAAGATAATTAAAAGATCTTTTTTAAAAACAAATTAGATTCACCGGCCTTCGTTTCTATTATCTGTTAAATAAAGCAGCACTCAGATTTTTTCATCACCCTTTTCATTACACAAAGAACAAGTGTCTTCACACCCTTAAGGGTCCTGACATGCTTCAAGTTGTTTAAAGAAGCAAAACAGAGGGAGGGAACGAAGGGGGACTTTTTCCCCCTCCTCTTCCTCTGAGACTAAACACCAGCAAACCACCATGTGGGATCGAGACAAACCGAGCCCTGCTGTCTGACTTACTACCCCTAATTCACACAAACACATGCCCCCTGTATACTCGCACACACACACACACACACACACACACGTTGACTTTAATCTCCCAAGACGTTAAACGCAGCCTCTGTGGGAGGCATTTTACTTTCATGATTCAACCCCGCAGCTACTGAAGTTGGCCCCGCCCAGCTCGTTTTTTTGACAGCGGTGTCAAAGTCGTGGTTCATTTTTTTTATATATATATATATATATTTGTTCAACCTTAGCCGGAGTGCAGAGAAGGATCAAACATGTCGCCGTGCACACACCCACCTTTAATTATTTACCCGCAAAGCAGAGCTGGAAACAGTCATACACTCACATCACCTTGTAAAAAGTGTGTTTATAGTGTTTTTGGTGACTACTGGAAGCTTTGGGGGGAAGAGACGCAGATGTGACGCCGAATCCTGTGCAGAGGAGAGGTAAAGATCTGTAACGGAGTCAGATTATTTTACTTTTATTTAAATGAGTGGATTCCAGTGAGATCAGGCTTTTAAGAACTTGCCTTTAATTAACATTATCCCCTGTGCCTGGATCAGAATATTTTTGGTCAGTGCTCAGCTTGATGTATGCAAATTAAAGCTAAAGCTAATTTCATTATACAGCTTCAAGTAGATTAGTCACAACTCAAAAATCACAACTGGCCACGAGTCAAGAGAGAAATGTGTGGCGACGTCGGGACGAGAGCGATAATAATAATAATAATAATGTTTAACTTTGTCCGTTCACAACATTTTAAAGACGTTTTCCAGGTTTTGAAGGGAAAGTCAAGCCTACACATGGAGATCAGTTTACTGGTCGCAGAGGAAACTTTGTCGTCTTGGAGAAAGTCTGCGTTACAAATCGAAGGTGTGGGAGTTTTACACACATGTGAAGGAGGGAAAGAGGCTAACAAATGATGCAACTGAGCTGCATTATGGGAAATAGGAGCCAATGTTTTTTTGGGGGACTTGACCATGAAAGCAGGTTTAGGGCAGAGTTAGACGATGATTCACTTGTAAACTTACGTATAGTAATCTCGCTTTTTGTTGCCTTTTGCCAAGAAAAATACAGTCATTACCTGCCGTTAAATGAAAGGTTCAAATCTATAAACTTTTCAACCCACAGCAAACTTTAACTTTAAAAAGCCACAAGTCTTTAATCCATGAAATATATCATCCCTGCTGGGGTTAACGAGCGGACTGTGGATGCGCTGCGTTCCCGTTATTGAAACTGGTCAAACTGAACCTCTGTGTTCACCGTCAGTGCAAATGTGTCATTAAAATGTGTAAAAACAACTAGACCAGACAGAAGCTTCTCTCCTGAAACCGTCAGGTTGTTGTCGCTCAGGTCTAGACCTATGTTCTATATGTTGTTGAGTTGTGTTCTTACATTATCCCAAATGTTTCCAACAGTTTTCAAACCCAGAGAAATCTGTCATTTTAATCAAAGTAACGGACCGTTTCAGAGGAACAGACGTTAGCAACAGCTCGGCTAACAGCTGCAGAAATATTGATATTTTAGGTGAAACAGCTTTAAGTAGTATTTTTAACCATTTTAATCTGCGTGTACGTTTGTTTTTGGGGAAGAGGAGACTTCTGTGGATAATTCGGCTCCCGGGAGAAGAGAAATAAAGCGAACAAGTGTTAGCAGCAGCTCAGCTAACAGCCTGTATCTGACGTCCGTGGGTTGCCGTACATCGTCCTAGAAACACTGATCTTTTAGGTGAAACTGCTTTATTCAGTGTTTTTACCTGTAAACATCCTGAACCATCAACACTGGAGTAATCCTATCCCACTGAAGCTGCTTGTTTAAGAACCAAGACAACAACTCCCATCATCCCTTGCTGCTTCACACCGTCATCACACTCCGTCTGTTGTTATTGTTTTGATCAAGAGACTCCTAGCAGCTGAAATTACATATTGTGCATTTAAAGGATGCTCCGTTAAAGAAAAATAAAATAAAATATTCAAATTAAATTAAATCTAAATCTCTGATGGTTTGAATTAGTTCACTTTTTGCCCCTTTAATTCGCTTTAAAGTTGCCAAAATCACCTCATTCTGACGCTCTCACGCATATCATCCATCAGCCTGTTGCAGTGTTTCATTCAAACTACATGATGTTTTTAAAGTTACACCATTACATCAAATAAAAGCAGCAGTGTGGATGTCTTGTGCATAATTTTATACACATTTCCTACAAATTCAGAGAAATAATTGGCGTCTTTGTGATTTTTTTTTCTGTCTCCACTAGAATATAAGATGAAGTTCGCTGTGTTTGAACGTTTGTTCGGCTGCACAGCGTGAGTCTGTCGCGACTCGTGTACCAGGAGAGATCTTGTCACTTGTTGAGGAGTTGAATTAAATAAATAAAAAAATAAAAAAACCCTGTAACAACCAGAGTTCTCACTTTTTATAATAAGGTGTTTATTTCTCTATTTTCTGACTGAAGACTGAGAGACAACTGTTCAAAAAACTCAGCTCATTTCCCTCAAAGTAAATCAACACCTATTATTTTTGCTGCCAACTCAAATAATAATTACAGATTAATTTGGGGGTTGTTGTCTTGTTTGTTTGAGGCTTTGGGAGGAACCTTCTGTTAATTGCAACCTATTACTTTCAAATCAAAGAGTTCAAATGATGTGTGAAGGAAGTTTTTTTTGGGGGGTGTTAAAAAAAAAAAAAAAGGGCCAAAGAGGAGGAACCTAATTGGTGAAAAGGGAAAGTTCCTGTTACGAGGATTAAGGACAATGCTTACCACCCTTGTCGAGGATAATAAGGTAGTTCCAATGCAACGCCACACTCACACACACACACACACCAACTGAGCCATTCACATAATACATTATTGCTTTTATCAAAACAAAAACCCATAATAAGTTTATTCAAGATTTTCCAGATTTTCATACAAGTCGATGCAAGACTGCTGGCCTATTATCTCAGTCTCATTTAAATGCTGTTTTGTTTTTTTCTTTCCTCCTCCAGCAGCACAACAGCGTCATTGTTCCCTCTTCATAACCCGAGATTAAAGAACAGTTTAAGTGGCTCCAGAATCGCCGGGGGAGCCCATCTTTGGCTAAAAATCATTGTTTTCGTGTAATTAATAGAAAATGAGGTAAGCTTTTTCAATAAAGGACTGAAGGACAGATAACAAGGAGGGGGTGGTGGGAGAGGGGGGGACACAAGATGCCATTGTCCCCCCTCTCCTCTGCCCTCCTTTGGGTTTTAAGAGGTATACAATCTTCACGCATGGAAGATGGGAGCGAGGATGTAAGCTAACACAGCTGTGCAGATACCATTCAGTGACGCTGGAGTGGAAAAAGAGGGGCTGTCAGGCAGGTAGCGGAGAGGCCAAGCAGCCAGCCGGGATAGCATCGCCCCCTGAATTTGACGTCACGGTTATGACTATGAATGGATGGAGAAATAAAAAAAAGAAGGGAAAAATGGTGATATGTTTGTATTTGGAGGGGATTTGGAGAGGAGAACCGCAGCATTGTCTTGACTATTTTGAGTTTTTTCTCCGTGGGTGTTGATATGGAAGAGTGGCAGAGAATAACGCGCGGACTCACCTGCGGGAAAAACAGCCAGTAAAAAAAAAAAAAAAGGTCTTATCTCTAGCTTAATCACACTTGTGTTAAAGACAGTGTTATTGTGTTATTTTGAACCATGGGGGGTGGAGGGAGGGAGGGAGGGAGGGAGGGGGGGGACTTTCCACACACGCAGAGCAAACAGAAAGAGAAGAATGCACTCACTCACGTCAGCACACGCCTTGATGTTCAAAAGGCACATTTGACTGAAAGTGTAAAATGATTGCTCCTTAGTTTGAACCAATTATGGTGTGCATGATTGAAGCCATAAGAATCCTGGTGGTAACCTCAGGGGCTTTTTTTTCTTCTTCTTCTTTTTTTTTCTTTCTCATGACTTCACTGTGAGAGTGCAACCTTCCTGTCTTTGTCTGAATTCATCCAGCAGAAACATAAATCGACTCTTTCCCATGCAAACAAGCGTTTGTTTGACCTACCGAGGAGCCGCATTAGCAGGCTACACATTAACACTCATTTCCAAGTCTGTTTTTTTTCCCTCTTCTTCTTCTTCTTCCTCTGACTCATAAGACGAGTCTAGAAATAAACATCATGCCCCTGAAGAAACAAGTGCATTTTCATACCCGTACTTTATCCTCATTATCTCTCATTTAACTGGCAAACAGGCTGCTATACTGGTGAGGCAATTAAAGCTCAGTTCAACACAAGGCCAGGGAGGAAATCTAATGCAAAAGGCTAATGTGGAAATTAGCTTAACTTGAGAAACATTACCTTTAAGTAAAGAACATAATGTGTTTCCTTGAGAACGGAGATACAAAGACATTTTCCGTCAATGAGACAATTGACCAGCTACTGATAACTGATAATTAAGGTTTGGAAATAAGGAACAGAGTGAAAAATGAAGGGTTTCTTTTTTTCTGCAGGAAATAGTAAACAGTAACTTAATAGCTCCCAGTTTAGTGTGTGTGTGTGTGTCTCCACTTAAAGGAATCCTGCTCTACCAGCGTGAGATTTTGACTTACATTAATTAGAAGAAAGTAAACACAAAAGGTTGATTCAGACTGAACACGAGGGGAATTTGTGCACATTTGTTTGTTAGCTTTAGCTAGCTATCAACCTGTGTGAGCCTGCTATGAGTCTGTGGTGTGTGTGTTTGTGTGACAGCTCAGCCTCTGACTGATCTCAACTTTTAACCAGGGTCTCCAAAAAAACCTTTCACTTTGTCACTTGTCTTAAACCGGAGCGGTAAACTCTCAGCATGGGCACAAAGTTGTTGACACATTTTCGACTCGAGTGTCGTAACCTCAAGTTGTGCCGCTTAGACTTTACAACTGTAGCGCTGACTCCCAACTTTCATGGCACTTCTAAAATTGCAACGTTTTCCTAAGTGACAATTACAGGATAATGGTAGACGCTACAGTAGCACAGTAGCACATGTGGTCTCACTTTACAGACGACATCTGCTCATTTCCAGCTCTTTATTTATATTCTGGGGCTCTACTGGAATATCTTTGCATGATTTCCAGTTAAAAACTCCTTATTTATCTTCTACTGGTCCCTTATGCAGCCCCTCAGTTCAGCCTCTGTCTCAAACAGGCCATTTTAGCTCCTGTCTCTTTAAGGCCCCGCCTCCAGATCAGCCCACTCTGTTCTGATTGGTCAGCTTTCAGGAAGCCCCGCCTCCTGATGAGCCCACTCTGTCCTGATTGGTTAGCTGCCTCTCAACTGACTTCCACAATCTTGGGAGGCTATATAAACAGTAGTAGCAGGATTTTACTTCTTTTTCTTGTTGTTCTTTACTCAAAATATAAACTTCTCAACTCGTTCATGTTTGAAAAAAACAACCTGCTACGGGACAGGCGGCCATTTTGGGCGAGGACGAGCAATCTGATGTCAGTTTGATGAGATTTTAGAAGAGAATTTTGACTATATTTAACATAAAATCCTACTACTACCGTTTATATTTACCTACAACTTGTGCTTAACGTATCTCATTTTTAAAGGAGACTCTTTTTATGGATTTTCTGTCATTTAGATACTGTTATAATGTTCTTTACTCAAAATATAAACTTCTCAACTCGTACATGTTTGAAAAAAAACCTTAGCAACAAAGGCTACGGGACAGGCGGCCATTTTGGGCACAGACGAGCAATCTGATGTCAGTTTGATGAGATTTTAGAGACGTTCATGCCATGTTTTGGAAGTTTGACTATGTTTAACATAGATATTCAACATCATAACATTATATAAATGACAGAAAATCCATAAAAAAAGTCTCCTTTAAGATTGAGATACGTTGTCAGTAAATATATTAAACAGGTGGGTCTGGTATAATCATAATATTTTAATTAACTTACTCAAAAAAGGTGATGATGCATTATATTACATCTCATTGGCTTTACAGTTTGAGGTAAAGCCACTTAAAAGAACTGTAACTATGAGTTGACTGTATATTAATGTGATATATAATAAAATATGATATTTCTCAGTATTCTACACAATTAAATATGATGACACATTGTATTTTTTTCAATAATAATAATGCAGACTATATGAGGGAGTGTATATGTAGCTACTGCACATTGTAGAAAATGAAGGTAATAACTTTTGCTTGGTTGTTTTTCTCCCAGCTGTGAAACTTTACTTTATGGCCCAGAGAGAAAAGCAATACCAGTCAGACCAATAGTGCTGCTATGAAATATGATTTTTATTTTTTTGCAAACAGTTTGCTGTTACATTAGAGAGTTCATTTGAGATGAAGTATGCAGGGGAATGACAATCTGTAGAAGACGGAGGAGGAAGGAGGAGGGGGGAGGGGTCTGATAAATGAGCCAAATGAAGACTTACATCCAAAACTAAGACATCACAAAAAAAAATCACATTTTTCATAATTAGCACCAAATTAAAACACCTGGATCTTTTTTTTTTTTAAATGCTAGACGAGGATGTCGCTCCACCAGAGTTCCCGTCAATCACTGATAAATGGTTTAAACACCACTCCAGAGTCCTTCCCTGTGACTGACAACATACCAGCCATTATCTGAACTCTGCACTGTTAACCCCACCCCGCCGCTATCTCCCGCAGGTTAAAAACAAACACTCCGAATCACTCACAGCTACTGTTACTCTCCAGTCTCCTCTGAATGTGTGTGTTTGTGTGCTTGTGTCCACATGCCAAATTTAAACATCATCAGCTGTGAATTCGTGAGGGTAGGATAGGTTACAGATAATAGCCCACATCTAGCAAGGAAAACAGAAGGTAACTAACAAAAATCCGACAACACGCTGCCAAGACCACTTCAGTACGGTTCCAGTTTCCCTCTTAAAAGGCTTCTCTATTATTCAGGTGCCAGAGAAATTAGGACATTCCCTGGCAGCAGGATTGGCATCAGTATTAAGGACCAGAAGGAGAAGACAAATTACACCAGTTTTAAAGCCCTTACATTGGTTGCCTGTCAGGTTTTTTTTCTGTTTTTGATTTTATGATTAAATGATTTCTCTTGTTTTTAAAGCACTTCATGGTCTAACACCAGCTCTTCATGCCTGCTTGTAATGTATGAACCAGCACAACCCCTCAGCTCCTCTGGGGTCTTCTAGTTGGTCCAGAAGGCAGAATAAAAACCTTCCAGTATCCACCAGCACTGATGGGTTATTTCTGAATCCACCACATCAGGATCACCTTATCAAATAAATAACATAAAGGAAATACACTTAAATCTTTCTTATACATTCTTTGTCTTATTTTTTTTGTCCTAGCGTTGATATATTTGCCTAAATACACATTTTGCATTCAGTCTTTATGCACATATTCACCAGTTGAGCATATATAACTCATAAAACACCAAGAAAGGAAATATGTAACGTATTTTCCGCACTATAGAGCGCACTGGATTATAAGGCACACTGTCAATAAATGGTCTATTTTATAACTTTTCTCATATATAAAGCGCACTGAACTATAAGGCACATTAAGTGAAACAAAACAGTCAGATAAGTCAGTCAGTCAAACTTAATTAAATGTGTTCACAATAACTCCCAACCTTGTTCAGTTGTAACATGTAAAAAAAAAAAAAAAACACAATCTGATACCACTAAATCAAACGTTGGTCAGTGTTTCCCCTATAATAATACAGGCAAAAAATATTTTTTACATGTCAAAAATAACGCCAAATATTCATTTATTCTTAAATAAATAGTGTTTGGGAGCCGCTGAGCAGCGCTGTCTCGAAACGGGAGTTAACGTCTGTGTCGTTGCCGTGGAAACTGCAGGTAGCGTAACTGTCAGTGAGTGGTTAAGCGAGAGAGAGAGAGCGTCTGAAATGACGGTTAACGCTAACGGAGCAGAGGCTAGCTGTTAGCAGCAGCAGCAGTAAGTTGTCAGTCTGGCAGTAAATGTACAGTACAGACTACAGTGTGTCAGTTAATAAACGCTGCAGCTTGTCAACACCATGAAAAGTCACGTCTGTTGTTTCCCTCAACTGCTGGAAAAGTGAAGGTTAGCTCCAAAGTTAGCAACAGTGGGTTAGCCTAGCTTAGCGATGCTAAACAGATAAATAGAAAACAGAGAAATGT
Organism: Euthynnus affinis; assembly: GCA_029490765.1. Classification (NCBI taxonomy): domain Eukaryota; kingdom Metazoa; phylum Chordata; class Actinopteri; order Scombriformes; family Scombridae; genus Euthynnus; species Euthynnus affinis. The sequence goes on from CM055850.1 coordinate 29,255,149, forward strand.
GTAGCTGCCTGCTAATCCTGTCGCACTAAAACATTTTGACAGAGCGCTGTGTAACACATATATAGGGCGCTCCAAATTATAAGGTGCACTGTTGTTTTTTGAGAAAATTAAAGGCTTTTAAGTGCGCCTTATAGTCTGGAAAATACAGTATGCTTACTGTGCATAGAATAACATATTAGACTTTAATGTGTGAAGTTAATAACACAAATACAAGGCAACGTCCCTGCTGACTATAGTTCATATTAGAAACTCAGATTAACTCACCATGAATGCACCTCATTGGCTGTTACAAAAAGGATGGAAAACGTTCTTAATCTTTCTCAAGTGCTTTGTATCGCTATCATCTTATAATTATAGTAGAGAAAATATAATAGAGAATAATAAACTTCATGACTAACTTTAACAACGAGAAGGCATAGTGTCCGTACCTGCTTTACCTGTGATGTGCGATGACAGTGACGGCTCCATTCAGTCACATTAGTTCTGCACCACTTACTTCTGTCAACTAGACTTTACTTTACTTTCCTGTAATTGCAAATATTATTGACACCGACATATATGCGCTGTCTGTAGATTCACTGACAGCTTTTAGCTTTTTAGGCTCCGAGCCGTTGGACCAGTCTGACGAGGATCTGAGAGCAGCTCCAAGTGTTAATAACTTTAAATTAAAACCCTCTTCAGCTTCACTTCTGATTGTTTGTATTTATAATTTATTTAATGATTGATTTGATCCTTAATCTGCTTCTCATCTTAAATCTATTTTACTGGTTTTATTGAAGGCGCTCAACAAATAAAGGTTGATTGATTGATTGATAAGGTGTGTCTCTGGTAGCTTTGAAACTGTCTCCCTTTCTCTTTATTTTTCCTACCATTATCCACACTAATGAAGCAGAAATGCTTTCAGTGCCTCCATTATCTTCAACGTTTCCACACTTGCCACTCGTTAGATTTGATTTGCCGCAGGCCTCGGAGACGTCGCCGACGTCTCACCTTGAAGCATGCGCTCTTGTCTTGTAGCTGCAGGACCGGGAGACGATCCAGGGCTGCCGCATTTTCAGAAGCTAGAACTAAAGACGGATGCTTCACGTCAAGCTCCGGCCCTGCACCCACATGTAAACAATGCAGGCTTTTGACTCTTTCATCTCTCCTTCTCTCCCCAGCTGCCTGTCTTCTTCTTCTTCTTCTGTCCACAACCACGACTGACTGGCAGGAGGTGGTGGGGGGAATGAAAGGGAGGGCCAAAAACCTTCACCTGAAGCCGAGACCTTCACCAGAACCTGAAGCAAATGAGGCGGGCAACCCCAAAAGACACCTTTCCTTTAAGTGAACTTCAAAGGTGAGCGAGCGTTGTAAGGAGGGGAGGCATAGACTAGGGGGAGGAGGGTGCGGGGGGGGGGGGGACGTTTGGGAGTTTTGGGCGCAGGGGAGGAGGAGATGGGAAGGGTTAGGCTCCTGCCAGCGGGAGAGCAATCATGCATTTCTGATTTTTAATTAAAGGAAATGATTGCCAAGGTCTCTGCTCTGTCTCTTTATCCATCAACCAGATAAGCTTTTAACTGTGCTTTTTGTGTGAGTCACTGTGTCCTTCCACTGGAAAAAATAAAAAAAAACATGAGATAGAGCCCATCTCCGAACAGGTTTGGCAGTGGAGGGAAGCTTTTTTTTTTTTTTAGGCCCTCACCCTCCATACGAAGGAGGGAATTAACATTATCAGATTAATTAAGTTTCCTCGCTGAGGTTTGGAAAGAATAGCGGCGCAGATAAAAGTACATATGTCCGTGTGTGTGTTTTCAGTAGATTGTTCTTTATGTGTGTGTGTGTGTGTTGTGAGAGAGAGAGAGAGGTGGACTACTTGTGGAAATCAGCCTAAATGTGCTTGAGAACATGCACGTAGCGCCGTAGCCTCGGGAGGATTCTCATTCGCTGCGATTTCATTTGAGAAAAGCTGGCGATATTATTCCTGGCTGTGTCTATATCGGGGAATAACACTTGCGGCGTGTCATTAGTTACGGGCTCGGCGCACCGCGAAATCAACCTAACTTCCCTCTGAGTTTCCATGCCAACAAAAAAAAAAACTCCTGACCCTTTAATGCACACACACACACACACACACACACACACACACGCAGATGTTTAAGCACTATGGATTCCAGCGAGCTCCAATTTTAACATCACGTCATGCCTTTTTTTTTTTAAAGAGTCTCACTTTGATGACAGAAAAACATCACCAACCTCTTAGCAAAAAGCTGAAAGGCTGACCTTTGACCTCACAATTTCAAGCGTGGGCCCCTCGGGGGTCACACCTTGCTTGATCCCCCCCCCCCTCCTTCTTCTTCTCAGGGGTCAGGGATGAATGAGGTGTGACGACGAGCCAAAGCAGGAGGGCAGGAAGGCGGCGGTGCGACGGCGAGGACGACATGGCTTCCTCTGTCCCGATCAGGTGGAAGGTGGAACGCGAAGCGGCTCGTATAAATGAGGAAAAATGTCGGTTCGTTACGAGGACGTCGATAAGAGGAAGTCTGTTTTAGCCAAATATAAAAGAGGAAACAATCACATGATGAATTACTCCGGTTAAAACTTTCATTCCTGTGCAACAACTGATGATTAGAAACATTTAAGGTGGACTCACTCTCCGTTTTACTACCTTAAAACGCGTCTCTCCGTCTCAGACGTCACTGCAGCTACGAACCATTGAACAAATGGAAGGAACAAAACAACAATCTGTTTGGCTGTTCAACTGGCAAAGAACATCATCGTACATGTTTACAACAAAATCATTTCACACAATAAAAGTTCAGAATAAGCCGAAACTGAAAGGTTTGTTATTACTGAGCCTATAAAATCCATAAAATAAAGCAGAATATCAGCAGCAGGAAAGAAAGAAAAACAAGAAAAGTGACTCTAAATTGTAATTATTAATGAATTATTTTACATTTGAAGGCTACGTCGCCATGTTCTCATCTTTAGCTTTTACTTTTGTTTAGCAGTTTATTATCGACAGTGTTCAGTATCAACAAATGTCAAACCAAACCTCCACCCAGGCATCTCTCAGCCTACTGCTTCTCATCTACAACTAAGTAAAACTAGTAAACGAGACCACATCACCTCCATCCTTGCTCCCGTCTCAGGATAAACTTTAAAATCCTCCTAATTGTCTTCATATATCTGTCGCCCGTCTACCCGTCAGATCCTCCCTCCTCGCTCTGTCGTCTCTGCCTGAGGACGGGGCTTTTTCCTGGAGTCGCCTGCCTGGAGGCCTTCAGACAGAGTTAGTTTAAGATGCACCTTAAGACCTGCTTATATTCTTTTTCACTTCACTTTTTGACCTGTTGTATTTCCATTTGGGATTTCTCGGGTTTTAAATTGCACTTACTTATTATTTCATTCTTTAAACTTTACTCTCAGAACATCTGTTATGCACACGTATGTCTTTATAATTCATGCATGTTTGTCTTCAGCATCCTGAATCACTTGTTTACTTTTTAAAGTTTTGAAATATGCTGCATCCTTTTATAATTTTTAGTGCATTTGTAATGTTTAAGCTATGCTATTTGTTTGATATAAACAACAACTACTGTATATTTTGCATACAGATGACATCACAGGTTTATATTTTACTCTGTTACGCTGGTGGCTTTCAGGAATATATATATATATATAATAGTGCATATGGATTAAATTATCCCTGATTATAGGAGCAACACAGACACATTTATTTGCACTTACATCAGGTAGAAAACAGCTGGTTTCATTCTGGACATTAAAACAAAAAAAAAAAATCAACTTTTAAAAGCTCAGATTCTTCACACAGATGTTTTTTTTTTTGATGTGTTTTGTTTTTTTAAAAAAAAAGAATAAAAAGTTACAGATTTCCTCCAGAAGAACATGACGAACTCCAACAAGTGATAGCGTGTGTCATTTGTTTTAAGAAAGAGGAGAGCGATGACTGTGTTGCCTATAAATACTTTTCACAGGAACAGCAGCTGCTCTCCGCTCTCTCTGCTCTCAGACACCACACTGACTGATTCGACCAACTTTTACTTGTCATCTGCCAAATATAATTAACTCTAACCAGCTTTATGAGGTATGAAGCTTTCCTTTGTATACTCCAACTGCTGCGTGAGCGTGTGAATTCGGTGCATCTAGGAACGACGGCTTTGCAAAACACCACAAAGAGCACATCACCTGACAAGCTACTAAACCCACACTAGACTTAAATGACCTGAGGCATTTTAATTATGCTGCGCCTGTTATTGTAGCTACTGTGTTCCAGGTATGACTGCTCCACTGGAATTTCTGAGAATCTCTCGGGCGGCTGCAACACAAAGAGCAGATACATACAAATATATAAATATGTCTCTCTACTGACTTGCAGATGGTATGTGAGAAGGAAGGAAGTGTTTGCCAGGAGAAAATGATTTGTTTTATTGTATGTACATAAACCAAACACACACACACGTGCTTATACATCTATATATATATATATATATGTGAACATGACATAATGTTTTCACAGGATGTAATGTCCCCAACAATCACGCGTGGCGCCCCGGCGGTAACGTTGGCGGCAGGAGGCGGGAGGAAGATTCTAATCTTTGCAGGAGGAAACTATTTTCTAATCATGGCGGTACGAGTCGAAGTCTTGTTTACACACAAACACACACACACACACACACACTCCCATATGTCTAATCTTTGCAATGATGGGATCTTTATATGCACCTCACATTCCACCGTACAACATAATAAGAGCCATACAGACGGCGTTGGAGAAGGGTTGGGTGGGATTAGCCCGCTGAGGAACCGCAGATAGCTACTGTCCAGCCACTCAGAGGACGAGGGTGGGTCTGAACTGACATCAGTATACTGAATGTCTGATTGCTTGTGTGCTTATTTTGTCAGGTTGTAAGTGCCAAAAAAAACCCAATTCATCTCATATTTGACTAATTCACACAGTAGCAAAGCTCCCTGTATTGTTCTCCAGCAGACAGTCAGCACTGTAATCTGATTGATGTGCGTCCAGAACGGTTCCTTTTATCGCTTTAGCAGCCAGTTTAGCTGCCAACCTGTTGCTCACATATTTACTACATATGGAGAAAGGCAGCTAACTATAGACACCATCCTTTCTCTTTTGTAGTGCAGTGCAAATGCAGCACTCTGTCTACTGGGGCCTGTGTTGATATTAGCATGCTACGCTAACTAGCTTCACCCCCAGACTGAACAGCTAAATATTAAATGTCGTATATGAGCAGACAGATTAAATTACTAATGACTGATAGCAAACATTATGTTGCCTGAAGCACCTTGTATCAACATTCATAGACTATAATAGTATCAGGAAACATCTGCTGAAGCACACTTTTAAAAAAATCAATAATAATAATATTACCTAATAATAATAATAATAATAATACCTTCTAGACACATTGTCCATGTTCCTGTTGATAATAAAGACTATTACTTTGGCATAAAGGAGCTCCAAGTGTCAAAACCTTTACATATTAATCCATAAAAAGCAACACGGAGCCACTTAAACTCTCAAGCAGCCGTTGGCGCCAGCGGTCACATGATCACATGACAGTCGGCTCACTGGACGGCTGTGGATTCAGGATAACTCAGATCAAAACAACACAGTGCTTCTGGCTTCATGACGTCAAGTGGACAAGTTGTTTTGACATGATGTGTCTGACATTATTGATCATCTTCAGGCCAACAACATCTTATGTAACCATGCCCACATAAGGGTAAGATATCATCAGTTTCAAGCCGTAGCTGGGTTTTTTTTTTGTGCCTGACCTAAAAAAAATAAATAAATTTTGCAAAGCAAAATCAGCGTATCAGTGTTGTGTGACGGGTTCTTCACAGAGCAGCTTCACTTATTTATTCCTCTTGAGTCTTGATAACACTTTGGAGATGTTTCGCTGCTTAAAAATCTTGCAAACCGCATCTTTAATTTGAGAAAATACATATTTTAGTAGCGAATTTATCATTTAATGTAGTCCATGCATCTAATTTAATTTAATTTAAACCATTTAATTGCAGATATCTGTAAATCCATTTTGATTGCATCTCCTTTCAGCTAGTTAATCATTTAAATCTACTAATCAAAGCGTCCAGTGCAGGTCATGAATTTCATAATAAATATTAAAATACTAATCAATGAATTATAATTAATTACATGATGCTCACACAGCCTTATCAGGACAATCAATGGCTCAAACTTAAAGCTTCCACAAAATGACGTAGTGATGACGGAGCCGACACATCAGCTCCCAGAGAGCTGCGTCAGCACCCACAGGTGTTGCTGTCACATGACCTCATCGACAAGAAAGGACACATCTACAGGACCATGCAGCCCGACACATGTGGAGGTGATGTTGTCCAGATCCTGAATTTAACCTGAATACTCGGTGTGAATATTCAGATTACTGCCACAGAAGTGCAGTTTATATTTTTCTATTAAATAAAACAATATGTGGTGACGACAATGACAAATATTTGCAGTAGAACAGGTTTTTTTTTGTTTTAATTGTTCTCTAAAATTGAGAGATGATCATTAAATAAAAGATGATTTAATCACAGAATAAAAATAAAGCACAGCAAATTAGTCATTTATTATTATTTGTTCTAAAACCATATAAATAATTAATAACTAATTTGTTGGAAATAAATAGAGGTAGTGGAGGACATATTGACATTTATGTACATGATGAATAGTCAGTCCATTTTTTGTTATTTAACATAAATCATGCTTACTACTGATGGAAATTAGACAGATAGGCATTAAAAGAGGTGCACATTATGTTTATGTTGCTACCTGGAGAACAGTTTCAAGCTCCAGTAAAAATACATACCGTAATTTCTGGACTATAAGGAGCACTTAAAAGCCTTTAATTTTCTCAAAAAACGACAGTGCACTTTATATATGGATTCATTCTGGCTGTGTTTACTGACCATGTGGTACACAGCGCTCTGTAAACATGTTTCAGTATGACAGGATTAGCAGGCAGCTACACATTTCTCCGTTTTCTATTTATCTGTTTAGCATCGCCAAGCTAGGCTAACCCATTGTTGCTAACTTTGGAGCTAACCTTCACTTTTCCAGCAGTTGGGGGAAACAACAGACGTGACTTTTCATGGTGTTGACAAGCTGCAGCGTTTATTAACTGACACACTGTAGTCTGTACTGTACATTTACTGCCAGACTGACAACTTACTGCTGCTGCTGCTAACAGCTAGCCTCTGTTCCGTTAGCATTAACCGTCATTTCAGACGCTCTCTCTCTCTCTCGCTTAACCACTCACTGATTAAGGAGTGACGCTACCTGCAGTTTCCATGGCAACGACACAGACGAACACGTTTCAAGACAGCGCTGCTCAGCGGCTCCCAAACACTATTGATTTAAGAATGAATGAATATTTGGCTTAATTTTTGACATTTAAAAAATATTTTTAGCCTGCATTAAGCCTTTTCGCTTTATATATGAAAAAAGTTCAAAAATAGACCGCCTTATAATTCATTACGGAAAATACTGTAATTCAGAATCATCAAAAGTTACTTGTGGGCTTCCCCAAGGCTCAGTGTTCGCCCTCTTCTTCTTTAAATTCATTTTATTTGCAAATATATTTTGCTGTTTAAGTATTTGAAACAAAAAACTCTCAGATCATACCTCAATATATGCTTGTTGTTGTTTCTGAGGCTTTCAGCCACATCTCATGGCCTTCTTCTTCAGCTGATGGAGTCACTCATCTGTCATGAAAACGGTTTAGTTTTTGGAATCAAAGCCACGTTATAATTAAACCATCCGGATGATGTCAGAGCAGCTTCGTCCACCGAGGAAGACCACAAAGACGAACTAGTCGAAAGCTTTGAAAACAACAAGTGAAACTTCCTGTTTACAAGAACATCAACCTTCAAGCTCAACTTCTGGATGTTGTAGGAATAAGTAAGTAAAATTAAAAGAAAAAAATATAAGAAATATATAAGACAGACTAAATTGATCATCTTTGGTACTCACATAATAAATTAACAGAATGAACTGTAAACAAAACTCTTTATTAAGAACCAACAAAGTCACGGATTATTAAATTAAAAGCTTTGAGACTTGCTCAAAAGTTGTTTAAAATGAGATAAAAACCGTATGAGCTGAGAGGAATGTGCAGATTAAAACATAAACCATAAGGACATCATGTATAAAGTGTTATTTTACAGGTGAAGGAGTGTATTTTTAAATCTAAACATGTATTATCAACGGCATCAACACAGCAGAAACAGTGACGTTGTTTGACCTTTACCACCTTATAGGTTGTGTATTTGTAAGACGGGCAGGTGTAAAGTCTGTAAAAATTCTTCTATATTATGATCTTGGATTGACTTTTGTGTTGTTTTGTGGGAAGTAATTACATTTAGCTCCTAATTGTTTTCAGTTTTAATTTCCTTACGATGTGTGTGTGTGTGTGTGTTGGAATAACTTTCAAACTTGGACAATTAAGTTTTGAACTTCCACAATCCTGGCAACAGTATATATATATATATATTTATATTTATATCTAAAGACTCCCAGTAATGATCGGCCTATTATGTGAGGAAATCTATTAAGTTAGCTCTCCTGCTCTGATGATTATAAGGGACAAACAACAAACGAGTCATGAGTCAGCTGAAAAGTTGCAGCTGTTGATGATTTTTACGAGATCGTAGTGGAGTCTATTAAACCGATAGTTCACTTTGACCCTTCGTATTTTGAAAAATGCCTGTTTTTGTCCATATGTTGTTCTTGATCAATGTTCTCATTTACACGACCGACTGTATGAATACAAGCCGTCTCACCCTGGAAACCCAGACTAATTAAAATATCTGTGTGTGTGTGTGTGTGTGTGTGTGTAGACTATGAACAGAGCTCCTTGATACCTCATTATTTGGGTAAAAGGGCAGTAGACGGAAACCATGACGTTGCAGAAACACCGGCAGCAAAATGGCGGCCTGCCCACTCCGAGAAAAACTTGGACTCCCTCTAATTTATCAAGTCCCAAGCAGCTTATAATAAGTTAAGGAGGTGCTCTCGTCTAATAACAACAAACATGGGTCCAGGTTCCAAAAAAGTTTTAAAAAAAAAACGGAAAAGCTTAGTCGCCTGGCGTTCTCTGCGCTGACCGCCCTCCCCTCACACACATTCTTCGCTAACGAGGAGAAAAGGAAAACCAGTCAAACTCCTTTCTGGAACAGTCTGTAAAACAAAAAAACAAAAAAAAAAGGGAGGAGGAGGATGGAGGGAGGGAGGGGGTCGTCTATTTTTCAGTTTCCTCATCAGAAACACTAACAAACACTGTCTCAACCCATTTACAATGAGCGGTGTGTGTGTGCATACCTGTCTGCACACATTACGTCCTTGTGCGTGACTCGTGCATGTGATACTGTACGTGCACACACCTGTGTTATGTATGTATGCATGACCTGTGCTTTTATTTTGTAAAGGGAAGGGAACAGGACACCAGCCAACCCCAGAGGCCCTTCACCCCCCTCACACATTATCCATCGCTCACTTACAAGGTCACAGAGGCCAATTGGTCCTTTCCACCGTTTGGGTTCCTCCCTCAGGACGGCCATCTTTGTGCCGACGGCCTCAGCTGCTCTTTTTCCTTTTGTGCTCTTTACTGTCTCTCGTTTCCTCAATCTTCCTTAATGGTCGTCTTATTGTGACTCTGATTTGCTTCGGTGTGACTCGGCGGGGGGCCTGTGTGCCCATCACACACACACACACACACACACACACACACACACACATATTATACAACACGTTCATTAAAAGATTTTTGAATTTCCACAAAAATTTTTTAGTTTCAACCTGGAGCAGTTCTTGTGGTGAATATGTAAACACTGTAAATCAACTTTAAAAACAGTTTATAATAATCTCCCTGATAATCAGACTAACCACTAATTATTTACAATGAGAGTAAAAATAAGTTTAGGATCTCAGGAATGCCTTGTGGGTATTTTTTATTATTTTTTTTAAAAATTAGTGGCTAAAAACTACCAACACACAACTTTGTGGCTTCACTTCAGGCTGAATTTGTGTTAGCTGCTAAAAGTTGAACCAAAATTCAGTTTTTTGTTTTTCAGCAGAAACAATTTGGGAGAAATTTCTTGGGATCACATGATTAAAAAATCCTGGACCGTCCAACATAACATAACATACTAAAAACCGACTGCTGCACGCTCACATATGTAAACATGGTTTCAGCTGATGTTCCCGCTTCAAACAGAAAAATGTCCCGTCATAACAACATCTGTCCCCCATGAAGTGGAAAGCAGGATTCTCACTTTTTAGATTGGAAAAGCTTGTCGAACACACACAGAGACTCTTCTTGGTGTTTAAAAAGTCCATCAAAGCGACGAGTCAGTATATAAACAGCATTAAATGAAGTGTATGTGTGAGTATGTTCATATTTATCTACACTGAGACTCTTTTTCTGTCTTTTTGATCATGTTTTATGTGTTTGACATTAACTCAAAACAGAGAGAAATAAAGAAAATTAATCACTGTGATGACTGTGTTAGTTAATAAACCGTCCCGTGTCAGCAGTTTTCAGACTTTGAAGCCCTGCATGTTGGAACCAGACGGCAGCGAAGACCTGAAGGCTGAAACCGAAGAGACTCCGATCTGTCAGCGGGATTTATCATTTCTGATACCGTCAGCTTTTAACTGTTAGATGTGACTCACCAGCAGTTTGTCATTATTAACTATAAGCTTTCACCACTAATTATACAGCAAGTCAACTGTGTGATTGTTATGATTGGAATGATCATGTTTAAATGTTTAAATCATTTCATTTAGTTTTTCCATCAGAGCAACTTCATTTTATGTTTTTCACTGTTGGTCAAATCATCAGAATATGTGAAGTCGGGCTTCGGGGGATTAATGATTTGCATTTTTCCACTACTTTCTGACATTTTATACACTGAATAATCAATGAATATTATTAAAAAGAAAACAAATTGATGATAAAAATAACAGCCTGTCCCCTCTGCTTCTGTTTTCTGCTTGCAGTGGAAGTTTCTATTGAAGTCTTCAAACTAGATTTTACCACAGAGTCTCTCATCAAGACCAGGACCCGTCATATCAGAGTAGTCTCAGTGCCTCATCTTCCTCCTCATCTTCCTCTCTGGCTGGTTTCGGCTCGGTCCTGGACGTGACGGCGTCCCCTTCTCCTTCTGCATTGTGTCTCAGAAAGCAGCCGGCGTGTTGCTGTAACTAATCCCTCACTTCCACTCCCCTCGGTGAGGGTAAATATATACTGGCCCAGCCTGTCTGGCTGGCTGGCTGGCTGGCCCCAGGCCTGCCTGCCGTACCCTGCCCTGCCCTGCTACACACACACACACACACACACACACACACACACACATTGGGACTTCTCCTTTACATTTACAAGAGAGCTGTAACTGAGATGGCGAGGGCCGAGCGAAGGTTGAGCTACTTTGCTAATGTGTGTGTGTGTGTGTGGAAATGTTGCTTGTACAGTAAATAGTGTTGCGTGTACATAATGGGATTTTACGAGTGTATCTGTGTGTGTGATCTTGTCGTGTGTGTGTGTGTTTATGCGCCTGAAGGAGAGCACAAAAAAAAAAAACCTAATAATTCTCAGGTTGTAAGTTTGACTCGTGTGTGGACGAGCAGGTCGGTGAGGTTTTTGCCCACACAAAGCCGATATAATGAGCACCTGGGAGATAAATAATGGTAATAATGTGATACTTAATTAACTCCCCTGAGGGAAATTATCTTTCCTTTTCGCCCTCCTCGCACAATGAGGTCAGAAGCCAGCATGTATCCGGTGTCATGTCTAAGGAAACCTCAGCTGGGTGGATGCTGAAACTAGGTCCTCTGTTTTTCTACCGGAGGGAGTTAAACAGCGAACCGGTGAGTCAAACTTTTAAATATGAGGACAGATTTGTGGCTTGAGAAGACGTAACTGTTTTCTTTTCCTCTTGTTTTCAGTTCATCACCTTTTTTACAGTCGCTTATTTCCACATGACCGACATTATCAGTCATTTGGAGTCATGTTTTTGTCCACCTGGTGAATAAAAGTCCAGTCTTCTGTCTCTTTTAGCTTCTGTTACGCATCAATCTGCGATGCTTTGCGTCTAAACCACTGCTAAACCGCTTCAGTTCAGTGTGGATGACCGGACCCACAAAGCCTCGTTTTTGCAGCTTTTAAACGCCTCTCAACGCTCTCTGATATGTTTTGAATAGTTTCAGGGAGCTTTAGACGCACACAAACACACCAATCGATCCGTTTCTGTTAAGTCAGCTGTTCAGTCTCCAAGCCAAACCGATGCTCCCATGACGATTATCATTAAGATGATTGTCTCAGCTCTCTGCAGAGCCGCAGAAGACGTTATACGACTGTTTTCTGAGTCATGCTCATTACGACTGGTGGACTCAACACGACGTGTAAAAGTTGCCCTTCGAGGTATTTTAGTTGCCTGAAATTGAGGCTATAATCCTTTCTTTCTTTTTAAACCACATTGGTTTTGGTCTGCCTTCTGTTTTTCTGCAATAACCATTAAATATATTTGCATTTTGTAATTGCCTCTCTAAGCTTTTCATTGTTAACCGGTGGACTTTACTTTTCCAAACTGTAACCACAGGAATTCGTTCAGAGACAGACGGATGACGTTGTTGTCATTCCTCTCAAGCCGTCTCCATCAAAACAACACGAGGCGATTAATCCTCAGAAAGAGGCGACTCCTCCTCCGCCGCCGCCGCCGCATACAAAGTCAACAGAAAGATGCAACTTTGACGCCGAGGCATGTCTGCACAAGATCGAGAAACATTTCAGCATGTATATATGTATCCCAGAGCTTATAACGAACACTTTCTGAGTTTGTTTGACTGAATTATAAATAGATTTTGCTTTTTTTTTTTGCTCTCTGCTGGAGACGTTGTTCGCAGCGCTACACGTGTAGTTTTGAACGGAGCAGTTTTAATAATAAAACATAGTTTCCAGAGCGTTTCCACTGGCAACAGCAAAACCACAGGTGCCATTAAGTTAACCAGGACTTAACTTTATGATACCTTAACCATCAGGGTGGCAGTAAACCTTATATGAGTAGTTTTTTTTTCTTTCTTTTTTTTCATTTTTTATGGGTCGTTCTGGAAAGTGCTGACGAATAAACCTATTGTTTCCCGTTAGGAGCCGGTTGAGCCTGGGTGGGCCCTTTTCTCCCCCTGCAGTGAGAGACTACTGCTCTCCTTCTTTAGCAAACACACACACACTACCTCCTTCTCACAACTCCATATATACACCCCTCCTTTACTTTAAGGGAGGCCCTGATCAATAATTCCACCAGACTGGAGTCGGCTGAGGAGGGAGGAACGCGCTCGGTGAGAGCCTTCAAAGCGCTTCTTATAGCGGTTCTGGTAATGAAAGGAGGGCGATAGCATAGAGAGAAAGAGCTAGAAGCAAAAGTATATTTGAGCTGTGTCATCCCAGAGACGGACTGGCGCTTCAGTTTTATCCAGAAGAAGAAGAAGAAGAAGTGAATGTCCGAAACTTGAGGAGTTAAAGAGTTCTCATACGACAGCAGCAGCAGCAGCGGCGGTGGTGGTGGTGGTGTGTGTTCTTGTATTTGGCATACTGATCAGGGGCTTGAACTACTGTGTGGGAGAACTCCCAAGCCCCATTCATTATTCAGGGGAGTGTGAGAGATATCTGCTTCCCAGATTACTTTTCCCTTTGAGGTGGAGGAGAGAGGCGAGAAGGAGATGGAGAGAGAAAGATAAGCAAGACAGAAAGAGAGAGAGAGAGAGAGAGAGAGAGAGAGAGAGAGAGAGGAGTTTAAAGTGAGACAGAAGCAAAGGTTTCCATCCTAATGGAGTGCAAATTTAAACAGAAGAAATTATCAGCAGAAGGAAATTTGAATTAACGCTCATTTCCATCCGCTGCCATTATGTTGGATTTTAGGAGTCGGGTTAGTGGAGACGAGTTATTTCTTTTCGTCTGGGCTGTTTAAATGTTGCAGAAGAAGAAGAAGAAGAGATGGTGATGGCGTCGTTAAGCAACATGGCCGACTTCACAAAGGTCATCCGCACACAGGAAGTGGTTCTTCTTCGGTGTGTTTGTCACACTCAGAGGTACGCAGGCTCAAAATTACAACAGCAGCGTCGACTTTAACTTTCCTGCTGCAGTTGGATTAATGTAGTAATATAGTTTGAGACAGTTGTGATCGCCCTCCGCCATTTTTTTTTGGCAATATTTCAAGATTTTATCTATTTTTCTGCTCAGATTTTCACAAACAAACAAAAATAAACACCCCTAATGTCAGAATGTGGTCGTATTTAAATAAATAAATGTAGATTTATTGTTGTATGATATGTTGGAGTTGTCATTTATGGATTTATTTAGACATTACCAACAGTTTATGATTATCTGGAGAACTTTAAGTCGCTTTAAAATGAGTCCACAGTTAATATGAGCTACATTTTTCAGGCTGTGACATCTAAAAATGACTCAGCATGTACTGAAAGGTCCTCAGTGCAGTTTCTGACCACTAGTAGAGCTGCAGAGGAACGTTTTTACCTGTGTTGTTTGTTTCCTGTGTACATGTATGATAACACACACAGGTCTGCGGATGATGTGATATTTCTAGCCAACAGTTTTATGCAGAGTGTAGCTTCAGGTCAGATATTCAGTGTAGGAGACAGTAAACATCGGCCTTTATTCCTGTTTGCGTACTTCCTGTGGTCGGCGAGGTGCAGAGAGTTCAGCGTTTCATGCTAATGACAGAAGGAGAGGTGAGGAAGTTTAAAGCTAAGCCGTGTAACTGCTTCACAATGAAACATAAACACAAGTGTTGCTGCATTAGTGACCCGTGCGGCCTTCCTTATGCATATAGGTGCGCTTCATTAAACAGGTTTCCTGCTAGAGTTCATGACCCGAGGACTGTTTACTCCAGGAAATGTAAATCTGTAATAAATTAAAAAAAAAAAACAGTATTTAATAAAACATGACTTTCTGGTTCAGGATACTGTAGAGAGGAAACAAGAGGGAACTTTAATGAGCATCTAACGGCGTAAAACATCTCAACTAAACGCTGACTCTGTTTCTAAAGAAGGAAAAAGAACTCATCAAAGTAAAAAACATACATTTTTTATATCAAGTATAATAAAACATCTTAATAAGTTAATCTTACGTAATCATTACAGCATCCAAGACAAGAAAAACAACTATATATGTAGATACACAGACGGAGCAACGCTAGTTTAACACGGTTTAAAGTGAATGTTGTTTTAGCAGTTAGCTTAGCAACAGCAGTTTAGCTTAGCAACAATAGTTTAGCTTAGCAACAGCAGTTTAGCTTAGCAACAGCAGTTTAGCTTAGCAACAACAGTTTAGCTTAGCAGCAACAGTTTAGCTTAGCAACAGCAGTTTAGCTTAGCAACCGCAGTTTAGCTTAGCAACCGCAGTTTAGCTTAGCAACAGCAGTTTAGCTTAGCAACAACAGTTTAGCTTAGCAACAGCAGTTTAGCTTAGCAGCAACAGTTTAGCTTAGCAACCGCAGTTTAGCTTAGCAACAGCAGTTTAGCTTAGCAACAACACTTTACCCTGAAATAGCTAGCACTTAAACGATTAAAAAAGTGAAATAATCATAATAATAATAATGAATTAGATGGTAAATACACACAAAACAAGTCACTAGACATTCACAGTTATAATAAACTCATCCTACTTCCTGTTAGCAGCTTGCTAACGTCAACGGGGATAAAATAACTGACCCGTGCGGCTCTTCTAGACTTTCTAAATGTTATCGGCGTGGAAGGCGGAGACAGCGGACGTTTGTGCGGCCGTCTCGATATCGGTTTCAGAACCGTTACGCCTCTAGTGGTCGGAGGATCGGATGGAAGAGGAAGCAGACTGATAAAAGACTAAAATATCTGAGGTTGTGTTTAGAGCTGCAACAATGAATTGATCAACTGATGAGTCGATTGGCTGTTAATCAGATTTTTAAGAAGAAATTCTCTGGTTCCAGCTTCTCACATGTGAATATCTATATATTCTTTTGTCTTCTATGACAGTAAAGTGAAATCTTTGGGTCCCAACTGTTGGTCAGGACATTTCATAAACCAAATGACTCATCAGTTAATAAATAAAACTGCTGTCAGAGTAATTAATAATGAGAATAATCATCCTTTGCAGCACTAGTTGTTTGCAGGAGCTGCAGTAACAGCCAAAGGTTTGGACCTAATATCTCATTATCTGAAACAGCTACAGGCCGAGTCAGCTGTGCTTTTTAAAGTGAGACATATTAAAAGTGAAGATGTTTAGGATATGAGCCTGACATCAGTTACATTTACAGTTAAAGTGAAGACTGAATGGACTCCCTGCTGCTGCTGCTGCTGCTGCTGGAAACCACAACAATGTTCTTGAAAGTTTATCTCCCTCAGCAGTCACTCCTGCTAAATATGTGTTGACTCACATCCAGACGCAAACTTTTATGCACACACACTGGTGCCTGGGGAACACACACACACACACACACACACACACACACACACACACACACACACACACACACACTCCTTTTGATGACAGATAAGAAGCAGTGTATGATGAGAGCCTCTGATGACAGGTGCTGTCGTGCTTCTGTCTGCCTGTGTACAACACAGCAGATACTTTTCACAAGTTGTAAACTATAGTGTTGACATCTGTATTTGTGTATATATATATATATGTGTGTGTGTGTGTGTGTGTGTGTGTGTTCTATATCATATATATCTCAACCAGTGTCTACAAATCTCTCATTGAACATATGCTTAGCTTTATTATCACACTTCTTTACAGACTTTTTTCTAATCTTAGAGGTTAACCCTCAGGAGTCCTTCATATATCACTTTAAAAAAATGTTTAACATGTTGATGTTTGGTATCTTTTTTTTCAGCACAACATCATCTATATGAGCAGACAATTACTTTTTCACTTTGACACACTTATATCATCATATTTGACCATAAAAAACACACAAAATACATAAAATCCGAATTGGAAAATGTCGTATTTTGATTAGAAGAAACACAAACGTGCTCAACGAAGCGTTTTAAAGGCTGCAAATGTGAACATATGATGGAAACACTGAGATAAAATCAATCTATAAACATGTAACAGTAGGTGTTTTTTTACTTTTTAAGTTGCGCCACTCTTTAACAAAGATATAAAATAAAAGCGATGTCCTCCGCCGTCCCATCTCAGACGCTTTTCCTCATGAATAAACACGATTTTTATATCAACGTATCTCCGTTTTTACTCCGTCTATCAACACCAAACAAAAACCGACACAGAGTTTGAAGCCAGCACTTTGGACAGAAGTTAACAGCAGAACTTAACGTGACTTTGTTTTTGCGCTACGACGTCCTGCGCACAAATAGCGCATCTTATTTCAGCCGCCGTCTTTTGACGATAGATGACAGAAAATAAACTAAAATATGATTCATGTTTCCAGTTTTTTTTCTCATGTAAGGTGTAAATAATAATAAAAGCTGCAGCCTAGACATAGTAGAGAAGTCACAGCTGTAAATAATAAGATGAACGATGACTTTATTTTAACATTTAGCTGCTTAAGTTTGAAGATCCTGCTGCTGCTGCTGTGTGTTAACATAGAGGGTGTTACTAAAAGAGCTTATTATAAGATAAGAAGTGAATGAACTTGACATTATCCAAACACTTTTCCGGATTTAGCAACATAAATCAGTCGAAATTCACACATTCAATGGAAAAGATATGAATCAGAAGCAGATTGAGGACAAAATAATGAAAGTTCAAGACTTCGTTTAGCATGTTTGGACGGATGAAATAAGAGGAAGCGGTGTTCCTTTTTAATGTTGTGGTGATCTGAGACGTCACACACACACACACACACACACACACACACACACACACACACACAGAGCAGACTTCAGGGGGAACCCTGCTGAGTCCTGAGACAGGTGGAAAGAGTCTAGTCATCACACATCTAGTCAAAAAAAATTCACTTCATATCCAAACACCGAAAGGTCCGACTTTGAACAGATCAGCACTCTGCTCACACACACACACACACACACACACACACACACACACACAGAGCTCATTTTAGAAGATTTTGTTGACACTGCAATCAATGTTTCAGCTCTGCAACCTAAATATTCATGTTTTTTTTTGTTTTTTTGCTCTGAGGATGTCCTCTCCTCTGATCCAGACTCTGACTCTGATCTGTCACCGTGCAGCAGCAGCGTCTCCGTCGACCTCGGCTCAGCTCGCCGCTTTAAGAGCCAAAACTCAACACCGAGGAAACCGTTGTGTGGAAGACAGTCAGCGTGGTAAATATTATTCCTGCTAAATGCCACCGTGCACGGCGTGCTGACATTGACATTTTTAGCTCCGAGCACTGCTGGGCCTCTTTACAAAGAGCCGCTAGCATGTTGTTGACTGAAGAGTCCGAGTAGAAAGCTTTTATTTTTTATTTATTTCCTGAATCTCTGCAGCAACTTTTATAAATATGTTCTGCAGCAAAGCATCTGATGGATGATGGATGATGAGCTGAGTGTCCTTGAGCATGTGTGTGTGTGTGTGTGTGTGTGTGTGTGTGTGTGTGTGTGTGGCCTTTCTGTAGTGAGTTCTTAAAAAAGTGTTGCTACAGGTGTTTAGATGAGTTTCTTAATCTGGCACTGAAATACTGGTGGCTGTTTACTCAAGTGTTTATGCTGGCATTCACATTAGCCGGTGTGTGTGTGTGTGTGTGTGTGTGTGTGTGTGTGTGTGTGTGTGTGTCCATGTCTTTTTATGGTATGCATTGGACTGCAGCAGGTGTGTTTTAAGTCTCTCTTAAAGCGAATGTTTATACTATTCAGGTTGTCCAAACCGCTTTGTTTGCTAGCTTCTGTTTGTTTAGTTGGCACACACACACACACACACACACACACACACGAGGAAAATATATCACATGTTTTTTAAAAGACTGACTTACCATCTGTGTGTGTGTGTGTGTGTGTGTGTGTGTGTGTTGTTGACACAAGGCAGCAGAAGCAGCAGCAGCATTGTTTGTGCTTTGTTTTAACAGGCCGAGGCTGTTTGTTTGTTTGTTTGTTTGTGTGTTTTTTCAGGTGGACGTGGTGTGGGAACCCCCCGGGCAGGAGGTCGACACGAGGCGCGTGAACACACACGCCCCTCGCGTGAACACAAACACTCCCCCCCCCCCCCCGGCGTAAAGCGCACACGGCGGCGTCGCTGCCGTCGCCGTCCGTCTTCATCTGTCTCTCGTGTCGTCGTGGCTCCTCACCTGTCGCCCGGCAGATGGCGGGGAGGGGAGGGGAGGAAGGGGGGGGTCACGGTAGGGGGGACAGGGTGAACTTGTGATGAAAGACGGGCAGATGAGAAGTAAAGAGGAAGAGGAGTTTGTTTTTTTTAAATCAAAGGCTGCCAGGCTGATTTCCAAGAAGCTGAAACTGACATCTTGATATGAAGCTCGTCTTTGTAATTACCCAGCATGCAAAGAGGGCAGATAAAACACATGCATGCAAATTAATTCCACTCACTACGCATCCACAGTTAAAAGAAGTTAGCTCCTTAAATTTGAGCGTGATCCTTCCTGCACAGCTGCAAACTGACCGAAGAGTTTCAGTCAGTTTAAAGTTATTCTGACGTTTAAACTTGTTTGTTTTTCCCCCAAACTGTGTTACGCTGGCAAACGTACTCACCGCCTGGATGACGGCCACATTTTGGCCGACAGTTTATGAGAGAGTGAGGTGTTACGTTAGGAAGGAGGTAAAAGACACGGGTCAGTGAAATATTAATAAACACGTCTGTATTAAATCATCTTTCCCCGAACAACTGCTGCAACTAAACCATAAAGAGTTTAATATTGTTTCACTAGCAGATGCACAACAAGCTTGTGTGTGTATTAAAAGGAAATGAGAATATACAGAGACCTGATTTATTTACATAAAGTGGTAATATTACAATATATGTGAATATGTCTAGAAAAAAAACTGATTTTTTTCTCCTATTTATATTTAAAACATTTAAATATACAAACATTTATTCTTAATGTATTGTCATCTATGTAGAAAAGATCTGAATACGTTTATTTAACATTTTTACAACTTGACAAATACGTTAATTAACATGTTTGAGAGAAAACGTTCAGTCGTATATGAGTGTAATCTGTAGGAGACGTTTCCTAGGATGGGGAAGGAAGTTGGCAGTTAAACGGAGGAGCTGACAATAGAGGGAGAGAAAATAAAGGAGAAGCAGGAAGTGAAGGGAAAAGGAGGAAAGAGCCGAGGTGAAGGCTGTATAGATAGCAACAGGAGGAAGACGGACAGCATCAGCGGTAACCAGGACGACCTTGTAAAAAAAAAAAAGAAAGAAAGAAAGAAAAAGAAAAACATTTAAAAAAAATCTTCCTTCCTCGAGTTAACGACGCACTTCTCTCTTTATCTCCGCTCCATGTCTCTCCTTACATCCTCCTCCCTCCTCCTCCGTCCCACTGTGTTCCCATAGTCGACCCAAACTATCCCTTGGAGGGGGGGTCAAAGGTCAAATCTAAATGCTGCCAGGCTCATGTGGGAATCCGGTGGGCAGTTTCACGGCTGTTTGCAGGCCGCCGGTGATCCAAACACTCGATGGTGGCGGCTATTAGCGGGAGAATAATCAAAGAGACTCAAACATCAGTGCTATTTCTGATCACTACTCACTCTGTGAATCACCTGGAGAGCTTAACAACAGAACAGTCGCCTCGCTTCTTCTTCTTCCATTGCCTGAACAAATACCCTCCATTTATAAACAATTTCAATAACTCAGTTTGTGCAGCTTGTTAGCGTCCAAACAGCATCAAACCGAGGTTAAGAATCCTCTCTGAAAGCCACAGGAAGAGAAAAATAAAAACAAGCAGGAAGAGGAGAGAGAGAGAGGGGAAAAAAAAATAATGCCGGGGCATTCAGTGTAAATCTTACAAGCAGTGAGCGTTCTTTTCATAAGTGGCCCCGCATTGATCCTGCCTGTCGGCGGCACGGCGCTGCATTTCCACCTCCCCTGCAGCACTGTCTCTTATCCCAACAGCGGCTACGAGTCAACAACTCTGACTGTGTTTTTAAGTGCTTCTCCCCCCAAAAAAAAGGTGTGTGTGTGTGTGTGTGAGAGAAAGAGAGAGAGAGAGAGAGAGGGGGGGGGGCGGGGGAGTGTATCGGTTGCCCCAGTGGCGTGCATTCCTTAGCCTCTGTTAGCATTCAGTCCACATAGGTCACGGCCAGCAGGCTTTTGTGTTCAACCAGCCTCGGTGTCACTGCAGTGTGTGTGTGTGTGTGTGTGTGTGTGTGTACAAATGGGAGAGAAAGTCAATGGCAGCACACACACACACACACACACACACACACACACACAGTTTGTTGGTGAGTAGCTCTCAGAGGCTTTTCAAAAAGAGGTGTGTGGGGGGGGGGTCACATGGTCTCACACATCCGCTTAAATGTCAACCGTGAAAAGGAAGAGAGATAACAGACAGAGAGGAGAGAGAGAAAGTTTGGACTAGTATGCACACCTCTCCGTGTTTACGGCTCGCTGCTAGTTTGTTCCTGGTTTTCGGTTCTTTTGTCTCGTCACGCTAGACAAAAGAAAAAAATGTCAATTATTAACTTTGGGTCGGGCCGGGCCAGGCCGGGCTTCTCTCTCGCTAATTTTTTAAAAATAAATATATGAATGGATTCATCCGTGCGCGCATTCTCCAGCGGAGGATTTTTAAAGTCTGTTTGTTTCCGCCTTTGGTGACGAAGACTGTAGTGAACCTGCTGCGCTCCGTAGGCTTTACCCCGTGTATCTCAGAATGCCCTTCCTTGTGATCTACAATGAAGCCCAGAGACCTGCTCCTGCTGCTGTTCCTCTCCTTGTCAGAGAGGCGCGTCCATGTGAGCACAATATCACGCACAGAAATATCTTTAACCAACTTTTCCAGCGTTATTTCATTGTGTAAATTGTGTAAATTATAATGATCATAAAAATATGTAGATTATTTTAACATTAAGAAAACTTGCGATATAAAATTTCGGGTTTGTTTCGGGCTCGGGCCGGGTCGGGCTTTAATACCCGCGGGCCTGGGTCGGGTCGGGCTGGATTTTTTAGGCCCGTTCTTACCTCTACGTCACGCCAACGGAGGGGAAATCTGAACGCGCAAGAATACAATGATGCCTCTCAGACAATAGCGCTTCCGACTTTTTTTTGGCGACGGTGGCTCACAGCACAAAGCACAGCTCTCCCAGTTCGGTGAGGAAGAACTGGATTGGCCCTCCAACGTCGGGCTGTTGAGAAGAAGAAGAAGAAGAAGAAGAAGAAGGCCCTTCATGCCAGACGTTATGCTGTCAGACGGTGGCTTGTCTCGACTTCCACGGCCGCCAGAATAATCCATTTGTAACAAACAGACACCGACGTCTCATCACCTCATAATCGCTGCGTATTAATGGTTGGCAAGTGTTCCACATCATAAAAGGGTGTGTCTGCAGCTGACTGGCATCGCTGAGAGACGCGGCCGCCGCAGGTCTGAATCACTCCCTCGCACCCTGAAGTCATCCTGGACCGCAGCTGGAGTTATTAGGTGTATTCTTAGCGTCTGTGTAAAGTAGCTAGAGAGAGGTGATCAGGTTCAAACTCCTCGAGCTGCTCTCCACCTTCCAGGCGTTTCAAGGAATAAAAAAAAAAAAACACATAAGCGACATATTTTTTTTCCTCCGTAGCAACATAAAAACACCCAGGAGAAGGATAGCAGGAGCATCCTCTCCGTTAAGTAGGCACTTCAGAGAGGGTTATGTGGGTTTGTATGTTGAGCACATCGTGTTCTTTCATCTCCAGAGACCTTCGCAGAGAGAGAGAGAGGCCTCGAGACGAGTCGGACACGCCGCCGCCGCCGCCGTGAATAAGACGAGATGACGGACGTGTTTCCTCCTTCATCTCTTCGTTTATTTTCTTTTCTTTTAACTGTTTTTTTTTTCTGTCCATACATCAGCCGTTAAACACGCCAAACCGTTTGCATTTCATCCGGAGCCGTGACGTGACGTCGTAACTTCCTGTCGGCCATATTGTCTCGCACCATTACACACACAAACATAAGTAAACGCAACCAACTAAAGATGAATACATCCCATCTCTGATCGCATTACTCCCATGTGTGATAAACGCTCTTCTTCTTCTTCTTCTTCTGCCTCTTTCTGCAGATCCCCCACCGCCGCCGCCACCTCCACCGCCGCCGCCGCCGCCCTCCTCCCCACCCTTTCATTTCCAAATCATTTGTTTCCAAAGGCGCAGAACAGCATCTGTTTCTGCGATGTCTCTGCGGGTAATTGGGTTCAAAAAATGACATCTCGCTCTCAGTGAGTGACAGACTTAAAGCAATTTGTTCTGTCTTTGCTGAGGGTGACATGGCGGCTGCGCTCATAGGACAGACGAGGAAACAGGAAACTGGGCTTGAAATGCAGCCGACAAAGAACCCCACCTCCCCCCTCTCCTCCCCCCTCCTCCCTCCTCCTCCTCCCCATATGAACTAATGAGGGGAGCTATTTGTATATCACAGAAAATGTCAAGGAAGAAAGTTCACAAGGGAAACGAGGCACAGTTTCAAGATGTGCATGTGGGGAGAGGCTGTGCTGTTTGTGGCGGTGGAGAATAAAAGATGCAAGAATACATTTGACTTATACATCATACATGGGTTTATTTTTTTTTACATTAATACCCCGCTAAACGTGATTGTCATATCTTAGCAACTGCATAAACAACTAGGCGCCGCAGCCCTGCAGAGCTTTGGAGCTCCTAGCGTTAGCTCGCCTGGATATTTAGCCTCCTGCAGTCGTAGCCTAGCGTTGCTGTCATGGCCGAAGTGCATATCATGGCTCATCCAGTGTGTGTGGGAGCTGGCCGTGTGAGGCCTTTCACTCCTCAGCCACATGAAACCGCAGGAAGGAACCCAACGAAGACGCTCCCATCAGCCAAATATCAAAAACACAACACGCTAGTCCAGGTCGGACCGGGTCTCTCTGCTAACAACTGTCGATTTCACTCGTCAGCGTCCCAGCATGCAAATCACACCTCAGATTGAGATTAGATAGGTGGGACCAGACCCAGACCACATCCTCAAAGGGTCTCTGTACCCCGAGTGCGACCGACGATCCGATGGACCGCATCGAGGCGGGAAAACGAACCAGAGCAGGTCTGAGAACGCCCTCAGCAGCTCAGGGGTTGATGCTAACAAGCTTTTTCCTTCCTTGTAGAAAATAACAACTATTAATCATAAATTAAAAAAACCTCTTCGGTCCGATCGTCCCGCTCATGTGATTGGCCAACGTAGCGTCACAGTCTGATGACATCACGTCGCCTTCCAGTAAAAGTTGAGCCTGGTTTTTTGTTGTTTTTTTTCCCGGACGACGGCCGCTGCTGTGTTTTTTTCTCCACCCCTGCAGACTAGAAACACTCTGCCCCCCCCGGTCTGCTGGTTTTCATCCGTTGCTGGATTTGGTCTGAATGCGGCCTTAATCTGACCCACAATGCCCTGCAGCCCAGTTGTTTTTCCAACCAGGGACAGACAGGACAGCTGCTAATGATCACAACACCAGACCTATCTGAAACACAAGATACGCTGTTTTTTTATTGATCAGTAATGATCAGTGACGATCGGTGAGGCGCTACAGCAAGTTTTACCATCAAACGACTGAATCATGTCTGTATTTCTGGGAATAAATGCGACATATTCTTCTTCTTTGTATCCTTCTGTGTAGTATTAAATATGCAGGACATGTGTGTGTGTGTTGATCTGTCATGTTTTGGTTTATATTGGCCGCTCAGAGGAGGGACTCAGTGTCATTACACAGCTATGCATTTGATCCTTTTCTGTAAAAGTTTTCCTCTTTAACCTCTCTTGACTCTGTCTTATATATATATATATTCCCTACATCTCCCAGAATGCCTTTCAACAACCCTCCCCAGAGAGACGAAGAGGTCAGCTACAGTAAAAAAAAGCTTCAAACAAACACATGTGTGGTTTTTTTATTTATTCCTGCTTTGTGTGGCGTTGCCGTCGTCTGAAGTGTGATTGTTGAACATGTGAACAAAGCGGACGGAGCGTCCTGAAAGAGCAACAGGCTTGTTCACACATGGTATGAAGCAATTTCTCTTAACTCAAAACTCCTTTATGCAGCAAATTGTTTTTGTTTAGTGTGAGAACAAAGCACAGGAAGTTGCGTTATATTGTGTGTGTGTGTGTGTGTGTGTGTGTGTGTGTGTGGGCAGGCCCTTTTCCTTTGATACAATTCTGTTCTGACCAGCAACCAATTACGACGGTTACCTTGAATCACACAAAGATGCGACACACACACACACACACACACACACACAGAGAGAAGAGATTCAGTCTGACACATCGGATGACTACAAAGCAGAATCATAAACAGCTATTTTCTCATATTTGTGTCTATTATTGCTCATACTGCAACGTTTCTGCTGGATCAGATGTTCAGGGGCGAAGAGCACAAGCCTCCTGCAGCTCTTCATCATCTCACACACACTTTTTTACTTCATTCTCCTTTCAGAAAGTAAAAAAAAACACAGAAAAGTTGGTCCTGCAGCTGTATGTGTGTGTGTGTGTGGATGAAAATGACAACGTGGGAACAAATAAACATTTACATATTGATTATTTGTGCTGTTCGTTTCCTGTTTCCTGTCGGTGTCGCCTCTTTTAACAACGACACAAGTGTTTTATTTCTTTTAAACATGTCGACAAAGCAGTTTGACTCAAACCACCGTGTTTCTCTGAGTCTTACAGACTCATTGTTGTGCCTAAAATAATAGTTTTCCTGCTGATGACGGACAGAAAACGTGTATCTGTTGACTGTATTTGTCTTCACACACACGTATAAGTAAGATGTGTGTGGTGTTCAGTACCAGTCTAAAGTTTGGATGTATTTTGGTCAGTCCATCACTTTGGTCTGGACAGATATCTTTAGCAGCTTACTTTTAACAGTCACAGATGAATCCTTGTGAGTTTGGAGATTCCTCTTTCACACGTCCTGTGAAATATTTCCACATCTACCACACGGATTAGAACAAAATTTAGTGAGTCCTAACTTAATAAAATAAATGACCACTATGATAATCCCCCTGACTTTCTATTTTAGCACCATCAGTAGGTCAAAATTTCAGTTTGTCCTGTTGGCCTCAGCCGTAGCTAGCATGCTAAACTAAAACTGTGAACGTTACTTGCTAAACATCAGCATGTTAGCATGCTTAAGTTAGCATGTAGCTTTAAGTACAGATGCGGACTCGAGCTCCTTTTACAAACGTCTGTGTTAAAACACACATTACTGCCAGCTTTGTTTGGCTCAGTGTAAAAAACAACAACAACAAAGCAAAGGCGGCTTAATGATGGATCTTCTTGTTTGAGAATGTTAGCATGCTTAAGTTAGCATTTAGCTTTGAGTACAGCTGCGGACTCAAGCCACTTTTATAAACGTCTGTGTGAAAGCACACACGTTATTGCCAGCTTTGTTTGGCTCAGTTTAAAAAACAACAACAAAAAAACAAAAAGCAAAGGCGGCTTAATGATGGATCTTCTTGTTTGAGAATGTTAGCATGCTTAAGTTAGCATTTAGCTCTAAGCGCAGCCTCACAGTGTTGCTAGCATGGCTGCGGAGCCCCTTCAGGAATGCTGCTGTGTCTTTATTCCACCTGCTCTGTATAAAAAGGTGCAGACACGGCTATGGAAGTGTGTGAAAGGGAAAGCTAAGCACGGTGGGACAGGAAGTTGACGCTGCTTTGTTAACGTCCAGCATGCCGTGTGAAAACACACACGTTGAGCCAAAAGCAAAAGGGCGGCTTAATGATGGATCTTTATGGATATTATGTGGATATTATGTGGGATTTCTGCATAAAAAGAAGCTCTCAGTCTTGTTAATAGAAGGAGGATTGTGTGTGAAGTGTGACAGCATCTGTGCGTTTCCTTTGTCCAGCGTCTGAGTGTCAGTCCCACATCCTTCCAACCTTGTTTCTAAAACCCTTTGGGGTCTATTCACCTCATTTTTTTTTTTTTTTTTATGAAAAGGACAAACCAGTGAGTACATGCCATGATAAGAAGCCACGTCCCCGACGGCTCCTAACACACATTCTTTTGTACATTTACATGTCGAGCGCGTGTTTGTGAAAGAGCGAGAAAGGTGAGGAGAGAAACAGGAAGGATGTGTGTTCACACTCGCGGCTGTGTTTTTGTGTATATATATATATATATATGTGTGTGTGTGTGTGTGAGAGAGAGAGAGAGAAGTCCTGTGATCAGAGGGCTTTGAAGAAGAAAGGCTCTTTTCAATGTATTAGTCTCTGCTGCCTC
This sequence comes from Euthynnus affinis, assembly GCA_029490765.1. Lineage (NCBI taxonomy): Eukaryota > Metazoa > Chordata > Actinopteri > Scombriformes > Scombridae > Euthynnus > Euthynnus affinis. The sequence continues at coordinate 29,282,527 of CM055850.1, forward strand.
ACGTCATTCTCACAAACACACTTCCAGCCCCGCAGCCATTCCTGTGATATCACACCAATCTAGCTCACCTGCTTGTCCTTGCTCTGTGTGTCCTCCCCTAGTGTGTGTGTGTGTGTGTGTGTGTGTCCTAGTTAAGCTTCACTCCTGCTCTACTCCATAAACTGACACACACCAGCACTACAAACCGATAGAAACCCGTCCGTCTGCCTCCCGGGCTGAGAGCCTTTTTTAAACTACATCTTCTTTCACAATGAACACGACCACCGGTGTGTGTGTGTGTGTGACTTGTTCTGTCTGAGATTGAGCCTGGCGAGTATTAACATCATCATCATCACCATCATCATCAGTGAAGTGCAGGTGGTTTTCTGACGTGGTCGTCACGTCGGGAGAGGGCTTACTGTCAGCGGGCTCGACAGCCGAAGGCGAAGGCGCCACTTCCTCGTCGTCGTCATCGCTGAGCCTCAGGATCAATATGGTTTGATGTGATGACTGCCAGCAAAGCACAGACAACATTAAGATGTTTTTTAGTGTGTTAAAACTGCACTAAACAGTGTTTTTTTTATATCGACAACTGTTCGAATGCATACATGCGATGTGGAAGTCGTCACTCGTCACTAACTCTGCAGCTCTCTTCAGCTCTGCAGAGAGTTTATTTGCTTTTTTCTCCTTTTTTTTTTTTTGGTGATTTTTCCAACTGGGAATCTCATTAATCTCATTTCCAGCAACAGCAGACACAGGAAACAGCAGACAAAAAGGTAGCAACTAGCTAGTAGCAGACAAAAAAAGATAAACGTGAGTGAATATTGGACTTAGATTTGTCAGAAAATCCAAATGAATGCTGACGTAGTTCGGTGTTTACTGGTTTAAAATGAGCGTGTTCGCCGTAACAACTTACTGAAGGTGATAATAAGTGTGTTTACAGCTTGTTCCGCTGCCCTCCAGGTGGCCAAACACATTGATTAATGGAGCTTTAGTCCAGCGTTTATCAGTGAACTCAAATAACAGAATACAAATAAATTAAAGAAAAAAGAACACGGCCTATTTTTTATTTATTTTTTTCCTAGTTTTGTTGTTCGACTTGTGTTCAACCAGCAGAGTTTATCTGTGGTCAGAAAGCCTTTCATTTGAATTGCTAAACAGTTTCGGGGCGTCTCGTCGCAGCAATGCAGCACAAACGGCTCCAAACACTGAACGCTGCGAGTTAAAGGAGGAGTCCTGAGATCGTTGTCAACAAATCTCAAACCAACACTGAACTAAAGCCTGATGTATCTGCTGTGGAGCTCCACTACTGCCCCCAAAAAACTATTAAAAACTAATAACAGCGATGAGATAGTGACCCTCGGCCTCCATTTACAGAGCGACCTTTTGACTTTGCACTCGAGTATTTGGAGAAATATTACAATGTCGTATAAATTCAAGCCAGCAAAGCTCATTTAAGCCGACACGTAGGACGAAGGAGATCGACAAAACTCGCCGTCTAAATCCTTTTAAGCAGAATTTGACTGATGTCTGCAGATGAATCTCGCTCGCACTCCTCGTGTAGGTTAAGTTCGATTTTGGTGCACAACGACTGCAAACCGTCTTCACAGTTCTTAAACTTTGAGTTAGCAGAGACCGTATATGCCATATTAGCTCTTCCACACCATCTGTCGCACCATCTGTGAGGTTTAGTTTGGGGTTTTGTCTTGTCATTTCCTGTTTTATTTTGAAAAGCAAACCCTCTCGTTTCAGGTCGCTTGCCCTTCCTCGTGTGTGTGTCTGATTACCCTGAGTGTTTCCACCTTGTTCCCTCACCTGTTCCTCGTTCCCCTCGTCACTTCTGTCTGTGTATTTGAGTCCTCGTGTGTTCATGTGCCGGGGTCACGCTCAGGTCAAGTTTTGGCTAAACTACAGCAAAAATAAAGGTCTTTCCTTCTGTTTCATGAACAGTTCTGTCAATAAAACTATGAAAGGTCATCACCCCATACATGCCACATCATTTTAAAGTTAAATAAAGATTAGTCAACTAATAAAAATGTGTATAAAACTGGATCAAACTTCTACTTCAGCTGTATTATAATAATTTTCTCCACTGATACTTTGACTCATCTTTTCCTGCAGGACATATGTTTCTTTTTTTTTTTCTTTTTTTTTTTTTAGACCAGCCCCAGATTTTTATTTGGGCAACTAGGATGAATCCACGGAAACTAAAATGAGTTATTATTAGACGCTCCTCTTGATTGTCGCCCTATTATTGATATTTTTTTTTTTTTTTCCAATGATGTGTGTCGAGCCACCGGTCACCTCAGGCGTGTCACTGCTTGTCACGTTCTCGTTGCCTTTTTTAATTTGCTCTTCCTCTCATTATGTTTTTTATTTTTATTTTATTGCCTCCACTCCCACACCCTCTCTGTCTCTGTCTCATCCAACTAATTATTCACAGAAGAAGTTATTGGAATATTTTCTTGCAGGTGTGTCGAGATCTTGCTGCGAAACCGTCATCTAGGGTTTCAAAAACACGGGATTATTATTAATAATAAGTAAACAAATAACCAGATTTATTAACACTTATGTTCCTTGGAGGGAGACAGATATATTTATGTGCGTATCTGTGATAATATCAGTAACTAACAACCACGGTTTATTATCTTTTTAATGATCCCAAACTTATCAATCTGGTTCCACCGCTGTGCTCTCCGTGCCAGCACATGCCGTACCCCCACACACACACACACACACACACACACACACACACACACACACACACACACAGAGAGAGCGTTTGTTGTAAAATAGAAACACAGGAACAAGTTTCAGTCGACTCCAGAGATTAGATCATTAAGTTCATTGTGTGTATGTAACATAATGACATTAACACAGCTCTGTTTTAATGAACTCCGTGGCCCGGTTAGCCCCTCCCACCTCCTGCATGTATGAGGTAACGTTATTGATTGTTCTGGGTGACCATTGTATCAATGAGAGAAGTCAATGTTCCTGTTTGTTCTGGCATTTCGATCAGTCCGGGAAGATCTATAACGTCAAATAACCGCCACAGCTTCTCTCGTCTCTCTGCCGCCTTTTCACCCTTCAACGTGAACCTCCATTTGTCCGTCTAAGCAAATGTTAGGAATCCGGTGACGACTGTCTGCCTGCCATTGTGACCCCTTTAAAAAAAAGAAGAAGAGAGGCTCCTCTGTCGTTGGGATAATGGGAAGCTCTGATGGTTTTCACAGCTCATGCAGCTCGGGAATGTGTGAAACCTGCAGAATGTGTGTGTTCGCTTAACAACGCCATTGTTTTTTTTGCCTTCTGGTGTTACACATATCAACCCCCCGGCTTGTTTTTTTACTTTTAGTGTGCAGTATACCAATATGGAAAACTTAAACAGCCAGGAAGGGTCACTTTATGACAAATTAGCAGCTATTTTTGTGAGCTATTAAAGGATCCCAAAGGTGCAGCAACTTTTTAAGGTTTCTATGAGAGTCGTGCTGCAGATGGTGACAGAGAGGAAATTTTTTTCCTCCCCAACATGAACATGCCAGAATCTACACTTTTATTGCATGAGACTGTTTTTTTTTTTTTTTTTCTTATCTGTGTTTCTCCAGACCAGACTATTTATGCCTTTTTCAGAATGTCTCTGAGCTTAAAAAACAACATAAACAAATCAAAAACAGAGCAAAGTTTATTTAGGTCATGGAAACTTCTTCTTCTTTTTTTTTTAAAAGTCGTGGAAAGGTCAACAAGTTTCACATCAAGGCCAGATTAGAAACCTCGGTCATACCAGTGAGTTATTTTAATATTTTAAACATTATTGATTGAATATTTGCAGTTTTCTGTGCAGCTACCAGCGCTTCAAATCAGATAGAAAGCTGTGAAGACTCAGTGTGTATATATAAGCGCCATCAAACACTTCTGACTTCTTCACTTTAGCGCACAAGTCTTGATCGAATCACTATAATACGATTTGCAAAAGTCGTCCACAGAGCTCGATGGCCGCTGCATCATCCGATCGGCTTTTTTTAAAATGAGTGATCACACAGGAAGTTAGAGATGACAGAACTTTTGCCTTCTTAGCTTCGCCGCCACACGGCTCCTGACTTTGTCTGAGCGGCCTTTAATGTTATTATTTTTTATAAAAGAGAGTAAGACAGTAAAATATAAGAAGCAGAGTGGTCTGGAGAGTCTTCATAGGTCCGATAAGCTCCAAAACTGAACCGTAGTCCAGGTGATATGTGACAATAAAAGCATGAAATTAGCACGCTTGTACAGTTTAGAGGAGGAAGATAAAACACCTAAAGGACACTTTACAGAAGAGAAACAAGCTTAACTTTAAAAAAAACAACAGCTGAGGATGACTGTGGCCTGAAAGCCTGAGGAAACGGCCCTGAATCTGAAGGTGGCAGGTTTTGGGAGGGTGTGGGTCGGTGGAGGAGGTCAGAAAGGTTAGGGTTAGGGAATTGTAGGTGAGGAGGTGGAGCAGATTGTTAAAGGAGATGCAGGTATTTTAAAGGGTTCTGGACACACTGGAGCCTGTCCAGGGTTTTTGCTGGGAACCCCGAACTGGACTCCATTATAGTGGTCCAGACGATTGGAAACGAAGCTGTGGATCAGGGTCTCAGGAACAGTGATGGCCGGAGTCTGGAGATGTTCCTGAGGTGGATAGAAGCAGATTTGATGTGTGATTTTATTTCCTGTAGGCAGTTGGTGGTCGTAGGAGGAGGCATTACTTGTTTGCTTCTGTATTGATGTTCAAATTGTCATATATTGGACGTTAAAGCTTTTAAAACTTTACATAACATGCATGCAAAAGACATAAAATCTAGCCGAGGTATTCTAGATATTCATTAACTATTCACCTGAACAGTTTATGATGTCCTACATGGTATCATTGTAACTCTCGGCCATCAGAACATGGAGGGTAGACGTCACTTTTTCCATCTTATCGTGTTTGCTTCAAGGGAAAAATGATGCAATATACACAACTAGGTTATGGCGGAAAGTAAATTGGTTGCCATGGCCACCACAATCCATTGCTGAAAATGTTCAAGTGTGCCAAGTTTCATGCTTTTTATTTGAACATATCACCTTGACTACCATGGAAAACCCACCTTACCTGAGGGCATTCAGACCCGATTCAAAACGCAGACGTCTGCGGTAACATGAAGCTCCGGTAAGGGTTAAAAAAAAAAAGCAGCAGCGATACACACCTGCAGAAACCACATTTGTCCTCTGAAGATCAGCAGTGATACGAGGGGGGGACCTGAGTGAACCAGATGAGGATGGATCTGATTTGAACGCGGCCTGCCCGACCGCAGCTAACACATCCTGGTCTCAATCTCTGAATCCAGGCCTTCTAACAAGCGTGCCGGAGCTCATTTTGGAAACGATCGCTCCGTTAATACGATTTTTTTGAAGACTTTAAAGTAGCTTTTGATGTCTGCTGTTGGGGTGTTGATTGACAGCTGGCTCACCTGAACTGCTCTCCCCGCCTCCAGGACTCGCACTGAGTCACGCCACATTTCAATAAGTTACTTGATTACGATGCCTGTCCCGTCAGGTCTGAGGTAGCGTAGCCGAGGTAGGTGTGTTTCCAGAGCGTGAGAGGGCAACATCCCACGTCTCCCTCGTCTGGGAAGGTCACGTCTGCTCCGCTACGTCCATCTTTTATTTTATATACAGTCTGCGCTCCGAGGGGTTTGAGGTACCGACACGTAAAGGCCTCCACAGAGAGAGAGAGAGGAGAGAGAGAGAGAGAGGGGGGAAAAATGCACTTAAAATGTTTCAGTTGTGTCTGCTCCATCTGCTCTCTGTAACACACACTCTCCTCCCTGCACACTGCAGCTAATTCTCTTGATGACAGATGTGTTGACAGATGTTTCACAGCCAACACGCACTGTCTGTCTGTCTGTCTCTCTCTCTCTCTCTCTTTCCTTTCTTTCTTTTCTTTCTTTTTCTGTCCAACTCCGACACGCTGAGACATTCCAGGAGTCCAGGTGGTTGTGTTTCATCAATAATACACACTCTTCTCCTAGAAACACACACACACTATGCTGATCTTTCATTCAAAAATACCTATCAACCTCTCCTCTCTCTCTCTCTCTCTCACACACACACGCAGAGAGACAGACAGAGCTCAAGGGTTAATGTCCCCCCAAGGGGCCGCAGCAGCCTGACCTTTGACCTTTCCCAGGATTCGACTCCAGCTACCAGCCTCTGGACCACATTTTATGCTCCATAACTGTCTCCCCCCCCCCCCCGACTGGCTTTCATCTCACACACTTGTTGAGAGGGGAACAACATAAACATGTAAGCAGGACCGAGGCGTGGGCAGAAGTATATGTTACGAGTAAGATCACCGATATTGGGCAAGAAATAATGGTGAACATTCGAAGGGTTGGAGTCACGCACTCTGTGGTCTGTTGTGCAGATGAGCAGGACGATGGAGGAACCGGCACGGCATGCCAGTGTGCTGCTGGTTCTCATGTATGTGAAGGACAATCTTTTTTTTTTTTTATCACGGCAGGAAGCTGCGACAGAGGCTGTTAAAACACACTCTGCGTGCTGAACGGAAAGCATGTCTGCATGTGTGGATGTACAGTCTGCTGTCGGTGTGTTAGCTCCTCCTCGCTAACACTAGCGCAGTGTTGCAATAAATCCTGATAAGTCAACTTTATGGTCATCTTGGAGATTTCTTCTTCTTTGCGGGTGAATTACAGCAAGCTATTTCCAAAGTTGTGTCTCCTCTAGTTGATATAAATGTGTTGGAAACATCTTTAAAAACAAAACTCAACATTTTAATCATTCATCATGAAGCTTAGTGTACTTAACTAATTATATTATTACAGTATGAGCTGTTGGGAATGTTTCCCTCAGACGCTGGCAGCCCCCTTTTCTCTCTCGCAGAGGTGAAATATTTTCTTGGAAGTTGCTGTCACGTCGTCGTTTGTGACAGTTTGTATTCTTTGCAGCTTGACGGATGATTCAGACGTCGCTGTGTTTCTTTAGTTAAAAAAAAACAAAAACGTCCGGAGATGTTTTTGGACTCGTTTCTAGACGAGCCTGAAGGTTAAACTGAGCCGACTGACTCCTGACAGACTCGTTAATCTCGCAAACAAACATCCTCTACGGTTAAAAATAAAATATTTGTCATATTTTCTAGTATCTAAATATGATATATGTGAGAAACAGCTGTCAGATTAGATCATCGGCCCTCCTGGACTTTTGGAAACATTCACAAGATTTCTGGAAACAAATTCAAGCATTTAAAAATGAAAATTTTACGAGGATTGTAGTCATTTCCTTTTTATATGTCTTGTGTTTCTCAGGTGTTGTTTTGTTGTGTCAGGTGTGATTGTTGTTTTATGTGAACGTGTGTGTGTGTGACTCCAGCTCTCTCTCTCTCTCTCTCTTTCCTCCAGTCCAGTCATACATTCATAAATATACTCATAAAGCCTCGAAACGAGTGACGCATTTTCCTTTATAGTAGAAACATTTATGCCTCAGGCTAATATCTCTATTCTGCAGTCATGCCTCCTCTGCAGGAAAGATATATCCATAAGCCTGTTTGCGATCATGTATGAGCTTTCTTCTTATGTCCAGTTGTGTTTTTTTTTTTTTCATGATGTGTTGATACGACGATATCGCTGCAAAAGAAGCAGGAAAAAAAGCACTTCCAGTTCTGCTGATGCAGCTAACTGAAGATCAGAGGAGACTATTTTTAATGGGTATAAAATGAGGATATGTGTGTGTGTGTTTGTGCATGTGTGTGCTAATGTGTGTATCCCCGTGTGCGCCTGCCGGTGTCTCCGCCAAGCTGCTAATGATCCACTAGTCATGAGGCCTTTAAGGCAAACCCAGGAGGCCCACCAGGCAGCCCACAGAGCAGAAAATATAACCACACCACCCAATAAAAACATCACATCTCCATAAAGTTAGCTGTTGAGAAAATACCTCTCTCCTTTTCTACGGTTTTATACCAGTGTGATTTTAAAGAAATGCTCTAACAGATTCCTTGAATCTTGTGCAGGTCATGTGAAGGTAAGTCAGACTTTCAGCTGGACTGTAATGTAACGACATACTGAAGCAATCACAAGCTTCAACCAAACTACATTCCTTTATGGTGAACGGCAGACAAAGCACTTATGTCTTTTCTTTTTTTTTGCCATGTGAGGCGCCGGAGCGACGTAAAGTTCAGAGTCTTGCTAAAGGACACTTGGACTCATGGACAGGAAGAGCAGCGAACCCCGCGGTTAACGGACAACCCTGTTTTTCATGTTTTTGTCTTGTCACTTCCTGTTTTATTTTGAAAAGTAGACCCTGTCTGTGTATTTAAGTCCTGGTTTTCTGTTCTGTCCTCGTCCATGTTCATGTGCTGGATGACGTTCAGGTCTAGTTTTTCCCTTTCCTTGCATCGCCGTAGCAACAATAAAAGGTTTTTGTTCTATGTCCTCCTGCCCACCGCACCTTGTTGACATCATACGGAGATGTGGACGTTAAGAAGCAGCTTTAGCATCAAACTAAATCAGCAGCATGAATTAAAAGTCTTTTATAAAAACAGCTTGAAAGACTTTTTTCAAGCTTGGTCGTGGTTGGTTTCACTGGAGAAGACGCAGCGCTGGTTACTGTACTGGAGCAGCAGAGTGGAGAGTTTCACTCCTGATAAATGTCTACATTACTGTTACTACTACGTCTCTAAAATGCTGACACAGGCAGGTCTCATTTATAACACAAAAGCGGGTGTGCACCACTTCCCACCCAAATGTTATGATCTATAATAACAAACTTGACAGGAGAAAGTGCGGCGTGCTCGTATGTGAACTCTGAGCGTACGAGCGGTTTGTTTGGAGCTACATGGGAAACGGGTGTCGACAGGTGGCGAGGCAGTGAATTGATTCCTCTCTCGCACTTGTAGTGGAGCCATAACTGTTCCTTTTTCCAGTTTGAAAAGATCTCAAACCTTAATTCAATGTCCGCCGAACGCCGTCACCTGCTGAAAGGACGTCAGGATGCAGCAGGTGGAAGGATTCTGGGAAGTCTGGCTCTCCTTTCCCCGACATTAAACACAAATATACTGATTCCTTATCACCTCGACCGTGTTAACTAACTGATCAACTTCAAGATGACGTCAAATAACTTTAACAGTACGGAGCGCTGATAGGTTTTTAATAATATCTTGCACATATCTCTTGGTGTAATTTTAGCTTTCAAATAGTTTTTGTGAGTAAAATCGCTACAGGTTGACTTTTTTCTCACTGGTTTAAACCCTGCAAGGACAATTTTAATCTGATTATTCACACAGAAATAAAGTAATAAAAGGTTTGTGATCATGTTTGGTACAAAGATTATCGCCACAAATACATCCTGGAGCTTAATTTATAGAAAGTAATCGCAATATTGTTCAGAAAAATGTGAAATAACATGTTTTCATCCTGATTGCAGTCTTCCAGCTCTACTTCCTCTGAGGCTGGACCAGGCTAATACCTGGAAAAAGCACTTTATGCCAGGAAACACATCAAGATGACACACACACGTTTGAGAAAGTGACCTTTGTGTGTGTGTGTGTGTGGGGCTGCAGCTTCACTGATAATATTCCATTAAGCCTTTTTCTGCAATGCAACTTAATTTTTTTTTTTACTTCAACTCATTTCACTTGTGATGGATGTACTTTTCTATTATGTACTCTGAGCCCATCACATTGTGGCATCAAATGGTTTTACATTAAGGCTTGTGGGGGCGTCCAAAGATGAAGCTGTCAGGAGAGAAAAAAAAAAAAAAAAGGTAAAACACAGATGAAGGAGAGACAAAAAAAAAAAAAAAAAAAAAACAGCGAGGAGGAGATGTCAAGACACAGAAAGCAGAGAGGTAGGGAAATGACAGTATGAGAGACAGTAAAAGTTTTAAAAAAAAATAAAAAATGTCTTTCTCATGGAGCCATTTTCTTCTGCACTGAGTGGCTGTCCAGTTGTGCACACACTAGACGCCTCCTCTGGCTAACTACCTGACAAAACAGAGGAGTAGCACCGAGTGCAGATGGCCTGTGTGAGCACTGACACATCAAATAGTCAACCTGGTGAATCAGCTCCTGTTTTTTTATTTTTTTTATTTTTATTTGAGGGGCTCCTGAAAGCATTGCTTTCCTCTCTGAAGCCACAGCAGCGCCGGGCCTGTCAAGTGGCACTGCCAAAAGAGAAACCATGAAAAGGAGGATAGCATTCACAGAGGTGGGAGGGGTGTGACTGTGGAGGAAAGTAAGAGAGTGAAAGCCATTAGAAGAACTCAACATTGACATGGGAGATTTTTTTTTTTTTTTTTTTTTTCACTTAACGTGCGACGCAAAAACAACACATCAGCGAAAACACTTGGCACCGAGAAAAGACAAAGATTAGCACATGAATGACACAAAGATGGGATTTGATTTGGGTGACTAACGTTGGAGCTTTGCACGACTTCATTCGCTTTTTTGTAGGACAAAATCTACCTCCAAAGACTTAAATGCTAGATTATCCACTTGAGTAACCAGTTAGTTTTCTCAGTATTTGAATGTTCCTCCTGCTGAGTGCTTCGTTAATGTCTTACATTAGCGGGAAAAACAAAAAGTGAAGGTGTAAACTAACGTCACTTGTAGTCTGAACTGCTGCCAAGATCTCAGGTTTGTCAGACGTTCAAATAAATCTGGTGATACTCCAGAGTTTAAGCAACATAATGAGCATATTTCTTATTTCTATATCCGTTTAAAAACATGTACTGTTGCTAACGTTGTTCACTCGCATATTTCAGATTGAATTTGGGCTTCAACATGTTCGGCTGTTTCTGGGAATTTCATATCTCAAGTAAAGAACAATCAAAATTCAACTATTATAGTTTGTTTATGTAGCCTCTGGATCCGGCTGACATCAGAGGGATAGCCTCCAGCAGCGAGCCAATCACAGAGCGGGCTCATCGGGAGGCGGGGCTTTAAAGAGACGGCCTGTTTCAGACAGAGGCTGAACTGAGGGGCTGCATAAAGGACCCGTAGAAGATAAATAAGGAGTTTTTAACTGCAGTAGAGCCCCAGAATATAAATATAGAGCTTTAAATGTGCATGTTATGTCCAATTTAATGATTCCAACAAGCATGCTAGCAGCTCTGCACTGTGAGCTAAATGCTAATATTAGCATGATAACATATTCACTATATTAATTGATAACATGCTGATTTCACAATCTTAGTTTTGCATGTTTATAAATTAGCTCCTAACATGGCAATGATGGCGCTGGATGAAAAGTCCTGTGGTCCATGTGATAGTTGTTTACACTGAATCCAAAACCTCCTGAGAGTATGAGAGGAAAAGTCACGTTTATTCAGATCATGTTGAGATATTTTGCTCGACAGGTGTCGTTTTTGACCTGCCGGTGGCTCTAAGTGGAAAGTCAGGGGATCAGTAAAGTTATTAGCCTTCTGGGAGACATGAACGTCTGAACAAAATGTCATTTCCATGCTTCCCAACAGTCTCCTCCGACCGACCAAACACGGAGCCACATCACTGGCTAAAAACGCCACCTGTTCTCCGTCAGCGTTTCGCCAACAGGTACATTGTAGACAACAGCAGCGAGCTCAGAGATGAAAGTGTTGTCAGTGGGATTGTCTTTCTCATACACAAGAACCACTGCTCTTAAAAATTCAAGGCTAAATAAATAAAGTGGCCTCCACAGTGCATGACTGTAACGCTTGAACAAATGTTGAACTTTCAAACTAACTGGTTTGCTTAAGTAAACAACAGCATTGGGTTTTTTTTTTTTTTGGGGTTTTTGTTTCCCTCCTCTTGACATTTCGTTGCCCTCGTGCCCTCTCCTCTTTCACAACGCTGTTTTCTCTCTTGAGTGAAAAATAAGACACTTTTGAAATGTCAAACTTAATGCAGGAACACAAGTTCTAAATTATTGTTTGCTTTGTCATCCTCATTGTTCTCGGAGAACGCCCCGATTAGATCACAAGAGGCTTTCAACCACAGCCTCTTTTCTTCACATTTTGTCTGGTGTGGTTAAACGGCAGAGGAATGTTGCAACCTCTTTGATTTCATCAAACTGCGGAAACAGCGAATGCCGAGCTTCATGTGGAGGAAGCTCAATTCAAATCACTTTTAGTTGTCTCCGAGGGGGCGACGGCAGAGGCACGTAGAGCGGTACGACACGTAGAGCAGCGCCCAAGTTTAAGTTATTGATATTTATTCTCCTCACCGTTATCTGTGAAAGTAAATTGAGCATCGATCAGTTGAAGTGTTTGTGAGGGAAATATGGTGCAGCTAGTGGACATCAACACACATTAACAATGAACCTGCATGTTTGTTTTTCTGATTTGTTAACCTGTAAGACAACTATAGGTTTGTCCATAAGAGTTTTGTGCGTTCAGATCAGAGGCAGCAGCGCTTCTCCTCCCCTTCTTCTGTCAGTTCAGGAGAAACATGATGTTTCAGTTGTTGGTTTGGGGGGGAAAAAAAGAGATTTTAATGTTTCATGTACTTACTGGACTCATTCATGCTCAGACTCTCCAACAAGGCTGAATCCAAGCCAAAGATATAAAATTGTTTTTTTGTTTTTCAGATTTTCAGCGACATTGAAGAAAGTGAAAGTCATTTCATTTGTTATTCGAAGCACGAGACCTTCAGGAATGATTTTATTTATTTTAATGCTGCCACCGAACAAAACATTTCAATCTAAATAAGGATGTTTGTCACTTACTGTAATGGATTAAACAGTATTTTATTCACACTTTTCCTCACATTTAAAGGATAATTCAGCTTCTTTTTTTAAAAACAAAGGCAAATACTTACAGCAGTGTTACTTACAGTGTTGTCTTGGACTGAAGCTAGCTTACTGGGAACACAGAGCATTACACACTCGGGCTAAAGTTACCTACTTTAGCTAAACTGTGTGAACAGGGCAGGTATCTTAATCAAGTAATCAAGTCGTCAATCACAGCTGTTAATCAACATCAAAGCTACTATAAAGCTGTGTCTCAACGGTCAAAAAGTTGAGTGTGGTAACTATGGACACTTCTCACTTTGAATGACGGCCATCTTGGCTACGTAGCGAAAGCAGAGGAACCACATTTCAAACTAGAAATGGTGGCTAGGTTCGTTGTAACTACGGTGAACATCGACACATTATACAAGTGTAAGTTATACATGTGTTTTTAGCACTAAGCATCACTATACTGCTGTTTTTCTGGGTTGATTTAGCGGTCTGTAATGATTTGGTAGCACGAACGCTAATGCTAACGCTAGCTAATGCTAACGCTAGCTAATGCTAATTTGCCGTCTTCAGCAGTGTTTGGTTTCAGACAACACTACCCTGTCAAAATTTGTGCACTACACCAGTAAGCACACAGTAAACTAACAGAAGACACAGCTTAAGTCTTCAAATCTTATTTACAGATAATAACAGTTTATTTAGTTTATTGTAACAGTTTACAATAATTTCAAAAATGACCGCCAGCAAACTGATACCATCACGACTTTTTTTGACAAAAAGGATTAATTTTAGTATTTCTAAAGAGAAGCTGACGCTTTCTGAATGTACTTCCACATTGGCTTCAGCTTCAAGCCGTGCTAGTCGCTGCTTTTGGAGCTAAACAGACTCTCTCGGGAGAACCATCATGTGCAAAATCCGGCAACAGGAGCCTTGGTCAGTGAGCAAACAAAAAATCAAAGGAGCACTCTGACAGAGCTGCAGAGCTGTGGTTGGATTTGTGATCTGGACTGTATGGCAGAGCGACCAGATGGAAGCCATTCCTAAAAAAAAAAAAAAAAAGACACATGGCAGAACGCCTCGATTCTGCATGTGAAAGGCTCTGAGAGCAGGAGGCAAAGGATTCAGTTGGTTGGATTAAACAAGACTCATGAAACAAAGTGCAAAGTGACATGTTGAGCAACGGGAAGGAAAATAGTCCCCAAAAAAAGTTCCTCCTGTTTGTTAAAAAACTACAGTGAAGTTTAAGGAAATAACTGAGCTGTTTTTTTAAAAGATGAAACTATATATTCATGACCTTTTTTGTTAGTTTCCAGTAGAAACAAATGGACTCAGACGGGGTCGGAAAGTCTGAAACCAGAGATGGACATTGTTGGTTTTCATGTAAGACGACCAGAAATAAAGCTTTAGAAAATGTTTCCAACGGGAACCTTGTTAGTGTTGAGAGGTGGCAGTGTGACAACTCTACTAATGGATCCCTGTTGCTATTCACTTTAATTGTTCTGGTTAATCAATGATCCACTTTGTTTGAACATGTTGGTACAGCTGTTATCTAGGTTAACATGTGGGACAGGCAGCTGTTGTTGGACCGTTTCTGGATACTAATTAACATGACACACATTTTCATCTACTTCCTTTTCAATTCATCAACGGTACAAGACTTGAAATAAGTTCATTTTTTAAGCATCTTTAATCCTTAAAATATTTTTAAAATCAAAAAACTTGCATGAATAAATCTGAAAACATTCAAACAAATAAACTGAAATTGAAACGTTATTAAATCAAGAGTCTTACAAACTAGAAAATCATTTAAAGAAAAGTTCAATTTCACACCTGTCAATTGTTTGCACTCATTATTGTTCTTTAAATGTCTTGAAAACAAATCTTAAAGCTACTACAATCAATATTTCTCATAATATATATGTCTTATAGTGAGTTTCAGCTCATTGTTTATCTGTCCAGCTGCAACTTTTACTGTTCTGGTTCACTCTCAGCGGCTCTCATAGTGTCGTTAATCTGTAAAAAGCCGCTGTACACTACCTGCTGAGCACCAAACAACAAACACACAGTTATCTGTAGACTAGCTGGTGAACATAGTGGAGCATTAAGCAGCTAAAGAGGCAGATATTTCCCTCAGGAGTTAAAAACAGGAGCTAAAACACAGAGAAGATTGGACTGGTGGACAGAAACACGACTCTAAAATGAATGATAATGTTGCTCCGTTACTGCTGGATATGGAAATAATAATAATAATAATAATAAACTAGTTTGCTAACAAGTTCAGCAAATCAACTTCAAAGGTTGTGTTGTGTGTTTTCACACTAGAAAAAAAAAAAGTATCCCCAAAAAAAAAAATCACTTAAAGCAAGTTTAAGTGTGTCTCTACAACATTAAATATTCATGGCTAAATAAGCAAAGCTCTCAGAAATAACACCCTGGGGTTAAGAAGGCAACGATAACTCGGAGCTTAACTATCTGCTCTGTTCTTGTTTCATGTGCGGAGGTGTGACTGTACGTCCTGTTTTTTTTTTAATAGTTTGGAGAGAAAAAAACTTGAGCGAGGGTGAGAGGAAGAGCAGGTGAGGATGATGAGAATACATAACATACGTGGACTTTAACGAGCGGGATTCGTGACGTCACAACTGGTTTTGGAGCCGGTCCCCTGGTCCGGCGTGCGACTCCAGTTGCACAAACACTGAAAAAGATGGACTTCACAGCGAAGGAGGAAACATCTGGTGTCCGACAGGAAAACCTTTTCTGAAATGAAAACTGTTTGTATATTCATATATGTAACTGTAAGAACGCCTCTTGGCAGGCCGTGTTCGTCTGTTTGACGTTTTTTTTTTTTGGGAAACACGCCAGTTTTCTTTCTTTCTTTTTTTCCCAGAGACGAGAGGATCGATAGCGCTCTCGTGTCTTTGTCTCACACACATGAGGGAGGTGATTAGCTTAGCCTAGCATTACAGGAGGAGGCATTAATCAATCTTTTTTTTTTTTTTTTTGCATAAAATGGCAGAAAAAAGTGAGAAAATGCATGTTTTATAGATTCCAAAGAGTCAAAGGTGGCGTTTTTTTTAATATGCTCTGTCCAAAGAATCAGTTTACTGTAATGAATGACCAATCATTGCAGCTCTAGTCAGACATTTACAGATTTCAATCATGACTGTGCCAATTTTCTGCAGAGTTAAGGTGCAGTTCTGGGATTTAAAACCATACCTCGCCCCATTTTTAAACTGTGATGTAATGAGCCTGAAACCGTCTATCTATCAAGACTTTTTTATTCAGGAAAAAAAAAAAAAGTGTGTTTCTGTGAAATAATATGTGAAATTTCCATATCATTATCTCCCTTCTAATTCCACCCATCATAACGTATGTAAATAACAACCCATAATTCCCTCACTTCCTCTTCCCCGAGGCCTTACTCTCCCTCGCACACACACTCTCAGTCTCTCTCTCTCTTTCACTGTTACTGTCAAATCCTCTAGTCTCTCTCTCTCTCTCTCTCTGTGTCTCTCTGTCTCTCTGTGTCTCTCACTTCACTGATCACTCTTTCACTCATCCCGTTTTCTGGCTCTCGTTTTCTCAATTCGCTGACCCGCCCACTCGCCGTACTCTCTCTCTCTCTCCTCATTCGCTTCCAATCATCTGCTCTCGTGTCCTCATTGGTGCCCCCCGTTAAAACCCCTCGAACGCCCGCCCTCCCTCTCCTCATCTCTCTCTCTCTCTGTTTCTCTCCTCCTGATTCCCTCCATCCCCTATCATCAGGGGAGAGCTGAGCGGATTTGGGTTTAGTTGCCAGTCACTGGTGTTCACTGCAGTCTGCTGAAGTGACTCTTGTACCCTATATTGTACGTGCGGGCATCACTGTGTGTGTGTGTGTGTGTGTGTTACTTTTTCTGCGTGCACATATGGGAGTCTTTTTTTTTTAATAGTGTGCACGCATCAGCTCGTGTGCATGTTTGCTTTTTCAGATGGAGCTTTTGGCAATCCGTTGCGTCCTTCCTGTCTGAAGTCAGTGTATAAGAAGTGGGCCATGTTTCCAGGATGGAAGCAGTACTGTAAATACTGGAATCCAGGGTGGGCCTTTTAACATCTGTACTCACCGACTTCCAGCCTTATGAAACCCAAATAAGACGGCGGCGACAACAACGCAGAGGAAAAACCCTCCGCGACGTGCTAAGAGCTCCCTGAAAAATCTGCAAATTTGCAGCGTCTCCAGTTCATTTATGGGATCGTTAATATTGGAATTATCTCTCCAGAACGACAGTGACGTAGATGTTATTGCAGTATCGTCAGAGAGGAAGCAGTCCCGACGCATCTTTTTTGATTTTTACATTGTTTGTATTGACTTTCAAGAGGAACATCCAGAATGTGTTTCCAGGTGTTGGATATATATGTTTCAAATCAACATTTCTACCTGTTGAATGATGTTTTACGGTGTCTGGTTAGGTTTAGTAAGTAAGTAAGTAAGTAAACTTTATTAATAAAGGTGCTGTACAATGCAAATAAAACAAGTGAGAAATAAAAATACAATAAAGGTAAAATGGAGATAAAATAAATAACATCACACAACATCAAAATGAATAAAAGCAGATAAAACAGTAAAAATAGTGAGAGCAATGCAGAGACTAATTGGATATCATTGAATAAAGTGCTCGCTAAAAAGATGAGTTTTTAAGAGCTTTTTAAAACTTTCCACCGACTCTGCATTTTTAATAATTAAAGGAAGGCGGTTCCAGAGGGTGGGGGCCACCCTTGGTCTTCAGCCTTGTTCTGGGTACAGCCAGAAGGCCTCAGTGATCTCACCGTAGTCAGAGGACCTTCTTAAATGTAGGTTGGAGCCAGCCCGTGGAGTGCCTTAAAGGTGATTAAAAGGATTTTAAATCGATCCTAGAAGCTGTTGGTAGCCAGTGAAGGTTGGCGAGCTCTGGCGTGATGCGTGCTCTACGCCGTGTGTTGGTCAGCAGTCTGGCTGCCGCGTTCTGGACCAAACTGGAGGCGAGACACAGAAGGACGGGACGGGACAGGGTGGTGAATAGTGAACTGCAGTAATCCAGACGGGAGGACACAAAGGCATGAATAAGTTGTTCCAGATCTTGATAGGATAATATGAGATTGGCGATGTTTCTGAGGTGGAAGAAGCAGGATTGGGTGACTTTCAAAGTTCATGTGATGGTCAAAGAGGACTCCAAAGGTTGACATGTGTTTGCAAAGGACCGACACACTGCTGCTAGGCACGTTCAGGCACAAAGATCACATGGTTAGGGTTCAGGGAAAGATCCTGGTTTGAGTTCAAATAAAATAAAAATGGCTGCAAATGTCCTGACGTCTAAAAAAAACCCCGCTTTCTGTCGGTTGAAACGGGAAGCGTGATCTCAACTCTCTGCCAAGAAACTTCCAAACCATCCACTGACCCTCCTCTTCCTCCTCCTCCTCCTGATAGGAAAGATCAGCTCATATATATGTTGCTACGTATATATGCAACATATTACACGTGTTGAAACGTAGATATCCAACGTTTATGTTTGCAGAAACGTACAATGCCGGCTGGATATCCGTAGCACATTCTGCTAATTATCACCGATGACAAACTTCATACTCCTCATCGCTCCTCTGTATCACAAGCTTGGTTGGATTTTCCTCACAGCCAAGAATAAAAAAAAGCCTCCAAACTGCCTCACATCTCCTCTCTCATTTAAATTTAATAAGTTGAGCACACGGTCCAGTAACTACTTAACCTCAGGTATCCCTCATGTCTGCACTAATGTCGGCAGAAACTGCTTCCAGGTGCTCTGAAACTGAGTCTCACATTCCTCTCTGAGATTTTAAAGCTTTACTATCTGATTTGTTTTAACTGTTTTTATTCATTTCTTGTTCATTGTGTCATCGTGTTGTTTCTGTCTGCTGGTTGTTTCCTCGTCTTATGAATGAACGTCTTAATCTCAGTGAGACTGCCTGACTAAATAAAGATTAAATAATAAAAAATAAAACACTAGCCGCTACTAGCATAACACAATCTGTGCAGTCAAGCTGCATCATAACAAAGCTTCAGAGTAAATCTTGTCACGGCTGCATGAAATATAAACATTATTTCAGTATTTTCTCAGCTTTTAGTTCACTAGGAAGGTTTTCTACAACCTGGTGAATTTACATTTCCAACGTTCTTCCATTATGAACTTTTAATGAGCAGATCTGTGAAACATTTGTACTCACAATAAGCATCACTGAAAGAATGACATGGCAGAAGTCTAGGTAACACTGAAAGGGTGACTCAGCTAAAAGTGAAGGCCGCTACTGTGTGTGTATTGTGGGAAAGCTGGAAGAGTCCAAGTCTGACTGATAAGATGTTGCAAGTAATATGACACCAATGTTGTCTGTCTTTGGGTCACGTTTGGGTTCATATCAAAATATGATCATCAGGAAAGGTGTGGTGTAATAAGAGACGCCACATTAGGGGGAGTTTTGGGGGTTTGTGGGTATTTGCAGGTTATTTGTCCTCGGTCAAAGCCTCGGTTTGCTCTGTATTTCCACTCTGATACACAGTAAATCTACTCACATTTGAACTTTTTTTTAGCATCCAGTGTATTCC
Organism: Euthynnus affinis; assembly: GCA_029490765.1. Lineage (NCBI taxonomy): Eukaryota > Metazoa > Chordata > Actinopteri > Scombriformes > Scombridae > Euthynnus > Euthynnus affinis. The sequence continues at coordinate 29,301,820 of CM055850.1, forward strand.
TTTTAGTCCTTTTCTTAATAAATAACAAAGTAAGTTTTGAGTTGTGGGTGAGCTGAAGACCGAAGGCCCCATCCGAAGATTTCCCACGACAATACAGATCTGGATCAGGGACAACTGGGTCTTGTACTGGTGTTCGTTCACACCGATAACGGGTCTCTCAATGTTTGGCTCCTGGTTTGCTTGGTGTTTTTGGATACTTTCAGCCACACGTCATGGTCTTCCTCAGCCTATGAGGTCATGTAGATAGTCTCATTTTCATCATCTGAATAAATAAAAGGTTTCTTGACAAAACAACACCAACTCAAGGTGTCCTTCCTCGCATGCTCTGCACAGTGCTTTCAGTTGTAGAACAAGGTCTTCATCGCTGGATAGAGTTGTAATGGAGGTGGATCTGTCGCTGCTCCATCCACATCATCACCTTCAGTCCAATTTGGCTTAAGAAAAAGATTAAATCAAAGTTCATTCTTGACTTTATATAAACAGCAGTTTGACCAAATGATCCCGGAGCGTTCAGGCTTATCGCACGTCTTCAAGACTTAACTTGTTAAATCGATATTTCCAAGGTTTCCTGGTGGGGTTTTTCTGCTCTGCTTACCGTTACAACTGGAACTCCTGCGTGGATGAGAGAGCGAGCGTGTTTTGGACGCATCAGCGGCGCTGCAGAGCAACGAGGCTGGACGCCACGCTGAGAGTTTAAAGTGCTAGAAAGTTAGCAGAGCTATTCCTTCAGGGGAGGTGAGGAGGAGGGGGGAAGAAGTGCAACAGTAGTTCACCAGGCAGAGTTAATTAGACTAAAACATAGAGGATGAAGACACTCAGGTTTCTGCAGGATTCCCGGGGATTTCTTGCTCAGACACAAACATTTTAAGAGAATTTCCAACATGCTAAAGCGCCAGAACAGCGTCGACGTCCCCCTTGAGCTGCTCGTCTTGTCTGCAGTACATATCACACAACACTCATTCATATTTAAACAGCTCATTGCCTCACGATTCTCTCTCTCGCTCTCTCTTTCTCAGAGTGGAACGTCCACATCTGAAGTTCTCTTTAAGTTCAGCAGAAGCACAGCACGAAATTGTCAGCAGTGGATTTAAACAGAGATACAAGAGTCTTCTTCTTCTTCTTCTTCTCCAAACTCTGCTAAAGAACTGCATCCACACACATGCGTTGGCACACCCATAAAGCATGCTCTTTGACCCCTCTCTATCATATATCAAAAAAAGAAACAGATTGCATCTCTGTGCTTGTGCCCTGCCCGAGGAGAGAGAGGGCAAAAAAAAAAACCAAAACAGAAAGCAGCTCCATCTATATTTTAAAGGCGAGAAAGTTAGCAAAACAGGGCATTAGCAGAAACGATGCTTTTTAGGGGAGGCCTCGAGTGTCGTAGAGTTTTAAAAGCCTTGTATAATTAAGAGCCACTCAGCGATTCACACGATGGCTCGCTCGACTGCCGCTAATTGCAAGCAGCGTGTCCAGGTCCTGTGCATGCATGATGTTTGGGAAGAGAGAGAGAGAGAGAGAGCAAGTGAAGAGAGCCTGACAGATATGACCAAAATCACAGATAAGTATCTGAGAGAACGGCAGAAGTAATAGAGGTTTTTTTTTAACTGCAAAAGCACCTCTTGTAAAAAATCCGGTTAATGTGAGGCAGAGATTATTTGCAGAGAGAGAGAGGGAGAGAGGTTGGTGGACTCCTGTGCAAAATGTTTTTTGGTCACGCTTTACATTAAGTAGGGTTCTGAGCTACTCGGCGAAGAGAGAGAGAGATACCGGAGCAGCTCTCTGCAGTTTAAGTAAGTGCCGCGCGATCGCACGGAAAGCGCTGACTTGTGCCATCGGATTAGCGCGGAGATGAGTTTGAGGGGGAGGATATTAGCGCTCGGAGAGAAAAAAACAATGTTAAGCCTTGGAATATGGTCAAGTGTGAGGTTTAAATTCTGTGAATGTGTTAAATACCGACTTGAATACAGGAGACGGTGGATCTGTCCTACCTGGCACTCTGAGACTGTCGTGCAAACGGCAGACCAGAACTATTGGCTTTAATCTATTCTGATAAGTGAGTGATCGTTTTTAGTGATTTCTTAAGTAAATATAGCGAAAAATTGTTGGTGTCAGCTTCTAAAAGATGCTTTTCTTTGTTGTTTATAACAGATTATCTTTGGGTTTTGGACGATTGGTTGGAAAAATGTCACTTTTCTGACCTTTCTGGGAAATTATAGCAACATTTTTCACCTTTTTTTTCCCTGAAATTACAGAATGATTTATCAATTAATCAAGAAACTAATCAGCAGATTAATAAATTCTTCTGGTACAAGGTAAATATGCAACCCAGCGACTTCCTACAACAATATAAGCAAGACAAGTTTATCTGTATAGCAGCATTTCAACAACATATGCTTCATTTTCATTTGTTCTTGTGACCTAAAACAAACACTTTCTCCATCTATCATTCATCCACAGCAGGTAAACACTCTTCTCTCTTCGTCTCATAAATAACATTTTATATGTGTCTCTATCGGCCGGATCACAAATCTGATTACATCCTTCCTGTTTTTCCTTCTGATAGCTGCACTCCAGTCCAGACGGTGGTGGTGATGATGCTAAAGATGTCTCTCAGCTTCCCAAAACACCTGAGTCACAACTATATCAACAACAATCCATAAAGCGGCTCGGTTTCTCTTCTGTATGAACGTATGTGTGGAAATTGCAAACATGATGATAACCATACACTGTAAGTGGCCACTCCTACTGCTGCAGAGGTTAAAGCATCTATGTTTGAGAGATAAACAATTCAAAGCTTCTTATTCTTCATTTTTTTTGGCTGTTTGATTCGACCGAGATGCATAAAAGACATTTACGTAAACCCCCTCCCTTACTTCCTGTGTTCGGTCTGTGCCGCGTCGGCCGCAGTTCTTTGAGAGCTGCTGCCGCTGCTGCTGCTGCTGCTGCTTCAATTGTGTTCAGTAGGAAATGAGCAGGGAGGATCTCTGCTTCATTTGGCATCAGGTAGAGCGCTCGGCGGAGTCCCTCGCTGATGATGATGTTTTTTGGTGATAAAGCCTGGCTCGCGGTCTGCGTTCCAAGCTCATCCCAAAGGGTGTTGGATGGCGTCGAGGTCAGAGATCTCGTGCAGGACGTGGACTGGAAAAAAAAAACCCATTTCTTCATGACGTGCACTGTGTTCCTCAAACTGTTACCGCAAAGTAGGAAAAACACTCACTGAGATCTCCCATCAGCCACAAGAAGAAGCCTCAAAAGTACACAAGAAGTCCTCACATACTATTTGCCGTGTGGCGTGCTGTATCATCCTAATTAACCATCATCATAAATACCATCTCAATTCTATAGTCTCGATTTCAATAACAATAAGGGGAAATCTTATTTCCAGCTAATTCCATCATCTCATTTGAAACGTAATAAAAAAAAAAAAATAAAAAAAATCATTATCCCGATGCTGAGTCGTGCCACATCATGCAGAACAATCGGAGGCATTGATTGAGGCAACAGAATAATTAGGCCCTCCTCTGGCGGATTAAAGATGCTGCGCCGTAACCGCCGCCTTCCTCCAGATCAATTACAATGGAATCTTCCCCAAACATCAAAGCCGAGCCGAGCTGACGGAGCCGGCCTCAGCTGCCTCGCCTGCTCACTCCCATTCATCCAAAAAGACTGTATGAATATGGATTATTGAGACAGAGAGGAGTGAGGCAGTGCAGGAGGGGGAGGGAGAGTGTCCTCCCCCCTTCTCCTTCCCACCGCCGCTGCCTCCGCCACCTCCGCCGCAGCTACAGGGTAATGATTTTGCAGCAGCATTGGTATGGATGGATGGTGGCAGAGCTGCTAAGCAGAGTGGAGCGTGCAGGCGGTGTGTGTGCAGGCTGTGGTCATGCATGTAATCTCAGTCAGTCAGTCAGTCAGTCAGAGGAGAGAGAGAGAGAGAGAGCGCTCCATGAAAGATGTATGACCTCACACAGCAGTCAAGGGACTCACACACACACACTCATGTTAAAGCACGTATGGAGTGTGTGTGTGTGTGTTTGTATCATACAGGTATATAAGGGTCAGTGTTATGGCAACAAATGCTGCTGCTGCTGCTGATGTTTGTGTATTAATGCTGTAATCCAACCTTTTCAGTATAAACTTGGGTCATTTCTATATTTCTATATAACTAATAACATCATATTATTTACTGAGGTATGGTAACATGTTGACATCTCTGCAGATGTCAGTCCGACAGGTCAAGAAACCCTCCGAGCGGTCAGACAGGTCGTAAACAAACTTCTAGTTCCAGACTCGCTCCCTGGTTGACCTCTGACCTCCTGTACCTGCTCTACCTGTGCACGGACGCAGGTTTTTTCTTGTGTTTACCTCCAGATAACGTGGTGGATTTTAGATATTCTGGATATTTTGTAACGTGTTTGTCGTCCTGCAAACTCAGCAAAATACTTTTTATCAGTGTTTTCATTTTTATAAGAAACAAAACCATTTAACAGAAACATTTATGAACACATTGAGTCCATTTATAAGCAGTAAACATTTAATGAACTGTTTATAACACACCATAATATAGATATCTGAGGACATACTTTATATTAAAACACCTGTGTTTCACTTTGTTGTCATTCGTTATCTGTTATCATCACGTTACGGTCGTTTACAGCTACATTCATTAACATTATAGTGTCTTATAAACAATTTATTGCCTGTTTATATGCTGCTTATAAATGCTAAATACAGGGACTTACCAAAAAAAAAAAAAGGTTATGTTTAATATTTCTGACTCATCTCACGTACGATCTTCTTTACCTCACCTTCAACTCTCTCGCGCTTCCCCCGAGGAGGATGTCTGTGAAGATTCTCAGTCATCCAGGTCATCATATATATATATATATATATATATATATTTAAATATATATATTTAAATATATATAAGTAAAAAACAACTGAACTTGTAGATTCTTGAAGACAGGTAAAAAAAAAAGTAGTTAATATTTAATCAAACAAAATGTGACACAAACAATTAGTCGCTGAACTCATCACCCCTGTATCTGGTAATGTGTGCAGTTATATGCTAAAATATCACCTGTCCTCACATTTAATAACATAACTGATAATAATGAAGGTTTTAAATATTGTTATTCAGTCATGTGATCGTATATCTGGAGCTTTTGGAGCCTTCAGTTTGCATTGACAGTGAATTAAATCAATTATTTGGATAGCTGATTCATTGTTTGAGAGACGTATCGAGCAAAAAAAATGTCAAAGATTTGCTCGTTGAAGCTTCTCAAGTGTGAGAATTTAATGCTTCTCTTTATTCTATTTGAGTTTTGGACTGCAGACTGGACATAATGGGAACGTTTCTCCTTTTTCTTAGATTTTATAGACAAAATTGATGAGTTAGTTAAAAGGTGGTAAACAATAATCCAACGTTAGACACTTTATTATTATTATTATTCAGAGACATAAAACGTAACTTTAGCAGCGGCAGGGTTGAGACAGACGCTGATGCAGGGATTCAGAGCGACAATGACCGGCAGTCGAGGTCACGTCGATTTCCAAATGGATGTGTCGATACGGTCTGTGCGACCTCAGGGGGGAGAAAAAAAGACCAGTAGTGTTACATGATCGTGTAGTCAGAGAGGGTTCGCTATCACGCCTCGGGCTCTGTCATGGACACACATACATAGCTGAAATATGTAGAAGCACACAGGAGGAGGGAGGGACGGGTTTGTGAGTTAAATGTTTGATTTAGTTGAACTAAAGCTCCGTTTCTGGACAGGTTTTATTTCTCTAGCTGGTTCTCCTGTAATTTAAATCTCATCACGGGCGACGTCTTTGTGTTTTAAAGTGGATCTCTGAACCGTTTCCTTCTATTTTATTTATATTTTCTTTAACAGCTCAGAGTGACGTTTGAGCTCTAAATGAAAAAGAAGAAAGTAAGAAAAATATAGTCTGACAGCTGGAAGCATGAAACTAGCTAGCTACTAGCTACTAGTATCCTCCTGTTTTTAGCCTATTTTAGCAAATAGCCTCCTTTAAAAGTCTGTCAAATTAGCTGTTAGCACTTCCTGTTTGCAGACAGCTATCACTGGATTACTTAAATACTGAAGAAAACTTAATCTGAGACCTTTTTCTCTGTTTATTAAGTGTATTTATGGAGGTTTATTGGCGATGCACATCATCCTAGGGAAGTGTAAGCTACATCCAACGATACCAACACACGTCTCATGTCTTCTTCGCCTCACCTTCAACTCTGCTGCGTCCCTCTTGTGAACAAACTCAGTCATCCAGGTTATGTTATATCCAAAAAGACTTGTTGCTGTAGAGTCGCACCTGGACACATGTTGACTCTTAACGACTATCACATGACATGACAAGCCAGGAGCGCGAACAAAAAACCCAGAACCACATGTGACCTCGACATCCTGCAGGTGTAAACGACCCCTACAGAGATTAAATACCTGAAACTCTCAGAACTGAAGAAGCCCTTTTTTTTTGTTCCTCTTGACTTTCGGATCCTCTGAGGAGCTTGTCCTGCTTGAACGTCCATGTCTATTACAGAACATATCCTGTAATTTCCCCCGATGGTTTAAAAAAAAAAAAAAAACGCCGTCCGGAACGATGAGTTAAATTATAGAGGAGCACAGTGGATATTTCAGACCCCTCCCCTCCCACCTCCACCCTCTCCTCCACCCTCCTCCTATAATGTTAATCCCGTCCGAATGGGGGCTTAGTTTAAATTAAATGAAATAATAATACTGGAGGTACAGTGAGTGAGTAAGGACTATGAGCTAATTACACAGAGATCCAGTGAGGATAGACGGCTATGGGACCGGCTGACACAGGCGCGGTTCTGCACTGGAATTTGTCACATCTGGGTGAATAAATAAATACATACATCCTCCTGGTTCACACACTATCAACCTTTATCATTCTTAGTCCTATATAAAGTCTATAATCTGCAGTTTTGTGCACGTTTTCTCTCCAAATAGTTTCAGGAACATTTTCCGAGCAACTTTGCTGCAGTTTAATTTCTTCTTTCTTGCTCTGTGAAGTTACTGGCAGCTGATAAAAGCAAGCACACACACCCATTGACCTGAGGCCTGTTTCATTTACACTCACAAGCAGCAGCAGCATACCAGAGATGCTACAGTAACGACGCGTCCCCGGAGACTGATGAGGCAGACGACAACAACATGACACAAAAATTGCAGGTGCTGTTGGTTTGTTTCCCTCCGGCTGATCTCCTTTTCCCACGTCGGCAGCGTCTTTCTTGAAGTGGATCTAATGTTATGTACGTCAAAGCGAAGTCACATGACCTTTTAGCTGTTCCTCCATACACGTGTTAAGTGTTGAAGCGGACGTCCTTGTCATTCCAAAGCTGTGTGTTTTTTATTTTTTGGGAAATAATTTGGTTGGAAAACAGCTTCCTGTTTATGATCCGGACGGCGATTGTCAGAGCTGCCAGTGAGTTCCCGGCGAAAGCACTCAGCAGGAAAAATATAGTTTTTCTCCGGAGCTGATTGAGTCGGGCGTCCGTGTCGTCGTACTGTTTGCAGCCACGGCGACGGCGTTTCACCATCGCCGAGCGCAGCCATCCCTCAGTGTGGTAAATGGACTGAGAGGAAGATCGCTGACACCGAATGTGGTTTTAGTTTAACCTACCGGATGAAACGTTTCTTGTTGTCAGAATAAACCGATAAATTCTCTGATGTGTGAGTTCTTGTTTCTGCAAACAGCCAGACAGCAGGAGGGCCCGGTTTTTACAGCAGCGTCACCTGATCGTATGGCATCGCACCTGAACTCTCAATGAAAGGCGACACTCCAGGAACTGCAGGATCCTGGAGGAGGGAGGAACTGAGGGGTCATCAAGGGTTATTTGAGTCACCTGGTCTGACTGACGGCGTCACTTAACCCTCTGTAACCGCTGATAATATGATAAATAGTGATACATGCAGCAAGAATGCAAAATTACTTTCAGCAAATATACTCTTAAGTATTAAAAAGTGATGGTAAATTTACAAAATGGACAAAAAAATGCTCAACATAGAGGTGTTTTCAGATCTGATGCTTCTATCAGCTAGATCATTTTTCTGTGTCTAAATGATTTGGGGTTAAAGTACTTACAATAATAACCATGTGGTTAAGATTAGAGGATGATTATGGTCATAATTAACAAAAAAAAAACAATGCTGACTAACAGTTTGAACGACGTCACCGCCTTTGCTTACATCATCATTACAGCCGGGAGAGCACTGCTGACACTTTGAGCGTAAACATGTTGTTTTGGGGAACTTGTTGAAATGACATCACTGTTAAAAACATGACCTGACCTGCCTTTGCATCTCCTTTCTGTCCTGAACCCGTGCCGCATGTGCACACTGCAGTTTAAGTAGTTTATTTTTTTGATTTTATGTCGACGGTAAGTGTTGTTCGCCGTCGTGAAGGAGTTGAGTTGGATGGATAGTGACCAGTTGGAGGTCGAGTTGAGGCTGGAGCGTCTAGGAACCCGGGGATGAAGACTCAGGGTGGGTGGGGGGGGACGTCTCGATGAGCCCCCGGTGGTTCCTATGATAGAGGAAGAGAGTACTAGGAAGAAAGAATAGACCCTACTGTGCATGTCTTTATGTTGGGAGGAAACCGGAGTGCCCGATGGAAACCCAGGCGAACACGAGGAGAACGTGCAAACTCACCACAGAAAGGCCACGGGCCGGCTTGAGTTCGTAACCCACGACCTTCTTGCTATGAGGCTACAGTGCTAACCAGGTGTTGTGAATTAGTGAGGAGGAGCGAGGCGTGGTCTTAGTTATTATCATCACTTCATTAAATCATCACATAATTAGTAATAAGTAATAAAATGCTGCTGTTAACGTATTTTAATACCGTCCTTAGTCGTGGTGGAGCTGATGTCGCCGCAGCCCGGCAGCCTATTGGATGAGACGCGATGACACGTGAACGCAGCGTCTGTAGTTCGACTCCAGCAGTGAACTTTTCGCCGTTCCTCGTCTCGCTCTCCACTTGTCTCCTGTCATTAAAAAAAGATGATGGAGCTTATTTCCATTGCTCAGTTTCATAAATTAATATAATAATATAAAAGTTATTGGGTAGTTTTTTTATTTAAATAACCTGAAAACTATGGTTCAGCCTTAAAATATATGTAACAGTACAATAGCATGATAATTCTGAGATGGAGTGGAGCATAACGTACCAAAAAATGGAAAAACTTGAGTAAAGTATGTTAAAATTGTACTAAAATGTATCCATATTAGGAATTAGTGGATGCATACCAATGTTCTCTGTAGATTTCATAGTGTATATGGTGTGTTTACCATGTATTTATGCCACTGGTAATGAATTAAAACACGTCTTTTTGTGGTCACACTTCGCCCAGCCCAACCAGAGTTTAACCCTGAGGGCACAATAAAGTTTTAAAGCTTTGAACTGCATGCTGAAACCTTGTGTAACACGTGAAGGTTAGATTATGTGGCAACATCTGCTCCCGAAAAGGAAGAAAGAGGGGGAAGGGAGGGTAACAACTAATAAGCAAGAAGAAAATTAAATGTATCCGTCTTCTTTAGCGAGAGATTTCAGGGGAGAGAAAATGTGATAGATATCAACATCCTGCCTCCTCTGACTAGACCGCCCGCTGTAACAAAACCCCCTCAATCCTGCCCGTTTAAGACTTGTGTGTCTGAGAAAGTGTGTGTGTGTGTATATTTGAGAAGGAGTGTGTTTAGGGCAGGAGGAAAAAGGAGAGTGAGGTTTGGGTTACAGCGAAAAAGCCTGATCCTCCGGTAACAAGAGCCGAGTCTACCTCGCTAGAATGACAGGTTCCCACACCCTCCCGTCAGCTCACACACACCGGTTCTCACACACTCCCCACCCCGGTCCTGAGTGAGTCTGACACTCAGGTATCACTGTGCAGCCTGCGGCCAAGTCCACTCACACAGACCTGTCCTTAAAATGTCCCTTAAATCATCACGCTACCTCAACTTAAACACACGCACACACACAGTCGATGTTTGTTTTTATGTGTCGGACGTGTTCTGTCCCAGATTTACGTCACTCTTAAGTTACAGGAAAGGTTTGTGCAAAAGAATAGCAAGCGGACTTGATTACTGGTTGTCCTTGCCAGTTGAACGTGGGTGTTAAACACACACACATGCACATGCACACACACAATCCTCATTGTTCCCTCTACAGTCACAATACACCTGAACAGAAAAATAGGCCTCTCCATCATGAGGAGTCAGTCTGCTGCAGAGAGGAAACACATCCTGTACAGAATAAAATGCATGTGCACAATTCAAATATAATCACATCAACACGCTTACATGTTCAGGTACACACACACACACACACATTTAGAGCATCTAATTGAGCTGCATTGTGATGCCAAACAGACATCCAGGCACAATAGAGATTTGTTCTCTTTGTTATGAGTATTGCTCTATTCAGCTGAGGGACACGAGGTATTAAATCAGGAGAAGAAGGAGCGGAGGAAAGGATATTGACGGAGCGAGTGTATAACACACAAATGCTTAAAGATATGATGTCAGTGATCGAGCCCAGCTGTGCTGTGATTATTTGGTGTTCGAGCCTTTGATTCTGTGAGCTGAAAGAGTGTGAAAAATCTGTGCAACCACACCGCAGTGTCAAAAAAAAGAGAACAGGAAGATGAAAAGTATCTCTGCTGAAAGGCTCAAACACAGCAGGCAAGTCAGTCTCTTGAGAGAGAGAGCTACAGGCAGGAACGAAATGGCAGCGTGAGCCTGTGAGCTTTACATCCACAATATACCGGACCCACATTCGACGACGTAGGAGAAGCACAGGTGTAAAATAATCAAATTTAAAAAAAATAGCTGCTTTAGTTTTCTGGCTTTGTGTAAACTGGCTCGCTGTCACGGCTTACTGGAACGTTTCAAATACAACGGAGGCATCATTAACATTATTAGTAACACCTGTTCGAGCCACCGGGTCCAGACTGACAGACGCTGTTCACTGCAGACATGATTAATATCATTATAATGGTTGCATCTGATTTCAGTGATGTTGTAAAGGGAAAAAAGGTGGTATCAGGTTTATTATATTATTTCTGTCCAACATAAAGTCAGTCACATGGTCCCTGTGTCTAGAACCATGGGATGAGAAGGCTGATTGGTTCCCAAATGGTTGGGTCCAACCCCCAGCTGAGTACTAACTCCTCCCTTGTATATATGAGTGAACTGAACCTTTATACTTAAAACGCTGTGAAAAAAGGCTCTGTGCCCAAACGTGGAAGCGTTTTTCTAATGTGATGTGAGCCAAATAAACAAGTGAAATGTTCATATTTTGTCCTCCTTGACTGGAAAATTGAGATGTGCTACCCTGTTTTTCTACATTTCTGGAACAAGTCTGCTGGATTTTGGGTTTAGCTCTCCACCGAGAATTGTTGAAGCGCAACGTCCTTCTTCAATTCACTGAATAAAACAGTTTCAGCTAAAAAAATCAATGTTTCTCCACCATGTTGGGCGAGCAGCGGACTTCCTGGAGGGGCTGTTAGCCGAGCTGCTGCTAACGTTTGCCCAGTTTATTTCTCTGATAACTTAAGATCCAGACGTCCAATGACTAAAATCCTTCTTGCGGCTAAAAGATCAAGTTAAAAACCAGCTAAATTTATCATGAAAATGTGGCTTCAAAATGAATAAAAGTCCATTTCTAACAGTTTGTGTGGAACAAGCACAACAAAGCCCATGTATTATCTTGTATGTGTGTAAGTTACTCTTTGCTAGACGCCATTGTAACGGACAAACACGGCGCCGACGCATGCATCTTGTGCACTATACTCTTTGGTAGAGGAGGTATGACGCTATTGACAGGCCACCAAATGAAACGGTCCGTTACTTTGATTAAAATGACAGATTTCTCTGGGTTTGAACATTAATGTAAGTACACAACTCAACAACATATAGAACATAGGTCTAGACCTGAGTGACAACAACCTGAAGGTTTCAGGAGGGAAGCTTCTGTCTGGTCTAGTTGTTTTTAGACATTTTAATGAGGAATTATTACAGATTTTCCAATAAAAAGAACAAACAGATAACATTAGTCTGAACTGTGGGGCCTTTATTAAACCAACTCCCACGTTTTATATGTCAATCCTGACACATCCATTTACTTATCTCTATGATAATAAAGCTCTTGACCTTGAGGACACCAGTAGATGATATTGCAACAGCATATTTAATGAGCTTTCACAGGGTTTTGCTCTCTGATAGTTTCATTTTTTTGTGTGTGTGTCATCTTAATGGTTCCCAGATAGGATGTTAGTGTTCGCATGTTTCCATCTATCACATTAACAAAAACATTATTGTAGTTGAAGGATAAGCGGCTCTTCCTGTGGAAAAGAAGAGAGCTCACTTTATAATACAAGGACTTTGCTCCAGACATGATTTAAATTACAAGAGGACCTGTGAGTTTGCTGACAACAGCAGGTAATTTCAGCTGTAATTATTATTTTAGGGGAGGGGGGAGGGGGGTGAAAAATTACCCACATACACACACACACACTCTAGAGTGGATTAAACGTACCGACCGGGGCAGTTAATGTTAAAATCACCTGACCTCCTCTAGAGAAATAAACCATGTCGGGATGGGATTCATAAAGCGAAAGGTATAAGTGCACAATTTTCACTGGAGTAGAAACATTTTCAAACTCAACATTCACACCACTCGAGCAGGTGGTGAAACCCGCAGCTGACAGGCATCCCATCCTTGGTTACGGTTACCAAGGTATGATTGGACAATTGCTGTTTGGGGCCAATTTTAAAAATTAACTTCTGAGAAACGGGTTACCTCTGGCCAGTTCATCCCGACAGTGTGTGTGTGTGTGTGTTTATTGACACTTTATACAAGACCTGCCTGAACGATGGCTCCAACCACTGCAACCGTTGCACATTTCTCATGAAAGGGAATCATTTTTCTTGCCAATTACATTGACAAGAAAGAAAGAGTGGCGAGAAAATGACTTATACCTTCAGCCAAGAATAAAAAAACGGCTCGACCATCTGGACATACTAATTCTTCTCTCTCTCTTTTAACGGGAGCCGCCATCCAAAAAACATGCTGCGTTCAAGAACAAGGCCCCTCCTATTCAATCTGTGGGGAAATTTTAATGGCATTATACAGGAAGATGAGGCTTCTCTGCCAGGCAGCGCCGACCTGTTGGAAACAGATAGGCGTCCTTTTCCTGAATTCTGAACATCTCGGAAAGCTTGACATTTGTTTTCCCTGCTCTATTTCCTACTCCGAGGGAATAGTCCACACAAACCATTCATATTAAAATGTTCATATGCAAAAAAAAAAAAGGGGGGGCTGACATTTACCTTTACCCAACACCGAGATGTGATTCCTCGCCTGGTTTTTTCCCTCCGGTGCCTATAGATAGATAGATATAGGCAGGCGGAGAGGAGTAAAAAAAAAGATCCAAATCAACTAACCAAAGGTTTTTACTACTGTCAGCTGTCTTCTCATTAGCAGCTACTCTATAAAGCAGTGAATCAGTTGACCTTCACCTGCCTGATTGACCTTGAGGTGAGCAAACGATATGATTGGCTCATTGGAAATAGTGCAAAGTCATTTTAAAGCTACTTTTAAGCAACATTTTTAAATCTATAATTTAAGCTGATCAGTTTGCTCGTTACATAATTTAACAATAATATCACTTTGCTCTTTACGACGACGACGGCGGCGGCGGCTTTGAGATAAAAATATAATATCATAAGTGTCTGCTTAATCTCTGCTGCACAAATTTTCACAAAATACCCTTTGACCTAATCCCTGATGCACACACTAATCTCACACTGTCTCACACACACACACACGTACCTACGCACCTGGGATTTAGCTCGCCAGGTTTAAGCCGAGACAACCCGTTTGATGAAGCAGCGAGATGATGTATAGCTATAACGATAGCGGGGCTAATACTCTATGAATCCTTAATCAAGGCCTCGGCCGGACTATTCCGCAGAGACACGCGGCGGCGGATTAAAATGCGAGAAGGCTTCGTCCCCGCTGAGCCTGATCCCATCTCCTCTTTACCACTTTACGCCACTTCACCCCTGACCACCACGAACGAGCCCGGGACACGCAGACAAAGAGAGAGACTTTAAAAAAATGGTGTCAGTCAGATAGAAATGTAGGAAGAGGAGGAAACAGAGGACTTCATCGCTGCTGGATGATGTGTGTGAAAGCAAAACTTCTGTTCCTGATATAAGAAAAGCTCGTTCAAAATCCCTCTGATGTTTGTAGTAACTTACGTAACCGAGCATTTATTCAGATTACAGCTGAAGGGAGTTGTAGTTTTTCTGTGCGCTCACAAAGTGATGCAGTTGTTTAAGGTTTCGACCTCTAACAGCAGCGATGGCGAGTCGTCTTATATGTAAAGTGAACTCCAGTAACACGCTTCGTTTTCACAGAAAAACCGATGGAAGACCGGATGTGACATCAAGACTTTGACTTTCTATTCATCTGTGATATAGACGGTTAAATAGTGTGTGTGTGTGTCCCGCCTCCCCTGCAGCAGTTTTAGTAACTTTAGTAAATGTGATTTTTAAACCCTGAAGTTTCAGTTGATGAATGTACCATTAAAGGTCCCTTCCACACATGTATGAACACATATATAATAATAATAATAATAATAATAATAATAATGTCGTTTCTTCACAACAAAACTATAATTATCATGTTAACATGTCATCTCCTCCTTCTATAATATATGAATATGTAAATACTGTGACACTTGTGTAAATTGCATGCTGGACCACGATTAGCCTCCAAGCTAGCGATGATGTCACAGATCACTATTATAGGCCCGCCCCCTCGGAGAAACGTTCAGCAGACGAGTGTGAAAACAGTCTCCTAGTGTCAAACTCTGCACGTGAAATTAGTGAGTTAAATGATGGTCGAGTCAAAGGATTGAGATGCTTCCTTTCAGTTTCATGTTTGACATTTTTAGAGGTTCTCAAAAGATATTTGGTGAAGTTGAGGTCAAAGGTCAGTTATTAATCTATGTATTTGTTTATGTGTTGAAGTGTTAATAGTTGGGAGATGATCCGCATCTGCATTTTACGCTGGTTTAACTTTTCAAACAAACGTTCACACTTCGTTTTTAACCGTTTGTGATGAAATAAAATCTTAAATTCAAACAGTTCTACTTAAAAATCTACTAAATGTTTCTTCCAGCCTGCTTGAGGTCATTTTAGATGCTTATCTTTGCTCTAAAAGGATCTTTGTTATCTTAAATGAATATTATCCATCACAGATATTCATCCTGGATCAGATTCAGTCTTTGGAGCTAAAATAACTAATTTGTCTTTTATATAGTCTTTGATTAAGGAACAATGACGTGTTTTTAATAGTTTCTGAACAACAGCTGAGACCTACACACACAACACTGGTTAGTAGATCAGCTGATTGTCGGTTTGTCTCTCCACATGAGATTTGTTGACAGTTAGACAAATATAGAAAATGGCAGCGTTATCTTTTAAGCGCACAGACTGTAGTGAAGTGTTAGCACAGAGGGGGGGTGATGGGAGGGAGGGGGGGATTAATCTAAAGATGTGAATGTTTTCTCGCCGTCCTCTTGCATGAATGTATTTTAAAAAAAACTGACTCATAAATCTGAGTTCAATACCTGTGACAAACATTAATCACACACAACCTCGGAACGGTTTCATGGTTGTGATGTTGCAAATATTTCTCACCAGAGATAAGAATAACCGAATCACAAATCAGTGGCATGTCTCTCTCTCTCTCTTTTTTTTTTACTGTCATCTCCCCCTCCTCCTCCTCCTCTCCTCTTCTCTCCTCTCATCTTTTCTCACTTTGCTGTAGGGGCCAACGTCCTGTCTGGACTTGTAGAGTTGGAAGCTGCTTCATGACACACACACACACACACACACACACACACACTCTCACACACACATCAAAGCAATGAGATAAGTACAGACACAATGTGAGACAGTAGGTAGGTGGCAGTGGCTGGGAGGCAAAAACCATTTCTCTTCACTTGTTTTTTATGGAGGTGATGGATGGAGATAGGACGGTCTCTCTTTATCTCACTCTCGCTCAGTTTGTTTGTGTGCGACACACACACACAGAGGGTGTGGGCGTGTGTGTCACATAGTTTGTGTGCAAAAAAGGGTGCGTCATCTGCAAAACAAAGCTGAAAAATTGTACGTCTGTGGTCTGTTTGTGTGTGTCAGGTGTGCTTCAAGACGGTCATTAGTGCATGTTATGAGAACGCTCTCAAAAATGGAGATTATCGGGGGATTAAGAGGCGAAGGTATCTATGAATGAACGGCTCAATCCCAGCATGCCTCAACATGTAAACACTACAGGAACAGTTTCACTTTAAAAAAAAAAAAAAAAAAAAAAAGCCAGAAAACACCCAACATTATGAGGTTAGTGATATTTTACAACACTATAATCATTTAGACTCATTGCACAGTGTTATTCTTTTTCTTCTTCTGTCATAAACGGCTGCAATAAAAATACAATAACACCCAAGGGCAATATCACATCCAATGATATTTGTTATTTAAACCTTGTGTGTTTGTATCATTGTCATCTGCATCACTTTGTTCAGTGTTCAATCAGTTTCACTCAAAGGATTTTCAAGGTCTTTCTGTGGGGTTTTTTTTTTTTGTTGTTGTTGTTTTTAATTTACAAGATAATTTTTTGATATGTTGTCACAGTCTGCTCTTTTATTCATGACTTTGAAATGTGGATAAAAATATCAATGGAATCAGGAAACAAAAAGAAACTATTAAAGCTGAGATAAGACTTTTTTTTTTACAAACAGTAGTTGCGGCTTCAAAGTGTGAACGGTTATTATTATTATTATTATAAATGCACGTACACGGTTTTTTCTGCAGTGTGTTGTATATTTAAAGGGGTAAAATATTAACCTGAGTTCATGGCATTCGCTTGGTTTCCGTCCATATTTGGTGCAAAATCTGACTGATATCGCAGTAGTAGGAGAGCTGCTGGAATAATATTCAAGAAGAGCAGAAGAATTATGACAGAAATTGCAAATATGAGGAGTTGGTTCATCACTATTTTTCCATAAGAGCCATTAAATTATTGCATATGTACAAAGTGAGAATGTGAAATAAAAGCAGGTGGATGGAAGCCACACATTAAGTGATTTAATTTAACCAAAACATCCAAACTTTATGTCTTTTAGACAAATAAACTTATTTGTTTTTTTAGGGCTGTAGTCAACCAAAGAAAATCTTGTGGGAGGGGGGGTGCAAAGTGAATTCTGCAATCTGTATTTCTCTGTTTAGCGTCTTCAGGCTAGCTTTGGAGTTGCTAACTTTGGAGCTAACCTTCACTTTTCCAGCACTTGGAGAAACAACAGACGTGACTTTTCATCATTTAACTGACACACTGTAGTCTGTGCTGTACATTTACTGCCAGACTGACAACTTACCGCTAAACTTTTCCTCTGCTCCACTCGTATCCACCGTCACTTTCTATGCGTCCGACTCGCTGTATAAACATACTACGCAATGACGTATAACAGAGTTGCTCGTTTCCCAGGCAACGACACAGCGGTTGACTCACGCGCTGCACAGACTCCCATGCGCTAAATATTTCTGAATGAGTGGATATTTGGCGTTTATTCTGGCATTAAAACATATTTTTTTGGCCTGGCGGGGGTTCTCGTTGATATAATTGTAGGAGAAACACTTCAAAGTTTAGTACATTTAGTAAACACTCAGTAACGTTGTGTACAGTTAGACCTCCGGGAGTTTGGAAGAGTCCAAAGTTGTGAAAACAGCGGGGGTGTTTTGAATACACCCCCGTTTTCAAAGGTAGTTTGTTAGTCTGTCCCCCCCGCTGCAGGAAAATAATGGATTAATCCCAGAAAGCTGCTGATGTAGCACTTTTCTCCTTATGAAAGTAGAGATAGAGATACAAAGAGATTAGCCGACCAATGAGAATTTAGTCGGATGAGAGAGTATCGACCAATTAATCGAGCACTCTCACTATTTCCCAGCATTCCCAGTCTTCAGTTACCTCATGCAGATCTCATCAAGCTCCAAGTTGTGGCGCACTTGTGGCCGAACCATCAGCGTCCAGCGAGGAACTACCGGCAGCGAGAGGCGACTGTGAAAAAGTGAAGAAGAAGACGCAGAAACCCTCCTGAGTATGGAAACGCTGGCTGTCTTTGCAGCTGGACTGTGAATGAGGGGCTAGCAGCCAGAGACTATTTTTCTTTTTTAATTAATTGTTCTCCCTTCCGCCCACTTTGAGACTCTGAGCTGTTTCTCATCTTTTGTTGTTTCATTTTGCATTCATCTTATTCGATTGTGTTTCCTATAAGATGCCTCTCTTATCTGTCGCTCCATGCTTTCATGCTTCCCTTCAAACCTCTGAATAAAATGTTTTGTCTTAGATTCACCAGAGTCTTCAATATTTATATTTACAATAGTTTACGTCCAAACAATCTGTGTCCCATTTCTCCAGAAATGTAAACATGCACGCTAACAAAGCCAAAAAAACATGCTGTTGTTGGCTTTGAGAGCAGAACCGGGGACTCTAGAGGTATTACTTCATCCAGAGTCACAATCTGAAGTCAAAAAAATACATCACAGCTCAGTTTTAACTCATTACAGGCTAATCTGAACATGGAAATTAAAAAGAAACTTTCAGTCTTAAACCTTTAAGACGAAAACTGACGATACAACAACGAGTCGTCTGTAATCTGCCCTTAATAAACACATCGTCTACCTATCAAAATAAAAGTCTGGATCAGCTGGTCATGATGAACTCTGCACCTGTATGAATATGATTGGACTTAACTAGTCAGCTGATTAATGGGCCACTGATGATGCAGCTGAATTATGGCCACGCTACAGCTTGTATTATATATATATATATGTCGATGTTTGGTATCTTTTTTTTCAGCACATCATCATCTATATGACAAGACAATTATTCTTTCACTTTGACACACTTATATCATCATATTGAACCCAAAAAACTTACAAAATACATAAAATTGGAATTGGAAAATTGTCGTATTTTGACTATAAGAAACACAAACATGTTCATCGAAGCGTTTTAAAGGCTGCAGATGTGAACATATGATGGAAACACTGAGATAAAATCAATCTATAAACATGTAACAGGAGGCGTTTTTTTACTTTTTAAGCTGCGCCACTCTTCGACAAAGATGTGAAATAAATGCGATGCCCGCCACCGTCCCATCTCGCACGCTTTCCTGCATAAACATTATTTTTATATCAACGTATCTCCGTTTTTTCTCGGTCTATCAACACCAAACAAAAACCGGCACAGAGTTTCAAGCCAGCGCTTTGGACAGAAGTTGACATCAGAACTTAACGTGACTTTGTCTTTACGCTACGACGTCCTGAAACTGACACAACATTTGATCTCACCGGCGTGATCAGCGACTCCTAAAGGGTTAAACTGAATAAATTAAATATGAAATATGAAAGCAAATTCCCTGTTTCCTCTACATAATTATGAATACAGCTTTTATTTTTTTACTATCTTTTAACATTTGTCCATCCTGGTAGATGGATCTCTTCCCTTTTTTCCCCTGTTAAATGTTTTTGTTGTTTCCTACATTTGAGTCGAGGGTTTGAGAACAGAGTTGATGTTGTGTCGCTCTGCAGATTGTAAAGTCCTCAGAGGGGAAATTTGTGTGAGTTGTGATGTCGGGCTATAGAAATAAATATTCACTTGACTGGTTTGATATTTCAAGGACTAAACAATTCATCAGGAAAATAATGAGAATAATTGTTAATTGCGGCCCTACATTTCAGAGAAAACAGAGCAGGCAGCAGCCGTCCACTGGCACGCCAACACCGCCTATGCAAAGACTTAAAATTAAAAAAAAAAAACAAATACCAAATTTAGTGGCCAATTAATTAATGTAATTACTTGATTTTTTGTTCTTTTTTAGAAAGCCATTAACCTAATTTGCATCAGTGTTTTAATTTGAATCGAGGGGTGTTCTTGAACCGGAGGATCACTACATGAAGAGAGATTGATTAAATGATATAATACAGAACTGTTTAATTATGACTGATTGGATGCATATGAGGCTCGGTGGACTGGAATCAGCAAACAGCCACGTTTTAAAAAAATATCCAGACAAGAAAAAAACATACACAGCTGGAGGGCAGAAAAACATCTGGGGCTGCTGATGACACCCTGACCTTTTATATATATGTATAATAAACTATACAGTATATGTGCATGTAAACAGACACGTATATAAAGCCGACTGAAATGCACACGCCGGATTAACTGTGGGGGCCCCTCCTCTTTGTTCAGGGGACTTGTGTGAATTCTATGTAGACCTCCAACTGGGAGGATGATCTGCAGACCCTCCACATAGTCAGGCCCCGGGGCCCCCGGACCACCAGCCCGACAGGTGGCTCTATTATCCTGGACTGGCTGAATGCGAAGCGCTGCTGGGCCCGTTTTTCTGCTTGTCCGCGGGGGCCTCGTAAGCCTCTAACCTGGCCCCTTTCTGACTTCCTGACCCTCACTGACCCTCGTGGTCCTGCTGCTGCAAAAAGCAATGCAGAGGATAACGATGCAAAAGAAGGAAGAAGTGAGGATAAAGATACAGAGACTGACCAAACACGTGTTATCTATCTGATTATATCGCGGATCTATGATTGCATCTTAAAGCTAACATTTGTTTGAGGCGATGTAACTTCCCAGCAATGAGGTTTCCTGTCTTGGATCAACAGGTTTTTTTGGAAGGATACAGGGAATAGGGAGCAGCAAAGGTGGACGGAGGTTTAGGGGAAAAAAAATAAAAGAATAATGGAAATAACAGCAGCTAGCAGGGAGAGGTGGCAGGGAGGTAAAGGAAAAGGCGAAAACGACAGGAAATGTGGACGATTGGCAGCTACTGCTGAGATAAGAGGGCGGCGAGGTAAAGAGAGGAGGAATACAGAAAGGAAATGGTTGTGGCGAGAGATGGAGATGGGGTGGTGGGTTTCCATGGTGACTGAATTGCCTTCATGTTTTTCTTGGCTATATTTTGTGTGTGTATGTGCCTTTTCCACTATGTGAATTTACGTATTTGTAAGTTCATATAGAGGATTTTTTTTTAAATTTCAGGTGCAAAATGGATGTAAAACTGTGCACTGTATCGATAGAATATATTTTATATATTGAATATTCTTCATTTTCCTCCTCAAGCTTGTGTGTGTGTGTGTGTGTGTGTGTGTGTGTTGTGTTGTATTTGTGTGGGCGTGGTGCCAATCAGACGCTGGCGCCTTTCACGCTGGCAGGCTTGCCCAGGTCAGGCGTATCCCCAAGACCCCATACACAGTATTACCACCAGCCGCGGGCAACCTGCACACACACACACACACACACACACACACACACACACACACACACACACATATATACAGAGTGAATAATTAGCACTGCATCTCAGCACAGGGTCAGACCATGCAAAAGAAAAAAAAAGAGAAAGAAAACAGAAACACGGGCCCCCTCCTCCTCGGGGTGATTTGTGTGAATACAGCAGACACACACAACGGAGCGCACACACACACATACACACACCAGCAGGGTCAGACACTTGAATCTGGCTGCGAGTCAAAACGGACAGAGGCTGATGCACTTGTTTGATTTCAAATGATAACAAGCAAAATGCAAAACTAATCTAAGCCCAAGACTGCAAGGTGAGAGCCGAGGCTCTCGGGTAATTGGCGTCCCCCCCCCTCTCCCTGCCATTTGTAAACGCTTGTTTATGAAAATGTTTATCGACACTGGAGATAATGGTGTTTTTCTGCCGAGGAACATCTTTGCTTTCTTATCTCGTCTTTTTTTTTTTTTTTTTTTTTTTACTCGCTGATCTATTATCGTTTATGAAACTGTCGAGCTGTATCATCCTTTAATCTGCCACCTCACATATGAAAGAAGGTCTCGGAGGTAAGTGTTAGGAGACAAAAGGATGATACGGGCCGACGTCACGGTTCAACGAGAGTTGGCTCGGCCATAAGAAAGGGGAATTTCCATTGACAGCGCCTGAAGCAAGAGAAGTGTTTGGGGTTGATCTTGTGTCAAAGTTATGGAAATAACTCACCCACACTGCCCTCATAGTAGCAGCCCTCTGTTTGACTGCTGCTGTGAAGGAGTTCTTTGACAAACAATGACAATTGTTAAGGTGTTTTATCGTCACCTGATGCATATAACATACAGTCAAACTGAGATATTATCTGATAGCAATGGTGTGTTTGAGTACTTCATATGCCCGCATGCCTGAACAGGTTATGCTGTGGGTTCAGTGTGTGTGTACATCCTTAAATAAACTTTTTTTTTCATGCATAATTTCAGGGGATTGTGAAACATTCTGCAGACGATCAACAATCCAAACTTGCTTGTTCTACATAACCTTTGTTAAAGAAGCGCTCCATTGTTTTCTTCAGATGAAGATCAGTTTAGTCATCAAAGGCAGAACCACTCAGACAGTTGTATTATGTCTTCTTAAAGTCGCTTTGTCACCCTGGTGATGTCATCTGGGTTATCACAACCCAGGCTTCAGACTTAAAGGGGACGTATTATGCTCATATTCTATATTTTTTTTAATCTAGTGCTCTACTAGAATATCTTTTCATGATTTACAACTCAAATGTTTTAGCTCTTGTTTCTTTGTTTGGTTTTCAAGTTCTGCAACTTGACCGTATTTAACATCCAACATCATAACCGGCTGCATGTTGTGTTTTGGCTGATCTCTAGTCAAGTGTACTCAAGGGTGTGTCGGTATGTGACATCACATCATCTGTGACATCACTGTTGGGGGTGGTTACCTTTGCAACCAACTCGAAACGTTTAATAAGAGAGAGAGAGAGAGCACAGATTCAGCTATTAATTTACTCTTTAAGTGATATTAACCAATATCAGACTAATCCATGAGTGGATGTGAATCAGCAGGAGAAGCATAGTTCATAGTAGCCAAAATGAATCTGAGCACCAAAGATGGCAAAGCTCTGAGATATCCAACTGTTATGATCTTGAAAAGTCATAAAATGTGCACTGTGCTCACTCTGCTGAGAGAAAAAGTTTCTAGCATTTACTTAGTTAAATTCATTTAAACTATAAAACCCCCCAAAGCCTCAGTCAAAATGAAAAAAATAATGTAAAGAAAAGAAAACACTTAGTCACCCTGCTTCAGCCGACGTTATGGTGCTCGTGTAAAAAGACACCCGGCGGTTTCCCCTGAAGGGGACAAGATGCTTTTCCCAGCTGCACGAGGGCACACAATGTGAACGTAGACCAAAGTGGACTTAAACACACGCAGAACAACAGAGGTAGGCCTACAGATGCCATAGTAGTGATTTTTTCATCACCTGATATGAACCAACCGAAATCCTGGTTATATACGTCTCTCATGTAAGTAACACAAAATGACAGAAACTTTCAAGTCGTCATTCAACCATGATTTACCTATACCTTCTGTTAACGGTCATAACTGTCATTAGTTATCATTTGGCTGATTGCCACAATGTACAGGAGAGAATTTACAGTAAACTGTATGACTGCAACATTTGCACTGAGCTCAGAAGAAACATAGCAATCAGAACAAATTACACAGTCCTTCCACTCATGCAAAAGAATATGAGAAGAAACAAGCAATCTAAATTCAATTTGTGTTTGCCGCAGGCAGATTATTCCGAGGAGCTGATCGAGTCTACATACAAATAGCTCGCTGGAAAAACCATCATGAATGCTAATCATTTATTTTATACCACAGTCCACCCCTTTGCATATATACATGATTAAAGAGAAATCATGTGAGGTCAACAGGGTGCAGCGTCATCCCTGTTTACTCAGTTGATCTTATGCAGTAAGAGAACTAATATCTTTGAGCTGTCGGTAAACACAAACAGGTGCTGAGCGTCTGCTTGCAGTGACTCAGCCGTATGCTGTAGGCTGAGACTTCACAGAGTCGTGTTTACGCTAATTTGGGGGTAAACACTGCAGCAGAAGTCTTCGTCTGGAGGCAGCTCTCTGTTATGTCTGGGGGGGTGGTGGTGGTGGTTCTGCACATACAGAAGCTGCAGTTTAACCGCAGCAGGCTGCTACTGCTGCTACTGCTGCTGCTGCTGGTGGTGGTGAAAATGCCGAGGCGTTGGGAGCTCAGCAGTGCACTGTTTGATGAGCTTGCTAAAAAAAAATAAAAAAGCATGAGTGTGGAAAAGCGCTGTATGTCCCCTCGCTGTCGCCATTGATTGAATTAACAGTCGGCGAGCAACCCATCGATTGAGCAAGTAGTGCAGAGGCAGCCACTCTGGCCCCCATTAATATCACCCTCTGCACAGCACTGCTGCAATCACACTGTTCGCTTAACAACACACATTCATCCTAATGTACCTATAATGCACTGATGCACTGCCCTGGGGAGGGTCACTCTTGATTGGCAGGGATGCTAGAGTCCCACTCCCTTCACCCCGGTCCATTTATGTCACCGTGGGAAGCAGAGATGGGATGGAAGGAAGAAAGGGGGGAGAGAGAGAGAGAGTGGGGAGTGATGGGATGTGAAAATAAACCAAAAAAACAAGGGGGGGAGATGTGGAGGAAAGACAAATGGCAGCGTGATGGGCAGGGAGAAGCAAAAGAAATGGAGTGAGAGGGAGGCTGAGTGTGGAAAGACAGAGGGTGAAAATGGAAATTTTGAATATAAACTGAGGGATAAGGAAAGTAATGATGGAGTAATGGATGCTAAAGAAAATATTTGAGTCTGCATCCACGCACTGGGAGGGCTAGGGGAGTCCAGTAGGGCAGCAAAATAAGGATTGTTTTTCAAAGGGACGGCGTTTTTTATTAGCATTTATTATCTTTTATGTAGTTACAGCGCAGTTGAAAGACACAAGAGAGCAAACTGTGGTCTAAAAGATTTGATCTTGGACCAGTGGAGGCACAAATGTGATTCTCCAAAACTTAACCATCCAGTAAGTTTTTTAACTTTATATAACTTTTTGTTTGTTTGTTTAGAGAAGTTTTCAATTGATTTACAGGAGGCAGCTCTGATATCACACCAGTGATGACAATGAAGGCTTTTAGCTAATATTTCCCATCTTTAGAGAGATGTTACTTGATATTCTCACTTCTCAGTATCAGCTTTAATTTGACATATTTGAGCTTCGGGGATAAAGACAATGGGACAAGCATGTGAAAGGGAGGTGGTCGGTGACGGAGGAAATATGGTTTGTCACGGGTGTGGGTGGGGGTTAAAAAGGCTATATGAATGGTGCAGGAGGGGGCGGTTAAACAAGGTTCGAGGGGTCACGAGGGGCCGCTGAGGCGATGGTTTACTTTGCACAATTCCTAAGGATTAGGGGCTCCATATGCAAGGGTAATGCATGCAGGGTCTAATTATTCAACGTCTGGTGGTGGATTGATGACACGCCGAGATCACACACATACACACACATATCACCAGCACCACCACCTCTGGAGAGGAAAACAAGGGGAGCGGAGGAGTGGAGGAGTAAAAAAAAAAAAAAAAGCCCGGGGAGGTGACTGCGAGGCTGAGAGGAGAAAATGAAGATGAATAATTAAGATTTAAAGTGGATTCAAAAAAAAAAAAACTGGAGAACATGAGGTTGAAAATGAAAATAAGCGTCACCCCCGGGGAGGAGGAAGAGGAGCACGGTCGGTGGAAGCTGTGGTGTGGGAAGAAGGAGAATAAAATAAAAATAAAATAAAATAAAAGGAAGGAAGGGAGGGAGAGGTGGAAGTAGATGCCGGGTTTTGATTATGTAAAGCACAGCCAGGTGTGGAGAGTGTTGAGAGGCCGTCATCCTCACATCAAGGATTTTCTCTCTCTCACACACACATCCAGACACATATATTAAAGCTTAGTATGGCAGACAAATAAATAAAATGCATGTGTAGTCTGTGCCTGTGTGTGTGTGTGTGTGTGTGTGCTGCTATGGCAAGTAATGGCTGACTGCATGAATAACTGACAGGGTGTAAACTAGAATATTGACTTGATAATGAGAAACCTGTGAAAAAAAATCTCTGTGTGCTCTGGAGTTGGCACTTTCGGATTCAGAAAACTCCCTTCTTGTCTATCAAACAGTAGAAGTTAAAAAACACACAGCTCATTGGTTGTTGTTGTTGTGTTTTGAGACCAGCTGATCTCATCCTGTAAAAGATATTAAAGTGGTTTATTACTATTTGGGGGGGCGAATTAAGTGATTTCTGAGATCTGGAAAGAGTCTGATGGGGCAAGAAACACAAGCAGAGTTTATATAAATGATATTTCCCTCCCTACACTTAAATATCCAACAAAATGCTGCAGAAAATGAACAAATAAGAATTAAATAAGAGCCGCAAAACTTAACATCTTGTCATTCTACGCTTAAAAAAACAGCAAGAAAGAAACATTACTTAAGATGTCTTTACTTTCTAACACACTTGGACCACTTTTTTTAAAAACAGGAAGTGAGTGATCATCGGACAGGAAGATGTAACGCAACTTGGACAACTATGGCGAGCAGCGTGGGTCATATAGAGAGAGAGCGCTGGGGCTGTGGTGATTAGCGGCCAAAGATTGGATTGCAGGTCATGTGACGCACACACTAGCACAAAGTCAAAAAAATAAATAAAAAATTTAAAAAATAAAAGCTCAAAGAGTTCAATCAGTAAATTACATTCATGCCATTTATGTGTGTGGAGAGTCAGCCAGAGCAGCACTTAAACTTTCACACCAAACATGCAAGTCTGACATCACACAGAGCTGAGACATCATTATTATTATTATTATTATTATTATTATCATTAGTATTATTATTTCCAACAGTAAGTGGCTGCTCGCTCTCAGACAGTAACACAAACGTGGCTCTTCTAGCCAAGAGTTCAATCCCCTGTAACTTCTGCCCAAATGGGACTGAAAGTGAAGAAAAAGTTGATCTGTGCATCTCTGAAATTTCTATTTATAAAGTCTAAACTCTACTCTCGGACCCCACTGGGACTCAGGTAAGAAGAAGAAGAAACATGGCAGCAGTTCAGAGGTATCAGAAAGAGAGAGAGAGAAAAGAAAATAATGTGATTGTTTACATTCCAGTGTCGTCAGTAGCATCCTGGTTAGCCTCTTCTGTAGGATTATGTGCTGCAGAGTGTCGTTCCGCTTCACGCGCCGCCTCGAGCAAACCGGCATACTGTGCATCCGCTTACAGGCCCCGAATCACGTAAGCATGAAAGTCTTTCTGAGTCAAACTTTCATTTAAATGAAAAGTTTAGATTATCCACCGTCGTCTCGGAACGAGGAATTCAGTTCTCTCAACGAGGCGTGTCGCGCACATTTCCAGGTCTATACTGGTTATACTGGAACATGTTTACATGATTTACAGTTTAAAACGCGCCTGTCTCTTTAAGGCCCCCCCCCCCTTCTGATGAGCCTCTCTGCTCTGATTGGTTACTTCAGCCGTCAGATTTCACTTCTTTTTTTCTCGTTCTTTTACATGTCGGAGCCTGAATCAGATCTGAAATATGCGAGTGGACGATGTGAACAACACACGGCAACGCCTTAGCAACGATCTGACGTCATCGCGAGGACGAAAGTAGAGCTTTTCAGAGCGGATTGAAGCCCTGGATTTTGACTTTCAGGGAGTATTTTCTCATATGTAACTGTATAAAAATAGCAGAAACCCACAAAAAGAATGATATGACCCTTTAATACCTCCATGATAAACTGTGTTAGATGTTTATAGAACAGACCATTCTGGTAAAAATCTTACTGTTCGCCTTCATCTTCTCTTCTAGATAAGTTTGGCCGACCTTTACAGCTCGTCTGATTGTCTAAATGCCCGTTTTTCTTGATCCGTAAGATGTTTCAGCTTCGTCACTGCGAGTAAAATGTTATTATTCCAAGAGGAAGAATGGACACAACTGCAAAAATAAGACACCGAGTGGTAATAAAAACTGGAATTATCCCTTTCAGAGACATGATTTCCTTTCTAGGCCCCTCTTTAACCCCTCTCCACACACAATGCAGCGACGTCCTGTCAGCACATACACATACATATTAACTACACACACACACACACACTCTCACACACACAGATAGAGAACAAAAGACGTCACCACAGAAGAAGAAGAATACGACTCCTATCTTGGTTTTGACAGAAAGTTTAGCAGGTGATCCAAGACAAAAGGACACAAGAGTGTTTGTGCACAGACCTACCTCACACACACACACACATGGATCGAGTGTGTGTGTGTGTGTGTGTCCTGATCGTTTTTCAGCCCTGAGGAGTCTGGGAATAGTAGTAGATAGTGTTTTGGGAAAGCACCCATTGGGAAGGATAATAGGGAAGTATGGAAGTGTGCTAATGCTATGTGTATTTATTGCGAGACCCGAGTCAATTGTAGTCAATGAATGTCATCTGAGCTGAGGGAGAGGCGTCGGGAGTAATGACCCCGACTCCCTAATTGACATGTGTATCTATGTCACACACACACACACACACACACACACACAAATGCATATTCACAGATGCTGAAATTTAAAGCCCATGGGGAAGATAATACAACACACTCTCTCTCTCTGTCTCACGCGCATGCTTACGTGCACACACACAGCTGATCAGAAAGCGTTTTTGTGCGCGTGAGACACACACACACACATGCACACACACACACACACACACATGCACACGCTCGCAGACTGCACTCAGCAAAATAAAAATCTCATTATGCTCATGAACCTGAAGGTATGAGAGCAGTCTCTCATCTCAACCCATGGCCCGGAATATTAAAAGGCTTTCTGCTTCTCTCCAACTCCCCGGCTCCCCCCCCCCCCCCCTCTCTCTCTCTCTCTCTCTCTCTCTCTCTCTCTCTCTCTCTCTCCCCCTCTGCATACATATGACTGCATCTACTCGCTCGCCTTTGGGATCAAACGCACTCACGGTACCCCAGGGGCCCGAGCTGGAAATGAATTGCAATTACAGCCCTCTTTTTCTCACAGTCTTTTCTTATTATTTCATTGGTGTCTTCTTTTTTTTTTATTATTTTTATTCTCCCTCTTGACTCCTGCTGGATCTTTGTGCTGCTATATATATATATATTTATATGAGTGTGTGTGTGTGTGTGCATATTGACCAGGTCGACATATGGTATGTAGGAGGCAGCTGTGGAGGAGGCACAGTCTCTCTCTCTCTCTCTGTCTATCCATCTATCTATCTATCTATAAACCCCTTTAGATATGCACTTCATTATGTAAATGTAATAGCATTTCTGAGTAAGTGCAGAGTCACTTTTTCAGAGTCTCGACTTTAATCTTACTGGGTTTGAACCGTTTCGTAGCAAAAGAAATAGAAATTAAACACACGTCTTGTTTTAACTTCCTTAAGAACACTGTAAGAAATTAATTACTTCATTATCAACTGTATTTGTACAGAAACTTCCATGCAAATCAATCAGAGTCTATTATATGGACACACTTTCTCATTCAAGTGAATGGGAAGGTGTTTCTGGTACAGTATGCAGACAGGAAGAGAAGAAGAAAATTGAATAAAAAGAACAATGAGAAGAAGATAAAATGGATAATTATCATTTTTTTATGTGCAAAGAAAATAAAATTAGTGTAATGAACCACAAAACATTATGAATGAGACCGTTTTAAAGGAGCGACTGCAGATTTCACTCATGTAGTTTCAGCATATTTGTCAAAATTCAGTCATTTCTCTACATGTGCAACATTAAAATAAAGAAAAAAACAAAACAGTGGTAATAATAATAGCAGCTCTGTCATTATATATTTGTCCTGTATGGTGCAAATAGTGCAGCAGTCGTGCAAAAGACAGGTCAGAGGTCAGAGTCAAGGGTGTCCAGGAGGGAGAGACAGAGAAAGGGCTACAGTTTGGGTTTAAGTCATTTTTGGCTGGACCACAGCAGCGAGGTCAGCCATGTAACCACGCCTTTCTGTCACTCACTCACTGACCGGGTGTATCCCATAATGCAGTTCACACCAATTGACGGCAAGGGCAAGTTTACAACCATTTAAATTCCCAATATGTGGTCAGTTTATCCATGTATGTCTGTCTGAGAGGATATGTGCGCCGTCGCCAGTGTGACTTCCTGTCAATGCCAGCTTTACATTGGTAGTGTCTTTTCAAAATAAAGCACTTCTGTGTTCATGGTAAATAAAATAAAAGCAATATAACGCACATGAAACACACTGTATTAGTGCCATTTATAATTAACAAGAATGATTAACTAGATAGTGAAGTAATAAGTGAAATAATATATAAAACATATATAAAAAATTGCTTAAATCTTACAACATATATTCTACATCCAATGTTTTTCTTATGTGTGCAGCACCTTGAGTTACAACTACTGTATGAAAAGTGCTCTACAAATAATAAACTTACATAAAATGACATCTCAAATATGTTGTTATGGCAACCAGGTGATTTAAAAGCCCTCTAATGTTTCATACACGGTCCAGACACACAGATATAACAGTGACCGCTGCATTATTGGACCCTGATCCATTAAAAAAAAGTCAGGATATCAATTTATATATCTTCAATCTTCAATATCTTTAACTTTAACTATAGTTTTTTAGCTCATGATCACTGTACTGAGCTGCTGGAGCCTCACAACCACAGTAATAATCCCACCAGCAGTTTCCCTCCCTGCACTTTTCAATTTTCGCCCCTGCCAGCTGCATGATTGAAATTATGTAGGTACAGTCGCAGCCAAAAGTTTGGAGACACTTCCTAAGAAGAGATAAGAGTAGAAATTAAATAAAGAGTTCCCAACTTGATGTCTTGTCATTCTCTGTGCTTGTGACCTGTCAGACTTCTCCTCGATATCATTACTCTCTAACCCACCAGGTGCCAAAAACACTGCTGCTGTTTGTCTTATAACGTTTAACTGAAGCCATTATGAAACATTTATATAGTCAGAGCCGGCATCAGTATGTATCCTGTGTCTATTTATCTATATATATGAGATAACAGGTGAAGGAATTACAAGGCAAGCGTCGATATAAACATAAATCAATGACGTTTCCAGGGAAGCATCATGTAACCTGCATCACTTTGAAGCTACTTACCGTGATGTCTGCTAAAAGGCAGATTTATGTCAGCTTTTTATTTCTGCAAACTAAAAGGCAAAGTGGGGTTTTATCCTCCACTACACTTCGTTTTAAACCTTTCTGCATCACATCTTATGTAATAATTAACCCTTCTCATCTCCCTCTTCATCACTAAACACCATCGTTTCGCCGTCTGTGCTGAACAAAACGAGCAAAAGAGACTTTTTTCCGGAGTGTGAGCTCAGTGCTGAGACGGTGGAGGCGAGGTTGGGTGTGTACCAGGAATGTATGAGGAAAGAGTTTGGAGAGGAGGCCTTTATTGATCCTAAATGACGACAGTCGGGCTCTCTGATCTCAGTTGGACCCCTGCCCCCCCCCCCCCCCCCCCCCCTCTATGGAGCAATCCGCAGTCGTGGCCGGTCCCCATGGCAACCAGTGTGTGTGTGTGTGTGTGTGTGTGGGACATCTCTGCGGAGTTATTATCATTACACTCCTCCCCTACCTTCATCTCCTCTGTCCTTGAAGGACCCGGTTACCGTGAGCTCCTGCGGTTCTATATTTGTGAGGACGTTAGTGGGGAAACGAGGACATTTTGGCAAGTCATCACTTCCTCGGAAGGATTTAGGCTCGGATGGCGGAGGTCACACGGCTCGCCACTGTAGATGAATCTGGCGGCTGATTTATGTGTTGTGCTCTGAAGCGCCGCCGCCGTTACAGCGGCGTCAGAGTGGAACTGAACACATTTCCTGTGACAGTGGAAGCAGAAATGTTTGGGTTGATCACGGCTGGCAGTCGCCGCCTCCAGCAGATTAAGGTAGTCTGTGTGTGTGAGTGTGGAAGGCTTTGCAGTCTGAAAACACTAGTTTGAAATCGGTTGTTATCACACCTGCTCTGGGAAGAAAATGATTTTAACGTAGCGCTTTTGTCCGATTGATTAAACTCAGCAGGAATTATTTGATAGCTTTTGATTTAAACGATCAAACCTCTGCGATTTATTTCACTTTAATCTGAAGAAATGCTCAATTTAATAAAAAATCAGGAACACAGCCGAGCCGAGACACGTAACACTATTAAAGAAGCACAGATCAGCGGGGTGGCGGCTCACCGTTTGCAGGCAGATCACTACGTATTTAACGGTTCCTGGTTGACATCTGATCGAAACATGAAGATTTAAAAACATAAAATAAATTCATGAGGCTTCTACTTTCTGTTTTTTTTCCAACGTTAGACTTTACTACACAGATCAGACAAAACATCTGGCTGTCTGTTAAAACCATAGACTGTATAAAAACATGGATTTAGTTACCGTGGCCCTCGACGCTGCCTAACTCCCAGCCAATCAAAAATGGAGGCGCGCAGATTGGCTGAAACCATAGACTGTATAAAAATATGGACGCGGAGCTCAAAATTAGCCGCTACCGAACTCCCAGCCAATCAGAAATGGGCAAAGAGGCGGGGCCGAATGGTGGAAACAAGCCACCTAGCGGCTGGCGGACCTGTCACTCAAAGCAGCCATGTCCATTATGCTTAACTTTACGGCTTAATAAAATTTAAACGGGTGAGTTTTAAAAAAATTCACCCCCTACAGTCGTCATGAACGAGGAAATTAGCTTCAGAGACCAAAGACTGCTGTAAAGTTGGACATTTTAACATGGAGGTCTGTGAGGAAATGACTCGTGTTTGGAGCCTCAAGTGGCCGTTAGAGGAACTGCAGTTTTTGGTGATTCCTTATCGGCTTCGTTTTTTCAGCCACTTGGTTAAAACGGGACTAAATTTAACTCTTCTATTGTGTTCGGGTCAAATTTGACATATGAATGTGTGCAAGGCTTCATTTCATCCTCTACCATGGCCTACAGGATATGATAAAACAAATTTTGATCTTTGTTCTTTTTTTTTAAACGCCTATATATATAAAAAATAATAATCTGTTGTGTTATGGGTCAAATTTGACCCAGTTGTGATTTACAGGGTTTTTTTTTTTTGTAGTTTACGCAGAGAAATACAGATTAAATTATGCCAAACCATCAAAAAAACAAAAAAAAAAAATACAACAAAATAATATTAAAATTATGTTTCATGCCAAGTAAACGTATTGACTTGAATTCAATTGTAGAGTGGCACAAAGCAAATATAATCCCAAACACATTTTGCACAAGTTAAATGTGGCCTAAGGAACATAAAATATCAAAGTAAGTATTTATATATTATGTTTATGGTTGAATAACAACTCATTTAGCAGATAAAACATGTTTCTGGATGATAATAAAAAAATTTTCGGTGCTTGATAATGAATTCAAACACGGGTCAAATTTGACCCGCTAGCATTAAAGGTGCAAACCCTTTTCTAACACATTAGGAGGGTTAATTGAAACTGTTATATTTTTTTAATTCTTTTAAATTCTTAAACTGAGACCCTTTTACAGTCTTTACATGTCATACGCAGGTTTTACAAGTGAGGAACATGAATCTGAACCGATGTGATAGTCTTCGTCAGTCTGTCTCTATACCTCGTCCCCACGTGTGGCCTCGACTCAAACGGCGTGTGCGTGGTCATGGTAACGAAGGAACACGTCAGCCAATCCGACAGCGTGGTTTAATTGTTTTTTTTTGGTTTTTTTGGGAGCTGTGTTGTACAGAAGAATATGATCAGACTACAAACACAGTACTTGTTACCAGGATCAATTAATTGTTGGTTTTGGTCTTTGCGCGGGATTTGATGACAGTAAGACAAATATAGAATAACTCCAGCATGATCCTTTAAGGATTACAAGGATCCTGCGCCGCTTAGATCAAAGATGTGGCGCGGTGCACGTCTTTGACAGCACAGCAGCGCAAACGTTCAAATGTTTATGTGTGAACTCTGCTGTGAAATATCAGAAAATGCTCCTTTTGTGTAGAAGAGCACTTTACGGTCCCACCAGGAGCCCCTTTAAAAGATGAATGAAACAGTTTCAGAAGCATTAAAAAGAGCGTTCTCCAGTCCGCAACGCTACTTTAATAACATTTGTCTTTTTATTTTCACAAATCTTGGTGAGATAAAGACTCACAAACATGTTAAGATTCATATTTTTTAATGTGTGTGTGTGTGTGATCAGATTAGGTTAAGCAGGGAGAGAGAGAGAGAAGTTGATGCTCCGCTCTAATAGAGACAGAAAGGAAATGATGGAGGCAAGAAAAGAGAGTTCAGGGATTGAACGACCTTGCCTGATGCGCACTGAGAGACAGACGCAGGACAGAGATAGTGGCCATGTAAATTGGGTTAGATTAGATTAAATTAGATTAAATTCGATTGATCCGAAAGTTAAAATAGCGAGTAGTTTGGTTGCACAGGTTCAAAACCCAGATACACAACCTTCAAGGACAAAAAAAAGCACAAATGTTATTTCCACTGTGGTTCCTCTGCACATCACCAGGATGACAGAAGATATGTATCTGTTTTGACAACCACACACACACACACACACACACAAAGAAGACTCCCACTTTCTTTCTTTCTTTATATATATATAAATATATCGACATACACACATTTGCACACACGAGGCAGCCTGAGTGTATTTCACTCTTCACCATCATCTCTCACACACACACACATCCACACTAAAAGATACAACAGACTCACATTAGCTCTCAGCCACGGGAGCACTGAAAGGTTTCTATCTGAGAGCGAGATGAGGAGATCAATATCAACCTCATGTCTGTGTGATAAGTACAGGATGTGGGTAGCGTAGCTTAGCATAAAGACCGGGAGCGAAGAGGAGGGGGGGGAGGGGAGGGGAGGCAGGAGGTTGTCGCCATCTTCTCAGAGGGAAAAAACAGCTTTTTATGTAGCAAACGACATAAATACAGCTCAGTTATTCATGTGAACAAAGCTGTAAACGCAACAGAACGAGCACTAAGTAACTAGTTAAGTCTGTAAGTGTTGTCGTCAACAGCGAGACCTTCCTTCTTCTTCTCTGTGAAAAACCCCCAAACAAGCCAAGTTTCATGTTTGGTTGATGGAGGAATGCTTTTTAGTCACATGAAAACTTATAAACATTTACATTTTTTCAACCTTATAAGCTTAAAGTCCCTCTTCCACTCAGATATGTTTATTTCTTCCCGTTCCTTCACTTCGAGCTTCTCTCTGCTGACTGACGGATGTGCAGTTTGATACTAAAAGTGTTTTTTTTTTCTGAGGGAGGAAAAGTTTGTGACATCACAACTGGTTCGGAGGCAGCAGTCGTCGTGGTCCAGGATGCAACTTAACTTTAAAAATGAAAATGCATATTCATAGAGTCTGGATTTTTTTTTAATAAGGGAGAAGGAGGAGGAGATGTGGTTTTAAGAACATTTTTAGAGCTTTTTAAACGAGTCTCAGGAGGGATCTTTAAATAAGGGTGAAATAATTTGTCAGTTAAGCCTGAACTGAATATGGAGGACAGCTCAGCGAAGTCCAGTTGATTCCCCCTTAACACTAAATAGGCAATAAGATTTGCCGTTCTATACAGTCTATACAGCAGTCTGTGTATCAGGGACACACACTGGTCGGCTCTCCACAGCTTATAAATACCGGCTGTGACGTCACCTCAGCGCCAGTAAGAGAGGATAGAGGAACTTAGCTCAAATGCTAAGCTAACATGTGCTAACTTCTTTTCCACTAAGCTGTAGGTCACTCAACACACAGCACTGCACTGAAAATGTGAGAATCATGTAATGTAATGACATCTAACCCAACCGAATGAGTTCAATTGGTTTTGTTTTGTTATTATACAGATAGTTAGCAACTTAGCTCAAATGCTAAGCTAACATCTGCTAACTTCTTTTCCACGAAGCTGTGCCGAGTGACCGCTAAATGTGACCACCATGACCGACCAGTGTGTGTGTTTCCTTGCTGTTTAGTGCGTTCAGATACTAAAGAATGTCGGCCTTCATCCAAAAAAAATCACAACACAACACAGACAATGGTTACAAATACAAATGGTGATTTTAGGGCCACCCCAGACCTGATAGGTCAGCTGATATTGGACCAGTTTGCCAGTTCCAGCTACTAGTTAGCAGACTTTTGACCATGACTCAGAAAAAAACAGGCCACCAATGATATAAATAACGTTCTGACAACTGTTTTAAATATGATTTGCACAAGTAAGAAAAGTATAATGGGAATATTATGGTGATAAAATACAGTAAACTGTTATGGACGTTGTAGCTCAGCTCAGTGTGAAGGTTAGTAGTATAGCTGTGAACAAAGAGGTGTAGTGTGTGTACAGTTCAGGCTGCATGTCAGTGAATAAATGCTACAACCCCTCAAGACTCAAGTCAAAGCTCCCATGTCTTGTTTGCTACCAGCTGATTAAAGTGGAGGAGGTTAGCCCCAAAGTTAGCGACAACAACATTAGCCCGTGCTTCCCGACTACAGTCTGGACCTTTCTGGACACTGAAGCAGGTCGTCATTCGGTTCAGAGTTGGATAAAATTTGAATTTGAATGCACATGTTGGGCTGGGATGTGTGTGTGCTGGAAGCATTGGTGTGTAATAACATGTGTTAACAGTTAGCATTCATGGCTAATTTAATACAATAAAGTCTGTGAAATGTTTTATTTATGTCAACACACCACAGTAGCTTGTTCAGTTTTGTTCAGCAGCGTTTTACTGCGTTGTGTACGTCATGCTGTTTGTGTTCAGGGCGTGTAAAGGTGAGGTGATTGGTAGGATACATGCAGTATAAAGCCTGAGACATGTTTAGTCCGTGTACACCCACCGCAGTAGTTTTACTTTTGTTGTGTAGATCATGTTATTTGTGTTCAGGGTGTGTAAAGCTAAGATTCACCAGCCAAACTTAAAGCTGGGAAGGTTTTAATATTTCCCAGATGTTGTCAGACCGTCTACAGGAGGTTGCTCACAGTTAAAGGTGTGTGACGCGATGTTTTCAATTAAACTGAGTTTAAGTGACATCTATGGATCATAAGAGAGTTCACACATGTAACGCTGTGTACGGGACGTTTAAAGGAAGTGAAGCCCGCTGAGAGCTTTAAAGCAGGACTGTGAGCCAAAGTTATAACAGTGAAGTTCACAGAGAAACAGCTCGACAGTTTAAATAACCAACATGTGAAATATCGTGAAGACAAAGTGACAGTTTCTGGTTTCTTCTATCACTGAACGAGCCCAGACACGTCGGGCCGTGTAGAAGCTGTTTAAACGATTATTCATCAGCAGATACGTCCCACATATAAATCTGCCTAAAACCACAAATTGTTGTTTTTACATTTCTGTTAAAAGACGAAGATGTGTTGTGTAAATAAGGCGGATTTAAAGGTGCTGACAGGCATGTTTTTTTCACTTTTTTACAGAGGCTCGCACAGACGTGACGATTAATATCAATCTTCTCATCAGCTAAGCATATTTCCTTCCATATAACTTGCATAAACCGTCACTAGACTCGTCTTAGCGTTAAAGAAATCTTCAACCTCTGTGATGCTACTTTGTGTTTCCACATGAAAAGCATGAAATGTTTCTTAGAGAGGGAAAGAAAAGGTGAAAAAATGTGGAGGGGTTTTGCCTCCCAGTGATATCCCACACTGGTTCCAACCCAGCGCACTGCCAGTCTTTCATCTCAAGAGTCTGTCTTTCACTTCTCCACAAGACATCGACCCTCTCTTCCTTCTTTCTTCTTCTCCTCCTCTCCCACTGTTCTCTTTCTTTTTGACCAAACACCCAGATACCCAGACACACCCAGACACACACACACACCACCCACCTGCGCTCCTCCCTACGCCTGTCTAACTTCTTCGGGGCCGCCGCAGTATGAAGCCGAGGAGAGATGGAATTTAGAAATAAGTTTCTTGAACTGATAATGTGCGACTTGAGAGATCAGAAGCATCAAATAACACAAGAAAAACCGATGAATTAAACACTAGCTGGTTAGCATTTCAGCAGGAAAACGTTTAATATATGTGTGTGAATATTGTTGGACTTAAATGTTCTTGTGCAGCAGACGGTCTCATGTGTCAGTCTAGAGGTTTGATTTCATTTGTCATTTTCTGGCTTGTAACCGTCGCTTCATCTGAAATTAGTTTGGGGAAATCTATCCTCTACTCAAATGGGACACTCGTCTTTTTTTTGTTTTTTTTGTTGCAGCCGTGCTCGTGATTTATAAGGAACGAACTGCACCCTCGTTATATAACAGTACATATATTGAAAAGGACAATAAAATGAAACGAATGGCGGTATTTAACTGTCAGCGGTTAAATTGCATTTTTTGGGTAATGCAGGTGACAAACAAGAAGATGCATCCATTTACATCCTTTCTGTCCATCACAATGTTCCCAAAGTGCAACGATGAATCAGTGGAGTGCTCTTTAGAGGGGAGATAAAAGGCCTTAAACTGCGTGTCACGGTGTCACCCAATTACATACGTACAGACGCTTCTACCCACATTATCAGTGACAGACTTTAAAAGTCACAATTTGCTGGTCTCTTTTTTTTTTTTCTCCTAAAAATGACACAGTGTTGTTGTGTGTTTGTGACTGCGGTTATTTCTGCCCTTCTGTCACCCGGCGCCACCTCAAAGCAGAGAAAATCATAGTTCATTTAAATGTGTGTGTATATATATATATATTCACTTTAATAACATGTATTTGGTCGACTGCATGCCCACACATTCCCACGCAGCTACTGCACATAGCCTACACACACACACATATATATACTGCCAGAATGTGATAAAACACACAGATGGCAACATAAGTCAGCGCCTTTGAAAACTTGGAAGATAACATCCTTCCTCTCTCTCTCTCTCTCTCTCTGTCTGTCTGTCTCCCCCCTTACCTCTCTTTTTCTTTCTTTGTCTTTCTCCAACTCTCTCTCTCTCTGTCTCACACACACACACACACATACACAAACACACACACACACTAACAACAGAGTCACACTGTTGTGTTTTTACTGAGACGGTGCTTAACGGCAGAGTTCAAAGAGAGATCAGGGCAGTAGGCGGTAGCAGAACACCCCTAAGCAACTATAGAGCTCTCCACAGCCACCATGCTCCATTTACTACACACACACACACACACACACACACACACACACACACACACACACACACAAGACTTTGAACTTGACCCATGCCACTCTCTCATGGACACTCTATTTATTTGTTTCAGCTTAGCTGCAAGAGCATGCATATGTGCCCATAAGTGCCTGAATGCTTACATGTGAATTTCTTTTGTCTTGACTGTGTGTGTGTGTGTGTGTGTGTTTTTCTGTGGGTCTTGAATGCATCACCACATGTGCAGTTACAATATATATATATATGTGTGTGTGTGTGTCCACATGTGTGTTTTATTCCCTGTGCATGCCTTCGTTCAAGTGCACTGCCATATCTGCATGTGTGTGTGTGTGTGTGTGTGAGTGTTTATGCGAGACTTAATGCATCACCGCATTTGTGGGCTTAAATAAGGGCTTTTACTATGAGCCTGATGACAATTCCATTGAAAACAGGTGGCTATGCTTTTAGCCAGTACATTGAACTTTGACTGTAATGTATTTTCAGGCTTTTGCGACAAAATCTTTCACCAAAAAAAAAAAAAAAAAAAAAGAAAAGTAGTAGAGACCCCCGTGACGTCTAGATTCTTTCCCTCCGATCTATTTTCAAGAGAGTCAGATAAAAATAAAACACGCTTCAGGCTCGGAAAGTATAAAATCTCAAATGATTATTCTCGGGCCCTACAGCCGTGATGGTGCTCTAGTCGAGAAATGTCTTGCGCTGGAGCCTCATGCATGTAAATATAGGTATGTGGGGCATCAGGGTTAGTGCAGACGTTTTTAATTCCAGTTTTGGTTCGGTTGTTTGCTCCGCTGACCGACAGAAGAAGGAAGATATTACATGTGTTTGTCAATCACCAGACAGGCACACTGTGTATTATAGTGTGTCCACTCACAGCATTACAATCTGTATTTTATTCCATGTCCTCTCTGCCACATCACCTGTTATAGGACACTCTGCATTGCCCCCCCCACCCAAGACCCTCATTAGGTGCTTTGACACATGCAGTCATTACTATGAGTTTGACAGCTATTAAAGGCTGATGTGCGGATAAGGATCAGGAACCACAGCAGCACACCGGATGGACACCTCCGAGAGCTGTTTCAGCCCCTCTGGGCTTCATAAAAAATGTGCTACAGCGAGAATGTTGATAAGATAAAGTCACTGGATCAAAGTAGGTGTAAGAAAAAACATGAACTACCTGTGTGTGTATG
Organism: Euthynnus affinis; assembly: GCA_029490765.1. Taxonomy (NCBI): domain Eukaryota; kingdom Metazoa; phylum Chordata; class Actinopteri; order Scombriformes; family Scombridae; genus Euthynnus; species Euthynnus affinis. The sequence goes on from CM055850.1 coordinate 29,342,156, forward strand.
TATAAGATATCGATTATTCAATGTAAAGTTTCATATGGTATAGAAACTCATGGACAGCACCTCCAGGAAAGCAAAGGCAGTTGCCATGGTGACTGCAGCAAATTTAGACAATCAGGTTTTTTTTTTTTTTTTCAGTGAGAGCAGCAAATCTTTGTAAATGCTCTACCTGTGGAAATAAAGACATGGTACAGAATTTATAACACTTAAAAACGCGGTTAAAATGCACTCGGTGTGCGTCGTCCCCGCTACGATGGCCGTGTAGCGGGCTGGACTTTAAAGCAGGAGGCTTGAGGCAGAGGTTAGGTGCAGACCAACCAGGTGTTTATTTCACCCACAGTGAAGACACAGTACAACAGTCATGACTCTCCCCGTAAAATACCGTGGACCACCATCGTTTTGGCAAAAGGTTATACCACAGTGAGCTCATTATGTTGAGGTAACCAAACTAGCCACACTGTGTTTATATGTCTGTCTCCACAGGGCCTTCAGTCACTTCCAGCTGAGGCAGCTACAATATCTACAAGACGCACATCATTAATATATGCAACAGTCTCAATAAAAAAACATTCAACCCTTCAAGTTTGTGCCTTATTATTTTTTACCAGCACTGTATGCAAATACTAGTAATGAGGAGGACCTTCATTACAGTCCCCTGTAAATAAACAAATAAAAACCAGCTTTAAAAAGCACTACTTCTGCTTCAAATGGCCTTTTCCTTTATTATGATAGTTACAGCATTTGGTTTAAACATCAGATTGACTCCTGAATGATCTGTTTCAACCAGAACATCACATCACAACCATCACATTCATGAAATAATAGCGCCGTTATGTTTACATGCTGCATCCGAGAAGCTAATTAGCTACCTAGCTTGCTAGCTGACATTAGCGGTGAACTTTTCCACAGTCGGTGTTTAATTGGCGGCTCGTTCAACAAGCTAAGCTGCAGGACGAGACGTGTGTTCATGTCCGTAAGTTAGATAAGAAGGAGACTTTAGCAGGCAAGCTAACATGGGTTGTTGTTCAGAGTCTATAGTTCTTGTGTTGTGTAGCAGGATGCAATCAGGCTCAGTGTGACCGTTATTGCATTATGAAAGATTTGATTGGCTGTATCCAATACTCAACTGAAATTAAAGACTTTAAACTATAAATTTCTCCCTTTTTTTCTCCAAGGAGAGAACACAGAGCAGATATGTTGAAATGTCCAGGTTCCAGATGTCCGTCTATCACAATAGCAGCAATCATACAGCGACGTGTCTGCACGAAGCTTAATAACATTACTGCTGGTTGAACATACTGGTGTATTGTAGGCATAGCAGAAGCTGCTGCTGTTGCTGCTGGAACAATTATGGTATTTAATTTTGTTAATCTGTTAATATAATTATATTAATGTTATGGAATGTGCAGTTTGTTTGAAAGAGCCCATTGATTTAAAGTATCATCTGGAACTTCCATTGAATAATAAATGGAAAACAATGGGGTCAAAGGTTGCCAGTCCTCCATGCAGCTTATTTCACATTTATATTATAAACTTCTTGCATTTCTTTGAGTTTTCCATCAAAGACAAAGCTGGTGATTTTCTTTATTTTTCTTATTACCAACAAATCTCATGTTTGGAGCCAAACCAGCAATGAATTGATCGACTAACAAGCATTGTGTGTGTGTATCCAAAGTCTGACATATCTTATTCCTTGGTGCCGTTGTTGTCATGTTTTCAGTCTCTGGAGAGTAGGAGAGAGCTCCACTAGCTTGCCGTGCTACACATCCCGACCTCTCGACTTTGTGCTGAAGTTCTTTGACTTCAATTTTACAATCGTGATACGAAGAAGCACAACGAGTCTAGTGAAGCTGTGAAAAACGGAGCCGCCTTCCTTTCACATTCTCGGTGGCGTCTGCAGTACACAGAACTACTCTCCAGAGACCGAAAACGTGACTGCTGTTATTAGTCTTTGGAGCCATTTCTAAATAAACCACCGTAACTAAACTCTTCATAATGAAGGAATGTGCTCTGACCAGAGGGTCAACAGCACAGAGGAATAAGATATGCCGGGCTTTGGATACTTGTTAGTAGATCAGCTCATTATTGGTTCAAAATGGCGCTTTATCCTTTAAGATCTCAATCCAACATTAAAAGCAGTAATTTACTTCCCCCACTCTCCTATATGATACTCCCTCCTCCCTCCCCTCCTCCCCTCCCTTCCTTCACCCTTCAGGCCTTTTCTCTTTACATTCCACCACTTTTCCCAAACACACACACACACACACACACATGCAGAATCAAGACTGCTGGTTTCTCTGGTAGGACATCTAGAAATAGCTCACCCTGTGGGCGATTAGTTCCAGTTCAACGACTGATGGTAACCAGGGACTTGCCTTTTTTTTTTTTTTTTTTTTTTCCCTGTGCTTTCAACTTCAAAACTGTAATTAACACAGGCAATGGCATCTTATCAAATGACCTACAGGGCACAGGATTATAAATTAACCTGCAACCACCAACCACCCAAGCCAACGGTGATGTTTATTAGAATTATTAGAGCTTTTGTTATTATTTATATAGTTTTATATGTTTTATAACTTACTTAAACCAACTTATAAGAAAGCAAAAGCAACATGGCAGCCAATAATAGATGGAAATGCTTTGTATTGTTGTGTAATTCTTTGATGACTTGTTCTCCATAATGATAGAAAGTGGTTAAGAAAATCATACTGTAATAGAGCGATACATCATGAAAATTCAATTACTTACTTACATGTAGAGGCCGTCTACTCGGCCAATAAAACCTACGTCTAATTTTACAAGAGAACTTTTAATTGCGCTCTCTCGCCCACTCTAAATCCACTCCAGATTTCTCTGGTTTACCCTGAGATGTCTTTTCATTCCACATGTGAAAACCTTCAATTCTTCACTGTGAAACTAAAATGTCCTTTTTCTCTCCAACACAACACAGCTCTCTTTCAGAATAGTCCCCATTAATTACCCCAATTCCATCTTTTGTCTTATATTTATATCAGCATAAAGTTGGCCTCCTCCCTCCTTTACAATAAACTGTAGTTTGTTCATTAACTTTAATAAGACTAGACGTTGTGCCGTTTTGGGTTGCCTGGAACGAAATGTCATTGTGAGAGAGCGATGTGGTGAAATCTTGAAAACGGTGTCCTGGAACGCTCTGTGAGACTCGTCCGCTGATGGATTAAAGCTTAAAGCTTTGGGGACCAAAAACAGCCCGAAGAAAAACTCTGTCAGAGTCTGAAATTTGAGACCAAATTACTTACAATGTGACTGCTGCTGTGAGCCACAACTACCAAACCAACCAATCAGAATATGACATGAAATGATGCTGGCCAGCGTGACATTTCATAAACTGCTTTCTTGGATAAAGTTTAGGGGGGGAGGTAGAACAACCAGTTCAAGGAGTTTTTTAAAGAGTTTTTCAAGGATCTAAAGATAGAGGATGTGGTATCACTGTACAGATTGTAAAAACCCAGCAAATGGGGGCAAATGTGTGATTTGTGATATTGGGCGATACCAATAAAATTGGATCACCAGAATCAGTGTGCTTCATCCTCTGGAGACCATGTTTGTTTGTACAGAATTTAAAGACAACCCAACCAGTGGTCATTGAGATATTTAATTGGGACCAGAGTGGCGGACCAACCAACTGACCGACATTGGCGTCCATAGAACCACGCCACCAGCTATAAAAGTACCAAATGTGTGATTTGTGATATTGGGCGATACCAATAAAATCCACTTCTCAGAATCAGTGTGCTTCATCCTCTGGAGACCATGTTTGTTTGTACAGAATTTAATGACAACCCAACCAGTGGAGATATTTAATTGGGACCAAAGTGGCGGACCAACCGACTGACTGACATTGGCGTCCATAGAGCCAACAACATGCCAGCTATAAAAGCACCAACCTTTTATTTATTCTCTGCCCTGCCTCTGTTGGGGGAACCAAAGTTCTTCCATCTGTCCTTTCCTCCTCCGAGCCCAACCCTGGCCCCCAAGTGTATGGACGCGGCTCCTGGCTCTTGTTAGCGGGTCTGGAGCCACTTTGTTTTGCTCGGTTTGGGACACGGCAGGCATTTCATGCTCCGGGGGGCCACGGCAGATCGTCTTGCAGCAGCTGAGAGCAGAACCTGCCTCACAAAGGGTGCCTTTGTCTGAAGAGACCCTTATCTGTCCACCGGCATCAACTTACTCCTACAACACAGAACCACTCATATAAACCCTCACTTTACACTTCAACCGCACACACACACACACATAAACATAGGCTACGTATACAGATGGCGCATATACTCACAGTCACACAAAGAGAAAGCGAAGGCACCCACATAGTTATTTGCAGGTGTGTGGATTTCATGCGTGTGGGTGTGTCTTTATACACACACACGTTATTAGACGAGGTGTATAAATATGCCGCTGCAGCCACACAGGAATCCATCAAATGTAGGAAAGCATATGGTCATACTGTGCAAACAATAAATCCTCTCTGAGGTTCATCTGCCTGCACACATTTACATACACCCACACAGCCTTACCTCTTCAGATGCATGCATATCATCTCGGCACAATTAACATCTATACTGACGGCTGCGCATACACATCTTTTTTTTTTTTTTATTCAGTGGATTCGTTTTGTTTTGTTCCTGATGGCGCTGCACCAAAACACCACCTGGAGAAAGTCGTCTGTTGATTTGCTGGTGTATTTCAGCACCGGTCTGCGTCTCTTTTCATATGAATTAATGCCATTTTTGAAAACTCTCTCTGTTGCTTTGATACGGCACGAGAGTGAATCAGACTCCAGTTAACAAAAAGCTTTTACATTTTGTCTTCTCTGGTCCTCTGAAAGGGAAAATAAAAATCCTCACTTGCACTGCAAATGATGTTTTTTCCTGGTTTTGATAGCGGCGGCCACAGTTGTAAGTTTTAAGGAGTTCAGTATTTTACACCCGTTTAGTTTAATCAATTATTGTTTTCTTTTTTTTTTTTTTAGAAGAACTCAGCATTTAATTTGTGCTTCATATCAAGTTTTCTCTCCTTTTGCAGGAAGCGTTTTCTGAGACAAACTGGGTTATGCAGGAAACCAGTCGACACGTTTACTTGCACTGCGGTAACCTGGTTACCGTCCGATCCTCGTACATATGCAGAAGGTCAGTAACCAGATATTTCCCCTACCTCAACCTTGTTTTGGAAACGCGGCTTTGCTGCTAACTGTATTAGTGATACAAGATGCAGCTTCCTGTTTTCATTGCAGTATCAGTGCGTGTGTGTGTGTGAGAGAGAGATATCATTTGGATTGATGTCACAGCGAAGAGGACAGAACACGGCTTTTCCTCACAGCGTGAATTTAATATAGTCAAATGTTCATTTGCAGAAACAGACTTATTTAGACTCAAGGGTGCTAATTTGTGCCGGTTACACTTTCAGTTGGATTTAAATGAGATACAAGGATGCATCGCTGTGTCTAATGATCTTTCCCTTTTTATTCCACCTCTCTATTATCACAGCGATACTCTCCATGTCTGCAGAAATGTAGACATGGATTTGTTCTGAACCCTGGATCCTTTCACCTCCACACAGCTGACCAGTCACTGTGTCAAGTGGGTGTGAATATCGGACAGAGCGCCACTTAATCCAGTGTCTGAAAGGTGTGGGTAGAAGGGGAGGGGGGCTGACGTAACAGCGAATGAAACCACATAAATACGGCAACTGGAAGGAATTCAGTAATCAGACGAGGCAGACCGTCCCGCCACCGCTGCTTATATTACAAAGCGAACAAAAGATCTAAACACAGTTACTGTTGGGAATATGAATACAGCACAATACGGGCCCTGATCGCGTCCACCTGGCTGCGGTGTGCTGCTATTAATGAGTAGAAACGTGACACCGAGAACTATAAATCACGAACCTACGTTGTAGTTTTCTACAGCCGCACATCCATAAATCATTTCTGTCAGCTATAAATCCCAGCTTTAGAAATCCCACTGCTGCTGCTGGAAACCAGACTGGAGCGCGACGTCGACACGCCGAACGTCTGAAACTCACCTTCACGGCAGTAAACTGTGGTGATCAGTGAAGTCTGTTTCCTCCAATCTGCTCCTGGAGAAAACTGATAAAACCTCCACCAAAAACCAGCTAATTAGCGTGAGCACCAGTGGTTGCCATGGCTGCAAAAACAAGTCTCCAGCTCGGTATCTAACGCCAAAGCAGGAAGTAGTGTTTCTCTGTATTTGGAGGTCATCAGACTTTTATGCAGGAGTTATGGCGTCCTGTCACAGACCTGCAATTAAACCTCAATCTTTCCTTACACTTAACCAAACGTCTCCATCGCCTAATGTTAATTATCCCTCAGTCAAAGTTTTCTGCTGTAGCGACGATCCCCCCCCCCCCAGATATAACTGCACTGCGGTTCCCATCTGCACAGTTATTGCAGAAAGGCAGAATTTTTTGTAGAAATGTTATGATTGAAAGTAATCCAGACTTCAAAGGAAACTTGACGTACTCCCACACACACACACACACATAGAGAACATCAAGACCTCGCAATAAAAACTCGATATATATGTGAGCACACATGCATGAGACCCTGACAACACGCACCACCGCCAGCACATGTGGGTGGAACGCACGCTTTACGCCTCTCCGCCGTGTGATGGAACGACAGAGCGAGGCGGCACACAACATCCGAGAGAAACTCTTTACCGGAGTTCCCTCTCAGCTTAAAGTTAATTACAAGGATTATTCTTCTCCTTATTGTCCCTCTGAGCTCTGTGGAGCCAGGTAAGAACACACACGAGTATATTAGGACCAACTCACGAGTGGCCAGAAGGGATCAGCAAGTGTCCCGTTGGAATAAATGTGCCAATAACTCAAGCGGTTGCAGGGACTCTCCGAGACATTTGAGAGCAGAACATCTACAGCTCATTGTTTGTCACACTGGGTGCTAAATTATTTGGTGTTTTTCTTGGGTGTTACTAATTATTTCCTCTCCTTGTAACACCAATTTGACAAAAAGTTCCCAACAAGTCTGGCTGAAGTGACGGCACATGATTGAATCCTGGGCCTCCAGGAGCAGATGTATGGGATTCCCCTTGTAAGCAGAAATTATTTAAATGCTTTCCCTGCTATGGAGTATTTAAGAAAATTGTCCAGTGTGTGTGTGCGTGCGTGCATGCATGCATCCGTGTGTTATATGTGTGCTCTGCATTGTCGAAAGCAATTGAGCAAATGGGCATTTAATTGGTTTTGCAGAGACACACATTTTGTGGGGATAAACAGATTTCTTTGTCCGCCGGCGTCAAAGATGACAGCGCAGAGATAGTCAAATGGAGCTCCATTTGTTCGCCGGCACAGTGACTCACTGCTGAGGCGAAACAATTAAGATACTGACGGTTAAGTCCTGCTTTTTAAAAAAAAAAAAAAGGATCGGTCTGTCTGCAGGAGGACAGGAAAAGCGAATGGCGTTTTTTTGGCAAGTTTGGGTGCCAAGAGGCTGTTTCACTCAATTCACAGCAGGAGATCCTTTCTTATCCTGATGATATTGACTCATTTCACTTATCAGAACTGAATCTATGCTTGCAAGAGCCTTGGAGAAGTCACTCATTTATCTGTCACCTTAAACCTTTGAAAAGAAGATTATCACACACTGACTGCTTAAAACAGTCCTAAACATTATGAAGAATATCAGCCAGTAACACTTTAAAGTCTCTCAGAGGGACAAGTGTCTCTGACTTTAAGCTGTATTAAGGTGCAAAGTACCTGAAACCAGTTTGTATCCTTCAACCGAGAACGTAAAATAACTCGACGACTTCAAGGCTTTATAACTGAAGACGAAGGTACGCTGGTGCCTTCTAGACGTCCGACTTCCTCGTAGAGCTTGCAGCGGTGAAAGCGACAGCTGTCTCATGTAAACAACCGACTGTCGCCATGGTAAAGAGCATCCAGAGGTTTAAGGGTGGCAGCAGCGTGAACATACAGGATATATGTGGACAAAACCCAATCTGAATTTCTTTGAGTGAGATGTGTTTTGTAGGACAATCTGTTATCTAAACAGATAAATGATTTTTAACAGACATCAGCAGACTACATACAAATCCATAATGAAAAAAAATAAAGACCGAACAATACGACCAAATCAATAAGTAATCAGTGGTTTGTTTGTTTGGGGTTTTTTTTTGTTTTGTTTCATTCCTTTTTTTTGTTGTTTAGTTTTCTGTCTGACAAAAACATCTCTGTCAAAATATCGAGAAGTGAAGCAGAAAGCTAAAACATCAATACACCACTGAATTGCAATTTTATTTTGTCTCAGCCGAGAATCAATAGTGTAAATACTCTGAATCTCCATTGTTTTACAGAAAGCAGAATTTGTTTTCCAATTTAATAAAACCTCTCTGTGAGCCTGCTCCGTTTGACCTCAACAACTTCTGTCAATAACAAACAACAGCAAAATGTCATTTAGTCAAGACAGCAGAGGCCCGAGAAACGATGTGAGTGTAATCAGTAATGAATCATGTTTTATCATACGACGTCCTTTATTATGTCCTTTTCTGTCAGTTATATATCATGTGATATAATCTCAGATGTTAAACATGGTCTGTCATTCATTTGCAATGTTTTTTTTCTATTTTCTCAGCATGCATGTCCATAAATGTCCGTCTGTTCTGTAATATTTGTTGCTGAGGTTGTTCGTATTGTTTTTGCTCTCATATTTTGGCTCCAACATGTGAACATTTGAATAAAAAAGGAGGAAAAATAAGTGAAATCCTGCTATTATAGTTTCTTTGTGTAGCCTCTGGAGCAGGAGAAAATTTCTGGACGGCCAATCAGAACAGAGTGGGCTCATCAGGAAGCGGGGCTTCCTGAAAGCTGACCAATCAGAACAGAGTGGGCTCATTAGGAGGCGGGGCCTCCTTAAAGAGACAGGAGCTAAACCAGCCTGTTTGAGACAGAGGCTGAACTGAGGGGCTGCTTAAAGGACCAGTAGAAGATAAATAAGGAGTTTTTAACTGGAAATAAAGATAAAATATATTCCAGTAGAGCTCCAGAATATAAATATAGAGATGAAAATGTGCGGGATACGTCCTCTTTAATTGCAGTTGTTAGATTTAGATTAGTTTTAATTGCCCTCTTGTGACAGTTATAGAGTTAACATATATAATATATCATGAGTTCATAAACACTGACTGATTCATATAAATAGTTGAAATGACCTCAACCAGCTATTTACACATTAATAAGTCAGTATTAATATTCCAGTAACATGCACTGTTACTTTTATTCTTTTATTTGTCTTTTATTGTCTCTTTTTTATTTCCAAATTTAACACTTTTTATTGTTTTTATGTGTATTTTTACTTGTGTTGCTTTAATATTCTGTTTTAATGCCTTTTATGATCTATGTAAAGCACTTTGAATTGCATTCTTGCAGAAATGTGCTGTATACAAATAAACTTGCCTTGCCTAATATATAATACTAAAACACCCACAAGGGCTCTTTAACTTTATTTTAATTACTTTTGAACATGATAAAGCTGACATTGGTGACATGACAGGTGTTGTTCATGTTCATTGTTGAATTAATGAGGCTTTTAAGTGTGTTACTGTTAATACTTTTATACTGAAGTAATGTTTTGACTTACAATCATTTATTAATCACTACTTCTTCCAGCAGTTGGCTATGTGTGCTAAAGGCTAGCTGGGTTAGCTTATGAGCTAGATGGCTGCTCTATCCTCTCTCTATGGAGGACATGAAGACAGCTCATTGACCCTGGAGCCAAACAGCTGAGATCACATTCAAATAAAATTATAATTAATGAGGTCTACATGTCATCACCAGCATGTCAGACTGCACAGAATCTGGACTCACTCTGTCTCATCTCTCTGTGCTCTGTGTTTTCTTTCGTCTCTCTCTCTCTCTCTCTCTCTGGTCTGTCACTCTCTCTCACTCTCTCTCTCTCTCTATCTCTCTCTCTCACTGGCCGGGCTTCTGAGAGTCGAGGGAGACAGACGTGGTCTTTGACTGGAGCGGTGATGCTATCGCTGCTAGCCTGCACAGGCCTGGCTTTGTTTTCCCTCCTCCTCCTCCTCCTCCTCCTCTGCACCCTCTTTTTGCTTTCGCTGCTCTCACTCGCCCCGTTTCCCGTTGCGCATGGAATTTCTGAAACATGGAATAATGAGAGGTGTAAATCAAGACAGAGAAAAATCAGTCAGTTTTCAGAAATCCTTCAGGGGGGGGAGAAGGGAGGGTGGAGTGGGGGGGGGGGGGGGGGGGGGGGAGTCAGAGAAAAACAAAAGAGAGTTACAAAGCGGCTTCTTTGAAAGAGGAGCAGAAAGCATGATCGCCTCGCCTACCGAGCGTTTGCATGGAAAAGTTTTTGAAAAACTAACGGAAATTTATATCAGGGCCACAGTGGGAAGCTTCACATGAACTTTTGCCCTCTATTTACACTGTCACATCCACCAAATGATAAATCTACCTCACAGGAGACTCCGGTTATTTGAAGCCAACCCCACAAAATTCAAATGTCATTGTCTCACAGGACTAAACAAACTGCACTAAAAGAGAAAACACTCCAGAGTCCAAATAAATCACCCCAAACGCGTATGTGTGCACACACGCCCTATGAATAGAGAGAAATAACTTTAGCATAGAGCGACGGGAGAATAAAACCACATGAAAACAGAGGAAACCACTGATAGTATCCTCTGATGATTGTGTCTCAGTGGACGGACAGACTCAAAGATAGAGAGCAGCTCCACAAGAAATAGGAGTGAATAAGAATAAGGAAGCTGTTTCATTACTGCTAGCCCTGCTGTATTCACCATCATCACTCCTCTCCATATATCGACTCATCCAGGTGGTGGGCAGTTAACAGTTAGTAAGTTTCCATTACTGCAGCAGCGTCTCACTTTATAAGCGACCATGCTGCAAATCGATGTAAAGGATTTTGTGCAGCTTTTACTGACGAATACTTGCTGAAATGTGTCTGCTGTTAAAACAAATGTTGTAGATAATGGAGGCTTTTAAAACTCTCTCTGAACAGAAAGCATGTTTTCATCAGTCTCATGCACATCCGACACATGATGTTTTAATAAATATGGCTGTCCAACGTATCCGTAAAGGCTCATGTTTCTATTTTAAGCCTTCAAGTCTGTTTATTCTCCATTTTACGTACTTCCAAAACGACTTACACACAACAGTGTCGCTACCTGAACATGCCTTTTCACCTGCAATGCACCTAAACCACCCTTAAACCTCCCTGCATGGGCTTCAGCTGCAGCTTTACGTTGCTTTTCTTCACAGACGGTATGGAGATGAGGACTGAATCAGGTTTATTGTGAATTTGGTTTGCAAATACAAGGAATTTGTCTTTAGTGTTGTGGTGCATAATGATCAAAACATACAAAGTAAGAGAAAATACAAGTATAGTAATGGAATTAACTCAAAATATTGACTAGAAATGTGCAAATGTTCATAGCATAAATAAAGTAGTGTATGCAAAATGCATATAATAACACATCATGTTAGATGCAGAGTGTTCACACGTGTATATAATAACATGTAGAGACGATGGGCAGGATTATAACAACCAATAACATCCAATAGTGTAGTGTGAACGTTGTTTAGAGATTCAGTTGCAAAAATGTAAACTTATCTATGAGAAAAAAATGTTTTAAGGACGTGGAAGACGTCGTTTTATATTTGTCTCGTGTCAACAAATCACATAAAAAGCCGACTACAAGTCTGTTGGCTCCTATGAAACATAGACGTGCATCTTTTAAAAAGGTTGAGTCATTTCCTAAAACAGCTGGACGCTTTAGTTTTTATTAAAAAAAAGAAAAAAAAGTTCCCTAAACAAGCGGAAACGGTGCATTTTTTAGGTTCTATTTGCAGCTGTGGATTAATGCACATTCAATGCTCTGGTGAGTATTTCTGGCAGCAGGATGGTGTATGTGGGATGATAATGTGGATTAGTGATGTGTTTTTAATAGTTTCTGGACAACAGCGGAGGTCTACGGCGCAGAGGGATAAGATATATCAGGCTCTGGACACACACACACACACACACACACACACACACAATGCTTGTTAGTAGATCAGTTCATGCTCGGTCGGTCTTTCGTGGGATTTGTTGACACCCTTTGATTTCAACACTCTCGCGTTCATTACTCGACTTGAATTATGTGTCGGTTTTGGAGGGGTTTACTCCCTAAAATTGATATCAAAATCAATGCCGAGCTTTTCCCCCCTTGTGAGAAAAATGACTTCACTGCATGAACAGACAGAAATACTTTAACTGGACTTCCCAGCTTTTGTTATTGTTATTAAAATGGCAAGTCAGTAAAGATTAGAGTGACGATAACACTTACATCTTTACAACTCCGCCTTACAACACCCCTAGATTATAAATGTGTGTGTGTGTATATACACATCAGCCAAATCCGACATGATACAACGATAACACCGATGAATGTTATTTTTCATACTTGTCAAAGTTTCCTCCGGAGCAGCAAGAAGACATAATACATACAAGTGCATTTTACAAAGCCAGGAATATTATCCTCATGACGAACAAATTGACTTTGACATGTGATGTCGGTGGCGTTCCCCTCCCTCCCTTTTTTTTTTTTTTAAAGACGCTGTTGTGAAACAGCTCTGCACATAAATCAGCAGGATAGGATTAGTCAGTACTCTCCTTCTCTACATCCTGCATACATTATTATCAAACAGCAAGCTTTGACCTATAAGTATCTATTGTAATTTGAGTTGTAGAGCCATAAGATCCCTCCCTCTCTCTCCCTCTCTTCCCCTCTGTGTCTCTCTCCCACCTCCTCTTTGATGCACATTATCTATATGCATGAGTGTACACAACCAGGCCACCTCCCAGAGAGCATCTTTACAGTTAAACTGGGTTATACTGGGCTATAACATCCGCGAAAAACTGTCGCCATGAGAAATGATCTTACTCACTAGACCTCACACACACACACACACATCTATTAAAAAAAAAAAAGGACAAACAACAGGAAGGCTTTGTTCTGTTCTGGGGGATTTTGCATGTTTTTGCCAGATACATGCTTGTTATGCTCGTGTGTATATCTAAATTACTTCGGGAATGTTTTCATTATACTTGAAAGTATTAACGTGATGCAGATGTTAACGCTGGACGGCGTTACGGCTCGTGAGATGATCAATATGGTCCTCACTGGAACGAGATCTGAATAGGAATTTTAAAAAAAAGTGTTTAATGCCAAAATCAACAAAGAGATATCAGTGTAATCTTTTAAAGCACCTCTCAAAACACACTTTGACAGACTGACAATATGAATAAACAGTTTTATCCTCATTCTAGATGTTTGATTTATTCTCTTATAGTCCTGCTTTCAGTTCACGTCTGGTGTTTTATTGTTTGTTAATGCACTACAATAACATACACATCAATGTGACTACTTAGTTTATCACAGGGAAATGTTACCAATGTGCAAAACTGCAGTGTGTTTTTACATGTTTAAGCTTAATGCAGATAGAGTAAAACAAAAGGACAATAAATGTATAAATGTTGCATTTTGTTGTCGCATTAATCCTCATAACTTCTGCAGCAGGTTTTGGCTGAAGTGGCATTACGGAAGGAAATTAAACACATCTTTTCTGCATCACTGTCAGCTCCACATCTGTCATGTTTGGGTTCCACCCTCAATAAAAAAAAAATTATGCAAACAGCGATCCAAAAGCATCAACTATAATCATCGGCACCGATCTATGCAGGAACACTTCCAGATTGCACACAGGAACAAAGAAAAAAACGCCGAGATAATATCAAAGCTTATTTTTCATGAGTGCTTTTTCACTACTAAAAGGAAGAAAGAGGAAACATCAGTGTGTGTGTGTGTGTGTTTGACTGACAGCAGCCGGTTTGCTGAGCTCCAGCGAGGGGACGAGGGACGCCGTGCACAAACCTGACCTGCAGCTACAAGTCGTGGACAGACAGCGTGTTGTCAGCAGCGGTGTCCAAGAGTTTAAACAAGCTAAGATGCGGGACGAGGCGTGTGCTCGTGTTTTTGTCAGTTAGATAAGAAGGAGACTCTGGCAGGAGAGCTGACACGGGTCTGTGCTTCTTGTGTTGTGTTGCAGGAGGCAATCAGGCTCAGTGTGACCTTCTGCTCTGCTGATGATAGAACGACACGTTTTAGCTTTATGAAAGATTTAATTTACTAGATTTACAGCGAGATAGACGGATGAAAACTAGCAGGTACCATCATGAACTTTCTCTCTTTTGGTTTCAGATGTTCTTAAATGAGGGCACTATACCGTACATCAAATATAATATAATGGCGGATAATGAATGAGGTGCATAGTGGAGCAAATGTTGGACACAACCAGAGTCCCCGAGTCTCTGATCTGGGGTCAGTACTTTCTAGACACCAGAGTTTTTCAGACACTAAAGTGAGGGAGCAAGACAAACATAATGTTTAACTTTATTTGTCTTAATAGTGATGCTCTCTCTATATATAAAAAAACAAATATAAAAGAAGCAGATGGTTCATACTTTTATTTTTTTGTTTTCCCTGCCTCCCTGCTTTGTTTCTCTTCTCCAAACATCAGTCATACAACAGTTAACAACAAGGAACAGCACGATCACTGTGCATTGTCGCCATTATGAGAATTATGTTGCAAACAAAGTGTTTTTTTTTATCTGTTATCAGACTTATTTCTCTAATCTTTAGATTTAGTGGAAATGCAAACAAACACAACACAAACTGAACTTTTATTTTGTTTAGTTTAGTTCATGTTGCTCTATAGTTCCTGCTACTATAAAGGTACGTTCACATTAGCTTCTATTAATGTTATCTAGTGTATCTATTAATATTGTCTGACCTGGAAGAGGAAAGGAATCTTCTTCCTGATGTTTCTTCCATTATTTTTATTATTTATTTATTTATTTTTTTGGTGGGGAGGTGGGAGGGCTTCCTTATATAAATCGAGGGGTCCCAGGATAGAGGATGTTGAATTGCTGCACAGATTGGAAAGCCCCCTGAGGCAAATTTGTGATATTGGACGATATAAATATAAATTGACTTCTGGCTGACGTAATTGCCTCCCACTCCGCGACGAAATAGGGACGTGATGTCATGCTTCCAATGTGGGTTAATACATAAATATTGAGTAGAGTGTGCTCAGTACTCGGTGAATGAGAACTCTGAGCTGCGAGCCCACCAGAGCCGGAGCTCGCACCGAAACAGGAAACACACTCCCGCCGTCGTACAGGCTTCAGTGGAGGCGAACGCCAGGTGAATAGTAAGCGACCTGACCGTACGGTGAGACCTGTGCTGCTTCGCCTTGCTTGTTCTTTGCGGTTTGTGAACAGCGGCCAACAGCGGGCCGCGTGGGAGGACCTTTTGGGCTTTAGCCCCCCTGCACCATGACTGGCAGGTGTCTGATCCGATTCCACAAGAGGAAAGTCAAAGTCAAGTCATTAGAGGTGAGGAGGTCCTGTAATCATGGTGAGCTGTCTGTGAGCCCAGACGGACGACTCACTCACTCACTAGCTCTCTGTCCTCCACACACACACAGAGGAAATACACTTACACACATCAATTACTTGTCCAACCCAGTACGTGGTCTCGGTTGGAAAGTGTGTGTGTGTGTGTGTGTGTGTGTGTGTCTGGCATAGATTAGAATGTGCCAGGGTTGGTCAGGAGTGGAGAGAGGATCAATGGTGGAGCTCAGTCAGCCATGGCCGCAGACTGTCAGACACCGACCTTTCAGACACTCCACGGATGGATTGGTGTATCAGTAGGTGGGGACGGCTCCTCTACACACACACACACACACACAAATACACACACACAAACACACACAGAGTTTCTTTGCAGCTATTTTCAGGTTCTCAAAGATGCAGGTTTTCAGAACCCGCTGCGACCAAAAAACATCCCATTTCTCTGCCAGCTACCATCTGATGGACACTCATGTTTTTGGGAGATTAACTTCATTAAAGTGGCTATATAGTTTATAATAACACCATATGTGCTGTCAGTGTGTAATACGCTGTGTGTGGCTCATAGCGATGAACCCGCAGAGAATTATCAGCGACTCTGCAGCTCCTCTCGGCTTTATAACGAGTTTCAGCTCATTGTTTATCTGTCCGGCTGTAACTTCACTGTTCTGGTTCACCCTCAGCGGCTCTCATTGAGGGAAAAAAGCTCCCACTGACCTGCTCAGCAGCAAACAGACACAGTTAGCAACTAGCTGGTGAACATTAGTGGAGCATTTAGCAACTAAAGAGCCAGATATTTCCCCTCAGGACGTTGGTAGAGAGTAAAAACAGAAACTAAAAGAGAGAGAATATTGGTGTCACAGAAACAGAAACAGGACTCCACATGGATGATGATTTCACCTGCTAGATGTGGAAATAAGTGACTGAAAACTGGTGGACAAAAAACAGTTAATGCACTTTTAAATGTGCTGTTTTCTGTCTACATTTGTCATCTTAATGTTTTGGTTTGTTCTTGTTTTGTTGTGCAGTTAGTTGATATGAAAGTGTTGTCAGTATCCCCCTGGGATGTTTTAATCAAACCTGAGACAGTTTGTTAGTTTTCTTCCTCTCTCTCTCTCTCTCTCTCTCTCTCTCTCTCTCTGTGTGTTTGTCTTTTATTTTGTTGACAATCCAGTCACATTCTTTTCACTCTGCAAACAAACCCCAAAAACTAGGTTAAACTCAAACTGACACCGCGCTGCTGTTTTAACTCGCAGCATAAATAGAAGCAAATGCTCAATTAACGGCGGCGGTGACTCAGGACCGCAGTCTGTGAGTCTAAATGCTAAGTGCACAGCGTTTGATGAACGTTACAGGAGTCCACATACCAGTAGAGTGGCTGTTGTATAATCCCATTTTTATGCATGTCTGCCCACAGTATCCACACGGAGAAGTACATTTATCACAGCTGCTAATGAAACTCACAGAAAAAAAAACAGGAAATGCTGCAGTGAGAAAAGATTTGTTAATGATCTCAGCTTGCTTATTGGTTGATATCAATATTTAGATTGATATCTATATATTAGCAGCATCAGCAAAGGGACAGTTTGATTGATTATTTGTGTGTCTTCAGAACTATTAACCAGTGAAATGTGAAAGGTTTGAAAGTGCCAAACCCACAAAGAAGAAAATTTACACGCACAAAACTGCTGACTAATTTAGCGACTAGCTGCTCAGAGTCATATATGTTTCCTTAGGAGTTGGTGGAGACCAAAACAGAGCAAAAAGGATTCAACAGGTGGCCAGAAACACGACTCCAAATGGATGATAATGTTTCCTAATGTCTGCTGGATGCCTGAACAAGCAGCTTTACTAACATTTTAGCCATAATGACTAGCTTAGAGCTTGTTTTGTTTCCTCCAAGTGACCAAAAAAGCCACCGCTGAAGATCTCTGGCGACTTCGCTAAAAAAAACAACAAACAAGCTGGGAAATCCAACACAAGTAATCAAATCTCCAGTTCATCCATGTTGTTTGGACTTTGGTTCAACTTTGAGCTACCACACTCACCATAGTTATGCACACCAATGGTTTTCCTGTTCAATGAGGGATTATTTGCAATACTACAGGTGTGAATAAAGGCTAATCTGGCTAACAGTGTGTCTGTCTGATTGTTGTTATTATTTTTAGTGACGGCGCCCTGCTCTGTGTTTCTGGCAGATGGCATTAAACAATGAACCCTCAAATTGCTCCAGCTGCTCTAATATTTGTGCAGAGAGGTTTTAATCAAGGCCCATTTTATGCCTAATATCTGTTTATGACATCTGATGAAAGCTGCAACTTCCTTTTGAGTCTTTGATCTCAAAATAAATCGCATTTTCGTTGTTTACAAGTGGAAAAGCGCCCAGATACAACACGACAAAATCCCCACTGAGTCACGTAGAGTTTGTTGATTAGATAGTTTTGGTCATCCCGCCATCGTCATCTGTCTCCTTTTACCCACCAACCATCATATGCCTGGCGTTGTTCCCCTGATTGGCTTGGATAAGGCTCTGACAAGTTTTCCTGGACGACAAGCCGAAACCCACATTCTGCAGCCGTCTGGGTGCGGTTATTTTGGAGGAGCTTTTTGGGGTTTGCTTTGTTTGAATAATCCCCGGCATCCACGGTGTAAACGCCGCTAGAAATCTCCAGTCCGGCCTCCAAATGGCTCTCAGCGGAGCAGCCCCACATTTCATCTCGTGGGTGACATCACGAATGAACTTTGGGGTGATACTTAGCTCCAGAGAGAGAGGGGGCCAGTTGTTTATGTGCTTAACAAAACAGGCTGATCTGTGCAGAGTAATATATGCAAACCCACTTTTAGCCTGGATTATTTTCTCTTTAATGTAGCTCAGTTATGGGGAAGTTCTCCTCGCATAGGCTCTGGGGATTCTGGCATATTAGACATATAACTCTATAGGATTACATTTACTAAGATCAGCCACACAACACTGAGGATGATATTTATAGTGAGCTACATATATGATCATATATTTTCATGGCTGCACCTTTTTTTCAAGCGCATGTTGGAGGAGATACAGCCTCCAGCACCGGGGACCGAGCTGTATGTAAAGTTATTCATACATAATGAATCCCCCATCTCCCACTTCAACCTCCCCCTCTCCTTTGCAGTCGTTTGTTTCTTGTGTTGTTGTGTCCATTGTTTGTTTCTTTATTCCTGTTTCTTCTTCCTGTCAGTTAAGCCCCAGTTTTACTAAATATAGATCAACTGTGTGTCATCTGATTTATTGCAAATTAGGTGAGAAACATGTGCCTCCATTATTGACTAATATGGGTCCTGTTTTGTAGAGGATCCTCTGCAGTGGAGGAAGCTAAGTAAATTTACTCCAATACTGTATTTAGGTACAATTCTGATGTCCTTTCCTTGAGTATTTCCATGTGATGCTTCTTTCTACTCCACTACATTTATTTAACAGCTTTAGTTACTCTTCAGGTGCAGATTTGACACAATGGATAATATAACAAGCTTTTAAAATACAACACATTGTTAAAGATGAAACCAGTGGTTTCCAACCTTTTTGGCTTTTGACGTCTTACAAAAAGCAGTGTGTAGTCGGTGTCAGGCACCAAGCAGTCAGACCAAGAACCACGAGGGTTTAAAGCAAAAGAAAGTAATTTATTTCCAAAAAAAATATCAAATTAACAATTTCATACCAAAAAAAGAAAAAAGAACAGGAACAAACAATTCTCTAAATTAGGAATAAAATTAAACCAAATCAAAGATCTAAATCAGAAACTATTTACAACAAAACAAACTATCAAAACCAAGAAAAATAAACTTAAATTCTTAAACTAAAGTTAATCCGATCCAAAAGGCAGACTCCCCTCTGGCATGCCCCGGTGGCCTCTTCCACTTCCTGTTCCTCTCAGGTATAAGAGGCCATCTTACCCGGCGCCGACTCTTTTGGCCAGAGGGAAGGCTCGTTGGATCCATGAAGAACAAGGTAACAAAACAAGATTTAACAAAAGAAATACTAAAGACAGAGTGTTAACTAAAATGTGTGCACTCAAATTAGAAAACAAACTATCAAACACAAACACAAAAGTGTGTGCTGCATGAAAACAAAAGGCTATGAAGGCCATGTGTACTGTGCTTATTTGAAATGTGTGTTAAATGCTACAACAGAAAATAAACCTTGCTCACATGTGGTGTGGCCACCACAGCCCGGATCACATTTCTTCTGGTAATTTAGCCATTTGTCACATTTTTTTTTAAAACTCATACCACTAAGACATCACACTGTCCTTTAAGCTCGACTCTGGTGGGACTCGAACCCACAACCTTTGAATCACTTCTCTTGTGCTTGACTAGAAGTCCAACGCGCTATCCATTGCGCCACAGAGCCTCTTAGCTGCTGCAGCTGTTATTTATGGTGTAAAATGGAAGATGACTCATGTTGATCCTGTTTATGACTTGAATCATCCAACATTTTTCCAGATTAGAAAATTAAACCTTTTTGGCTTTTGACGTCTTACAAAAAGCAGTGTGTAGTCGGGGTCACATTTCACATGTCTGAGTTGTTAACAGCTCCACCAAATAGTGATTTTTCCCTCTAAACTTCTCACATGCTTTCATTTCAATAAATGTTCAAATGATCCAATATTTCAGCAAAAATCAAAGATTAGAGAAAAAGTCCAGAAACTGAAAACAGATTTGTGTATCAGAACTTTGTTTTTCTTCTTTCCCCTTTGGAGGGCCCCGACCCCTAGGTTGGGAACCAGTGGACTAAACTAGCTAGCTGTATGTAAAGTAGTGTAAACTAGCTCCACCTCCAGCAGCTACAACAGTAACATGCACGCAGCAGCTTCACTCCTGAATCCTGCAGCTTGTTTCCACTCAGATCCAGCTCTCTCAGATGGGAGGGGTTGGACTTCAGAGCTGAGGCCAGAGAAGCACAGCTGATCTCTGACAAACTGCAGTCACCAAATGTCAATAAAGAATAAAATATGCAGATAAAATGTAATTTATATTCAAACTATGTCTTCATCAATGAGCTCTTCCCTTTGACTTTGTCTTGTCTTTGTTTTTGACTTGAAAACGTTCTGCTTCCAGAAAAAATGGCAACTTGTGACTCTCCCGCTGTAACCTCAAGACAATTCTGACGAAGAGAAACTTCAAACACGTGTTGGTAAGTCACACTGGGGGATACTCACTAAGGATTTGAAACCCTTTTTTTGGGTGCTAAACAGCCTAATTGTGTTCCGTCTTATTTACTAAACGGCCACACTGAGGTTTTGCACCGGCGACACGGATGAAAAGCTTAAATCACTGAAAATTGCATGTTTGGTCTCATGCAATATGTATTTTAAGGGCTAATTTAGAGAAAATTGCGTCTGAAATTTAACATCTGGAAAAGGTAGGTGACGCAAACGAGCCGGGTCAGAGCGACGACGTGAGAGAGAGAGATGGAAACAGAAGCCCGAATTACAAGGAGGCATTACAAATTAACTTAAGGAGGGATATCAGCTCAGCAACACGACGATGGCGGCGCAACTACCACTCTTACTAAATATCCTGCTGTGTGTTTGTATGCGGAGACGGACAGCTGAGTTAACCTGTAACACTTTATTTTAATCTCCCTTATAAGCAGTATATAATAAATGGTTATATTATGTAGTTGTAAGCAGATATAACAACAACTATAACGTCTCCTGTGGATGCTGGGATAGACACAGATAATGAGAGACAATAGAGATGCTTAAAGTAAAATGTTACCAGTTAACCCCACAGGAAACGGCTCAGAGTGGTTCAGGCCCACCCCAACATGTATCATACACAAAGGCCGGGCGGTGGGTGATGAAAAAGCTTTGCCCTGGGGCAACAGGTTGATCAGGTCACACTGTCTGCGGGGGTGTTTTTCCTACATCACAACATATCCACCCTCCAACTCATCTCTCTTCTGATTCCTTCCCCTAATCTACCTCATCTCCACTCCTCTTTGTCTGCCCGCGTCCTCTCATTATTCCACCATAATATCCAATCGTCTGTCGCCCTGCTTGTGATTAACACTGTATCCCGGCTCGTCGTGAGTGTGTGTGCGCGCATTAGAGACACCTCATCATCAGCCAATCATACGGATCAGTGCCGATGATCCGGCTGGAGCGTGAGGAAAGAAAAGCAAGCTATTGTTTTTGGACTCGCTCCTCCTTTCTCTATCTCTCCGCCACAATGGACCCAACCTGTCATTGAGGCTTTCACTCTTTGAGCCAAAAGAGCTAATTCGTCCATTTATATTTATGTATGCAAAACCCCTTCCTCTCTGCCATTAAAACAATGCAAATGAAATTGAGTTGCTTTGTTAATTTGTCCCCTTTTCTATTTCCCAAAAACCCCTCGGATAGATGTGGATCTGAACCTTTGTGCTGTAGTCATGCGCCACCAAACATTAGGAAATAACAGAACCACTGTGAGCTGATAAGACTGACAAAAGAGGTCCATGACCTCAGCATCATGGAACAAGGTGAGACTCATAGGTGTAGATTTCAGAGGGGAATGCAGGATATGTGTGAAGTAAAAGAAGCGGGAGACTTTTATTTTGAAAAACTGCTATAACTTTAGTAATAGACACAACAATGCCGTCAACAGGGGGGCTCTTTTTCTTCAGCACTGGGTCTTTCTTTACTCCCAAAATATGAATATGAATTATGAGTTCATACAACCACTGAGTCTTTTGTGGCGAACATAATTATCCCCACCACACACACACGAACACACACAGTGAGTGTTGTGATGTCAGTCAGCAGCGGCACAGCATCTCCTCCTCTCCTCTGGCATCATGCACATGCAGGCAGTTTCATAACATTGGCTGTATATAAAGATAGACGTCATGATAGCCCCCGAAAAACATCTGGATCGCCCCCTGGTGGTTGGATGCGTAGTTTCATCCCGCCAGCTGACTCAACCGTGTAAACTGGCTCCAAATGACAACACACAAGCAAGATGGCAGCTCTCAGAAAGGAGATGGGAAGCAGAGACACGTCGTCCATCTTTATATTCAGTCAGCGGTTGCTAATCTTAGACGAGCCTTAAGAGAAAAGGAGAAGGGCATTTCTTCTCAAAAAGTCTCAAAACCACGTACATTGTGAGCCACTAAGTAATGTTTACTGAGTTTACTTTTAGAAGTGTTGTTTGCTAGTTTGCTAATTAATCTAAAAGTAATGTTGCCTGCTCATAAAAGCTTGCTAGCTAGCTAAAATAGCAGCAGACAAGCTAATCCAGCATCATCTACACAGCAGGCGTCCCAAAGAAGAGCAGCATGTGATCATTTAGACAGCGTGGGACATTTGAATCTGAATTTTTGAATGTATTTACATAGGATAAGTGTTCAATTATAGATGTTTTCAACATGAACGCGAGGCATTTTTGGTGCAATCTGACATTAGAAAACGTTTACGGTCGACAACAATGGAGTGCATTTATTCACATTTAATCTGACCACAAGCGGCGATGAAGCGACAGTCACCTAATTGTAGTTATTTGTAGGATAATTCATAATTCCTTCCTTCAGGACACCGCAGGAGGCAGGGAGAGTGCAGTTATAGTGAGCCGAAGCAATTAACAGAACTCTTCCTCTCTCTTTCATTTGATTTGTGTCGGGCTTACAATTAAACTACTCAGGGATAAAATGACCATGTGAATAATGGAGGTTTACATCTTGATAAGAATGTGAACTTCATACAGGAAGTACCAGTCATTGAGGCAGATAGAGAGAGAGAGAGAGAGAGACACACACACAGATAGACAAACAAGTTAATACACTAAAGTCAGTATTGACATGGAAACAGCTTTGACATTTTAAAAAGTGTTTTCCAGACGTGGGGGATGGTATAAATGGAAAAGGGCATATATGTCCACAGTGGATCAACTCAGCATAAAAAGAGAGTTTTTCCATTGAAATTGCTTTATTTTTTTACAAACATATGAGTCCTCTTATGTTGGTGCAATCTGAGTGGAATGAGCTTAAAATGCATCCTAATTAGCACCAAATTAATAGGAATTAACTGTGTAGATGCTTTTTGTAGTTGTGGTTTACATACAGTTACAATGATTTCTTTTCAAGGTGCTCTGATATTTTCTCTTTATAGACATTTTTCATCCTTTTAAAGCTAAATCTTTTGTTTGTTTGCTTGTTTGAGGAGACTGAGTGCACAGGCAGGGAAAGAACACCGAGTGACGATCCAACAGAGCCTTACCCGCCAAATCCGAGGGAGACTGAGCCACTCAGTGCTGTCCAACAGAGTCTTAAAATCTCAGGAGAAGTGGTTTAAGGACTTTCCGTGGCTACATTATGCTCCACTGCTTTAGGGGGGGGGGGGGGGGTGTTTGTGTTTCCATTGTATGAAGACCTGTAATGACAAAAATGCAGCCTTTAAAAGCAAAAGGTAGATCCCGCTTTTTGTTAGTGCAGGGTTTTTGAATCTGGAAGAAGGCGATAGAAAAGTTCAAAGCCCATGTGTCTTACCCGAGCCTCCATAAAAGGAAGTCCACGGAGACAGAGCCGTCGAGTGCGTTTGCAAAAAAAACAACAGGAGGACAACAGACAGAAGTAGTTGGTGCAGTTAAACTCTTGGCAAGGCAGGAGATAGCCTTCAGGGGGCACGAAGGTAATCTCAACCAAATGTCAAAGCGCAGATCAGAAACCGACCTCTGTCTCTCTCTCTCTGTAATTGGCTCGAGAATCAAAGCCATGATTATCTCAGCCCCACAAATTCATAATTAAATTCTTCAGCTGCTTGGCAATAGTGTTGTAAGAGACGTTGCTGCAGCTATTAACAATTACAAGAGTCTATCTGCATTAGGTATGTAGACCATGATTTGGTCCTACAGCAATAGTCGGACTCTATCAAGCAGCATCTACAACTGGAGAAAACATTTGTGCCATTTCTTTAGATGTACTCAAAAGGCTGAGTTTGCCATTGTTGTGTATGAGAGTACAGGCTGAGGCAAGAAACTGGAGGGGGTGGGGGCGGCACAAGCACTTCTGAAGAAGCAACAGCCATTGGCTTTGTGCGTACACCGTGGGGAACCTTGTGTTAACTTGGCAACTGAGGCTGCCTGCAAAGCATCACCTCTGATTTATTACTCCTTGCTCTGAGGCCGTGAACTGGGGGATCTTTTCAACCTGTCAGAGACATCCAAGACAGTCAAAACTCTACAAAATAATCAGGAAACTGCACACAACACAAAACGCTCAAACCTTTGTGCCAAACAGGGTGGAGAGTAAGGCCTCAGTCACTGACCAATATGCTTCTGTGCTGGGCGGTGAAGAGGAGATGGCCCCAGCAGATACACCAACCAAGGCAAATGGGTTGTTTGGTAGGTTTCATGCAGGATAGACTGTGCTCTCCTTGGGTCAGAGGTAGCAGCAGAGTTGGATTGCCTGCATGTCCCAGACACAGCATGTTGGGCACAGTTGAGGGACTGGTTTAATCAAGTATAGCATAGATGTAATTCAGAAGCTGGAGGGCGTTCTCCTTACAGGTCGAACTGGTGCCGCTGTAGTAGACCGACACCCAGACACCCTGAACAGACATGCCCTTAAAGTTCAGTTGCTTCTGTTTTGGGCAAAACACACATACAGCTCCTGTGTGGAGGCTGCCGGCGTTCTACTGCAAGTTGAGATCCGCAGTTCGTTTCCAGAGGTGGAAGCTCTTGTCAGGTTGCTTTTAGTAATGTCTGAGTCATCCGCAGAAGCTGAATGAAAGCCTCAAAGCCCTCAGGAGGCTCGAGACGTGGCTTCAGCCCACCGTGGGACAGGGTCGACTTCACCCTGTGGTTTTATGACATATTCATGGGGCTAAAGTCGACCTTGTGGATCGTAAAAAGATCTGTGACGAATTAGTTTCTTTCAATGACAGTCACAAAAAGGCCTTTGGATCATTTTATGAAATGCCCCATGGCCAACTATGTTCCCTCTGAGTTCTGTAGAGAGCTGAGAAACAGAGAGGAACATTTTTTTACAAAATAGGTCTCAGTGAGCTCTGCTTTTTGTATAATTCAACAGACAAAGATACTGTCTTCTCTCCAGTCATTGTCTAGCAGTGCTTTGCGGTTTCACAATGTTAACAGAGTTTTAATCTACTTTCAAAAGCACAAGAATAAGCACAGTGCTCAATATTGGACCTGTAAGAGTTCATCCTTTATGTTTAAAGATGTGGTTTCTTGTGATCTCGACTGTCACGGCTTGTGTGCAGATCCAACGTTTTTATTTTCCCAGAGGCTTTTAGTAGATTTGATCATTTTAGTTGGTTACACCCAAATTGTATTCTTGATTTCAGATATGTGTGATATGTTTTGAATGTGCAGGAAGTGTTGAACATGAGCACAAATCTTGCTGAAACACATACGAGGTATTAAATTACAGAGATTTATGCCTTAATTAATTAATAACTGATGTGAATAGGTGCTACATGCACATTTAAAGAGGTTACTTCCACAAAAACAAAAGACACAAACCAGGACAGAGGAGTGAATTCTGCCTGTATGTGTGTGTGTTGACTCAGCAGGGATAATATTAAATGAGAAAAGTTGATCTACAGGAGATTAAATATCTGAAAGCAATACAGAATGCCTGAGAGCCTCGCTGCATTATATTCCATTATATTCTGTATTGTCATCTGGTGCCTGATTCTTCTGTTTTCCTTTTTATATAAAAATAAAAGACATTTCCACCATAAATCGATGCATTAAAAACACCAGAATGCAGGAAATGAAGTGTTTGATGAACAAGATTTCCTGAGGCAACTCTCAATTACCCTCACCTATTCATGTTGTACACTCTGTACATTAGCGAAATAACTACATGCAGTTAATTTAATGGGAATATTATTAAAGCCTTAATACAGTGTGACAAACTGGCTCTATAATGTGTAAGTTTCACAACACAAACAAAAGATACAAACTGCTCTGCACTAATGGACTGACCACAGCTATATTTTCTCATTTGGGTTATTATGACCACTGCTCTAGTTGTACTTTTGCTTTAATGAATGAAAAAAGTGATATAGGTAAGGTTTATTTCCAAGTACAACATGACAAGCAGCTCACTGTCACCCTAAGCTGATATTTTCAGACACAGGTGATGAGAAGACGGCTGGTCAGAAGAAAAGAAGTAAGGAGGAGGATGTAAGTGCAGGGATATGATTACTGTGTGGAAAAGGATAGCATGAGGTACTTCTTGAGGAGATGAGTTTTTCAGCTTTGGACGGATGGATTGGAAGAATGAGGAGTGACTCTGCATTACGGACCGGTGTAAGAAGGTCAATCCACTTTTGGTGATGATGAAGGAGGGGAAGAAGAAGAGGCGAGGAGAAGCAGGGAAGTGAAAGCTAAGTAGCCGAACCGTCGCTCCTCTCTCTCTCTCCACGCTGTGAGATGATCCTCTCCGCTCCTGTCCGAGGTGATGGAGATTAATTCTGGCGGTGGTGATGTGGTGAGGAGGTAGTTCAAACACTTTACGCTGCAATCCAATTCTTTCTCCCTCCCGCCTTTCCAAAAAAACCCACAATGCAGTGTGGTCACATTCGTTTTCAAATACACCACTGCCAAAGCAGCAGCTTACAAAGACTCTTCAGATAATGCCGCCACACATTCTCCGCCATTATGTTTCAATTTTTCCTCCTTTCACTTTAACATAATGGTCACATGAATGGTGAAATCGTTCCATTAGCGCCACTGCAGTTAAATTCAGCGTTTTAGCCTAATTCCAGCTGTTTTAGGCCATTAACTGAAAATCAGACACTTTGAAATTACTGCAGACCATTTTCTGGAAAAAAAAAAAAAAACATCTCCTACTTTTCAAGCAGCCATTTGTAACATTGTTCTTCATATGAGAACAATGTAAAAATCAACCAGGGACTTGACATTTGCTTAAAATAGTTAAACCATCACTGTGAATGTACAGTGCAAACTAAAGTATATCATCATCCAAGAAGACGTGGCAGAGAACATTAATGTTGCTTTGTGTCAGAATCAAGTTTTACAGGAACAGTTTGACATTTTGAGGATATTTGCTGCGTTCCAGACAGCTCAAAACCGGACCATCTGTGTGCGGACTTATCAGGCAACGAGCCAAAGTGCTTTCCAAGGTGAGAAAATTCATTAAGTAACATTAAGAATAACTGCAGAAAGTAGAGAACTAAAAAAGAAAAAGAAATAAATCTCTCTCTATGTATATATATGTAGAAATGAAAGTAGATGCAAGCAGATGCTCTGACGTCATTCAGAAGTGAACATGACGTTGAGTTGATTAAGTTCAAGTTAAACTCAACTTAAGTCCATATAGTAATCCCTACTGCCTAAATCCACTGTCAATAAAGTAAGGCTGATTCTCTATGTAAAATGATGCATAAGAATCAATTCCTTGAGGTCAGCCATTATGGTGTTGTGACCGACTTTAAGATTGATACCACTCTCGTGTTAGAACACAAAAAAATGAAGCTAGAGCCAGGAGGTGGTTAGCCTAGCTTAGCATAAAGACTGGAAACAGGGGGAACTGCTAGCCTCGCTCTGTCCCAAACTCAAAAACTCCACCTGCCAACACCTCTAAAGCTCACTCATTAACATATCTTGTTTGTTTAATCCATGGAAATAGTTTCCCTCTGTCTCTAAGCTAAAGTCTCCTTGCTCCGCCCTTGTGTTTAACAGTCTCAGTCTCAGGTTTCTTCTATATTGTGCTCACGTGGTGCATATTCCAAAGTAAAATCATGTTTTATCAAATACAGAAAACCTTTGGCCCAGTAGTGAAATACCAGAGAAGGGGATCATTAGTATCTGTGACAGTGTTTGTGTGTGTTTTTAGGGATGCATGTGACTCACCACCGGGACAGCACAGTGAACTTCAAACGTTGCAGTGGCTCCTCAGGGGTCCATTACGGTGGGACTGACATGCTTCTAATGATGGTGGTGTGACTCTGGCACAACAAAGGTAACTGAGCAGTTCAAGGGAAGGGTAGTCCCATGACAACATGGTGACTGACAGCTACCCCCGGTCGCTGCGGACAGTGGGAGGGAGGCATTCCTGCACCGATGCATCCCCTTGATTTGTTGTCAGTGGAGCTTGATTGACACGTGATGGTGACACGGCTTCAGCTCCTCTTGTTTCAACATCCCATAAGGTACACAAGTCAAACTGTCACGCTGCACCAACTGCAGTCAGGTCACAAAATTTAGGACGAAAACATACTTTCTCATATTTCTGGTAGCATCTGGCCTTGCAGGTGTCTAGGTTTGTAGATTTCCATTTCTAAGGTGTCTGCATCCTTCACAATACAGTGGAGGTGAATGCAATTTACTTCTTCACCAGAAAAACAACAGCAGGACCTCCAAACAAGTGTTTTTCATTGGGAAGCAGCAGCTGTAGTTCATGTTTAGTGCTAATTATGAAATGTTATCGCGCCAACATGCTGAATTAAGATGGTGAACTTGATAAACGATATACCTGCGTTGTCACTGTGAGCATGTCAGTAAGCTGATGTTATCTACAGCCTCACAGAGCTGCTAGCATGACTGGAGACTCTTAAACTCAGTTTTCATGGACTGATCTGATGTTTTTGTTTCGATTTTTAGGTCGAATGCTTCACGTACGTCACCAAACCAACTTTTCCACCTCAGCCAAACATAAAAACTTTTTCAAATGATCAGGGTTTCCACTTTTAAACACAAATTGATTATGTGAATGTGGATAAAAACAGGATCCCTTTAGTCTTGTTTTAGCCCAAACCACCATCCTTCACTAACTTTAATCTTTAAATTAACTTTAAATTAAATGTCATCAGTTTTGCACCTAGAGGGGAATGAGAAAATATGTTTTTTCATAATTTGGGTGCACTGTTCCTCTTTCAATATATTTTTAAAATACATCTATTTTTGATTATTTTATGCTGAGTTTTTGTTGTAATAACTCTTGTGGAGACTAATGTCCCTCGAGTAAAGAGTCATGCTAATAACATCACCAAAAGACGGTTGGTTAAAGAATCAGCAGTGTGTGTGTTGACATTGTAAGAAGGTTCATTAGTAACATGATAAGTTAGTTATTTGCATGTAATGTGTGATTAAAGGCCAGTTGGCTGGTTTTTAATTTTGAATTTTGCGTACGGTTGAGACTCTATTGTTTCCAAGCCAGTTGAAACTGATAAAGAGTGAGGTGGAACTCAATATGGACTCCACAATCGGAGGACATGTAAAACAATATATAAGCTGATGGTTCTTTGTCCCGGGATCAAGGCCTCAGTTTGCTTTGTGTTGCTCTTGATTCACAATGAACTCTACAAGTTTCCAGTGTTCCTCAAGCCTGAATATACATAAACAAGTTTCTCAGTTAATGAAGATTTATTGGCCCATCTGAAGACGACACAAGACACTCTCCAAAGACACCGGGCTGAACGAAGCTTTGACTCGAACAATTAACTGGAGTCCGTCAGGAAATGCAAATAAAAAGTTTATAATTTGAGATAGAAAGAGACCAAAAAGCAGTTAGCATAGCACACAGTTTCCTAACACTAATAACAGATAATCTCATATAAAGCTCCGTCCTGTCACCTGGAAAATCTGGGAGTGCTCACTCATGAAGAGTTTCACTCTGTCAGACACATGTGACATTTAAACGGTATGACTAACAGTTCAAAAATAGAAGAAGGATGATGATTCTGAGTTGCTCCATTTTTATCGAAAATGACAGAAAAGTGAGGGAATTAAAGAGGAAACTGCAGAACAGATCGAGAGGAGAGAGAAAAGCCGGTGGTTTGAAAGCTTCTTTTGTTCCCTTTTTCTACACGTGACGCCGAGCGCTACCGATGCTAACACCTTCCATTCATCCACACAAATAGAAGAAGGGTGCCTGCAACAACAAAAAAAAACCACAGCAGAGCTCTCTCTCTCTCTCTTTTTTTGAGGAATGTGTGTACATGTGCGGTTGGCCTGCTGTCCGATTAGCTGAAGGTGTTGGCTGTATTTACATAACTCAGCGGTGTGTCAACAAGGTCAACACCCAAACGCTTGTGACTCAGAGTCAGTGTGATTCACTACGAGTCCAGCTCCTTATACTGAAACTGAAACCTATTGTCTGGTGTGTCTGACTTATACTGCTCCATATTCATCTTGAGGATATGAATGAGTTAAAACTGGGATGTTTGTACCTGATTTATCTTATTCCACTGTGCCATAAAGCTCCATTTGGTCAAAAACTATTAAAAACTCACCAGTGAGCCACATTGTGTTAGTGGGTGACATTCCCATGAACACATAGGCTTCAGTTTATTTTGACTCAGTCCCACACACACCATCCTGCTGCTGGAAATACTCACCAGAGAACCGAATGTGGATTAATACGCAGCAGAAAATAGTCCCCCCCCCCCCCAAAAAAAATACATGATTTCCCCCCGTTAGGGTGACGTTTGCTAAAAACTACAGCGTCCAGTTTGGAAGTATGGAGGGACATGTTGTTAGATTTGGTCTTTTCATGGGAATTTTGCAGATAATAACAAAAAATATAGAATAATAATATCTTTTAAGAGAGGGCAATTCAATTATACATGATTCATTTTCAAGACTAAAAACAGCATCTTTACAATCACGCTCTGTGTTTTTATATTTAACCTTTTTTTAACTGTGACAATTAATCACATGACTACACGTAATGTGAAAGGAATCATCTGTAGTGACAAATCCACTATGAGGCGTTCAGTATCACAAACAGAAACAGGTTTATTGACAGGTAGGTTTGCAGGGTTAACGAGGAGTCCTCGTGTTGTTGGTGCTTAACATGGTATCACAAGTCAAGCAGTGATAGAAAACAGAAAATCACAGGTAAAATATGTAAATATATATTCTAAACTTAAGAGTTTAATACACATATATTGACCAGGAATGTGCAAATAAGCATAGTGTAAACAGTATGTGTGCAAATACACAGATGAAGTTGGATGTTTTCAGTGACAAAGATCTGATAAACCCACAAACCTGAACATCAGACCCATAAAGTTAGCGGCCATGTTGTGAGAATAGTGCAGCATTTAGCAGCTAAAGACTGGAACATTTCTCTCAGGAGATTGTAGAAAACAACACAGCTAAAAGGAAGAGTAAATATTAGACTTTCATTCATCAGGTGTTGACAAGTTAATTCTGTTTAGTGTCTGTTTGTAACATATATAAGGTTATACTGTAGTGTAAACCCATGTACAAGACAGTGAAAAACATTGCTGCAGAGTCATTTGCTTGATGCTGTTTTGACAGGTTTGTGTAGACATAAGTTTACAATGATGCCTTACGTCAACTATACTGTGAATAATGATGTTATGTATGCTTCACACTGATCTGTAGCAGCTGTAAGAGGCAGTAGACTGAACACAGGCAGTCACCTACTATGTAATGAAAAGGTTTGAACTTGTTTATGTAACCTCACTTTAAAACTTATTTAAAAAAAAAAAGAGCAAGATTGGAAATAATGGTGAAGAATAGCAAAGAGCTGACTGTAACAAAAAATGAAAAGACATTGTGAGACAAGCTGTAGTGGAAAAATACAAAAAGAGGAGGATACACTGATATGAGAAGCATTTGGGTTCATGGCCTTGCAACAGCCGACTGAGTAACTTCATAATAGTTTAATTGGTAGAGAAGGTATGGGATGACCACACGAGGCTAGCCAAAGGTATATAATCCCTGTCTGAAACTAGTCAGGACATGTTTGGTGTTTGACGCTGTACCTGTTCTCCCTTTTAATTGTCGACATTAAAAAGTACAACTTTGCTGCTCAGACCTTTTGCTTGATTGACATGTTTAACGATCCAACAGTACAAGGTGAAAACATGTCAACGTTGTGTTTTAAGCATGTTCCTCTAAGTGGGTGTGAAGTCTTGTAATTGTTGTCTCTACAGCTGCAGTTTGTGTGTTTGAAGTTTGCTTCTCCACCTGTTTATGGAGGAGGAGATTATATCTGATACAGGCATATAAGAATGCTGATCCCTGATGACCACAAGGAGTGTATTTCTTCATGTTAAAACCACTGATATGATGTATATCTCCCATGCGAGCACACCCACGGGCAGCATTCATATTCCCGGATGAGTCATAAAGTAGGAGTCATGAGTTTCAGTGCGGATTATCTTCTTATTGTAAGATATCGATGCACCCTGCTGACTTACTTGTTTACTCCCCTCCGCATATCTGGAGCTAGGAGGTAATTCCACATTCACATGACGCAGCTGTATGCATGATTGAGTAATAAACTTACCCAGCAGAGCTTATCTGTGCGTCTGTGTCTGCCCACCAACGCTGGAAAACGTTGGAACATCAAAAACGCGGCGTGCATCTCGAATCACACAGGAATTCTCTGCAGTGGTGGACACGAGTGCATCGATTTTTTGAAAAATAAAGTTGTTATGTTAGTATGCAAAATAAGTGCAGCAATCACAGTTGTTTTGTTTTGTTTTTTTTCTTTATTTGGCACACCCAGAACAAGATATGTACAGTATGCCAGCACACTGAGATCTGCATTCAAAGCAGCCTCCAGAGAGATTTCATCCAATTCAAACAACTCCAAACCAAAAATCCCAGCAGCTGTCTTCACGGAGACACAACCAACATTGACACAGGAGCCTCCTGAGTATTTAAGACACCGGCCCTCGGGTTCTGAACAATGTTAAATTACAGACATGTGGAGTGAGGTTAAGGGGCCAAAAAAACCTGACTCCTCTCCGATGATAAACTCTTCAGCCTCCTCAAAAATGAAAAACCCATTAAACACCCGCAACGCCTCGCCGCCTCTCAACAGCGCTCCGCCGTCCGAGGCATGAAAGCGAGGGAGATAAAACGGAAACGTTAAATAGGAAAAAACATCAGAAAGTTTTCTCTCCCCTCCACCCCCCCATCCTCCCCCCCTTTCAAAGTATGTGAGCGAGATGCAAGGAGATGACGGACCACCGTGAGAGAGAAAGAGAGAGAGAGAGAGATGGGAGGCTCACAATTTGTTTTCTCTTTTTGTTTCCTGCTTTTTTTTTTTTTCATCTTGGCTTCTCAGGCAGACTTTTTTTTTTTTTTTCTTCTTCTCTCTTTTTGATAAACAGTCAAGAGCTGAGCTCCAGTGCAGAGAAGATATTTTCATTTTCAGCTGCTGCCTCATAAACAGAAAGCTGTGAAGACAATGTGGTTAGAAATGATGAATATATAGCCGGTGGCTTTAATATCTTTAATACTCTCTGTGGACGTGGCGGAGAATGGAGCAGTGTATTAGATAATGATGAAAAAGAGGAAAAAAGATGGTGTGTTCTTTTCAACTCGGAGGTTTTGTGTTCCATTAGGATTTTTTTTTTACTGCAGCTGTTAGCTATAATGCTTCACTCAAGGCTAACAAGACAACTTTTTTTTTTTTTTGTTCCTTTTACAGTTGCAGCCTCACAGTTTCAAGGCGCTGAATGTTAAATGCTGCTGTACAGACAAAACAACACCAAACACCTGCAATCTGGTAATCCACCTGTAACGAAGGTCCTCTTCATTACTGGTGTTTTGTAGGAAAATGCACTTTATGTGGTCGCTTCAACTTAATGAGCTCAGCGTAGTGAACGCAGTGTTGACTGTGCAATAAGATAATGTGTAATGTTGTGTCTCCTCTGCAGGATGTTCAGGCTAAAAGTGTCCTCAGGGTATCAGAGTGGTAATTATTTAAATATGCCGCACTGTAACGTGTAACAAAAATTAAGCTATTTGACATTAATGTGGTATAAATGTGGTATAAAGGTATTTTAAGGTTGTGTTTTGTAGTTTCTCTGCACTGTGGTAGGGATCGAGGTCGTCGCCAGTAGCAGGCTATATATAAGCGCTGCTGCTGTCAGGATCTCATGCTGCCTGTGGTCAGTATTTTTATGTGGAGAATTATGACTTGTTATTGTACTATGTCTTCATTGTGGGTGATATAAACACCTGGTTGGCCTGCACCAACCCTGCCTCAAGCCTCCTGCTTTTAAAAGTGTAGTCGCTAAGCAGCCATCCTTAACACCACTGATGTGATGTGGGTGTCGAGTAAACGCCATAAAACCTTTAAAGTCCAACTGAAATGACATTTAATCGTCCTTCTTTGCTGCCAGAGATAATGTCAATGTGATTTTTTAAAAGATGAATTGTATTGTTGATACTTTTATATCATTTAAAATGAAGAAAAAAGCTCCTTGGATAGATATCAGAAATGCTCCTTCTTTTCCCAGCTGGTGTCTGTGTTTGATTGGCTGCAGCTGGCGGGCTGCCGTGAGGTTACAGTGAACAGAAGACAAACGTTACAGAACAGATACAAAACCAACAAACTGCTGTAGCTACTATTCAGGGACAGACAGCGTGTCCCTAACACCAAACCAGCACCTAGCAGGCCCGAATCACATTTGCAGGTATGTTTACATGCCGTTTAATGTGCTGCAGCTGAGCAGTTTATTAGCTAGTGCTTAGCGGTGCATGTTCCCCTGATTGTTTGTTTGGTGGCTTTTTCAACAAGCTGCAGGACAAGACGTGTTCATGTTTGTAAGTTAGAGAAGAAGACATTAGCAAGAAGGTTTGTGTTGTGTAGCAGGATGCAATCAGGCTTAGTGCGACCGTCTTAGCTTAGCACAAGGACTGAAAATGGAGAAACAAACTAGCCTCTGTTTAATCTGTACAAACATCTAAATATGGAAAGGCTAGTTGTTTCCAGCTGTTACTGGTCATTGTGCTAAACTAAGCTGACCAGCTGCTGGCTGTGGCTTAACATTTATCATACATGAGGGACGTATAACTTATCTCAAAAAAGCACATTTCACATAATGTCAAACTAGTCCTTTGTGGTCAGGGTGTGTTAGAAATGAATAGTTTTTTTCTGATGAGTTCTCTTAAGTCAGAAAAGTGTGGGAGTTTCAGGCGCTGCTTGACAATCTGACAAACACCTACAGTCCAGTAATTTGAAGCATACTCATTGTTTTTCACAGGTAAACACACAACTGTTGTGCAGCATTTCATTACGGTGTGTTTCTGTTATGTTGTTGGCTCTCTCTCTGGCTGTTTTTGGATGGTACAAAGTGCAAGGTTCAATTTAGTCATCCATGAAAACATGGAAATCACAGCACTTCCATCATAATCAACCAGCACTGATTACAGCAATGTAACCATGATTGTTATGGCTAAAAAATAAAATTCCTGCAATATATATATATAAATAAATAAATAAAAAGGAACCTCTTTGGATAGCTTGATACCTCCCAACCTTGTTGCAAGGTTTTAATCACAAATTCAGCAGTTCAGTCTTTTTCAGAAAGCAAATATAGACCCAAAGACCTCGGGTTGATGCTTAAATAAAGCCAAGACTTTAATCTAGACTTGGCTAAAAACGCTGGCTTGCTAGATGATTGGCTGTCATAGCTATAATCTTGCCTGTTGCTTGATATTCTGGCTTTAAGACTCTTTGGCTGAACAGAAAGCTATGGTGACTATAGCTGATGGGCTATATGAGCTGATTTGGTGGAGGGCTGATTGGTATTAGCCAGCTATAGTAGAAGGGATGTCTGGCTCGCTGTGGTTGAATCTCTGCCTGGTAATACTTTGGCAGGTTCCCGTCCTGACTCACTGGCAGCATGGCTGGTTATACAGGCTAGTTGCCTGGATATATTGGCCCACAACACAAGACTGACTCACCGGCTTAGTGACAAGTTGGCCCTGTGCTGGTTCTGTTTCAGAGAGCAGCCATCATCCCACTGATAGGAAACAGGATCCCTTAATCGCTGTCTCCATATTACACCAACAAAGAGTGGGTGACTCTACACGCAGCAGACACACCTTCACTACTCGACGTCCTCGACACTCATTGTGCTGCCAGACTTACATTCATCATGGTCTGTGCACTCTATTGACAAAAGTATGTGGACACTCCTGCCTATATTATCTTCTGTTGTTCTGGAGGAGCTTTCTAAACTAGTAAAACGAAAGACCCAAACACGACCCAAACCTCTTCAGAGTCTTCTTAAAGGTGCAGATTCGCTCTCTCATTTCATTCCTGACACAAATATTTCTGCCTCCTTTCATGTGAGCAATTAATTGCGCTATAAATATCTTCCAGGAGAGCGAGTCGGTTGTTGTTTACAGCTGTAAACACTTGATCTCCAACATGCTCGGACAACACAGCTTGTTGAAGCTTCTGAGTAGATCCAGCTGAACCTGACCGATGCTGAAACGAGATCTGAAGCAGTCCAGTGTACGTTCAGGCAGTACCAAATTTACAAAATGGTCCAATTTAGTTTTTTTGCATTTTTCCTTTTTGAATTGAAGAATGAAGAAAAAGCAGACAGGTGAAAAGGAAGTAAAAGTTAAGATATCAAAATAAAAGCCAAGAGGATAAAATGGCGTTTCCATAACGTTCTATAACAACAGGATCTGTGTCAGGGTAGCGTTAGAAGATAGATAAATGCATACAGAGGCTACACAAATAAAGATCTTTTATGCGTCTATCTTTAAGTGTGTGATATATTAATTAGTTGCATGGTATGAATTAATAGTCTAATATGCAGAAATAGCCTGTATGGCGTTTTGCATGCTATCACGACGCATTTTAAGCTTTTCTCGTGTCATTTTAAACGCCGTTTAGTCCCCGTAGAGTGCTTTAATTATGAAACATGAGAATGAGGAAAAAATTGATCTTGTAAGCAATGAAAAGTTTAAACATCTCCGTCGTCATGTGATCGATTGGACATACGATCCGCGCTGGCTGGATAATGTCATCATCACTCACCGCACATTGCGACCCATCCTCCATCCTGGTGAAGCTGCCTCTGCTATCCAAATGTGTGACTTTATACAGAATGGCAAAACCTGCAGTGACAACGCTGTACAAGAGCTTCATGGAGTGGACCGTCTGCAGTTACGAAGAATGTCGGCTGTAGCAGTTGACGGAAATCGGAAACGTTTAACAAGTGTGGGAGGTACAACTTACTTTGCTTTATTGATCAGATTGAACCATGTTCTGAACTACTGTGTAACTGCATGCACTGCAATGGTCTCTATGTGTAGTGACTGTGACTACTTTGATAGTGTTTTAATCTGCAACGACCAAGAAGTGGCGTCTTTAATGGAAAACATCCATGAAAAGACAAACCATGTAAGTGTCATGGCTATTTGCCAGCATGGCATAATCCTCAGGTCCATGTATTCATGCATATATTTATTGATAGGATATATCTTTCTACTTCCCACAGGGCCCTCAATCATTTTCATGGGGAAATGTATGCATACCCGTTAAAACTTGTGCATGAGGTAACATCTAGGCAGCAGGATTTTTCTGCTTGGATGTCACATGCAAGTGTTTGTGCCAGACTTGCATAAGGTGACCTCCACATGTCCAGGATATGTGCACCTCATGGCCCTGAAGCCCTTCCTGTCCATGTCTGGTATTCTTTTGAGATGGTAAAAAGAAGATTAAGTTTTTGTTTTCATTTTCCTGGTAGGACAGACGTCAGAATCAGTTAAAACACAGAAGCTTTTTGACGATGTCCTTCACTTTCATTCCTCTAATGTAGAGATGAGCATACAAATCAACAGCAGACTACATCTTACAAAATGACTGTACAGGTGAATAAACACCTCCCTTATACAAATTAAACAAGAAATGAACATTATACTTTCATGTATGTAGGACCTATTGCAGCATTGTTGTATTAGATTGTATTACTTTTAGCTAAGTGTTAGTTTCGCTGACTGAACCCATCCTACTGCGTTCATCTACGGATTCAATTTGAATAAAATCTTTAAAACTTTCCTTGAGCTGAGAAAAGTGATTTAAAAATCGGTGACGTCATCACAACGTTAAGTCTATGGGCTGAGTATGAGCTTGAGGGCGGGGCCAGTGGGGGAAACACTACTGTGCATATTCAGTGGGCCGCACAACGTGGAAGCTAACCTGGAAGCTAGGAATTTTTTTTGGCGTATGCGCCAGGCGAGCGGTTCTTAGAGGACTGAATGGGCGCCAGCACTTATAATACACCGTGGGCCGTAGACGTATATGCATAGCAGTAAGGTTGTATCATGTCTATGGATGTGGCAGGTGGCTAATAATATGTCATAATCATCTTATCAGCTTTGCTAATTTACGGTTGGTTTCTATCATATCCGGCTAAACTCCTGCTTACTATCATCATCATAATCTGATAAACATCTCCCATTAACTTTTTGTTTAAACAGCCTGCAGATAATCCAGAAAAAGTCAATGAAGACATTTTGTAACATAAAGACTGTGAGAAAAAAAAAGCATGATGCAAAGCGGACTGTCTTCGTCTCCATAGTAACGGAGGCTCGATGAGGTTCATGGGTAATGTAGCCGCTTCCGCTACGACAAACCACATGCAACTACGTGAATCTCTGTAATAACTGACAAGCAAAACATCATAATACATTCACTGAATGAAGATTATGAAAATTAAATGCCTAAACGATCTTAAATATTGCATTTTTCACTGAAAATTAAAGGTTTTCAGAAACTTAACCCAGTATGCATCATGTGACGTGTACTGGGTTGCAGTGTAACGCTACGGGAAATAAACGCCGTTAAATGACACACGGAGAGTTTTAAATGCAGTGAAAACACATTAAATTACAAAAAAATAAAGAAAATTACTGCTAATGTTCACTTTTTTAACTGTTGTCGGCTAAGTTATGTAGCCGGAATTTATCCGTTGTAAACTGAGACGTTACTGAGTGGACAAATCAATCTGCCAAAGCAGTATCAATCATTATCATATTGATTTGCAGTAGGAATCCTTTTTAGGCCATTTATATTGTCATTTACAGCAAAATAATCATAATCAATAGAGTTCCATCAGTGCAATATAGAGCAGCGTCTGCTAGCCAAATGTTCCATATTTCTAATTTCTATTGGTTCGGTGATGAATGCAAAATATTTTACTGCACATTAGAAACTCACAAGTCACCAAAGTGTGAAATTCCCTGATATTCCAGATGAAATCAATACATTTGTTAAATTACCTGACTTTCTATGTTTGGTTTGTACGCTTTTAAATTCTGTAACTTTCTAGATTTTCCAGAAGTAATGTTCACTTCATGTACTGTTGGTTTCACACTAAGGTTTCAGACACACTAAAACATCTCACAAACTGTTTAAATGCACTAAATATCACGTTAAGTGTTGAGTTCTGCTATAAATGAACTGAGCAGAATATTACCTGTAAACGAAGGAACTGTCTATATAACAGCTGCTAGATGTAGACCAATAGTGGAAGAGAGATAATATTTAATTTAATTTATTGATTTATTTATCTACTAAGGTTACCCTGTTATATTTATATATTTTATTTTATTTTTTTAATATTTTATTATTCATTTTATTTTTTTATATTTTTTAAATATATTTTATTTATTTATTTTTATATTTTATTATTTATTATATTTTTTATATTTTATTTGTTATTTAATCTCTTTTTTTTTCACTTTTGGTTTCAAATAAAAAAATGAAAACTGCCTGATCGTAAACGGACCCGAAGCTACGTATATATTCTGCTTTATTTCACCCATAGTGGACTGTTAGCTAATGAAAGCAGTGGATACGCTTGTGTGTCTTTCCCCCTTTTTTTTCCACTGAGCGTTGCATGCAACACATTACACATCTGGATTCAGACAATATTGGCACGGCCAAAGAGAGAGAGAGAGAGAAACAGACAAGTTTCTTGACAAACTACACTTGAAAATAACCAAATCCAAACTCCACCAGAGCCAGAAGCTTTACAGAAACACAACCGCCTTAACCAAAACACGAATACTTTGTCAGGACCTGTCAGGTTTGAGCTGGATGAGTCTATTACAAACCGGGAGCTCGGAAGTTATTAGAGGCATTTAACAGGCAGGAGGAAAGATCCCATAATAGGGAATAAAACTCTGAATATGTCTGTTTGTGCTGCATCTATTTAGATCAGATCTGATCCTCAGTCTATATGGATACTAAATAAACTATGTGACCTTTTAAACAGTTTAGAGAAGGACTTTTCCCGCTCATAACCAGCTCCATAAGGCGACTGTGATTCAAGTCTTAACAGCCAAACATCAAGAATACATTTACAGCTGTAATGTTTGACGTGTCTAAATATATTTGATATATTTTTTTTCTCCTATTAAAATCACTTGTTATAATAAAAGCATCACTTTCACTGAGCAAATGTGCTTTTAAATATTTTCTAAAAATACATAAAAGTAAATAAAACTGTCATATGAACTTTTTCACTTTCAAGTTGTGTGAAACAATATTTTAAATAAATAAAATAAATTAAAAAAATAGACATTATTTATTCATGCAATTCTGAACAACAAAAGCATGACAGGCAGACAGCACGTCCATAGGAAAAACATTTTATTGAAAAACATTTTCAGTTTGTAACAGACTGGTGGAATGTGTGTCATTTATCCTCACTTTTGAACTTCTTTAAATTTTTGAATGTTTAAAATCATTTTTCACAGCCTGGCCATCTCATACTGCAAGGAAAAAGGGGGGAGAAGAGGGCAACAGCCACCCGGTAACCATGACATGACAAAAGAAAACCAGGGGTAGACGAGAAAAAACAAACAAAAAAAAAAAACAATGCAAATATAATACTGTGTTACCTACAAACTGGACTGAAATTAAATCATAAACAGACAAAAAAAAAAGAAAGAAACTAATTCAATAAATATTTATGGTACACACTTATGGCACAAATATGCAGCAGTCGGTTTGGCAACTTTTCTCTCTTTTTTTTAAAATGTTTTTAAACCAAATTACCATGGAAACAGTGCAAAAGGGGAGGGAGTGGGGAGGACACGGGCTTTCCATCGAGCGCTAGCTAAAATACATAGCAAAAAATTCAAATTTTATACAAAACATCTTACTTTAAGAGTTTATAAAAAATGTTTTTTATTGGGTTCTGGTCAATATTTACATAAGCTATTTACCAAAAAAGTAGTATGCTCTGTTTTACTGAAGTGTATTCCATTTTTTCTGTACTTTTTTTTCTCCATTTACTTTCCTAAAAAGGTGAATAAGGCTATTGTAACAACCCAGGATCCATATACAATACAAACATTAATGTATTTACAGTTTCTTACCTACAGAAGTACGGTGCAAAATTACTGAGTCAAGTGACCAAGGGCTGACCATACGAGCAAGGCATTTTACATTAGCCTGAGGTGCTTCTCCTAGCCCGTGTGCTAAGACTCTCACAGCATCGCTACCACATTTCATCAACAGGCTGATCGCAACCTGGTCAATGTTGGGAGAGTGTTAGTCGGGTGGCAGCTAAGAAAAGGACGCCAGATTCAAAGAAACTAATAAGATTGTCATATTCTGCCGCAGACAGACAGCAACTAAACAGCCATTTGTTTGTTTGTTGTATGTGTGTTTTTTTTTACTCTTCACCTTTTTCTTAAATACCTGTTCAGGTGTGTGATATATATGCTTTTTTTTTTTTTTAAATGGTTTCATTTTTCACAGTTTACCTTTTTGTACTACGGCACACAGTCAAAACAGAAAAAAAAAAAAAAAAGGTTCAAATAATACTACAAAATAATGCAGGAAATAAAAACTAACAGCAGGCTTGTGTGACGTACTTTGCTAGTTTTGTGTCATTTGTTTGTTGTTGTTACATCTTTCAGTGGTTAAGAACACTTTTCCATAGGTGTTTTTTTTTTTTCTTCAGAATTGATTAAAAAAATAAATAAGAATTGCATATTTGCAGATTTTGTAGCCTCTTAGAGGCACAAACCTCAGATCATACAAGGCTTGGCTTTTCGGTGAAATTTGATGTTCTTTAATGAACAAATGACGATGTCGATGATGGGCTGATAGATGCTCGGGTAACGGCCTAAAGTCACGATTAAATGATCGTAAGCCAATGAATGTGAAGTCACTGAAATATAGACTTGCTCAACACACGCACGCACACACACACACACGTACACACATGCACAGAAAACATGAAGGGTGTGTATGAGGAGAATAAAGGAGGGTGGTGAGGGTGGGTGAGGGGGGGGGCGCGATGGGTGTTCATGGGAATTATCCTTTGGGAGATGCTACACTGAGTGAGTGTGGGAGATACAGCTACTCTGCCCTTGTGTACACCAATGTGAGCTATTTTTGGGTCAGATAACTCTACTCCCCTCGGAGCCGGGGGCCCGGGGCCGCCCTCCCCTGGTCCTCCATCCCAGGAGAGCTCATGAAAATATGGGACTCAGTGGGTCGAGAGATATCAAATAATCAAAAACCTAGATTGCATAATGTGCACTTATACCATAATATATTAGCGTTACTTCTTCTTCTTCTTCTTCTTCTTCTTCTTCTCCATGCCGCCTGACAACACCTGTGCTCTATGTGTCTATCATAAATAAATTCTGCTTTTTATTTTATTTTTTTTTTCATTTTTTTATCTTTGTAATGTCCTTTTTTTTTTTTTAAATGTACATCTATTTTGTAAGAAAAAAAAAAAAAAGAAGTAAATTAAAAACTCACAATATGGAAATGCTAATGGAGATTGAGAAACAGTGACAATGTAAGTAAATGTCCCTGTGCTTTTTTTTTTTTTTTTTTTTTTTTAAAACAAGAATAGGAGAGCACCGG
Organism: Euthynnus affinis; assembly: GCA_029490765.1. NCBI lineage: Eukaryota > Metazoa > Chordata > Actinopteri > Scombriformes > Scombridae > Euthynnus > Euthynnus affinis. Next base: position 29,385,292 of record CM055850.1, read on the forward strand.
TCACACTGATTTGGGCCCTCAGGGCACCCTTAATCATCCTTGGACATAAACATTACAGTACCTAGAGCTGTTTCAGCCAGCTATGCTAACCTCAACTAGATCTCGGGCCTCTTCTTCACCTGATGCGAAAAACGGCAGTAAGGCGAATTTGAATATCTTATTGCCCCTAACACTTCCCCCCCGCGAGAAAAGCCCAGGTCCCAGAGAAGCTGAGTCGAGCCGTCGCTACTAAATCTGACGGGATACAGCTGCTCTCCCATCTCTAGCTATCACTGTGTCTCTTTTCTGTGGACGGCTGCGAAGAGTGGAGGTACCAAAAAAAAAAACAAAAAAATAAGAAAGGAAAGGGGTAGAGGGGGGGTTAAAAGTGCTGCTCTATGTATATGAAAGTCCTCCACTCTTCCCAGAAGCCACCTGGGCAGACCTGACGTGCGCCCTATCCCCGAGCGAGAGGGCGCAAAAAAACTGAAAACAAAAAAAAGAAACGCTGCGCTCTCGCCCCTCCTAGCCACTGCTGGGTCACTTGTGTTTTTTAAATGTCACAATACAGATATGACATGTCACTGAAGGAGAAGAAAGAAAAAAAAAAACCCTCTATCTGCACTTGAACTACACCAGGATATGAAAACAAGACCAGTAAATGTTGACAGTACAAAACCTTAAAACCTTCAAGTAACGTCTGAAAGAGGTGTTTTGCTGAGAAGAAAAAAAAAAACATATCCGGAGCATGAAGGAGGAGAAATGATGTAAAAATCCACACTGAAACCCAAACAGTTCACATTGACCGGTGAGATAAGTGTGTCTGTTTGTGTGTGTGTGTTTGTGTGTGTGTGTGTGTGCATGTGATGGTGAGTATGTGGGTGGCAGGGTGAATGTGGGAGGAGGGGGGAGGGAGGGTGATCTCTGTGAATCAGTCAGGAAAAGTCCCAGAGAGGAGAGGATCGGGTGCGTGAATCTCTCTCCTCCTTTTTGTTTTATTTCTCATCCGGCTGTTTAAATCCACAGAGTCTCTCTGGCTAGTGAGCATCAAAGGGGTGGGGGGTGGGGTGGGGGGGGAGGGGGCGGCCATTTTGTGAGTTCATGGTCAGCCCCGCCGCGTCCTGTATCACCTCCTCCTCCTCCTCCTCTCCTTCTCCTCGCTCAATTTAAGTCCCTCTCTTATTCCCAAGCAGAAGTCTCTCTTTAAAAAGGTGATCCTTTTTTTTTTGTTTTGTTTTTCTTCCCCAGGAAAACCTTCACGTCCATACATCCATCCGTCCGTCCGTCTGTCCCGTCCCGTCCGAGAAAAAGGAACCAAAAAAAAACAACCATGCTGTCTGACTTTCTGATCCAACAGTTCTCTCCGCCCGTTTAAAAAAAACTCTGCAGTGCACGAAACAATACAGGGAGCAACAAGAGGGAAAGAAGAAGAGATCGTTCTTCTTCTGTGTTTTCCCCCGTAAAAAGAAGCCCCAGAGAGCAGCAGCAGTGGCGGCGGCGGCGGCGGCTGTAGCCTTCTATCCGGCCCCTCCCCTCCACCGCCACCACCACCATCATCGCCACCATCAACCCATCCCGTCTGCACCGACTACGACAAGGAATCAGCAAAACTTTTGATAAAGGAAAAAAAAAAAAATAGTGACAAAACATCAGAGGAGGAGGAGGAGGAGTCGACAGAGATAGAGCGAGAGAAAGAAAGAGCGAGCGTGTTCGTTTGTAGGCGTGCTGGCGGCGCCGGCCGAAAACCAAAAAAAAAAAAAACCCGCTCTGCCCGGGGATTGTTCCAGTTTCTGTTTCTTTGCTTTTTTCTTTAAAAAAAAAAAAAAAAAAAAAACAGGAAAAAAAAAAAGTTCCACCTCAGACTTTGTAATAGATGTTGGCGGGGCTCTGCGGCGGCATCTCTTGAACTATGTAGACCGGGTGGCCGTAGTCGCCGCTGACCTTCTCGTAGTGCGGGCAGAAGACGCTGTCAGCAGTCCTAAGCGGGATGATGATGTCGCTGGGCTCCGAGCCGTTATTGTTCCCGCCGCCTCCGCTCCGTTTAGGCGTCGCCAGGGTGCTTAGCGACAGCGTGGCCGCGTGCTGAGGCGAGTGCTTGCGGTGCCGCCGCCTGTACTTCAGCAGCAGCAGGACCAGCATGATGATGATGATGATGAAGATGACGCTGCCGGAGGCGATGCCCACGAAGATGGCCACCTCCGAGCCGATGACGCTGGAGGACTTGCCCGTGTTGTTGGCGTCGCTCTCTCTCGGCGCCACACCTGGGAGACGATGGGGGAAAAAAGCAGAAGTGAGTAAAATGACGCGTACAGATTGAACTTTTAAAGGTTAAAAGCTTAAAATAAACTAGTTTATACACAGTGGCGCCCGAGTACGTGGTGTAGGAAATGGTCAGAAAGGGGCGGAGACGCATTTAAAAGCTTTAAATAAAAGAGTTTGATTGTGTGATATTGTTGGATTGTTGGTTTTGGGAAAAAGTGGGGAACGTTTCTGCCTGCATCCTACGCGACTGCGACATCTCCGGCTCCGCAGCTGAGAGTGCAGCCTGCTTACAGAAGGGCTTTTTTTTTTTGTATAAAGGTCACATTCGATCGGTGGCTATTCAAATTCAGCCCGTGGAGACGGCAACCTTGAAACTAGGGCAATCAAAGCCTGATGGTTAGACGATACAAACGGCCGGGGGAAGATACGGGCGAAACGGCACTTAGATAAATTACATTTTGAAAGACATGAAAGAAAAAAAAAAAAAAAAAAGAACAGCACCAGCAGGAAAGAAAATAAGACAGATATTTGATGGCATCATGTGACATCAATTATGAAAGCCAAGCTGTGCTCTGACTCCCAGCGATGGACAGTCTGGTTCACATCCAACACTGAAGGGCGGTTCTTGTACTCCCCCACCCACCCCGCTACAGGAGCGTGTTCCCTAAGCAGGTGGATTCGCTGCGTCCCCTTACAACTCCCTCCCCCCCTCCCCCCTCCACCCATGTTTGCTGCTGTCTTCCTGAAGGTCTAACACTGCTTTTGCCGTCGTAGTGGGAGTGGATACGACGATGGCAGCCGGCCCACAAAGCGAGGACCCTTACGTTGTTTTACAAAGGGATTATGCTGCCTCAGACGCTCTCTGCCCATAGCACTCTGACGCCCATATGCTCCCGCTAGCAGCCCGGGAACGGAGGGATGAGACATAAAAAGCATGAAAAGAGAGAGAGAGAGAGAGAGAGAGAGAGGACAGGGGAGGGAAAAAAAATGCAGAGACAAGATGCTGATGTCTGCAGAAGACGGTGCCAGCGTGGATTTAACAGGCAGGATGGCAGGTCTGCGAGCTTGTCATCGCAACGGATTTGGGAATGAAAACAGAAAGTGTCGGGTGAGGCCACGCCCTCGGTGAACCAGGACACATGGGGAAGGACTGGAGGACTGTTTATATAGGTCAGCTTGTTTTTGTTCTTGGCCCCTTCCTGTTTTTTTTTTATTTTTTTGCTCTTTCTGTTTTTTTTCTGAGCACACAGCTCGCTGCGGAAATTGCCAGCCTGATTTTTTTTTTCTCCTAGGCTGATTTTTAACTGCAATATAATAGCCGAGATAAGAGCGGTCTGCACGAAGCCGCGCGTCTGTCTCCAGTTGTGTGATTCGGCGCAGAAACAAGTGTGTGTCTGTACTAAGAAGGGGTCGTTTAAAAAAAAAAAAGAAAAAAAAAAAGATGGCAGACAGCGATGGGATCATTTTCCTGAAAATGTCACTTAAAGCGGCGGGTTAAGACTGGAACGGGGCCAGCCTGGAGATACCTTATAAGTCCTTGAGAGGCCGGAGATGCCTATCAGTTTTATGGGCAACATTCAATTACTGGCTGATGAATCGCTGACCTTTCTTTCCCGCACACACACACACACACACTTACTTACTTAACGCTATCTGCTCTTAGCCCCGAGCCCGAACAATCAAATGCCAAATAAATCCCAACACTCAATTACCACTTTCCCAAGGATTCAAAGCATTCAGGTTGTGAGCTCTCTCTCTCTCTCTCTCACCTGGTTTTTCCAGCACGTCGTTAGTTTTGTCGTCCTTGTCCGGGTGTTTGGGAGAGTAGGGTACTCTGGTGGGGTTGCCTTTGGGTGAGATAGGGTCAGAGGGATCTGCAAAAAAAAACAACAACACACAGATAAGAATTAACAAGAGGTGTCGACCTGTTGGTGTTACTAAAAGCCACAAAGTGAACTCTTTCCCCTCCATGATCCAGATCATACTGTAATCAGCCATAAAGGGGCGGTTAATGGTTAATGGTTGTGTTTTTGGGGGGTCTGCGACGGGTCCATATGGCTCCAAATGCTGAAAAAATGGCCGCCAGTGTATCTGCTGCTGTTCTAAAAGCTGAGCGGACTACAAAACAAGTCACTGTTGTTATAATCACTGATGTTCTCAGGTTAAACTCTGCACACCGTCCCGACTCAACCGCACCAGATCCTCACTTATAATAAGTACATTTCATCAAATATATATATCAGCTGATTTTTCACTACTATTAAAGCAGCGGAGCCAATTTCCCAGCACCTGTTCTTTTCCCTCCTCAGAGTGCGGCGGCTTCAATTAATTCCCTGACCTTCAGCGACTCTCAATAGCCCCCGAAAGCCGCCGCCGACAAGAGGGTGGACCTCTAGAAATTATCACCCTGGGTTAGCGAGCAAGTCGGGGCGACTTGATTTATGAATAATTATTGCCGTAATTAAGATTAGGGTTCGGTCCGTCTGCGACCACGTGTCTCGCTGCATGTGCACGCTTCAGATGGGGTCCGTGGGCGTGAAGGTGTCACAGGATCAGCAGCTTTATGTGTTTGTGTGCCTCTAAACTACATTTGCATGTGTAGGGGAAGGCCTTCCGCTTGAAAGGGCGTATGACGGCAGATGCTTCCAGTGTGCATGCAAGCATATGCAATCGTGTGTGTGTGTGTGTGTGTGTGTGTGTTTCAGTGCATTAGGCTTCCGCTAGATTACATTTCCTGCCCCCTCGCAGCCCCCAGGTGTCATGGAGACGATGGAGCTGCACGCCGCACAGCCTCCTATGACCTTATTCGGAGCGTTTTCAGAGTCTCACACGATTTCGCACAATGTATAAGCGGCGCCGACTCGTTGTTGTCGTCGCTGCCGCCCGTAATTCAATAATAACAATACTCTACCTTGTCCCACTTTCATGATTATCTTCATGGACTTGGTCCTGCAGACTCCTCCCTCCTGGTTGTCGATGCCCTCCATGGTGCCGTTAGATGTAGCTACAGAAGACGAGAGAGAGAGAGAGAGAGAGAGAGAGAAACGAGGTTAGAACGAGCTGTCACACTGCGAGCATCTGCTACAACAGAAAGATGTGTCGGGGTAATTGCGTCGCCATATATGCCTTTAAGCCTATCTCAGAAAAACAGCCAGTTCCCAAAGACAACAGAGACACTGAGAGCTTTCCGCTGAGGAAGGATATGAGTCATACTCCCCCCTCCCTCGACCCCCTCCCTCACAATTCACCCGTTCATCACCTCAGTCGCTCCGCACCGGCAGAATATTTCACATCCCCAAAGTCAATTAGCTTGAGTAATTGTGACTGTAATATCTCTAACTGTGCTGATGGGCCTCATGAAGGAGGCAGTTAAAGGAGGTGAGGAGACGGAGAGGGGGGGAGAGAGATGGCAGTGACGACGGTGGCGGCCATCTTTGGCAAAGCCGCAGGTAAAAAATTTGGCTCCAGAGAGAGAGCTTGAACCTGCTACCAGGCTTAGAGAAGAAGAAGAAGAAGAAGAAGAAGAGGGAGGGAGGATATGCTGATGACAGAAGAAGAAAAAATGGGAAGATGAAAATTGGAGGGGACGAGAAATAGTGAAGAGAAAGAGAAAAAATAATAGGGTAGTTTTTCAGGGGAGGCAGTGAAATTAAGTGCGCAGAGGGAGGTGATAAATACCTCAATGGCCCTGAGATGAAAAGAGCTTAAAGGATCTAAAAAAAAAAAACTGTTTTAAACACAGGAGAAAACAGAAGTGCAGCCGCTAAACACTGTGTTTAAGGGACAGCAGCAGATGTTGGGAGAGGAATCTGGCGGGGCGGTACAAGACATCCCACATGTGACACGGGGAACAAAACGGGCCCTGTAAGCAGATGCTGGGAAGACTTCTTTTTTTTTTTTTTTTTTTAATGGAAAGTGCTCTTTTTGAAATGTCTAAGTGTCAAGCTTGTGCAGATGTGGCCCACACACACACACACACACACACACACACACACACACACACACGGAGTAAAAAAAATGCTAAATCCAGAGCGAGCTGCCAAAAAGCTCAATCAGCTGGAAGGCCATTAGCTGCCACCTCTCTGCATGGAGCTGCTTTTATCTGCGCTGCCTCCGGTGGTCAGAGGACAGAACTGCAGCTGTGAGTGGGACAGGGAGGGAGGAGAGGGGAGAGAGAGGGGGGAGGGGGGGAGGTGGAGGGGAGTTGTGGTCTATCAGGTCAGTAACACAGAGGCTAACGAGCTGCCAGGGCTTAGCGGCTTGGCGTCCCGCCAGTGCGCAGTGGCCCGCATTCACTACGACTGCCCCCGCCATCCTAAATCCCCCCTCTCACCCTCCCCTCCCTCCCTCACCCTCCTCACCTCCACCCTCCACCGCTTCCTCTCCAGCCTCTCTCCTTCTCTCTCTCCTTTGAACAACACCCCCATCATCCCCACTTCCCTCCTCTCTCTCTCTCTCTCTCTCTTTAAGGTGGCCACCTTTTGCAGCTACTACCTTCTTCCCTAAACTCCCCCTAACACACACACACACACACACACACACACACACATCGCCGCCCCTCCCCTCCTCCTCCATCCCCGAAGCTTTTCCATCAACTGCGAGGGAATTGAAAGGCAGGTGCTTCATCGAGATCCCGATTGAAATTGCTTTGAAAAATTAAGCTCTACTTTCTCTTTCTCCTCCTCCTCCCCCGTCACCCCCTTTCCGTTTTTTTTTTTTTTTCTCACCCCCTTCCTTCCTTCCTTCCTTCCTCTCTCTTTCCTTTTTCCTCCCTCCCAGCTACCAATCATTTTGATCCGAATCCCCTTGCCTCAATAAGACGGTGATGGGAGCGGACACAAAGAGCATGTTAACAAGGACTCCCTCCCTCCTTCCATCTTGCCTCCTCTCTCTCTCTCTCTCTCTCTCTCTCTCTCTCTCTCTCTCTCTCTCACTCCCCCCCTCGTCTCCCGCTCTAGCTGACCTATGGCTTTCCAGTGGAGACCGAAAAGCACATTACAGACAAAGCTCCTTAAAGGCTTGTGCTCCTGTGACCGTGTGTGTGTGTGTGTGTGTGTGTTTCATAAACTTGTTAGCACCACACATATGAATTTTATCTTCGCAGGATGTCATTAACCTTTTTATTTGTTTATTTATTTTTTTTAACAGTGCTTCGTATCGGTGTGTATGTGCAGTAAGTCGTGTGTGTGTGTGTGTGTGTGAAAAAAACCACTTGAGTGCCTGAGGGGTCAAAGTTCACAGGATGTGAAGGGTGGTGAACTGCACAGAAGGTGTATGTAGGGCTCATCTGCCACTCATATTATCACCCTGTTGTGTTTGTGCTCTTTATCTTTGCTCTATTTAACACGAAAAAACACACAAACATCCTCCAATCTGGACTCATTTTAAACTTCTTCTTCCCCTTTAAATGCGGAGTAAAACACACACTCACACTCTCTCTCTCTCTCGCCATGCCAAGGCTGCAGTCCAGGCAAGCCTGACTTGGATTTAAACAGAATGTGATTGTTGAATTGGCCGAGGCTCGCTGAATGACTTGGCCGTCCTCAGCCCAGCCAGACAAGGCCAGGTCAGCCCGGACGGGGTGGGAGACTAACCGGCTAGAGGTAACCACATAATCCAGGACGGGGAGGAAGGGTGGGTTCATATAGACCTGGTTCATATGAGGCCGCCAACTACAGCTGGCATTACAGCGGCCTGATAAGACAGCGAGAGGTGGAGGAGAAGGAGAAGAAAAGGAAGAACTGGTGAGACGGATTAACCCTCCGTTCAGCTGGTGTGTGACCTTCTGCAGGCACCCAGAGAGGAAGGAGAAGTCTGACTTATCCTTCACTCCGTCATGAATTAAAGAAAAGTCTATTTTCCTTTCCAGCTTTTGAACTGGTTGAGACAGGAGTTTAGGGAGACACACACACACACACACACACACACACTCACATAAACCAACAGGCTCTGCAACAAGGAGGAAAAAGACCATCAGGAAAAATCACTCACCAGCTGTGACAAGGTACCGCTTGAGACCAAAGTGACAGCTTGAGTGAGTCTGTAAAAATGTGCCAGCACACACACACCTACACACACACACACACCTTCACACACACACACACACACCTTCACACACACCTTCACATGTCACATGCAGTCTCAAACAAATGGCGTGTCAAAGAAGTGTCCTCAAGTGTCTCTATGTGTTACAGCCACCTGTGAAATTAGCGCCAGCACACACAGCGGCTCTCCAACCACAATCCCACCCATAAAAACACACACCACAAGTCACCCACCCCCCCTCCTCCTCCTCACCCCCTCCTCACCCCCTCCTTAACTTAATTTACCCTCTTTAACTTAATTTTCTCCTGTTTATCAAATCAACAGAGTGGAAAATCACGCCGTGTTTAACCAGACAGTCAATTGTGAGCTGCAGTCGAGATAAAGACGTCGGGGCTCTTAACTCGGCGTTTCCTCCTTTTTTTTTTTTTTAGCTAGCGGATAGCAACATGCTAGTTTCACACACACAGCTTTCCGATCGGCTGTGAGCTTGAGTTGAAACATTTCAGGTTGTATATTTGAAGCAGTTTTCACACGTATGAGCCAGAATCTGCGGGAATGATTAATACACAATGCACCGCCGAGAGACAATGCTGCGCCGCTCATAAATAGTGAATCAGAGCAAACGCAGGGCATCTCAGAAAAGACTGATAGGGAGAGAGACGGACTGTATTGCACACAGAGAGAGAGAGAGAACGGATGGACAGAATGAGGATGTGTTCCCGAAAAGACTGAGAGAAGAAGAAGAGGGAGAGAGACAAAGGCAGCTATGATCTAAACACTGAGTATAATTGCCATCCGTCGGGTTCGCTGTGGAGCGTGAAGCCATCATCTCAGCGCCGGGCTTTGTGGGCTGGTTAACGCCCGTCAACCGCCGTCCGGCCTAATCGCCCGTGACAGGGGGCGCCTTTGCATTCAGGGACCCCACTGACCTCAGAAACAGGTCGGGTCAACGCCGGGTTACCCCAAATACCAACGCTGTCTAATAACCACTGCTACCGCTCACTCTCACAAACAGTTACATCGCATTTACTCTTCTTCTCCTAATCTGTGAATCTGGATGTAAAGTATAATAAAGAACTAATAGTTTTTTATTTTTATTTAACGAGGGGGAGGTGAAGAGCTGCAGAGTAGATTCACACACACACAACAGTCGGGAGGTGACGGGACTATTTTTCTGTTGTGAGTGAAGCAAAAGGTGATTAAATTCTTGATGAAATTTCCCTGTGCATGTCTGCTCTGACTGTAAATTCAGCCATGTCCTTCTTCTGCCCTCTTTAGCTCATCTCTCTCTCTCTCTCTCTCTCTCATGCTGCCTCTCGCTATGCCCCCATTCCCTTCAGCTCTACTTCTCATCTCTCTCTCTTTAGCTCTCTTTCCGTCTCTCCCTCCTCACCCATCCCTTCCTCTTCAGCTCTCTTTCAGCTTTCGTCACTCCCCTCTCTCCCTCCCTCCCCTCCCTCTCTCTCTCCCTCTTTAGCTCATGTAATCATCTAGCTCACTAGGTTCTCGGCTTCAGGCCATGCTGCCGCAAACAATCACATCAAACTCATCTGCTCTCAACTGGAGCAACACTCAGTGCGCGCTGCCTCTTTAAAAGCACACACACACACACACACACATGTGCATGTGCACAAATACACAAACGACGACAGAAATCTGCAGATATAGAGCAGCGCAGGATACGCGGTTTGCATATTCACAACCACATGGAAAGCTACACACACACACACACACACATATATATGTATAAGCAGGCCATGTAACACACACTAACGCTGACTCACACAAGTGTTTTGTCATTGGTCAGTCTGTGCTGCAGGGTCGTACAGGAGGAGACAGACAAACGCTGAGGCCTGATGTTACAGTTGTTTGAATCTAAAGGGGAGGGAGGAGGGGGGAGGAGGGGGAGGGAGGGAGGGCGAGCACTCCCATGTAATCTAGGTCTAGCCTTGGCACAATACTCAACACAAGGCAGCGCTAATCCAATTGGTTGAGACTCAGATCCGTAGCATTGATGTAGGGGGTTCTTGGCAATTGTGAGAAGAAATGGAGGATTAAACGCCGGTTAATTAATTACGTATCGAGTGCTCACTCCAAAAGACTAATGAAATCCTCGTGGTGAACTTTCTGAGTCGGTGTCACACTCTGACGGGTCTTGGACGGCACTTGAAGGCAGGCGGCGGGCGGGGGAGGGGGAGGGGGAGAGGGAGGGGATAAACACACACACACACACACACACACATAATAAGATGGATACATATAGATGAACACACAGCCCTGACTGTATGTGCTATCTATCATTACCTCACATACAATTATGCCCACAAGCAAAGTTTCACACGCTGCACAACCACGAATCTGACTCCACCTATGCACACCTCTCTCTCTCTCTCCTGGTGTTTACTCCAGATTCTCCAAGCGACACATTTAAACAACCAAAAAACAGGAATAACTGCTAAACACACACACACATAACACAACACGGTGGCACAATGCGACTTGCAGCAGCGGAGCGGCCGTTTTAAAAAAGCTGCGAGAACCGGGGCGAGAGTTAGCCAAGGAGAGGCAATTAACAAGGAAACGTGACACACTCCGACGGAGGAACGGATCCCTCTTTCCCCTCTTTAGGCTACGTATTAGCATTTTGGGTGACTGTGGAGAGGAGGGAGGGAGGAGGGAGGAGGGGAGTGGTGTTAGTGGAGGGGGAATTTGCAAGAACTGCAAAATTGGATTTTCCAAAACCCTCTTTTTTTTTTTTTTTTTTAAAGTTCCAAATTGAACTTTCCCACCAACTCTTTCTGTTCCAACTTGTCAACTCGGCAGGCTGATGAAGGAGAGACGGAGGGGGGGAGGAGGGGGTTCTTTCTTTTTTATAATGTGAGACGGTGGGAAATTGAATATTCTCATCTGCTGAGCTTGTGATGGAGAGCTGATTGAATGTTATAGACAGACGGAGCGAGGAGGACATGTTCCTGTGTGCAGAGAAGCTGCAGTATCTCACACACATGTATCTACCTGTCTCCCCCCTCCCTCCTCCCCCTCCCTCCCCCTCCCTTACATGTACCTTCTCATTCATGTCCTTAATTAACCCCGACTTAATCCTGACTCTCATCCGCCGCTATGTGATCACACCGAGCGGCGGGAGCACAGGCAGGAGCACCGGGAGAACCAGGGTAAGTAAACACCAGCACCGGCTCATCAATAATTAACCGCAGCGCTCGGCGAGGAGGAGGGGAGGAGACGAGAGAGGAGGGTGATCACGTCTGCACCTCTTCAAGTCTGAAGCCTTTGTAGTCCTTCAGCACACACACACACACACACACACACACAGAGAGACCACATCTAATGGTTTGTTCAGCTTCTGTGGGCGTGCACGCTCGTGCACACGGATGTGTTCGTCAGGTATCTGCAACCTGGCTAGAAAAGCTCACTGCTTCATTCGCTCCCAGCACATTTGCCTGAATACATGTCGGACCTGTAAGACCACAACGGCACCTGTTAGACTCTTCGCACCGCTACGAGGCGGCATGCCCCGCCATGCAAATACCCCGCAGCTACGACACGTTAGTGGCAGAGCGGCTACTGTTGCCTGTTTGCTTTATTGTCTCGGCCTGTTTTCTTTCTCCTCCAACAGCTGCTTCACAGATTCTCTCTCGGCAGAAACTTCTGAGCGAGCGCCGCAGAGAGAAAACGGGAAAAACTCACTGCGAGAGATTTACACAGGAGTGGACGCTACAACTGGATGTTACCTCGCACATTTGTTTTGCAAAACCGAACTTCCTCTACCGTGGTAGGGCTGTTTGGATAAGACGCAGCTTCTTCCTGCTTCTTCCTCACTCTCTCCTTTCCTTTCCTCTTCCCTCTAACTCAGTCAGAAATATGGCCTTCCCCTCCCGTGACAGCTCACAGATGGCTGTGGCAGAGCCTCACAGATGGTCCTATCTGCCGCGCACCCCCCTCAGCGTCACACAGATGGTTCAGTCCACCTCCCGTGTTCCAAACCAGGGGGGCCATCGCTGAAAACCCCCATCAAAACTTCCTCCCAGGATGGCGTTATAGTACATCACAGGCAATCAGCAGAAGCGGGGTGGCCGCACCTGTACCGCGGGACCGGATGGAGAGACGTTTCTAACGGAAACGGCGGGAGGAGGAGGAGGGGAGGGGGTATGACGGGCACAAGCTGCTGAGGGACTCGTAGCTGAAGGGTTCAATATGCTTTAAGATTCACTAGTTTGTACCAAGCGTCTCGCACGTCTAAAGGCAAAAAAACGTTCACACCTGTGCAGACATGTAAAGCCGACTAATTGATGAGAGAGGTTTGCACACAATAGCACGCCGGGCCAATCATTCGCCCCCGAATCCCGGGAACTTCAGACGCCGCTCGACACTTCCCCGCCGACTTTCACAAAACTCCTCATGGCACGTTTTCCCCTGCGGATCCCGACGGTTCAGACTTTTAAGATCCTGATGTTAGATCTCGCTAGAGGCTTGATTTATACAACAAGCGAACCCCCGAGGGAGAATCTTTGAAAACCCGTCTTTGAAAAGGTATTTTAACATAACTTCAAATGGACCTAAAGTGTTTACTTCTGTGTGTGTGTGTGTGTGGTGTTGTTTACTTGCTTATATCTCCAGGAGGATCTCCAGGAAAAAATAAAAATCATCCTTTGGATCTGTGATGTACGAGGAACTCATGTCGTCTACTTTCTCCTCAAACTCAAGCTTCATCTACTTCACTTTTTTTTTCCCCCCTCGATAACTTTGGAGAACAACAAACCAGAAGCGGCGGTGAGTACTTACAGATGATGTAGTAGTCTTTCCCCTTGAAGAACTCCAGCCCCCACAGGTTGGGGCTGAACTCCTGAAACTTGAGGGTGAACTTGACGTCCTGGTCGGGCTTGACGCAGTTGAGGAGCGGCGTGTCGGCCTTGGTGATGGTGCAGCTCTCCAGCTGTTCCTTGGGCACCATGTACACCTTGTAATACTCCACGCCATCGGTTACCCCGCCGTCCACGCGGGGGCACACAATGTCCAACTTATCCCCGATCTGGGGGTACAATACCACGCCTTGGCCCGGCACGAATCTGGAAAGGACAAGAGCGGGAAGAGAGAGAGAGAGAGAGAGAGAAGGATATTAGCGAGCTGCAGAAAAACTTATGATAAGTCATTTATTATGCATCGTGCGCTGGAGTGTTTGCCGTCGAGCCTCGCCGTATCCGTATTATTGATGTGCTAATTACTGATTGCGTCCATTAATTTTAGATGACGACGGATAATAGAGGAACGGCGCCGGTACGTGCGTGCAAAGTGACCCTCGTATCTGAAGATAAGAAATCACAGAGCAGAGATGGAAAAGAGCGAATAATTAAACCGGATAAACGAGGAGAAGGCGGTCGGCGCCGGAGCCGGCGACGCTTCCCGGATGCGAAGGAGGGAAATGGCAGAACAGCAGCCGGCATATAAAACAGAAAATTAAAAAAAAAAAACCTGAGCTTGGTTGAAGCATATTCACAACAAGCACACACACACACACACACACAGAGCCTGCAGGGGTTTGTCTGGGAGTGTAGTTGAATTTCCCTAAATTCTTCCCAAAAGTAAAATAATGTTGCCATTTAGTCTCCCAGTGCAGAGAGCCCCTGCAGCATTCCTGTGATCACACACACACACACACACACTCCCAGTTGGAGCCTGAGTTGTAGGTGAAACCCTTGTATTTATCTGCTAAATGAAATTTGCCCCACGCTTGAATACAGTTTGAAATGTTAACCGTGTGAACGGCCGGGAGGCTTTTTTATGGCGCACACTGACAAAACTGGTGCAAGCAAAGAGACATGAACGCTTTACAAACACTGATGAAAGTATGGAGCGGGAACGTCTCACTCCTTCAGCGTGTTGATCTCATGCACTTGTGGCAGCAGGCGCGTGTGTGTGTGTGTGTGTGTGTGTGTGTGTGTGTGTGTGTGTGTGTGTGGTAACAGGGGACGACCAAGAAAAACGTCTTTCATGAAGCTGCAACTGACAATTATTCTCGTTAACAAATTAGTCGAGTGTTTTCTTGACTAATTAGTTGTTTGGCTTTGAAAATGCGGTGAAGATGTCTGTCAACATGTCGCTCGACAGCAAATATTCACCGCTGACGAACCGGAATCGAGGATTTTTAGATAGAAAATTTAGATTTTTCTGTTGATCTATTGATGGATTTTTAAGAAAAACTTGTATAAATGAATAAATATTTTCTTTTCTTTGCATAATCGATAAATTATTTAGTCAATAAAACGTCAGAAAACGCAGATGGTGATTTTCCCTGAGCGACAGGGCATCTCTGGGTGACCTTTGACCCCTTCTTCCTGGTGGAAGAAGTAGAAGAAAGAAAGCTCAGACCGGAAACACTATCCTGCTCTCCCCCAAGAGAGAGAGAGAGACACAGAGAGAGAGAGAGAGAGAGAGAGAGAGAGAGAGGCTTTTACTGTGTTTTTTTTCTTTCTCCTCCTCTGACTACAAAGACAGGCACCGCAGGGCGGCAGGGGAGCCTTCACGCAGGGGACCGGTGGCGAGGCACAGACGATTCATAATTAACAACAAGCGCTAAATGAAATAGTGGAGGAGAGGAGGAAGAGGAGAGGAGGAAGAGGAGAGGAGGAGAGAAATTCAAGGCATAATCAGTTTCACATACGTACATTGTGGCTGCTCGCTCTCACAGAAAACACATTTCCTCCTCCTCTTCCTCTTCTATCTCTGTCACACATTATTTTCTCCGAGAGCGTGCATCATCTTCTTCTTCTTCTCCTTCTTTTTTTTTTTTTGCTTCTGGCGTTAGCACATGCACAAGTGAGCACACACACGCACGAGTACACACAAACACAAGCTCACGCGCGGCGGCGGCGGCTAACTAGGCCGGGTGAATATTTTTTCTGCCCCCTGAGGACGCATTCAGCGGTGGTACAGTGTGTCCAGTGACGGACACACACACACACACACACAGAGAGAGAGAGGATATATATGTCTATGTATTGCAGTGCCATCTGGCATCATCTCATCTGTGTGTGTGTGTGTGTGTGTGTGTGTGTGTGTGTGTGTGGAGGAGGGGGAAAGGTCCTTAGAAAAGCCTTGGGGGTCTTCACTTCTACACAAATGACTTGTATGTGTGTGTGTGTGTGCACGTGTGTGTGTGTGACTGCAAGCGTTCATTCATTCATGCGTGTAAGTGCGTATGTGTGTTTATACAGGACGTCTGTGTGTGTGTGTGTGTGTGTGTGTGTGTGTGCAGCTCATGGTGGCCATTATTTATCTAAAGAGGTTGATCTAGATGTGTTTCCACGATGACATCACAACGAGGTGAAGAGCAGATCTCTATCCTGCAGCTCCTCGTGCTTATCGCTCCGTCCCATCATGCTCAGCTAGTCAGGATCCTCGTGTGTGTGTGTGTGTGTGTGTGTGTTCAGGTGCTTTCTATCACTCTTAAGGAACCGGCTCTTAAGTCCTAAAAGTGCAGAGTTAAGATTTAATTAGATATTTGACATTTAAAGGAATAATTTGTCATTTCAGGGAAATGCACTCAGAGATGCAGGTTATCAGTCTCTTTAGGCTTGTTTAGCATAAATATATGAAGAAACTATTAACCTGTGGAGACAAACACACCTGCTGAAGCCTTTAAAGCTCATTAATCAGCAAAAGAAATGTTTAAAATTGTAGCTTCAGTTGCTGGAACGAGCCAGGAAATAGCCTTTTTTTTACATTTCTGTCCGAGTTCGGGGGTTAAACATGAAACAAACAGGCTGCCGTCTCTGTGCTAAGTTAAGCCTGACACGACTTCAGCTCCGTCATTAACTCGCACGCATCCATCGATTCTCATCTCAGCTCAGAAAAACCTTCACAAAACGATTCGACTCATAACTCACAACCAGCTAGAATCGGCTTCGGTTTCAGATAATTAGTGCTGCTAAAAAAAAAAAAAAAGAGTGTTACAGTCTAATTTGAGCCAATTATAGAGTCAAAATGCCACACACACACACTTACACACGCACACACACACACACAGGTAGAGGCCCACACCCGCTCCTACACATGACAAACTCCGTCGACGTTTTCTGACAATATTATCAATCAGGGCGTCGGGACTCCTGCTCCGCTAGCATGAAAGCTATCTGTACAGGAAGTGGGCGACCGAGCAGGAGATCAAACATTTCCACACACACACACACACACACACACACACACACAGATATGTAAGAGCTAAAGGAAATGTTGTCCTCATCTCACACAAACACTCTGGGTGTGTTTTTTTTTTTTTTCCTGTACTGAATATGAGATAAGGTATCATAATGGCTGTATCCTGCTCTTTCTCTGTCTTTACAAGTCAGAATTGAGATCTGCCTTCGCCAGGGGCACACACACACACACACACACACACACTGTCCTCCTCTTCTCTCTGTCTGTTGTTACACACTCTGTGTTTTTAGGCAGCTGATTTACAGAGAAGTGCTGAATAATAAGAGCGTTCAATAACTGCTGACAAAGAGGAATAAAGAGAGTTTGAGTGTTGGTTTAAAGATAAACTGCCAAAGAGACTGATTAAAGGGCAAATATGAGCTATTCTGGATCCTCACACACACACAGATGAAGACAGAGATTGTCAAGTTAGACACTCGTTCATCTGTTCTTCATCAGGGGGGGAAATGTGTGTGTGTGTGTGTGTGTCGGAGGAGGGAGAGGAGGGTGGGGGGGGGAACCAGACACCTGGCCATTAGAACAAAACACCAGGTACACAAGGTCACCCCGAGCGGCTGCATGGATAGAAAGAGAGGATGAAGAGACAAGAGGAGGAGGGAGGGGGAGAAAACGCCATCTCATGATTATAAATGCATTTGACCCCCTCCCTCCCCTCCCTCCCCTCCCCTCCCACCCTGCTGCTTTAAGGCACACTTGGCCCTTCACCCCTCCTCTTCTTCTCCAACTATCAAGCCTTTCTTTAGTAAGACTGACCCCCCCCCCCTCCTCCCCCACCTCCTCCTCCTCCCTCCTCTTCTTCCTCCACACCATAAATATTCCCGAGCTGAAAGGACTCGGAGTGTTTTATCACCAGAAGTCTGCTGCTTGTCCTCAAAGTTGAGACGTTAAAAAACATTAAAGGCGGTTAAAGCGTAACGGCGTAAACACAGACAGTGACGCTGCTAGAAATATGGATGGAAAGGGTTCTTTAATTAAACACCTTTTACCTCCTGCTGCTGCTCCACCCGCAGGACGCCAGCACGTTTTTATGAACTCTTTTAAAAGCGCTGATTAAAGGCAACACGTACGCATCATCATCATCAGCAACACACGTTTCCAAAATCTCCAGATATCAATACGGAAATATTAAAAGCCGATAAATGTGCGTTTAATGATGTGTGAGTTTGCTTTATGACATAATAAATAAATAAACAGAATAAAGATAATCACGTGTGACTGATTCTGATTCGCTGGAGGGAGGGAGGGTGACGTTTCAGAGCGACGGCTACATGTTAGCACACAGCTGAAGTGATTAGCAGATGAATTGATTAGTTGATTAAGTCGATTTAAGCGATACGGTAATCTTTAAAGTCAATTATGAGGTGTGTGTGTGAGGATTTGCTGCTTTTGAAGGCTTCATGCTGTGTGTTTATAGACTAAACATGAACGCTGCTTTAATCAATAATGAATATCAGTAACATAAAGCCTGTGTGTCGTCTCCAGTGACGGTTTTCTGTCATGTCACGCACCATTTGTGCTCCCCCCCCTCTCCCCCCTCTCCCCCAAACAACGAGGGCAACACTCCTGGAAAAGTGAGAGCATGAGGGTGACAAAAAAAAAGCTTCTTCTTCTCCTCTCTCATCACAGTTTATCCTCCTTCCTCCTCCTCCTTCCTCTTCCTCCTCCTCCTCTACAATCACCACACACCAAACCTGCTCTGAGAGAAAGTTAACGGAGGAGCTGAGCGCCGCTGTCGGCTCTGTCAGCCGGCCTCATTCCTCTCATCTCTAACTACGCTGTCAGGACATTTGTTGGGAAGGTGAAAACAGCCACAGGTGCCTGAACTCTCTCTCTTTCTCTCTCTTTCTCTCTTTCTCTCTTCACAATATCTCCTCACTAAGGAAAAAAAATGCTTTTATAATACTAAGAAGGTTTTTCATAATAGAACGACAAAAAAAAAAAAAAAAAAAAAAATCAGACAGCTGCAATTTTCAACTAACAAAAAAGCCCCTCGCAGCTTTTGTTGGAAAAAAAAAAAAGGGTTTTTAAAGCGATGGCTTCTGCTTGTGATTGCTCTTCACAGTCCGACCACGTCCGCTCTGCTTTTTGACAGATGGAGTGGAACTTTTAATAATACAAGAAACCTCCAAAAAAAAAAAGAAGAGAAGACGAAGAAGAAGAGTTTAAAGTCAAGCGTATGAAACGGCAACACACACACACAAGTGGATGAAATTAGCTTTGTGAAACTCCCAGTTTGGAGGGCGACGGGATAACCTTCATCTGCTGGAAGTGGAAGTGAAACCAAGACGGATCTCTCTCTCTCTCTCTCTCTCTCTCTCTCTCTCTCTCTCTGTCTCTTTATTCTCGACGTACGCGACAAACGCAGCTGACTCCACCGCACAGGTGGGCGACACCGAAGAGAAGAGGGGGGTGGGAGAGGGGGTGACAGACATCTGTTTTTCTTGTTTATCTTCTTCACCTTTTAAGTTTGCTTGTGTGTGGAGGAGGAGGTTTAGGGAGGAGGAGGAGGAGGAGGAGGAGAGGAAGTGTTTGGGGGCAAAAGGGAAAAGAAACGAGGAGGAGGAGAAGAGTTGTAGACCTACTTCCTGAGGTTATGACCACTGCATCTGTCACCAGTAAAAAAACACCAACAACAACAACAAGTGAGATCTTTTAAACCTGTTCTCCCTCCTGTCGCTGCACATCTCTATATGACCCCTCCCTCCCTCCCTCCCTCCCTTATCTCTCTCTCTATCTTTCAGACTTTCTATTTAAACCACTGGATTGTTGGATTTGAGTGTGACAAAACAAAGAGCCCGCCGGTGTAATCCCCCCTCCCTCCTCCTCCTCCCTCCGTGTTCTCTTCCTGTGGCCCTGAAGTTATGAGAAGTGTGGAGAAGAAGAAGAAGAAGTAGAAGAAGAAGAAGGAGGGAGGGAGGGGTGAATATTTACTGCGGATCAAGAGCAACTGTTTGACTCCCCCGGCGGCTGCGACGCCAAAAAAAAAAAAAGGATTCATTAAGGCAGCAGACAAAAAGAGAGGCCGAGCCGGGGCGTAGCGAGGGGTTAATCCACCCAGCGGTTCCCTCACAACGCCCCGGCTTTCGCCCTCTGTCGGCCGAAGGGACAGAGGTCTTTATGCTGACTGTCACCCTACCCTCACCCCCCTCCCTCCTCCTCCCTCCTCACCCCTCCTCACCCTACCACACACAACTCTCGTCCCTCTCCTCTTCTGTCTGCGCTCCGTGCCTTCAGCCCCTCTCTACCTTTCATCCAGTAATCCAGGCCTATGGGATCTGAGCGGGCCTAGACATAATTACCCTCCTCGCCTCGAGGGGCCCTGATGCTTTCTTCTACTCTTTCTCTCAATTTTCCTACTCTTTCTTCCCCCCCCACCTCTTTTTATATTACACAATCTTAATCATCAAACTTTTCTCTTGGCAGTAATCATATAACACACAGACACACAAAAAAAAGCCACGTCAACCTCTCGTGTTGAACACGGCAGGTTTTAACTTCTTCGCCTTTCCATTTTTCTTTCGCCCTCGCCGCCGGTCGATGTAGCTAAATTAAAACAACTGTGTGTGTGTGTGTGTGTGTGTGTGTGTGTGTGTGTTGTGGAGAGAGAAAGGCAGAAGCAAAATTAGAGGCACTCCAGGGGAAGAAGAAGAAGAGGAGGGAGGGTATCGTTACGACATTCAGCCCTCATCAGTCATTCATGATGGACCTGCATCTCTATGCCCTCTCTCTCTTAAAAAAAAAAAAAAAAAAAATACCCCCCCTCCTCCTCCCTCCTCCTCCCTATCCTCCTACATTCACAAAAAAAAAAAGGACCCACAGAGGTGCCCCCGTCACTGCCCGGTCACAAAGGGCCTTTGGGCTTCTATGTAATCTCTTAATGAACTGCAGTGGAGGAGAGGGAGCGCTCCTTTTACATAAACCATGTAAAGCAGGCCTCTCTTTTGTTTCTCCCTCCCAACTACAAAATGGATTACCAGAAGAAGGAGGTGTGTGATGTGTCGATGTGTGTGTGTGTGTGTGTGTGTTGGAGAGACTGGGGTGAGGAGAAGGAGAAGAGGAGGAGGAAGAAGAGGAGGAGGAGGTAGGGGGGTCATACTCTTTTTTTTTTTTTTTTCTTGGGAGGTTCATGCATAAGGGCAGTAAAGTAGTAAAGCGCAAACAACAATGAGGTTTAATCGACACAGCCGTGGGCCCTGTGGAGGGTTTTTTTTTTTTTTTTTTTTTTTGGATAGATGCACACACACACACACACACACACGGAGAGAGAGAGAGAGAGAGAGAGAGAGAGAGAGCCTAGCTGTTTCTTTATCCTCTCCCCAGCCTACACACAAAGGCATTAGACTGGCCCCGAGCCTTCACATTTCTAACATTCATCCTTCCTTGAATAGTCAAAAGAGGAACGACTAACACAAACTAAAAGAGAGAGAGAGAGAGAGAGAGAGAGACGCGGAGGCAGGGACAACTCGGGTCTGTTGAGCATATTGCTGACCTGCTGAATAAAGATATTCACGGGTGAGGTGGGGGGAGGGGGAGGAGGGGGGAGAGGAATAACTAACGCACAGGCATGACCAACCTGTGGAGAAAAAAAAAAAAAACCAGGAAAAGCTTAGACGTCATTTATTTATCTCGTCCACACGCGGCAGCAGCATCTTCTGCTGCTGCTGCTTGAGATGTTGTGAATGATTCTCTGAAGGTGTCTGCATCTCTCTCTCTCTCTCTCTCTCTCTCTGCTGTAACTGAATTCAACAGGAGGAGAGAAAAGGTCACACTTATTTATATATATTTATCGTGTGTGTGTGTGTCTCAGAGAGGAAGAGAAGTTTTATTGTTCTCGCTCTCTGTTCCTGCCTCCATCTTTACCTTTATATATTTATTAAAAAAAAAGAGGTCTAAAGGGAGGGGAGGGGGTCACACAATGATATCACTCTCTGGCCTTTTACCTCTGAACTCCTCACCCAGACAGAACGCAAAGAATGCGCACATGCACACGCTAATTCAGCGGAATGCCCGCCGCCGCATTTGTGGCTGCCAGAGGCCTATACTTGCTCCGAGGGGTGGACGCACATTTCTCTCTCTTTCTCTCTCTGTCTTTCTCTCTCTGTCTTTCTCCTTTTTCAAAATCAAAACTGACGCGCCAAGTGAAATGACAGACTCATTTTCAAGGGCTCCAACTAAAAAAAAAATGGATGGAGAAGGGTTTCATGTTCTGTCTCTGTGGAAGGAGAGAGAAAAAAGAGGAGGAAGAAGAAGAAGGTATTTTTAAAAAAAGGCACTAAATGACTTGTTGGTTGCTCTCTGTATAGAAAACAGGCTCCCAGTGAAGCTCGTCTATACATAGCTGTGATCTGCCACTTTGCATTGGCTTCTACATCAGACTCAAGCAAAAACGTCTCCTGCTAAAAACATTATGTGGCGTTTTTTTTGTTGTTTTTGTCGTCACTGTCTCCAAACCAAATGGCACCATGTATTCAATGATGGCCTCCTCCACACACACACACACACATAACTCACTACATCATCATGCCTTTTATTTTTGAATCCAGAGAGAACAGCACCGTTTGAGCTCATATACAGGTCTACAAGCGCAACTACAACCTTTTTAAATTCATTTCTTTTATATAAATATATAAATATATATATATAAATCGCCTACTAAGTTAAAAGTATGAATTGCTGCGTCATTCGGTGCACAGTCTGGACACAAACGGACACAGATGGCCGTGGCAGTCAAAAGATTACAAGGCCGAGTGAGTGTGCCGCATATAGATAGATATAGAAAAACCCAAGGAGCTCAGTCAGTCCGCCGCAGACGACGCAGCAAAAAAAAAGAAGAAAGAAAATCTTCTCGTCTTCACATCTGCTGCTAGAAATGCGCACACGGTTTACGCACGCAGCAAGTTAGCAGCTATTAAAACCGGCGACACAGCAAAGCAACAATAGACACCTGTTAGTCCATCCTAACCTCTTCACTCAGGCTGTTTTAAGAGGAGAGAGAGATGGAGGGTTGGAGGGGAAAGAAGAGGCTTTCTGGCTGTACTGGAGGAGAAAAGCAAAAGCTGAATTATTGAGCGAGTTGGAAGTTTTGGCCGTGACGAAACGGCCACAAAGAGGGGCGCCCCCCGCCGGGCTGAGACCAGGGGTGTAGAGGAGGAGAAAGACACCTTTTTTTTTTTTATTATTTGCAACAAAAAAAAGAGAGAGTTTAACCGCCTTTCTTGGCCAGGAGGAATGTTTGGGAGGCAAATGTAGTCTGGATGATTTTTTAGATTGGTGGACGCGATATGGAAAAACACAAAGGCAGGAAAACGAGCGTGTTGTTCTTCTAGGCCCCTGTGGTTGTTTGCCTTATTTCCTTAAGATCGCCCATAAGGAGTCACAGTAAGAAAAAAAAAAACTATTTTTACACACAACAGTATGGGACATCCTGTAATCAACAATCTAAATCCCCCCTCTCTCTCTCTCTCCATAGAACCGCTGCTCAGACGGTTCCGTGTTTCTGGCTCCTGACAGGAGCTGGAGATGGTTGCACACGGCGCCCTATGGAAAGTTTTCATCCCTAAAACCGTATTCCCATCATAAACCCATCTGTAAACAAAAATCCACCTCTATCCTCAGTTAATTCTCTACGCACAAAGTGTGTGGGAGCAGCAGCAGAGCATCAGAGAGGCCCGGTAGACCCGGTCCCGGAGCAGCTCCCTCCACAGAGAGAGAGAGAGAGAGAGCCTCTGCTGCCTCGTCATGTTCACCAGCAGCACAACCGCCATTCAGTTTCTGGCCGATTTCTCAACATTGTGTTCAATATAGAGGATAAAAATAACCTTGCAATATGTGATCCTGTGCAAATACATCTGCGGGGAGGGGAGGGGGGGAGGAAAGAGGGGGGAGGAGGAGGAGGAGGGGAGGGGGGTACGTGGGGCCTGCTAATGAGCTCAACACAGCTCCAAAAGATCTGCTGTTTTATTTTCTAATTGATTCAAACCTGTTACAGCCATATATGAATTATAACAGCTCAACTTATTATTAGTATTGACCGAAGAAGCGATGCGTAAAATTACCTCCAAATAATGAAGAAAAAAAAATCATTTCACTTCACAAAACAAGCAAAACGTGCCACACACGTCTCATTAATATGACAGAAATATGCTCCCCGCCAACAACAAATAACACAAGAATCATATATATATATAAAAAAACAACAACTAGTGAGCTGTTTTCCAGCTTCGCTTTGTAACGTATAATGTGAAGAAGTGGCACCGTAACGCACGGCCGACCGGGCCCTCTCCGTCCAACTGCGCGTAAATATTCCCCAACGGCGACAAAAACACACAAAATAAAACACACACACACACACACACACACACATCAACAGCACTTCTATCTGTAAAGCAGCAAAGCGACGAGACACGAGAGATAAAAACACTTCTGTGATTCTGACAGGTGTTTTTTTTTTTGGATGACTAGGATGGTTTGGATGGATTTTTAAATATATATATATATATTTATATATAAATGTATCATCCAGTGTGTTTAAGCTCGATACTTCTCCGTAATAAAACCCTCAAAGTCAGTTGAAACAGTGTGGCAGTGAAGCTGCAGAGCGGGTAGAGAATAATTTGGGATATTTAGGAATCATTTCAGCTTCTCGTCTGTGTGAAAGAAGCCGATCCTGACTGAATCTACACTTTCCAGTCGCGATTCCAGCAGATCGCTTCGGCGTTTCGCTATTAAAAAAAACCTGAATAATATTCAACATTTTCAACCACATCCCCTCTTAAGAGCTCTTTGTTTCTAGTCTGTGTGTGCTGGATTGGAGAGTTATATCTGTATAGCAGTGTTATTTTTACGCATAGGAGCTGCGGAGCTTATACGGGCGGCGACGTTGTAAAGAATTGGCTGATTTTTCTACGGAGTCTGGCGCGGAGGAAGCGTCTCCACACGGCGGAGCAGCGTTACGGCTCTACGGGGGCCGGCAAAATCAGCTCAGGTTTGTGTTTCCCCACTTACTTGGTGTTTGTTGTGTTCCAGTAGATGGACTCCAAGATGAGCGCCCGGCACAAGTCCACTTTGAAGGCAATAAACAAAACTCCGAAATAATATCTCCACATCGAGTCCCCCATGGTTAGCCTGCGCGCCTCCGGGTGGCTGCACAATCCGTCTCAAAATAACCGAATATATATATTTATATATATATATATATATATATATATATATCTGTGGTGTGTGTCCCAACAAAAATATATATCAATCAGAGGACAAGCGCTCCAGAAAAGGGGCGGCGATTTCTTCACCTTATATCCCGATCCAGAGGTGGATGCGCACGGACAACAAACCCCTCGACACGTACTAGAGCATCTCCAGATGAGAGACCTGCTCCAAAAAGCCAAAAAGGCGCACGGCAGTAGTTCATTCAGCAGCAGACAGTGCGTTTAGTATTCTCCCCTTCTTGTTTGAGAGCGCAGACTTTCAACCCCTGCTGCAAATAAGCTACATTCCTCACAGGAAAAAGGGAGAGAAAGAACCAACAAAAAAAAACAAAAAAAGAAAAAGCAGAAGAAGTGTTGTCCACTGTGAGCCGGGGCGGCAGATGGAAATCAATACCTACAAATATAAATCCCTCTGCGTTATAGTCCAGCAGTGCTCGCCAAAATCCACAGCAGCAGCGGCAGCAGCAGCAGCGGCAGAGAGGACAGAGATGGCTGGTGGTGGAATGGTGAGATATTCCCCTTTCAGCTGGTGCTGGTGGTGGTGGTGGTGGTGGTGGTGAGCAACAAACTGTGGGTGACAGCAGCAGCAGCAGCAGCAGAATGAGAAGGGCGAAACAATGAGGTCGGATGGTCAAAATTAAGAAAATGATCAAATATGAGAATGAAAGAAATCAAAGGAGCTGGAATGGAAGTTCTCATACTAGATGTCTCCCCCTTTTAAAAATAGAAAATAAAAAAAAGACACAAAGTGCTGCGGTTTGAATCCTTTGCAGATCCGTTTTCCCCCTTTTTTCGGTTTTTTTTTTTTTTTTTTTTTTTTTTCCTCCACGAAAAAAAAAAACGCCCGCAGACAAAACGCAGAGGATGAAGCCTCAGCTCTGCTCCGAAACCTGGATGGAAAGTAACTGCAAGGGACCGCGACTGGGAATATTTGGTGGAGCTGGTTTAGAGCTGGCCCCGCCCCTGGACGCTTCTGATTGGTCCCCGTCGGTGGAGAAGTCAACAGGAGCTGCGCTGTCAGTCAAAACGGGGCAACTGGTTCAGTACGGTTTACTAGTGGTGAGCGAAATGTGGAGATTACAGTTTGAATCCCACTTTTATGTCAAAAAAAGAGAAAAAAGCAGGTGCATGGATATGAGTGTATTTACAGTTATGACATAATTATAACACACATCATTACCTGAAGTGATTTTACACAACTACATCATTAGAAATAATTATAGTGCCGCAATATAAGAAGAATAAATATGAATATATATATATATATATAAAAGAAAGCAGGTGACCGATCAATTAAATGTTTTATTCCTCATAAAAGCGTCATGGCGCTCAAATAACATATAACGTGCACTTCTCGCGCGTTTTTGTAGTTTCTGTGGATGGTCAAAAAAAATAAAAGAAGAAGAAGAAGAAGAGGAGAGGAGACATTTGGAGGCATAATCAGCTCATAGAGGAGCCTCAGATGTATGCATGTCTCCATTCAGCGCTGCAAAAAAAAAAAAAAAAAAAAAAAAAAAGAAAGAAAAAGAAGCACTTCAGCTTTTTTCCAAAAGGCACGAGCGCCCACTAGCGGAAAATAAAAACACAGCTCATAGAAAAGCCCGGCAGAGACAGACACAAAAGAATTATGTTTTATTTTTACATGTTAAAAACACTGAAAAAAAACCCACAAAACTCTTTTTGTTAATTTATGACAAATAAAACAGAAGATTATAATATTTATTTCCGGTGCTGTTCTCTCACGCGGACGTAGTTTTAAAGGAGAAGTTCACATCTTCTTGAAACTTTTTTTTTTTAGCAGTTAAAAAAAAAGACTTTGTATTTTTACTTTGACTTTAATTCTCCTTATAACCAACCGGACTAACATTATTATTATTATTGACATTATTGAACGCTGTTTTATGCTTTATAATCGATCCAAGAGCTGTTTAAACATTATTATTTATTTTATTTTTTACAATTACATTCAAAGTTCCTTCAAAGACTAATGGAAATGACACACAGTCACACTCAGAGCAAACACTGAATTTTTTAGTCAATGGCCTCTAATTTAACGAGCACACACACTCTCTCTCTCTTACACACACACACACACACCTCTGATAGATTAACAGCTCCAAAAAGGTTTTTAAGGTGTGAAGTTTTGACACTTTTTAACGACTTAATTCGATCAGGCTGTTGTTTTTAAAGGCCAGACCTGTGTGGATTGAGCCCTTTTTTTTAGCTGATAATCAAGCTGATAGGCTGTAACACCGGACAGATAATTGAAGAGTCCCTCTTGAACTCTTTGGAATAAACACACAGATAGAGACTGGATGTTTATTGCAGCTGCGTGGACATTTCATTAGTTTAATTTTAAAAGAAAAGAGACGGGAATGTATTCGATTAAGAAGACTGACGTGTGTGTGTGTGTGTGTGTGTGTGTGTGTGTGTGTGTGTGTGTGAGCTCAGACCCCTACGGTACCTTTTCTCTAAATATTTGACTTTCTTTCTGGCTGCAGATGAAGGAGAAAGTCTCTAAAATATTTCTATAGGATGTGTTTTTAATAAGTTGGTGTTTCATGTGATGGAGCTTGTAAGTTTGACTTTATGTCTGTCTGTTTATATGAGGTGTAAATAGTGTAACAGTGTCTTTAAAATAGCTTTTAATCAGCTGTTTCTCACTGTTAAATGTCCCTATAATGCACCGTTCCCTACAGTTTGAGTCACCAAAACTGTCTTTATTTGAATTTTAATGTCATGTCGTGTACTTTTGTTGTGTCCTGTAATGTCATTTAAAGATAATCACACAGACTCTTTATTTATAAAAACTTCCTTCCTGCTTCTACGTGGCTGAAAAACAAAACACAAAGTCTTCAACCCGTCGGAGCTGTAATTGCTGCGGAGCGTCTTTCCTGAAGATCAGCCCCGCTGACAAAGGAGATGGGAAACACACACACACACACACACACACACACACACTTAACTGTGAATCTTTGAGCTTGACAATTACAAACAGGACATAATTTAGTCAGGACTTTATTCTACTATAGTTCCTGTAATGTTCAAAGATGAAATAAATGATGACAGACTCACTTTGTTCATTTCATTTTTTATTTTAAAGGGCACAAAAAAGTGGCAAGAAAGTATTTCAAATTGAAAAACTAACAACTAAAACCTGAAAAAAACTTTCATAATAAAAGTAGTCATGATAATAACAATAATAATAATGCTACAAAAAATCTCTGACATTTACTTAAAACAGAAAAAAAATAAAACTATTCTCCAACTTTGGCTCGTTTTTCTTTAAAACATAGTTCTGTGGTTGCAGAAAAGTGAGAAGCAGCTTTATTTCCATCCACTTGAATGTTGCGGGTTTTGACGGCCGGACTCCGCTCAGCTGTGCGGGGCTGGAGGCTGCAGCGGCCGGCCAGAGAGCTGCGGACAGGCCGCCGGGCACCGGAGCCCCCGGTGTGACCTCTGTAACTTTCTCTATGCTCTCTCTCTGTGTGTGTTTTCTACAGCCTGCACACACGTCGACAAACGGCTCATATAAATGTGTGTGTGTGTTGACATTTTAGGAGGGAAAAGTCTAGATAAGAAAGATAATTATCAGCAATCCGCGGAGCTATAAAGTAGACCCATCGGTGCGTGTCAGTCTTTAATAATTCATCACATAATCAAACATTAAAATCTTCATCCATCACTGCTTCACTAGCGTCTTTAAACCTTGCTGTCAGCTGCAGTCACACTCATTATGCTTCTTGCATGTGTGTGTGTGTTTTTGCCAGTTAAATCAAACTGTTAACAAACAGCTCACATCCGTGTGTGTGTGTGTGAGCTCATCTGTCATCGACCTCTGGTGCACAATAGGAAGGCGACGTGCTGGACTCACGGTCTGTTTGCGGTGATCTCACTTCTTTTGTCACATCAGCTTTTTTTTTTTTTTTTTTTTAACAACTTGGTGCGGAAAACAAAAAAAAGAAAAAGCAGAAAGTGGCTGCAGGAGTTTCAAATCCCGGAGCTGCTCCAGCTAATTTATGCGCTGTTATTACAGGGATTACGTTAACTTGACGTTGATGTATTACTCCCGCACGGCTCTGGGCTCAGAAAATACATTGTGGTGGTGCAACAACCCGCCAAAAAAACAAAGAAAAGGGTGCCAGTGACACTCATCGCTGACCAGGTTAAATAACTTCTGATTTTAAGTAAATTAAAGGCGTCACATGACTGTTTCCTTCCTAATAAAGCCACTTATTCTATTATTTATACTTCAACTCATGAGTAGAGTGAGTGAATAATGTCATAAAATGATGGTGCTACATGGTAAAAGTGACCTGAGATGACTTTATGTTGCGCCTTTTAAATAAAAACTCAATTTAAAAACATAAAAACACACACACAGGATAAAACATGAGTGGAGGCATTCGATGCATTTATTGAACTGTTCAGTCCCTTGACAATTGGGGGGGAAAATTACATGACAAATTCAAAATCCCTCAACATAACAAAAAGTCATTATACCCACCTGAGGTCAGCCTGTTATATAAGTCACACACTTACACACTTTCTCATTCACTCACACACACACACACCAACACACTCACACATACCGACACACACACACACACACTCACAGCTGACCTCAAACCTTATCTTACCTGAACTTGTCCATCCTCTGAATCAAAGACTTACCAAGTGAGGCGGCTCGCCATGTTAACTTAACTACTACAAAAAATAACCCTCAGGGACACAACATGGTTTGTATGTTTTCGGGCGTTTTTTGTTGTTTTTTTTTTTTGTACAATTCACTGGGTTTGTTTTTCCCCCTCACGCTCAAGACACAAAAAAAAAAATAAACAAAATAAAATAAAATAAAAAAAAAAAAAAAGCTCAAGTATTTTTTTACCATGACTGTGACTTTTTTTTTTTAAAAGTGTGGATCAGTTTTTATAAACACAATCAAACTTTTTGAGAGGAGTGGGGAGGTGGAAGTCAGCACATCACAGCAAAGGCTAATAACATTACATCATACAGGAAATGTCCTATCTCTCTCTCTCTTTCTTTCTTTACTCCGTTACCCACAAGCCCCCTCTCCCCCTCCTCCCCTTCACTCTTTATCACAGACGATAAACACACACACACACACACACTCGTATCCTGCGGGTTTTGTGGTTCAGTCGTGGGGCTGTTTGGGAGTTGTGCTCGAGTTCAACCTGCAGAAGCTTCGGATCTGAACGTCGAAGCTTTGTTGTTTCCTTTCAGAGCGACACACACATGCTGTTTGTTTGTTTATTTAAAAAAAAAAAGAGATTAATCTTAAAAACGCGAGCTGAGAGTACGAGGAAAGACGTGAAGGAAGGTGGAAGACACAAACCTGTCAACTGGACGGGAAGTTAAATGTGCTTTTTTTATTTTTTATTTTTTTAAAGAAGGGTGCGCTGTGATTTTTTTTTTTTTCGATTTGTCACCACCGTGTCAGCCGCTTTAGGAAATCTTATTTAAAAAAAAAAAAAAAAATATGGAAAACAGGAAAACCACGAGCCAACTCCCAAAAGCTGCACATAAGTTTATGTTTTTTAAAAAACAGAAAGCTGAACTAGACAAAAGTCACACTTATTCTTCTATATCAGGGACTGACGGCGTTCTATCGTAGTTGCTGGCTGTGTGTAGACATGTAAGAAGAAGAAGAAGAAGAAGAGCGGAGGCGCACAGCGGCTCGCTGTTTACACCAGAAGTTTAAGACTTAAAGGAGGAGGGGGGGGGGAGGGGCGGGACATGTTATTAGAGCATTCTACATCAAAAGTTCAAAGTTCCCCTAAAAATGAAAAATAAAACCGAGAAAAAACAAAACAAAAAAAAAGCACAAATAAGAGTCATCTGTGCGGTGGAGGTGGTGGAGGAGGAGGTGGTGGAGGAAGGAGATGGAGGGAGCAGTCAGGTCCTTCGAGGTTGGCGAAGAGCTTCCTCCTCTTCAAAAGACCAGGCGGGAACGACAACACGGGCCTTCTTTCACATGGACGAGCAAGTTTTTTCACACCAGGTTGAAGAGCTCCCTCCGCTTCCCCCTCTTTTTTTTTTTTTTTAATTTTTCCTTTTCCTCCCCTCGGCCTTTTTCCTTTCGGCACTTCCAAAACGAAGCGAGCGTTCCACAGAGGAGGAAGGAAGGGGGTCGATGGATGAGGTGAGGAGTAAAAGGGAGGGAGGGGGAGGGGGGGGGATGAAGGCAGGGCGTGATATGTGGACGAAGGGGAGGAAGGAGGGGAGGAGGAGGAGGAGGAGGAGGTGAGGCGGAGGGGAGCAGGTCTCTCATTCGGTGGCCTTGAGGGAGAAGGAGAGCTTGGGCCTGGACTTGCCCTTGCCGAGGATGATTTTCTGTTCCTCCTTCTGCTGCTTTTGACGGTCCTGCTCCAGCTTCATGCGCTCCTCGTGAATCTTTCTCTGCTCCTCCACAATACGCAACTGATCCTCGGCCTAAAAAAAAAATGTAAAAAAAAATAGAAATGAAAAAACAAACACAGCAGAAACAATAAAAGGTCAGACAAGGACAGAAGACAATGCCCTTTTAAAGCCCAGTGCCCACAAATTGCTGGCATTTTCTTTATCCTCCCGCTTTACATGCACGTTCTTTCTTTCTTTTCTTTTTTTTGGGTGCGTGTGTGCAGCTGTTTACTAAAGCCTCAGCTTGTCCAAATCAAGCCTGAATCAAATAAACACTACTTTATATATTAGTCAGACTTAAGCTTCTATAGCCAACAGGACAAAAAAAAAAAACAAAAAAAAAAAACACAAAAGCCAGCGGATTGTTAACCGCCGGCTGATAACCATCAATTCAAAGCCACTTAATAGAAGCGGGTCTTTGCCAAAGCACTATTAAGTTATTCGCTCATGTTGTTGCAGTGCTGAAAAGCCTGAAGGTCTCAATCAGTGGAGGACAGAGTGTGTGTGTGTGTGATTAAAGACAGATAACTGACATTAAAAGCACATAAAGTAGACGTGATGTGCAACCGGTTCGTTCCCCCGGCTCTGCGGTTAAAAAAAAAAAAGTTTTCGGAGAGTCGTGAGTGACACACGACGTCTCGGAGATGGTTAGATTTTTTTTTAAAGTTTAAGGTTTGTCTAACATTTTAAGTGAGGATGGTGTTAGTCATTTTTTCTTTGTATGTGAACGTAAAATTGAAGGTTATGAATTTGACAGAAATGGCAAGACATGTCTGGAGAGTGCTTTGTTCACAGACGGAGCAGAGCAGAGTAATGCTGGAGTAGAGCAAGAGCAGGGCGTACCAGTTTGGCCTGAGCTTCGGCGATCTTGCGGTTATTCTCCTCCAGGATTTTTTCCAGCTCCTCCCGCTTAGATTTTTCTTCCTCCTAGACGGGTGACACGGTGCCATGTTAGCGCACGAACAGGCTACAGCCACCACAAAAGCACTTTTATGTACGTAACATACACACGCTTTGGGCCTCTAATTGTCACACACACAGTCACAGTCACACACACACACACACAGTCACACTAACTCATTACACCACAGAGAAGTTTGTTTAGCCTCTTGCACATGACCACACTGTGGCATTCTTCGCAGTCAGCCTGAATTGTTTTAAAAATACATAGTAGGGGCACAAAAGCATAAAGAAACTGTAGGGTGAGGGGGGGGGGGAGTTTGGGGGGTGGGGGGAAGGAAATGAACCCTCTATTTTTTTTTTTATTTTTCCCTCCCTCTACTGCCCTCCTAGAGAAATTAAAAGCGATGAGCCACACCTAGGGGCACTCGCTGCTTTATGGTGAAAGAATTAAGATTTAAAAACACACATAACAATAAAAAAAAAAAAAAAAAAGAAAAAGAAAAAGGGGGGGAAGGGGAGGGGGGGAAACCCACTCATCACACTCATAAATAGAAGACAGATATATAAAATGACAGACAATACAATCTAGAAGAAAAAAACACTGTTTTTCTTTTCTTTTTTTTTTTTTTAACATCACTTATAAGCAAGAGAGAGAGAAAAAATATAAGGATACAAATAAAGGAGGGAATAGTTTTGGCTCACCAATGCACGTATACCTACGCATTTTCCTTTGCCTGTGTACCTACACAACTGGTGAAAGCATTCGGCATTAAACGGTTGAATATTTACTGTCTCGTCCGGACTGTGTGGGCCCCTGCAGAGACAGAGAAGCGCTCCTGGGGTTGGGTGGGTGGGTAGGTAGGTATGAGGGGGACTCTGCCGTACTGCGCCCGCGGCATTCCTCTTTATAACTGATCACTGTGTACTGCTGCTTTAGTCTGCGCCTGCAGCCACACAGCTCACAACTTTTTCTTTTTTTTTTTTTTTTTGGTGGTGGTGGTGGTGTGTGTGTGTGTGTGTGTGTGTTTTTCCTTTCTTTTACAGCGGATCAGTCCACCACTGAGACGGTAGCAGAGCGAAGGAAGGCGAGTACAGTACAAAGTTGTGTGTGTGTGTGTGTTTTTTTTTTTTGGTTGTTGAAGGAGGAGGAGGAGGAGGAGCACACCGGATCACGGGTACACTTACAGTACAACAGGACACACATGTCACGGCTGAGCTGACGGGCTGCAGGCCAGCTCGAGGGGGGGTTCAAGTGCTAGTTAGGAAGGTGGTGAGTTGTGTTTCCAAAAAAAATAAATAAATAATAAAAAACAACACAAATGTATTCACAAATAACAATATTAAAAAAAAAAAAAAAGGTAAGCAGCAGCCCTATAGGAGAAGCAGGTCATGAGAATAAAACACAGTACATTTGTTTTTCTGTTTAAAAAATATATATATATATATAACAGATAAAAGGTTAGACCAGAGATAGTTAACCTTGGCATACAGGAAACAGGAAATGTAGAGGTCCATCATTATGTATCCCAGAGCAGATGCCGTCTAATAAAAAGATGCTCAAAACAAGGATTGTTAAAGGGAAGGTAAAGAAAAACCTGTACAGGACAAACTTGTCTTGTCAATTAAAAAAAAAAAAAAACAATTAAAGAACATTTCTGCGAGACACAGGAGATCTCTACTCGTTGTTTCAGAGAAGAAAAGAAAAGAGAGACTGCTGGACTGGTGCCTTTAGTCGGGAACGCTTATCCGGCTAAATACTTTAAAAAAAAAAATAAGGCTGGCCCTTTCACCCTGTTGGTCGCTGTAAGAGCTGTTAAATCTACCGGACCCGTCGGTAAACAGGCTTGAAGAGAGAGTTGGGGGGGTTTAGAGAGAGTAGAGTGGTAGCGACAGAGCATAAGGCAGGAGGAGGAAGAGGAGGAAGAGGAGGAAGAGGAAGGGACCGAGTAAGTCCGAGTAGGCGCGCTCGGACTACATTTCTCACCCTATTAGTACCGAGTCACTGGCTGCTCCCTGTGCAAGTGAGGGTCACTAGGCTTTATCTGCTCCACTCATTCACAATACATTATTACTGTAGTGTAAACAAACCCGCTTTTCATAATGAAGCCCGGGGACAAGGGAGGAAGGGGGGAGGAAGGGGGGCGAGGAGGGTGAGCTACAGGGTTTGTCACACAGCTGTCTATCATATAAGTCTAAAAAAAAAAAGTTCCTAAAGACCCGTTTAAGAAGAATCTACGACTATGTGAAGCTGGAAAAAATAATAATAATAATAATAAATAAAAAGGTCACTGATGGACAGATGGTGACTGTAAAAACAGAAGTGTCATGTTGAGAGAGGAGAGCTCTTTATTACATACATAAACGAGGATTATTACATATTTGAAAGTAAAAAAAACAAAAACTGAACCGGTGGCAAAATAAATAAATAAATAAATAAATAAAAATGAAAGTCAGTCCATTTGTTTTTCAACCCTGCCATGGTAAAACTCTCACCAGGAAGTTAGGAAATCGCCCCCGGAGACGCCAAAATGTTGTTTCAATGAAAAACAGAGGGAGTTTTTTATTTCTACTTAAAGCTCCCCCCTGATGTAAGAAACCCAGACTCCCATCGTTCCCAGCTTCTCTGTGCAATACCTGGAGGTGGATATGTGTATTTTGGAGGCTGGAGCTCATGTGTCTGCCCTCCAGAGTGAATAACACGGCTTCGCAATGGTAACAAACGACCGTATAAACACGAACGCAGCGGCTCCGATGTGTAAATCTTAATTGGAAGTGATGCAAAGATTTTTTCTCAACTACGAGGAGCCTCTTGATTAGTCGAGAGACTCTCGGGGTTGTTTCTGCGTTATGTTTTGTGTGTAATCACGGTGAAACACGTTATTTCCCCAGCAGGACGGCCACTTCCAGGTACTGCGTCGACCCCTCACTGCGGTGAGACTTGTACCATGGCGGAGTTTTGTTCTGAAAAGGTAAAATAGGGAAGGGGAAGAGGGGTAGGGTGGGTAAGGGCGTCCCCTCCGCCTCCACCGTCCCCCACGTGTCCCGTAGAAAGGCACCAGTCAGGAGTGGGTGACTGGGAGGGAGATGGGGGGACAGGAGGAGGAGGAGGGGAGGACAAGGGTGAGGGGAAGGGGGGAGGGAGGAGTTGGGGAAGTATGGAGGGAAGGGAGGGGGCTGCGTTCCAAACGACCGAGCGTTACCTCTCTGGCCTTCTGCGCCGCCAACTCGGCTTGCCGCTGCCTCTCCAGCTCCTCCAGCAGCTGCCGCTCCATGATGCGCTTGGCCTCCTCGACGCGCCGCAGCACCTCCCGCTCGATCTCGTCCTTCCGCTTCTCCAGCTCCTCCTCCACCCGCTTGGCGACCAGCTCCTCCACCCGCCGCGCCGTCTCCTCCTCGATCAGCTTCTCCTCGATCTCCTGCTGGCGGCTGGAAGGGAAAGACGGAAAAGACGCGCACACACACGTGAAAACCGAGAACAAAACAGTATTGTGTGTCGTCATCGTGTAGCAGCGATCGCCGTCTCTGCCAGTCCTTTAAATTACATGTGGTGTCACAGCTCTTAACATTTTTTGACTCTGGTCTATAGCGGGCTCCCTTCGTACAAGTTTCCACTGTGCCCTCAGCAGAGGGCCGACCACAGGGCCATAATATCATGGGTCACTGCGGTCACTCCCCATTGAGTGCAAGACCTCATGGTTTGGGCCCTTTTTGTGAGAGCTGCGCCAAGCAAATTTGTCTCGGAGACAAACTGATTGATTCAATATGTGGGTCGTGCAGGAAACGGGCAAACCTTCACTATATTAAACTGTCAGTAGTTATAGATCCTTTGAAAACGCAGCAGCTTTCAGTTCAGTTTTACTTTCATCCGACAGCAAAAAATGAGCCTTTAAATCTTTGGAGAGAGAGAGAGGGAGGGGAAAAAAAAAAGGTTTTGCTTTCTCTTTGTGAGGTTTAATTGGTAACGGGATCCCAAATTTACAGTTTGATTAATATCCGTCAACACATCCACTGCATCATTTCATCAAATCAATCAATTTCCAGCCTGCTGCTCCGCTATCTGACGTGCCAAAAACATTCCCCGGATGTCCTTTTTCCTCTGAAACACAAGACGAACTGACTAAAGATTAAATAGTCCGCATAAGTTAATTTAAAAGCATCCTACAGTCTTCTTCCTGTATTGAGAGTAACACAACGAGGAGGTCGACTGCTCCGCTGCGTTAGTATTAACGTCACGTCACGGCGCTGGAGAGCAGCCTCCGAGCGGCGGCGGCGGCGGGGGGTTTCTGAGGTGAAACAGACAGAGCGGCGAGTTGTTTTCTTCACCTCGGAGCTGGTTTAAGTCGTTAAGCGCTGCGGCGTGTGTGTGCTGGTCAGCTGGTCTCCTTTTGTTAAAGCGGTTTGCTGCTCCGCTGCGTTAACATCAGTCTCACCTTTTTCACGTCATTAATAAACATTTTTTTTTGTCAGTACAACACATTTAAATAAAAAGGAGAGCAACAGCGAGCTGCAGAGGACAAATGCACGTCGGGTGAAGCTTTGACCTTTTATCACGCCGTTTGTGTAACAGGAACAAACACTCCCGTCGTGCCCGTATCATTACAGCAGAGCCCGACGCAGGTAGGTAAAATAAGCCTCTGCCCCCCTCCCCACACATTTGGTGGCGTTTAATGCAAATGGAGGTCACCTGTCATCCTGTTTACCTGCTGAAAACTGTTGTTAAATTGTTCTTTTTTAAATCCAATTGTACTCCGAACAGGAAGCCATTAAGATTCGGGGGGGAAGTGTGTGGTCACATTGCTTCTGGCACCACTGTAAACACACAACATACCCTCCCTCCCTCCTCCCCTGATTTGATTTCATTCTGTCAGCCACTGAGGAAACCAGAGACCCTCACCCAGCCCAGGCCCAGACCCGAGTCCTTCCTTATCTAAAACACTGTCTTGATATTTACATTTGCACGCCTGGATAAGCGGCCCTGTGGCTATTAAGAGGTAGAAAATAAAAGAGTCACTCAGGAGTCCAGGTGTTGGACAGCTTCTCAGGTGTTTGTGTGCCTCTGGCTACACACACACACACACACACCTTCACAATAGCAGCAGCGTCCACGTCCGACAGACAGAAGCTGCCAGCAGACAATAAACCGGCCCGCGGTCGTAATGTGTGGCGACCGCTGAAGTGTTTTAGGATGCAGGGGTTGTGACAGCGTTGCATTTATATTAGTCTCTCCTGAAAGTTAGCAGCTGATCCAACCTTTAAATGTCAGTTGAAGCACAACTGGTGACCGAGCATGTCCTCAAGATTACAGTTTATTTACATACTTTAATTTTTCAGTTTATCAATTAATCTCTAATATCTCCTACATATTCTGTGGAAAACACCTCAAATTTAGGTCATGACATTGTTTTTTCTGAGGCTTTAACGAACAAATGTTTGGTTAAAAATGACTTGCACAACAGAAAAACTATCAAAACTGTTTTCTGAGCACTGAGCTGCGGGTTACAACATGTTATTACTGTTATTTTTAAAGCCCCCCCTCCACTCAAGATTATGTTTTTATTACTTGTTCCTACAGTTGTGGATGTTTAAGCGTCACTATGCAGAATGACGTACGTGCAGAGTTTGACACTTGAAGGCTGGAAAGTTTCTCTGAGCTCATTGAAAGTCTGATTTTTAAAGGGGGCGGAGCTACAGTCATGATTTACGACATCAAAACAAGTTTGGAAACCAATCCTGGTGCAATATATATTTATATATATATATCTCAAACAGACAGACGGAAGTGTGATGTGGAAACTTGAAACCTCCAGGTGAACAAACAAACTTCTCTCCAGACACGTTATAAGAAATATAAAAACATGAAAGTAGATTCATTATTAAAAAGTTTAACTGCTGGATACAAGATGTCTCCTCCTTCACTGTAAAGTTCATTCTCAGTGTTTGTGCAACCGGAGGCTTCAAGTTTCCACATCACTCTTCTGTCTGTCAGATATATATATATATATCTATATAAATATATATACACATACATGCACCAGGACTGGCTTCCAAACTTGTTTTGATGTCATAAATCATGACTGTTGCCCTGCCCCCTCCTTTAAAAATCAGATTTTCAATGAGCTCAGAGAAACTTTCCTCCTTCTGTGGATGAATGTGAAAACAGCCTTCAAGTGTCAAACTTTGCACTGACATCTTTCTGCACAGCGAAGCTCAAACATTCAACTGCAAGAAGAAGAAAGACATGTTTTTGTTTCAGTGGAGGGTGACTTTAAGTTTGAAGGTCTGAATACAAGTCATTAATGACACCGTCAACACAGTCATGTCATCTGTAAAAAAAAGCTCTAAATCAGCATTCAAGCAAAGATTTATTCATTATAACTTCAATTATCTTCAAATCCAGAGTGCCTCTTCATTAAATTTCAGAGCTGATGTGTGCCCCAGTTAGAGAGGTGAGGTGTCCCCAGACTGCACCGGGATGATGATGATGATGATGATGATCGTCCCCGTGCAGTCAGGGCCTGCAAACCTGCAGAGCCCGCAGCCCTGCAAAGTCGAGCTAACGTGATGTATGCAACTGAATACAGCCACCTAGCATGTTAGCTTAGCACAATACTGCAGTTTTAGACCAGGTGCCGTTACATAACATCACTGTTATCGGGTCTCTGATTAAAATATACACTCACATCTTCCTTTGTCTTTCCATTTCGAGTTTCCTCTCCTCCTCCTCCTTCCTCTGCTTCTCGTCCAGCGCATTTCTTTTGCTCAGAGTCCGGCCGAAGATGTCGATGCGCTCCGGCGGCGAGGCTGCTCTGTCTCTGCGGGACGAGGCGGTGGTGGACCGGGAGCGGGAACGGGACTCTCTGCGCCGGCTTCTCTTCGATTCTCGGGACTTGGACCGCTTCTTAGACCTCTCCCTGTCTCTGGACCGCGACCGAGACCGGCTCCGTTTCTTACTGTGCTTGCTGCTTTTGGAGTGTTTGGACCTGGACGAGCTGCGGCTCCGGGAGCGGCCCATGTTAACCGCTTACACCAAACTGCTGTCTTATGGCTGATATATTGCTAATATCTGAAATCCCGCTCCACCCGCTCCTCTTTAAACTTGTTGTTGACGATAACTGACCAAGTGTAATTGCTTCAACGGTTGTATTTTGTATAAATAATCATGCGAAAGTGGTTGTTATGTTGCCCTACTAACTCGCTATAAAGAAAGATGGCGGCTTGTCGAGTTTCGAATTTCCCAGCATGCACCACGGGACTCGGTATTTTCCGGCGGTCTTCGGGATTGGCCAGTCGAAATCCGAAATGAACCGTCTGGAAACCTAGAAAGCAGTCAACAAACCAGTGGAAGAAGTGCTCAGATCCTTTAGTTAAGAAAAAATACCAATACAGCAAAGTAAAAACACTCCATTAAAGTAAAAATCCTGCATAAAAATCCCACTACAATAAAAGTACATCAGTATTATGAGCTTGATGTAGCTCAAGTATTGCAGTAAAAGTAGTGGTTTGGTCCCTCTGACTGATATATTATTATATATGACATCATTAGATTATTAATAGTGAAGCATCAGTGTTAGAGCAGCATGTTACTGTTGTAGCTGCTGGAGGCGGAGCTAGTTTACACTACTTTATATACAGTTAGCTAGTTTCAGCTAGTTTCGATCCACAATAACACAATGACAAAGTCACTCTGCTCATTTTAGGGAAAAGCTCATTGATGAAGACATATTTTGACTATAAATTACATTTTATCTGCATATTTTATTCTTTATTGACATTTGGTGACTGCAGTTTGTCAGAGATCAGCTGTGCTTCTCTGGCCTCAGCTCTGAAGTCCAACCCCTCCCATCTGAGAGAGCTGGATCTGAGTGGAAACAAGCTGCAGGATTCAAGAGTGAAGCTGAAATGAAATGAAAGCATGTGAGAAGTTTAGAGGGAAAAATCACTATTTGGTGGAGCTGTTAACAACTCATAGACATGTGAAATGTGACCCCGACTACACACTGCTTTTTGTAAGACGTCAAAAGACAAAAAGGTCTTTAACAATGTGTTGTATTTTAAAAGCTTGTTATATTATCCATTGTGTCAAATCTTCATCTGAAAAGTTTAAGTACCTTAAAACTCTACTTAGGTACAGTACTTGGGGTACCACCACCACTGCAATAAACAATGTATTAGACAATATGTGTCTTTTACTTCCTGGCTTTCGAGCAAACTGATCAAATGTTTGTATTTTGGGGTAGCTTATAGAACACTGTTGTCATGTTTTCTGTAGCCCAGAATCACAGGTATTTCCCAGGAGGCTTTCCAGTCTGTACAACATGCAGACTGTGTACTGGACTGCAGCAAAGTCAAGGTCACACTTCCCTTTAGCTCAACAGAATAAGCTTCTATCTAAATCCAAACAAGGAAACTATCACGGAGAAAACAAAACCGGTGCTCTCCTATTAACAAAATGTACACACAAATGATACATTTATGTATTTTAATGATTTGTGCTTTCTAATTAATCATTTGTGTGCACAAATTAACAGACTAAATACTACCAATTTTCTATATTTTTATTATTGTCAACAAATCTCATGTTTGGATCCAAACCAACAATGAACTGATCCACTAACAAGTATCGTGAATATCTGATTCCTCCATTGTTTTTTT
The DNA here is from genome assembly GCA_029490765.1 of Euthynnus affinis. Lineage (NCBI taxonomy): Eukaryota > Metazoa > Chordata > Actinopteri > Scombriformes > Scombridae > Euthynnus > Euthynnus affinis. The sequence continues at coordinate 29,425,989 of CM055850.1, forward strand.
CCCCAAAAACTATTAAAACATCATGTAGATCAGTTTGTTGACAATAAGAGAAATATAGAAAAACTTATCCTTCAACATTAAACGAAAGTATTTTAACAATAATAAAAAACTTTATTTATATGGCACTGGAGCTTAAAAGTGCTACAATTAGGCAGTAAAATCTGGCAAATAAAATAAAACAGAATGAAATAATATGTAAGACATGAAATTGAAAATCATAATAAAAACAATAAAACATCAGTAGTGATAAAAACAGATGAAGACATGTTGGAAATAAAACAGTGTGGTGTCAATTAAGGCGTACCAAATATAACACCATATTGTTTTACATGCACATTTAAACTGATGTATATCCAAATATCTCTGTTATAAATCAAAATAATACTGCACGAAATCAAAGTGGCTCTTCGTCCTCGACGCTCGCTGTCATTAATGTAGCAGCAGGAAGTGAAGTTACAGCTGAATTACGTCATTCAAGAGAATAAATGTGTTATTTTTTCCTCCCCTAAAGACATCTATCCTCCTGTTTCCTCTCACTTTTTAAATAAAAGTCACATTTATACTATAAAAACATACATAATCCTGGTATTCAACTGCAGCCACCTGAATTAGCAGTCAGTAGTTTACTATATCGAGGCCCTCCTGTATCAATAATACCAATCAATAACTGCTGGGAATGTTTTCTTTGAAGAAGTCCCCCGGCTTTGGGATCGTGTCAGCACGAGCTCTGAGGTTTGAATCTGCCGATATTGCCAGAAATGCCCCGAGAGATGCACGTTAATAGGAAACACTGATGCCTTAAAATGAGAAAAAAAAGTTCTGAGAGCGAAACGAAATGAAAGAAAAGTGTCTTTCATTTCAAACCAGTTTACCGTCGAAGCTGCTGAGAGTAAATGTAAGCAACTTTACACTGATTCCAATATTTGTTCCTGTCTGACCCATATTTAACTTTGCCCGTGTCCATTTTTAAGTGTTGTTTTCATGCGCTATCAGAGGCTAAAATGATGCTTTTATCTGCATCTTGTAAATATAGCAACAAGAACATCAGATAACCAACCAACAGACAGAATAAGGGAGTAAAAAAAAAACACACACACACACACACAACTTGACAATGACACAATCCTGCACAGAAAAGATTGCCATCCCACTCTGGCAAAATGAGGCCATTGTGATAACTCTCTCCCTGGAGTGCCGCGCTCAAAATAAACGGCCATTACTATATTTAAAAACATATAACTCAAAAGCCCAGTGAATCAGCTTTATAAAAGGTCATACCACTCAAGCTAAAAATGAAAGTGCTCCATCTTCAGTAGTGTGTTTTTTTTTTTGTGTCTAATTACCTGCAGCGTTCGGCATCTCAGCGTCTAATTTTAGTAGAAAGAGATCATTTGTTCACATGCAGTTGAGCTGTGTGCAGCTCCGATTGCACATCAAGAATACTTTTAGTTGTTATGAACCGATAACAGTTGTCAGATGAGTCACTTTTCATACCCGCACACATGAAAAAAAGGGCCCTTTGTGTTGAGTAACGGCGTGTTCATCCATGAGCACAGTACAAGGCGCTGTCAGCTTTGAGTGCGAGCACACAAACAATACATATTTCACCAGAAAAAATAGTAATTATGTGATTTTAGTAGCAGAAATTGAGGGCAAACCTCAGTTCATCCATCCAGGAACCGCTTGCCCTCCCCTTCTTTCTTTTTGTCTCCGCTTGAAGCCAAAGAATCGATTTTCTGCAACTTGTGGTTGTGTTTTTTTATTTTAATGATCCGCAGAATTCTGTTCCCGGAGATGAGAGAGGAATCGGCATTAAAGAGCCAGAGATGTCTTGTTTTTCCCGCTCGTGTAACAGGAAAGGAGAGGTGCTTAAAGCCCCCCTTTTGATGAATAATAGAAAATGTTTCATGGAGGTGGAGAGGAAAAAGATTTCTAGTGTGGTTCCGATGGATGAGGAGAGAGAGAGGGAGGAGGAGGGGGGGGGAGAAGATTGGAGAAGAAGTGGATGTGTAAGTGAAAGAATTTGCAGAGTTAGTCTGCTTTGCTCCTGGGTGGTTTTTTCAGGGACGGGGGTGAGTGAACGTCGAAGGAGATGCTTGTTATTACATGAACAGGGAAGCCGGGGTTGTTAGGGAGTCGGTTTCAAAGAACCCCCCCAAACGAGCAGGTTTCATATTTCTCTAAATCCGTATTTGAAAGGATGCCATGCAGAGGTAATCTCAGGAGAAACAATTTGGGATGTGTCACTAATAATGACACGTCAGTCAAGGCTTAAAGGGTGTAAGATGTCACAGGAGCACAGGAGGTTTTTACCCTAAATGACGAGTCACCTGGTTGCGTAATATCCCGCTGATTGGCAGTGTTAATCAGTGTAAATGTAGCTTAATAAAAACGGGCTAGAAGATGAAACCCAAACCTCGGTGTAACAGCTCCTCAGTAACTCTCTATTCCCTCACACATTTTCCCTCTTAAAGTCGCACACACGAGTGATTTAAGAGAGATTTTATTGATCCGCTCGTATCGTTTTTCCTCCTTCGGTGCGACTGTCTGAGCTGGAACAACCACACCGAGACCCTCTCAGAGGAAGTGGTTTGGTTTGTCGGTTGCGGGAACGTGATCCGACCTCCGTCTGACCCCGACTACGAGGCTGCAAGCTCGTGCTAAATGGTTCAAATCAGCTGAAATATGCAAACTGTGGCCGCCGTGTCAATGTGATGTACGTCACTTTTTTTATTTCACTCCCAAACGGCTGCGTCAGCTTCTTTGAACGCAGGTCGTCGTGCAGGAAAAACATCCTCTCTGTGGCGCACTGGCAGCGTCACAGGATGGATTTTTATCATCCATCTCCATGGCGATGACCGTCACGTCCTCTTAACCACACGCTAAAACACGCGCCGAGGTCACTCAGAGACGTTCATGTGCTTGTTTCTTCGAGTACGATACTCATGGCGGTTTAATTTCTGTTGCACAAATCATGACACTTACATCACATTCATCGGATCTGAATCCTTTTAAATCTCCGAGAACTGAACTTAACTTGTTGCCAATCTGAATCCACTGAATGGAAAGGAGACTCGACTGTTTCCATTCCTGTCAGTGCTTTATGATACATTTAATAAACATCAACAGTACATTCTGGTCAAGTGAGCTTCACACAGCAAATATCATCCGTCAAAATGTCGAAGCGTCCGCTCTGCATTGCTGTTCTATATATATATATATATATATACACAGCACACATGACTTGACACAGTCGAGCACAACGATGACACAGTCTCTTTCTTTATTGTCCACGAGGGAGAGATTTGGTTGGTTGCCAGGTGACATCAGTCAGTCGCAGCACAATAATAATGACCAGCGACTGCTCAAGATTCAAGTGTGAAATCCTTCTTCGCTCTCGACTTGTGAATAAAAGTTGCCCACACGTGGATGATTTATCCACATTTGGTGCTCTAGTGACTTTCTCCAGCAGCTGGGATGGTGTGTGTGTGTGTGTGTGAGTCAAACTAAACCACAGTGTGTGTGTGTGTGTGTGTGTGTGTGTGTTAATGGTAATGAAGGAACATGTCGCCCAGTGTGCTATGGCTCATCGCTGTGTGTTTTAACAGTTGTCGGACAACAATGGAGCTCTGTGAAAGTGCTCCAGAGCACCAGCGTCCCACCGGCGGAGCAGCGGGAGGTAGAGGGTTAAACAGCCGCTCTAAACTAAACTACATGATGTAATCTAGGTATTTATAATGCCGCTTTTAACAATAAAATTGAATCATATCACTTCCTGTTAACATGCATGCACTGCTGCAAACTACAGAGACTCAAAGTGGCATTTACGAGTCTGGAGGTTCATATCGTCCCCCCCCCCCCAAAAAACACCAAATTCCTTTAAAAGCTTTTTTCTGCATACTGTGCACGAAAAAGTTCCTCCTCATAAGTCAGACTGACCCTTAAACCCCCCCAAAAAAGAAACAGAACGCAGCTCTCTCGCGGTTCAAGTTAATCAAAAAGTCCGTCCCTTTCACATGGTGTGATCAAAGTTGGCCCTCTTCTTTCACGGGTACTTTCAGGTCCCCTGACCCTGCCCCGTGGTTACTCTTCAGGGGGGGAAAAACACTTAACAAACACAGGATCTCTTTTAAAAAAAAAAAAAAAAAAGCCCCGCCACATTGTGACATTGTCATGTTGATGGCCCAGGGGTCCCCGGGCATAAAGAGCCATTGAGGAGGAGAGGAACCTGAAAGCACCACCACCACCACCCCCACCCCCCACCTCCATCCACCGCTGCTGGGGCCTGAATGAGAACGGGTCTTTCACCTCGGGCTGGGTAGGTGAGGAGGTAGAGGGGAGACAAAAAGAGGGGGGAGGAGGGGAGGAGGTAGTTTAGGAGGTCAGTGGAGTGAAGAGACTGCTCATGATGTACCGATCGATATTCAATCATTAGAGCTTCTTATTACTTTCCAAGAGTCATCTTCAGTCAGCAGTAAAGACTTAGAGCTCGTATTTTACAACCAGCAACGATATAAATCACTTATTATTTCCAGATTTAATTGTACACAAATGATTTATTTACAGTCTAAAGTTAAAGTAATTATCTTATTAACGTGTTTCACGGCGTTCCTTCCACCTGAATTTAGTCGCATTTTCAATTTGTGCATAAAAAACCAGAGCGGAAACACACACATGCATTTAAAAAAAAGAGGTTTTTAAGCTTGACTGAGTCGTGCATGTGTGTGTGTGTGTCGATAAGAGCAGAACGGAAACTGATTCAGTGATTAAGTCGTGACGTACATGAAGAGATGAAAAAAAAGAAGTAGCATCAGGTGCAACATTAGAGACGGACACATGAAACTGTCATGTTCTCCATCGTTTGACCTTTGACTGCTGCTCTTTTTTTTAATGACGTCATCTTTTATTGTGAAGTGGTTTAATGTCGGCGGCCGGAGGATTTCTGCTTATCTCGATGAAGCAACTCTAAATATTTGCAGTAAACTTAAACAGAAACTTCTCAGACGTGGGAGCGTTTCTGGCTGCAGACGGTGTAGATGTAGTTTAAAAAACGTCGTCTGACGAGGAGGATGAAGACCGAGCTGCATCGCTGACAGATTTTAAAACTAATTCTAACTGTTGGAGCCTTAATTAAAGACGGAGGAGCGGCGGCGAGCTCAGGGGACGCTCGCCGCCGCTCCTCACACTCCTTTTTCCTCAATTTAATTATTTAACTTTAGATCAAAGAAAGGAACTCTGCCGCCTGTGTTGTTTTTTTTTTTTCTGACGTGCAGAAGCATCGAACGACGTTAACTTGGGACTCCGGTTTAATTTGCTCACAATGCTGCATGTGAATCATTTTACTGAATATCCGTTTGTTCATCCATGCAGCCGGTATGTGGCAAGAAAAGAGAGGCATCAAACCACAGAAACGTTGAATATCTACGTTTCAACACGTTGAATAATGATGTTTGACGGTGTGACAGCGCTGTGGTTCAGGTCTGGTTAGGTTTAGGCACAAAGACTGCTCGGTTAGGGTTAAAATAAAAAGTTATGTCTCTCTAAAAACACCTGAAAAACGGCTACAAATGTCCCGACGTTCTGCTGAAAACACCCGCTTTTTTCCAGCTGAAACAGGAAGTGGACATTAGCTTTGAGAACTGAGAAACTTACTGCAAATGTTCTGATGTTTAGCTAAAAACATCCGCTTTTTTCTTCTTCAGTTGAAACAGGAAGTGAACATTAGTTTCAAACTGAGAACCGAGAAACTTCCCATCCATCCTCCTCCTGATAGGAAAGATCAGCTCGTACAGATCACACGTGTCACTTCAGAAATGTTGATATGAGACGTATTTAACGTGTTGAAACGCAGATATTAAAACGTCTCTGTGGTTTGCAGAAACGTTCGATGCCGACGTTTTATTTTGAAATATAAAATATGGGGGGAGAGAGCTTTTTTAACTTCTTTTGCCTCGACTTATTATATATTATTATATATATTAAAGTCATTACAGTATGTTAGAAGGCAGACTGTCCTCTCGTCTCTGCATGTTTGCTTTCGGTTCAGACTTGTATCAGACTGAAAGTATTCCAGGTCCGACCTCATCAGGATCGCCTTCGTGACCTTTACAGGGTCGTTTAACAAAGCTGTAGAGTCCTTCAATCCGCAATCAGAGAGGAAGTCAAAACCAGATCTCACCGTACTTTCCCAAGTTGTTGCTCGTCAGGAGTTTTCTCACGTCTGCAGGAAACGCTACCGGTTCAGTTTTGGGGGAATCTGAGATGATAAATGATTTCTTTTGTTCTTTCGGCTCCTTTTTTAAAGATCGACACATGTGTGTGTGTGTGTGTGTGTGTTTGCTCCTGCAGGCAGCTCGAATGATTTTAAACAGGAAAAGCATCACGTCTATCTTATTCTTCTGCCACCGTGTGACCTCGACAACCTCCACCGACCAGATGTCCGTCCTCTCGCTGACCATTACCCAAGAATCGCAACCAATCACCCGATTCAAAACCACTAACCCTTTAAAAGAGCTCCCCATTCACTCACGAGCACCATATGCCTAACGTCTTCCTCCCCGATGATTTGTTTGTGTCAAGGCCGAGAGGGGAGAAGAAGAAGAAGAAGATCGGGTCCCCTTCCTCTTAAGAGATGTAATTAAGTGTTAGAGGAGCTTCAAGAGATGACCTCCGCACACAAAGGACGGCGAGGAAACTTGGCTGTCACCACCACGCATATGTGACGAGCGCCGGTCAGCGCGGCCGAGGGGGATCGTCTTTCACGAGAGGAGGAGGAGGAGGAGGAGGAGGAGGACAGGTGACTGTGACAGGCCAAAGCGGGGAGAGGTCAAGGGTCGGGTTTGAAGTATCGGCCCCGGCGGGAGGGGGGGGAAGCTGATCTGGTTAAGCTCTTGTCTCTATTTTCATCTGAGACGGACTGTCTGCTTCTTCTTCTGCAGCCCCGGAGGTCTCTCTCTCGTCCTCCACCGTTCAAATCTGACATAAGCAAAGGTTAAGGTATCGGAGCAATTATCAGTTGAAATTAAAAACTGTGAGGGGGGCGGAGGGCGGTGTTTACTCGACTGGGGCGAAGGATTGATGGGAACATGAGCTGCAGCGGTGTGTGCCAGCGTGCCGCGCCACGATGTCGACGGCGGCGGCGGCAGCAGCGGCGTAGCCGGCGAGGAGGAGGCTGCAGTTTTATGTCAAAACAGGAGCGAATAAAGAATTTGACTTAAAAGACTCTGCAGCCCTCTTAAGTGTGTCTTTGGCATATCCTTTGGTCCGAGGGGAATGAGATTTACTCCTGCGACTCTTTCATCTCCCCTCCTCTCTTTCTTCTTCTGCTGCTGCTGCTGGCTTTTCTCCCACAGCGTGTAACAGAAAGGAGAGAGAGGAGAGAGAGGAGGAGAGCGTGGCAGCGTGTGCGTGTGAAAGTGTGTGTGAGATTCACAGCATGGGAAAAAGAGCACTCCTGAGAAACTACAAACAGGAAGAGAGACACATCCATCACAAGCACACACACACACACACACACCCCTCCTCCTCCTCCTCCTGCCGCCGCCAAACACACACACACACACACAGTTGACAATTCACTCTCCTCTACTTGCAACTGTTCTCCCTGCTGTAACAATGGTTGTTTCCTGACGACTGGGGTCACGGTGACGTCGTGTGTGGAGCGACCAGCCGCCGATGGTGCGTGTGTGTGTGTGTGTGTGAAAGCTCAAGAACCGACGAATAGGAAAGAGCCGAGATCTTACTCAACTCACAACGAGGGGGGCTGTTTTTCATATTATACATCGTTCCCTCACTCGTCGCTCTTCGTCTTAGCATGACGCAAACATTTCACGGAGGGGGGGGAAGGTGCAGCTCAGCTTCACTGCTTTGCTGCTCCTGAATACAGCATGACTCAGTTTAATCAGCGCGGCGGGAGCGCGGTTGATTTCTATCTGTTCGCAGGCCCGGAACAGCTTCACCTCTGAGATATGGACTTTCTGGCTGCTGTTCAGGAATCACTTCATCTCGACTGGCACGGGCTGGAGGAGGGATAATCACTCATAGCCAGATGAAAAGCACCAAACACTGAAGGCTTCAGACGCCCTCTATTAGTTTGATACCTTTAAGAGCAACAGCGAGCGCATCAGAGAGGGAGAAGGAGGCGTCCTGCGTGCCCCTCGTGCTTTTTGTCAGGTTAGCTCTCATCAACATCAGCTTTAAGTGAAAAGAAGCTGCCACCTCACGTTGATCCACCTACACCACCTCCTCCTCCCTCTCTCCTCGGCCTCCAGGCTGTTAGACGTGATCGTGGAGCGAATGCACAAGTTCAAACTGTACCCTCGTCTTCTCAAACAGGAGACAGGAGCAGGAGCCTCACAGGTGAACCGAGGCCGGACGAAACAAGACAAACACCTGAAGATACAACTAGAGGTCACAGATTTATGATTTGGAACCGATGAACCGGTTTCTCTGATTTGCTTTAAAGGCTGGTCTCAGGCCTTCCAGAGCTCAGAGGAGTCGGAGACGACGTCCAACAAAGACGCGCGCTCCTGATGGATCGTCTCGTTAGTCGTAAAACTTGCAGGAGTTCAAGGAAAAAATCAGCAGGAGACAAAAAAAGGGTCTGAGCAGCAAAGATGTACTTTTAATGTCGACAATTAAAAGGAGAAAACACGTACAGCATCAACTCGCGTGGTCGACCCATATCTTTTTGACCAATTATATACGACTACCCGTCGTTCGTTGATAGGTTATGAACCCATAAAATAGATCTCGTGATTTGTCACCTCTCATATTTCTGTAGTTTTCCACTATCCTTTGTCTTCCCAACACCTGCATGATTTGCAGAGTCAGCTCTTTTTTTTTTGTTCTTCACTGTAGTTCTCTATCCTGCTCTTTTTTATTGATTTTTGATTAACACAATAGGTTATAATGTGAGATTACACAAATAGAGTCTTAAGGTGAGAATATATAACCTTAATATATAATGTTAAAACCCTTTTCGTTACATAATAAAAGACTACTTGTGTGTCAGTATGAGATATACGTAACATGACTATTTTCTTGTGTAGTTGATGTAAGGCATCATGTTTACCCAACTTCATTTGAAACTATTACATCAAGCAAATTACTCAGCAGCAAGGTGATTTTATCTCAGCACATCACTGTCTTGTCGTTTGGTTTACACTGCACTCCCTCGGTCGAGGTTTCATTAAAGCATTCCCAGGAACTCCTGCCAACATCAGCTCAGAAAATCCACAACATCACCTCGCAAGAAAAGGTGTAATCTGGAGCTCAGAAGTTAAAAGTCGTGTTCAGACAGACGGGAAAAACTCATCACATCATCCACCGCACCCTCATTCATTTCAATGAGACCAGGTGTCGACTCCCGCTATGAACGCTCGGTCATCTGGTGCAAAAAAAAGAAAAGTTGAACCTGGTTCATGTTTTGCCACATCCGGCGTCACACTTCCCTGCAGGCAAAACTCTTTTTGATTCTTTTAAATATGATCTACTCTCTTTACTGATTACTGCTCATTGTGTTCTGTTATTGCAGGAAAACCAGGCGCACAATAGTGTATTTTGTAAATATGAGGATTATGTGCTCATATTGTGTGTGTGTGTGTGTGTGTGTGTTTTTTCTATATGCAGCTGTATGCAACACCTGAGCCCCAAGAAAAATGTTTCCTCTGGGACAATAAAGTATATTTTATCTGATCCTGATCATCGAGACGGAGGAGCAAAACAAATATTACAATGATCATTTAAAATCCTTCCTCAAAAGCAGTGTGAACATCACAGGTGTTCAAAACAATATCCATCATTTTCTCAGTCTGAATACGCAGTAAATCTAACAAACACGTCCTTCTCTCACCGTTTGGACCCTCCGCCTGCGCTGAGGAGGCGTTTTTCTCAGCAGCCTTCAGATTCAGAGGCTGCAGTCTGGATTTTTTTTTTTTTTTTTTTTTTGAATACCGAGGTCACGTAAGTTCATGTGCCAACAATATGTCTCAATGCAGACACCGAGAAAGAAAGGGAGTAAAACAATTTTTCTTCATATTTTTGTGATATGTTTTTGCTTCTCATGTGGCCGCAAATGTAGTTCGAAAGCTGCCAGGAATACAAGCCTGCAGGGATAATATTATATTTGTTGGCCTAAAAGTAAATCTAGATAAAATATTTGGGCTCAAACTTTACATTTATGTTGCTGAAACCACCTCAATTCCCAGAAAAAAAAAGGACTGTAGACATGACAGAGAATGAAAGTCTTCAATAAACACGTGTCCCTATTGATTCGGTGTATTTTGGACAAATAAAAGTAGCCTAAGAAGAGCTGTATCTCTGGAATATGCCAAGACATTATGCTCGTTATGGCTCTGAAGCCTAATTAAAGTTCTGGAGAACAGAAAAGTAAAATATAATGAACTCGCCGCTGCACAGAGACGCATTTTAGATCACTGTTTTAGCCTTTGGCCTCCATGAAGAGCTGAAGAACAGGCACCTTTTACCTTTAAATTCATGCACCTCTAAGATATTCTGTCTTGTTTTTAATGTATGTATCAATTATCCAATATGGTTGAACTCTTGTCCCATTTTCTACCTGATAACAAAAGCACACCTGTCCTTGGTTGTCATGTGTTTGCGTTCGTCTTCCTTTGACTCTGCAGTGTGGTGTTGAAACGTCGGTCTGTTTGCGCTATTAAAGGCCGCAAATCAACTTTCCTCATCTGAAATTTACTGCACACAACATGACCTCTGTGTGCTGAAATGGCATCTGCAGCCTCTGAAAATGTGAAACAGTCAACCTTGCATTGTTTTTGTAGATCATAAGTTCAAATTTTTCAGTTCAGGGACAGTCTGGGGGTGTGTGGCAGTAAAGTTAAAGATCCCCTACAGACATGTAAAAAAACAAAAAAATACTCTCCTTGGAACAATAATGTGTCTCTGATATGATTTTTCCACACACAAAAAAAAGTATAATTATCATGTTAAAATACTTAAAACGGCACCTCCTCCTTCTCCCTCGTTAAAAAATATACAAATACAAATAAGCTGCATCCACGATGGACCACGATTGGCTGAAAACTAGCTGTGATTGTTATGGATAATCTATAACTGACCAGGACGATAAAATGTCAAACTGTACTCTCCTTTTCTCTCAAACAGAAGACAACGGCGAACCAAGGCCAGAACGCAGGTCATCGCCAGACGAGACGAGACAAAACCTAAAGATATAAATTGAGGTCGTAGATTTATGATTCAGGACTGATGAACTAGATTCTCTGATTTGCTTAAAGGCTGGGTTTCAGACCGTCAGGGGTCAGACGGGTTTGTTGACACCGTCCAAACAACAGGGACGTGTCTCTCCAGTCGTTCTCCCTCGCAAGGATCAGCTCAGAAAATTCCACAAAAATTTGGCGTCACGAACAGGATGTACAGTGGAAAGTATTCAGACCCCTTTAAATGTTTTCACTCTTTGTTTCCTTGCAGCTGTTTGGTAAAATCAAAAAAGCTCATTACTTATGACCATGTTATATTTTAGTTTTTCTTTTTTTTAATAGATTTGCAAAAAAAATTTCTGCATTTCTGTTTGTTTTTTTTGTCAAGACGGGGCGGTAAAGAACTTTTTTGATTTTTACCAAAATAGCTGCAATGAAACAAAGAGTGAAAAATTTAAAGGGGTCTTTGCAGGCCCCTTCCCTTGAAATCTGATTTTCCATTTTCAGTCAAACTCTGCACATAAATCATCCTGGAACGAGAAGAAAAAACCGTATTTCTGATTGGATGAGAGTCGCTATAGCTACAATCATCACAACCTGTATTTATATACAGTGGTTGGTTTGTAGCTACAGGTCAGTAATATTCACCAGCCACAATATTTTATGCTTCTTTAGCTGTCAAAACAGGAGAAACAGGAAAAATAAGTTATGTGGGACGAGTTTAATTAGCTGCGACTCAGCTGAGTAACCAGACTGTTTGTTCTATAAACACCTGTGATGTCATTTCCTGTCTACCAATCGAAGAGGGGGGCGGAGATCTGCCTATTGTTCAGGCAGATCTGTACAGAAATGACCTGTGTGTGTGTGTGTGTGGAGGTGGAGGAAAAGGACTGAGGGTGTGACGGAGGTCCAGGGCTGTTTTTCTGGTTGTTTAGCTGATGGTGTTGGCATGGAGGACGGGCTAAGCTACTTTCAGTCTGTTTGTTTGGCGCTGGTGGTGATTAGAGACTTTTTTTTTTACCAGGACGCTTCGTGCACTGCCAGAAGAAACGAATACTTTCCTGTCCTCGTTTATGCTGTGTAAAAACACCGAGGTTGTTGTTTGGTGCGTGTTGGTGGCCGTTCGTTTGGTTTCTTCTCAGTTCTGCGTTTTCATTTCACAAGCTGACAACAACAATGCAAAACTTTAGAGAGGAAGTTGCAACTTTTATCTGATATTTTGCCGCCCACTCTCCTGCCCGTCAGATGCTCGCACTGACAGACTGTGAAAGGCTGAATGAACACGTACACAGTGTATGTATTGACAGATTAGACCTGCATCTTTTCAGTCATTGTGGATCCATCACAATGCACAGCGAGGTGCACCAAAACATAACGACTCCTGGCCTGGCAGTGCAGCAGTATCATAATCTTTATGCAGGACTTTATGTGCACATTGATTGCGAGAGTGTAACGTTAAAAGTCTCTTTCCATTTGCATGGACAGTTTCCAGAAGAGGACGGTGTTAAAGGTTCAACGTATTCACATTGATTTGCTTGTTTGTTTTTTTTCCGTCTCTTCACAAACTTTTCTGGCGAGTTAAAGTCCAGCGTTAAACAGAAATGTAACAGCGATGTAACGGGTTTCATGGCGTGAGGTCGTGTTGCTCTACAGTCAGATCTGAGGACTTGCAGTGCACCGTAGCTCCCACGTCTAAACAGTGAACATCAGTTTAATAAGCTTCATGCTCAGTGCATGTTTGATAAAACTATTAAACTAAAAGTCAGTCTGTAATCCTCAACATGTCGACCGGTCAGTCAGCTGAACGTTCTGGTTCAGACTGAAGTCTTTCAGTGACTATTGGATGGACTGAAATGAATCCTACTGACTTTGGTGATCAATGAGTCAGACTTTCATTTTATCCATCAGCCTCAGCTGTACTTTGGCTTCAATGCTACTTAGCAAACATTAGCATGCTAACACCCTAATCAATGGTAACCATGGCAACATTACCTTCGAACCATCAGCACATTCACACTGTCGTTGTGAGTCTTTCTGACTTCTGTATGTTTGCTAATAGTTTCAGTGTGATCCTCTGGTGTCAAGCTTCCGTTGAACCGCTGATTAAGCCTCCGATCGAATGATTAAACCGCAGGTTAAGTCGATGATTAAAATCTATGAGCTCGCTGATTAACACGAAAGAGTTCAACGCTGCCGTTAGCTGCCAGCTGCTGTAAATGTTGGACTTAATAATGTAGATTTTCAAACTTAAACACACACAAAAAAACATCATCTGATCTTCTCAGTCACTCTGCAAGACTCTTCTTTACAATTTAAATATACAACTTCCTCATTCCATCAACCCATAAAGATTCCCATCAGGGGTTAAATGTGGCAATAAAGAGCCTCCAGCTCTCCCTCCGCCCTCTCCTCCTCCTCCTCCTCCTCCTCCTCCTCTCCACCTCACCCATCACCCCCGGTCAGTTTCAGTGACTGATGTCCTGATTAAACCGAGAGGGTGATTGATCCGTCATATCCATCACTCTGCCTGTCTGCGGCACAGTATGGTGTCATCCCTTTGCTCTTTTGTGCAGAATCCCAACCTTTGTGCTGCACACGTGTGTGTGTAAGTGTGTGCGCATACATGTGTGTGTCCCTCCCGCCTCCTCCTGTGTGTGCAGAGCGCTCTCCGTTCCCACGTGAGACTGTGACAAATCTAATTTGGTCATCATCGTCGGCGCTAAACTAATTTCTTTTGCATGTGTGTTAAAGTGTTTGGGGACACCATATGCTCATTGTGCCAGTGTAAGTGAAGTCGGAGGGGGGATGCAAGAGTTTGTATTCACGTGTCAAACACAGTCTAAGATGTCACCGGGCCTAAATAGACTCTCCCTCTTCCTGTGTTTGGCCGCTCATCCATCTCACTGACAGTGGCAGAAACAGTAGCCTCCCCGAGCGCTCCTACAGGGCCCTCAGATAACAGTGGGAGGCCCCCGCGTGCATGTATGGAGGCCTTGTCTGCCGCAGAAAGCCCGTTCACAGTCGGGTTAACTTGTTGAAGACACCCCGCCGTCACCGGGCTGACCTCTGTGTGGACCTGAATGGAGCTGCCGGGTCCCAAACCCATTTGTCTACTGGATATTTTGATACCTATCAGTGGCCTTTAACCTTTCCCTCAGAGCTGTAAATGATACTTCTACAAATAGTCTGACAAAATCATCCACCCCGCTACCTTATGTTATTAATGTCTGCATGCAAATGACGAACAAACATCACAGTTCTGTTTATTCTACATAAAAATTGCACATGTTGTGTTGATGGCATCATTCACATCTGTCGGTGTGTCATGAATTTCTGCAAAACCTACGTCACACACAGAGAGACTCTGGCTGCAGATGCAAGACGACATCGTACATTCAGGCTTCACACGACGGCATGAGCTGCTCGCCAGCGTTAGGTGGTGAGACGGACGCTCTCGTGTTGCATCTGTCTGTCGTCGATTGTTCAGAAAAAAAAACAAGGATTTCAAATTAAAGGATGCATAATTTTCATGGTGTTAAATTAAAGCAGCGACTAGTGTTTCATGACCGATTCATCTTGAGAAAATTATACACGTCGTCTCGTTTTGTTTCTGGAGGAGAAGCAGGAAAGGGCACGTAAGAAAAAAGACCTGGGAGCAAACTTGGGTCACATAATGTTTGCATCATTCTGGGTGTTTGTTTTAAACCTGTGTGCTGTGACAGAACAGTGAGAAAAAAAAAGAGGACAATGCTCGTACCAAGCAATAAGACAATCACAGGAAAGCAATTGAAAATCATTTTGGCAGTTTTGCGATGACCACACATAAACTGTCCCGGCGGAGTTTATTCTTCACTCATCGGGTCTCCCTGAGAACACCATGAGGAGGAGGAGGAGGAGGAGGAGGAGGAGGAGGAGCAGAGCGAGGAGGAGCAGGAGGACAGGGACAAACGGGGAAAAAACAGTCAGCACTCTGCAAGCAAAGCAGCAAACATGCAAAGACTCATTCCAATCCAGATTTAACAAGCTTGTCTTTAAGTGTGATAATCAAGCGCACTTTCACTCGGACCGCTCTCAGTTTGATGTCGATTATCATATCAGTTGAATGCAGCTGAAGCATTTTTTTTATTTTCAAAGTCCCCCCCCCCAAACCCGCCTCACAGCAGCAGGAGAGAGATCAGCAGGGTTGATACCAGGAGACCCAGAGGGCTGCTAACGTCAGGACATGAAAGACAACCTATTCTTTTATCCAGACAATAGCGGTGGACGGGCCCACGCCCTGATTCACATTCAATATGGAGCTAACTGGGCCTGCAGAAAAGTGGCTACTGTTGTCAAACTCTCTGGCGAAACACTCGCTCCCTCTCCAGGGCGCAACAACTAAACTTAGCTGACCCCTTGAACCGGAGTGTCAACCTTTTTCACCTCCCTCCACCCCGGGTCATATCTGTGACCCGTCCTAGTCTTGTAAAAGCTACTTAATTGGAGGATTTGTCAGCCAAAGATGATGATGTTTTGGGGGGACGTTAGATTAGTTCCTGTGTTTGCAGAACTTCAAAGTTGTCCTCGTGCACGCTCGTGTGAAGGTCTTGTGGGACAGGTGCGTCGCAAAAGTCAGGAAAAGTCCTGATTGTTGCATCTAGAAGACTTTATTAAACCTTTTAAAACATGCAAAACTACCATTAAGTAGATTTTCAGCCTTTTCCAGTCAGATTTTCACCAGTTGCACCGATGTCATCACTCTTGAAGAGGGAGAAAGATTTCATGTCTCTACATGAATATAATCTCTAATGTTTGAAGAGTCACTTTTGTATATCTTACAAGGTCGGATTCAGTAACATTAAAAGACGAGATATATAATAAAACGTAGAACTTATTCCGCCCTCTTTAGGAGCAGTGCAGCAGATTTATCGCTTAACAATCATCTCTTATGCACAAAGAAAATGAAATAAGTTCTTCTCATATCAGATCAGTGAGTGTAAAACTTCAATAATAATCAGATCAGCAGTCTCACTCCATGTGTTTCTATATTTCATTAATGCCAAACTGCATGGATGAAAAAAAACGCTTTACATACAGATGATAATTTACAGTTTAAAGCTGCGAAATAAGCAGCAGAAGTTTATTATCGTGAGAAGAAGAAGCAGGAGGAGGAGGAGGAGGAGGAGGCGGGCATCCCTCGCATGTCATGATGGTCATTAATTAAAAAACTTCAATGGGCAAAGTTTTTAAAAGTCAGTGATGCAGCCTGTGAGAGAACAGGATGTAATTACTTCCCAACCGAGCGGTGACTCACACGCCAGGCGCCAAATAAGACGTAAACTATTGTAGCTGTTTCTCCAACGGCCCTGTCACGTCACGAGTAAACGTATATGTGTGAACGCCTCAGCGACAAGAAGCCGTGACTAACAGGTAGATGAAGCCAGAAATGTTACACATATATATATCGTGTCCAAAAAAGTCTTGAGAACATTGAAAGCCGAGTAGTAAGAATCAAGATTATGACTGAACCGTGGAAGAAACTCTAGAGGGCTTTCAAATCTGAAACAATGGATACAGGAAGTGGCAGCACATGGCGACAAAGCCCCCCCTCCCCTTTTAGAAAGAGCACCAGCCAATCTGACATCGATCCTCTCTCAACACCGAGTACGCCAAGTAGTTCAGACTTGGCGAGTCCGGGCTCTGGAGCGCAAACCTCCGAGGAGGGATGGGAGGACACACTGTGAGACCGACGTTTATCTTCCAGAGAGAATTAAACCGTATATCAAAATATCACAGGAGACATTAAGAGCCCAGTAACGCAGTAAATTATCAAACAGCTGCACAGATCAGCTCGTCGGGGTCGTGTTTCTCGTGCTGGATGACGACGTGGCGACTGGACCGGTCCAGCAGCTGAGATGACCTCACCTGTTGGATAAACCGCCCACGTGTTGGGAGTCTAGATGTTTCTCACCTGAATAAAAGTGACACATCAACTGTCAGTGCAGTGAAAGTTATAACAGCTTAATCTCCACTTTCGCTGCTGGTTGGTGTGAAAGTGCATTGTGGGATACTTAAGATACCGACGGTGTAACTTCATCACTCAGTCACTCACTGAGTCAGTGACAGACGTTCAGGTTTATGGTCCTGTTGCGGTCCGGCCAACAAACAGCTGCTGTCAGGTTTTCAGATCAGTTCGTCCTCGACATATTTCAAACTCCTCCAGACCCCCGGAGATTAGGGAGCGATTGACTAATCAATTCTTGTGCCTAAAGACCTAATATCCTGCATCCTTTTCCCACACACTCATCATTCCTTCGCCTCCATTCCTCTGAGGTCTCTGCCTCTCTCTTGACATATTTGGACCCCCTCCTCCCCTCCCTCCCCTCCCTCCCTCAGGACGAGGAGGTCCCAACTCCCAGAGCTTGGCACTGGAATTTGATCAGTCAGTGTTTCCCAAAGACCTCAAATCACATTTTCTTCATCTCACACACACACACACAGCACTCCAGAGACCCCCCTCCTCACCCCCCCGCCCCCCCTCCCTCTCCCTCCCTCCCACCCCTGCCCTTTTTTTAGACGGCACTGCTGTGACTGACAGCTGTATTGAACAGGATGAGCGGCGTGACACCGGCTCTTTAAATGGACGAGCCTGGTTTGGACACACCCATTGGCCTTATGACACCCGGTGAAATGACTGTGTGACACCTCCCGAGCCGTTTAGAGCTGTCAGCGCACAAATCAGAAGATCCTCACACCTCCAATTAAACCAGACAACTGTCTCCACAACAAACACGACCATTTATCACTTTAAGACTTCATATATCACATATAACTACATGCCCTTGATCAAAAATGCATATTTGGCCACTTCTTGTTGCATCCTCTCCACCATCTGGAGTGTGTGCGCCTCTCTCTCTGACCTGAGATAGCCTCTTGCTAGGTGGCAACAGCATGCCGAGCATCAGACAGCTGTCTCTGTCTCTCATTTCCCGCTCACATACCATGAAGAAGAAGATATTTTACACACGAAACTGTGAGAACAATCTTTGCTTCTTGCAACCAGCATCCTGAGCTTCTTCTTCTTCTTCTTCTTCTCTTCCAACCACCCAAGTTGCAGCTTGGTTGCATGACCTCCCGCTGACCCCCCCTCCCTGAGCCACTTTCACATCCCAGGTTAGCTGCACGGCCTCTCGGGAGGAATGTGCAACTGTCCGGCTCGGTAGCAGATAACAGGCACATTCCCCAGGTGTTAAATCAGGAGTTAACAAGCGCTCTGTCATTAGCACTCTGACAGGAAGATAATAATGGCCGTTATAAACCCGGAGCACCGGGCACGGCTTCATCTCATCCCTCTGTGTGCGGTGTATGAGATGAGAAGAGGCGGTCTCTGCCACACGGAGGTCAAAGGCAATAACTTCGGTTTATAGTGGAAAATAAGACTTTTTTTCTGGGAGAATATAGGCAGCGTCAGGTCAGAGTTAATATCAGCATGGAATCACTTATTCCCCTCCAGCAGCAGACTTCAGTCAGGTTGTGCTGTGTGATCCCCGGGATGGATCAAACATGTGTTTTAGATACACAAACATGTTTAGCAGCTGCTTCTGAATCGCCGTACGCGTCTCCAGCGCTGTCAGTCGTCACGGACAGCTGTTTTTTTTTTTTTTTTTCCTGGTTGGAGAAACAACAGAGCGAAACCAGAAGAGCTCCGCGAGAAACGGGGGGGACGTCATCTTTCCTGCGCCCCAGCCAGAGGACGCGGGTGCCAGAGAAATGACGCAGCTGTGTGAGAGTTGGAGTAGAAGTAACGACGCTTAAATTAGCATATTAATCCAATCAACATGAGAGATGTCAAGTTAGCTGCTACTAGAGAAACCGCCGCATGATATGCTGATCAGTTATGGCAAAAATAACAACCTCTCCCAAACAGAAATTAGCTAACATGCACACAATGTCAGGCTGAACTATGAAGGGAGAACAAAATGCCGGTTCAGTGTGTTTATCAGCTGCATCACATAGTTTCAACCACTTTAAAGGACAAGTTCACAGTTTTCCAAGTGACTTAAACCAGCAGTCAGGTGTCATTATGTGCTTTTAATGTAAAGTGGTGGAGGCCACACAGTCATTTAAAGTCTGTGTGAAGCTTCTTGTGTCATATATCAAGTGGATATCTGACACATTTACAGTCTTTTCAGCATCAAATTCTCCTCTTTGTGTTTCCCTGTTGAGCTGCAGGTGGAAGTATAGAAACAAAAAGAGGGACTTTGACACTAAAAAGACTGAAACGGTGAAAGATATCTGCTGGATTTGACTCATTTTGGACGACAAATAGACTTTATTTTTGCACAGAAGGAGGACTATGAACAGGAGAGGTGATTACAGCAAGAAAAAAAAAAAAAAAACAGGTTATAAAGTTCATTTGGGGGGCTGCTGACTGATGCACGCTGTGTTAGCAGAGTGGGAAGAACAGGAAAACGTCCCGCTGTTACTTCTCATGTTAGGTTACACCCACTGCTGGCTGTGAAACCCAGAGCAGATAAACTGAAAGTGAAGCTTAAATTAGCCAGAAGTCACTTTAATTTACAGATAGAGCTGATTAAAGCTAATTAGCAAGATGCTAATTCAGGTTACAACTCTATCCCTAACCCTAACCACTTATAAACAAACTGCTATACTGCAACTTTTACTTGTGTGTGTGTGTGTGTTAAAATTAGATTTAATGTAAGTTGATTTGCCAGTGATGGCTTTGGAGCTATTCTGTCAACAGCTCTTGGACCCGTTTCGTCGTTCTGCTCCGTGTTTCTTGCTGCCAGCTGGGAGACGCCGTCAAACCTTCCCCCCGTATTTTCCACTCATAATTTGCAGGCCGATGTGAAAAGTTTTTATTAGTCGGTTGCTCATATTTATGGTCTACATGATATGAAAATATAAAAAAAAAAAAATGATGTAGCATTAGCTCCAGTAAAGCCCCGAAATAACCAATAAAAGCCAGTTGAATATTGTTACTTTTAGGGGTGGAAATAAATCCTCGTTTAAATGTTTGCAGATATCCTTGCTGTCACAGTCTCACAGTCCAATGCTGTATTGGGGAGGGGGGGAGGGGTTGAATTAGCAATGCAAGTAGAGATGTCACACCGTTTATTTAGTTTAGCATTAGCATTAGCAGTGAAACCTCTGCTGTATTTTTTGGGTTGTTTTTTTGCCATCTGGCCATGAGATCATGTATATTCAAGCAGGAACACAACCTGACATAACACCCCACCGCCTTATTCACAGTCACCTCCGACTGAACCGACTTGTCGCCTGATATTTTTAGATCCACCTTTTTTTTACTAATGACTGAGGACATCATCATGTGGCTGCAGCTTCTTTTTTTTTTAATGCATGTGTGTGTTTATGAGCTTTTTTTTTTTTCTGTTTCTTTGAACTGAACTAATTGCGTCCAGTGGTGATGGCGACCACCAGGGGGTCACCGGAGACCCCCACCACTCATCTCTGCAGGGGAGGGATCGCCTCGGTCGTACCGCCCATCTGTTCCCGTCAATCAAAAAAAACACTTGTGTGCAGTGTGTGTTATCTCATCTGACTTTCATTCCTCCTCCTCCTCCTCCCTCCTCCTCCTCACCTCTAGTCCCAGTTGTTTGTGAAGGGAGTGATCTTAATATACCAGTTGACATGTTCTGCCACAACAGAAGGTGACTGCGGTTTAGCCTGTGAGGTGTTATGGCAGATCCAGCACCCCGGTGAAAGCGCATAATCCCTCCACCAGCTGGCACTGCCCACTTTGCATGTTTGTTTTTATGCACCTTCACAAGCAGCCTTCAGAGAGAGACACAGTAATGCCAGTTTTTTCCTCCCAAACTTTGTCACCAAACACATGTGAACTCTGTTTCAACTGGTACGGAGGGTGTTTCATTACTTGAAATTGTGTTTTCCACATCAAAACATCATCGTGTGGAGGACGAAACCAGGAGAATATAGATGTAGTTTTGTAGTTTTGTAAGAAAAAGCCTCCTTTTTTCAAGTCCCCTTTAGCTGAGATTCAGAATCATCGGTCCATCCTCGTGGGCTGAACGAGCAGATCCAGCTGGCTGGTTTGGTTTTGCTTTTACAGGGGCTTATCTTATAATATGTGGCTTTTTCATGGACCTGGTAAAAAGCACATTTTAGCTGCACTGTGACTTTTTCGCCAATCACATGAGAAGCAGCGACCACAGCGAGCTGTTGGATGAACGGTCGCTGGCGGCGGCCTCTCTTACAGTCACACCAGTATTGCACATAACAAAATCATGAGGCGAAATCCGTTCTTTTTAAATGCAATTGCTGCAAAAACAAAATAGATTTGTGTGTGAGTCTCGCTGGCCTTGGATGGAATAGAGGGCCGGAGATATTGCTGCTAGTCCACTTCTATTTAGAGCAGGCATGATCTTTAGACAGTTATGATACAGGAAGTGATGGCACAAATACTTCAACCAAGCCTGATACCCTCATCAGAGGTATGGGTCAGACCATCAGGATTGGACGTGGGTCTGATTTTCATGTCTTTGTCATGTCGTTGGTCGCCATTCAGGAATCTGATTGGTTGTGTTGTGAGGCCAAGAGTATGATGATGACAAATATGCTGCCGATTATAGAGCATTACTTGTTGTAGTAATGTTTCAGAAGGTGGTTGCATAAAGGACATAAATCCTAGAAGTGGACGATCGCCTGGAGCGGCTCTACATTGACGACTGTTCCCGTCCCGCCACTTTTATTGACATCAGACGTGATGTAATACCCAGTTGGGCAACAACTTGGGTTTGACCAGCGTCCAACAGCCTGATACGAGCGGATCCAACATGGGTTCAACATGCATCATACTAGAGTCCGTCATACAATGTTCTAGGCCGGCTAGCATGTTTACTGTTAGCTACAAAGCTACAGTAGTCCACCAGTTAACAATGGGAGTCGCCACTACACAGATAGCATATGGAAGTGGGCCGCTTCAGGCAGTGACGCAGCACTGCCGGTCTTCTTCTGGTCCAGACAAAATGGATGTGAACCCACATGTAAAACAGTAAATATGGACTAAACATTCAAATGTGGGCCTTTTTTTTGGTAACAGTGTGGGTCTCTTAGGTATGTGTCCTCCAGTCCTGGTTTATCTGGTTTGACATATGGTTTGCTTGTGGCCCAGATCCGGGAAACAGGAGCGGACCGCCCAAATGCCATCATTCCACGTGGTATGTGGGCCGGATGAGAGTGCCGAAAAATGTTGGGTGTGTGGCCGAATCTGGGTGTGCTATCGCTAAGCGTCTAGCGATGCCCACGTAGTTAGGACCGTACCACTTTCCGACCAATACTCATGTTTGGTCTGAACCCAAACTGCAACTGACAAATAAACTGTCACAATACTGATGATCACTCATTTCTGAAAACATCACCAATGACAGATTAACACTTTGTCCAGACTGCAGAATAGCCGGTGGATTAAATCATCATGCAGCTGTTGTTTCATAATGTAATTCACATCAGACTAAGTCATCACAGGAAACTGATGAGTAAAAATAAGGGTAACTCAAGTCTGAATCTTCCTCTCAGGCTTGAAGCAGTGCTGCACACAAAGCTGCCTTTACTCACATTAACTGGCATTAAGTCACATTATTGATTTCCTCAGTGTTGGCGATGGGAGTTTTTTCTGCAAGATCATCAATTCTCTGACTTTGGGCCGCGCTGAGAAAAAACTAGAGTGGGCAGAGATCGAGGGAAAGTAGATAAAGGAAGACGGGAAAGACAGGAAACGAGGGAATAAAAGAGGAGATAATGAAAGCAGAGAGGGGGGAGAAAAACAACTGAAAGAGGATAAAGAGTGGAAGATAAAGAGAGACAGAAGAAGAAGAAATTGTGAGACAGAGTGGGAGAGTGAAAGAGCAGGTGACAGATGATGCAAGAAGGAGGGATTTGTGGGTAATGGAGGACGAGCAGAGGAGAGAGGGAGCTGCGATCGATGGAGAGAGAGGGGGGGGGGGGGGGATCAATCTGCTGTCCGGAGAGGAAGACTGATCAGGATAAAGGGAGCATTCATCATGACACATTCCTGATACACACACACACACAAACAGCAGACCTACCACAACGCCTCTCAAATCTCCTGAAGCCTCCTATTTTGTGCCGTCACGTTGCCTCATCAGCAGCAGCAGCTGTAGTTTCCCTCCCAACTTGTTTTCACGACCTGACAGCGACCTCCTCGGAAACAATTAAACCAGCCAAATTTAGACAAACACGAACGAGTGCTCCCCAAGTCACAAACAGCCCTGCTTTGACCTCTCCTGTGCGCCACACACCCCCGCTCCTCCTGCGGTGGTATGTCCCATCCCTGCTAAAAGCTGCTAGAGACACTGTCCACACTGTCACAGCATGGGAGGGTCCTGAGATAACATTTTCAGCAGTTCACATCTGTGTCTGGTCTCCTCGGTGGCTCACAAACACACACACACGGCGCTCTTGATCAAAGTGGGTGGCCGTGTTTACTGCTTTCCGGCCACCAGGACATGCTGACACTGTACATTTGCATATTGGACCCTCAGCTGTAGCCAGAGGGGCCTGTGATTGGGGGATGTTTCCCCCACCTCTGCGTGGCGGTGAGGGTCCAGGTGACACGGTGCCCCGTCGCCTCCCAGCAAGGCGGTTCTGGGTTCGACTCTTTTGGTGTTTGCGTGCTCCAGCTTCCTCCAACAGACCATAAACCTGCAGGTTAAGGTGGATGGCAACTCTAATGGCACATTTCCATCACGTGGTACCAACTCAACTCAACTCAACTCGCCTTTTTTTGGTTTTCCATTACGAAAAAGTACCTGGTATCGCCTCCGTCGAGGTTCCAAAAAAGGCAGAGCTGGAACCAAAATGTGACGTCAGAACACTTGCAGACCACCGATTGGTCAGAGAGGATCGTCACTGCGTCATCAATGTGCAGCAAAACCAACCAAACCCGCCATTTCCCAAAGTCTCCTGTATTTTTCAGCAGTGCTTCGTCTCTTTGCCGCCACATACCGAGCATCAAACACACCCTTCCCTTCGATATCCTCCATTGTTCCTTTGTGTGTCGTGCTGAAGATGACGTCATGGTAGATTCATGGGCCGTTGCTAGTGACGACCAGGTACCCTGAGCCGGTACCATGTAATGGAAATGCGCCATAGATGACCTTTAGGTGTGAATGTGCATGTGAATGGTTGTCAGGCCTGTGATGGACTGTCCAGCGTCCAGCGTCCAGCTCCACTGAGACCCTCTAGGTAGTTCCTCCAGGAAATCTCAATAATTTCTGCAAAGTCAACCAATCTCTGCAATAGTTTTGGGAGCTTGCAAAATTCCCATAATATTTCTGCACTAAAGGTGCTACTGGAAAGATTTTGACATCATTATATCATCGTAAATTTAACCTTCTGATGAGAATGAGAGCTAATTGCAACAAGTTCGTTGAGTTCTGGTTGAAGGCGTGATGGAACAAAGTAAGCCTTGTTTCCAGTTAGCGAAGCTCTCCAACCCTCTCCTCTCTTCATCTAAAACAAAGCCAACCTGCGTCAGTCTAATCAAAACCAACGTGACTCGTCAGTGCGTCGCCCCGTCCAGGTTCAATTACACGACGAGGAAAGAGAACCGTTCTCGTTTTGCCAGCGAAAATAACTGCAAAACAATTTCCAAATGTTTCTCATGGAAGCATTTTGAACTCCGTGCAGCATTGTGGTGGAACACAAAGAGGAATTGTCGCTGAACAGCCACTTTTCTGCTGCGGAGCATTTGGAAACGGTTTCAACGCTCCCAACGTCGGCATCAACAAACCGCCGTCGCCGAGGAAACGGCAGCGGAGTCAGTGTCGGGTGCTGAAAGGATCGAGGTGAACGGTCTGCGAGATGGAAGCCGGTCAGATCGTGAAAGAGTTGATAGATTATTAAAAACAGAGACAGAGAAGAGTCTCTATGTGTGTGTATGTATGAGAGAGAGAGAGAATAAACAACAGCTTAAATAGTTTAAAATTAAACGACCTAATTTACTTCCTGCCGTCATTTTAGTTTTTAGATTTGTAATCAATAGAGGAGCCAAACCAGGTTTTCTCGAGAAGCAGTTTACAAGAAGGAAACAGAACAGCTGAAGACACACCTCGCAGGAAAACCTGTTGCTGTCATATTTGATGAGACTCTAGATATCGAGGAGAGGGGGGGAGAGGAGGGGGGGGGTTGCGTGTCTGAATATCTTCCTTGCACCACTTGACAAGGACGAATGTGGGAGGATCTTGGCACCTCACAGACACACTCAGAGACTCTCCTTGAGCAGTGAGATCATCTGCGGCCGCTGTGAAGTGTCTGCGAGAACACAGCAAGCGTACATGAAGAAAGACTCACTGCACATAACACACAGAATGAACCTCGCTGGCAGTGCCTTGAACGGCTTCATGCTGAGTTGCTCCCAGATGTTCTACCAAGCTGGATCGTGCAGCAGAAGATAACTTTGTTTCATGACAAACAAGCTGCCAAGCAGGAAACTAACACGCTGGAACTGACGGTTCTCTGCAGAGCAGAACCACTCGGAGAACTGTACGAGGAGTTCACACGGGGATAAATCTATGTGTTTGTGTCGTACGTTTGTTATGTCACATGCATAAAATATCCAGAACATCAAATGAGACTCTGCAAACATGCATCATATTCAGCTGCATTTCAGTCCCTGTTTCTAACAAATTCAGTTCTTGGCGGTGGATCCAGAGGACGAAGGCCTTTGGCCTCGTTTGGCCGCCTCCCAGCTCCCTCCTCGTCCATGTTTATTGCCGTCTGACGGTATTTCCCCCCCCCCCCCCGTCCGTCGGCTGCCGTAGTCACAGCCGATGTCTAATTATAGCGGCTTACATGGAGCCTTGCCCACTGTTTACCTCATCCTCTCACACTGTTCTTATCTCATGTATGATTGTCAATACACAACAATACTCACACACAGACTCAGCTGTTGTTTTTGCTTTTTTTCACTGAGTGCTGTGCAGAGAAACTGTAACAATCAAGCAAATTATGGCACTAAGAGTTTAATGAGTCATTAAAATCAACGCTGAGCGAAATGACTCACTTGCATCGTCTAGTTTTCACTTTTTTACTACAGTAGTAGTACAAGTGAAACGTTTCTCTACATTTCATCATTCAGTATCTCCACAATCTCTACAACAACTCTGCATTCAACTATGTACGTTGTTTTTTTTTCTCCTCCCAAAAATGGTTCTACAGCATTTTTGAAATGAACTTATGAAACTATTCACAAACCGCAGTCACTTATTTTCCACGTGAGCCTTTTTTTTTTTTGTGGGTGATGCAAGTATCTTCTCTGCTCTGGATGTAGAAAAATGTATTCAGAACCCATAAATGATATATTTTTTTTTCCCACCACTAATACTATTTAAAGATGCCGTTTGAGTGTTTTGGCAAAGCGCCTGATGCGTGTAACTCCCGATAATGTGAAACTGCTGCAGCGGAGCGAAGAGTGTGAAAGTCTCACATGGGTGCTTCATATACTGGCGCCCTACATTGTGTTATATTGTAACGACAATAATATCTGATGCTGGAATGTATCATTACCATATGGCGGACAAAGAGCAGACAGGAGATTACTGCAGCCGGCAGACAATAGTCTGTATGGAGTCTGTGGAAAGAACACCGGGAAGAATGGGGTTGTTTTCAACAGGCGGGCACAGAGAGACAGGCACTCCTCACATATATAGAGATATATATATATGTTCATTTAAATCAGCACATCTGTATTAATGAGGCCTCAAATGCAGGAATAAGTGGAATAATTTATCAAAACGGAGAAAAGTTTTTGTGCAAATAGATCTAATTGTGCATAATCAGCTATTAAAAGGAGGATAAGAAGTTATTATAATATACAATATGATGCTTCTCCTTATAATGTGCTGTGCTGTGTTATGTCATGCAGCTGTTATAGTTATTAGTTAAAGTCACATGACCTCCTTTTGCATCCTCAAAGACATCGTTTCATCTTTATTCTGCACGTCTCTCTTACTTTGTTAAATCCTCCCATCACTCGTCATTATCTGCCCCACATCCTCGTCTTCTCTTTCTCTTCCCCCTCCTTATATCATGATGGCAGGTCAAAGGTCAGGCTCTGTTTATCAAACTCTCCATCTCTCACTGATGACCTTCAGTTTTCTTTCTCCCCTCTTCTCCTTCTCCTCTTCTTCTCCTCCTCCGCTTTTCATTCTTTATTGTTCCTCTCTTTCACCTGCAGGTATAGTAACTCCTCCATTCTCCTCCTCTCTATATGCTTCCTCTTTCCTCACCTCCCCCTTTGCGCTTCTCACTGTGACTCACCAGCACGGGGCTGCTGGGAGGGCTGCAGGCTCGACGTTAGCGTTGCATCACGACGTATGGGAGCATGTGCATGTGTACGGACGCGCAGCCTAAAACCTGCACGTTCAGAGATGTGCAACAATATCAAAAAAACAGGAATTCCCTGACAAATTTGCACTAATATTAATTTCACAGTGAAATGAAACCGTGGCGATGCATGCAGACGTACACACAGACGCGTGCAAACCTCTGCATGCATCTTCCCAGCCATTGTTGTGTTGCCTGTCTGCCGTTGTTTATCAGTCTGTTTAGTGACCGGCGGTGGGAATCTCAGAGTCTCACTCCCAAGAAAGTCGCAGTTGTCATCTTCGGCCGCTGCGGTCATCCTTTGGTCAACATGTTATTTTCATTACTGGAATTAGGCCAGCTGGCCAGCCAGAGACAGTGGACACACACACACACACACACACACGCGCAGAGACAAGGGGGGGGGAGGAGGAGGAGGAGGGCTCCTCGTCCAAAACAATAGACATAAATATAGCAGCCTCTGGGAAAAAGAATACAAACGCTGTGTCCATCCCTGCAACAAGGAGCAACGCCCAGTCCTGCGTTTCCTGTTCTCTGAACCCCACGCAGAGAAGAAGGAGAGTGGAGTGGACGCCGCCCCTCTCTCCCTCCCCCCCTCCTCCCCCCTCACCTCACCCTTCGTCACCCTTCACCAGCTGAGACACCAGTCAGCCTCCTCTCACCTTTACACTCACCTGACAGATCTTATTATTATTATTCTTGTTCCTTTCACAATAAAAGTCTGACACCGCGAGATCCCCTCTGTTCTTTTTCAGCTTATATTTGTGCACATTAAAAATATGCAGAATTAGCCGTTTAGCACTTCCTGTTTGCAGTGAAGCCATGGATGCACAGACGACTATCAGTGGATTACTTTAATACTGAATGTGATGATTCTCAGGCAGGTTCTGAAGTCATAACAAGCATCTCTCTCTTCTTTTTTTTTCTTCTTCTATGACCTCTGAGTGTATTTATGGATGTTTATTTTGTGATGGACATCTGAGATAATAATATCCTCAGAAAGTGTAGGTCACAGTGAATCTAAAAAACCTGTTTATCATGTCTGCTTGTACAGACGTTTTACTGGGTTATGACCCCGAGGAGTACGAGCGAGCGTCGTGTCGCAGACCGCCGCTGCGACCGACATGCGAATCAAAAAGAAAACTACAATAACTAAACTTCCCGTTGTTTTTAGAACAGCGGCGTGCAACCTCCCTCTTTCACCTCAGGCAAGCATCTTTGCCTCAAATCTCTCCCACCCCTCCCCTCCCCTCCTCCTCCTCTTCCAGCTCTCCCTCTGGTCCTCTGCTCTGAGGGCACAGGAACATTTTCAGGCCTTTGTGTTTGTTTGTGTGTGTGTGTGTGTGTGTGTGTGATTGTGTGTGTGTGCACTTTTTCCTACCCAAACCCTTGGCTACAGAAAGCCTGGGGCTAGCTTAACCTGTTTTCACACATGTATTTTGGGGCTTAGAGTAAAATTGGCAGTACACATGCAAGACTTTACGACCAGAAAGAAAAACGCTATGCTGGGCTCTGACAGCTGCAGCGTGGGCCAGCAGGCCTCAGGACTGAACTGGTTGAAAGTTCACCCATCCTCGAGCTGCACCAACCCGCGTACGTAGTTAACAACATCATGTGAGTAGTTGTTAATCACACAGAGCTTTTTATATGTTGGTTTGGGCTGTTTGGTCGCAGGTTTGGACCAATTAGGACACCGAAATAGTAGAATTTCTGGCCGGCTCGCGTCCTTTTGAAGTCCTGCTTTTTAGGGGTTGAAGGTTTTCCTGTGATTTTTAAAATTATTACTTCTCGGAAAAACCGGTATTTCTTACCATAAATGAAGTCTGATGTTGAAGGCAGAACTGTAGATAATTATAATAACAGTTTTTATGATCTTCTTAATGTGTAGTTAGATTATGTGGTCGTATTCCTCCTTTAAAAGGTATTTCAGAGCACGATACCAAAGATCACAGGATCATTTCAGCACCCGGTGTCTTTATATACGTCTTTATAGCGCTGACCTGATGTTCTCAGTGTGTGTGCGGCCGGCGACAGGAGAGGAAAATCAATCACATGCTTTCATGCTGGTTTGGTGTTTTGGTCGTTTTGTTCTTGGATGTTTAGTTGTAAAATTATGGCTTCATACAGCATGTCGACGCTCCGCCCAGGGAATGTTCTCTGCGCTCTGACTTTTACACGGTGCCGTGCAAAAGGGTTTAAGCACTAAAAGCAAGGTGAGGATGCTCAAATAATCCATGAATATGTTTTTATCTGTCAGTTAACTTCATGCAAAGTTCCCCTCACACGTCGCTTCAGGTACTCGGCAGGTCGGTTGTTCCTTCTGTAAACTTCTTTCTCTTCATGAGACTGACTCCATGAAGCTGAGATCAGGAGTCTGCCGGGGCCAAACCATCTGCAGCAGGACTCCTTGTTGTTCTTGTCGCTGAGGACAGTTCTTTACGACTCTGGCTGGATGTTTGAGGTCGTCGTCGTGCTTGCTGCAGAATACATTTGGGACGATCTGACGCCTCGCTGATGCTGATGCATTATGGAAAAGAATCACCAGTGCCCTGAAAACTTTTTGCACAGCGCTGTGTATCATGCACTTTATTTAACAAAACACAGAGAGAGTGCAAGAAAGTGCTGCAGCTGAAAACACGATACAGATACATTTCTGCAATAACTGCTTTTTGTGTTCAGCTGTGACAGCTGTGAAAGTGTTGACGAGGGTTTCGAGAAGGCGTCTTTGTTTCAGAGGATACGATATAGGCGTCGGGGTGAAAACACACACACACACACACATGCCAGAAAATCCAGGGTTCCCTCAGGTATTTTTCCAGAGAAAAAGGGGAATCCTGCTAAATACCGATATGCAGCCCCACTGCTGTTGTTTCCATCGTGCAGCCGCACTTCATTCACATAAAATACAAAGATCATCACATAAGCACATGCAGCATTCTGCTGTTTTTTCCAGTAGCCATTGTAACATCTGCTTGTTTTATCAACAGAGAGATCTCAGTCTGTCTAACTGGCTGAACTGTTTTAATTCCCACAGTTAGATCACTGGAACTTTGTGTGACCCTCCCTTTCCAAGAAACAGACACACACACACACACACACACACACACACACCCAGCGATCTGCATGTGCATGCTTCGTGTGCATACAGTCTTCTGAGTCATTGCTTTTGTGAGGAAATGCACAAGAAAGAAACAAACACACAACACAAACAATGCCACACACACACACACACACACTCTGTGAACTGGGAATTCAGAGGAATACGCAGCACCCCTCGGATGCAGAACTGTGGTCTTGTGTGTGTTTAGGAGGCAGCCAGGATGTGGCGGTGAGAGAGGGGGTGGGAGGTTATTGGTGGGGAGGAGGGTGAGTTGGCAGCGAGCTGAGCGGATCTGCGGGGGTGGCAATAGGCCCTGTGGGCTGTAACCTTTTGCCTCAGCAGGTCACAGGTTCAAAGCCCAGGTGGAGCTGAACAACACACTCCACAGCCAGCGGACGTGTGCAGCCGCCGCCGAGCCCCACGGCCGAAATATATCATGTGTTCGCTGAGAGGGAACTTTTGTTTATGGTGTATGTTTCTGCTGGGGTATCTACCCAAACACCAATCAGGGCTTTTTGGCTTTCCTGACGTTGTTGTGTCTCATGCTTAACTGCTCAGCCAAGCTGCTCTGAGTGCAAGATGTTTGTCTCACAGATGATGTCAGGTTTACTTTGATATAAGATTCGATGTAAGATCACTATTCAAGGACACATGGTGTTGTTTAATACACTGTTGTAGCCGCTGTTTAAAAGCAGATCACTAATATATATTTTTAAAATGTGCACCTACTTGTGCATAATAAGATTCATAATAGTTAGTTTCACATCTCGCATTGTTTCCATCAAACATGAGTCTTAATATGAAGGTTAGCGGCGGCGGACTTTACAGCCGCAAGACAACGAGACGTGTCGACGGTGCCATCGAGATCAGCAAACAAAAGCCTGATGAAGCCGATCGCTTTCAGCTGTCTGAGAGAGAATGACGAAGTGCAGAAAAACAAGAACAGGCCGAGGACTGATTGCAGCGAACTTGAGCCTGGCGGCGTCGTCGAAGCCAGAAGAATGAGCTAAAAGACGCTAAAGCACTCTGCAGAGGAGAGACGGAGGGCCGCAGAGTCGCTCCATCCGAGTGCAGCTTGAAGTTTTTAGTGAAAAAGCTCTAAAAAGCCTCACTGCACGCTACGTAGATGTTTCCCTCAACAACAGGCTGCTGTGTCGTTTCCAAGCGACCGAATCGTCTACTTTTTGATTGTTTTTTGGGCAGTGGCGGCGGCGGCGGACGCACGTTCACGTAACCAGCATCCCGTAGTCAGAGCGGCGGCAGCAGGTGGTTCAGAGTGAAACAGTGCCACATGAGAAGGGGGATAATCAGAAGTTGAACTTGAGGACTGGTTGCAGCTGCAGCGTGCACGCAGCCAAAGGTGTCATTTAAAATAGATCCATCCAATAGATCAAAAAGTCAGTTTTTCCGCGTCGGCTCTATTCTTGATCTTGTTTACTACGACTTTATTGTCTTGAACTTTGTGCGTGTGTTTACATGAGCAGGAAAGTACCGATCAGCGTGTGTGTGTGTGTGTGTGTGTGTGTGTGTGTACCTTTTTTAAGCCAACCTGAAGAAACTTCACTCTTCTTTTTTTTTTTCCCACCCTGCTTGACTTTGTGTCTCTGTCCCTCTGTGTCTCTGTCAGAGGAAGATCATTGTGGTCTAAAATAGTCCCCTTTGTTGCTGGAGGAGGAAGTGATATTGTGGTGAAGGAGGCTGAGAAAAAAAAAGGAGTGAGGTCATGAGGAGGAGAAATGACCTTGGAGACCATCACACACTCATGTTCCCACTGGCCCACACACAGCAGGAAACACAGAATGACACACACACACATGATGTGTTCCCACTGACACAGACTAGATGTGCACAGGTCATCCCACCAGACCAGAAGAAAAACACAAACACCGCTCTGTCACCGCGACTTCTCTTCATTATTATATAACTCACACGACGATTTGACCTCGATACATCAGATAGAATCAGTTCAATATTCTCTATTAACACCAGCAACCTTCCCCTTCGCACGACCTTCATTTATTTACCTGACGTGAAAACACCCCGAGGGTCTCGGTGATGGATTCGCTGAAGAAAAGGTTTTATTTATTTATAAACCCCCGAACCGCCGAAGTCGAGGAGGTCAGGAAGTCTTTATATGGACGGCGAGGCCACGTTCGTTCAGTAAGGCTCACTCAGGGTCACGTGGGACGCGGGATGGTGTTTCCTACGTTTGTGAGTCACAAGCTTCCGTGTCCTAAGACGGTTGTACGGCTGCAGATCTGCTCAGATAAAGGTTTATGCATCACTTCATGACAATATAGAGGGACTTATTAAGATGTGGCGACTGGTCTCGGACATGCTGGACCCCTCTGGACTGAGCTTCATTCTACCTAATTAACAACATTGGAAGTGACTGCAGCATACTTCAGTAATTGAATGTAATTGTGTCGGCCTGGTTTTGTTCTGTATCATGTTGGTTGTGCTTCTGTGCACATCCAGAACTGGAAGTTTATATAATTGTTGCCAGAACCCCAATTAAAAACAACTTATTTAATGTTTCTGTCTTCTCGTCTTTCCCGCCACATGCACTGAGTTTTTTCACTGGACTGTTTTCTGCAGCATTTAAGTGTTTTGAATGATGTCACCTGTTGATGTGGTGTCCTGCGTTATCAATTATTCTTGCCTTGTGTGTTATTTTTTGACGCTGCGTTATGAAACCGAAGACGAGTTTCCCACCGTCCGGACAATGAAGCTCAATCCATCCTTCCTTCCTGGACTCGTCTGTCTGGGATCCTTTCATCAAGTGTGTGTGTTATTACTGGGAACTTGTTACTAAAAATAGAAAATTACTGAAGCTTCAAGCATCCAAACAAGTCAAATCCAGTAGATATCTTTCAACGTTTCAGTCTTTTTAGTGGCAAAGTTCCTCTTTTTGTTTCTATACTTCCACCTGCAGCTCAACAGGGAAACACAAAGAGGAGAATTTGATGCTAAAAAGACTGTAAATGTGTCAGATATCCACTTGATATGACTAAACTCAGACTGCTGAAGCTGAACAGAAGCTTCACAAACACTTTAAACCTCTGAGGTTTTAAAGATTTTTAAGATATAAAATTGTAAAACTTGAATAAAGACGCAGGTGGAAAGCTGAAAGTTTAGATGTTCCTTCCTCGAGCACGTCTCTCTTCCTTTTGGTTTATGTGTACAAGCTCGTCTTTGGATTGAATCCAAAACCAGAGGAACCAGATACATAATCTGGCTCTCTCCAACAAACCCGGTGGGACTCCAAAGCTGCTGGCTGCAGGTTCAACGTGTCATGTTATCCCGAAAGTCGACTACGAAATTACCACAAAAGTTACAACCGCTGAAGTGGCGATATCAGAGCAGAGCACGCTCAGAGGCGTCACCGGATCTGTTAAGAAATGTGAAAGTGTCACCTTCCCTCGCTCTCAGGTGTGTATTGCAAGCGTGTGTGTGTGTGTGTGTGTGGAAGTGGGTGTGTTCATATCCAGGACGTTGTCAGGGTATATCTGTCTCCCGTAGCGACAGCAATGTCACCGTTCCCTCGCCGACGCCGCCTCCCCCACCATGTTACCAGCTTTGGAGAGCAGCCACCTGCTGTGATGTCACCATCTGTGATGCATTTACCTGTCAGCGAGCGAGCGAGCGAGCACACACACACACACACAGAGAGAGAGAGAGAGAGCTGCAAGATCTGACAAATGTGTGCATTAATCACAGAAAGAACGTATTACAGGATCTATGAAGCAGGTTTTCTGGAGTTGAGCTGAAAGTTTAGATGTTTTTTTTCTACCTGTAAAGTTTCTCTGTGATGAAACGTAACAAACTTCTGAAATCTGGTTTGTTTTCACCTGAAAATAACAAAAACAATGAAATATGTTTGGTTGAAAAACGTGATTAAAGCGCTGTGATGAGCTCGTTATAATCTACTGACGACGTCTCTGCACGCCTGAACATGTGACGGGTGCGTCGGACGAAAACGCCGTCTCGTCCACTGACGATGGAGGATTTATTAGTTTACAACCTTTCAGTCTGTTTGACCGTCAGCTGCGTGTGCAAGCGTCACAACATTTCATACAGTGTATTAACAGAGGTGTGAAGTGGGAGGAGCTATCTCAGGCACCTCTAGGTCAAGAAGTAATTAATTCATTTTGCCCAAAGACGTCATGTGACTCACAGCTGGATCGACATGAAGCTCGAAAATATGTGGCCCTTTGATAAGAAGTTGAAGGTACAAGACTGCGTATGTGCATATTTTGAGGTAGTTAGTAAGTTAACTACGACTCCCAGGGTGCATTTCAGCAGGAAACAGCCAATCACCAAGCTTAAAATTCAGTTTCATGCTGATTTTACAACCTGAAGTGTGATTTTTCAGCAACTACAGCACAACGAAGCGCTTTGAATTCATTAACACTCAAATTCTCCATGGTAACAGCAGCCGAGGCTCATGGGTATTGTAGTATTCTGAGCTGTCTGTCACGGCAAAGTCACGGATAAATCGTGATTTCTCCCTGAAACAAAGTTGAAATAATGTAAACTGGTGATCATAACATAAACCTACAGGACTGATACATTATCCAGGAGAGTCTTGACTTTCTAATGTTGTGTAATATTTAAGATATTAATTAAAGAATAAAAT
Organism: Euthynnus affinis; assembly: GCA_029490765.1. Taxonomy (NCBI): domain Eukaryota; kingdom Metazoa; phylum Chordata; class Actinopteri; order Scombriformes; family Scombridae; genus Euthynnus; species Euthynnus affinis. Next base: position 29,461,312 of record CM055850.1, read on the forward strand.
ATGAAATGGGACGACAGAATGAGGAGGGAGAAGCTGCCTCATCACTTTAGTTTAACTGGTGAATAAGTGAAACACATCCAACACTAAAGATTAGCCGACGACACAAGGACGAAAAAATGTCAGTTAATCATGAATATTACAACGTTATGACACATAAAACATCACAGCAACGACACAAACTGTCCAAACGACAACAACTAAAGTGCCAATTAATTAACAAATAATTAACACTTAATGTAATAAGACTGCAAAGGTCTGTAAAGCTATGATAAAGCAATAATCTTATTCACACACACACACACACACACACACACACACATGCACATGCACACACACACTCAGGTTGTAATTAGTGACATAGAGGTGATGATGAGGGGGATGGATTCACACCGAGCTGGTCTGACAGCTTCATCAGTTCCACTGCGGTGAGGACAGATGGCTCAACCATCTCCCTGGACTCACTGTAAACACACACACACACACACACACACACACACACACACAGCTTGGCGAGGCACACTCAGAGGACGCATGTATCAGTGAGACATACTGTAGTTCTCAAGCTTGTTTACCTCCACTCATTGAAATGGATTTTTTACATGAAATAACCTCTACAGTTGTTTCTCCTTCTCATCATTTCAAAATAAAAGCTGCTGCTGCTGCTTTGATCCATCAGTATTAATAATGCACTTTATTAAACTTATTTAACAACATTTAACTAAAGGATGTGTGTATTTCTTCCACTCCTGGCTCCTTATAAATAACTTCTTTCACCAACTGAAACTATTCCACCAATTTCTTTTTTATTGTTTTGAAACATTTAAACTCAATTTACTGAAACTAACACTGAAAAAACACAGAGATCCCGGTCCGAACTGTTTATTTTAATCCTTATCGAAATGAGAATTTAGAGGCGTATCGCACTGCCAGCGTTCACACGCTGTAACTCCCATCATGTGTGTCTTTAAACACTAAGATCACTTATCCCCCCAATTGCAGAGGAAACAAACCCCGATACCGCCCCGCTGGATCCTCGCCGCAGTTGTTTAGCAGCTATTTCGATAAGGAAATTACCTTCACTAGAACACAAAACAGTGATCGGCAGATACCAGGATTTAGCCTTTTCCTGACTCTGATTTCTGGGTATCAGGAAATAAATCAAAGGACCCCCCCCCCTCCCCCCTCCTGCCCCCCCCCCCACCTCCTTAACACAATCAATCACAGATGCTCTCCGAGCCTTTCAGCTGTTTGAGAAATGTTGAAGTAATTAACAATTAGTAGTTCAAAGAGTTAGGTGATAGGTGAAAGCAGACCAACCCCAAGCTTGTGTACTTGAAGAGTGAGTGACGGTGTGTGTGTGTGTGTGTGTGTGTGTTTTAACGCCCCCTTTTTTCTTTCAAACGCTCAACTTAAAGAGTCAAATCAACAAGCCGCTATTGTATATTTCACTGTTGACTTTTCTTAGAACAACTTGAAATCTTGAAGCCTCGAGGGGGGAAAAGAAGACTTGAAAGCACAAATTAACCTAATACACATTTTAAAAGTCCACAGAGTTTATAGCGTTTGTAAGAGAAGTCACATGGGACTGTACGATGAGAAACAGGAAGTGTTTTCTCTCTAATTATAACACAGCAAAGACACCAAATGACTGATTGTGTTTGTTATAAATATCAAACAGGAAACCTCCACTGACGGTTTCAAGACTTTACCTTTATTGTTCTTATTCTTTTACTGTCTTAACTGATGTTTAACATGTGTATATATTGTGCAGATGTATATATGTTTTATATTTCTGTCAGTTAAGCTGCTCTATAAATAAAGCTTATCATTATTATTGTTATTACAGCTGATTAATCGGAGGTTTGTTGGACATTTCACATGATTTTCTGACATTTTAATCAAAAACATTTCACTGCCATCGTCTTGTGTGACGTGTGTGCGGCAGTTCAAACTCTCATCTCCTCTCTTTAACACTTCCAGGCGTCGTCACCCCTACAGCGACCTCTCACGCTTCCCCTCTGTCCCTGCACGGCGGCTGCAGCAGCGGCAGCAGCAGGGTCACATTACATTACAGCCAACTCACCATCATTACAAGACTGGAGACGTTTGTCCCGTGCAGAATCACCACTAAGACTTACTAATTCAATATCTTAGAAGGTCCTATTGTTCTGACTGTAATCCTATTTCCCCCTCTAAATTATTACTGGCAATTTCCCTTTCCTTTCTGCACAGACCCAACGCTGATGACTTAATTGTTTTCTTACTGGTTTTCAAACTGCCCGACACGATCTGCCCCTGGGAACCCGCCGTTAGCCGGAGGGCATGGAATCCGGTGACACAGCTCGTGTGAATGTCTGCAAGAAGACGTCTGTTTGTGTATGGATCTGTGTGTGTGTGTGTGAGTGTGTTGTTTATGCATGAGCCTGCTCACACACACACATACAGGCATGTCTCCCAACATGAGTGGCAGGCGTGCTTAAGCCCACTTTGTAGCGATGTGTGGGAAGCCAGCCGCGAGGGCTTCCTCCCTGTTTTCTCTACGCCAGCGATTACCAGCTGCGGAAATGCTAATGGCTGTTTTCATAGCCATGGACAGCGGCTAAAGCATTTGTTTTACTACGTAATCCACGTCTGGCCTGCAGTGCCCCGAGCCTGTTGATTTTAAATTATGAGGGGATATTGCTGCCTCTGCAAAAGGTACTCACGAGTCACCAAAACTCCCCTCCTCCCCCTCCTCCTCCTCCCTATTCTCCTCCTCCTCCTCCTCTCAAAGTGCTGAGTGATTTGAATTAGGAACCAGCAGCTTAGGCTTTTTGCATTGTTGAGCCGTGAGCACCTGATTTATGTTTCGGGCCGATACTGTTTCAGAACACTTCGGGAGTGCTTTAGTGAGCTTGTCTGCTTTTGCCATCACTGACAAATGAGCTGCATTACGTTCAGGACTTGAGATGGAAAACTAAATGGAAAACATGTTGTGTGTTGTTCATGAGCTGCTTCAGGGCAACCCCCACCTCCTCCCTCCTCCCTCCCCTCTCCTCCCTCCACCTCCTTCTCCTGCTACGCTAACTTGAATTCCCTTTTGAGGCCAAAAGGTGCTAAGTCGAGTTTAGTGACACGTCAGAGATAAACAACAAGACGTGAAGGTGTTTCTCATGAGGAGGAGGAGGAGGAGGTTTTAATTAGTCAAGTTCCAGCACAGGCCACCGCTATAATGTTTATACATGTAACAGTTGCCCTGGCAACAGCTGAACATTTGAACAGATGACCGCGGTGGCCGTCAGCAGCAGCAGCAGCACAGACTGAAGGAACTTTAATTGCAAACATTAATTAGCGAGCATGTTCGTGCTCGGCCTTGCATGTCCTCTAAAAAAAAAAGGAGCTACGCCTCCGTGAACCCGCTCCCTTTCTTTAAGTGTGTGCTGCCCATAATAAGACCAGGCTCAGCCCAGATCTGGACCATGGACGAGGCCTTAAAAAACTGGTTCTGTTGTCCTTTTTTTTTGTCCTGAGCTTTGTGTTCAGTCTGCCCAGATGTCAGGGTTTAAGAAGAATGTCTGGACGTTTTCTTAAAGTAAAGGAAGGTCTAATGGTCTCTCCATTTCCTCCGTTGAAATAATTTCTGGCCCTTTTTTTTTTATCCTTAAATTATCCCTCTAAAATCAACTTCTCTTAGAGACGAAAACAACAACAAAAAAGATGATAATAGCATTTTTCTTTCTTTGAGTCAAGTAAACATCAGGATTTTTAATTTCCTGCAGACCATGTGCGCTCTCCGTCGCCGTGCCAACAGTCCGAGATGACAAGCCATTTGGACTTTTATGCGATGTTCACGTTCCTGTAATTACAACTTTCTGACTTGTAAACATCGTTCATGTCACCGTCCAAGAGTTGTAATTAGGACCGGGAAAGCTCAGACGGATCCAGATCGGCACTTAAAATGAGAACGATGCTGTTCTTTCAGACTCGGATCTGCATGTTGAGACTGCGACGACATAAACAAACGTCTAATAATTCTCCAGCCAATCAACAAATTAGCCTCCTGCAGATTAAAGCGCTGGATTATACTCATGCACGGAGCCGATCCTGCGTTACAGACGCCTTATTTCTGCAAGAACACAGAAGAAAACTGTGTGAAAAAAGCTGCTGTTGGCTCCCAAAGTTTGCACTGATTTAGCTGCACTTTCTGTAACTCCATTTAAAAAAGCAAATCTTGGGGGAAACTGACATCACTGTTGTATAATCTGCCTGCTTTCTTAACAGGCTGGTGATGTTTTTCGGGGTATTTAAGGACCTGATGTGTTGCTCTCATTGAGTCACTGCTGCGTTTTGTTCCGACTGCATGAAAATTCAGTTCATGTTTCGAGCTGCGGCTGAATTCTTGAGATATTTTTTGTCTTTGCGGCTGCACATCTCGTCCAGGAAAGAGAGTTTTTCCTGCTTAAATAAAAAAAGGTCGACCCCAGAAGTACCCAGAGACCCGTGAAATTACCCACAATCCCTTCACGAGTGTCTACAACAGAAAAGCCTGACGATACAAACAAGTATAGACGCTTCACATCGCGTCAATTCAACCCGAATATATAACGGACATGGTGCTCTGCTATCATAAAACCATCTGGACTTGTCTGACGATGGCATGAACTCATCATTCATCCTATTTGACGTGAACACAAGCGCCTAATCTCCTCCAAACATTCCCTTCCTTATGCATTGTGCCTCGTTCACATGGCATTCCTCAGATCTTATGTCAACTGATGGGAAACTCAGATCAGACTCTCCCGACTTTTTTTTTGCACTCAGCCGATGTGAATCAGTTCCATTAACTGCCTGTATTACACTGTCAGGGAGTGATTTGGTCATTACGTGAAGGCCATTAGAGGGCTTTCTAATGGGCTTGTAGCTGGGAGCCGTGGTGTGTGTGTGTGTGTGTGTGTGTGGAGTCCCGGGCTCTGGCAGGGGTATCGGTAATGATACGTCAGTCTGCGCGCTGAAAGGTCACAGCGTTAACGCCGCTCGCTGAGGAGTGACAAAAGGGGGGAGTTAATGTGGCGTTCAGGGTACACGGCTCGCAAAGTAAACATATGTACGTGCAGATGTGGCTGTGTGTGTGTGAGAGAGAGAGAGAGAGAGAGAGAGAGAGAAAAGAGAGAGAGAGAGCCAAAAAACAAAGTGGTAGTAGAGAAAATATGGGGCAGAGAAAGGGAGTGAAAACACTACAGAGTCTGATTAAAAGAAAACACCAGTTTAACTTTGCAATAATCTCCTCGACCCACTCGCCGAGCATCATCTGAAGTGATCTTCGTCTCTGTGTTCAGACCCTCTTTTAAAGGTTCGCTGGTGGTCATTTTTAGCGTTGATTGACAGCTGTGAACTACCGTCGCGATATTTCACTAGATTAAGAAACCAGATTACTCAGAGAAATCCGGTTACGCTGCTGTTTGGACTACATGTTCACCTGGATACATTCAGCTGATGAAGACGCTTTCACACATTCACAATCACACTGTCACGTGCCAGGGGTGTGGAGGAACTGGTGGACCCAAATGCAGAGAGCCAAAACAGGCAAAATCTGATGCAGACCATTTATTCTAACAAATAGGTTACAAAACACAAGGGCTATACGCAACACCAGGGAAAACAGACGACTCGACAAGGACTGAACTGAAAAACAGGACTATAAACACACAGGCAGTGATTACAAATGAAACACAGGTGAGGAGAACAAGACTCAGGTGAGACACATGAACTAACGAAACACAGGAAGTAAAGTGAGCAGACACAAGGTAGCAGGGAATTTCAAAGTAAAACAGGAAAACAGAGGAACACAGGGGAAACAAAACCCAAAACAAAGCACACATCAGACAGGGCAGGTAAAACAAAGAGACAAAAGTCCTGATAGACCATGACACACACATTTTAATCATTCAGTTCCTGTAAATGTTGTATGTAAATGTGGACTAAAAGTCTGCAGCTCTTGTTTATTTATTACTTCGTTGGCCTACAAGTATCTTATTAAATACCCACCATGTGTGCGTTTTTAATCGTAGAAGGGAAAAAGCTCACCAGTTTGCTAAACGCCTAAAATCCTCCTCAAACCACCACAAACATAATTCTATTAACCTCCGTTGTGTCGGGGCGGCTGAACAAATCTACGAGACGAGCATCTCAGCAGATTAAAGATAATTTATCTGCATGGTAAGAAACTTAAGCTGGAAAATATAGATGTTTGCAATTTGGATTAACTGTCCCTTTAAAACAAACAAACTTTATTCACGGCACCAGATTCAAAGAGCTTCTCCAACTCTTAACAAGGACATTTAGATTAGATTCAACTTTATCGTCAGTGTTCATAGTACAAGTGCAACAAAATGCAGTTTTGCAACCAACCAGAATAAACAAATAGTAGATTAAGGTGCTGATGAGACGATATTTACAGATAAAGTGAAGGAATAAGGTGTATATTAGTTACAAAAAGTACAGATGGTTGTTTTTGTTGTTCATAAATAACATGTGCAAAGCATATTCTAACAATGATGATTATTAAGAAATTGTTAATTGTTAAAAATTTGTGCAAAAAGCAGCCATGAGTGTGAATTAAAGCTCATGAATATGACGGCGTCCGTGTGAAAGCAGCGTGTCGTCCAGGATACGGTTATTCAGCCACATTTCTGTTAAAAATCAATGATATAATAATAATAATAGTAATATCTTTATTTATATAGCACCTTTTAAAAACAAAGTTTACAAAGACAATAAAGAAATGATAAAAGTTTAAAATAGAGATGAAAAGTTGTAAAAGGTTTAAAACACAGATGATTAAAAGACAACATCACATAAAAGCCAGTCTGTAGAAACAGGTTTTAAGAAGTGATTTAAAAGAAGTCACTGAATCTGCGAGCCTCGTCTCCTCAGAGCTTTATCGTTCCAAAGTCGAGGGTCATCTTTAGATTTAAGCCTCGACTTTGGAACAACCAGCTGAGGATCTGAGGCTGCGGGCCGACTGGTACGGGGTCAACATATCCCTGATGTAGCTTGGAGCTTCAGACTGATATAACAGTCTCTAATCTGTTGGTGTGAGTTAATCTGAAGCCGTAGTTTGTTTGTGGGTTAGCTTTAGCTTTAGCCTGATAGCCTCCCCGCTTTTCCCTCGCCTTTGTTTACAGTCTTCGCCGCTGGGCTCTTCCTGTACGGGACAACTAGCTGGCTGGTCCTGGCTGCTGTCTCCTGCAGCAGTTGAAGGTTGTCTAATGCAATGTTTGTACAAAGAGAACTCTATATACGACGTATTCACACGACTGTACTGAAGGATAAAAAAACTATTAAACAGACTTCTACTAATTTGCGGAGACGCACGTGACGCCATCTTGATCTGGAGACTTATGTGCTTCAGTGAGCTGCTGACCAAATCAGTCATTACATCCAGATAATGGTCCCCCCACCCCGTTAGCTCATCCTCGGCTCATCTCGTTGAGGAAATGCACCCTGACAATAGTTTTTCATTACCATTTAAAAGCACTTTCTTTCGCACAGTCTTGTCAACAAGTGTGAGGGGGAGGATGCCTGCATTTTTACCCACTCCAGGTCTGTGCTGCATTGTATGTGCACACACGTATGTATGTGTGTGTGTGTGTGTGTGTGTGTGTGTGTGGTAGGCCTCAACAGTTCCCTCCCCCCTACTTGAGCCTAACCGCCTGGCCCCTTTCAGGTGCAAATAGAGGCCGTGGCATGCAGCAAATTTACAGCCTGGCTTTACGGCGTATAGTGGTTTTGGCCTCTTTCTCCTCTCTAGCTGCAGCACTCTGGGTGGCTCAGGGAAACATCTGGAGGGGGACAATGACCCCGAGGCAGCCTCCACCACCTCCACCACCACCACACTCTTTCAGCGACACATGCCGCTGACGCACACACAAATCAAACGCACCCACACACGGTAAGTAAGGCTCCCCTTGTCGATTCTGCGTTGGACGTTTTTACAGTCGCGTTCAGCCACACATGCCAGGTGATGGGTGGACACAGCACACACACACACACACACACACAGTAGAGACAAAGAAGGGAAGAACGTGTGTGTGAGTCTATCCAGCAACAAGCTAGGCACCCACTCACAGCGCTGCCTGAAGGGAGTGAATGAGGCTAACAGATTTTACTGACTGGTGAATTCATAATGCTCCTAATCTGGCCCAGATTCTGCCAGAAATACAGGGTGGGACAATGACATCACTAATGCGAAGCAGTCGTTCGCCTCATGCCTTATTTGTACTTGTGCGACATCCATATTTTCAGCATTGTAGACGGTACGTCAGAGGAGGAAGTCAGTCAAATGTCTTTAACATCTGTGAGTGGTTTCAAAGAAGGTGAAGGTTTCTCTGTGAGGTTCACACCCCTCCCTGATACTCATGGGTAACCCCCGGCGACATTCGGGGTTAAAGAATATTGATACAATGCCCCTAATCAAGGATCTCGGTAATGCTTTTGGTCCCCAGGCTCTGCAGTGTCACATTCCCACAGCCTCTAAAACGGCCAGCGCGGGTCAAATACAGACGACTAATATCTCGACTTTAACTTGATGTATGAATTAATCATTTATGACCCAACGCTCACTTGACGGACGACGACAAACAGGCCTCTTGTGACGCCGTGTCTGTGTGTGTGATTGACACTTAGCAAGCAGGAGCAAGAAACCCGAGCGAGACCGCAGACGCCCCCGCGACACGCAGCAGGGCCGTGAGTCACCGGATTGCTTCATCGCAGCGGGAAAAAAAACTGTGCTTTCAGGTGATGCAACCCAAACTCTGGCAGCCATGTTTATATCTTTAGCTTATGAGTTGCAAAAAAGTGGGAGCGCTTTTTTAAAAATGTGTGCAAACTCCCAAGAAAACACTCTGTGGTTTAAATAAACTCAGTATCAGATTCCGGGTCAGTGAATTCGACAACTACGGCACAATGTTTTGTTCCCGCTCTGGATTAGCTACAGCTCTGTTTTGACTTCCTCTCAGCTGAGACTCACGGGTTTGTTCAGCGGGTCATGTGACCTCGAAAAACGATGGACGTCCACTGTGTGAAACGAGCTCGCTTGTCAGACTGTTGTCGGTTCGGAGGGGGGGAGGGGGAGGAGTGTGACACTCTGGTCGAGGTGCGCTAACGCCTTAAAGTGTGGTTAAACATCACAAACTGGTGTAAAATAACTTAGACGTCTGACAGATGAAGTTTGAATAATTAAAAGTGTCGATTATGACACAAACCTTCAGGAAATTTCTGTTAAATCAGCTGAATATCGTTCTTCTGTCTATATATTAATGTGTATTTTAGTGCATAACAGTCAAAAATATACACAAAATAAAGTTTCTACATATTAAAATAAAAATATGTAAAATATATTCTGAGTGAGAAGAGCTGCTGTTGAAGAGAAGGAAATCAAATGTATAAAACATTCACCAGGAGTCAACAGTATATGTAAAAAGCAATTAACAATAATAATAATTGTTATTATAATACTTAAACATAGGTCTTATCTGCACAATCCATATGAGCCACACTTTTTCTACATCTGCTTACATCTCAGTTTGATCTATTTATCTCATGTTGTTCCTTGTAATTAATCTACTTATCATATATATATATATTTATATATATTATACAATATACGGTACTTATTGTAAATATGTTGCCTAGGAGACAGATGCAGATAGTTTTGTACTAACATCATCATCACTTTTAGACACTGCAGCTGAACTTTTGTTTTCCATCTATCTATTAAAAATGCACCTTTCAAATGTGAATAAACAACAGTAGAAAACTCTTCTGTTGCCACGGGAACGATGTGTGTGTTTGTATTATATGAGACTTTTAAATTGATGTGTTTGCTGCGACTGTGGTTTTATATATATATATAGAGGCTATAGCTTGTTGTTGGCAGCCTCACACACAAACAGTCTGAGCAGTTTATTGCCGTCTTCTCTCTGAAAGTTATCTCTCTACTTAAGAGGTCGGCATCGGTGCTTTGCAAGTTTTTTATCCTGCAGCCGAGCTAAAAGAATAAACAGGTCACTCACCTACAAGGAGGCACGTTTTCCTCCCCTGTCAGACAGATTTTTACAAACACCAGCAACAATTCAGGTCATGCATCTCCTCTCAACTGTTCAGACTTTTAGCCTTTATTTGCACACATAATTCTCCACTTGACCTCCTCGAGCGCAGCAGCGGCGGCGGCGGTTGCTGGGAGATTTCTGACGTGAATGTAAAGCTTTTGTAAGGCAGCGGTCCCCTCTCTCTCTCTTTTTTTTTTTTTTTCATCCGAGGCACCTGGCGGGGCACTTAAAGCATGAATGGGACAGCTGGGTCATACTTCAAAGACGGTATTCAGTCAAACACACACCCAAAGATGCACAGACGCCAGTCTTTTACAACGACTAAGTTAAGCAGCGCTGGAATGTAACTAAGGACCCTTGAAGTGCTTTAAATCAGTATTATTTATTTTAGTATTAGTTCTTTTAACAGCTATATTCAGTAGTTATACAGGCACATATCCAGTAGGTGCTGAGCAGAGGTGAACCTGGTGTCAAAGCTGTGAGTTTTACTGTAATGTGCTCATTCATATATTAAACTTTTCCGGTGCCGTCCAACAGCACCCTGCAGGATTTTACCGCTCAGTCATTTCATGCAGTGATCAAAAGTGTCATTATACAAGACAAGGCAAAGCCATTTTATTTGTATAGCCCATTTCATACACAAGGGTAATTCAAGGTGCTTCACATAATGCATTAAAGCAATAAAAAAGAAAGAAAAAAAAACAGCATAAAACATTAACCTGTCTGATGCATAACTGGGTCTCGGCGGTGAATTCGCTTTAAACAAGTGCACATTAATTCAAGTCCTTTGCAAAGTGAGTTTAACAATAACACAACGCGACCTTTAGAGAAAACTGACATGTTTTTAATAATAAAAAAAAAAAAAAAAACGTGAAAAGGACACGGCTGGTAACCAGTGGAGTGACATCAGCAACACGTGTGATTAATGATCCTGCGGCTGAATAAGTGTGTTTGGATCAAATGTGCTTTATGGTCCATTACATTACGTCACTTGTTTAAATTGCCTCTAATGCAGCGACGCAGCGGGCTGCTCGGACATATTTTAGATGACTTCTGCACTGATTTTTTTCCTTTGATATTTATTTCATTAGTGTTACTTTGATGGTGGGTGTTTTGACTGATAATCTAATATTTCAGTGATGTGGTTTGTATACATTAGGATGAATTTGACGCCTATAATCACTCACTTTACATGTGAAGATGATCAATTTATAGCTATATATTATACACAATTACACATTAAACTGGACAGCTGTGTAATTTTCCTTCACCTCATGTGAAAAAATGTTTCTTATAAGTTAATACCTGAGTAATAAAAATGAAATTAATGAAGAGAAATCTGTGATCTAGCTTAGGAAGTCAGCTCGAGTTTGCTGCTACCTTCACTTTTCACCGAACAACAGACACAGTTAGCAACTAGCTGGTGAACACAGTGAAGCATTTAGCCGCTAAAGAGCCAGATATTTCCCTCAGGAGTTGGTAGAGAGCAGAAACAGAAGCTAAAAAAGAGAAAATATTGGACTTACATTCACCAGATGAATGATAATGTTGCTCTGTAAGTGCTGGATGCTAATCGCTAATCGCTAACAAGTTAATCATATCACCTTCAAAGACGTCACGTTATGTTTACTATTTGTTTCCCCAAAAAATGGACCTAAAAGTCAGTTTGTTCCTCTGGCAGTGGGCTTACTGTTGCTAACGGCAACCACTGACACAGCCCTACAGCCGCCGCCGCTGTTTAACCGCCATCATTAACATCCACTGTTTTATCAGATCGGTGACTCAGCAAATATTGACCGACATGTTTTATCTGCTCTTGTTGGAGCTCCAGGTTATCTCCAGGTATCCTTTTTTTTTTTTTTATCACAGCTGCTCTCCACTGTTTTTGCACTTTTACAATAACTTTGGTCTGACTCTTGTTTCTGGTATCTTTTGTCGTGCAGAGTCGTGTTTTCACTGCTTCACTATCGCTTCCTGTGAAAACCTTTACTAGAGGAGGGCAGAAGACAGCTCGTACAAGCTTTAAGTCACATTTTGAATGACTTTAACTTGTAATGGTGCAGTTTTACATTACTGTATTGATACTTTTACTTAAGCAAATGCACTATTTCTACTATATTTATGTGTGTTTCACTGCTGTACTCTTATTTTGTGCATCTGAATCTTTTAAAATTTCATCTTCTCACACCTTAAACATCCAGATATTACTCCGCACTTCCACAAATACCAGTTTATTTCATGAGTACTTGTGAATAGCAATAAAAAAAGCAACCCTTTAAATTCAAACCACATTTAATATCATCTTTCAATACTATAATGCTCACACACACACACTGGGGAGCAATTCACATCCACATATACGAGGGTGCAGAGGGAACTCACACACACTCAGCACTTGGCCTCTAATCTGCTCTTAATTCAGTTCTGGCCTGGGGAGACTTTAACTCAATTACACTCTTCACCCCCCCTCCCTCCCCAAACCACCCTCCACCCCCTCCACACACACACACACACATTAATAGAGCTCTTCCTCCTTCACATACTTGAGCGACATCAATCAACATGAAGTGGTTTTTTTTTTTTTTTTTTTCTGGAGCTTTTTTCTGTGAGAAGACAATTCAATTTGTTCACAGACGGTCTGAAGTAGAAACTTGAAACACAAAAAGGAAGCATAACAAAACTTTCATTTCCAGACCCCCCCTCCCCCCACCCACCACACCCCATTATTATTACTTGGAGACATTAATCAAACTATAATCCTCACAGCACATTGTGGGGTTCAATATAAAACACCTTAACATTACATAACAGTGCTCTTCTATTAAAGGTTGAATGATCATCCTAAATGTGATCTAGGCTATTAACCATTTGACAAATTGAACATCCAGTCTAATAACCTGATTGCTTTGCTAGAAAATACCATTTACAGATTCCAGTAACGGCATCGGGAGTTTTAAGCAATTTCCTGCTTTGCAAATTAGTGACATTTGAGAAATGTATTTCTCAAAAAAAAAAGGGAAAATACTGTATTAAAATCCTGCAATATCTGCAGGTTGCTCAGGGGGCTTGTTGATGTATGTGCGTGTGTGTGGGAGGAGTGTGAGCGGGGCACTGAGATCTATTTCGGGTCGAGGTGGGTCTGCGCCGAGAGGAATTTGTCATTGTAAATGCCAGGCGGTTCACTGGAGCAGTAATGAGAGTTAATGTGTTGGTGGAGAGATATATATCAGTATAATGTGTGGAGCACCTGATGGGATGTAGCTCGTGTTTTTTCAGATGAGAACACGGCGAGTGTTTGTGGGTTAAAACCGAAGCTACAGGAGCGACTCAGGTTTGTGGGTGCTGTGGTGTTTTTAGCTGAAAACGACAGAAAAGTTGAAATAACTGGGAGGATTATAACGAGGGGCCGGGACAGTGATAGATGCTATTGATTGTGAAAGAGTGCCAGGCTTCACTACAGGGGGAAGTTAACTTTATGTAAATGTCCTGTGATGCAGTCAGTGTCGGAGCTAGAATAAATACCCAGGAGGAGCAAGAGGCTTACAGCGAGAGGGCAGCAAATTTACTGGCGAGTGTCGACGTAGTGGTGCGTAGTGAAAGTTAAACCGTTCTCTTCACTTTACTAATAATCTAACAAACAAAAAAAAACACAATGAGGAATCACTGCAGTGTAAATAAAGGGCTGGAAATGTTTGACTCAAAGGTAATAATAATAATCAATAACTTTCTTTAATCCATGAAAATATCTAACGTGATAACACGATAATACATTTTAGAGTTTCGGCCAGTTATAATGGATTTCAGTCATTGCTATAATTACACATCTGCTTTTAAACATGTGAGGGGGCTCAGTGAATGAAGTGGAGGGGGGGGGGCATGACCTCCTGTTGCCCCCCCCCCACCTTGTGAAGCCGACTCTGGATGCAGCGAGAGCCAATCACTTCCCTTCTGATTCCTGCAGAGACAGAAGCACAGAGTTGCACGTATCCCGCACATGTCCAGCCTCTATATTTATATTCTGGGGCTCTACTGGAATATCTTTAATGGTTTCCAGTTAAAAACTCCTTATTTATCTTCTACTGGTCCTTCATGCAGCCCCTCAGTTCAGCCGTTTTAGCTCCTGTCTCTTAGCAACAACCTTAGCAACCGATGCTATGAAAAGGCACGCATGACGAGATGATGTCAGCTTGTCGGACAGCATCTCTACATACGTTCAGCTCATGTTTGGGAACTTTGACCTTTAGTTTAACGTAGACGTGCGCCATCACAACAGGATATAAAACACAAAAATGAACAAAAAGCTGTTGCAGTTTCACTACAACGTGTATTTAACAAGCTACTAGAACCATTAAAAGAACGACGACACGTGGAGGGAAAGCGTCGACATCGATGGTTCATTAGTAAACAACCGTCCAATCAGAGCAGAGTATGTATGACAAGAGAACGACAGATACTGACAGCTGCTTTGTATGTGTGAAGGCGCCATTACATCATCAGGGAGAGTCCTGCGTTTGTCCAGTATATCATTTTGAAAACAGGGAAACTCATCACGTTGCATCATGGGAAGTGTAGGATCCAGTGTTTGACTCACACTGTGGCGATCATCAATCATCCTCTTTATACTCCAACAAGTTTATGAAAGCAAAACTCGCCGCTGACTAATTTAAGAAAATCCCGTAAAAGCAAACGTCAGCAAAAACTCCACAAAACATAAAATATATTCACTAACCCGAGCGGCCGGGGCTGTTTTTACATCGCAGGAAGTGATGAGAGATGAAAAACATTTGCATTTGTGAGTCTCTGTGGACAGAACACTTACTCTCCGCTGCTGCTGCTGTTGTTGGAGAACGCCTTTGTTTTGTAATCCATCACTTCCTGTGTGTAAATCTCAGTTAGCGGGGTCGCAGCCAGCTTTGTGATTCATCCTTTTAAAAAATATTTATTTATTTATATACATTTTAAGCAAATATATCGCCTTCTGCGGCTCTAAATTATGCATTAATTTGTGCTAATTCATGCATTACTGAGGAAACACTCATATAAAAGTAGCAGCTGTGAGATGGAGCTGGAGCTGGAGTTCCAGCGTCGCCGCCTCGCTGCTCAGAAAGAGAAGAAGAAGAAGAGGAAGAGGAGGAAGATTTATCCTCTGAATCGAGCATTTATTTATTTATCTAGCCGTACTCTGTGTGATTTGCTCCAAGGCCTTCGCTAACGCGCTTTAGCGGCGGCGCTAAAGAAGACGGATGGGAGTGATTAGCATCACCTAGAGCTCTGCCTCCGTCGCCACGGTTACCAGTGAATTATCCCCGCCATTGGCAGATACGCACAACCGGTATCTCTCACCTAACTCCTCCCTTTTTTTCCCCATCATCCTTCCCTCGACTTTTCTCAAAGTTTACTCTTGTTTGCTCCCTCTCACTTCCCGCATTTATCTTTTTCTTCTTTTTCTTCTTTCTGTTTATCGTCTCACAGCTGATTCAGTGTTTTAATCACTTTCTGTGAGTTTAATCCTCTGCTGCATTTTTTCCTTTTATTAATTGAAACATTCGTACTTTTATTTATCATTTCCTTCATCTTTTCTCTCTTTATTTAACAGTTTAATCTGTTTTTTTCTGCCGTCTTTGAGGCTAAACCACCAGAACGTCTTTCTGCCTCTCTCTCTCTTGTATCGCAGACTCCTCTTTTTTCCTGATCACTCACCTCTTTGTTTTCTCTTTTCCCCACAGCTTTGCAGTTTGCAGCTGCATTCTCCCTGTGACAGAGGAGGAACATAACTAAAGCACATTATATCACAGCTCTTAACTGGACTTACTGTTACTGTAAGACTTTTATTTCTCCTCCTCCTCCGCAGGTCAAAGGGAAATATTGTACTTGTTACTACACTGTATTTATTTGACATCTGCAGTTACAAAACAATATGAACAGAAACATATGAATATACAGATGTCAGCGAGTCGGTTCAGCACTTCGGTCCGCGAGCTGAAACATCTCAACAACTGTTTGATGGTCTGTCATAAAAATTTACAACATATATTCGATTCAAAGGAGTTCGCTGATGGTCTGACTTTTCCAGCAGGGTCAGAGTTTTCGCTCGCTCGGCGATATATATCTCAACATCTACTTGACGGATTAGAGCTAAATCTGCTGCAGACGTTCATGGCTCCCAGATGATGAAGTCTACGAGTCTTTGGTGGTCCTCTGACTTCTCCTGCAGCGCCGCCGTCGGGTTTGTCGGTTTGCACGCTGAAGCGACACGGTGGTGGTCGACGTTATACCTGCTTAAACATCAACAGTCTTCAGGGAGGCTTTGTGCAAACCAGTGCTCGCTTTAAAGGTGACCGCCTGATCATCAAACCCAAAATTAGGGGTTTGTTGTCAGCAACTTTCCCTCTCGCCCCAAAAAGGTCACCCTACTTTGCCTTTTTCTCTCACTACATTGATTTTTCCTTCTTCTTCTTCTACTTCTCATGTACCAGTTTTTTTCTCTCCCCTCTCTCCTTGCTTCTTCTCCACCTCCTCCTCCTTTTCTCACCTCATCTCCTATTCTCTCCAGGTCGTTGCGGCCGGCCTCCGTCAGATCTGTCTGCCCATAATCTTGGTTTATGTTGCCACTCCGGAGTTTGAAGTAGAGCCAAAGAGAGAGAAGAGGTTACAGGGACAGTGGTGTAAAGATGGAGAGATGAAAGGGAGGAGGAAAGAGAGAGAGGAGAGGAGAGGAGAGAGAGATGGCTTGATTTATTTGCTGGCCTTGCAGACTGGATCCAACTGAATCCAGAGGCGAAAGCTGCAGCATTGAGAGGGTGATACAGGGAGGATCTGATTTCCAGGAAAGGAGAGCAGGACTTGGAAAGGCAGAGAGAGCAGCAGCCGGGAATCCAGGCAACAATCTGACTCTCTGCCAGTCTGTTTTTCCCCCCCTCTTCTCCTCTCTTACCATTTTCATCTCCTCTCCATCTTTCTACACCCTCGCGTTCACATTGCACTCTTCCTAATCGCCTCTCTGTGGTTCTGGCTCCGGCGTGAGGTGAGTCAGTCGATGGGGTGTAAAGGGCGAAGGGTTTGGTCTGACAGGAGAGTGCCAGGAGAGGCCCCCGCGTCCAAAACCGCTGCTTCACCAGCCCGGGAGCCAAGCTAAGAGAGCACTTTTCATAAATGCAGGATCGCAGTTACATCTCGAAGAGCAACAGCGAGGCAGCTAGGAGGAGACCAGCGAGATCCAGCAACCCCAAATTGTTTCCTTACTCCCATTTGAAACCTTCAAATTAGATTAAAAAGGAAAAGAAGGAGGGGGGGGAGAAAAATGGTGATCGGAGCGCCCCGGCGTTTTCTTGATTCGGGGCAGAAAATCCTATTTCATGGTGGTGTGGAATTCCGCTCCAAAAAAACTTTTTATCGGCTCCCTCATCGGCCTTGCTGAGGGATTTTTTTCTAATCTATCTCTCTCTCTTTCCTACTCTCTGGCTTCCTCTCTCTCTCTCTCTCTCTCTTCCCCCAGCGTTTTTTTTATAACAAAGAGCTGAGAGTGCAAGAACGAGCAGACAATACGCGATTCTCATGCATTTGTTTTTGATTTTGCAGCCATTTGAAGGCTTGCCATTGTGCCTCCGCGGGGTTGATTGTATTACCAGGAGATACAGAGTAATTGGGGAGATTAAAACCTCCTCCTTCTCTCATTTGATAGTCTTGCAGAGACCGAGGAATGTCCATTAGGCCCTTGAATGTTGATTAGAGAGACAAATCTGACGTCCAGATAGCTGATGATAGGCGAAGTGGATTTTCTTGTCGAGCGCCGCGGTTTAAGCGTTTCACGATGTCACGCACAGCTCATTAAAAAAAACAAAAAATTTGGATTTTTTGGACGACGTGATGATTATAACGTCATGCGGAGGAGCCATCAGACTCCTGGAAGAGCATCACAGGAAGGACACGACGCGGTCGAGACGGAGGGGGGAAGTAACAGTTCGGTGTCTGATGTACGACGGCTTCAGCTCTGAAAAAAAAAAAAAAAAAAAGATAGATGAGAAGGGGAAACATGTGACCGCCGCCTGCCGTGGACGTCATGTGCGTGCCAGGTTGTCTGCGCGTCCCCAGAGAGAGAGAGAGTCCTCAAACGTCTGGGATTTGATTAGATGAATTCGAGGCCTCGTAAGTCCTTCATAAATTCACCTGCTAAATAGGACGCCGGCCCCCCTTTTTTTCCTTTTTCCAGCCTTGACCAAAATCATGTGTGTTGCTGGACTACAACTCAAGACCATGTCCACACTAAGCCAGATAAATTTGTAAATGCGTCTATTCCTCTCTGTTTTTTTTTTTTGGCCCCTCCGTCCAGACTGAAATGGGTTTTTGAGCTTCTCCAGAGCGGCCTTCAGAGTGTGTAAATGTGAAAACACCACCAGCTTTGGCTTTCTGTGATGCCTACCAGAGGAAACTTTGCAGGAAACGCCGTCATGTTAACGACAAAACGGACGGCGGCAGCGTTTCATTGGGCGACACGCAGCAATTACCATCAACGGTGAGCGTTGTTCTCTTTTATCGTCTTATTTAACAGCTTGTTTAGAGTTAAAACTTAACTATCTACCACCTTTCTCTCACTGAACCGGCTCGCTATAAACTAAATCTCAGGAAATCGCTGTAGAAACAGGATTAATACACCGTTTCCTCTTCTTCTCTGCACATGTAGACATGATCTGAAACTCTCAAACAGTCTCAAACTTAAGGCCTCTGTGTGCTTATTTCTGCAAATGCACCAGTTTAGATCTTAAATTTTAACATCTTCTTTCATAAATAATTTGTGTCTGATGTGTTTTTTCCAAACAGACTTCTTTCCGTCATCGTTGCCATGACCACACATTCCTCTGCTGCATCTAAATGTACGCCGAGTGTTAATCTCCGCGGACGACACGCGAGGTGCGTCGAGCACACCGGCGTCTTCAGACACAAACGCCCTAAAAAAAAAAACCGGACGCATATTAAACGACTGCCGTCCTCCGCCCGTCCTCCGCCCGTCCCTGTATCCGTGACACGAACTTTGACCCCGACATTGGACGTCCATCGCAGCCTCTAATCCTCTCAGTCTCATTCTGAGCTCGCACTCTCATGCCTGGTCATGCACAGCAACGCCAGCCAACCGATACTCTTGCCAATATTCAGCCCTCCCCCTCCCTCCCTTTCCATCGTTATTTCTTCAGTACACGCTGTTCATTGTGAAAAGCAACACTTCAACACTCATAAAGGATTAAGAAAATAACTTTGAATAGTAGTTTTCCCCACGCGGAGAGCTGCAAAGATGGTATGTCTTTCAGAAGAGGAGCCTTCACTTCAAGGAAATTCTGAATTCCTCGATGACTGTTGGATAATATTACACCTGAATAAACTCTATTTTTTTAGAGGGTAATATCTCATCAATACCTCCAGTGTGAAACTTTATTTCAGCAAAATCCAGCCGGCTAAAACCTTTTTCCATTTTCCTCTTTTCCTTTGATTTCAATTGCCGCCAAAAATCCGTCTGTTAAAGCTCTTTTTATATTATTTATTCCTCACACTTTTCTTTCCTCCATAAAATTCAAACTCTTGCATCAGAACATCTGTTCCAGTTCTCAGCCAGGATAGGCACTAATGCTCCGTCTCAGCCTCCATTTACACTTCACACTCCACCCCGCTCAATCTCAACCTCTCTCAAGGTTAATCATAACTTTTTTTTTTTTCTTTTTTTTTAATGGTTAAGGCTCGCCAGATAGAAACAGAGAAGGGAATTAGAGAGGAAAGTGCACCAGAGAGGTAACAAGAGAGGCTAATGGAAAGAGAGATTTGGGAAAAGAAAGTTAGAAAGAGGTAGTGTGTGTGAGGAAAGAGGAAAGCAGTGTGTGTGTGTGTGTGTGTGTGTGGCTCAGCTTGTCAAAGAAAAACAGAGACAAAACGGCGAGACAGAAGTATACACTCTCTGAATCAATAAATGTATTTTCACAAGCCCCGTGCTCTGTGTGAGGTCGATCAATTAGAAAGGTTTCTCCTTCTTCGCCCACATGTATACACACTGATACGCCTGACCCGAGTAATGAGAGCGCTGTGGTCCCAGGCAACCGCACACAAACACTCAACAAATACTTCTTTTTTTTTTTTTTTAACCATTTTGTTCACTGACGGAGCGATGATGTGGTCGCAGTGTGGCGGACAGACGAGAAGGACAAGGAGACGGGAGAAGAAGGACGTATGTTGGTGCGTGAAGCGGACACGCGCACATAAAACACGTGATCTTCTGCACAAGGAGTAAAAAAAAAAACCTTCTTTTTTTTGTATTTTTTAGGTGTTTTTGTACCTTTATTGGACAGACGATTGACGAAGGAAATGAGGGGAGAGATATGAGCAGAATTGGACAGCATTCACTTATTTTTAAGGCTTTAAACCTTTTATTGCACTTATTAACAGCTCCAGAAGTAGTTTTATTGTTTTTTTAGCTTTGTGATCAACATTATTTTTCTTTCTTTTAAATCCACTGCGTGCAAGCTGCTGCCTACGGATCAACACACCAGCTCAATCCAGATGTTGTTTGCATCATTCGAATCGTTTCTCAAACTTCATTAGCTGCTAAAACACTGTTTCATATCCAATTTGTCTTATCTGTTTTTTGGACAAGTTCTCCTCTGTGACACATGGAGCTGCCAAACAGGTGTTCAGATCGACATTAACACTAAAAAAAACCAAACACACACACAGTCTCCTCATTCATTTCAATGAGACCGCTGCATTGGTTGTGGTTCCAGCACAAGAGGCCCAATAACACAGTTACAATAAATGATTTTTATAAACTGAGGAAGTGTTTTGTGCATCCCACATCATGTTCTTCATGTATGTTATCTATTTTTCTACATGTTCATATATTTAGAGACCGTCCTCCAGTCAAAGGATGTCGTATGTTGTACAGATTGTAAAGCTCCTTCAGCCAAATTAGCTTTTTTTTCTCTCTATATATATATTGGGCTGTATAAATACAATTTGACTTGACTTGGTTATTATAAGCCTTAAGTTTTGCACCTAAGCCACTTTCATACCTCTGATGGGTACCCAAGAATTTCCCTGGATTGTTTAAAAAAAAAAAACAAAAAAAACCCTGTCATTATAAATCCTTCAGTCGTACCTTTCAAAGAACTCTCCTTGAGATGCGCTACACCTCTCCCGGCTCTTCTCTCATTCCTGGAAACATTTCCTGTAATCCTCTTTTGTTACTGTGTTCTTTTCTACCTGGATTTCTTTTCACTTTCAGTCCCAATGTTAGTTTCACACAAACTGCACTCCAATCCAATAGCTACAGCGTACTCGTTGGCTTCTGGAAATGTTTATGTGTTCGCTTGCATATTGACCCTTGTCATGCATATAGATGTGAACTTAGACTTTGGGTTAAATATTTGTTCTCTGTGTTGTCATTAATGTTATGAAGCTACTGCAACCACCAGTCACCAGAACATCACACAGTATGGATTTTACTCAAGCGGCAACGACCACAACTTGAGGCTAAAGCTAATGTGAAAGTCTCTTAATGTGCTGCGCTGCAATAAGATTTGAAGACTTATAGTAGCTTTGATTTCTGCTGAGTGGGTGTTGATTGACAGCTGTGACTATTGTTGTAATATTTCACTAAGTTAAATGTAAGTTGTGTACAATACTTGCCCTGTTAGCACAATTTAGCTTAAGTAGCTAACATTAGCGCAAGGGTGCAGCGCTTAGTGTTCCCAGTAAGCTAGTGTTAGCTTGTGTCCTAGGTAGCGTAGGACGTTGGAAGCTCCTGGCTCCAAATGAAATCCAATGAAGCCAACGGGTGACATCACACCTCACTACAAACATCTTTATATATACGCTGTGTCTCAAATCGCATAATTCTATACTTACACTTAACATTTTGAGTACATAACTGAGAAGTGTGGGAAAATGCAGTGTGAGTACCCGGATGTTTCACTCAAAATGGTCAAAAAGTTGAGTGTGGAACTATGGACGCTTCTCACCCTTAATGGCCGCCATCTTGGCTACGTAGCGGAAGGGGAGGGACCGACTTTTCAAACTGGAAATGGCGGCCGGGTAACTACGGTGAACATCACCACTTTATACAAATATAAGTTATACATGTGTGTTTAGCTCTAAGCACGACTATACTGCTGTTTTTTGGGTTGATTTAGCGGTCTGTAATGATTTGGTAGCACAGACGATAACGCTAATGCTAACGCTAGCTAATGCTAACGCTAGCTAATGCTAATTTGTGGTCTTCATTTCCGGTGAGTGCACAACAGCAGTGTTTGATTTGAGACGACACTACCCTGTCAAAATCTGCAGACTACACCAGTAAGTACACAGTATTCTACATAATATATATAATCTGTCTTTGTTTTGAATGTAGCATAACCGTCACTATAACCACGGATTCAACAGGGATTACCATCATTACCAACATCATCATCTGAATTATAGTCAGAGAGCCTTTTCGGCTTTTGCTGTTGCTGTGGCCGACATCAGTTTAAGTTTAGCTATCATGAATTATTCCCCCACGAGGCCCATACCATGCAGCCGGTGCAGTTATTGATATAATGATAATGCAGCAGTGAAGGATAGCTCGTGTGCATGTAGCAGCATTAGTTACAGGGATTAACGTTCGCCGCTGTGAAGCAGCCTTTCAATAAGAGCTAATAACGCCTGTTGTCAATTTGGTCTTCAGAGTATTTCACTGAGCCTCACATCCGCTGATGAGAAATGCCGAAACCGGCGCAGAAACTTGATAGATGAGTGTCTGAGATATTACAGCAGGTCTAATGATTTTTTTTCGGCATTCCTTGGATTGTATATTTTTTGCATTGCTCATTTAAGGTGAACTCAAATAACCGTGATGATGTCATAGTTATGTCATCAGGGTCAGCTTGAGTGTAGACTACACATTTTTTAACAGAAACCCTGCTGTTACAATTATTTATTAAAAGCTCATGTGAAGTGTAAGATAGAGCGTTTTTGGAGTCTGACTTGCACCGGGGGACTAAACGTCAGGATACTGTTGTCTCTGCTGCTCCAACTTTGATTATTCTTAGGTAAAATTCCCACAATCACAATTCACCAAACAGCATTAAATCACTGCTGTGTCACTTTAAATAACAGAATGGACAAAAGATAGATGTTATTAATGGCTATACAGGAGATAAGGATAAGAAAAATGTATTGACTTTATTACAAAAGATTTCAGCATCAAGATGATTGCTATCTATGTGTGTAAGCACTGAGAAACACTGAGGTTATAGATATAAAAATACATTTTTATCAATCATCCAGATAAATTAGGGTTCTTCTTCTTCTGTGCCAGTTGTAATAGCCTCATGAGAGAGCACAAATTTAGCCTCGGGTGTCAGATTTTGCAGAAACTACCAGTCAGGTTTAGTTCTGTTGGTTCTTAGAGATGCAAGTACAGACTGGGTTCAGGTGTAAGGTTTATAGACCCATACATAGCATTAATG
Organism: Euthynnus affinis; assembly: GCA_029490765.1. NCBI lineage: Eukaryota > Metazoa > Chordata > Actinopteri > Scombriformes > Scombridae > Euthynnus > Euthynnus affinis. The sequence continues at coordinate 29,484,884 of CM055850.1, forward strand.
TTACTAACAAATAGGTTTAAAGGAGACGTTCAAAGACAAGTAACAAAAAAACAGCACATTTTTCTCTCTCTGGAGCTGATTTCGCTGCTGTGCTCTCTTCCAGCTGCTATCTGAGGACGGAGCTGTTTCCAGTCACATCTCTGCTTTGTTTCCCACATTAGCGCTGCTTTAGCTGCTGTTATGATAACAGAGTCGACCTGACCCGACCAGCCGGCCTTTTCCTCCCCTTCAAGCCTTCCGTGACGGGAACCTTTACCCCATTGTTCTCTTTCTCTCTCTCTCTTTCCCTCCATCTCTTTCCCTCACAACGGCTTATTTGTATGCTCAACTTTCTCCTCTTCCCTCGCTATACGTGTAGGTGCGCAGCGATGAGGCGAGTTAAACCTCCACTAAAGGTTGAAGACAGCAGGTCGCCTTCGGAAGCACAGATTCAATGATCAGAAAAAAAAGAGTACCATGAGCACGAGTCAGACCAAAGTTATTGTAAAATATAGAAAGTCCACACCATCGACTTGCTTCCTCTCCATAGCAACAGTGGCCGAGGCTCTTGGGTATTGTAGTATACTTAGCTGCGAGCTGCACAGGCAGGACCGGGAGCCTTGATCAATCACTATAATTACAGTTAATACGTTCAAAACATACATACGTCTGGAGATCTGTGTGATTTAAGCAGCTGTCTGTGCAGATTACGCTTCGCTCAACGCAACAGAGGAGAAAAGAAAAAAGACAGCGGGGGGTCCCTCTTGGATTCAGTGCGGATTGATACATGTAATAAAAATGAAATCTGTTCGGTTAGACGTGTGAGCGATAGACGTCAAAGGTAAAAGCCTGCTGTCGTTGGTTCGTGCAGGTAAAAGGATGTTTAGTTTGTGTCGCTGCAGTGATGATACGCCTTCAAAACGAAGCTTTTCTAGCAGCCTGAGCTGAACTGTAACGTGACACTGACAGCTGCTCCGCTCTGCACACATCAGTAGAGCCACAGGTCACTTCATGCTCTAGGCCAGTAAAACATTCAACTTATTGGCCCTTCAAGTTGTTAAAATGACTTGTTGAAACCCACATAAAGCCGAGCAACATGGGGAATCTTGAACTCCCGAGCCAAAAAAAAAAAAAAAGAAGAAGAAGAAGATAATCTGTCTTTTGAATCGACTCTTATCTTGTATTCTGTTTCTCTTCTCATCCATGTGATACCTCTGTGTTTGTGTTTACAGCGTGGGTAATCCAGCTTAGCCCCTCTCTTCTTTCACTGCCTCTTGATTTAGAAAACAAAAAAAAAAAAAAAAAAAAAGGTATTTGGTGGTCCTCTTTAAAGATGAGGAGCATCAAGATATCTGATAACACTCAGGATCACTGCTACTCAACACTAACAGTTATAAAGATCAAACCAAATTAAAGCTGGGTTTTTAATTTCACATATGAGAAGCTGAAAATGATATGTCCTGTCAGTTTATTACATTATCAATTGATTCTGGTCTAAATCTGCAACAGAATTTATTTTTTTTCCAGAGAAAATTGAGCAATTCTGTGCAGAAGACTGAAGAAAAAATAGGAAATGTTATAATCAGTTATCTGAGCAACACCCTCTAAAAGTAGCAACAACATTAAAATATTTAAATGAAACATTATTCATAATTAAATGAACATATACTGATTATATATACAGAACTATGCATTAAGTTTTATTCAGTAAAAGTGTGTCAGTGAGAAAAGTTTTTATTTATCAGTTAACAGCTCTCCTCGGCAGGTCGGTCGGATCTTCTTCTTCTTCTTCTGTGGATTTCGGCGTCACAGCTGCTTCTGTCTCCATGACGTTGAGACCAGGACTCTGTGGGGGCCAGACCGTCTGCAGCAGGACTCCCTTGTCCCTCTAGTCGCAGAGAAGATTATGTCCTTTAAGATGTTTCGGGCTCGTCGTCGTGCTGCAGAATAAATGGTGTGGCACTACGGAGAGTGCCTCAAACTTTTTGCACAGCACTGCACATGATAAACATTTTGTTTCCAACTGTCAGGATCGATACATAAACAGGAATTTGTCTTTTTTTACAGAATATAAAGCGGCACGATGACAAGTGACTTTCCTGATAGCTGAAAGCCAAAGTATGTAAACACACAGCGATACTCTAACTGTTGTGCTAATTTGCATTTAATGAGCTCATATTATCCTGGAGAGATTCCCATATTTCCTCCCCCCCACCCCCCCTCCTGTTCAACCAGAATAATTCCCAACATATTGTAACCGTGGACCTCATCAGCGATTCTTTATTAAAAGTCCATGAATTGCGTTTGAAGCACGCCATCATCGTAGATTGACCCATTTTATCACTGTAATCAGCGCGGCGAGCCTGGATCCAATCAGCCTCACATCTGTCCGCTCCCGCTGCCTGCACAAATGGCTATACTGTAACAAAAACGCTCGCCCATATAATGACAAAAGTTAAAACAGAGCTGCCCCCCGAGTGTAAATTCAGCACGGTGGAATATAAACATGTACGGCTGCTTTGGGGAGGATTGATTGGAAGGGTACGAGGGGATGAAAACGCCGGTGAACGTGTGTTTCCATTCGCAATAATAAAAGGTCTCGGAGCAGATTACTGTGCGATAGAGTATCCTTGTGTGTGCATGTTTGCATAAATTTGACGAAATTTACATTAAAGACGGGAAAACACTTTGCATGTGGGCACTTACTGATGAATATCTGCTAACACGGGCGACAAAACCGCTGTGTTTGTGTGTGTCCGTGTGTCTCCGTGTGTGTGTGCACGTTTCAGCGATATGCATGTCAACATGTGCCAGACTCATGACTCCGCACATCATGTAAATGAGCGTCTCCTGATATTTGGAGCCTTTGTACTCACTGCAGCATATCAAGCATATAAATCCACATCTGTAACCTGCAGCTGGCTCTCATCTGTCTGGAGGAGTGTGTGTGTGTGTGTGTTGAAGGTTAGAGCAGTTGGTGTGTAAACTGCTCAAAGTGGGCTTTTTTTTTTTTTTGTTGTTGCGTGTTTGTGTGTATAAACTAACTTGTATATATTGAAAGTGCGTCTGCGTACCGTGTGGTTCACTCCTCTGCAAGTGCACTGCATTTTCCATGTATTTGTTAAAAAACGAGGTCACCCAGAAGTGCGTTATTTCCACCCATCCATCACCTGCGCCTGCTTGTTAAACGTCTTCAGGTGTCTGCAGCGCTGAAGACCCGAGTCAGACCGGGTCCAAAGTCTAATCAGGTTGGCACCGGATCAGATTTGATTCTTAATAATTGAACAAAATCTCCCGTTTTAAGTGAGAAAAAGGCAAAATTTACAATAAAAGTGCTACTTTGATTCCAATATTCTCCCTTTTTTCTCTTCTCTGCTCACTTTTGTCAATTTCGCTGCTTAATCTTTCATTTTCGCACCACTTGTTGCACCTGGAGACCACCAACCGGCCAATGGGAGCGCAGCTACGTCACATCGGCCCACACCAGAACTTTGTATTTATTCAGATACTTAAACCGAATGTGTCTTCTTCTGTGTGTCTATCGTTCAGCTGACGACAAAATCATGTTGCAGAAGGTGAAAACAGGATTTTCAATCATTTGCATGAATTAGTCTGAAGCAATTAAACAATTTTCTGTGATGATATTCATTCGTAGGATTATAATCAGGGTGCAATTTGCCCCGGGGGATGATGGGAATCCCCTCCCTACCCCCCCTCTCTGGTCTATATATCCCTGCCTCTGCTGAGTTATTTTTATCCCCAGTGGGGACAAAAATGTTTCCCCCCTCATAGTAATTTATGCTTCTTCATCCATAGACGATAAAAATATCTAAAACAAAAATAGAAATGGACTCTCGCTGTCAGCACATGCATAACAATAGAGAAGACACGGCGACTAGGCGACATGATGACGCAGTAAACGGACCAGTGGTTGCATGAAAGGTATTGTTATAAGATCTTAGAAGAGTATATGTTGTGTGTGTGTGTGTGTGTGTGTTAAAGGGTCTGTCTGCTTATCTGTTCGTATGTGTCCAAGCATGCAGACATATCAGAGTTACCGTATGTGCACAGTGCGTGCATGCAGGTATACGTGTGTCTGCGTGTGGCCTGCAGTTTAAAGGGCGGGGGTGCACGCATTTATTTGCACACCTCCTTCTCCCCGATGTTTGCTCGGAGATGAGGATCACAAAGCGACTCTGCCGGCTGTGAAGAGCAGGATTAAGCACCTTCACACCTTGACTACACACAATAAGTAAGTGCTAAAAGGAAGGTACACACCTCAGGTTGCACACACACACACACACACACACACAGAGAGAGAATGAGCAATAACACAAACACAGAAGCTGTCAGATCATCATTTCACCAGTGAAGTCAACATTTAATCCGGCCTTTTAGCTTTTGGTGGTGACCTGGAAAGTTACAGGGTAGAGTTTGCTCTTTGAATTAGAGAGCTACTCCGTCATCAAGGAGGTGAAGACACAAAAAGGCAAAAGGTTGAAGCAGATCTACTTTCTTACAAATCACAGAAAGGGTTTGTACTTCTTTTGTGTTTTCCAACTTTGCGTCTTCTACAAGAAGATTCATCTTTTTTTAATAACATATTCGCTCCCTCGGTCTGATATTTGTGGGCATATTTCTCTTATTGTCAGTGGCAACTTATTTTTTTAACAATAAAATACCTCATTGGCATCGTTACTGGCAATAAACCCTCAATTTGATTTCACTTACTCTGCACCACATGTTAATTTCCTACTGCTGGAAAGTTGCAGCTTAAATAGAAAGGAGGAGGAGGGGATGGGAAGGGGGGGGGTGGTGTTTTCCCTATTCTGTCTCAACCACTCCATCACTTATTGAGTGGTTTTGGTTTTCATATGTGTCATAACTCAGCCAATAGGTCATGACAAAAAAAGAGGAAAAGACACCAAATCCCCAATAAATACAAGTCAGTAGTAGTTGCAGTGAAGAAGATAAAGTGTAACTTTGGATATGTGAGGTGTGTTAGTCGTGGATGTGTGTGGAGTCACGTCATGTATATCTGGCACCTCAGAGACACCATGGGTAGACACAATAACTGACGCAGCAGACACCAGCAGACAGTGGCCGTCACTTATGATATTTGGGGTTTTTTTGTTTTTTTTTTCTGCTACAGCATTTTGTGTGAGGTTTCTGCTGCACAACATTGGTGGTGCCAACATTTTTTATACTGTTGTCAAGGCTGTTTACTTACAAAAAGTGGGTCGATATTTCTGGTTTTACCCCCACGCAGAAACAAACCAACAAGTCCTCCGAATGAAACAATCATCAGGCGCCTCTATCAGCGGCGACCGGCGAGACGACGCAGCACCAGTCGTCTGCGCTATCGTTATAAATCAGTGTTAAAAAAATAATGGATGTTTTATTGTGTGACAGCGTCGTGGTTTCGCTCTGGTTACGTTCAGCTTGGTCAGGTTTAAGGAAAAAGATCCTGGTTTGGATTAAAAATGGTCACTGGGGACGTGGTGTGGGTTCCAGTTACTACTTCCTCAACGTCTGGCAACCGTCGTCATCGTGGCAACAGTGAACACGGGACAATCTCAGTTGTGTAATTTTAAAAAAAAACCCCATGGTTGGAAACAGGAAGTGAACAGTAATCTCCTGCAGTTAAGTCCACTAAGTCCACTTTTGGTTTGGATCTAACCAGCAACCCAACCCGACACACGTCACCTGAACTGGGCCACCTCTCTGGGTCATAATTACTGCGGCCGCTTAATGGCGTCTGACACTCAAACATAACTGTGGGTCGTTTTTGGCGACTGACATTACGACCTATTGTGCTGTTTAAGTGTCGTTGACTTAAGGAAGTGAACATAATTCTCCTGAAGCAAAGTCCACTAAGTCCGCTCTTGGATTTGGATCTAACTGGCAACCCAACCCAATATATGCCAACTGAACTGGGTCATAATTACTACGGCCGGCGTCTGTCAAACGTAGCTATAGGATGGTTTTGGCGACTGACATTACACATTACCTATTATGTCGTTTTACTTTGGAGGACAGACTCTAAATGACTTAAGGAAGCGAACAGTAGAGTCCACCAAGTCCACTTTTGGTTCGGATCTAACCGGTAACCCAACCGGCCTCCTCCTCATATGGAAATTTGCCACCTTATATATACACGTCATCTGAAGTGGGTCATAATTACTACAGCAGCTAGATCGTTTCTGTCACTCAAACATGACTATAGGACTGACATTACGACCTATTGTGTCGTTTAAGTGCCGTTGACTTAAGGAAGTGAACATAATTCTCCTGAAGCAAAGTCCACTAAGTCTGCTCTTGGATTCGGATCTAACCGGCAACCCAACCCGATATACACCATCTGAACTGGGTCATAATTACTACGACTGCTTAATGGCGTCTGTCACTCAAACGTAGCTATAGGTCGTTTTTGGCGGCGGACATTACGACCTATTGTTTCATTTTATTTGGGAGGACAGACTCTAAATGACTTAAGGAAGTGAACAGTAGAGTCCACCAAGTCCACTTTTGGTTCGGATCTAACCGGCCTCCTCCTAATATGGAAATTTGCCACCTTATATATACATATACATATATACGTCACCTGAACTGAACTACAGCAGCTCGATAGTTTCTGTCACTCAAACATGACTATAGGTCGTTTTTGGCGACTGACATTACGACCTATTGTGTTGTTTCCATAACTTATGGTGGCCCAACATGAACGAACCTCCAAGCAAAAACAAATAAGCTAATTTTGAGCATAAACAGCTGTTTTTAAGCACAATACATGCACTGTATGTCAACAAGAAGCTGTGATTATGTGTACACAGTGAAAATATTAATCTAGTATGTTGTTCCCCTTTAAACGAACTACTGGGTTCAGCTCGGGATAAATCACAGCGATGGATCATCATTGATTGGCTCCTGTAGACTGTTGGTAATCATTTTTTTCATAGCATCCCTCCTCCCTCCTTTTCCTCTTTTGCATTACACCATCACCTACTTTGTTTATCCAATGTTTGTCTTGTATTAGCTCAACCCCCCCCCCCCCCCCCCCCCTTCTCATCCTCCACCACTCCAGGTGATGAACTCACACATCTGTTTCTCTAATTCGGGGTCTCCTAGGAGATCCTGATGGGGTTAATGGTCCAGTGATGCTGCTGATGGTCCGATAGCGACCCACAAACCTAACTGACCTTTTAAGAGGGGAAAAAAGCCCATCGCCATTAGCTTCCATTGATTTTTATTGATCCTCCATTGATTGTTATCAGGGTTTCTTAACAGGCTGGGCACTAACCTGGCAGTGTTTTAGCTCAGCCAAGCTTGAATCCTCCGTCTCTGTAAGTGCAAACGCTGCTGGTTGTCATCACTGCGGGGGGAGTCGTCTGAAATGGAAGTGTGTGTGTGTCTGCTCGTGTGAAACACTAGACCGAGTAGGAGACAGTCCAAAATCAAAGGAAAGGTTAGATGTGCTGTGATAAAAGCTGATCCTAAGTGTTGTAAGTGTAGTTGCTGCTGACCTCAGATTCCTGAGAAAGAGAATATGATCCCCAGATTATGAGATAACGGCCAGTTGTGATTGGTTGTAAGTGTCAGCAGTCCGTTACCCAGGAGAGAAAAGTGGAGAAAGAGATAAAGTTTATTCCCTCGGGAAGTCAGATGAGGGAGCTGATAAAGGTTTTTGTTGGAGAAGAGGTTGGCATACAGGACATGCTGGTGGCTCAGTGTCACATTATCCAAAAGGGACCCCTCTGTAGATATAAAGGACTCTGAGGTAACAAAAACACAACGTTTCTTATTTTCATGAGGTTATACACACAATTAAAACACACTTATGAACATTATATCCCATGTCTGCCAAATCCCGTCCCGCTAGATGCCACTAAATCTTTCACACTGCTCCTTTAACACGAGTTAAAAACAGAAAAATGTTTGTTTAACAAGCAGTTCGGAAGGATTTATTAACCATCCAACAGCTAGTGTTAGCGTAGCCTCCGCGACTGCACACAGCACCCCAGAAGTCCCGACCTCAGCCGCCACAAACCACACAAACTCTCGACTCTCGACTCAGCCGTAGCGTCAGGTGACTCCTGCATTAGCAAGCTGGCTAAAGAAGACACAACACGTGAATGAATTTCTCCTCCTCCAGATCGTCTGTCAGCTGATTTCAGAGACCACACTGATACCAGCGAGCCCCCGAGTGTGAGAGTAACAGAGTGTTACCGGGATTAGTAACTGTAAATGTGATTAATGAACATCAAATGGCGCCAAAGACTAATCAACAGTTACCTCTGCTACTCTGAGCTGCTCTTTCCTCAACAGAAAGTTTTCGCTCATTAATCGATTCCAGTCGTTTCCAGAGGTTTTGTTATTGCGAATGAAACTCAACACTTCCTGCAGATTTGTCACATTAAAAGCCCTTCCAACCTTCTGTTTACCGAAAAGCTTTTAATGTGAAGGAAGTGTCGAGTTTCACTGACTCGTAGTTTAACATCGATCAAGCGAAAACGGGCGAGTGAAAAGAACAAAACGAATTATAAATTGTGGATTGTGTGTGTGTGTGATTAAAAAAAAAGAGTAAGTGAGAGTGGTGGCGTTTGTTTCAAGCCAAAACATCACAAAGCACTCACCCCTTCTGCTTCTATAGGAGAGGAAAAAAAAGAGCAGCTGACACAAATATAAAGTGTCAAAGTAAGTAAAATGAAAAATGAATTTGCTTTTTGAAAGTAGAGAGTAAATATTTGGCCTCTTGAAAAAAAAAGATGAAAGAGTCAGAGCGCATTCAAGCTACATGAATGTAAACACGTCCGTCCCGACTAAACAAAAGGAACGTTTTAGATCCTTTTTTTTTTTTTTTTGCTTCATACCGCGACGAAAGAGGCGGCGATAAAGGTTTCATTCGGTCAACACTCTCAGGCGCTATTCCCAGCGTGTGTGTGTATACTGTAAGCTATCACATCAGCCGGATTTGCACCTTGTCATCCCGCGTATGACAAAATGTGTGCGAACAAGTCGAGGCGTATTAACGGGGGACGATCTCGTTGATCACGGTGAGTAATTGAAAACAAAATCTAAGCGGCCCGGCCAAAAGAGATATGTTTATAGGGTGAGGAGGGAGGGGAGGAGGGGGAGGAGGGGGGGAGGACAGAGTGAGCAGGAGCCTCACACACATACACACACAGACGTAATAAAATAAACAGGAAAGAAACATATCGTCATCCTTCATTCTTCTGGAGAGGTCTTGCTGTTTATTAAACTTTTACGCCGTCCTCTGCACATTTATGCTTCTTTCCCTCTTTGCCTCTTTATTCTTCCTGGCATTGTTCCTTTCCCCTCTTTCCCCTTTCCTTCTTCTTTTCCTTCTTCTTCTACTTCATCATCCCTCCATCTCCAAACTCAGCGACCCAGAGCTGAGCAGACAGAAGGAGGTGGAGGCAGAGAGGGGAAGGAGGAATCAAATGTTTTAATGGACGAGAGTGGGGAAAGAAAGAAAAAAAAACACACCGGCCTCCTCCTCCTCCTCCTCCTCCCTCCTCCTTCCTCCTGCCTGCAAGACTTGGTGTTCAATTAAAAGACTGGGAGAAAGGTGGAGATGGTAGAGGAGGAGGAGGAGGGGTGAAACAGAAAGGAAAACAGTATTGATTGACACTTGGGGAGTTAATCCCCTGGCAATGGAGAGAGGAAGGAGCCTTACAAAGCAGGGATCAGTGACAGGGAGAAGGAGGAGGAGGAGGAGACAGGAGGAGTGAGAGTGGAGAGGAGATAGAGATGGAGGAGGAGGAGGAGGAGGGGAACAGAGAAGTTTCTTTGAAAGAACAGCTGTGGTGTTAGAGACAGACGCAGGCTCATACTGGGAGGATTTACAGAGTATACTTTTTTTTTTTGAGGACAGTTGACGCCGAGCGGCTACAGAGATCGAAGACGAGAGCGCCTGAGTGGTAGCAGGACGTTTACATTTAACATAAAAACAGAAAGGTGCGCCTCCTAAACTGATGATGTAACTTCCTGTTGCAGCCATATTGTAATTCCAGGTATCTGAATGAAGTCGATGCGTCAAATCTGTTTTCTACGACGCCATTTTTAAGGACGAAACAGTGTGTATGCCACGCACCTTATATCCTGCATGTTATATATGTAAGTCTGAGTCTATAGCTGTGTTTCCAGCCAACATGTAGCTCAACATTTAATGCACAACACAATATTTGTTGCAAACGCAGGCGCCACTGATTCTCCAGTTAGTGCAGAAGAAGATGATGACGTCATTAAACGAGCAGCAGTCAAATCCTCAAACAGTGAAAAACAACTCATAAAACATGACGTATATACGACAATTTCTGTTTGTTTCATGTGTTCATTTGAGGAGCGTTACACTCATCGCTCCTCACACAGCTCCTGTTTTCATCTGCCAGCATGTTTTTTTGTGTTTTTTTTCTCTCTCTCTCTCTTCGGTGGATGCATTTCTGCTTTTTTTTATTAATCCGCCAGCTTTTCCACTTCATCCAGGCATAAAAACCTGCTTGGCGTTGTTTTGGGATTTTTTCCCCCCCTCTAATTGTCAGTGATTGCACTGTGCAAAATTGAAAATGAGAACAAAAACAGGTCGATGGGATTGCACCTCATGAGGTCAGATGCGTTTTTAACAGCGCTCGTCATGGGAACAACAAAATCATCACCGCAATTATCTGCATCTTCTGTTTAACGTCTCACATCCTGCATGTTCACTAAACCTCACATTTCAGACCTGGCGCTCCTCCTTTACCCAACGTTTGACCACACACTGATTTGCACATAAGGGGCGGCAGTGTTCTTGCACACATTGCCGGATTTTGTCCGAAGAGAAATCTCAAAACGACAGAACGGTTGTAATATAAAAAATTATAAAAGTTGTGGCTTTGGCTGTCTTCTGCCATCACTGCTGATTAATGTCTACTCCAAGTTCACACAAGTCAGCTGTCAAAGCGTCCTCTATGAGACGGGTGGAGTAACTGCGGTCCGAGATTTTGGACTCGGTACTTAGGGATGTAACAGATGTTTCTTAAAACCACAAGAGCACACTTACACAGAAGAAGGCAGATTAGGAGAGGCCTTGTGTGTCCACTTTTTTATCACTCTGCTGAAGCTCCACCTGCCTGCACACCTGCTCCTCATTACCCCGGCAGAGTACGTACCTGCCCTCCATGCACTTTGTTTTCCTGTGTCTGCCCTCCGTACACTGTGTTTTCTGATTGGTTGCCTGTGGTTTGGTCTTCGGTACTGGCTGATCAGCTCTCATCAACCTGTATTCTACCTTCAGACTAATTAAACTGTGTCTTTACCTCTCTGCTCCTGCTTGTCGAGTAACACCATCGTGCATCTTTCCCCTCCTTACAAGACTCCAGGTTCGATTAAGATAACGGAGACAGATGTAAAAGACATCCTTGTGATGGGTCATGGAGAGGGGAGGAGCCTTAAAAAGAGAGGGATCAGTGACAGGAAAGTAGAGAGAAAACATGGGGTGAAGGAGGTAGAAGAGATGAATGCATCATCCGAGAAATGTTTCTTTGTTTTCTTTGTGGAGAAGTAAGATAAGAGCCTTTAAGCTGGCAGTGATGATATTACCGTCAAGAGCAGGTGACCCTTTCTGCTCTTAAACCATCACAAGAAGTCTCCAGTTTTACTAAACCTGACCTCAGAAACATGTTTGACTTGATCAGGATTGATGAAAGACGGGTTTTAACACTCGCACTGGGCGATAAAAGTGGTTTCAGATGAACCAAAGCGAACTAAATTTGTGTTTGCTCGACTCCCAGCAAGTCAGTCGGACCCTCTCCCCTCGTCTTACTGGCCTGGTCCCAGTAACGGCAACCCACCAGTTTGCATGTGAGAGCAGCCTGCAATGAGCCAGTCCGTTGAAGCAGCTGGGGTGCCAACTCACAGGGTCACTGCGTCGACCAATCACATGCATGCAAGCACACATTCCTGATGGATTACTTGGTAACGTGGCCGCTGTTTAACCGTGCGGTTATTGCAATGAATGATAAAATACTTACTTTCCAGAGTTGTAAAAATCATGTCTGTGCAGGACTTTGCCATCTGATAAATTTGGCATGAATCTGTCACTCCGAGCCGGACTTCCAGGATCATATTTCATGGTGTGACCGCCACCTCCAGAGCATCGGAGCCCTTTGTTTCCAGGATCTGATGCCTGCATATTTTCTTATTTCGCTTGCTTTTCTTCTTCTTTTCTTGGTAATGTTGCCTCCGTGTGTTGTTGACCTGTATTCAGCCTTCTACGTAGACTTTGTTTTTATCTTACAGACTGAGAGTTAAGTCAAAGAAGGTGGACAGTGAGCACATCCAGTCCCATCTGAGCACAAATGCAAAAACAGGACAAGAGCTTTTTTCCATTCCTCTCATTTTCCAAAGCATGATCCATCTTTTAAATTTCATCTACGCATTTTATGACTTTTTAAAAACCCTTTTTTTTAGCTCATAATGCACATCTTCAGAGGCCCGAACTGTCTTAAGACACACACAGTGGAGCTCTCACCGATACAAAAAACCACCAGGACCCCCCGTAGACTCTATAGACGCCGTTTCATAGAGCATCTCCTGCTAAGCTGCAGGTCGATCTTAATCCAACATGCACCATTAACGATGCCATACTGGCCTTTGTGGAGGCTCCAGGAGGGGGGCCGCATCCTGCTGGTGCTTTAGCCTTACGAGCATCGCGGCTGGGAGGGCTACGGGGTGGACCGTGGTTTTATAGTGCTACCTCACAGAAGGGCTTTATGACTTAGAGAGCCTTAATGAGGTGGAGCAAGTTAATATTTTAACACTGGTAGCTATTGTCGAGCCATATGCCAGCGTGGACGCGTCTATGTGTCACCTTGTTGTGAGGAGTGAATGGAAGGAGGCAGGAGCGAGGGGGAGAAGAAGAAGAAGAAGAAGAGATGAGGATGGTTTAATTAGGAATTTATAACCTTATAGACAAGTTTCCTGTTTACAAACAATTAAATATGTGCGTGCAGGTGCAGGTGGGCCGGGGAAGGGGGCCACAATGAACTGATAGCTCCTATATGGACATTTTTTAGTATTTACAAATACAGCTGGAAACTATTGAAATTACTGATTAGAGGTGAATTTCCATGCAAAACTCATCCTTGCATTCGGAAACTTTTTCTTTTTTTTTTCACCACACCACCTTTGAAACATCTGTCAGCTCTGGCTAGCTAACAAATGATGCATATTCATTGAGAAACAGCAGCTAACATGATGGGTTTTTTTTTTTTTTTTTCCCTCCGAAGCCATCTGTTTACACACAAACACTGAAACCACACGTCAAACTGATCACCAGAGCATTGATCACAGAGTCTGAGGCATGTTGACTCTTCATTAAAGCAGCCTTAAACACACTGTAAACTGTCTTATAACCTTAAAACCTCATAAAATCTACAATTCATTCTTCCGTACCTGTATGGATTGTCAACTTAAAGGTGCAGTGTGCAGAATTTAGTGGTGTCAAGTAAAACAGACTTGAATATGATATTCATAAGTATGTTTTAATTAGTGTGTAATCACCTGAAACGAGCCCTTTATATCTACATAGGGAGCAGGTCCATGTTGCATTGTAGTATATAGAAGTGGGCCACTTCAGGCGCTGATGCTGGCCTTCAAAATGGATGTGAACCCACATGTTAAGTAGCAAATATGGCCCAAATATCCCAAATCAAATACGGGCCTTGTTTTGGTAAAGATGTGGTGCTCTCAGGTATTCAGTTCTGGTTTGTTCCTGGTTGACATACTCGCTCGCTTGTGGCCCAGATCTGGGAAACAGGAGCGGACCACCTAAGTGCCATGACTCCACAGGGTATGTGGGCCGAATCTGGGCCACAAGGCCCACAATTTAGCTATCTGGGATGTTTCTACAGTAGTCCAGAATGGACGAACCAAACACCGGCCACCGTAGGTTCTCCTACAGTGAGGGGTAATCAGTTCGTTGCTATCTGAAACCTCTGCTAGATGCTACTAAATCCTGCACACTGCACCTTTAACAAACTAGACCACAAATAGGGATGAAATCATTAATTCTTTGAGTACCTTGAAGATCGTCTATTATTAAACATACATTGCATTATATTTCTCAACGTTTCCTCTGCAGTGTGGATGTTCGCTCTCTCCTGACTGATGATGGATCAGGTATAGCAACGTCCGCTGCCTCATAAGACAGCAGCAAAGGGAGCTTTGAAAAAAAAAGAGAGCAAGAAATTATGGAAATCCCTTTGTTGAAATCTACATATAAGGAACGGGGGACCAGCAATACTGCAGGATGCAGAGAAAGACGGACGAAGAAGAAAGCTTAGAAGATGGAGCAAGAGAAAGAAAAAGCCTTGGTGGGGATTCTAGATATGAGCTTTGATGATTTGGGACAGACACACACACAATACTTCAGGGGAGGGAGAGAAAGGAGAAGAAAGGCGGTGAAAGAAAAGGGGGAGAAAACCCTTTACATCTGGAAAAGACTCTGACAGGAAACCACCCATCTGTGGCCAAACAGCTGGGGGCCAGACAGAGTGGATCCTGTCAGCATGAGAGTGCCTATATGTCTGTTTAGTGAGTGCGTCGGCTTGTGGCGAGCAGGTGGGGGTGGAAAAAGAAAGGCTAAGTCACTGGACTGGAACGCTGGATGTCACAAGATGTCTTCACGGCACCGAGCTATCCGAGACAGGACGTTTTTTGGGGTGGGAACAGACAATTAACCTGTTGGAACAACTGTCCTCACGGCTCTGCACAACAGGCACGGCTCTGACAGGTCCCACATCCCCCCCCCCCCCTCCTCCCCCTCCTCTCCTCTCCACCCGCTAATGCCTCAGTGTTTTCATTTTCCCGTAGCATCTGTCAGAGATTACCCCTCACTGCACCTGAGGTATGCGCACAGAAGATGAAAAATACTGAGTGTATCGATACATGACTCATGGCACCGGCTGAGAATAACACGAAGCTCATTAAACTCCAACCTGCTGTTGCATCTCGAACGTTGCAGTCAGCGGTTAGTTCAGTTGTCCCAACTGATATTTTAACCAATCACAAATGATTATTTTTCCATTTCAGAGTTGTTATAGTAAAGAGTTAAAGAGCAGCAGATATCCGACGCTAAACTTCAGTTGCACCGTCGACTCACTGCGAACTGGATTTGTAGTAGAGTTGAGTCGTGATGAATTTTATTTATATAATAGCGCCAAATCACAACACGAAGTCATCTCAGGGCACTTTTACATGGAGCAGGTCTAGATCACGCTCTTTAATGTACAGTCCCGCCCCTCCCTCCATGAGCAGCACGCGGAGACAGCAGTAAGGAAAAACTCACCTTTAACGGGAAGAAACCTAAAGCAGCCTCGACCGTTAGCAGTTTATTTATAGTTTAAACATTTTAAACATCACATAACTTAAAACAATGCTCAGATATGTCGTTTAATTAAAGCAACTTTATTACTGTTGGTGAAAAACAGCCACAGCTTGTCCAACGGATTTGTAGATATTAGACATAATAATATGTTGTAATGATGAAACATAGCAGTTATTATGAACTAAATATTTATTTTAATCAATACATCTGAGTAAATAAAGCCTGTATACTTAGTTTCAAGGTGATTAAATTGAAAATATTAGTTATCTAACATATTAAAATCACCACTAAAATCTACCCAGTTGTTTCCTGTCCATCCTAAATGTGATGTCACTTTCATTAAATAGTTATGAAGTCTAACTGGAGAAAAAAAAAAATAACACAGAGGTGTTTAGTTAAATGCTTTTTATGCCCCATTACGTTATGCATCTTTTTTAGACTGTTGTTTATACGTATTTATAATTATTTATTCATGTATTCCACACTTTTTTCCAGACTGTTTTTTGTCTTTCTTTCCTGTCAATTGTGTGTTTATCCGTCGATCTGAGCGGCGAGCTGCTGCGTACAATTGTCCTCACACGGATAAATAAAGTTGTATTGAAACCGAATTGAATGTGTTGCCGCGAATGTTTACAGGAGACAAACGTGTTCGGCACATTTATTGGATGCGTACAGTTAGATAATTCACTGTGTGTGTGTTGTGAAACAATAGTAGAGCGTTTCTGAACGCAGATAAAATGATAATTGTATTTGTGTATTTTATGACTCATTTCATATACAGTGAAATATACAACACATGCATAGACATGTGTACGCAGTCTGTTTAATCTGATTCTCCTGATTCTGTTTCATTGATTTATTTGTTAGATTGTTTGAACGTTTTTTGAAAAGCAGGGACATTTGACATAAATATAGTCACACAGTTTCCATTTTGGGGACAAAAACCAAGTCTGTACAATGTAAATCAGTCAATCTGAGGATGGAGACTTGGTTTAATGTGAGGTTAGGTTGGGTTACGTCCCCTGAAGTGATGGCAGCTTTGTGTGTGCGTCTCTAAAAAGGGATGCTTGTCATTCAATAAGCAGCAGGTTATCTGTGTTCCTGTTAATATGTCGCAGAGCACTTTATTTTACGCCATTATAAAAAACAAGCACGAGTGACTGCGCCACGATTAACTGAATAAAGTACCTGTGTTAATTAAATTAAACGAACAGACTGTGTAAACATTTTAAAAAAAAAAGGCAGCCATTGATTAGCGAGCATCCTCATTTTCAGCGTTTGATAAGTGCAGCACATTAAATTTCAAGTGCAACATTTAATAACTTACTTTAATAAAACAATAAGTAAACATTTTTCAGGCAGTCAGGTGTTTATATGAGCAGTGAAAGAGGTTTTTTCCTCGCTGTAATCATTCCTCCTGTTCATTACTGGATGTTAAAAAAATCTCCTTTAAATGGAAATAAAGATGATAAAAACAGTGATTTATGTATAGAAGTGCATTTTGGGAAGTTTAAGGACACAAAGGAGAGGATGCTTCACTTTAATCTGTGCATGAATCTATAAAAAAATCTGTCTGATTGAACAGTGTCAAAGTCAGTAATAGTCCAAAGAGAGAAAGCAGCGAGAAAAAGCCTCAGAAATGGAAACTAAGCTCTCATCTGTCAGTCCGTCATGAGGCCCGACTGCAGAGAGTCAGTCTAAGAGCTCTAATAGACCCTCAAATTCCTCCCCTCAGCAAAAAAGACTCACTCAACACCGAGATCTGTAGGTCCAGGATCAGCACTCTCTTATCTACTCAAGCGGTAACGACCATGGTTTGAGCCTGAAGCCTTAAAGTGCAGTACCACCGACGGCCACTAGATGCTCCAACTGACTCCCAAAAACTACTCTACAGAAATATTAAGTTGTTTTATTTTATTTCAACAAGTCATTCTGGTCTCAATCTTTAAATCCAGACCCTCTAATAAGTGTGCTGGTGCTCATTTTAGAAATTAATGCTCCGTTAATAAGATTTGAAGACTTACAGTAGCTTTAATGGCTGCTGTGTGGGCGTTGATTGACAGCTGTGATTGACAGCTGTGGCTCACTTGAGTCGGATTATTCTTGCAGTATGTTACTTGATAACGACACCTGCCCTTTTAGCACAGTTTAGCTAAAGCAGCTAGCATTAGCCTAAGTGTGCAGCGCTCACGGATGTATAAAGAGAACTGGATACGGCGTCGGAGGCGGGGCTTCATTCATTCCTATGAAAGTTGCTCAGTGGCGCACGAAATCAAAAAAGTTTGACTTCTGTGCATAAAATTACACAGATCTTCTGGGATCTTTGAGCCCATGGAACATGCACACTGGTGACTTTCACCAGCCGAGTCGGCTACTTCCTGTTTAGCTCTCCGGCTAACTCATTTCGGGGTTGTGATGCTCAAAACAAATGTATCCACTGATTTACAGACGTCTCTTTCACAATGTAAGTCTGTGGGAAAAAGTCTTTTTGGGCCCAGTAGCGTTGGAGCCACAGCTCGGCGCTGTTCCTGGAGGGTTGGCAGGGCTCAGTGTTCCCAGCAAGCTAGCGTTAGCTTCAGTCCGAGGTAGCGGGGCGTGTTTCCAGAGCGTCAAAGGCAACACCTCGCCCTTCTTTTCTGGAAGCTCCTGACTCCAAACTGAAGAGGTTACACCGACCATAAGCTGCAACTCTTTAAAACATGTTATCCGGATATCCATTAATACTTCAGATGTTAATAATTTAAACTCTACTGGTGTAATTTAATAAATATATACACTCACAAAGCCCTTTATAATGAACACCTAATTACAATCTAACATCATGCCGCCATCAATTCTCCTTTTACGAAGCTTGAAAGTCTTTGTTGACGTTGTCAGGAAGGTGATAATTTTATTTTATGTTTATAATCAAGGTCGTAGCAGGTGGAGGTCGTGCAACATATGAAACAGTGTTCCTAATATTTTGCATGTGTGTTAATGGGGTGGACAAAATATTAGGAACACTTTCCAACATGATGCCCTGCAGTACAGCACCAGGTATGTTCTCACTGATTTCATGTTTTTATTTTACAAGCGCTCTGAAACAACAAAAACTTCCTGCAAACGTCAAGTTAGTACTGAATGACGAACCATAAAAAAGGCACCAAACTCTTTTACAGACGAGGTAACAGTTTGTTTGTCATGAGCAGAGCTAACACAGCCTGTGAAAACAGTTGCAAAAACGTCAGAGAGAAAATCACCCTGACGAGGAAGCTGCGTTGTTGTTATTGTTGGTTTCGAGCGGCGTCTCGCAGCGAGTGACTCACTGTCTTATCAGCCGTCTTGTTTTAATCTGCGTATTGATACCGAGGAAACACACGATACTATGCAAACATAAGTCTAACGGTTTAACATATCTCCAATTATTATCAGCTCATTTCAATTTCATTGTTTTCCTTCTTTTTGTGTCGTCAAACTCGCCCCTTTGACATTTAAAAACGCCGCCTCTCTCTCCTCTCCCCCAAACGTTTGACCGATTGACATCGTGTGCTCTTCATCCGCCTGAAATGTCAACATGATGTATTTACTGTTGCTTTTGTGGCGACAGGAGAGAGACTCATTCACTCCAAATATGAAAACAAAAATCTCACAAAGAAGGAGCCGTCACTCCGGCATGTTATTCATGACTGTCAGTGTTTAAGCACATGCAATCTGCACCTATTCTGTATCTCCCTTTTTAAAATAAAACTGTGACGAAGCCTTTTGTCCTCGCATGTCATAACATCGCTTCTAGCCAGCCGGGGTGAAGAGGGCAGCTGTGGAGGACTTGGGTTTCCTTCTGGTTAAAAGGGTTTTTTTTTTTTTCTTTCTTTCTCAGGTGTGTGTGTGTGTGTGTGTGTGTGTGTGTGTGTGTGTGTGGCTTCCTCCTGTGTCAGTTTCAAATGAAGACTTTACCTCCGGCAGGTTTCTAAGTTCTGACACTTTTGATGCCCTTGAAGTCGCTGCAATAAATGTGTTTGGGAGAAAGAAAGGGTGTGTCTCTCTCTCTCTCTGTGTGTGTGTGTGTGTGTGTGTGTGAAAGAGAGAGAGAGAGAGAGAAGGAGAGAGAGAGAAGGAGAGAGAGAGCTTGCTCAAAGCCAGTGATAATGACTCTGAAATTTGATAAGATCAGTTCAACAGATTGCCCTCAACTGGCCCGTAAAGTATTTTGCAGGTGACACACACACACACACACACACACACACACACACACACACATGCATGACTGGTGGATGGACACACATGCATGGTCAATAATGTATATGCAAACTGAAGAAACACACACTGAGCGCTCACACAGATAACAGATGTTGACACACACGCAAATGAAAACCCACAGAGACAAAAACATGCAAATCCAAACATACTCAAACAGACTCCTGTCTGCAGTAAAATAAATACATAACGACATCATTTAGACCTGATGTTTAATAAAGAACGCTGAACTTTAACTTCCTTATCTCTTAAGAGAATATAAACTATATAATAAAATGTACAAAAACAGAAGCGACAGTGTCTGCAGGTGTTCCTCTCAGCGTCTACATGCACTTAAACCAGCATGTTACAGTCAGTGATGAATGAGAGACCAAGTTTCCATAATCAAAGTAGGAGATTAGCGAAACCCGTTTTTCCTCCAGGTAGATGTCTCTGCAGATTTTTGGCTAACTAGGTTTCTAATTGGCATAGTATGCATGAGCACAAAAAGAAGAGCTGAGCAGCTGGATGAAAAGAGTGATCACAGAGATGCTCGGGAAATTAAAATAACTGCATCCAAAAAGTCTGACTGAAAGCAAGACGAAGCATCCTGTAATAAGGTTGGTAGTAGGAGAGAGAACTCTGTATACAGTAACCGGGTTATTACAGGTCATAAAAACACACTCCCTGATTACCCACCTAACCTGGTTTCTCTGAGTGATCCTGTTCTTTATGTGCATGTTAACACATTGTGTAAAGAGGAGCAGTATTGTGCAACTTGAGAGGTGAAGCCCAGGGCGAAAAAAACAACCGAAAAAAAGAAAGAAACCAGCAAAGCATTCGCAGCTGCTTGTTAAGTTAATGCGACCGCACAATAAATTAATTTGACTCTGGTTGCTTTTTCTACTCGGTGCAATTGGTTCGGGCAGATGTGAACACGCTGATCGTACTCGGAACGACCGCACAGAGGCCCCTTTAGAGGAGGTGGTCTCCGTCTGATTACAGTCTCGTTCTGGAGCGGTTCGTCTGTGGTGGGAACGCGATCCAACCTCCAGCTAACCAGCTGAGACTTTCAGCTAAACGGCTCCGCTAAAATCCGACCCGGACTGACAAACGAGTGCGTTATATTCCTGATATTTGGGCAGATGGATCTTCTTCTTCACAACTAACCAATCAGGAAACCAGACTGACTAGTTTAGCGACCAGAACAAACCAACACCCTCAGATGACCCACATTAACAGTCGGAGCACGCTGTTTAGAGAGATTTTAGTGAGTCAAATCAAACTAAAACAAAAAAAAATGTACAAGGTAAGGGTGACACAGCTCTCTGGTCTCCAGTGGAAATGACTCCTTCACACACACACACACACACACACACACACACACACACACCACATACAGGCTGTGAATATAGTCCTCTTTCTTTCTCACAGACAGACACACACTCACACACTGTGGCGCTTTGTTGTATAGCAGGAAAGGACTGTTAAGCTTTCCCAAGGGAAACAGCAACACAGCCCTTCAATGGACATTGTTATTAGGTTGTTTTTCTTTTAAGCGTACCTCCCCACCATTCCTCTCTCTCTCTCTCTGTGTCACACTCTCTCTCTCTCGCCCCTCAGCTGATGGCTCCTGCAGGTGATTAATGCATAGCCGCGACCGTAAGCGCTTTGCTAATCAGCCCAAAAGCACTTTGCTTAAGTGAGGAAAGTCGTCCAAATGGCGCTGCGGTGTTAAGAAGAAGAAAAAAAAAAGCCCTGTGTTGTTGTGTGAGGTCAGACTCTTTACGTCAAAGCTTGTACATGCGGTGGCCGCCGCTGCCGCCGCCGCCATAGACGCTCCATCCGTTTGTCCTGCAGCAGTTCGACCGCAGAGCGCCGCCTGGGGAGGAGGGCCGGGAGTATCATCGCATATAACGTTCCTTCTCCACTCGAATGTTAGTTTTTCTTCTCAATGTTAGTCTTTTCTTTACGCAGGATGTTTTAAATGCCGGAGGAGGAAGATTTTTCTGTGCTCACCTTAAATCTCGAGCCAATTATGCAACTTACACCAGAGCACAAACACTGATGTTGGACTTTACAGTGATGCAGGAGACATCTTGTGTCCAGCAGGGAAACTATATTTACATATTCATAGATTGTGGATTATTAATGAATGGGAGAAAAGTGTAGCTCTCATTTCAAAGGATAGGTTCGGTATTTTTCAAGTCTGTCTGATGTAAAATAAAAAGACTATGTGGTGAGTTGTACTTTAATTCTGGGTCCAGGAAACAATAGCACACACACACAGAGAGAGAGAAGTCTGCTGTGCACACAAGGCTGCATAAATAAAAGCTTCAAGATCAACACTGAAAGACGATGTTCTTATATCGCAGCGCCGAGAACAACAAGGTCACATACTGATGCCAACGGCTCCCCTCAGTCGTCTCCGGGCCGGAGCCGCTCGCCGCTCGCTGCTGCTGCACGCATTAATAAGAGATGAGCCCCCGCGAGGCCGCGTCTCATCCCCTTACGGCAGGTCCGTCTGGCCCCCGCTAAGTGTGACACTGAGGGGTTACACGCCTGTTAAAGTCATAAACAGCCACATCTTGATTTCATAAGGATTTCAGTACACACACACACACACACACACGTGTTCTGTACGTTCCTACTGCAGCGACGCGAGTAACAGGTGGAGATCAGCACCGAAAACACACTCGGTTAGTTACCAAAATATTCATGTCCAGAAGCGAAGACCGCAGCGATCAGATCTCTGCGGAGAAGCAAAGACTTCAAAGTGCATCCGGAGCATCGTCTTGATAGATAACAGATAACATCAACAAACTTTTACACGCCGCTACCAGACCGTGTATCCCTCCGCCTCGGGTCAGAGGAACCACAAATAAAAGGAATTTCTTTTACTAAACACGACGAACTGACTCCGTTTAGCTAAATCAGCCCCGTTTTTAGCTTCAGTCGGACCCGTTTCCACGTCTGTAATGGACTCCTGACTTATCTTTTACTGATTTTTAAGGAAATAATTGAGCTTTCTATGTGGAAAAACCATATCAGACCCAAATTATTAGTCAAATTATACGTCTTAAAACAAACCCGGGGGGGGATCTTTAAATTTTGTGACAGTTATCGCAGCCTTCTGCAGACACACGCAAGTAAAACGTAACTGTTACATACTGTTTTAACAACGAGCACGCTGTAAAAAAGTGGGAACACGGCTACTGGAATAATGAGAATAAATGGCACAAGTAGAAGGGGTCATTTAAAACGGGGCTTTTGAACAGTTAGTGCACAACATCTGAGATTGAATTTCTCTCTCACACACACACACACACACACACACACACACACACGGTGGCTAATGAGAGTGTTTCTCAGCCTGTGTTTGGTGGATTAGCACTCGGAGGAGCAAGAATGGATCTGATTGAGAGAGAAGAAACCAGCCGAGAGGGGTGAAAAAGAGAGGGAACAGAGTGAAGGGGTAGAGTAAATAGCACTGACCCATGGGGGGTCGGCCCCCTTTTCACCGGCTCTCACCCTGGGAATCCACTCTCACTCATTTAGGCTTGCCCCCCCTCCACCCCACTCTTCACCTCAACGCACCACTATCTCCCGGGCCCCCTTTGGGATTCAAATGATATCTCATTAGCTCTTATTGGATTGCAACTTTCACTGGATGCATAGTGTTTCAGTTTTTCTCTTTTAGCGATCGATAGAAAGGACACTGGCGTCTGGAATAAAAGACTCCTTTTTTTTTCTGTTTCCCTCCCTTCATCGACCGTCTCGCCTAATTTCCGCTTCTCTTCTTTCGCTCATTTATTCTCTCTCTCTCCATCTTTCTCTCTCTCTCCTCCTCCTCCTCTCAATTCAACTCGCTGTATCTCTCTTCGCTGTTTCCTACTCGCTGTTTCTATACAGTCGGGATTCATCCTGCACTCTCATCCTCTTCTGTGCCTCCTCTCCCATCCTCCCTTGGCCTCTGTATCCACAGGGTGTCTTTGTCTGCTTCTAATGTGCCATTAACTCTCAGTACTACTCAATAGCCCCGAGTCCCAAAGGGCACAGAGAGAGAGAGAGAGACAGAGAGAGAGAGAGAGGGGGGATTTCAGCCAACAGATAATCATTTTGAGGCCACAAACAAGACAAAAAATACATCTTTGCTGCAGCGTATAGAAGCTGAATGTGTCAGTATCAGTTTGAGTGTTGAGCGTCTGGTGACCTACAAAACTATATGAGTCATATGTAGTCTTCGGCCCTGACCGACGCCGACTCCACATCAGCATTTTATCAGATTATCTGGAGCCACAAGAGGATTCATACTACTCTTTATTTCCCTACATACGCAGCCTCCCTCTCTCTGATTCAGTGGATCTCTTGTTTGGCTCAAGCTCCCTAAAAACACTGGATACTACAATTCCCACAATGCAACTGATAACAAGCATCTGCCTGAATTTATGACGCCGCCGTGACATCACCAGTTTTTTTTTCTTCTTGTTAGAATGAATCATATTTCAATATTTAAATAATATTTCACATGTGAGTGCACTCCCGAGTCAGCTAATCACATGCATTGATGATCACAGTGGCGAAGGCTTGCAGCTGTGTGAAATTGATGGATCGGGTCGATATCTGCGGTTTTAAAATCAGCAAGCCGGAGCGAAGACAAGAGGAGCGAATGCAAAGCAACAACAAGGAGAGGTGTTAAGACGCGGCGGGGGGAATCCCCAGCAGCCCGAGAGCAGACCGTAGAGGGTCAGCGTGAGACGGGAGTTCGATTCCCGCGTGAGCTGAGCGAAGGAAAAACTGCAGAGGTGTGTGTGTGGACTCGGTTGGGTTATATAGGGTGTCCTGGAGCTTTCTTTTTTGTTTCCACAGCAGCGCCGCAGAACAGATGCCTCGTATGCTCTTAATGTTCCCAAACTTTGTATATTTAACCGTCTGTAAGCTTGTGGATGTATCGAAAACATGACACTGAAGAGCATCGTCTGCGTATTCGACCGTCTGTGTGAGACAAACAACATAAACACACATAAAACAGAGAGAAAAGAGAAGAAACCAGGACATGAAAACATACCGTCAGAGCCAGAAGAGATGAAGATAGGATGCAAGAAAAAAAAGGAGGATGATGCCGAATAAATGAGTGTGTTGGTTTACAAAGAACTTAAAAATATCAAAGAAGAAGAAAGACAGAAGAGGAAGCCACAATTTCCTGATAGCTCTTAATACTACAGTTTATTTAACCACACAGCCACCTCAGGGAAGTAGTTGACAGGTGTTTCAACCTATCAGATGCTTGTAAAGGTTTTTTGATGGATATACTGTAGACATTCACCTCTTCGCTCTCTGCATTGTTTTGACAAATAGAGATGTATTTAGTGGCAGAGCTTTCTCACTCCTTCCCTCTCTTTCTTTTCTCTCCGCCTCTCCAGGACGTCTGTAGGCTTTAACAGATGGATTAACCCTTTTATTCCTCTTTTCTCTCTCTTGCTTGTTTGTGTTTTTGGGGATGACATGAGATCATCTGGGATCAAGACCGCCTCTTCCTCCTCTCAACTCTATTTGTGTTTTCTCATTCTCCTCCCGTCCTCTCTCGACCCCTTTCTCCAAAAAGCAAAGTCAGCCTGTCTGCTCTCTTCTATGTTGTTTAGGAGCAAAGATCCACTCCTGCATTTTCATCGAGCACACAAGGTCGACCTCAGTCCACAGAGGAGCATCTTTTGATGATGTAATCCCGCGAGTATGAGCGGTGGCCCTGCAGTACCTGAGCTATCAAAGCAACATCTCTGCTGGATAAATACCTCCTGAATTCAGCAGCGACCGGAGGAGAAAAGTTTAGTCTCTGCAGGATTCGAGTTGAATTCCTAAACAGTTTCTTCAACAGTTTCAGTCCTGTATGCTAATATCGCTGCAGCGGTGTTCATGCAGGAGTGTTTCTGCAGGAATTCAGTTAATAATATTAAAGAAATGTGATAGGACATGAAGATAATAGCGAGCCAGCTAGCCGTAATATCTCGCCAAATAGCCTCAAAGTCCCGACGCTATGAAGCTTCCAGCACCGCCCCACTTTACACGGATGCACAAATAAATGTCTCTGATCTGATCTGAGTAGAATACTGATGAAAATTAGCACGTTTACATGCTTATACAGACTTTATTTGTCACAAAAAACACTCTTTTCTTACTTTATTGTCTGTTTTATGGCTTTGTGTGTGTGTTGCAGAACGATCTGGTATAAACTCAACGGAGAAAACTGACTAGAGGCCTTGAGGAGGAGACAGTCTCAGTCCTTCACGGCACAAAAGCGTCTGAATCTAACAAATCCTCTGACGTTCGGCGGTGGGAACCGACCTTATTTAGCCGAACACAAGCTGTTTGGGGAATCATTTGAAATATGCATCGATCTGTGTAATAATCTCTCCTCTTATCGAGCCGCTCCGCTGTTACTTCAGTCTTTTTGTGATGCTCGTGCACGCTTGTTTAAAAGCAGAAAGCTCGGTTACCTGCAGATACATGGCAGGAGAAATCGACAGATCTACCGAGGGGGAAATGAGGTTCCTCTTATCTTCTACCCCCCAATTACCAGATATCTTGTTTACTTTTAGTTAAGAAATCAATTCAGCGGAGAAAAGAGAGAGAGAGAGAGAGAGAGAGAGAGAGCCGACTGTAACCTTAATTGCTCCGGTGCGTGTAGCACCACTGAATAATTTCATTGTTGATTTGTGCCTCAGCTTTTTTATCTGCCGGGTTGTGTAGCCGCGCTGCAGTCAGCACAGGAAGGACAAACAATGACAACGTTTTCTGAAGCAAAAGTGACTCACTGTATTCAGCTGTATGTGGCTGTAGGATAAAGACAAAGGCCACTTTACTCTTTCCATGACAACCTCCGTCGTCCTCCGGTGCAGTTTTCAGTGCTGAAGGGAAAGAGACAGAGAGATCTGGTGGAGTGTGTGTGTGTGTGTGTGTATAAGAGAGAAAATAACAGCTCACCTACACGTGTGTGAAATTAGGAAACAAAACAGAGAGGGAGGTGTTTCACAATTGTATGCATTTGTACATGTTTATGTCTGAGAGAGAAACATGTGTGTGTTTGTGTCTGTGAGAAAAAGAGAGAGAGAGAGAGAGTGTGTGTGTGTGTGTGTGTGTGTGTGTGTGTGTGTGTGTGTGTGTGTTCTGATCCAGCCTTTCCTCAGGGCCTGCCTGGCATTGTGCTGCTTCCTGTCCAGGCAGACATTATCAGTATGGGATCAACAAAGGGACAAAAGGGCTCTGGACGCACACACACACACACACACACACACACACACACACACTAGCTTGCTAGCTTTTTCCCAGGCCTCTTGGAGCCACTGATGGTTTCCTGTCTGTCTGAATAACATCTATCTATCTATCTATCTATTCATCTATCAGCTTCATTTAAGTCCAATTAAAGATTATTAATTATTTTTTAATCTTCTCTTTTGCTCGGCCAACTGTCCTTCTTTTCCTAAACTCTCTCTCTCTCTCTCCCACCCTCATCTCCTCCTCTCCTCTTCCTCTCCAGTCCTTCACCACTTCTTATCTCCGCCATCTCTCACATTTCCTCCTCCTTCCTTTCTCCTCCACCTACCTCCTCTCCTCCTCCCCTCCCTCCTCCACCTTGTTCCTCCTCTTCCTCTCTGTATTAGCCATTCCTTTTCCCGCTCTCCTCTCTCTCTCTTTTTATCGATCCGTGCTCGCTCCTCTCCCTCTCTCCTTCACCCTGTGATTCGGAGCTGTCACTCAAAATCTCTGCTCATCACTTCTGCCCAGTCAGCTTTGAATGAGGAGGAGGAGGAGGGAGGAGGAGGAGGGAGGAGGGTCAGCGAGGCCTCCGCTATCTGAGGTTCACAAACACACACTCATCCTGTCACTGTGAGCAAATGTGACACACCGGCTTTAGCTCACATCCACACTGTTTACATAAGAAAACGTTTGTGTTTCCAAAGCCTGGAAAAAATGCATCGCTTCTATTTTCTCTTATTTCAACAATGTGTTGCGTCCACTGTCACGTCTGCGGTGAAAAAAAAACAACAACAACATCTGGAACGTCTCGATAAAAATATAGTTTGGTTGAAGTGAATCATTTAAACCTCCATTTTATTTTGATAAAGCTGAGCAGACGTTTGATTAAAGGCTCCTCCGCACCGTGACGAGTTGACAAACCGTGAGAGAGACGTTGCTCGCCGGTCCGAGACGGCGTCCCCGGATCTCGCCGCGAGACTCCACTCCTTCCACTGACGGCGGGTTTTGAAGCTTCGATGACCAAAAACAGTCGGAAGCAAAAAAAAAAACTCTGACAGAAGGCAGCTGCTACGAGCCACGACTGCAAACCGACCAATCAGAAAAGGACATTAAATGACCAAGAATACACTGTTTTTTTAAATAAAGTTTAAAGGGAAACACACAAAAACCCAAAAAACGATGGCGGTGAAATAAAAAAAAAAAGCAGAGCTGCTTTTATTTACTTCTTCTTTTTTATTTTTTTTTTATTTGCATCACAGCGTTACGATTCAACACACATCCACCTCCGTCTCCAACTGATACCACGCAGTCTGACGAAGACTGTGACCGAGATTTCATTTAGAACCGTCTCGCGCAGCGTGGCGTGCAGTAAACACACACACACACACGGCCGGTGTCACAGGAGCAACAACAGGTAACTTTTATAACTCGCTCAGCTGAAGCGTCGTTTTATGTGCGAATAAATGTGAATAAAAAACAGACACACTCGAGGTTTTGCATGTTTTATGAGCGCTGAAGAGGGAAGAAAGTTTTCATTATGTGTCACTCATTGTCTTTTTCCCTCTTTGTTTCCTGTTTCTTTTCCTCTCTCTCTCCCTCTCTCTCTCTCTCGGAGGGGGTCCTGCAGGCTTTAACAGTCAGTTTAACCCTTTATTCCCCTTTGTTCTCCCCTTTTCTACGATGACCCCGCTCTCTCCTCGTTTGCATGTTATCCCCTAAAAGACACAACATGACTTAAAGCTTTTCTATTTCACTCGAACACAAAGAGTTGTTTCCACCACACGCTCTGCTGTGAATGTATTTCTTGTGGTTCTTCAGTCATACAAACATAACGTAAGTGTTTATATTGTATTAATTGTAGTCTACAGAAGCCGAAGGATACAATATATGAGACAAACGAGCAGAGCAGAGTTTAAAAAAGGACGTTATCTGTGAGGTTTTCCAGGTGACTTGCATTGAAAACGCTTCACGACAAAACAAAAAGCCTCCAACAGAAACTTTTCCAACCACTCCCGCAGTGCAACCAGCTCCTCTTCTGTCCGTTTAATACGTTCCACTCACAAACACACCTCTTCTCTTTGACTCCTGAGTATGTGTTTAGCTCCTGTTTTCACGATACAACAGCTTGTTTCAAACACAACAGTGGAAAAGAAAATTGCTGCGGGAGTGTTTTCAGAAAAGTCTCCGCGGATGCTTTTTTGGAAAACCGAGCCGTCTTTGGAGCCTGCAGGCAGCCGGTGTTTGATACTAAAAACACATGATTTTTTTTTTGGTTATGGTGTTAGGTAAGCTGACAGAAACAGAAAACAAGCCGCTACGTCTTCATTTCTAAATAAAAGTGAAGTGCGACCGTGCTCAGCGCCACTTGTGCAACACAAGGTGGAAAGACTTCTTATTCTGCTCTCTCCGCTTTCAGCATCAGTCACAACTTAAACACACAGTAGCCTAAAGTTTTGGCTTCAACACCGCCAGGGAGGCGTCTGGTCGTCGAGACAACAACGAGGCCGCACAGTCATAAAGAAAGAGCGAGGAGTCCTGCAACAGATAGATAAATCTTCCCATCTTACCAACTTTTTTGCACATTTTCCACGTCTCCCCTCATCTCTTTTTCTTCTCCGTCCCTCCCCCTATCACATCCCTCTTTATCCGTCACGTGTCCAGCGTCTGTTTTGTTTCTCCCGCCAAACCAAATCTGCATATCAGTGTCTGTTATCTTCACCTGTAATCACCTGCCACCCTTCCTCGGAGCTCCCTCCCGCCCCTTCGTTAGCTTCCCTGCCCCTGCCGTCCCACATGACTGCTTTAGGCCTCGGGGTGAAGAGATGGGGAAGGGGAGGTCACACACACACACACACACACACACACACACCTCAGCATTTCAGGCGCTGTGATAAAGAGAGTGAGGAGGAGGAGGATGGGAGGAGGGGACTCGCTCAGGCCAAGGAAAAAGGGAGGCCAAGGAAAATAAGGACTCCTTGTTATTGCACTTTAATTTTGTTATTGCACTTTATTGTGTTTCGGTTTCTCTGTGTGGAGGAGGGAGGAGGGAGGAGGAGGAGGGGGGGAGGAGGAGGGGGTGTGAGAACACTCACAGGGTTTGAATTCACATGGGTTTAAATTCTGGGAGTGAGGAAGAGCGCTGACTGTGGTACCTGGGAAAAAAAAATATGACAAATAAGTGAGCGCCACAGGCTGTTCAGGCGACTGCACGGCGCGTTTAATTAATAGTCCGAGTTACTGTTCGAGTGGCCTGAGAAAGAAAATGTCACTTTCGGTGCCAGCATGAAAGTTATTTTCATTTCCAAACATGGCAAAGTAAAAAGGTCCTTTCCCCCGGTGGCATCGTGCCTCTAATTGTGATGCACATTTGTGTTTGTTGATAAGGTCACAAAAGAACTTTGACATTGTTTGTGGGCAAACATAAACTTTTTGGGGGAGCGGCGAACAATTCCCAGCTCGCAGAGAGCCGGCCGGCCGGCCCCGGGTGCGTGCGTGCGTGCGTGCAGGGTGACAGCGTCTGCGAGCGCACGGCCGCAAAGATAAGATGGAAATTGAATGGCAAAAAAAAAAAAAGTTCAGGTTTATAATTAAATTGTTCAGTAATAAAAATAAAAAAATGGCGGCGATGAGTTTGGCGCACGTGTTTGACGACACGGCGAGGGGAGAAAGAAAGAAATGCAGAATGAAAAGAGTCCAACGCTGCAAATACTGGAGAGTCTCCAGACGAATAAAAATAATGTAACAGCAGATTATTTATTGCTGCGGGTACAAACGCAGACGCACTAAATGTGATGCTTGATTTGTGTAAAACTGTGTTGTGGTGCTTAGAAAGCTTCATCAGTCTGAGTAGATTGTTTCCACTTTTCTTTGCTATTTATTATAATTTTATGTTCTGCTCTGATTGGACAACACAGCCGGATTACTATTAGCTGCATATTATTATTATTATTGCAAAACTTCAATTATTCCTTCCTTTAGTTTCTGTTTTCCAGACTCTTCCGTGCTGTGAAAGTCAGAAACTTTCCCACAAACGGTGCGACAACACGTCGCCTTATACGGACGCTTTCATATCAGATCTCACCTCATCGTGATCGGATGACATTCAGCAGGCTGAAACAAGCATTTATAACACATCTGTGCAGTCGTTTTATTAATTTTTTTAACAAATATGACAAAAAAAATTGCTGAAATGTGAAGATTTATAATAATGAGCTGATTATCTTCAGGTTTCAGACAAAATAAGACGTTTTAAGACGTCACCTTTGACTTTGGGGGAATTATAACGGTATCAATATCAGGATAAGACGAAGGGAGGACGTTTCTTATCGTTTATTAATGTTAGAAGTGAAGTTAGGTTATGCTGTTGGCTTCATGACTTGTTTTTTTTAAGAAAGAGAGCGAGAACGAGCTTCACTTTCTGATTGTTTCATGGCGTTAGTGCTCAAAAATAAATCATCAAAGACTCGACAGATGATTTAATGTTGAGTTTTCCCGTCTTGTTTTCCTCCTCTGCAGTTCTCTGCTGCAAGGCGACTCTGATATCGCATTTTAGCTCATCGTGGGTCCCGTTTGCACGATCCACCTGGTTCTCCGACAGGAACAGGATCGCACCGCGGCGACTTTTACCTCCTCTGGTCCCGTCGTGGTTCTGGTTCTGGTTCTGGTGCATGAACCTCCTCCAGGAGCCTTTGTGTGGGAGAAAAGTCTAAAAAACAGACAGATAGGAAAGGACAGCAGCTAAACAGTGACCCTGCTCCTCACACACACACACACACACACACACACACACACACACACACACACATCCGGCGTATTTGTGCTGTTTGGGTAGTCTTATCAGGCAGAGATAGGGGCAGCTGCGTGGATTCTCTCAGGACCTCGGGTGAACTTCTGAACCTGCTGTTGCGACCTCTGACCTCGTACACATGTACACACACACACACAGAGATAAGTTGATCGCACACTCCGGCAGTTCACCTCCCGCTCACTCCGTCAACACCGTCACACACACACACACACACACACACACACAGATCTGAACTGGCACATCCTTTACTTTCCCTTTAAAGAGGTTGCAGAGATGTTGGCAAAGCCTGACTCTGTGTGTGTGTGTGTGTGTGTGTGTGTGTGTGTGTGTGTGTATAAATTGGGTCTGGAGTGCTTGAATGTGGGTGTGTTACAAGTTAATCTGTCCCTGAAGGCGAGCAGTAGAGGAAAGGGAGTGGTGGTCAGAAGAAAACTACATAAACACACACACACACACACACACACACACACACACAACCTGTTAAAACCAGCACAGCCTCTCACTGCAGCTTTTGTTATGCAAAGTGATCCCTGGAAGCGACAACAGTAAAGTCATCTTCTCCATACCCAGGGGAGTTTCCACCATTAGAAGGTAAAATATGGCCGAAGATGAAGCACAGATCTCCTGTAACAGAGTCCACATGTACACCTGATCAAACCAGCATGCTCCCCGTCACTTCCCTTCACATCTAACTCCCCTGATGGATCCTGTTCGTTGTCAGGCCTCTAAGTTTAAAAAAAAAAAAGAAAGAAAGAAAGCTACACACACTCCATCATGCCTCTCGCCTTTGTTCCATCGCAGCAGCCTGCACACCCAGGCAGGTTTAGGGTTGTAAATGAGGAGTACCTCTCTTCATCTCCGCTGGCTTTCCACGGCAGAGAGAGAGAGAGAGAGAGAGAGAGAGAGAGCAACTCCCGCTGATCCAAACATTTCTCATCTCCATCTCCATCCTTAGATAGGCGAGAGATACGAGGGAGAAGAAGAAGAAGAGTGCGAGGTAGAGCTTTTCTTTGATCAAAAGGCTGCCGCAGAAAAATATTACAGATGAGAGACAGAGAGGTGTTTTTTCAGGAGTGCAGCGGCGTGTCGGAACAAGTAAAGAAATCAGCGGGAGTTGTAAGGGAAGATGGAGAGGGAGATGTGGAGAGGAGATTACAAGGAGTGAGGAGGAGGAGGAGGGAGGGAGAAACAGCTGCGGTGCGAGGATGGAAGAAGAAACACATGAGAGGGTGGTAGTGAAAAGCAGATGACAGATATAACTTTATTGGGGGGAAAATATTGTGCGTTAACTAAGACGTTCCCTTCACCTAAAAAGTTTTTTTTTTTTTACTTCTTCGTGTATAAATGTGAGATTTCACCGCTCAGGATCTTCTAAAACGTTCCGTCGATACTCCACATTGATCCTGAGAAATAAAAGATATGAAAAGACTTAAAAACCTGAAATATGAACGTCTCTTACTGGTTAATTATCCTGCTGAGGAGCCATCATGCTGTCATGCTGTCAAAGCCTCAAACAGAATAATAATAATAATAATAATAATAATAACCTTTATTTTTATAGCGCTTTTCAAAATAATATTACAAACAATAACACGGCAAAACTGATGAAACGCTACATTTATTGCAGTTTGAAAAGACACACTTGAGATATTGTGAACCGATCCTTTTAACCCTGGTTATTGCTGCCGTTGCCATGACAACCAAGGTGGCCTGACTTTTTAAAAGGACTTTAACCCGCACCACATGTTTCTCTAACCTTGACAAAGTGATGATTTTTTTTTTCGGGGGCCTCAAAGAAGTGAAATCCCTGAGGAATCTCTGCGTCTACGACCCTGCACGGTGACAAACTTCTTCTCTATCCCATCACTTCTAGATAATAAAACTCTCTCTCTCCTAAAAATTTACAACACGTGACGCCACATGAATCCTCTCTCTCTCTCTCTCTCTCTCTCTAAAATCCCGCCTGACGCCCTCCTCCTTCACTTCTAAGCCGTGGAAATCGTCTCTGGCTTTTGTCTTTAAAATAAAAAAAGTATGTGTGCGTTTGTGCCATTGTTGCACCGCAGACCGACAAATAAGAGTAGCCGGGCACCTAGCGAGACTCCATCATCCCCATTCCTCTCATTCCTACAATTAGCGACGCGAAGCATGAGGCCTGGAAGAGACGACATGCTCTCCTCCTCTCCCACTTTGTTCTCTCTCACGCTGGGACGACTGGAGATGATTGCCTGGATGAGGAGGCAGGACTCCTCCTTATTTCTCTCCCTTCTTTCATTGAATCCCTCCTCCCCCTCCTCCACCACCTCATCCTCCTCCTCCTTCACATTCCTGAGATCGGAGCACTGCCTGGGAGTGAGGAGGAGACATTCCTGGGACCTTTGTTGGGCTCAGGATGCTCCTCTGGTGAGAAATGAAGGGGAGGAGTGGTAATGATAGGAGACGTTTCAGTCTTGAGTCTTTACGACTGTTTTCCTTTTATTCACAAAGCTGGAAGTGGTCGAGAGATCAGAGGCGACGTAACGGCTTTTCTTTTCAGTCGGTGACGAGGAAGCTGAGTTTGTGATGTGACCTGGCTTCATGCTTTTATAAAGAAGTTAAAACTCTTAAAGGAATATGTGTAAATGTTAAATAGAACATTTTAAATCATATCTTTGATGATCTTGGGAGGAACCTGATGCCACTCGGACTACGTGTATTATCAGTTTAATGAGCAAATGTAGCAATAAGATGCTCACAGATTTCCTTAGCTTTCAAAATAATATCCACTCACAGAAACTAAATGATGACTTAACTTTTTTTTTGTTTAGAAACTCACATGATTGAGTTTTCCACTCACTGTTTGACTCATTATGGACGGTTGAATAAAAGATAAAAGATTTAGGACGCCTGATCTCAAAAAAATGAACTTTTCATGCACAGATTATTTTTAATTTTTAAGTGCAGGTCCAGGTGGACTTTTATGTTCATCCAAGATGAGCTTGTTCTCATAAACTGAAGGGAAAATGTTCCAATGAGCTCAACGAAAGAAGATCTTTTGGATTTTCTACTGGAAATATAATTATTTGAATCATCTGTTGGGACAAAATCTCAGGAAAGTTTTACAATTTTACATCTTAAAAACCTCAGAGGTTGGTTTAGATGCATTTCAAGCATCTTAAATATAGCAAAGCAGATTTTTCCCCAAGACAGAGGAGAGGCAGGTCAAAGGTCAGGTTCACAGTTTTCCTGGCTGTAATCATTCCTCCTGTTCATACTGGATGTTTAAAGATCTCCTTCATCCACAGTGTGTCCAGATAGACATTTAAAGTGTGTGTGAAGCTTCTGTTCAGCTTCATCAGTCTGAGTTTAGTCATATCAAGTGGATATCTGACACATTTACAGTCTTTTTAGCATCAAATTCTCCTCTTTGTGTTTCCCTGTTGAGCTGCAGGTGGAAGTATAGAAACAAAAAGAGGGACTTTGCCACTAAAAAGACTGAAACGTTGAAAGATATCTACTTGGATTTGACTCGTTTAGACAGAGCTCGTTTAGATGAAGCCTCAAGTCTGGAGTTTTGGGTCGTGGAATAGTTTGACTTTGGCCAGCGTTCAGATAGAAAATGGACTAAAGCCACTGAAAAATCTTCCTGTCCCTGAGTGCATCAGTCACACAGACTTCACAGGCTCGACATTTACACTGTGCATTGTTCAGCTTCATTAATCTGGCCCGCTCGCTCCCTTTATCCTCCCACTTCATCCATTTTCCATTGTTCTGCTTTCTGCCTTGATTGCTGTCCGCCATGCATTAACATTCCTCAGACATCCTATAGACACACCAAGTAGTCCACACACACTCACACACAAACACACACACACATCTGATGGGTGCCAGCCTCGTCAGCACACACACTTGTATACACAGAACTGTGAAACACACATACCCGCCGTCGGATGTGATGTTAGGCCGTGATAAAGGCAACAAGTCTGGTTCTCAGGCGAAGACAGTCCAACTCAACCACAAACTATAGAAACACACACACACATTCCTCCACACACACCTAACAGCTCCACAGGCTCCGCTGTAATAATAATAAGTTATCATTTTTGTTTGATTGCAGCCTCTGAATCATCTGAATGTGTCTGCAGTTTAAACACACAAAAAGCTTTCTCTCATTTTCCAGCTATTTGTTTCTTAGATTTGAAGCTCCTCCGTTATGTAATCCATCACAGTGACCGAACTAAAAGGTCCGTTTACTCGCTCGTTCGCAGCGGATTGAGTTCGTTCCAAGAATCTGAGCATCTCGAGGGGTTTTTCCACGTCCGTTTTTTTTTTGGAAGTTAAAAAAAAAAATCGAGCTCGACTGTTCATAGTTGACTTTGGAAACGGCGGTCGACAAAACAACCTCAGCTCAAGGTTAACTTACTCAAACACAGTTCCCTTTGAAAAGCTCCAGAACAAGTATTAAGAGAGGACCCTGCGAGGTCAGAAAAGTTTCCTTTAACACCTCCGTTCTTCCTCTTTGTTCCAGTGTTTCTTCTTCTCTCTTTCAGATCCATTTATTATTAGATATATTGTCACGGACATACAGTCTTGTTCTCCTGCTTCAATTTAATTTGTTGTCTCAGCAAAACACTTTATTAGGAACACCTGTGCGATCCATCACAACAGCTCCGCCATAAATCCTCCTTTTTACGAAGCTTCTACAGTCAAAGTTTTTGTTGACATTGTCAGAAAGGTGATAATTCTACTTTATGTTTATTATACAGGTCGTAGAGGATGATGATGATGATGATGGTGGTGGTGGAGGACTGGAGCAGCATTACACCAGCCAATGGGAGGCATGAATGAATCATCTTAATATGACCTTTATGCATGGATGTATTATAAGAGCGCCCGTTCAGTCCTCTAGGAGCTGCTCGCCTGGTGCATATGAAACACTGAGCATGTGCAGTAGTGTTTCCCCCCGCTGGCCCCGCCCACCAGTTCCTGCTCGGCCCGTATTGTGATGATGTCACAGATTTTTAAAATCGCTTTCCTCAGCTCGAGGAAAGTTTTACAAAACATAAAACCTCCGTGGATCAAAAGTTCATAATAGAAAGAGTCATAATTGATGTTGTTTGCAGTTGGAGGTTTGCTGTCAACAGTTTTACAGGCGTCTCTTCTACAATGCTGGTCTATGAGGTAAATAGTTTTTGGGCCGCAGGAGGGATTTTTCGCTGCAGTACCGCGAGTGTCCACTGGGGAAAACTGACTTCAAGGCTGAGCGATGGTGCTCTATCCAGCTCTTATTATACATCCTTTATGATCTTTTAGTCTTTAAGTCTTTTAATCATGAGATCTATTTAAATACTGTTCCTAAACTGGACTTATTTATAAAAAAAACAAAACAAAACATGCTCCTATACACTCTAATCATCGCCTTGCCTGTTGGCGTCCACGTCCTGTTGGACCCAAACTGAAGCTTTAAGGCTCTTACTCTTGTTGTTGATCCCTGCTTGTGTTGTATCAGACTCATATGTACGTCGCTTTGGATAAAAGTGTCTGCTCAATGAAAAAAGTGAATGTTTGCTTGAGTTCACTTGGTACGCTGTTCACAACAGAAGTTCCTGACAGAGAAATAAAGTGATTTTGTGTGCTTGTTATAGTAGATATCACACATATTACAGTACTTTAAAGAAGGTGAAAGACTCCCTGCGTGTTTAACCTTGTGCTGCCGCCGCAGCCTTCACACAGATCTGATAGCGTTCAGGCTCGAGCTGCGTTGGAAGTGTGACAGATATGTTATATAACCAGCCACCAGTCATATTTCCACTGATGCTGGAACGCAAACATCTACATTCGCCAGCAGATTTATTGTATACGATGAAGTTCGGAGGCTTTTTAACAAAGAGGAATTCATTCTTGATGATTGGACTTATGCAAGAGTCGATGTTCTCGCTATGCAGAGATGGATGTAAACCGATGGCTGCCCGCGAGAGGAGGAGGAGGAGGAGGAAATCCGTCCAAACTTAAATATGTACAGCATGAGTTCGAGAAAATGGTCAGAAAAAAAAAAAACATAGGGGACAGCTTATCACCTCGGCCTCCAGCATGGTCGTAAGTAGGTGAGAAACCGTCATGTTTTCCTTTTCTCAAAGTCAAAGTCAAACACACAAAAGGTCTCTCACAATATCCTGTTTCCGAGTGCAGCCTCTTAACGTGGGATCCCCCCCCTGTGCTCGGCCGGAGCTGCGGAGCGAATAACAGCGTGGGGCATGTGAGAGGCGGCCGCGGAGGGTTCACAGGCATCAGCTACTGTGAGGGGGCAAGCCTGGGCATTGTTCACACCCTCAGAGGTTTGAGTGGATTAGGTCCGGCACGTGAGAGGTAGCCACCGAAAGGTTCACATCCAAGGAAAACATTGCCTTAAATGTGGAAGGTGTGATTAGGTGAGAGAGTGACGCTGGAGTGTCAGTGAGTAACTGTGCAGGGTTCGTTGACCTCTATGAGCAGGTCTCTACAGATGAGTGGAAATGTGCAGTATGAGGGAAAAAATAACTACTTTTTCTGACAAATTTGCACCAGTTTTGGTTATTTTATGAGATATTTCTGTCTGGTTTGGAGTCGGCTCAGTTATCAAAGTTATCAAACTGACACAGGACGAATTTTAACCGAATTTCCAGAAGATCAAGAGTTTTCAAAATCGTCACGATAACTGGTGACGATATTAAACCATCACAGGAGAAGAGGATGCAACAAGACGCAGGCAGTCAAACCTCAAACAGTGAAGAATAATGGAGAAAAGATGACAGAAATATGACATTTGTTTGTTTTTTGAAGAGCGTTACAATGTCCTCATTGACATTTTTGTCTCTGCAGCAGATTTTTTTTATTTTATTTTATTGATACACTCATTTAAATCACCTTTTTTGTGATTTTTTCTTATATTTCAGGGTTTTTTAAGGTTTTTTTCAGGATTTTTTATGTGCAAATTGAAAATGTGAATAAAAACAAGTGGATGGAAACACACTTTATTACCTTTTCCTGCATTCAGAACAGCTATAAACACTCCAGATTCACATGAACTAGTTCACTTAATTCACTTAACTTACTAATACTTACTTAATTCTCATCTAAAAATTGAGATATGTGAAATCTTCAGGGAAATATATGATTATTTAGGAGATATTCAGGTTAAAAAACAGCAATAAATAAAACAAGAATTGAATAAAAGTCAAAATAAGTAACTGAAACAAAAGTGGGTCCATTTTTTTATTCACAAAAGTGAAATATTTATACAAATATGAATCTTTGTTTTATCTTTTTTTCTTAAGCAGAAGTGAAACTGTGAAAATCCGACATACAGTTTATCTTTTTTTTTTTTCTGTATCTCTGATCGCTTTGAAACGTCTTCAGTGTTTTAATCGGATGTCAGATCTTGTAAGTTTCTTTTGGTACTTCTGAAATTACAGAGCGGGTTCGTGCTGATAAGTTGCAGCTGGGCTGGAGGTCAGCGCCGTGTCACCGGAGTTTATTCAGAAACTCAAACTTTGACGAGTGTATGACAGGCAGCTTTCACACCCTAAATATAATTTGGAATTTCCTCAATTCCTCGAATTTCATGGAGAAGAAACCGGACTTTGTTTTTTACCTGCGACCACATCATTCATATTTATAAATCCTAAACGTTCATTTGGAATTATATAACATAAAAGAGAAGATATAGTTAATAAAAAGGTAAATGCTTTCTGTTATAATACACACTGACAGAAAAAAACTTCAGGTATCAAACCTCGCTCGCTCGCTCCCTCACTTACTGAGAAGCTAAATAAATATTTGACTTGATCGATGGATCTTTGCTGCTCTCCACAATGCTATCACTGCCTCGTATGTGTCTGGTGCTAACAGAGCATTGTGGACGGTGCGTCTCCGCCATTGTGTCCCCGCTTCTCCGACGCCGGATGATCAATGACAGGAGTCAGAGTGCAAACGAGGAGTCAAGAGAAGTTTATTCACTCGACTCCTTGTTTGCACTCTAAAAGAAGAAAAAAAGAGGGGCACAAACACTCGGTGCACATAAATACTGCGACCCGTTGTGTCCTGGAAGAGAAATAAAAAAGGTGGCTGGAATTATTACTGGAGTATTTATTGTTGCCAAGTTGGTTTCAACTCTGTGACCTGAAGCAGAGGAAACAAGCAGCGCACCTGTTTTTCAGTTGAATCCTCCTGTTTTTTTTTCCCATGGAGATTAATGCTTCTGCAGCTCCCTTGATTTATGCTCGGTGCAAAATGTGAAACCAGCTCGATAATCAAAAGATATGAGTGAGAGTAGGAGGGAAGGAGGGAAAAACACAAGATAGAGACAGAGAAAGCAGAATATTTCATGGTCACACAGATACACACATGTCTGGTATTTACTACTTCCTGGGTCCTTCACGAAAGGACGCATAAAAAAACAGTTTTATTGATTCTTTTGTGTGTGTGTGTGTGTGTGTGTGTGTGTGTGTGTGCATTCTTTCTGCTGTAATCTCCAGTGTGTGTTTTTTATTTTATTTCCAGTGTCCCCTGCTGACAGCTGTTCCTGTCACGTACCAGCATGTGAAAGCGAAATCTAAGCGTCTGCAAACTGAACATCCAAGAGGTTCGAGCTCGCCGAGTGAATCCAGATATTCACGTGGATTTGAAAAAAAGAAACGATTCTTTTCATGGAGTCAGCCGGCGGCAGCGGTAGCGACACGTGTGCCGTCGCTGACAATGACAAATGTAGATACACAAATACTCAGGTCTTCAGCTTCCTCCTAATTCAATAAAATGGCTCTTCTATGGAGGAGAACATCATAATAAGACAGCAGGCTGGACAAAGAAGGGAAAGAATTACATGCGAGGCTCATAACTGGTGCAGCAGAGGATGCTTTATTTTGCTTTCTGTGCTTAGTTTTGAAAAGCTTTTCACAATAACACAGATCTAGAATAACACTTTTATGGTGAGAAGCGTTCCTGCAGGGAAGTGAAACTTCATCACCTCCTCAGTCACAGCAGCTCTCTGCTGATACATAACACTCGCCGTCTGTCAAAATCAACTCCATGTTATAGTAAATACCTGGTTTTTGAGTGAAGGAGCTGATCAATAGAATCAACATTCAACCTGTTTACAGCAACAGTTGTTTGTCTGAGAGCGTCCGTTATGGTTTTAGTGGCTGAAACTCACTGCAGACCCCATAAAAGTCCACTACTGTTACTGGTTTATGGCTGAACCCGGAGAGACTGTAAATAACTACTGTTCACACACACACACACACACACACACACACACACACACACTCTCTGTATACAAGTTCCTGCAAACTTTAATTAATCTACATAAACACACACACACAGGCACACAAGTAAAAAACGCCTTTTAATATACACAAACAAGCCACACACACACACACACAGCCTGTTTGAAGCCAGAGTTCACAGGTGTGTGTGTGTGTGTGTGTGTGTCTCAGTGTGTGTGTGTGTGTGTGTGTGTGTGTCTCACACCTGGTCAGGTGAGCTCCACCTGGTTGCTCACCTGTCGTTCACCCCCGCTAACTACAGAGTAAGCAAGAGATACTTTTCCTAATGACCTCACCGCTATAAACACACACACACACACACACACACGCATGCATGTAGGTGTGTTAGTATAAACATGCATTACAAAACCATGTTTACACTCGGCATTCACAAACATTTATTGCTTTCTTTAGAAACAGTACATTTCCATTCACACACACACACACACACACACACACACACACACACGCTGACCTCCCACTCACACAGATGCCCGGCCAGCTCTGACAGCAGCCAGTAAACTGCGGTGATGTGTTTTTGTTATTCGTGGCTTCGGACGCTCACCGAGGCTCGGCTGTTTAGACAGATGTGGTGCCGGTCCTTCCAGAGGACAGCCAGCGCCCGGGCTACCAGCTGCCCCGCTCCTCGACCTCCCGACCTTGACCTTTTGACCTGCAGTGACATCTTGTCGGAGTGACGCGACACATGAAAAGTGCTTCTATCTGCCGTCCGAACCGGTTAATGTTGGCTTAAGTTTCAGCGTATATAATCAATTAATTTGGGCTGATTTAAGTCTTCTGATGTATCTTTAGACTTTAATCCTCGAATGAGTTTATGTAATATTTCCAATTTACAGTCGACTTTCTATGGAAGCAAACAAAGGCCGTAATAATTAGATTTTAAAAGCCAAATAATACCTGATTATGACAGTTAATCACCTTTGTTTTTAAGTGATGGGGAGTTTCACTGAGAGCCAGGCTCTTTTTTTTGCGCACACACACTTAATGTCGACATTTAAATACAACATAATTAGCATTGAAAACATAACATGGGCAAAACATAACCTGATGTAACTGATAGATGTTCATTCATCTGTCAATTCAGGCTCAGTTACCCTTTCCTCTGTGCTCTGGATATTCAATTTTTAACTTTAAATTTCTGTACTGTACTTTATTTTAAAAAAAAGTATAAGTAGAATAACTCAAAGAAAGTTTACTGAACTTTAGGGGGCAGCTATCACATGAAGTGATACTGTTTTAGAAATCCTTCAGCTTCTGCCTGATTGGAAAAATCCATAATTCAGAATCTATGAAAATGTTGTTGTTTTTTTTACGATACAATAAACTTTATTGTAACATGCTTTATCTGTAGCTGCACCATGAACGTCCTGACAGCACAATGACACAAACGACACAACCTCAGCCATCCCAACAACACCAACAATATTGCACATAACATGTAGAAAACACTATACTACTATTTCCATATTGCACACATCCCATAACATAGTACATACATAGAAAGTGCTGTAAAATTCATTTCCAGAGTTTTCCAGCAGATGTCTCCTGCTTCACTGTAAAGTTCATCCTCAGTGTTTGTTCACACATCACACTGGTGTTAATCTGCACACTAGATCGCTAGATAGGCTCCAAACTAGTCATGATGTCATGAAGATACACGCCTTAAGTCTAAAACATTCAACTGAAGTAACAAGAAGAAACAAAAACAAACAATTTAAAACTTAAGAAACTTAAACTAAGTTGAGCCGACAACATAAAAAAAACAGTTTTGTTTTTGTGACTTATTGTTCGTTGGTCCATTTATGTGGTTTTGGTTTTCGTGTGTGGCAACAGGAGGCTACAGACAACATTGAGCAACCCTGTGTTGTAAAATGATAATAAAAAAAATATCTTTAATCTTGAATTGTTTGGATTTATTACAGTTTAAATACTCCCCTGCATCTGCAGCTTTCCCACGTGACACATCATTTCCTCTTGCACCACACCGCCTACCGCTACAGCTTCTGCTTCAGTCTTAACGACCACATTCAAAAAAAACACGGCTCGTGGTTTGAAATAATCCGGACTCCCGGTCGACTCATGTACGTGCAAGTTCTGACTCACTGCGGCAAACCGAGAGCTGGACGCTGACGATGAAGTCCAAACATTTTGTAATCCCGGTTCATGCGGCGATGACCTGCGGTTCATCCGTCTCTCTGTTCTTCCTGCAGGTGGATCGTTAGTGTAAACCGGAGCTTCTGAGGGTTTGTCCCCAGGTTATCTAAACCTGACTGACTCTCTACGCAGCTGCTGCAACTGTGTCCATCCCCCTGTTTGCTTTGGACACATATTCACTGACATCCACATCCTCACTTCATGCTTTTAATGCTTAGTTAACTCTTTTAATTGGGTTTAATTTAGTTTAGTTTAAACTTGGCCGCTTGAGCAACAACAACAAACGGGGGCTCGTCCATTAAGGTTAGAAAATAAAGA
Organism: Euthynnus affinis; assembly: GCA_029490765.1. Classification (NCBI taxonomy): domain Eukaryota; kingdom Metazoa; phylum Chordata; class Actinopteri; order Scombriformes; family Scombridae; genus Euthynnus; species Euthynnus affinis. Next base: position 29,528,295 of record CM055850.1, read on the forward strand.
ATATAAATGACATTTTTTACAGTGGACACATGACTTATTTGTGAAAATTAACACTCTTAAAATCAAGTTTCCTCCTTGAAAATGACCACATTAATTCAGATTGATGTTTTTCTACATTAAAAAAACTCCCGTGGTACTTAATTAATAAGTAAAGTGTCAACATTTTTCAATAAAAAGGTGATGAAATGAATGATATCCAGTAGAGTGTTCATTTATCAGGTGTTATTCTCTCTCAGAGATTAATTACTTTCCAAGGTCCTTCGCTGTATTAAAGCTATTACAACCTTTCTGCTGTGGTTTAACAAGCGTCCTCCATCTGCAGTTCTCACCCATTATCAGTCTGACAGCAGTTTTCTGCCCATTATTCCCAGTTTCCTACCCTTCCCAGTATCCCCTTCCTTCCCTGCAGGGATCAGGTGGGAATGATGCCTCTCTTTGCTCCCCAGCTGCTTTCCACTGTGACTTAATGTTGGGAACAGGCGTCGCGTAGCTGCTTTTTCTCATGGCTGCGCTGTTTTAGTGTCGCGTACTGTATTCGGGTTCCAGTATAGTCACACGGACGCATGCTGGGGAAAGTAGCCGTCGCTCATAAAATTCACGAAAACGGAGGAAAGTGATGGTGAGAAACTCGTCTGACCACATTCCTAGGAGGAGTGTGGTGAGAAAAAACAAGTTAGTAATATATGAACGTCATTTCTAGGAGAGTTTGCAGGACAGGACACATGAAGGTGACATCAGCTGTAAGATGAACGTGAACCGATAGCCGAGACAGAAGCGTTGCTGCTCTATGTAGGGCTGCAACTAATGCTTACTTTCATTATTGATTAATCTGCTGTTTAATTCCTCAAAATAGTTTAAAATATGAAATTATTATTCCCCCACAGCTCCAAGATATTCAGTTTTCTGTCATCTATGACATAAAGCTGCAAATATTCACATTTCAGAAGCTGGGATCAGATCATTTGTGACATTTCTGCTTGAAAAAAGGACTAAAATTACAAACTAATGATGAAACAGTTGCAGAATTTTGTCAGATTTATTGATTATTCAACTTATTGTTGCAGCTCTACTTTTTAAAAAATCAATTTGTGTTTTCAGCGGACAACAGTTTGATTTTGATGTCTGAATGCCGTCTGCTGCACTTTGATTGCAGATCACAGCTTTAGCTTTATGCAAAGAGTGTTGCAATCAGTAAAGGTGGACCCAAGCAAAGACAAAAGGATTTTAAATAGTATTAAAAAAAAAAAGGGGGAATGAGGATGGTAGGAAAGGCAGAAGGTAAAGAGGTGATGGCTGAGCGGAGCTGGATGGTGGTTAGGGATGAAGGAGTGAGTGTGGCTGGCTGAGGATAAGTTCAGGGGTTAGTGAGCATGCAGGCAGGCAGGCAGGCAGGAGGGGGGTAGTGATCCTGGAAGCATAACATGGTAAGTAAAGGTAATGCAAATAACATGAGGAATAACTCCGAATATGCTGAGCAGCCAAAAAGACGACCGCTGTAGTTGAAACAGCGATCCGGTGATGAGTGGATGGAGAACCGGAGTGGATACACTGTTGAGTTGATGAGTTGATAGCAGGCAGATGTGCAGGTTGGGCAGGTGAAGTGAATGAAACGCAATCAGGAGAGCGCCAAGGAAGGAAGCCACACCCGTGCCACACACACACACACACACACACACACACACACACATAGAAAGACGTCTGTGGAAAACAGGAGCCACTTGGGAAAAGGCAAACACACGAGGGAAATAAGTGGAGACGCAGCCAGGGTTGTGACAAATACGTTTAAATTAAAATGATTTGATTGATTATTCAACCCAGTTCTGACTGGTTAAAGACAGGGTGTGCCAACATAAATCCACAAATATAAAAATCATACATTTTCTCCCTTTGGTGTGCGCTGATTATTTATTTTATTCTCCTCCAGAGACAGAGAGAGAGAGAGAATATAACATGTCATTTAAAGAGCAGATACAGTATGTATGCTGTTCGCTAAGTCACCGAAGCAAATACCATTCCTTTTCAGATAAAAACTACAGGAAATGTGATTTGCATGAGATTAATTTTCATCACATCTTTATACGTTTTTCTCACAAACGGTATTAACAGTTCTATCTCTGCTAATGTCAGTCACATACACTGTATACCCTAAACGCTTCTCTTTATACCTGCTCAAACATGCATAATTCAGGGTTTGACTTTCATATTTCTAATCTCATTCGAACATTAGCATTTCACCACTGCGTGCAGCCAAGCTCACCCCCCTCCCCCTCCCCCTCCCCTCCTCTCTCCCCTCTCCCCTCTGGTCTCTCCATTCACTGTCAATCAAACGTTGGAAGGTGAGAGACTTGACGCACTCTCAGTTCTCACAGCTCCATGTAGAGAAACACAATTTCCTTTGAGGACCACTTTGGCTCTTTTTACGATGGGACGTCCTAACTCCAAGAGGCCATCCGTCTCACTACCTCAACTCTGGCACACACACACACACACACACACATACACACAAACCCTCGAGAGGGTGTTGGGTTTGGAGGACAGCTTTGTTTGTACAGGCTAAAAACACTCCCTGAAGAAGAAGAAGGTTTTTTTTTTCTTCTTCTTTGCTTTCTCGCTTTGTTGGGTTAGGGGTGAGAGTTCATCCAGCGAAGAAAAGGGGGGTCAGATGCATCGATTTGGCCTTGTGACACGGGGCCCGGGGTAGGAGGGGGTAGAAGAAGGGGGGGTCGGCCTTTGGAGGAGAATGACCTCTTAGACACTGTTGCAGTTTTGTACTTGGACTGATAGACTCTGACTGTGTTTACTCGAGCTGTGGGGGGACACAGGGGTATCAGCTTACCCGAGTGCTCAACTGGGAGCTAACCAGGCTTCCTATTCAGCCAGCACTGTCAGTCAATATCTTCCCCTATTCATAAAAAGGTCACTGGCCAGATCTCGGGGCAGGGAGGCTGGCTGTTACTGACGACTGAGACTGTTGCTGGGTTTTGTTTACGTGGTAACCCCTTTGTCCTCGGATATACCACAGAAGTGTTTTAAGTCCTTTTTAATCATTTAAGAGAACAAGTAGCTTAAAGGGTAGCTCAGATTTTATAACAACTGGGGCCTTATTTTTGAGGTTCTGGCCTTTTTGGCTATGTGGTCTCAATCTCTATTAAATGTGCTGGTGGTCACTTTGGAAATTATTGCTCTGTTAATAAGATTTGAAGACTTGTAGTAGCTTTGATGTCTGTTTTGTGGTTGACAGTTAGCTCGCCTGCTGCTCTCCCTGGCTCCGGGATGCACTGAGTTTAATGTCATTTGTTTACCTTTCCTACCCAGTTAGCACAATTTAGCTAAAGTAGCTAACGTCAGCTCAAGTGTGCAGCGCTTGGTGTTCCCAGTAAGCTAGTGTTTTCCACGTTAGCTTCGGTACGAGATAGAAGGACGTGTTTCTAGAGCGTGAGAGGCAACACCTCGCGCTCCTTACCTAGAAGATCTTGGCTCCAAATGGGAAAGATGGCGCCGACTCTGCAAACCGGCTCCAGCGCACGCTCGCTACGTCCATCTTTATAAAACACAGTCTACGCCGGCGCCTTCTTTATTTATAGTTTGACGAAAAACGTTCATGACAGAAACTCGTTGTGTCTTTAATACGTGTTAAGAGAAGTTATGGTCGCTGTAATGAAAACAGTGCAAACCATGATTGTTAGTATTGAATCCGCTCCCTTCCCCTGCGCTCTCATAATTTACCAATGTTTCTGAAAGCAGCCTCGCTTGTTGACTTTATGCTGGCTCCGGTGCAGAGTGGCTTGAACAGCAGCAGCGCCCTGCAAGCTTAAGTTCTTCGTGTCAAATGAGGAACTGTTACCTCAAACTGCAGTTTGAACCGCAGACGCCACGCCAAGGAACTGCTCTCTTGAGACTGAAAATGTGATCGCTGTTATTGCTCTTTGGAGCCGTTTCTAAACAAACTAACATGACCAAACGGTTCGTAATGAATAAACATGTCACCCAGTTTCAGCGGTGTGTGGCTCACTGACGTGTTTATAATTGTTTTTGGACAACAATGGAGGTCTACAACATCACGAGGGATAACTTGTACCAGACTTGCAGGTTTGGCTCAGGAAAAATATAGAAAATCGCAGCCTTATTAGTTTTACATTTTCACAACTCTCGACACAACTTTGAATATATTATTCAACTTAAGTTCAGTTAACTTACATTTTTAGGGCAGCAGGGGGATTTGCGTTTCCAAGATGAACCAGCTTAAAATGTATTACAGTGTAAAAATAACATTGTAGTCTCCAAAGTGATTGCTGAAGTCTGAGAGGGTGGGATGTATAAGGAGAAATTATATCCTGATATATGACAAAAAGACCCAAGCTGTAATAAATCAAAGCGGTGTGTGTATTATCAGCGTGTTTGCATCATGTGTGAGAGCGCTTGTTGTTTCACACACGGCAAAGGACACACACAGCTGGACGTGCTCTGATGTGAAACATATGCGTTTTCTGTTTAATCTGATTGCAGTGAGTGTGTGTGTGTGTGTGACTATGAATCAAAGAGAGAAGAAGAAGCTTAAAGCTGGGACATAGAGGGCGACCCTGGCAGTGTGAAACACAACCTGACAGGACAACTGGGAGGGTATATTACCACAAAGTCACCACAGTGTGTGTGTGTCTGTGTGAAATCTCTTCTCAGGGCTTCTGGTCACCACAGGGTGTCGTTCTCAATACACCGGCCTTATCTGAGCAGCGGTCTCGCACACACAAACAACGTTCATAGGCACCAAAGTCTCATAATTAAACAGTTCAAAACAAGAGTTTAGAGCCGCTTCAAGCAGAGTGGGAAAGTACAAGCACAGGACTTCTCATCAGCCAGAGTCACACTGGCACTAACACTCCCACACAAACACTGGCAGACATAAATGATGGGAATAAGGTGGTGAGAGAGTTTGAGAATTATCTGGTAAAGGCTGCCCTCCAGTGGACAAACACGGTAGCGCTTCTCTCTATTTAGATGTAGAGTCCAGTAAGTTATTTGGACAGTTACACATCTTTTTTTGTTCTTCAGGCTCTGTGCTTCAGTACATTCAATTTGAAATAAAATAATGGATATTACACTAAAGTGCCAAGCTTTAATTTGAGTAGGTTCAACCTTAAAGGATGGCTTCACAATTTTTCAAGCCTCGCTCCCAAATGAACAAGTTTTTTTCTTGCTGTAATCATTCCTCCTGCTCATACTGACCATTAGAAGATCCCCTCATAATACACTTATAATGTAAGTGATGGAGGATAAAATCCACAGTCCTCCATCTGTGCAGAAATGTATTAAAAGTAATGTAAAAGTTTATCTAAGGCCAATATGAAACTTATGAAGCCATCCTTTAACCTGTTCCTTTGTCTCACCTCTGGTCGGTGCTACAGAACGCTGTAAACACCAAAACTACCAGACACAGGAACAGTTTGTTTCCTCTTGTCAACATCCTGATGAACAGTTAATTCAGTCACTGTGCAATGAACCTGCTGTACACACACACACACACACACACACACACATATATATATATATACTTTTTATTGTAGTTTAAGACACCAAATGTGCAACAGCATGTATGCATATCATCATCCATTATTGTATATTTGAGCAAGCTGCATGTACATAACTACCTACTGTATGTATATAAATTAACTCATCACTTTGTACCCATTTGACTTTAAATTAATGTTTTATATAAAAAACAGGATTTTCATGGATTTAGTCGCTCCTGTTTATCTTATTATTGGAAAAATTGTGCAATTTTTGGCACAAACCGCATCGTTTAGCACTTGAATAAAGGAGCGAATGTGAGGACGTGGATCTGGAAACGCTGATCATGGTCATGTTTTCTGGAAAACGACCAACAGACAGAATGTACAGCAATGAAAAGAATATTAAGATATATAGTTCCTATAGATAGCTCTCTACTTTTACAAACGGCCTCCCGTTGTAAAAAGGTTATAACACAGAAATGGAGCTAAGCTGACCTGCCAACTCTGGATCAGTGGACACAGATAGTCGAGGAAATCTGTTTGATAGAAAAACTGACACACTGTCAGACTGCGAGAAACCCAAATGGAGAAAAAATGGGAGAAATGGACATTATCCCAAATGAAGAAAGCCACACTGTAGACTAAATGGATATTGACAAAGACCATGACCTATACTGTAAACTGTATACTGTATTCTATGAAGACAGACCTACTTGTTTGTTTGCATTTCTGTACTTTGAATGTGAAAATGTGAACTTCCTTTATAAAACGCATGTATTGGTACCTTGGTATCAGATAGCAACCGCCGCTGTGACCTCAGGTTTCACACTTAGATAGGTCTCTCATGTAAACACACAGTGTCTTTTCACCTTTTGCAGTGTCAATACTGTATCAGGTATGTGTCTTATCTTTTATTTTATTTACTTATTTAACACAGACAGGAGACAGGAGAGTCTTTTTCAAGGGAGACCAAGACCAAGATAGTTATAGACAGAAAACACAAAAGGAGACAAAATTTTTTAAAAAAAGAAAAGAAAAACAAGCAAAAGAGAAATTTCTAGGAATCGGTTGCATCACCAGGTAAATTAAAAACTTCTAATCTGCTTCTAATTCTTTCATTTTGGGTTTAAATGCATTTAATGTTTCCACAGGTACAGATAACACAAATGCCCCTTGTTAAATTTCCATACATGCATTTGGGACACAAAGCATAAAGAAGTCCTGAGAACAAAAAGATTACTGTCAACACATCTGCAATGATAAAAACACACAGGTGGTATCGAAGCATACCAAGAACTGCCTTATGTGTAAAGGTCAGAGCTTTACAGGGGATATGAACTTCAATGAAGCATGATAAACTGTGCAACCATGAGCAGAAGTTTGCATATTAGAGTATGCCCAAATACAAATACTTTATTCGGCAAAGCACAAATAGTGGGTTTTATATATATACTTGTTTCATATGGATATTTTAAAAATGATTTGTTGAAGGTATTCCCCAGAGATAAAGCTGAGCTACTGACACATGTGAAATCCTCCCACGGGACTCTCCATAACCTGTTGTTTCCCTTCTCCTTTCTACAAAGTTAGGTTGTAAAAAAAAAAAGAAGGCATTAAAGGAAAAGTGCAAAGCAAGTTTTGCAAAAGGCAATTGAGAGTTTTGGGGAGTTTTATACATATGTTCAAATGTTTAAATACCTCTCTTCCCAAAGGTGTTTTCATTCAGAGACAGAGGGTTGTTGTTCCATGGAGTATTGGAATTGCTTGAATTCTGTGGTATTTTTTAATAAAGGTTAGACTTTGACCTTTTGAAACACACAAAACATCTCGTTCCCAGAAAATGCAAAAACAAAAATCGTTTAAAATTGTTTTTGAGTTGGTCAGGACTTGAATATAATCGATCCTCATAGACTCAAAGCAGTAAACTGCAGCAAACTAAACAAGAGTTCATATAAAAACTATTGCCTTTGAAGTTCCTTCCCTACGTGTAGCATGCTGTGCTGTAGTAGAGGTCCGCCTGCAAGGAGGTGATGAGTAAAGTTTTAGCTCAGTAGTCAGTGGAGACCTCCTTCGTAAGGTAGTTTATTCATGAACACACACAAAAACAGGATTTCTTTCCTTTTGCATTCGAATACAAATACAAATAATTTTGCTGCCTCAACAAATACAGATACAAATACAAATACTGAGATCTCTGCACATTCCTAATGCATACATAAAAAATCACCATAGTCCAACACAAGGGGGAAAAAAGTGATGACAATAAGTCCCTACATGAAAAAATAGACAAAGTTTATCTGGAAAGTAAAAACCCAGTTTTAGTTTTAGCTTTCTTACTAATCGCTGCACAGGTGGCTTAAAAGTCATCAATCAAAATACCCAGGTGTTTTTAAGTGAAAAAACCTCACTTCACTTCCCTCAGAAGAGTGACTATCGAGGGGTTATTTCATGACCTATAGAGTTTCAGCTGAAACAGGACATTTTGGACAACAATAAAAACATTTTGCAAGTATTCAGGGGCCTGTACAAGAGTTGATGCACGACATTATGACACAGATTATTTATATGAATAGTGAATAGAAGTGGACCTAATACAGAGCCCTGTGGTACACCCTTATCGATAGGTAGACCATCATATCTACTGCACTAAGACCTATTACTCAGGTAGTTTGAGGACCAAGCGACTGTTTGCTCTAAGAGTCCTGAGTTAAGAAGCCTAATTTAAAAAACATCATGGTCGACTGTGTTGAAAGCTTTAAACAGATAAATAAAGACTGATGCACAATGTTGCTTTGTGTGCTTTGTGTCGTTTATGTGTTCATGTGGAACAGAATAGCTTTATTGAGAAAAAAAAAGAAACCCGCACTGAAATGAAGGAAGGAGTCTGATACAGTTAGTGAATTACCTCTATGCAGGTGGTGGTGCTGATTTTCTCCATGCTGCCAGTTGGGAACCAAATCCATCCCATCACCTCTCACTTCTCAGAGTCTGGGATATATTTTCCATTGCACATCATGAGATGACGTCAATTCAGTTCAATTCCATTGTATTTATATGGTGCCAAATCAAAAGTCATCGCACTTCTCACATGGAACAGGTCTAGACCATACTTAATTTACAAGAAAGACCTCACTAGGTTTCTTATGTAAAACCTCATTTATGTCATATAGTGGTTTGTCCTAATTTCCCCTTGAAGTCATCCGCTTGCTAGTGGCCAAAACATTAAAGTTATACATTATCTTATATTAGCATTTGGCTTGACTTTGGACCTAAATTGGGCAAAATCCAAATGACATTCAGTCTAATTGGTTCAAGTATTGCCCTGTTATATTGCTGTGAGTCTTGCCCTCCGCCTTCTTTGGTCCCCTTAAGTCTCTTTTTGTTTGCAAATTAATTAATGTGCATCAGTTTCAGTTACCAAAAAAATATAATGCCAACTTTCCTCTGTAGGGTGTCTGGGCAACGCGGTGAGGAGCTTGGACATCTGGAGCGAGCTCAGAGTGGAGCTGCTGAGGTAGTTTGGCGTTCTGGATAGGACGCCTCCCTTTGGAGGTTATGCGTGCATGTCCAACTGGTAGGAGACCCGAGGCAGACCCAGAACTCATTGGAGGGATTATGTATCTCTATTGGCCTGGAAACACCTTGAGATCTCCCAGGAGGAGCCGGAGGATGCTTCTTGGGAGAAAAAGACAATTAACACATCTGCTAAGTCACAAAAATGTTGATACTCAAGTAAAATGTTTGGTGATAAAGTCTCTCATTTTCTGTCTCTGTACAATATCTGCTTATTTTGACAAAAGCATTATTCAACTTTATTTTTAGTTAAGAACTTTACTGCCCATGTTCTGGAAAAATCATCTTTGGCTTCACCACAATGCTAAAAAAAAAGCCAATACCATACAGGATATCCTAATGTAATCAGGATTCTGAATGCATAGCCTGTTTTGAATTACACCAAGTTTTTCCATTTTATTTTTATAGTACTTTATTTTTACTGCACTTACTGTATGTACTTTTAATCTTGTTTGTTGATACTGCATCCTTGCTTATCATCCTTTCCGTTGTCCTCTACTGTCAATATTGTCAATTATTAAACATTTTTATGGTTATGTTCAGACACTGGCAGGGCTCGGTAAGGTAAGGGAAAGATTATGGTGTTGGTTTAATAAAAAAAAAAAAAAAAGGTTTACAGTGACTTGAAGCACGAGACATGACATGTTTATTAATAGTTAACTGAAACCATCAGCTTTAACTAACCTTAAAAGTGCTTTTGCTGCTCAAACTTAACCACAGAGGAAATCCTGGTCTCTTGTGCGTCATCAGCTGTGACCACCTTCCTGTATCTCATGTAAATGTAACGCTTCATTCATTTAAAAAAAAAAAAAAAAAAAAAAAAAAAAAACTTCCCTGTGAACATTATCCAAACAGCTATTGCTCAAGTGTTAAGACTTGTTTTTAGCCCTGTTAGCAGTGTTACTCTATGAATGGAAATGTTGGTGTGTGTGTTGGTTCAGACTGATTAACTACTATGAAATTCGGTACAGATATTCATGGTCTCTTCAGAATAAATTGTAACAATTTTGGTTATACCCTGATTTTTCTTCTAGCACCATCATCAGGTTGAAGAATTTTATTGGTCCAAGATTTTGCTTTTCAAACAAATGTACCTGCAAAACTGAATGACACTCCCATCATCTGCAGCTGTGTTTAGTATTTAATGGCTAATTTTAGCATGTCAATACAACTAAGATAGTGAACTTGTTAAACATAATACCATATATGTGTCAGCATATATCATATCATATCAAAGTGCTCCTCTGATTATGATGACTGATGGAAATAACCAAAAGGAGATTATAGAGAAGTGGGTTAGGAAATATCAACTGTGCATGTTTTTCAACATAAACTTAGAGGAACAGAAACTTAGTATACCCCCACACAGGATTCAAGGGAAATCTGCAGCACTTCATATGAACTTTTGTTCAGTTTGCTGCAGTTTTCTGCTTTGGGTCTATGAGGATCAATATTATTCAAGTCCTGACTAATTCCAAAGCGTGGTTTTAATGACCAATTGTTTGTGCACTTTCTAGGAACTAAATGTTGTGTGTTTTAAGAAGTCAAAGTCTAGTCTTTAATGAACAATACCACAGAATTCAAGCAATTCCAATACTCTGTCTATGGAACGACAACCCTCCGTCTGTGAATGACAACACCTTCAATAAGAGAGGTATTACAGCATTTGAAGATATATATAAAACCCTGAAACTCCCCAAAACTCGCCATTTCAGATGTTTACAGATTTGTGATTTTGTGGAAAAAACTAAAGATTTTCCCCTTTCCTTGTGAAACTCTTCCAGATAATATACCGGAGACCAGTATCTACAACAAAGCGGTTGTTTCCCATCTATATGACCTTAGTCATTAGTGAGACAGCAGTGGGAGACTGATTTAGACTATTCACACCTAGCATTAACATGCATCAGCTCTATATTCAAATGAACATACACATAATTTCCATTTGCAAAGACCAAATGTGTCGTCTTCCCATGTCTAGTATGCCAGAAATTTAAAAAATGAAGAAGAAGTTTGCAAAGATCTTGGTGCACAGGCAAAATCAAAACTCTTAGGCCCAAATGGAAATCAGACAGCGTTTTTCATGTGTACTCCATCCACGAGAATCCATTTTGCTTCTTGTTGTGGCTTCTTGTTTCACACTTCAACACGACGCCGCTGGCACACGAATGACTACATACTCCTCATTCATCCAACATACTGGACCAGAGTCAGGCTGTGTGAAATTAAACCTGAAATCAAACCCCAGTGTGATAGACGCAAGCAGGCTAGATTGATTCACATGTTTTGGCTTTGCTTTGGAAAGTAAAGTTTTTGACTATTTCTAAAGCATTAAAAATCATTGATCCTTCCCCACTCATTGCTCTCCTTGGCCTCTCACACAAAAACATTCCTCTCCTTCCTAACTCCCAGAAAGAAGCCCTGGTCTTCTCCACTCCAATCACCAAAACCATCATGGGATGGAAGTCTATTCAACCAACTCATATACATTGTTTGGTTTTTGAAAATATTAGATATATGTGCATGACAAACCTAGGCAGAGAAATTCCATTTTATTTGGGACCTATTCATTTCTACCTTCTCCTCCCTCAGCATTGGAAAACTCACTCCTGAAGTCACTCTGGACGATCCCCATGACCCTAAACCAACCTCATACCAACATAGACACCTTTCTCCTTTTATTTATTTTTTTTCTTTTTTTCTTTGTGTGAGTCTTATTTTGTGTAAAGTGTGTGTCATTTAGTTGGTGCTGACAGGGTAGTGGGAGGGGATTGTTATATGTTTAATCTTTGTTAACTATTGTTACCTCTTGACTTCTCATTTACATGAAAAACAAAGTTTAAAAGAAGTCTAGTCTTTAGTTTTCTCATCAGTAAATCTTCTGCACTTCAACTGAACATAACTGTGGTTTCTGCTCTCCTCATTTAGAGGCACGTATCACAGAAACATGAACTGTCTGCTGTGCAACTCAGACAAGAGTTTCTAAAATCCCTCCAACACTTCATGCTACATTAAAGTCTGTATATCAAACAGCATCCTTGCCTTTTGTAGAACAAGTGTGCTTTGTTTTGTCTTCCCATCTCTGTGGAGACAGGCCCTAGAGGCTCAGTTTGTGGACCAACAGGAGCCCAGCTGTTGGGCCCCTGATCAAAGCAGACTGGGGCCTGGGCACTGTCAGTCCCAGTGTTCAGCAGCCCCATTCTGTTTGGGATTATCACACCTGCGGTTCAGGGATTAATCCCAGCAGAGACATGGGAACCAGGGACAAGATGGCTCCAAATGTCCAGTATAGAAAAGGAGGAGGGACCAGCTACACCCCAGGAAGTTGCCCCCATGAGGCCTATTGGTGCTTTTTAAAAATATTTTTGGACCAAAAAGTTGGAAAGGTGGGAGACAGGTGCAGAGGAGGCTCGGTCACTAGAACCATACTGGGACTGAATCATACAAACTGGTTCCTTCTGCTTTAGTGAGAGTGTTTCATGTTAGTTTCAGTGCTTTTTTCACTGCATGTTTTTTTTTAACAGTGGCAGACTTCACAACTACAAAACAACCAACAATTTGTTCCACTTTTTGACACTTACAGTCATACATGTCATGCAAAATAACATCGCATGTGACAATTACCTGAAAATAAACTTGGAAAAACACTTTTTACTGTGTGGGAGTCTAGTGTGTGGCCTTCCTCAAATTGTAGTGGCACTTTTGGTAAATAGACGAAGGGAAACATTTACGGACACAAGCCTGACACAAATTACTAAAGTGTCAGTCTGTGGTAATGTAGTGTTAGGCTGCTATTGAATGTCTGTAACTTCCTCCCATATTTTGAACTCCTAAAAAGGAACAACTTAAAATACATGTTGTATGAGCACAGACAGTCATCAGTTCTGCCTTTTTTCCATTTTATTGACCGAGAATGCTGGTTTTCACTCTTAGTCAGTAAGGAGAAACACAATTCGGCTGTTTGGAGCCTAAAATGGGTCAAAAATCCTCAGCAGCTTTGTGCTGTACTCAGTGGTGCTTTGAGCAAAACATCAATATGCAAACATGCTCAAAAATCAATGATATAATCACATATAATATAACAATTTAATGTTTACCATGTTCACCAACTTGGTTTAGTGTGTTAGCATGCTAACAGTTGCTAACTAGCACTAAGTTGTGGCTAGTGTGGCAATAAATAAAGTACATTGTTATGTTATCATGTAGATTGTTTGTAGAATGTATTAACTTAATTGTCGCAGCCTGTCGGACAAACTGTCTTGTTCCAGGTGGTTAGCTAGGTAGCTAATTAGATAACAAGACAGCAGTGAGAAATGACAATAAGGTATATTCAATAAATGATAGGATAATGAAAAACCCAATCCAAAATGAATCTGTTGGAATGTATTGGTCTTTTTTGCGTGCGTGCCAATAATATTTATTTAAAGTATGTGTCATGTAATGCGATAGTACATTTTGTTTATGATATTTTGCATGTTGTCGTCCTCTAATGCAGTGAACAGCAACTGAAATCATGTTTGAACTACAACAATGATGGCACTCAGTCATCTCCCCTTGCTGTCTAAATGAATGAAAATGTTATTGACTGACCAGGTACGGTCTGTAATAACTTGTTACTTACTAAAGACTGACCCCCCGACCCTCCAAGTGTGACTCTAGCTGTGTCATATGTCTGTGTTAGATCAGCTTTCTTTCTTTTACTGACCATGCAGAAAATCCTCTCCTTGTTTGTTTAGCTAATTCGGATGGCATTTTTCCCAGTCCATTCCCTCTGAGCCAGTTTGTCTAACAGCTTAATGTCTCCGGCTCTCTTTACCTTAAAAAAAAAAAAAAATCCAGAGCAATCCCTTTTAAAGCTCAAAATTCCACACAGATGTAAACCAATCCACACAGGTCAGGTGATCCATGCAGACACATTAAAGATTTGTAAATAAATGTAATATATATAGATAGATATATATTGAGACATTTATATGCACAAGAATCTTTATTTTGATGGATGAATCTGAAGTCACACATTTTTATGTACAACACTGACATTTAGTAGTAGTATATCAGTTCAAAATAGTTCATGCTTCCCTGAAGGAGTATTTGAGGCAAGCCATTTTTCAAACAAAGCACACATCTACAGTTCATTCACTCACAAAACAGTCTAAAAATATAAATATGACAGTGTTAGAAATAGATAAGCTATACAAGTATTAGTGGTCTGTACATAACTAACACCACTAAGACTTATATAAAAAAGTTTTTTAAAAAAAAGTACATTTAAATTGCACACATTTATAAATATTGTTTCATCAGCTTTTTATATTCCCTTATATATCCTTTACTTTGATGGATGTACATGTAAACACACAGAGTACTACTAATTGCACCTATTCTTTCACTTTGTTTCAAAAATACTGGCTTGTTGGGAGTCCCCTGAAAGATACAGTCACAGCGGCACAGACAGACAGAGAGAGAGGGAGTGAGAGAGTGAGTGAGAGAGAGAGAGAGAGAGAGAGAGAGAGCTCAGCAAAAGAGGAAACTAGGAAACACCCCGTTTTGTGCGTGTTTTCAGTGCAACAAATGTCCACCTTAGTTGGATTGCATTCTACATAATGACATAATTTTATTTATTCATTTTGAACGAAAAGGGGGTGAAATCACTCTGTGAAATGTGAAATGTTTGTTCATGGAGACAAAACCCACAGATGGTTCCCCTCAGCTCAATGGAGCTTTACAACCTGTTGCTCATTGTTTTGGTTTTCTGGTCTGCAGAGTTTTGTTTAATCCAGTCACAATGATGCCTTATACCAGAACATTTCCATATTCTTCCTACGTGTCTGTATTCCAAGTCAACAAACTCTCCTAACTGCACAAACTTTTTGTAAATATATACCATAAATCCAGACATACAGGAAAGATCTTTTATATATTTTTTCATAAATCCACTGAAGATACATTATGAATGAACAAAGACAAGGCTCCTGTAAATACCAACCATTGTAAAATAACATTATTATATCCCCACACGAGAAGAGGCAGTTCACCATGCTATTTGAACAGTTCATGGTGCTGAAATCAAATCTAATAAAATATAACTTGAAATTAGTTTGATGTGTGACAACAGATGTCTTCTGAACAAACACAAATGTCTGGCAGTATGGTGACATGGTGTGTTGATGTAATTTTTCCCGCTGAGATACAGTCCTTAAAAACTGTTAAAAAAAAAGGTGTTATGCAATCACAATAGCTTCTGTTTATACTGTTCCACGGTAGCTGACTAATAGATGACCTTTGATATCGAACTTTACAATCTCTCACTGTCATTCAGTAGGTCAGAACTGTGAGGAAATCTCCGTTTGAACAACCTCTAAAACACAGCCCTAATAGTCTTCCAATTTATCCTCCTCTTTTTCACAATTCAGTGACAGGTTATAGCCAACATGACGTACATCACCACCTCCTCTTGGAGTCATCAATGTCTCTAAAACCACAGAAAAAGAACCACGTCCATCCAGGATGACACATGTCCTCCATGGTTGAGATCCGGCATCTTGTCTGCAGTCAAGTCCCTCCCCAAGGTCCCCATGTTAAGGACCCGTGTTCACATCACCTGGCAACAAAAGAAAGTTTTATTAATCCATTGGTCATATGAGGATTTAAAATAAAAAAGCACTTCTGTATCATTCAGTGGCAAATGTTTTCCAGTCGTAATTACAACTTGGAGGACGAGATGAAGGCTTTTTATAAGTCAGAAACTCCATTGACATAACATGAACACGGCATTAGGCCATAGTTTGCCATAGTTTGTTGTGGAGTTTTACCCTCTGTGGCCCACTTGGTACTGTACTGTATGTAAATTTTGTCATTTCTTTTAGTAATTTAGTCAAAATTAATAGCAGTGTTCCCTTTAATAGATAGACAAAAAAGAACTCAGCTTAAATTCAATAGATCTCTTCTATCCAGTTTTAGTAAGTATTGAACTGACCATTCTTTCCCACCAGTTAGATTAAAAACAATGCTCAAAAATAAATTAATAAATGAAAACAACTCACATTTCATGCAGTAACCAGCAGAACTATAGCAGCTGCGATCAGAATTACAACCCACCCAGGGAGGCTTCGCATTTGTTCACCTGCAGGCAAAGAGGAACACTGTGATGAGCTGCTTTACCTTTTATAATAATAACAATAAAATGATTCATCTAGCATATTTCAAAACACAACTACAATGACAGGACACAAATAAAAATATGGAAGATTAAATCTGAAAAGAAAAACACTGTAAAATAATAAAGAATTCACCGTAAACCAACTGTTAAAAGAAAAAGCAGAGTTTGCAGCCCAGAACTCCTCTGAGAGCCTGGACTAGGGTTAGGATTAGGGTTAAGGGTTAGGATTAGGGTTCGGTTAGGGTTAGGGTTGGGGTTGGGTGTTCGGGATAGATTAAATAGCACAGGCCTACTGACAGGACATACTAAAACCAGAGGGGGAAGGTTGCTGCAAGTCCCTCTGTGAGGGACGAAGGATCTAAGAAAGGGGACAGAGGTAAGAGAGCCAAGAGAAAGAAAAATGATATTAAGGGTGGGTTGGGTGTGAGGGTTGGACTAGGGAAGGAGAGGTTAGGTTAGGGTGGGGTTAGGCTAGGGGATAGGTAGGTAGGGGTGGGTGTGGTTAAGGTTAGGGGAGGGAGAGGGTTAGGGTAGGAAAGGAAGGAGTATGGTTAAGGTAAAGAGAGGGGGATAGGTAAGTTCTGGGTTGGGGTCAAAGTAGGGGGTGGGTAGGTTAGAGTTAGGGAAGGAGGGTAGTGTGAGGTGGGGGGATTGGGTGGTTAGGGTTAGGTGAGGAGGTTGCTGCTTAGGGTTAGGGTTGGGTTGGGTTGGGGTTGGGGTTAGGTGTTCTGGGTAGAATAGGTAGCACAGGCCTACTGACAGGATGTGACCAAAACAGAGGGGAAAGATGTTGCGAGTCCCTCCGTAAGGGACAAAGGATCCAAGAAAGGGGGCAGAGGTGGGAGAGCCGAGAAAAAAAAAATGTAATGGGGGTGGGTTGAGATGTGAGGGTTGGACAAGGGTAGGAAAGGTGTAGGTGGGTATAGTTGGGGTAAGGGAAGGGGGTTGGGAAAGTTTCAGGTCAAGGTAAGGGGTGGGTAAGTTAGGTTTAGGGAAGGGGGGGTAATGTAATGTAAGGTGGGGGGATGGGTGGTTAGGTGAGGAAAGAGGGGTTAGATTTAGGTAAGGAAAAGGGTGGGGTTAGGGTTAGGGCACGGGACGGGTAAGGTTAGGTTTAGGGATGGGTAGATGGGGTCGGAAAGAGGAGTTAGGGTTAGGTAAGGAGAAGGGTGGGGTTGAGGTTAGGGCAGGGGATGGGTAAGGTTAGGGTTAGGGATGGGTAGATAGGGTCGGAAAGAGGGGTTAGGGTTAGGTGTGGTTAGGGTGAGAGTAGTGGGGTGGGTGAATGTCTGGGGGATGAGAGAGGAAGGAAAAAAAATATTAGGGGGAGGATTTCATCCCCGGGGGTCGGGTTAACCAGGGTTGATTGACCATAGTCATCATTGAGACCCCCCGGGATGGTTGTCCCGAGTCTAACCCTAACCCAAAAAGGGAGTGGGTAGGTTAGGGTTAGGGAGGGAGGGGTAGTGTGAGGTGGGGGGGATTGGATGGTTAGGGTTAGGGAGGGACGGGTAGTGTGAGGTGGGGGGGATTGGATGGTTAGGGTTAGGTGATGAGGGGGCTGGTTAGGGTTAGGTCCTAGCAGCTTAATTTTAGATGAGCAGGAGAGAGATTTCAGAGAGCAGTGAGTCACAGTAGTCTAATCAACTGGTGCTGAAGGTGAGTATAATCTTTGAAATGTTCAAGAGATTTAGAAAACAGGACTCGACCACTGATCTAAGTTACTGAGGGTCAATGAACTAAAGCTATTAGATACTTGTATATTTGCACTATTTATGCTATCTATTACAGAAATAACAGATTCAAACACAGATTCAACACAGTCAAATATAAAAATGTAAACTTCCTCAATTAAATTAATCAGACACTTCTTGTTTTTCTTATCAGTTTGGGAACAAGAGATATGGTTAAAAAAAGAGAACTGGAGTTTCTAGCCAGAGTTTCACTGTTGAGTCACAACTGAACAATGACTTTGTTTTTACAAAGAAAGTTACACTGAATGGTGATTTGCTGTCAACTAGACAAATCAACATTTATTCAGAATCAATCAGTGTGGTTTGATTCTAGTTAATAAATATATATAATAATGTGTATTTGGTGCTTCAAACCATGGCATTTTGTATATGAACCCATTGTATTACACTCTTACTCCAGCAGGTGTCAGCAGCATCACAAGCTGCTGCTGTTTATGGTAACTCTCTGTATGTCACTGTGGTTTATTTTCATCACCTCACAATTGTGCATCTTGTAAAAATGAAATTTAAAAAATCATCTCAACACTCATTTTTGATTGAACTTCACTCTTATATTTAACACTCAATGCTTTTTTTTTTAAAGAAGAGAAACATTACCGGCATGTCTTGTTTGGCTTGACGTCTTAAAACAACAGTCAGGAGCCCAAATGAACATTAAACCAGTTTTTTTCTTGTTGTAATCATTCCTCCTGATCATACTGACCATTAGGAGATCCCTTCATAATGCACTTAAAGAGGGAATTTGAAAAACATGTTTTTGTCAAAGTTTATATGAATCTAATATGAAGTTTCAACCATCCAAATAAATAAAAATCAGATATCTTTCGTCATGGCAGAATTTTGAGTGCCAGAGTTCCTCTTTCTGTTACGTACTTCCCCTGCAGCTCAACAAGGGAAACACTGACCACTACACATTAACCTCTGTGGTAAGCAATTTCTTGTGAGACTTATGTAATATCATTCAGAGAGATGTAATGCATACAGGAGATTCTGGCTGAAGCTGAATGTAGAGAAAGATGTTTAAATGTTTAGATGATTTTTTTATGTTAATGTGAAACAGTCACTAAACCTGTTCTGTACATGTCTGTACCTTCACTTTTAATATAGCTTCATACTACAAATTTGTTTAGATCTCAG
Source organism: Euthynnus affinis (assembly GCA_029490765.1). Lineage (NCBI taxonomy): Eukaryota > Metazoa > Chordata > Actinopteri > Scombriformes > Scombridae > Euthynnus > Euthynnus affinis. The sequence goes on from CM055850.1 coordinate 29,547,425, forward strand.
TAGGTTGGTATTACAGTTAAGTTCATCAAACAGGTTAGTATTAGTTTGGCTTTAGGTTTTACATATTTAAAAAAGTCCTGATTCAAAAATAAATAAATAAAAACTAAAACATTTAAGACGTTCTTTTAAGCTCTGCAGACACACTGATTATGTTAATTTATAGAGCTATGGTAAGATCTATTAATGAAGAGGGCATTTGTGTATGTGTTTTAACAAAAAGCAACACGTTTATAGACAAAAAGACTTTTTGCATTAAACTGGCAAATAGTTTTTTGTGCTCACATTTCAAATATCACAAGTCTGCTTGAGTTGTTTTGCTTCTCTGTTACTTTACTTCAGTGTCTAGTCCAGAAAAAAGTCAGTTTGCCTTTGTCGCTGTCATATGTACATGAGTCCAGTTTGCTCCTGTTTGACTTTATGTGATAATGTGTCATGTCTTTAACACTGGACTAGACTGGGTAAGGGATACTATAGATGGCTCTAAATGACTCTCTGCACTCACCTCTGTTGAAAGAGTGGGTTTTAGTCAACGTCACATTCAGGGTAGGGTTGTGGATGATGCAGGTCACGTTTTGATATGGACCTCCACTGATGTCTATAGTGTTGCTGATATTGTAGAGATGGTCCCCAGCATTCTGCACTACTGGATGGCCTCCGTCCTTCAGCTCTGACCAGTGTTTAGAGTCGTTGGAAATGTGTTCAAGTCTCCAGGAGACCAGCGGCTCAGGGAATCCTCTTTGGGCATTGCAGACAGCTTTCTTATCTTCTTCGTTTACATCCAGGCTGACGGTCTTGTAAGGAACTGTGATTAACAGAGTAAAGGTCACCAAGAAAATATTAGATGTTAGAAAATCCCCTTATTTACTGTCTTACTGAAAGTCAGATGGGAAGATACCACCACCACTTTTACCACAGTAACCATTCCTCCTGCTCATACTGGCCATTAGAAGATCCCTTCATAATGCATTTACAATGGAAGTGATGGAGGACAAAATCCACAGTCCTCCGTCTGTCCAAAAACACTAGACGCAATAGATGAATCCAATTTGCTTTAAGTATGTTCAGTTATGTGGTCAAGCTAAGATGTATTTGTTACTTCAGTGCACTGTCTTTCATTTTGGTTTCACATTCACCTATCTGTGTTGTCCAGGAAGGTCCCTTCTGACCTGGCAATGCTGATTTACCCTTTATCAGAGAGGCTTTTCTTTTCCCCAAACATCACAGACTTGATGTTGCTTACTCTGTGACCTCAAGGCCCAGACTTGACCCAGTGTAACCCAATTTGTAACCATTACAATATTCTTATGTATTTCTTGAAGATGGAGGTGCTGGATAATTCTCTGCTCCAAAATTACTTTTGGAGCAGAGAATTACAATATTTACTTTGGAAGTTACTTAGGAAATGTGTGGGATAATGATGTATTTGTTCTGAATAGTGCTAGTCAGAGAATGAGACTGATGATGTGACTTTCTTTATAAATATGAGACACGCCTTAACTAAATCTTACTTACAATGTAAGCGATGACTCAAAATGACACACATGACTAAATCTAGAGCTGAACACTGAAACATGAATCACTGCCAAAGTCATTGATGGTCAGTGAAGTGTGGGAAGTGTTGGTGGTATCTTATCAACTGACTTTCAGTAAGAGTAAATAAGGGGAATTTCTTTTACAATAAATCACATGTTTCAATGTTCGTTTGGGTAACTGACTGTTTTTTTTAATACAGACAATTGTGAACCTGTCCTTTAATGCTTGCACATGTAAAAATGTATTGATCATCCTTTAATCAGTCTTTAGAGGTGATGATGGGCAGATTGTGTCACCTTTAGTCAGGCTAGCTGTTTCCCTCTGTTTACTGTCTTTATGCTAAGCTAAGCTAACTGCCTGCTGGCTGCAACTTAAGATAAGATTGAACTTTATTGATCCCTGGAGGGAAATTTAGCAGCATCACAAGAAGAAACCAGACGTAGACAGGAACATGATGCACATAAATAGGGAATCAGGTAATAATAATATTTGACTGTCAGGTACGAGAGTGATATTGACTTTCCCATCTGTCCAACTATACATTTAAAGAAAAGGTAAATTCTCCATCCATACCTGCAACATGTAAAGTGAATTGGCAGATTGGTTTTATATCCCGTTCCTCTCGGCTTCTCAAAATGTATGCATAAGCCTCGATTATTCTTTTGTCGTCTTCAAGTGTTAGGTTTTCTACTTTGACTGAAATATTCCCTCTTGTCATGTCCTCGGGGAAGGCTGTGACTCTGTCATGATAAGATTCCTTTACATGCTCTGGCATCTCTTTCCCTTTGTTAAAAGAGTACAAAACATCTTTGTTCTCATCTTGCCAGTAAAAGCGCAGATTCTTTATGTCGATGGAAGGGCGCATCAGGGCACATGGTAGGACAGTTGACTCGCCGGCAGTAGTGTTCACATTTAGCACCTCTGTTGCATCAGACACTTAAAAAAAACACAGAAAATATGAATGTTAGAAGGACTCTCAAACATTTCCTGTCTCAATCGCACTCTGACGCAACACTGTACACCATAACTCGTGCAAAGTTAGTGTTTACTTTCACATTTTATGCTCATTTAATTAGAAATAGTCTCAGCTCAAAATCCCAAAATCTTAACATTTTACACATCGTATGTAATATTATTATGTATTTCTGCCACCACATTCCCTCTCTCAGACAAATACAGAACACTTACCTAACAGATGACTGTATGCCACTAGTATTATGAACATCCATGAGAGGAAGAGTTGATGTGCCTCACACATCTTTTAATCTAAACATCCAGCCTGATTCTTATCACGTCTACTAACGATTTCAAAGTTGCATATCCATGTAAAATAGTCTCTACGCGCAATCAGACTGCTATTTCCTCTTCTGACAGAAACTGTTGAACACTCCAAAGCTTGTTGCTGTAGTATCCGTTTTGTGATTTAAAGAAGGAGCAGCAAACGTGGTGCCGACGTTCCTTACCAAAGAACAACCAGAAGTCAGATAGTTTCCTTTTAGACCAGAGGGGCAGAGACAATGAAGAGTAATAGACACCCTACAAGCAGAATGACGAGTTTTAGCTGTGGAGGTTAAAGTAGTTTGACGACAACGAAGAAAAGCACGTGTTGCAATGACGTCATGTTTTTTTTTTTTTTCAATTGTATCACTTCTCACTAACAGACTTCTCGGAATCCTTTGATGGTACACTTAATTCCAGGAAGTGTTTTTTCATTTACACATATGATAATCAAACCAAGCCCACTGGTCAGAAAGCCCTAAAGAAAGATGTTTACTCATAATAACATTTCCTGTAAGTCTGCTGCAGTTTCAGAGAATCCCCCCCATCATTCTTCTTCATATTAGTCTGCGGGATTTTTGGGGGGGTTTTTTTGTCACATGGTCTTCTATGCTTGTTTATATAACGTTCAGGTTTTGTTTGCCTCCTTGACAAAGTTCACATCACAGTTTTGATTCATACAGCTGAGTCATATCTGCTTTTGACACCTCCTGAGGTACCTTCTTACTTTACCTTTCCTACAGTCACTAAACATAGCTACACTGCTTATGTTGGCCAGAAATAAAGATTGTTGCACTGTTTAATTCTAATTATGCTTTTAATTGCAGATGACATAATAGTAGTTCTTCATTTTTGTTTGTAATAACAATGTCCTATCATGTTTCTTTCATGGTATAATTCATGTAATTCACTGCAACTGTCTCTTAATGTTAAATCATTTATTAAACTGAGCAATAAGGACGATTGTGCAATAAACAATAATGATTAGAATAAAAACAGCAATGAGAATTAGAAAAAATATAATACAAGATACAAATTTCCATCATAAGTTTTCTGCTGGTTCAATCCTGCAAATGAAATTACAGTCATGACAACATATCAAAAGACTGGAAAGACAACAAAATAGAAATAATAGAATCAATTTATGCAAGAATTGAAAAGTGTGTCACTTCTGTGTGTTTGCAGTGTGTTGATATAATAGATTTTCACCGCCATCTAGTGGTGATATCTCATATTACCTCTTTTTTAAGCAGTGGTGTATAAAGTACTCAGATCCTTTACTTAAACATAGTTACTAATGCAGTGATGCAAAACTGCTCTGGTACAAGTAAATGTCCTGCATGATGAATCCTGCTTAAGTAAAAGTACATAAGTATTATGAGCTTGATGTAGTTAAAGTATTGCAGTAAAAGTAGTGGTTTGGTCCCTCTGACTGATATATTATATATGACATCATTAGATTATTAATACCGAAGCATCAGTGTTAGAGCAGCATGTTACTGTTGTAGCTGCTTGAGGTGGAGCTAGTTTACAATACTTTATATACAGTTAGATAGTTTCAGCTAGTTTCTAGTTTTGATCCACAATAACACAATGACAAAATCACTCTTCTCATTTTAGGGAAAAGCTCATTGATGAAGACTTTGACTATAAATTACATTTTATCTGTATATTTTATTCTTTATTGACATTTGGTGACTGCAGTTTGTCAGAGATCAGCTGTGCTTCTCTGGCCTCAGCTCTGAAGTCCAACCCCTCCCATCTGAGAGAGCTGTATCTGAGTGGAAACAAGCAGCAGGATTCAGGAGTGAAGCTGCTGTGTGCATGTTACTGTTGTAGGTGCTGGAGGTGGAGCTAGTTTACACTACTTTATATACAATTAGCTAGTTTAGTTCACTGGTTCCCAACCTAGGGGTCGGGCCCCTCCAAATGGTCAGTGGATAAATCTGAGGGGTCATGAGATGATTAATGGGAGAGGAAAGAAAAAAAAACAAAGTTCTGATACACAAATCTGTTTTCAGTTTTTGGACTTTTTCTCTAATCTTTGATTTTTGCTGAAATATTGGATCATTTGAACATTTATTGAAATGAAAGCATGTGAGAAGTTTAGAGGGAAAAATCACTATTTGGTGGAGCTGTTAACAACTCATAGACATGTGAAATGTGACCCCGACTACACACTGCTTTTTGTAAGACGTCAAAAGATTAAAAGGTTGGAAACCATTGGTTTCATCTTTAACAATGTGTTGTATTTTAAAAGCTTGTTATATTATCCATTGTGTCAAATCTTCATGTGAAAAGTAACTAAAGCTGTTAAATAAATGTAGTGGAGTAGAAAGTACAATATTTCCCTCTGAAATGTAGAAAGTAGCATCACATGGAAATACTCAAGTAAAGTGCAAGAACCTCTAAACTGCACTTAAGGACAGTACTTGAGTTACTTACCACCACTGGAGTTTAGTCATGTGACCTTGTCACATCTACAGAAGTGGGATCAGAAAGGCTGGTATGCATCCTGGGCATGATGAGGTAGTGAGAACTGAAAGTGCAGATTGTTTTTTGTTGTTTTGTTTTTTTTGCAGTTAACTTATTATCCTTTTAATGCAGAATGTGATTAACAGACAGAATCAGAGCGGGCGCTGAGAGGTATTGGTAGGAGAAGGAGTGAAAGGAGACAGGAGGGATACAGTACTTCTTACTAAAGGTTGTGTCAAAAAGATAATCTGTTTTAATTAAGTTCCTACACATCACTGAAGAGGAGGAAGAGGAGGACTTGTATGCAACCACGTGTCCATGTGTGTCCTTCACAATCCATTTGTTTCTGCTCACATCTTATTCCTGAGGCAATGTTATCTGTATGCACTTATTTATTTTCAGTGTACTTATATATCTACACTTTGTGAAATATCCTTATTTTGTACCAGTGATTGGCAAACAAAGCCTTTTGTACCTTTAAGGTTTCTTTTCACTCCTGTGACGTGCAGAGAGAAGGATTTTAAGTTTCAGGGCATTCTGGTGCAAACAGTGACATCTGGTGTTTTTCTGGTGGTCATAGTTTATATTTTCAATCCCATGTGTTCACTTTTAGTCTGAAAGCTGCATATTATTCGTCTTGATCTACAGTCGTTGTATAGATATAAATGTATACATTACTGAGTCAATATGCAGCAATTAAATAATGCATAATTAATTAAAGATCCCCTCAAGATATGTTTTTGCATATACAGTTCTGCTGTCTTTGTATTAACAGGAAGATCAACCGCATCGAAACAGACACACCTAATTTCTCCCTGAGCTGTTTCAACTCTCCCAGCTCGTAATCACACGTATTAATGACTAAGGCGACATTTTAATTATTCTAAAAGCAATATTTCTCCCAAGCTAATATTTATCATGACATTATTTTATCATATAATCTTTGCTTCCTAACTGGAGTTGTGTTAACAAATTGGCATTTAAATAATAGTTGTTGACTTTGTAGATCATTTGAATTTTCATTGAATCACTTTGATTTCAGCCTGTTTAGTCAGGGAAGCCTGACAGCTGGATTACAAGGAGAGTGTGTGGTTGCAAATAGGTGCTGGAGGTTTAAAAATAGTCCATAATGACCTCTTAACAGGAGGAGGCGCACTCTGTCAGCTGAGGGAACTCACCCGGTTTTATAGGGCAGCTTCAATGCCCTGACACAAACATTTTTTACCAATTAAACACATAAACCTTTCAATCAAAAGTACCTGTTACAGATTCAGTACTGAAATTATACTTCTATTATATGTGTATCGGGTTAATTTCAATCAACAGATCTAAACCTGTCCAAAACTGTTAATTAGAAAACACTGCATGTCTATCATTAGTAATTTCCATTATCCATTATGAAGTTTCAGTATAAATAAATGTAGATCTAATGTCAGCCATATTTCAGGGAGGCATCTTGCTTCCCTTCAAGGGCTAAGCAGAAGACCTCAGAGATTAACACAAGTCAGGAACTTTGGTTGGAGGTTGGAGTGTATAAAAATACAAACCAGTTTTATTTGGCTTGCACAAAAATAAATATTACAAAACGTAAAAAAATATAAAAACTTGAATGTAAACAAAAAAGGAGAAACAAAAGGCAAAATGCAATCTAGGCAGCGTTAACTTGCACAAAAGTTGAGTTACAGTTCACCCAAACCTACAAGAGGTTTGGGTGAAGAGTGTCTCAGGCATTCTAGGTGAGACCTTTAACACTAGCTTTGACGTTTTCAGTATTTAGAAATAAAACAACTTGCTGGAAACCCGTAAAATGAGTTTTTAGAGGTACATTTCCTTTTTTTCATCAAACCATAGACAGCTAGCTAATATATGACACACACAAACAGTACCGTAAAAAACTGACAGTAAACTCTACTTGTATAACAGCTTTCTAGTCTTTCAACCACTCAGTGCTTTTTACATTATAAATCACATTCACGTGTTCACATGCTGAATGGGGCCAACATGCAAGGTCCCATCAGAGGAAATATACACTGATGGCAGCCATCAGGAGCAATTTGGGGTGCCCAAGGACACATCGACATGTGGATTGAAGGAGCCGGGAATCGAACCTCCGATCTTTCAATTAGTGGATGACCTGCTCGACCTCCTGATCCACAGCCGCCCCTAAACTGATGTCATGTTTTTGATGTAATATTTGTTATTTACAGTGTAAATGTTGTACCCAGTTGCATGGGGGGTAAAGGCAGCTAGTAGCACTGATAACACTAACACAGATGATACAAACAAAATAAATTGAATGTGTCCAAAATCATAAAAAACAAGAAACAGAAACAATAAGAGTAGCATAAAAAAATATAAATATCAGTATGAAAAACAAAGTCACATTAGCAAGAAATTAATGAAATAACATTGGCATGAAAAACTAAATCATGCTAGTAAAGTAACGGTAATGAATGAACGGTAGGACCAGAAGATCCTGTCAATGTATTATCTTGTTGTTAAGTGTGCATGTAATATAGGATGACAGTTATTGAACAGGCACACAGGATTATGACCACAGAGCATGTTCAACGTTTTTCACAGATTTTTCTCTCTGAAAATTTTTAACATAAGAAAAGGACACATGAACACACTGAAACTACACATCATCCCATATCTGATTCCTTTGTCTTTGTCACTTTCTGATGATTTTATTTAATCTGAATCATCTTTGCTGTTGCTTAATAGGCTCATTCTCTATTCTCTATCAGTAGCGGCAGCAGTGATTGCCTCATAGGAAGCATCGTCTGCAGCAGCATCCCATGACATAGACATAGGGAAAGTGTCTATAATGTACTGTCTTCAGTACGGACGGATTCTGATTCTTGACCTGGAATTAAAGGGAAATGTTTCAGTCATGAGGGAACAACACAATAGCTGTGGATCTATTGATGTTTTACATTTCTCTAAATGATATCACATGACGTAAAAGGTTTGGTACCATTAATGTAGGAGATGAGTATCATGTCATCAGGTTAATGTGAACCACTCACACAGGGAGAGACACTTCTTTTTTGTGTGTGCAGTATGGATGCTACCTACACTATTTAGTCTATTCATTGTGCACTACCTTATAAACTGACATCCTCTCACCTGGAGAGTTAAAGAAACTTTGCAAACAAATTGTCCAGGGCAGCTGAAACCTGGGTTTGGTCTCACATGGAGCATTTTTAGATACTACAGTATTTAAATGTAGCTTCAATCTTCAGATGTTCTGTGAACATAATCCAGACAGAGATTATGTTCAGCAAGGCAGCGCTACTGGGAAAAGTTTAGTAGTGTGGAAACATCATTTCTAGGTGATAGAGTCACATGACCAAAGGTTGACATGTATGATCAGTCACTGGAGGACATCTGATCAAACTCAGTTAGCTGATGTGAGATGTGGTTGAAAGCTATTTAGTGGATCACTGAGCTTCGATTGTTTTGTTATATAGAACTGTTGTATGTTTTTGCTGCATTTGACAGCATGAATATAGGATATTCTTCTGGATCAGAAGGAGGCTACATCTGCACACAGTTTGATACACAAGGTGTCTGTGTGTATTTGAGTTCATGCTTTTTCACTAGTTGATCATATCTTTATATCCAGCAACAAAAATACAGCAAATACCAATCACAATAGAGAATAAATTGAAGTTACTCACGTCTTCTGTAGAGAAAATACACAACTAATAATAATAATAATATGGCAGCAACAACTCCAACTGATACACCTATTATAGCATGATTCCTCAGATGGTCCTCTCCTGTAAATTAGGAAACAACAGAGTAACAAATTATTTTAACATGCTGCAATAATATAAACACATGTTTGAACACGTCAATATGTTGTTTGCCTTGTTTGTTTCTTTTAATGTTTAACATCAACCTGCCAGCTGAAAATTTGCCTTTTGGCTAAATCTGACACATAATGTGTGATGTCCCTGATAAATGAATGAATGAATAAAAAAAATTAAATGTACTATGTAATATCAAACTAAATATTCCACAAGTTGCCCCAATTTTCAGTTATTAATATAATACAGAAATCTAGAAACTGAAACTGCTTATAGTTTATTTAAAGTAAGTTTCATTATAGTTTATTAATGGTGAATGGTGTGATTTTATCCATAATGTAACACCATCAGGGAAACATCTGATCAGTCCCAAATTTAAGCATAACAATAAAGTTAAATTTATCTGCATCACTCACCAGGAGCATCAATCACTGTGGTTTTCTCTATGCTCTGTTTGGAGTGAGGGTTAGACACACGGCAGGTTACAGACTGCAGCTCTTTGATACTGATGGTACTTGTGACATTGAAGGTTTTCTTGGTTGGATGCTCCTGCAGTGACGTCTGAGCATCCTGCAGGTCCAGCTGTTCACTGCTGGATTTGTTTTGACCAGTCCATTTCACTTCAGGTTTAGGGTATCCTCCATGTGCTGTACAGGTTGCACTGTTTAATGTTTTTTTAATGGTCAGGAGAAGATCTTGGTAGGCAGCTGTGGGTGTGTCAGAAAACATGATGGTTTACACACTAGAGACAGTTAGAGTATTTTGATGGATAGATTTTGGTTTGAAAGCAAGAAGCTACTATTCCATACCTGAGACCCGCAGAGAGGATCTGCACTGATGTTGAAGCCTTTTAACAACTTTTTTCTGTTCATCATAGAAATCAACATTGGCATTGAAACTTTTCTTGTCATCTCCAACACTAACATTGTAAAGTCTAATAGAAATATTTCCAGAACTAAACTCAGTATTGAAGCCTTGAACCCTGTTCTTGTATTCAGGAGCTACTGTCTGTGGTTTCAGACCTTTGTGCCAGTGGAACAAAGTGTTGTTAGATTGCTCGTCCTGCCAGTAAAACCATTTGATGATTGTTGAATTTGCTGGTAGTAAACAGGGAATCATGACGGACCCTCCGACGTTGGCATCGAGAATCACAGGTATCTGACCCAAGATGGGTGCTAGAAAAGAAAACAGAGAGATCCAGTAAGAGTTGTCAGTAAGAGGAGAAATTATGATTCATGACAACAAACACTAAAAACATACGGTACATCTCAAGTCTCCTCGCTCCTCGCCTGAACAGGAAGTTGTTCCTGATACGCCATTTTGACAGGCGTCCCAAGTCTCTTATTCTGCTCCAAGGAGCGAGGAGCGAGGAAACATGAGAGAAGACTTCACGGAAGTCTTTTACCGGCCGACACGCCCCCTTATTGGATATCAGTTATTGATTGGACGCTCCAGTTGATCAAACTGATCTGATACATCACTGCAGTTTCATACCGAAGTGGAGACAGATAACAGATTGAATTTAAGTGTTTCACTCTCAAGTTTCATGTTTTATTTATTTTCTGATTCATCACACAGTTAAACATCTGTTAATTGTCGGCCTGATCAAGAAAAGAACCAGAAACAACTTCATTTATTAGAGAGATTTTTTCTTTTCATGATGTTATTTCCTCCATTAAACTGTTTCTGGCTGACAGACAGACTCTTCCTGACTTTCATTTGATCCATAATAACAATTTATATTTTACATAATTTATCGTTATTTCCATTAGGTCACATGTGAGGCTGAAAATGAGTTACATCATTTCAACTTTCCCTGAAACATTTAGCCAAATACATATTAACAGTGTTCAGATGACACCCTTATGACGCTTCAGAGGAAAGCACGTCTCATGTCTCTTAAAACAAATTTCCTCGTTTCCTCTCTCCTCGCTTGGTTTCCTTGCGTCTCTCCTCGCATCCACAAGTGAGAAAAACATGGATGCAATTTACGAGACTTGGGATGCACCCATACTGAAACATGCACATTATATACACATATGCAGGCATGTACCCCTTTTTGTGATAATTTAGAAACAAGAAAATGTTCTCTGTATTTCTCTTTTAGCATCTTATTGCCAAGAAAACAATCCCCGTCCCTCTGGACAGGACACTTGCTTCCTGCTGGCTCGAACACTATGTACTATGATTGGCAGTTGTACACAGTGTAGGGTTGAATTTGAAGGGCGACGTATGAATGAAAAACTTATCAGTGTGAAAACAGTGTGACTTTACTGCATTAAATCTGACCCAGAGTAACTTCCCACATAGAAACCCCGTCCTCTAGAAATGATAAGAGGAGGCAGAGAGTCTGAAAAACACTAAATTTATATAAAAAGCAATTGAATTGATTGAAGGAATTCTTCTTGCTCTGGATCTTGTTCTCTACCACCACAAACTCTGTCTGTGTGTAAACAAACTAACACTGAAATAACATCATTTCAGAAGCATGTTTGTTGCGACTGCAAACAGTAAAACTTAAATAAATCAGTGAGTGAACTTACCACACAGAAGTAAGATGATGAGACTTGAAGAAGACATGTCAGTACTGGAAAACAAAGATAAAGACCTTTTGGTGATCTATGATAAATACTTTCTCATATTTATGTTATACTATGAAAACACATTACCAGTTAAATTCATTATTGGTATATTCATAAGTTTGATTATGAAGCAGAATAAATGTTTTTTAACAATGTATATAGAGAAAGCCAAGATTATACTTATTTCAAAATATTAACATTTTTCTGTGTGAAGAATTTAAGATACTTAATTCCAGCTGTTTTCTTCATTGCTCTCAATTATTGATGCCAATTCATTCAGTTTCATTATGTAAGTGCAAGATATGAGATGCAACTTACTATATTACAATAGGTCACAAAAGAGTGGCTGTTTCTCCACATGGCAAGTTATCTTCCGGGTGCTGTTAAAAAAGAAAAAAAGTGAGTGAGTGTGAAACTATTTGCAGCAAACCAGAGGCTCCTCCTCTGCCATCTGATTGGCTCTAACTCACAGTTCAGGGCATGCAGAGACCATAAACACACCCACGCACACAGAAATGCTTTCTGCAGAAGAGTTTTCATTATCAGATCAATTCAGCTTGCATGACAATCCACAGATACATATACACATCAGACACATCACATCATATGTTAATAAAAAACTATTTACACTCTTAACTCTCAACAATAAAAGATGACAATGCTTCAATTGATTTGAAATAATGCTTTGAATTTTAAAATCATTAAAGACCAATTTAAGAAGTGCCAGATATATATGACCCTTTAAAATGAGTTTTACTTTTGAGCTAGTATTGATCTTATCCAAAGGCTTAATCACTTTCAATGTTTCTGTTCATTCGTGACAACAATATATGCTTTGTGCAATAATACTTTGTAAAACCAGATATGAGGGAACTTGCCAGTATTACGCCACAACTGCAGCAGAGGCTGTGGTTTGCCTTCAGTACTGTGTTGTAGGTAGAATATTACCACTTGTATTCTACTCGTCCTATGGTTCAGCATTTACTTTTATTAATATATTATTTAGAGTATTTTGACAATATTGTCTGAGTTAGATGGTCACTGTTTGAAAGCATCTCTTTGCCATAATGTATAGTGTTGTTGGGGGCTGTAATGTAGTGGTCAATTCACAGCCTTGAGGGGAAAAAAACTGAATATAAATAAAAATGAATATGTTTGGTTATTTTCTAAGACAAGCCCCAAGGTAACATTTTGTTTTGAGTAAACCCAAAACAAAATGTTACCACTATGAAATGGAAACAGTCAAAGCTTACGTAGCTCTCAGTGTTAGACGAGTGTTTTGTTCTGGTGAGATCGAATCCAGCTCGACATGATCTTACAAAAGATAATACTTAAAACCAGACATGAGGGAACTTGCCAGTGTTATATTTAGCCTCTGTCAGGAGATTCATACTCTTCGTTTGACTCAAAACTCTAACACCTAGTTGGAAAGCGAACAAGGTACAAGTATGCTATCTGAAATTGTTTGAGTCAGTAGTGAGGATGGTAACACTTGCAGCTTCTATAAATGTAAACTAATGCAAATCATTGTAATGTCATGTGTTATCATGGAAAAGAACCTGGACTGGTCTCACCATGTTTTAATGTCTCAAGCAAATACACTGCAGGACACTAACCTGTGGGCATTCTTTAATTGTCATATACGTTCATACTTACTGTTTCATTTTGTTTTGGTTTATTATAAATGTTTATGTCTAATGTTTTTCTGTGCAAGTATGGAAATGTGAAGTATTATGACAGCTTTTTCTCCCCACTCTGCTCTTATGGTGTGTTCATGATTACGGCACTGTGTGCATTGGCAATAAAGTCTTCATGAATAATCAGTTTGAGAGTTGGCCATTGGTCTAGGTGAGGGCACTACAACAAAAACATTCATTCCACCTGCCAGTTAAACCAGGAATTAATGGACATATATATTTGTTTCTTTGCACAGAGACTCCATCCATCTCCCTGATGACAGGAGCTGAAAGTGATGATTCTAGGGGTTCTGTGTTGTTTTGTTTTTACTGTGCAAATAAATAAATAAATAAAAAGTTTTGAACCATCAATCATGTTTTTATCATTCACCTCTCTCATCACATCAATATACTTCCACAATTCAGCATGCTCATTCATCCATATTAGACTGTTAACTCTCATTTAGCAAATAGTGACAGAAATTGGATAATGTTCATCCACGGGTGTAGAAACCAAAATCACTACAGGGGAACAATAGTCTGCATGAGTTCAGTTAATGTTCATGTCGCCATTTATTGAGTTTCAAAGCCTGTCTGCGGATGAAACACTGATTAATGTGCAGCTGTCAGGGGATTTCCTGATACTGCCTACAAATGTTCGGTGATGAATTTGCATTAAGCCATCCCATGATGTTTGTCTGATTGCCTTGTCCAACAGAGCCAATATTAAAATGTTCTTGTTGTCATATTTGTATAAAGTACATATATATATATATATATATATATATATATATATATATATATATATATATGTGTGTGTGTGTGTGTGTGTGTGTGTGTGTGTGTGTGTGTGTGTGTGTATGTATGTATATATATACACACACACATATATATAATGATGTAAAGTCGATGTGAGAACTGTTTCTACTTTTATACAGCCTGCATGTTCACAACCAGTTCCAACACAGAGTGGAATCAGCTGTGGAAAAGTTAAATGCGTTCAGATTAATTTGTAATTATACACAAGTGTAGGTTTTATTATTGTGTCGTATTCGTCTGACTGTCTCCTCGCTGTGCTCGTGGTTTAAGTGATGGAGAGATCTACTGGTTTCACTTTTCTTTTTTCTTTCTTTTTTGACGACAGCAAGATGTTTCTAATGTGACAGAGTAACGAAGTCGTGGATGTATAAAGTATATAATGTATAAAAAGTTCTCTTTATACATCCATGAGCGAAGTAATCAGAATCAGTTGATTTCCTGGTTTATAACAAAGGTAGTATATCTGAGAAGCCGCGCCTACAGAACATCTGCTCAATCGGTTAAACCGACAAACTGGCAAATATGAAAAATAAAATAAAATAAAACCTCTTTCGTAGACCTGATTCAACAGAGACCTAAAACTATTCGGTCACTTCACTTCAAAGAGCAACAAATAAAATGTGGTACCTTGGTCATGATGTCTGAGTCCAGCACGCAGTTCAGGCTGAAGTTGGCATCAGATTCACAGCCTCAGATTGGAATTTCCCCAGTCGATTTAAAAATGAGCCTGTAGATGGCGTTGTTTCGGTCATTTCCAGGGTAGTTCAGGATGTGAATAAGTAACGAATAGTGGGGAAATGAAATGAGGATGATTAGTGGACTCAAATTGTCGTAAATTTTGATCATTTTAACTGTAGCATATTTTTCTTTTTGTCCTTACTCATGATAAACTGCTTTTCAGTCTTACTGCTATCTCTGCCTGTTTGCTGAGGGTTTAATGCTCAGTATTAAACAGTCTAAACAAACTAAAACTACAGTATGAAGAGATGTCAAAGGGTATCATAATGCTGAGTTTTATTCATGTTTACTGTAGTTTTTTCTTAATGATCTCAAACCCTTTACTGTGAAAAAGCAAAAAAGGGCGATTTCACTGATTTTCTCCCATCCAGACCACATTAGACCAGGTCCACATCAGAAACCACTATACTGAGACCTGTCAAACCTGGACTAGATTATCATAGAGAGGCTAATGTGTCTTATCATGGTGATATTCTTTTCTAAAGATATTCATACCTTTATTCTGTACAAAGTCTTCATATTTGTAGATGTTGCATTCATCTGTGAGTACATCTATAACAAAGACTACACCCTTATCAATACGTTATTATATATATATGATCTTGTTTCTAACTAGTACATGCTGATTGTTCCATATTATACATGAATGTGGAGAGAAATTATGCTTGAAAGCAATCATCCAGACTTCAAGGGCTTGTTTGTTAAAATTGGCAACAGTTTATCACACTTGTAACTGCAGGACAAGAGAAATCTTAAGCCACCACACTTATCAAATAATAAATAAGGTGGTGATGTTTGATCAGTATTTATTTTCTTCTTTTTAACCAGTAAACACAGTGAAAAACTAAAATGAAATACATGTGACAAACACAAAGACATTATCAGTACAAAATATAATGTAATCTACAGACAAAAAGATTTATCAATTCCAATTAAATATACAAACACACAGAAATCCTTCTCTATGTAGCCTCTGATAGGAGCTTCAGGCAGTAAAAGCATTTCCTCTCTTAATAATTGATAATGTGAATGCTGCATGTTGTTCATTCAAAGCAGTTCACAGGTTAAACAGTAGGTGTCTCCATTTCATTCTCCATAGCACGTTTCATGCAGGTTAATGCAATTCATTGTCATTGTCATGTCTGACAAGCTAACAATAAGACAGAACAAATGGTTTAAAGCAAAAAAAAAAAAAAAATAGGAGCCTGACAAGTTGTTCAAGAAGAAACATGTTCAATGTATTGGATAAATATTATATGTATTTAAAACTGCTATATGCCTGAACCCAGGCATGGTGCCTGAGAACTTCAAGCCCTGTATAATAGTGATAATAATGATAATAATGAAATAGAGGGAAATAAAGACTAGATTAAAAAACGAATGAAAGTGGTGAAAGGGAAAACATAATAATAAGAATGAAAGAAAAATAAACACATTTTACAACCTGAAAGAAATGAAATAAGTGTACTTATAATGTCTATAAGTGAAAATGTCTCAAATGTCTCAACAACTATGTGATGGATTAGCACCTTTCAAACCAGAGTTTGTTTGAACTGCACTAAACAGGTTAAAGTTCAAACTTCTCCATTCATACTGCTGATTCTTATTTGTCACTTTCTGTGATTTCTGTTTCCTGTTCTGCCTCAGAGACTTCATTGGACTTCACTGGTTGCACTTGCTGAAGCATCATCCCTCCTCACTGATGAACAGTAACATGCAGACTGATCCCCTGGTAGCAAACTGACCCTTTCAGGTTCAGTACTTTGAACACTTTCATTCTGCATGTTGGACGGAGCTGCAGCAGCATGTCCTCCAGCTGAGGCTCTATTTGCTGATGAGCTGGGTGGGTTTTCTGGTGAACATCAGTTTAGTGTTCCTCCTGGAATTAAAGGCAACTATTTTAGTCATCAGAATACAAAAAGGGCGACAGGGCAGTGGTGGTGCTGGAGGTTTTGTCTTATATTCAGCCATGTTAGAAGCATGGCTCTATGAATCATGTCTGTCAGTGGGTTGGCGTGTCGTCTACCACTTTCATCCTGACTGAAATATCTGAAACTATTTCGTACAGACATCAACAGTGTCCAGAGGATGAATCCTTCTGACTTTGGTGATACTTTAACTTTCCCTCTGGTGCCACCATAAAGTTGACGTTTGTGGTTTCAAGTAAAATATCTCAACAAATCTTGGAAGGACTGCTATGACATTTGGTACAGACGTTAATGTCCTGCTCTGGTTGAATTGTAATAACTTCCTGTGGCTTTCAAAGTATTCGTTTGTCCACTACTTTGGTTTATGACTAAACATCTACAAAACTAATAACATTCCCATCTCAGCTGGGTTTTTTGTTTTTAGTGCATGGATGTATAATAAGAACTGGATACAGTGGCGCCACTCAGCCTTGCTGCCAATTTTGCCCAGTGGCCACTCACAGTATTGTGGCAAAAAGATCCCTTGGGGCCCAAAAAGCATTTTCCCCATAGATCGCCATTATAAAAGAGACATTGAAACTGTTGACAGGACACCATGAACTGCAGAGAAGGTCAATCATGACTCTTTCTGTTATGAATTTTTGATCCATGAAGGTTTAATATTTGTAAAAAGGTCCTCAAGCCTAAAAGAGAAACTCACTCAGGGGGCTGGTCTCAGTCAGAAAGTTGGGAGACCCACAAATTTTTCCATTCTCTATGTCTCTGTTTAGCATCTTCAGGTTAGGCTAACCCATTGTTGCTAACTAAACCTTCACTTCTCAGCATTTGGGGAAACAACAGACGTGACTTTTCTTGGTCTTCACAAGCTGCAGCATTTTTTAACTAATACACTACAGTCTGTACCCAGACTGACAATTTTCTGTTAACCTTTTCCTCTGCTCCACTTGCATTCATCGTCACTTTTCTGCCACTCGCTCTCTCACTCTACTCTACTACTCACTCACCTGCTACACACACACATTACACACTGCTTTATTCCTTAACGAAGCTATGCTATGCAAACAATTCACGTTTCGGAACAGCGCTGCACAGGTGCTCCCAAACGCTACTGATTTCTGAATAAATGGATATTTGGCCTTATTTTTGGCATTAAAATATATACTTTCTTTACTTCCAAGCTTGTACAAGTATAGTAGAAACACTGGAGAGGTTTCAGGACACATGGACAATCAAATGATTGCAATGGGCAAACACTGTAAACATCTGGCAGAACCTGCACCTGTCCTCCTCATTAACAACCATGTGACTGAATACTTATCACATATTACACACATTATGTTACATCAAACATTCAAAGGAAAGTAAAAGGAACCACTGACCATTGGAGCATGGGCGCCGTTTGATAATCCACACCACAATTCCAATTCCAATAGGAAGAAGAAGAAGAAGAAGAAGAAGAAGATAATTCATTTTATCTGAAAAAAAGACAAATACAACACAAGAGTTGTCAGTGTGCTTTAACATGGAGGAAATAATAAATTCAGATAGTTGATATAGTCTGTCAGAAATGAGGAGGGAAAAGTAAGACTTTGGTCACAAATTAATTATTAGAAATCAAATGTAATCTTCTCATCACCTGGAGTCTTGGGTGTCGTATCTTTAGTTGTACTCAGTGTTTGCTTTGAAATGCTGTTGTGATTTAGTTTTTTTAATTTAGTGAGTTAGTTTACTAATGGTGAATTGTGTTTACTTGAATGACAGTACTGTGCAAAGGTTTAAGGCATTTTAGATGTTTAAATTCTTATCCATAATGCAATTCCATGAGGGAAACATCTGATCAGACCCAAATTTAATCTGCAGCATAACAATAAAGTTAAATTTATATGCATCACTCACCAGGAGCATCAATCACTGCGGTTTTATTAATGCTCTGTTTGGAGTAAGGGTTATACATGAGGCAGGTTACAGACTGCAGCTCTTTGATACTGATGGTACTTGTGACAGTGAAGGTTTTCTTGGTTGGATGCTGCTGCAGTGACGTCTGAGCATCCTGCAGGTCCAGCTGTTCACCGCTGAATTTGTTTTGACCGGCCCATTTCACTTCAGGTTCAGGGTATCCTCCATGTGCTGTACAGGTTGCACTGTTTAATGTGCTGTTAATGGTCAGGAGAAGATCTTGGTAGGCAGCTGTGGGTGTGTCAGAAAACATGATGGTTTACACACTAGAGACAGTTAGAATATTTTGATGTGTATAGATTTTGGTTTGAAAGCAAGAAGCTACTATTCCATACCTGAGACCTGCAGAGAGGATTTGCACTGTTTTTGAAACTGTTTGGAAACTTTTTTCTGTTCATCATAGAAATCAGCAAAGGCCCAGAAACTTTTCTTGTCATCTCCAACACTAACATTGTTAAGTCTAATAGAAATATTTCCAGAATTAAACTCAGTATTGAAACCTTGACACCTGTTCTTGTATTCAGGAGCTACTTTCTGTGGTCCCTTATTGTTGAGCCAGTTGAACAAAAGCTTCTCAGTTCCATCCTGCTGCCAGTAAAACCATGTGATGCTCATTGAATTCACTGGTAGTAAACAGGGAATCAGGACGGACCCTCCGACGTTGGCATTGAGAATCACAGGTATCTGAGCCACGATGGGTGCTAGAAAAGAAAACAGAGAGATACAGTAAGAGTTGTCAGTAAGAGGAGAAATTCTGATTCATGATAACAAAAGCTAAAAACATACTGAAACATGTACATAATATAAACATATGCAGGCATGTACCCTTTGCATCTTTTTAGATTTAATGCTTTCTGTGTTAATTTAGAAACAAACAAACTTGTTCTCTGTATTTCTCATTTAGTATCTTACTGCCAAGACAACAATCCCCGTCCCTCTGGACAGGACACTTGGTTCCTGCTGGCTTGAACATTATGTACTATGATTGGTGGTTGTACAATTTGGAGGGCGACATGTGAATGAAAAACTTATAATCAGTGTGAAAACAGTATGATTTTACTGCATTAAATCTGACAGTTACTCAGAGGAACTTCCCACATAGAAACCCCGTCTTCTAGAAATTATGTTTATACACTTGTTTTCCTAATTACATTGCATTGGCAAACATAATAGCTGCCTGGATTATGTTTGCACACAAATCGTTACATTTATATATCTTATTGGCCGCAGAGGGACGAGGTCGGCTGGATGGAAGATATCCACTTCATTCAAACTCAACTACTCAAGCATCATATTAGTGTTTCAATCTTCATTTGGGCACCTGACTGTTGTTTGAAAAACTGTGAAATCTATCCTTTGAAAACCATGTTTATGTGAAAAATGTTAAATCACTTCCTGTTTCTGTCATGATTTCAGTGTTCACGCAGCAGCAGCTGCTTATCATGGAAGTAAAGTACAAAGATAGATTTATGTGGTTTAAAATGTTTTTATATATGTTGTCACGTATGAAGAGACCCAAAATGAATACTGTAGACAGACTGCTTGTTTTCTACATGACTGATTTTGTCTCAGAGCTTTTTGATAAACAGCTGATCACTGTAACTGTAATCACTATAAGCAGTTACTACTGTGTACATTTAAACACGGCAGAAGGTCGTAGTTTGGACTTTATTTAATTTTCTTTTTGTGCTCTCAAATAAATCAGTGAGTGAACTTACCACACAGAAGTAAAATGATGAGGCTTGAAGAATACATGTCAGTACTGGAAAACGGAGATAAAGATCTTTTTGGTGATCTATAATAAATACTTTTTTATAGTTATGTCATACATTGCCATTTTCATTCATTACTAATATATTCATTAAACTTGATTACGAGGCAAACATCATACTTATTTCAAAATATTAACATTATTCTATGTGAAGAATTTAAGATATTTAATTTCAGCTGTTTCCTTCATTGTTGTCACTTATTAATCCTCGTTCATTCAAGGTAATTGTTTAAGTGCAAGATATGAGATGCCACTTACCAGATTAAAAGATAGGTTGTTTCACCACATGGCAAATTGTCTTCTGTGTGCTGTTAAAAAAAAAGCGTGAAACTACTTGCAGCAAACCAGAGGCTCCTCCTCTGCCATCTGATTGGCTCTAACTCACAGTTCAAGATATGCAGAGACCATAAACACACCCCCACACACACATGCTTTCTGCAGAAGAGCTTTCATTATCAGATCAATTCAGCTTGTATGACAATCAACAGATACATATACACATCAGATACATCACATCATATGTTAGTAAAAAACTATTTACACTCTTAACTCTCAACAATAAAAGATGACATTGCTTCAATTGATTTGAAATAATGCTTTGAAATTTAAAATGAATATTCAAGACCAATTTAAGAAGTGCCAGATATATATGAGCCTTTAATTACTTTCAATGTTTCTATTCATTTGTGACATCAATTTGGGCTTTTATTTTAAAGGCAGGTTTTCCCTGCAATACTTTGTAAACCAGACATGAGGGAACTTTCCAGTGTTACACCGCAACTGGTTTTCTAGCTAACTGACCACACCCTCTGCTGTGGATACTGAAATCCACAGCAGAGGCTATGGTTTCCCTCTGTCAGCAGATGTGTCACACACTCACAAATATATCACTGGTGAGTCTTTGTCTTGTGACTGAGGTCTAGGTGGGAGCCCATCTGCATTTAACTATACAATATACACAAAAGGAAGGACAATGACTGTATATCAATAAGTCCATGCCTTCAGTACTGTTGTTAAGGCCATACTTTGTGTTATGTTCATGTTATTAGGCACTGACTTTTATTTTGGCTATCTGTGCTCCATTAGTTCTCCGTGGCCTGTGTAGTGCTGGGTAATTAAGCACATGTTGCAGTGGGGGTGCTGTAGATGTGCATGAAGGAGAGACGTGGAGCAACAGTTTTCTGACCGTCAAAGAGTTTTCGCTGATTTTATTGTTTTTTATTAAGTATTCAGACTGCCTAAAAGTAATAGGAGTATAGGACTCCATGTAGAGACGTTCTGTTTGTGTTGTAAAATAAATGTTTATTTCGTACTTTACCACGGTCTCTTTTTTGAAGAAGTGGATTTAAAAACAAGGAAAATACGATTCAGAAACTTTGCATCTCATGGAGGAAAATTAAGTCACAATAACTGTGTTGTAGGTAGAATATTACCACTTGTATTCTACTCGTCCTATGGTTCAGCATATTTTGACAGTATTGTCTGAGTTAGATGGTCACTTTTTGAAAGTATCTCTTTGCCATAGTGTGTAGTGTTGCTGGGGGCTGTAATGTAGTGGTCAATATATTCATAGCCTTGAGAAGAAAAAAAAGATAAATATGTTGTGGTTATTTTGTAAGACAAGCCCCAAGATAAGTTGTTGTCTCAGTTGTTGTAAGTAAACCCAAAACAAAATGTTTCCTGGGTGCTGATATAACTTAAAATAAAAAACACTATGAAACTGAAACAGTCAAAGCTTACGTAGCTCACAGTGTTAGACGAGTGTTTTGTTCTGGTGAGATCAAATCCAACTCAACACGATCTTGCAAAAAATTATACTTAGAACCAGACTTGAGGGAATTTGCCAGTGTTACGTTTTGCCTCTGTCAGCAGATTCATGCTCTTCATTTGACTCAAAACTCTAACACCTAGTTGGAAGTATGCTATCTGAAATTTGGTAATTTGCACATATAAAAACATTTTGTGTATTTACTTGTTTGAGTGGGTAGTGATGAAATCATGTCTTTTTCCAGGAGGATGGTAACACTTGCAGTTTCTCTAAATGTAAGATCATGTGAATCATTGTGAATTTGCAATTATGTAATTTCAGCTTAAGTGGAAGTATAGAAATGTGCAGTATTACGACAGCTTTTTCTCCCTACACTGTTCTTATGGTGTGTTCGTGATTACATCACTGTGTGCATTGCCAATAAAGTCTTCATGAACCATCAATTTGACAGTTGGACATTGTTCTAGGTGAGGGCACTACAACATATCCATTAATTCCTGGTTTAACTGGCATGTGGAATTATTAATTATGTCTATTTTAAGCGGAAATAGAGTCAAATGACACCAAACGCCCCTTTTTATGGGGACGCGCACAGAGCCTGAAGCAGGAAGCCTGAGTTATCAAACAAAGTTCATATCCACCGTCGTGATACCACTGATCTCTGATCTTCAGTTTCGGGTTTATCGAGCCAGCTCATACAAAGAAAGCCTGGATGTGATGAACTGGCTTCGTAGTACACCTCTCAGGACAGTTACACCTGTTTTGAAGTGACAGCTGAACAAGAGAGAAGCGCCTACTGCTACCCCTGCTTTTGGTTGTAAATAGTTCTCTACAGTTGGATTTTTATCTCAGTGTTACCTTTACATATTATATTTGCACTATTTGGGGACCTCACTACACTGTGGGAATGCAAGGCCTGTAATATAATTCTGTGTCTAATAGTTTACATAAACTGTTTTGAAGAGTAGCACAGCTAAACAGTAAAAACACCTATTGCTACTGTAAAAACTTGACTTTTCTGAGGCTTCTGCACACCAGTCAAAGCATGAGGACCAGAGATGAGAGTAGTTCAGCAGTTTATTATCTTGTCCACAGGTTTACAATGAAGAGTTGACTGGCAGGTGATGATGATGATTTAAAGCCTAAAAAAAGGCAGATGAAACAATAATAAGCAAACAAAGGTACTCTTAAGGTGGCTTATAAACAAGGAAACCACAATAACTGTAACAAATGTCTACAACTTCCTTAAAGAATGCATCTGATGCACAGTCAACAGGAGAAGGAAACTAATAACACACAGCTCAGCATGCTAAAGCAGAAAATGGGAAGAGCCTCTTCTCAGTTCAGGTGTGGCTTGTTAGACTGAGTCCCGCCCACATGTGTCTGAGCAGGAAGGAAGATTTTCTATGGTTAAAGCTGCTCTTTGTTGTAAATATAGATTGATTTTATCTCAGTGCTACCATCATATGTTTACATTTGCAACCATTAAAATGCTTCATTGAACATGTTTGTATTTCTTAAACTAAAAATACTACAATTTTCCAAATTGGATTTTATGTATTGTGTGTGTTGTTTTTTTTTTGGGTCCGATATGATGATATAGTACTTCAAAGTGAAAAAATAATTGTCTGGTCATGCAGGGGCTGTTGTGCTGAAAAGAGATACCAAACATTGGCAAGTTAAATATTTTTTAAAGTGAAATATAAAGGCAAATTCAAAAGTATGCAAAGAGGGCCAAAATATCCTGAGCCTGGGGATTTCTCTGCTCAAACGGTCATATAACAATACACTTTTGATGAAGAACAGCAACTTAGGTGATATAATTTTTATAACATGGTGATATTCTTTTCTGGAGACATTCATACATTTATTCTGTACAAAGTCTTCATATTTGTAGATGTTGCCTTCATCTGTGAGTACATCAAAAATAAACACTACACCCTTATCAGTCCATTCTTTTATATATATGAACTTGTTTCTAACTAGTACAGGCTGGTTGTTCCATATTATACATGAAAGCAATCATCCAGACTGAAGGGCTTGTTTGTTAAAGTTTGAGGAACAGTTTATCACACTTGTAATCACAGGACAAGAGAAATCTTAAGCCATCACACTTATCAAATAATAAATTAGGAATATAAAACCACTGACAATTATTATTAGACAAACATTGTTTAATACAATTGATCCTGATCATTTGATTAATTATTTGAAAATCTATTGCATTAAAGCCCCCTCCAGAGTAGCTTCTGATATTCTGTTTTTCTTTTAACAAACTCAGTTTTGTTCTTCCACATGAATTTAAACAAGAGAGAATCAATGGCTGCACATGTCTTTGGATCAACATACAGTGATCTCACTGTATGTTGTTCCAAAGGATACTTTCTGTTTTTGACAGCAGTACACAGCCCTGTATGGTAAGGTCTCTTTGCAACCAACAGTTAAAGATTTGATTCACTTTTTCTATTTTAGTCAAGAAGTTGGCAGATACTCTATATATATACTCTATAGATATAGATATACTCTATATCAGATGCTGACTTATCTACCTCTACACCACTCATTGACATCTTATCAGAATTATGCTGTTATAATTTCAAAATCACCCTCTACATTTTGGATGGCAACAATCACATCCTGCACACTACATAGAGGACCTCTCTTTGCTGGTTGCGTTCAATTCAATTCATTTCAATTAGTAGTGTACTGTAAGTGTCATACAATTCGCTAATGACTTATTTTGAGAACTGTTTTTACTGCACTTCTTATTTGGATGTGAATTTCATTGACTTTTGGGGTGTAAAATGTGATGAATTTGAATGAATGTGATGTTTTCAGTCCAAAACAGCAGCAGTGCTTATGCAGCACCATCTAGCGGTGGATTTAAGAAACAGCACCAAGAGTTTCAACAAGAGTTTCAACAAGATTTCCTACCAAATAAGCATTCAGAGCAGTGTAAACAGGGATAATTTACCTCATCATTTGACACCTTGGCCACTTTTAACCTCAACATCTGACACTGTGGCATCATTCATATTCATATTCGAAAAGGAAATGCATAATAGATCCACTCTAAGCAGGGAGAGATAGTCAATGTGTTTCACTCTTTTTGTAATCAGGGACTTCCAAAATACATGGAGTGAAACACAAGAACAACACACCTCTGTTTAAACTTCTCTCCACTCTGATGTATGAAGGAAAATCTTTGCACATACTGTAGGTGTTTGCAGTTTCCTGCCAAAGTCCTTTAACTCCTGTTTGTGCCTCCCTGCCTGCACCAGCTCTGATCCCAGATCTGATTCATTTGTCTTTGTCACTGTAAGGTTTAGATGGTGATGAACCCTTACAACCAGGATGGAAACCAGCAGGATTGAGGTGGGTGTAGCGTGTAGCAGGTAGCAGTCAATGGCGGCAATGGTGGCGATGGCGGCAGCAGCAGCAAAGGTAACATTCAACCTGACCCCCCCTCCCTCTAAAGAAACACCAAACAAAAGCCCCTCTACCCACTCCCCTCTCTCTTTCCCAACCACTTGGTACCGCCCAACAAGATCATTGACAACTATTGGAACCTGGTGGCTGCATTCCCATATGTGCACTCCATGAAAACACGTCTCCCCCGGAAATAGACCTCAAAGAGAGAGAGATTAGTAGGGGTTCCCAAAATAAAAGCACACCCTAACAAAAATGAACTTCCTGTAATAGTCAATGTGCATGTGTGTTTGTTTCATCTGAATCTTCTTTTCTGTTGCTTAACAGGTTTGTTTTCTCTTCTGTTTCAGCAGTACCAGCAGCAGCGGTGGGGTCCTTGTTGGAAGTATTGTTTGCAGCTCCATGTCGCCTCACAGAGAAAGAGCAAGACGAAGCTTGATTGTCGAGTAAAACTCTGCCCTCAGAAACATCAGAGTTGGAAGAAGCACGAGAAGCATTTCCATCAGCTGGAACTCCACCGGCTGCTGAGTCATCGTTCTCTCTTGACTGAGGCCTCCGGTTTGAATCTTGACCTGGAATTAAAGATAAATGTTTCAGCCATGAAACAAAATAGATGTGGGTCTATTGATGTTTTACATCTCTATAAATGATGTAAAGGTTTGGCACAGTTCATGTAGGAGATAAGTCAAACCTTCAACATGATGGGATGTTCTTAGAGTTACATTAGTAATTAGTAACCATTGTAAGCAGCCTGTTAAATTTGAGCATTAAAATTCATTCTTGACCTTTATGAACAGTATGTGTAACAAATAATCTCAGCTCAAAAGGTCCATTTATTAACTATTTAGAGCTTTTAAATGAATCTGAGTGTCGACAACACCAACAACGTCAACAACAAAGATTACAGAGCAGACGGACGTTTATGGACATGCTCAACAAGCTGACATCTTCTCACCTTCTTCTTGGTTTGGTGCTTGCTGAAGCTCCTTTCCTGATTCTTGACCTGGAATTAAAGGGAAATGTTTCAGTCATGAGGGCAAAACACAATAGCTGTGAGTCTATTGATGTTTTATGATGTCTATTGATATCACATGATGTAAAGGTTTGGCACAGTTCATGTAAGAGATAAATCCAGCCTTCAACATGATGGGATGTTCTTAAAGCTACAGTAGTTGGGTTTTAAAACTCATTCTTGACCTTTAGGAACAGTATGTGTAACAAATAATCGCAGCTCAAAAGGTCCATTTACTAACTATTTAGAGCTTTTAAATGCATCTCACCGTCTGTTCTAAGTGCACAACTTCAGTCACATGATAACAGAAACAGACAACATCAACATCATATTAAAGCCCAAATCTGATCCAGAATCTGACCAATGACCTCATCAACAAATATTACAAAACAGACGGCCATTTATGGACATACTCAACAAGCTGACATCCTCTCACCTTCTTGGTTTGCTGCTTGCTGAGGCCCCTCTTCTGATTTTTTACCTGGGATTAAAGGGACATGATTCAGTCATCATTGTTCTTAGAGCTACAGTAGCTGGATTTTGTCTTACATGGAGCATTTTTACATGTGTTCACCTGAAGTTTTGGAACTTTGACCATGTTTAATATCCAACATCATAACAGTATATAAATGTCAGAAAAGACAAAAGGCAAAATAGGCCCCATGATAACATTTAACCAAAACTAAGATCTTTCCTTAATCCTAAGTAAAGTGTTTTTGTTGCCTAAACTGAAGCACATGCAGTAGTCAGGATGTGAATGTGCAGTATTTAAATGTAGCTTCAATCTTCAGATGTTCTGTGAACATAATCCAGACAGAGATTATGTTCATCAAGGCAGCACTACTGGGAAAAGTTTAGTAGTGTCTAGGAGACAGGGTCACATGACCAAAGATTGACATGTGATGACCAGTCACTGGAGGACATCTGATCAAACTCAGTTAGCTGAGGTGAGATGTGGTTGAAAGCTCAGAAGAAGCTATTTAGTGGATCACTGAGCTTCGATTGTTTTGTTATATAGAACTGTTGTATGTGTTTGCTGCATTTGACAGCATGAATATCGGATATTCTGGATCAGAAGGAGGCTACATCTGCACACAGTTTGATACACAAGGTGTCTGTGTGTATTTGAGTTCATGCTTTTTCACTAGTTGATCATATCTTTATATCCAGCAACAAAAATACAGCAAATAACAATCACAATGGTGAATAAATTGAAGTTACTCACATTTTCTGTAGACAAAATACACAACCAATAATAATATGGCAGCAACAACTCCAACTGATACACCTATTATAGAATTCCTCAGATGGTCCTCACCTGCAAATCAGGAAACAACAGAGTAACAAATTATTTTAACATGCTGCAATAATATAAACACATGTTTGAACACGTCAATATCTGCTTTTTGTTTGTCTTGTTTGTTTCTTTTAATGTTTAACTTCAACCTGCCAGCTGAAAATTTGCCTTTCGGCTAAATCTGACACATAATGTGTGATGTCCCTGATAAATGAATGAATGAATAAAAAAAAATTAAATGTACTATGTAATATCAAACTAAATAGTTGCCCAAAACTTCAGTTATTAATATAATATAGAAATTTAGAAACTGAAACTGCTTATAGTTTATTTAAAGTAGTTTATTTAAAGTAAGTTTCATTATAGTTTATTAATGGTGAATTGTGATTTTATCCATAATGTAACACCATCAAGGAAGCATCTGATCAGTCCCAAATTTAAGCATAACAATAAAGTTAAATTCATCTGCATCACTCACCAGGAGCATCAATCACTGCGGTTTTTATCATCAGCTGTTTGGAGTGAGGGTTATACATGAGGCAGGTTACAGACTGCAGCTCTTTGATACTGATGGTACTTGTGACAGTGAAGGTTTTCTTGGTTGGATGCTGCTGCAGTGACGTCTGAGCATCCTGCAGGTCCAGCTGTTCACTGCTGGATTTGTTTTGACCGGTCCATTTCACTTCAGGTTTAGGGTATCCTCCATGTGCTGTACAGGTTGCACTGTTTGATGTGCTGTTAATGGTCAGGAGAAGATCTTGGAAGGCAGCTGTGGGTGTGTCAGAAAACATGATGGTTTACACACTAGAGACATTTAGAGTATTTTGATGTGTATGGATTTTGGTTTGAAAGCAAGAAGCTACTATTCCATACCTGAGACCCGCAGAGAGGATCTGCAGTGGTGTTGAAGCAGTTTAGAAACTTTTTTCTGTTCATCATAGAAATTAGCAAAGGCCCAGAAACCTTTCTTGTCATCTCCAACACTAACATTGTTAAGTTCAATAGAAATATTTCCAGAACTAAACTCATTATTGAAGGCGTGAACCCTGTTCTTGTATTCATGAGCTGCTGGCTGTGGTTTCTCACTTTTGTGCCAGTGGAACAAAACCTTATCAGTTCCATCCTCCTGCCAGTAAAGCCATGTGATGCTTGTTGAATTCACTGGTAGTAAACAAGGAATCATGATGGACCCTCCGACGTTGGCATTGAGAATCACAGTTATCTGACCCATGATGGGTGCTAGAAAAGAAAACAGAGAGATACAGTAAGAGTTGTTAGTAAGAGGAGAAATGATGTCATCCTGACTCATTAAAACAGTGAGAAACTCAAAACTAAAAATAT
The DNA here is from genome assembly GCA_029490765.1 of Euthynnus affinis. Classification (NCBI taxonomy): domain Eukaryota; kingdom Metazoa; phylum Chordata; class Actinopteri; order Scombriformes; family Scombridae; genus Euthynnus; species Euthynnus affinis. The sequence continues at coordinate 29,576,846 of CM055850.1, forward strand.
ACTGAAACATGCACATGAGAGACTAAATTTCAAGAAAATCCTTCCTTCAGATGACATTCTGTACAGTAAGAGTATCCTGCTAATTAAACTAGTGCAGATATGTACCCCATTACATTTTAGAGATTTGATACTTTCTGTGTTAATTTGTAAACAAAAAATGATCTTTATATTTTCTCTTAGTATCTTACTTCCACATATGTTGCATTGGCAAACATAATCACTGCCTGTATGATGCTTGCACTGCAGGGAGAAGTCACTGTATGTTTCGAATGCAGATAGTACAACCCTCAAGAAACATAAGAAGCACCACACAGATTTTAAAACTTTTCACTGAGCAGACCATCTAAACATCCTGCAAACAGAGCGAATCAACGAGGAACCCCTTATCTCCTGCACAGTCACTAAACCAGACCACTGACCCAAACTACCTTTGATCCTTCAAGCTACAATAGCCAGCAAGGTGGAAAGACCAATTCAAACACTAGTGTGAGCAGACAGCACTACTTAGATAACCAACAGCACTACTTGCTAATGTAGCACATGGCCTGGACCCCTGCTGCTTTCAGTCAGATCAATGAGAACAAAGGACAGTAAAAACCCATGAACTTACAAATGTAGTTTTAGATTTTGTGAGAGGACAATTAATTTTGTATCTTTGTATGTGTGTGTATATTACCCAATGTATCTGACATATGTAACTTAATAAGTAGCACAGTGGTGTTTCACTAATGGCCACAAGATGGTGCTATTGGTGCCATGTTTCAATATGTCATGCACATTCTCATGGAGAACTTGTGCACCAAGTTTCCTTTCATTAAATAAAACAAAATTGTAGAAATATAAAAAATTACAGTAGCACTCCTTGAAGGTAGCATTATATCAAATGTTACACACATGTGCAGAGTGGCTTTATGTACAACATTCCCAAATTTGGTGTCAATCCAATTCAGCATTGAAGAGTTATGGCCCATTGAGTGCATCAGGCCATTCCTTCAAAAGTTGGGTATCCAATTACATATGGAGATTATTCCCTATCTTTATTCAATAGCATAGTATATAAATTTGAGAGCAAACTTTATTGATTTTACGTTCAAATTTTGTAATTTGTCCCTCAAAACCCTCCCCTCGCACTCAAACAGCTTGCGCTTAGATTTGCTCGGCTTGTGTTCAAACTGTGTGCTCACACTCGGATACAATGTTGCTCACGCACATTTCCTGCGCTCAAACTTAAACTCTTCTCCTCGCACTCAGGTTTCTTCTCCGCGCTCGCTAAGTTTCTGCTCACGGATTTCTCGACTGTGCTCAGATTTTTTTGTGTAGCAACAAGCATAGCAACCACCCTGTCAGAATCATCCAATCAATAGAAGGCCCGTAACGTTTGCTCTCAAATTTATATACTATGCTCTTGAATAAAGATAGGGAATAATCTCCATAATTACAGAAAAACAATAAGTGTTACCCAAAAATGAACACAAGAGGTTTTTGGGGGGTCATCTAAATATGGAATATACCAAGCTTAGTTAAGAATAGACGAAATATGTGCCAACAACCAAAAAATCCAAAATGGTGGAAAGAATGTTTAGGCAGATACGGGTGTGGACTAAATCAGTCTACTTGGTATCATCCAAGGAACACCCTGTGCAAATATTGTTTCTAATCAGTGTCTCTCTCCTACAGGTGACTAATTACCTTAACTCAGTGCAGCTGGGCCCAGTACACTGATGTTCCTTAAGCCACAGCTACAGTCCCTCTCTTGGACTCTGGACTGCCTTGTGGCTGCAGCTCTTCTCTCTCTACAGGCAGCTGTTTGTTTTGCTTTCATGCACTTTAGAACGCTCACATACCCCCATTACTCTTCACTCATGCATCACATACTCTACTGATACTGCTGATTTCCTCACCCTTTACTTTAAATGTTTAATTAATTTGTTTAGTTTGATTTCATAAATGATCTTTTGTTAAACATCGACATGGTGTGTTTCCCTTTTGTTGCGGCCACTTGAGCCAGATCATAACAACACACTCTCCCTAACCAAAATAATATTTCCCTAACCCAAACCAAGACCTTAATCACAACATTGCCATAAAAAAATTTTTTTTTACAAAGCACATGAAAATACACAAAGATATTAGCAATATATTAACACATATTATACTTAATTTGCCTCGTTGGCAGTAATAAGAAATGTAAATTAACTCATGAAACAGACTTTTTCCAATTCACTCAGTTCTAATGATAAATGATAGTGTCACTGAACTTGGAGTCACTGAACTCCAATCCCCAGAGTGTGTATTTTAACAGCAACAGGCCATCAGACCAATGGGCTTTTGGTCCAATGCAACATTTTTCGGACTATTGGGGTTTCAGAATAACAGGCTTTCATCAATTAGCAGTTCCCTCTTCACATAAAAAGCGCTTCATTTACATAGATACGGCAAACTCAATAATTATATCATATCAGTGTTTCAATTTTAATTTTGGCACCTGACTATTGGTTTAAGACAGACTTGAAAAAACTATGAATCTATCCTTTGACCCCCAGGTTTTCTCAAAAAAAATGTAAAATCACCAAATATGGAGAAATATTGTTTTTACTAAATAGCAACAATATGCAAAGTAGCCAAAGAAGAGTTTTGTGTTACTCTGAGCATCCAGGTATCAGTAGGAGGCAGGTGGAGATCAATTAAATAGCTGCTGAAGAAAAAATGTATTTGATCCATATTTTTAGTTTTCCATCATCATCAAATCAATGATATCTCAATTAAAACATTATTATTCACAGCTGTATACCCTTCCATCCTATTGACACAGACATGCTTCCTCCACAAACATAAACCAATATATTCTGTATGACCGCCACCATCCAGAACAATATTATGTTTTATCTTGCATTGATCATCTTCATCATGAGGTAGAACTCTTCACGATGACATAACACTTTAATGTAAAGCCACACTGTTTTTAAAGAATACAGCTGGTGGTAAAAACACATCAATGAGCCACTTTGCTGCACTGGGTGAAATGTTCCTTCATCAGGAAGAGTTTGGTTATGTTAGTTTATTTAGAAATGGCTCCAATGACAAGAAACAACTGATATATGTCCATGTCTTTATCACTTGTATGTTACAAACTCTACAGTTGTTTCATTTAGTTAGAGGAGGCTGAAAGGAAAAGCATTTGAATTAGTTGAAGGAATTCTTCTTGTTCTGAATCACTGACTTGTGTAACAATGAGTCTCTGCCACTCCAAACTCTGTCTGTAAACAAATTATCCCTGGACTGACGTATCATTTCACACATATTTTATTACTACAGCCTGAACCAGTAAAACTACTTCTTTGCTTTTATAGTGCTGTCAGTGAATCAATGAGTGAACACATTCCTTACCACACAGGAGTAAAACCACGAGGCTCGAAGAAAACATGATGTCCTCACTGGAAAACAAAGATAAAAGATCCTTTGGTGATCTATGAATAATATTTTCTCATAGTTATGTCATACTATGAAAACACATTACTAGTTTCATTCATTATAAACATGTTCATTAAGTTTGATTAGGAGACACATGTAACATGCAGAAAGACACAAGAGCAATTTTTCTGGGTAAACAATTTGAGATATTTAATTTCAGCTGTTTCCTTCATTGCTGTCACTCATTAATCATTCATTCATTCATGTTCATTATGTAATTGTTAATAAATGAGATGTCACTTACCAGGAATACTTCACACACACACACGCGAGCAGCTGTTTACTCCATTTGGCAAGTTCACTTCTGCTGTTAAAAACAAAGTGAGCGAGTGTGAAACTAGGAACTATTTGTAACTATTTGTGCTCCGCCCCCTCGCCATCTGATTGGCTATGATTCAATTGAGGTGACGCAGAGGCACGAGCGCACACACAGGAATTTACACTGAATAAGTTTCATCATCAGATGATAATATCATGTAATGTGAATTTAAAATGTATCACTTAACAATAAATTACTAGATACATACATGCACATCTACTGCTGCAGTTTACAGCTCCAGGTGACCAGCTGTCTCTACTGAGACACTGATCTTTTCTCTCGGTTTGTGTTTGTTGAGGAGCTATTAAAAGGTGAAGGTCAAGTTTATTGTCTCAGTAACATGAGGTATAGCAGGCAGCAGAATCCAGTCTGCTCTACAGTCAGTAAACTCACTCTGAAAGTAAACCAAGGCCGAAGGTGCTGCAGCAGACAAGAGAGAGAGAGTTGTCTCATCTGAGACTGATAAGTCGCCCTCAGCTAAATGTACAAAGGGAGTGGTGGCAAGACGGGAGATCATAGTATGTGATGTGAATGTGATATCGCTGTCTGGAAACACTGCTTGAGCATTCATAACATTTTTTCCAATCACTTCCAGGTTGTCACATTGTAAAATGTTAGTTCACTGAATTAGGCTTGTTGGTCTAAATGGACTACACTGCTCCTCTAGATAAAACATGTGTAAAACCTCCATATGTAAAATATTTGTACCAACTGTCACAACAAACATAACTGGTCTTCAAAGAAATGATAAATATTTAGTCAAATGTTCAGTGGTGGAAAGTAACTAAGTACATTTAGTCAAGTACTGTCCTTTATTTCCTTTCACAAGAACTGATGTAATTCCAGTTGTCAGTGTTTAACATCTGGACAGTTTTTTTGATTAATGAAGTTTTTATTTGTGTTTTTTTCTTATTGTCATCAAAGAATCACGTCATTCTCAGTGGTGGAAAGTAACTAAGTACATTTAGTCACATACTGTACTGCTATAATATACTAGTAAATATATTTAAGATTAGTTTATCAGGTATAATTATCAATGACTGTCAAATTTAGACGTTCTTCGTGGCATGCAGGATGGAAACACACACACACATCAGCTGAATATTACCTTATCAAAATATCAGCTGGGATAATGTGTTCATTCAGCATGTGTAGATATGATCAGAATCCACTGCCTCAAGCTAAATGTGAAACATAGTGTTACCAGTGAACAGGGAAACCAAAATAAAGTCACGGTGGCTTCCTGCAACACTTTGTTCAGACTGATCTGTTTCAGATGAAGAAAGTTGGCACACAAACCTACTGGACCAGCGTTTATCATCCTTACTGTATCTCCACTAGACTCAAACAAAGGTCAAAGACAAATGGTCGCACTGGGCGTGTGAGAGAATTTGTTGTTTTGTCGTTTTGTCGGGAGGAAAACGTGCCTGCAGGACACTCACACACCTTCTCTCATGAAACTATAAGATTTAACCTGCCAGACGTCACTGCTGGATGATTACACACACAAATGTGGAAGAGTTTGTTTCGTGTCTTTTTCATGTCATGCTCAGCTCATTTTACAATAAAAAGTTACATTAAAATAGTTCCTTCTGTCCTTTCTATTGTCCAGCTCTGTGCCCAGGTGGTCCAGTCCACTTTTTAATCCCTGATGAAACAGTCTTCAGCTAAGACCATGGAGCACTCACTGCTGTTCATTAACTGCACTGCTGTGAGCACATGGTGGTAACTTAAATATGTGTATCCACATTTTATCAACTATGTAATACATCCTGAGGAAGAGGGATCCTCCTCTGTTGCTCTTCCTGAGGTTTCTTCTATTGTTTCGCCTGTTAAAGGGTTTGTTGGGGAATTTATATCTATTCATTAAAAGACATAATTAGTCATAAAATGCTTCAGTAGCTTTCTGTAGCTCTACCAGATAGTTTGTTTCCCTGCTACGAACATGCAGCATCTAGTTGGGTTTGTACATACTAGAACTGCAGCTAGTGATTACTTTCATTATCATTTAATCTGAGGATAGGGTTACATTCATCACTTTGTCTGTACAATGTCAGAAAATACAAAAAAATGACACTCAGATAGCAAAGATTTTCTGTTTACTATCATTCATGCAAGCAAAGATCATCCAGTTGTTACCTGTTGCCCACAGTGACGTCACCACTGTGTGTCAAACCCGCAGTTTATCACATGTTTCTCTGAAGCTTGTATGAACATGTCCAGTTATTTTTACAGTCTGCCAGCACATAGATAGAAACTTATTAATGAGACATACCAATTATTACATTCATACTGACCTAATAACCTAAAAATAGTGACAGACACACCTTGATCATTTTAAAGGCTTTTCTACATTTTTTTTTTATTGTCAATAAATCTCATGCTTGGATCCAAACCAATAACGAACTGATCTACTAACCAAACTCTGATATATATATAGACCTTTGTTGTTGATCAAACACAGAGTCACAGCGCTGCAGTCTCATATGTTTCAGCCATCCTGATCCTGGACTTCACCTGTTCCTGCAGTTTCTGTGGTTTGAACCTTTTTGCCTGTTTATTACGTGTCTGCCTGCTTTGTCGCCATGGTTACCTGTTGTGGACTGCCTCTCATCTGTGTTTTGGTCCTCCACCTGTCTGTCCCGTCTTCATTAGTGACACTTTTCTGTTTGCTGCTGCCTTTTATTAACTCAAATTAGGAGTTTCTGATTAATATCTCATGCTGCACTTTAACTTGTATTCTGCTGTTTTGTTTAAATTTTTAACTGTATTTAAATGTTTAATGAATCTCTGTTCTGTTTCTATTTAAGACTGAAGACACCTTGATCTCAGTGAAGCTACCTGATTATGCTAAATATAAAATCTCACTGACAGTAAAGTAAGATTTCTCTCTTTAATCTGTAAATATCTCTCTGCAGAAATGAAATACAAATCAGATTTCTCAGTGTTGGACTTCAGTCAAGTCTTTTTCTTGCTGTACCTGTTTGGTAAGAGAATGAAATCTCACCTGCGGCCTCTTCAGAGGAGTAAAGAGTGGAGGGAGAGGAGGAAGTGAAACACTGTAGTCTGATGTGGCAGCCAACAGGAAAATCCTGATTGATATATGACTGTATAATAACTGCAGCTGCATGACTCTCACTGACACATAACACGTCACTTTCATATAGGAAAAAAATGTCATCAAACTGGACTTACACTGTGCATTTCATTTAGTCTCCACTGTGATATAAAGTAGTTATTGTACATTTAGTACAATTTTGTATTTTTTTTTTGTATTGTCACATTTTTTCTCTCATATTTCCTTTGTACAGTCAATATTTCATTTCAAGTTCTGTATTTCTCAACTATTATTCTATTAAATAATAGTATAAAATAGCAGATTTAAAGGTTTAATTCAATTTAATACTTTATTTCATTATTTATATTACCTTACTTTTGTTCTGTTTTTATTTTTCTATGTTGCGTTTATGTGAGCAAACACCAAAACACTTTGTCTTTGTCCGCTGCACACTTTTAAACTCTGGTTTAATTTGTTTTTAACATCTCTGTCATATTTGTGAAACTCAAAGGGAGTTAAAGACATGATGTCATAAAACTCAGAGAGCAGCTGATCAACACAGACCTGGTTTTCATGTTCAGACAGTTTACATGTGTCTGACCTACTTTTTATGACACAATGAAACCAAACAAGTCTACAAACAAGTTTATTTATTATTACAAACACAAACAGCTGAATAATATTTCATTTCTGGCATCAAACCAGGGTGTAAAAAATACTCGTTTGAAGAGAGAGAGCAGGTCTGCAGCCTTATTTCCCAAACCAACAAATGGCAGTCAGCCAAATTCCTTCTCTAAAAGTGAGTTTTCTACAATGATCTGATCTCACTACTCGATGTATGTGCTGCTCCGTATGAAGAGTCATATCAGTCAAACAGTTGTTAAAGTTACAATGATTTAATGTGTTATAGGAGACAAAACACTTTGAGGTGCAGTGTTTAGAGTTTAGTGGCATCTGGTGGGACAGACTTGGCAGAAAATGGAATATAATATTTACAAGTATGTTTTCATTGGGGTATAATCCCCTGAAAATAAGAATCATTGTGTTTTTGATGCCTTAAAATGAGGACCTTTATATCTACAGAGGGAGCAGGCCCAGAACAGACAAACCAAACACTGGCTCTAGAGGAGGCAAGTTTCACCGTGTCACTGTAGCTTCTCCTGTGGAAAGGAGAGGTATCCATTTGGTTGCAATCTGTGACCTCACTGCAACATGCCACTAAATTCTACACACTAGTGCTTTAAAAGGCAACAAGAATATGGGAATCCTCTTTTTCTGTTCTTCATTTGACACAACTGACAACTTTAAATTGTACTATTTACTCAGAACCCACAGAGAGATAGTTAATGAGTTTCACTCTTTTTGTAATCAGGGGCTTCCAAAATACATGGAGTGAGACACAAGAACAACACACCTCTGTTTAAATTTCTCTCCACTCTGATGTATGAAGGAAAAGTCCTTCAACTTGTGTTTGTGCCTCCCTGCCCGCACCAGCTCTGATCCCAGATCTGATTCATTTGTCTTTGTCACTTTCTGTGGATTTTATTCCATCTGAGTCTTCTTTGCTGTTGCTTAACAGGTTTGTTTTCTCTTTTGTTGGAAGAAGCACCAGGAGCATTTCCATCAGCTTATTGGTTCTGTCCTGGCTGAGGCCTCTGCTGTAATTCTTGACCTGGAATTAAAGGTAAATGTTTCAGCCATGAAACAAAATAGTTGTGGGTCTATTGATGTTTTACACCTCTATAAATGATGTAAAGGTTTGGCACAGTTCATGTAGGAGATAATTCAAACCTTTATGATGGGATAGATAGAGCTACAGTAGTAATAAACACATCCTAACCATTGTAAGCAGCCTGTTAAATTTGAGCATTAAAGTTCATTCTTGACCTTTATGAACAGTATGTGTAACAAATAATCTCAGCTCAAAAGGTCCATTTATTAACTATTTAGAGCTTTTAAATGAATGTGTGTCGACAACACCAACAACGTCAACAACAAAGATTACAGAGCAGACAGACGTTTATGGACATGCTCGACATCATCTCACCTTCTTCTTGGTTTACTGTTTGCTGAAGCTCCTTTCCTGATTTTTTACCTGGAATTAAAGGGAAATGTTTCAATCATGAGGGCAAAACACAATAGCTGTGGGTCTATTGATGTTTTATGATGTCTATTGATATCACATGATGTAAAGGTTTGGCACAGTTCATGTAGGAGATAAATCCAGCCTTCAACATGATGGGATGTTCTTAAAGCTACAGTAGTTGGGTTTTGTCTTACATGGAGCATTTTTACATGTATTCACCTGAAGTTTTGGAGCTTTGATCTTGTTTAATATCCAACATCATATCAGTATATAAATGTCAGAAAAGACAAAAAGCAGAATATGCCCCTGATTTTTAAATGTAGGTTCAATCTTCAGATGTTCTGTGAACATAATCCAGACAGAGATTATGTTCAGCAAGGCAGCGCTACTGGGAAAAGTTTAGTAGTGTAGAAACATCATTTCTAGGAGACAGGGTCACATGACCAAAGGTTGACATGTGATGACCAGTCACTGGAGGACATCTGAACTGTTGTATGTGTTTGCTGCATTTGACAGCATGAATATAGGACATTCTTCTGGATCAGAAGGAGGCTACATCTGCACACAGTTTGATACACAAGGTGTCTGTGTGTATTTGAGTTCATGCTGTTTCACTAGTTGATCATATCTTTATATCGAGTAACAAAAATACAGCAAATAACAATCACAATAGAGAATAAACTGAAGTTACTCACGTCTTCTGTAGACAAAATACACAACTAATGATAATAATATGGCAGCAATGACTCCAGCTAATACACCTATTATAGCACGATGGTCCTCTCCTGTAAATTAGGAAACATAACAGAGTTATGAGAAATTATTTTAACATGTTGCAATAATATAAACGCATGTTTGAACACGTCAATATCTGCTTTTTGTTTGTCTTGTTTGTTTCTTTTAATGTTTAACATCAACCTGCCAGCTGAGAATTTGCCTTTCGGCTAAATCTGACACATAATGTGTGATGTCCCTGATAAATGAATGAATTAATAAAGAAAAATTACTATGTAATACCAAACTAAATATTCCACAATCTGCCCAAATCCTCAGTTATTAATGTAATACAGAAATCTAGAAACTGAAACTGCTTATAGTTTATTTGAAGTAAGTTTCATTATAGTTTATTAATGGTGAACTGTGATTTTATCCGTAATGTAACACCATCAGGGAAGCATCTGATCAGTCCCAAATTTAATCTGTATCATAACAATAAAGTTAAATTTATCTGCATCACTCACCAGGAGCATCAATCACTGCGGTTTTCATCATCAGCTGTTTGGAGTGAGGGTTATACATGAGGCAGGTTACAGACTGCAGCTCTTTGATACTGATGGTACTTGTGACAGTGAAGGTTTTCTTGGTTGGATGCTGCTGCAGTGACGTCTGAGCTTCATGCAGGTCCAGCTGTTCACTGCTGGATTTGTTTTGACCGGCCCATTTCACTTCAGGTTCAGGGTATCCTCCATGTGCTGTACAGGTTGCACTGTTTAATGTGCTGTTAATGGTCAGGAGAAGATCTTGGTAGTCAGCTGTGGGTGTGTCAGAAAACATGATGGTTTACACACTAGAGACATTTAGAATATTTTGATGGATAGATTTTGGTTTGAAAGCAAGAAGCTACTATTCCATACCTGAGACCTGCAGAGAGGATCTGCACTGTTTTTGTTTATCATAGAACTCAGCAAGGGCCCAGAAAGTTTTCTTGTCATCTCCAACACTAACATTGTTAAGCCTAATAGAAATATTTCCAGAACTAAACTCAGTATTGACGACTTGAACCCTGTTCTTGTATTCCTCATCTACTTTATGTGGTCCCTCATTGGTGAGCCAGTACAAAACCTTCTCAGTTCCATCCTCCTGCCAGTAAAACCATGTGATGCTTGTTGCGTTAACTGGTAGTGAACAGGGAATCAGGACGGACCCTCCAACAGTGGCACTGAGAGGTGCAGGTATCTGACCCATGATGGGTGCTAGAAAAGAAAACAGAGATACAGTAAGAGTTGTTAGTAAGAGAAGAAATGATGTCATCCTGAGTCATTAAAATCAGGATGACAAAACATACTGAAACATGCAGATAAGAGACTAAATTTCAAGATAATCCTTTCTTCAGATGTCATTCTGTACAGTAAAGCTGTGCTGCTAATTAAACATGTGCAGGCATTGACTCCCTTACATTTTAAAGATTTGATGCCTTTTCATCAATTTGAAAAGAAAAAAATGTTCTCTGTGTTGGGTCAGGGAGAATCACAGCTGGTTATTACTAAATTATAATTAATAAAATTATTAATATGAATTAATAATTATGGGACACCATCCATGAAAGAGTTTACCTAGAATGCTAATATCTGTGGGATATCAACACGTTAACAAAGCTGGGCAATGTTTTAATCAATCAATATCCTAAAATCTAATTCTACATGAGCAGAACATACAGCAGTGTACTGTGGAAACACACGCAAGTGAGAGTATGTGCAGATATGCAGTAAGTAGTATGGTGATGCTTCACTAATGGCCACAAGATGGTGCTATTGGTGCCATGTTTCAATATGTCATACATATGTCATAGCTGGAGAGTTTGGTAAACAATTACAGACAAATGGTGATACCCAAAAACGAACAGCTAAGCTTTTTTGGGGGGTCACCTAAATATGGAATACACCAAGTTTGGTTAAGATCAGATGAAATATGTGACAAAAGAAGCAAAAAATGTGTTTATCAAAAATCCAAAATGCCATTTTTTGTGTGATGAAATCAGTTTACTGTAGCAAGCTGTAGTACTTTCAGGGTGAAAGTCACCCAGTGCAAAACCACTGATGTGTTTTTAATAGATGCTTTGAAAATCCCTTATCCTTTTAGTTATTTCATTTAATTAGATGAGGCTGAGTGTCTGAAAAAACGCTGAATTCAAAGAAAAAGCATTTGATTTGAAATGAATTGAATTCTTCTTGTTGTGGATGACCTACTTGTGTTAGGTCTGAATCTCTGTGACCACATGAAGGCTGTCTGTATACAAATTACCCCTGAAACGATGCTTCATCAGACATGCATTTTTGTGTGGGAGCTGCGAAGATGTTTCTCACTTCTGTAAAATCGGACCTAAAGCGCCACCATGTGGTCAGTTATTACGTGTTTTACATTTTGGCTTATAACTCATGAACCGTTAGGCGTATTCAAACAGCACAGTGTGTTCCTTGGATGGTACAAAGTAGACTGCCATATTTAGCGGACCCCAAACACAGCTATTATCTTTATCGTTTTTTGGTATCACTTATTGTTGATCTGTAATTGGTAAGCAAACTTTTGAAGGTGTGGCCTGATGCATTTAACAAGCCATAACTCTTCAATACTGATTTGGATCATCACCAAATTTAAGAATCTTGTACAGATAATGTACCATTATGTAAAATTTGATACAATTCTACCCACAGGGGGCAGTACTGTAATATTATAACATGATATTTCTACAGTTCTGCTGTCTTCAATAACATGAAATGTTAATGTGCACGACATTGTGAAACATGGTGCCAATAGCCCCACCTTACAGCCATCAGTGAAATTCCAATATATGACTTATTAAGTTCCATATGTCTTAAGTTCAACCTTCCATGTTGACCTAATTCAGCAAAATTGTACAGATGGGGATGCTGAACAAGCAGAAATTTGCAGTGACAGTGGCAATAACAGCAGTAGCCAGGAGTGGCAGCAGCTCCATCTGGCAGTTTGCGGCGGATACGTTTAGCAGTTTGCAGCTCCCACACACAGTTTCTTTAGAAATTGCAGAATTTTCTAGTTATTGCAACAGCTCAAACCGGTGTTGGGTCTCACTAGCTGAGCATGTTTAAAGTTTCTAAGAAACCTGGACAGTGTTTCACACCTAAGTGCATAAAACCAAGGACTCTGGTTAAAAAAAAAAACCCTCTTCTCACTCTCCTTCCCCTCTCTGCTGTCTAGTGTGGTCACAGCACAAACACAGTCTTTTCTTTACAGCAGAAGACGTGAGAGCCTGCCTAAGACTCAGTTAGTAAGTTATCTAGTACCAGCAGCTACCACACAGGTCTGCTGGCTGATTTAACAAGTACAGGGGCCACGGTGCAGAATGAGATTGCTGCTAACTCTATAAGGATTGCACAAAGGATTGACCTGGGCCCTCTATCCTGCATGACTGGAGCACTGTCTACCCAGCAAAGCCTGCATCCTTCAGCCTTGGAGCCAGACTCATCTCATCGTGATTCATCCACAGATTTGCCAGGTAAAAAGCAGAACACAAAGCATCTCTCTCCCTCCACAGACTCAGTAGCCTAGCAACATATAGTGTAGCATAGCACGGCTAAGCAAGACTGTTTAACTTAATCAATGTATTGTACGTGTATTGATTTGGATAATGTTATTCAGTTAACTATTGCTGTGATATCTTGTTCATGGTGAGGTTACTGCGTAGCCAGGCTGCTAAGAGAACCGGACAGTGAAGAGGCATGCTTTGTTTCAGGAAGTACGTCATTCAAGAGACCACATGGTGTGACTTTTTTGTCCCTGTCCGCCATATTGTCTGTACGCCACGTGCTTTTTGTTAAATACATGCTTTTGGATATACATGTCTGTTTTAACGTTGCACAAGACTGAGTTTTTCCAACCACTGCTCTGCAAAGAACGCCAACCTTCACAAGCTATTATGGTAATTTTGGTAATAGTTATTAAGTTAATTATTTATCAGAATTACAAATTGATAGCTTAGTAAATTTTAGGAGTCTGAATTGGTTGTCTTTTTTCACTGACTCCAGCATGGTGCCCCATTATTATTAACCTAATAATTTCTATTGATTTTAATACTTAATAATTATCTTTGATAAATATGAATTATTGCCAAACTTGTAGCCAAAGCCAACACTGGTAAAACCACAACTACTAAACCTTTATAATGAATCAATGAGTTCAATCAATGAATCAACTTACCACACAGAAGTAAAGTCACAAAGCTTGAGGGAAACATGCCTTCACTTGAAAACATAAAAATAAAAGATGCTTTGTTGATCAATGATTAATATTTATCATCATAGTTATGTCATATTGTAAAAGCACATTACCAGTTTTGTTCATTATAGATATATCATTAAGTTTGATTAAATTTGATTATTACTTCATTTCAGCTGTCACTTATTAATCCTAATTCATTCAAGTTCATTATTTAAGTGCAACAGTTAAGAAATTAGATGACACTTACCACAAATACCAAGGTGTTACTCGATGTTACTCTTACTTGATGCAGTTTCCTTCTGCTGTTAAAAAAAAAATAAAAGTGTCAAACTATTTGCCGCAGCTCCTCCCACCATTGATAACGGCAGGCATAACTACAGCAACATAAACAAAAGGCACAGCTACTCAAGCAGCTTAGAGAGATTTTAGTGAGTAAAACGAGCTGAAAGTGTAGATAGGATTCTGCAATTTTAAAAGCAAAAACTTAATAATACTGTTCAGAAATGAAGGCAGATATAACCCATTTGATGTACGATCCAACACATGACCTCAAACATAAAGAATCTGCATTTCCACCTGGTACCGCTCTTATTTAGGTAATGTGAAGTTGAAGTGATTAAGTGTGTGTGTGTAACACGAGGCAAAGCTAGCAGCAAGCAGCAAAGATGGGGCTCCTAAAAGCTGATGATGATTCAGCAGACTATTTCTGCTGTAATTACTTCAGTTTAGACTGATAAAATGCCCCTCAGCTAAATGCATATCTGTCCGGCTGCAACTTTTACTGTTCTGGTTCACTTTCAGGGCTCTCATAGCCTCGTTTTCAGAGAAAAAGCTGTAAAAAGCTGCTGTACACTACCTGCTCAGCACCAAACGGCAAACAGACACAGTTAGCTGTAGACTAGCTGGTGAACATAGTGCAGCATTTAGCAGCTGAAGAGCCAGATATTTCCCTCAGGAGTTGGTGGAGAGTAAAAATTCTCCAAATGCTGGATGTGGAAATAAGCAGCTGTTTGCTAACAAGTTCAACATATCAAATTAAAAGGTGTTGATATGTCAGTGTCAAAAAATCACTTAAAGCAAAAGCAAAACAACCATATATGTTCCATTGTATTTTTCCAGCTTGAATTAAGCTCACAGCATAGTTAAATTTAGAGGTTCTTAGTGGTAAAGCAGGATGCAAACACACACAACTCACACACACCGAGTGAATATTAACTTATCAAAAGCATCAGCTGGGATAATGTGTTCATTCAGCATGTGTAGATATGATCAGAACCCACTGCCTCGAGCAAAATGCAAAAGAGAGTGTTACCAGTGAACAGGTGAAATGGTTTCTGCCTGAAACAAAACCGATACCCCCTGCCAGTCGGCTGTCCTCTATTTCTGACCTGAGGTATCGAACGAGTTCCCGAAATCTACACACAAGTACGTCTTAGCCTGCTGAGGGAACAAAAGCTCAGCCTGGCTTGTATGATCACCAGCCCTGGTTGAACCATGTTAATGGGTCTTTATAGTCAAGTATGTCCTGTGCAAATAGGTGTCGGAGGTTTGAAAGTACTCCAGAACAGCTTTCATCACTGGAGGAGACCTACTCTGACATAGCTGAGGTCACTCACCTGGTTTTACAAAGCAGCTTTGATGCCCTGAACCTAACAGTTTAACCAATAAAACTAAAATAATAAAACCTTGATATTGATACTATATAGAAATAACACCTCTATCAGTCAACTCTAAACCTTCTCAAAACTAACATGCATGTTTAACTTTATCACAGTACCACTATTAATATTAATAGCATAACAATGGAGACTAGGAAATGACCACAGAGAATCGCACAGGTCAGGATGTGTGTGTAACAATACAAACCACTTGTAGTTATACAAGATTTATAAACAAACAAAAGATTCAAACAAGGAAAACCCTCTCTAGGACTTATAGAAGTTATCAAAAATGTAAACTGGCAACAAGGACTCTATGTCAAGACGTCAAAAAAGCCAGAACATCTTTGTGGCGTTGTACCAGACCATGACATTTCTTGGGTTGTCACTTACAACACAGAGTTTTGAACATTGACATTTAACATACAAGATATAGGAGTACAAGAAACCACGGCTTCATCTTCCTCTAGCAAACATCCTAACATCTTGGATTCAGTAAGGAAACAGCCATCTGCACTAGTCTAGATTAGTTAAATTGAAGGTTGCTATGAAAACCAAGAATGCATCAAGAAAAATATATAATTGGGTGGATGAGGACAGGAAATGATTATCAGAGGAATGGCTATTTCATATGTGAAATTATATTAATAAAAACGTAATGTAGTAGTAGGTTGCAGGCCACGAGGCCATCTTAAAGGTCAAACAAGGACAAACAATTTGTATAAATGAAATTATACTCTTGAGTCTTACAACACACCACATATGATTAGAATAATTAAAGCTGGTTAAACTACGTTAAACCTGAGGGTTGCTATTTTTATAATTCAGATTAATGAAATGGAGTCACGACTAACCTGCAAGAAGCCGAGCTGCTGCCTTCTGAACTAGCAGGGAGGCAGAAGACGGATTTTTGTGAAGGAGGGAGTTGGAGGGAGTCTAGAAATGTTTCTGATTTGGAGGAGGCAGGGCTGGACAACTTTGTTCATGGGTGGAGTGAAACATATTAATGGGGATTTTTTTTATGCTTTTTATGTGTGTCAGCAGTTTTTTGTTTTTTTTTTTTGCATGTAGTTTGGTGAGGTTATAGAAGCATAACAGACATAACAGTTTGTCTCTGAAAGACACACACACAAGCAATACAACATTTAAAGATAAGTGAAATCTCCTTCCTTTCCTGCAACATGTAAAATGATTTGGCAGATCGTTATCAAAGTCTATATGTTCTTTCCTCTGCTGTTAAAAACAACTGATGCAAAACTAACTCTTTGCTAATCTTGAAATGTTTTGTTGTACACACACACGCACACACACACAGTCGTGTTTCCATTATTTCAGAGGACAATACATTGACTAACCCTAACCTTTTTGTTTTCATAAGAGAGGCAACTCCCCTCAACACAAGGATTACCTGCGCAACACACACACGCGCACACACACACACACACACACACACACACACACACACACTGTGGCTGGGAAAAAAACTACACACCAAAATTCAAACGTCCATGTAAAACGAGTCATGCACACAACCAGAGGGCTATTCCTTCTTCTGACAGAAACAGTTGAATACTTCCAGACTTTTTGTCGTGCCATTCCTCTTGCCAAGTCATTTATGTGACCTAAATAATAGAAGGAAATGTTGTTGCAGCATTGCTCGAGGAAGGGCGACACGATTTAAGCAGTAGCTTCCCTTCTAGGGTCAAGGGGAGAAGGGCAACATAGAGGAAGGGAAATCCTGCATTTAAAAAAACAACAGGCAATTAGTTGTGTAGATAAGGGTAGTTTGATGGAATGGGCAAAAAAACATAAGTGTGAAAAAAGCTACTGTGACTTCATTGGGATAGTTTTAGTTGCAGCACTTCTCACTCATGCTTCCAGAAGAGGAGCGTTCACAAAGCCTAAAGAAAATGTTTACCTGCCGTGACCCTCCGATTATCTGTCCTATACGTGATCATCATCTCTGGTATTTCCTGTAAATCTATAAATGGATGCATTGTAGTCTTTTCTCACAATGGGAGGCAGGTTCAAATGAAAGACAACCAGCATTAAAGAATGCTTCGATACTATGAATATGTTACACTGTTTGATTTTAATTATGCTTTAAATTTCAGATGGCATAGAAGTATATTTTCATTTTTGGTTGTAATAACAATGTCTCATCAATGTTTCTTTCATGGCATAATTCAGGTTATTCACTGCAACTGTCTGTTAATGTCAAATCAGTTACTATGTCTTTTAGGTTTAGTTATTTTGTCATATACTTCTGCAATATGTGCAGTGAAATGCAGGGTGGCATAAACTTGAAGCTGAGCCAAAAGGACAGCTGTGCAATAAATAAAAATAATGATTAGAATAAAAATCAAAATGAGAATTAGAAAAATAAATATAAAGGATATAATGATCGGGTATGTAAAGACTTTAGTGTACAAATACTGAGAATGGACTTTACAGTGAAGTAGGAGACATTTCGTGTCCTGCAGGAAAACCTTTGAAATAAATAATTGCATATTTATTGATTCTCGATTTTTTAATAAAGGCAAATATGCTATGTAAAGGATTTTAAAGAGTTTATTATACGGTTTGTGGACAAACATCCCAGACACACGTTATTGTTCTAAGCAGAGTATTTTATAGTTTTTAAGTCTTTAAATTTAACATTGGCCCAGAGTTTAAAGCCTTTTTGATTGATGACACTTGATGACACTTTAACAAGTATCATCCAATTATAGTTGTAGATAGTTGTACCATGTATGGGGCCCCTGCTCTAGCGCCACCAGCAGGTTAATATATGGGTTAAATCAATTAATCAACCAATCAGTAAAACTTTATTTGTATAGCACCTTGCATATAGGTTAACACAATTCAAAGTCATTGTCATGTTTAACAAGCTAACAATAAGACAGAATAAATGTAGACAGTAAAAAGTAAAAAACTATGAGACTAATGCACATGAGAAATAAAAGTTTTTTAAAAAAATGTGAAACTCAATGAAAAAGTCTCAACAACTATGTGATGGATTAGCACCTTTTTAGATCATCTTGGGCCAGTTGTTTAATCTGTACTTGATTTCCTCTGACTGCCGAAACAAACCAGAGTTTGTTTGAACTGCACTAAACAGGTTAAAGTGCAAACCATCTGCTCCATTCATACTGCTGACTCTTATTTGTCTTTGTCACTCTGTGGTTTTTGTGTCATCTGCATGTTTCATGTGGTTGTTTCTTTCCTGTTCTGCCTCAGAGTCTTCATTGGTTGCACTTGCTGTGACACCATTCCTCCTCACTGATGAACAGAAATGCGCAGACTGATCCCCTGGTAGCAAACTGACCCTTTCAGGTTCAGTACTTTGAACACTTTCATTCTGCATGTTGGACGGAGCTGCAGCAGCATGTCCTCCAACTAAGGCTCCATTTGCTGATGAGCTGAATGGGTTTGCTGGTGAACAACAGTTTAGTGTTCCTCCTGGAATTAAAGGCAACTATTTTAGTCATCAGAATACAAAAAGGGTGACAGGGCAGTGGTGGTGCTGGATGTTTTGTCTTATATTTAGTTATGTTAGAAGCATGACTGAAATATCTCAAAACTATTGGATGGATTGCCATGAAATTTTGTCCAGACATCAACGATGCCCAGAGGATGAATCCCTCTGACTTTAGTGATACTTAAAAAATGGAAGAAACCACCAACCTTGACATCGAATGACATCCTGTAACATCTTAAGTACAACAGAGCACATCCTCAAAAATAACTCAGATGAACCAACCCTGGCATTTTCGGACCAGAGGAACGTTTTCATAGTTAACTGTTGCAGGAACCATCATTGTTCTGATGGACTTCTTTAGCCCCTACTTCAGGGTAGGTACTCTCCGACACACAAGAGGAACCTTGAGTGACGTGAGTGTACAGTGATTGGTTGGCGTTAAATGTACGTTAATTAATCAAACACATGAGCCAATACAGCACTGATACAGTACTGACAACCACCATTTTTAAGAAACCTGTGTCAACAACAGCTCTTAATGTTAACCTTTTGCTTTTAACAATGGAAAGTGTCCTTTCCAACTCCGTTATTATCAAGAAACCCACAACAAACACACAGCTCGGATCAAGGTGTCTTCCGTGATGAGATTGCTATTGTTGCAGTTATTGGTTTACCAACTGCCAGCTTGCATCACTTCAGCGTTTCTATTGGTGGTGTGAATGCAAACAGAAAAAAGCCCTTGAAGGTACGTAGTTCTCAGGGAAGCTCACCAGTGGGTAGTTCCTCTCAAAGGGTCCCCAGAACTGTTTGGCCCGAGACCACCTAAGGCCTCAACAAACTTTAAAGACTCTATATGTACAGACACAGTTATTTCAGGACACATGGACAAACAAATGATTGCAATGGGCAAACACTGTGACATCTACCAGACCTGCACCTGTCATTAACAATCATGTGACTGAATACTTATCACATGTTAAACATATTATGTTACGTCAAACATTCAAAGGAAAGTAAAAGGAACCACTTACTATTAGAGCACCAGTACAGGGTGATAATCAGAACCACAATACAAAAGAAGCCAGCGACAATTTTAGTTCCAACATAACATCTGTTAACTGAAAAAAAGACAAATACAACACAAGAGTTGTCAGTGTGTTTTAACACGGAGGAAATAATAAATTCAGATAGTTGATATAGTCTGTCAGAAATGATTATTCAATTATAAATGAAGGGAAAGGTAAGATTTTGGTCACAAATTAAAGAGATCAAATGTAATCTTTTCATCACCTGGAGTCTCGGGTGTTGTGTCTTTAGTTGCATTCAGTGTCTGCTTTGAAGTGGGGTTGTGAACTCTGCAGGTCACTCTCTGTGAGCCTGTGATGTTTGCTGTGCTGCTGATACTGTAAGTGCCGTCCTCTTCAGCGTTCATAGTCGTCTTTACTTCATGTAATTCCAGTGTACGTTCTGACTGATCCCGTCCATCCTGAGAGGTCCATGTGATTTCAGGTTTAGGGTAACCCCCCTTTGTGCTGCAGGTTGCTGTCTTATTTGATTGATTTATCTCAAGTTTTGGTTCCTGGAAAGGAGCTGGAAATAGATCATGATTAGTTTATATGTGTATATGTGAGTATTCATACAGAGTTTCCCATTATTCAGTTATTTATTTATAGCACTATGTAGTCATATGCTCAACTGAGATCTCTTAAAACTTAACAAAAAACAAGAACTTTAATCAGTGATTCATTTAAAATAATACAGAATATGAATATAAAAAGTACAGATGATCATACCTGCTACATACAGAGTGGTCTGGCAGGGCGTCATTGTGTCATGTAACTTTAAAACAACTTCAAGGGAGGTGTTATCATCTTTCAGTGTCAATTTCTCAATAACAAGTGATAAATTTCCATTACTCAATTGATCAGGAAAGATTTTGGTTCTATTTTTAAATGACGGGCTTTGGTAATCTAGGTCCAGCTTTCCTTCATTGTACATAAATGCAACAGTGTTAGAATCACCTTGACCTTGCCAGTATATAAGACTTTCCTTTGGCTGGAACGGTTTACTGAAGGTGTGATGGCATCTCCAGAGCCATGGAGCTCCTCTGGTTCCATTAACTTGACTTGAGGTGTTTCCAGATGAAAATGGCAGCAACAGAACCAAAAAGAAAACTACAAACAAACATGCACAAAAAGATTCAGTAAATCCAAACAATAGAAAATCAGTTTATTAAAATTAGATAACAGGCTGAAAAGAGATTAAAAGAATTCATCTGCTCTATTTTCATGTGCTGATAAGTAGTCAGTGACTCAATGATTGATATCTGTGGACCTGCAAACTATTTATATCAGCAAGTACATATTCAATAAAGTCAACTTTTTACATTCAGGCTGTTATTTGTATGAACAAGCAAGTGTACATACATGTATTGAACTCATTCCACCTTAAAAAAAAAAAGAAAAAAAAAACATGATGCAGTTTTACAAGGTGCCTCGTGTTACATTACAGGACATAAATGTCCAACTCATCACTGTAGAGCTGCATCCAGGACGGCCTAATGCATAAACCAACTAAGTGCCTGTTTAGGGCCCCCATCGCCAGCAGAGGGCCCCCAAGAGTGCTTAAAATGTCCCAGAAGACCGCTGGAAATGTTTTTTGTTTGTTTTTGATGTATTAAATGTCAGAAATATTCTAAGGAGAAAGTGGAATATTGAGGTATTTTATAAGAGAGTAAATTGAATTCAAGCAACTTGAACCTTTTTCACATCTGTACATAGTTTTCAAAGATAATTATTTAGCTTTATATTTCATTCTTGAACCATTATTGTTATCTTGTTACAGGTTCCCCTCTTCATTTATTTAATATTGTCTATTTTTCACATTTGTATCTATTTAAGGAAGCTTTACTGAGTGTGTTACTGTTTATCTAAGTTATCTGATTTGAATTGTAGTTGATTGTTGTTGATTTTTTTTTTTTTTTTTTGACCAAAAGTAATTAAAGTGGTCAACTTGTTTACAGTAAATACATTCTGCTGGTTTATTTTGCTGGTTAATTTTCAGAATGCCATGTTAAGTATACCACTTTAACTGTCTCACTTTGATACGCCGAGACATATCACTTCTCAACTTTAAAGTGTTCATCAGAGAAGATCTCAGGACCGGCTAGTGACTTTAAAACATGAAAGTCTCATCACAATAGATTAATTTAAACTTTTAATTTCTCTTCTCACTTTCTGTCACCAGAGTCAAAACTTAACATGGAGAAGCAGCTTTGGGTTTCTGTGCATCACACATCTGGAGCAAAACTGCATATGCTGCATCTGTCAGTGCTTTTAAAACAAGAAGACAGACTTTCTGTGACAGTCTGCTCCTCAGTCCCTCTCTGCAGCCAGTTCTCTGCATTTCTTCTTCCTGGCCATGTTCTCTCTTTCAACTTGCCAGACCTGCAATTCTCAACTTGTCCACCAGATGTCCTCCTCTATCGGTCCATTTCCTTTGCTCTCTGTTGCTTCTATAAACTCCCATGGTTCAGCCATCCCGATCTTGTTTGCCTATCTATTTCCCGTCTGTCTTTCCTCCTTGGTTATCTGTTGTAGACTGCCTCTCGTTGCTACTTTTGTTTTTGCATTTTTTTAATTAAAATTCCTTCTCATTTCACCTGCCTGCCTCGAGAGTTTGCATTTTTGTCCTCCACCTGTCCTCCAGGTCCTCATCCATGACACTTCTCTGTTTGCTGCTGCCTTTTATTAATTCAAATTTGTAGGTGTATCTGTTCTTTTTCTATTTAAGACCTGAAAACAACTTGATCTCCATGAGACTGACTAATGATGCTACATATAAAATCTCATATTGATGTTTCTGATTATCTGCATAAATTAATTAAAAGTCAAATTTCAAAGTGATAATTTCTTACCTGGGAAGCAAACAGACGACAAAACCTTCATCATTCTAGCCTTGATTGCAAATGAAAGACGACAAACAGGATGAGGGCTTTTAACTAAATCAGTATGGCGTTACTTCCTTTCTGAAAGTCAGAAATTGACGTAAGTGATGGTAAGGGGTGACGAAGTTATGATGAACATGAGTGATTATGAACACCGTCACGTCAGACAAGCAGATGGGTTGTACAGAAACCCAGATGTTAGGCTAAATAACATCATAAATAAGTCCTGAAAACATTTTTTTTTATATTGTAGTGCAGAGGATGAATTGAGGAGTCTCACATCCTGAGGAAAGAAGCCAACCAAAGAACAACATCTTCAACTTCTTCAACTTTATTATTATCATAAAGGAAATTTGGTCTCCAGAAGGCATCGAACACTTCAGGTTACACAGAGACATATAAACACTGACAATAACAAGCATAATAAATAAAAAATCATCCACTCAAGTAAAAACAAAGACTCCTACCACACTGAGCCAGAGACTGAGAAACCTCAGTCGGTAAAGATAGTCACCGTACACCAGCTAGTAATAAGTGCAAAATAAATAACAAAATCAGCTGAGTACTTAAACATAATACATACAATAAATAATATTACATGTATCTATATGGATGTGAAATTCAAATTAAGTCTATCAATAACAACAAGGATAAAGGAAACTCACATCGTGTCCTTGTTTTAGACATTCTGACTGGGAGGTTTTCCCATCTTGAGGTAATTTTCCCTCCATCACTTCTCTGATTTGTGCGGTCAAAGGAATAAAATCACATGTTCTCATAAGCTCTCAGTCATTCTGCACACATCTCACTCGTAAACCCGTCTATTAAGCAGGGAGAGATAGTAGTCTGCACCAGCTCTTATCCCAGATCTGATTCATTTGTCTTTGTCACTTTATGAGGATTTTGTTTCATCTAAATCTTCTTTGCTGTTGCTTAATAGCTTTTTTATCTCTTCTTTATCAGCAGCAGCAACAGTAGTGTCCTTGTTGGACGCATCGTCTGCATCCCGCCTCACAGAGAAACAGCATGATTGATTGTCTAATAAAACTCTGCCCTCAGAAGCATCACCTTCTGATGAGTTAGAAGAAGAAGCAACAGGAGAATTTCTGCCAGGTGAGTCGACATTAGCGGTTGAGGCTTCTTGGTTTAGTGCTTGCTGAAGCTCCTCCCCTGATTCATTACCTGGAATTAAAGGTAAATGTTTCAGTCATGAGGGCAAAACAAAACAGTGATGCGTCTACTGATTTTTACACCTCTCTAAATGATATCACATGATGTAAAGGTTTGGTACAGTTCATGTAGGAGATGAGTATGTTTTGAAATTAACATGTTAATGTGAACCACTCCCACAGGAAGAGAGACTTGTCTCACTTCTCTTTTTTATGCATTATGGATGCTACTTACACTGTTTAATCTATTCTTTGTACACTACCTCATAAGATACAGCTCTAACTTGACTTTAAATTAATTTCAAAGCCAGTTTGACACTTTTATGAAGAAGCAGTTTCCTGCCAAAGTCCTTTAACTTCTGTTTGTGCCTCCCTGGCTGCACCAGCTCTGATCCCAGATCTTTGTCACTTTCTGAGGATTTTGTTTCCTCTGAATCTTCTTTGCTATCACTGTTTCTCTTCTTTATCAGCAGTAACATCATGGTGTCTTCATTGGAAGCATCACCTGTAGCAGCATCCCGCCTCACAAAGAAACGGCGAGATGCAGCATGATAGTTTAGTAAAACGTCATCAGAAACATTACCTTCTGCATCGTCTTGGTTTTCTGCTCGCTGAGGCTATAAAGTCAACTTTTTGCAGTGTACATACACGTCTTGATCTCATTCCACCTTAAAAGAAAAACATGATGCAGTTTTACAAGGTGCCTCATGTTACATTACAAGACATAAATGTCCAACTCATCACTGTAGAGCTGCAACGATTAGTTTATTGACAGGCAATGAATAAGGAACTATTTTAATCATTTTTTAAAGCAAATATGCCAAATTTTGATGGTTTTGCTTTCTCTAATGTGATGATTCAATACTTTTCTTTGTTATACTTCACAGTAAAGAGAATATCTTTGGGTTTGTGACTGTTGTTCAGACAAATTCTTGACATTTATCGATATAACCATTGACTCCTCTTCACGCCTGTGCACCTTTTTCCTGTCAGTAATTGTCTACATCCGCTGTTCATTCCCTTATCAGCTCCTCTGTACTTATAATGAAGCATTTTCTTCATCAGTGTTGTGTCTATAAACTCTCATGTTCCAGCCATCCTGATCCTGGACTTTATCTGTTCCTGCAGTCCCTATAGTTTGAACCTTTTTTCCTGTTTATTGTTTATTCATTGCTTGTTTATTATGCGTCTGCCCGATTAGATCTTACCTTGAAGGCCGAAAAGCGACAAATGCTTCATCATTCCAGGCTTGACAGAATGTCCTGAATATCAAAATGTTTGGGTAGGAGCACTACCTCGCGCTGTTTGGATAAAGAACAGAAGACACAGACTGTCTTGGAGTTCTTATGTATATGTAGCTTTCTGAACGTGATTGGTGTGAGTTCACTGTGAAGTCACTTCCCACTCTCCTCCAATATGTCTTCCTCAGTCTGGAGCGCCGCTGCACGTTTGCCACAACATGATCAGGAAACCTGGTTCATCTGTATACTTGACACTTTCTTATATGATGTCAGACTGGACTTCACATTGTGCATTGCATCCAACCTCCATCATTTATTCAGTTATTGCACACTATTAATGTTTCATCTAAATAACAGATTTAAAATGTTTAATTCAACTTTTATGTTGCTTTATTTTGATTATTATTACCTTTCTTTTGTTGTCTTATTATTCTTCTATGTTGTGTTTTTTACAGTCTGTACGCTGCATATTTGGCTAATAAAACTGATTCTGATGACTTTCTAGGTTCACGTTTGCGTTTGTGGTCACTCTGAACATTAGTTATGACAACATTGTACTCATCCAAGTGGGAGCAGTCAGCTGATCAGACCCCATGAATTATTTAGATTATATTTAATTATGTTGATAATCACACACTGGAATATGTAAACATTTAGTCAGCATAAAGTTTTGAAACTATTTCAAATTTTTAAATGGCAGCACCGGGTCAAAATGGACCCGGTCTCATTTGACTATTTATAAAGTATATACTGTAAATGATGACCTCATTTCCTTGAAATGACTGAGCTGTGAACGAAATCAGGTTGTGTGTGTGTGTGTGTGTGTGTGTGTGTGTGTGTGTGTGTGTGTGTGTGTGTGTGTGTGTGTGTGTGTTTGTGTGCGTGTGTGTGTTCATCTGCTGGAAACCACAATAACATAACCCATTTCTCTATTGCATTATTGGTGACTGGGTTAATTTTGACTCAGGAAGACCACAGATACTATAAAATTTAGACCCAAAAAAACACCCAAAATTCATTGAAAGTAGTTGTTATTACTTGCAAAGAGTGTAGTATGGAACCATCCATGAGATTTTCACACATTTAAATAAAAGAAATCCATATTTCTGATATGAACCCATTTGAAAATGGGCCAAAATTGACCCGAGGGCAACCGGAGGGTCAATTAATCTGATATACTTTGCTTTCACACTTTGCTTTTGCTTGTGACTTCTCTTATTGTTCTGTTCAAAACTTGATTAGGAATAAGATGTGTATCAGACTGATTGTTTTACATTCACCTGCTTGTGTGTTTGTGTTTGAGAAGACACTGTTGGGTGTTCTGAGAGATTCTCACAGGTCGGCAAAGAGAGAAATCTCGAGTCCAATGAGTGAAATCTGCCATTCATTATGAGTTTATGTATTAATTTTGCACGTGTGGAAGTGAACTATTGCCTCAAGTGAAACTCAAAGGGTGATAAATCAAAATGAAGACATTATATCATAAACTCAGGCAGCAGCTGGTTAACACAGACTTGTTCTTTCATGTTCAGACAGCTGGCATGTACCTCACCTGTTTTTTATGACACAACTACATGAGACAATTCTTAAGTTTATTTATTTTTCCAAATACAAACAGCTGAATATTATCTAATGTCTGGTATAGAGCCAGAGTGTAAAAGACACTCTCTCTTGAAGAGCAGGGTTAGTCAGTTACTCATGAGACGCCGGCTAAACGCTGTCGTGTTGGAGTTTTAATAAACATTGCATGTTTTAGCAATTTCCATCATAATTTTTCAGTGCAGACACGTCAGCTCAACTCACAATCATCATCATGTGTTTTAGTTAATTGTTAACTTTCATTGAGTCTTAACAGTGAATTATTTTAGAGGCAGGTTTGGGTGGAGTGTGTCTCAGGCATACTAGGTGAGACCTCTAACTCCGTCTCTTAGTGGCACATTTGAAGGCCACTGTTGGGTTTGTGCAACTGATATCACTGTTTCTGCAAAAGTGAAATATATAAGAAAAATAATCACCAACAATTTATCAATATAAACCATAAGTAACTATAAGCAGAGTATTCAAATCAAAACTTTTTCTTTGTTTAAAAACTCACAAGAATTAAATTTCCCTCATTGTGAAGTTAAATCTTTTTCACTGAATAAAAAAAAAATCAAATATGAATCTAAGGAGCCAGAATGCAACGAGTATAAACACAGGATCTATAAAAAACAACATGTGCAATAAAACAGAACAACAGTAGTATAAAATCACTAAACATCACCTTCAATACAAAAGGCTCAAAATGAGCCATCACACGCTACAACATCAGCATTGATCCGTCTGCAGAAGGTGAAGGTTGGTCGTCTGTGGAGTTTGTTGTGGTGGGGTGGGGGAAAGTCAAGAGATGAAGGACTCCCAGAAGCCTTGTAGTCAGCAGGTTATTGTGTCAGAGGAGCCTCACTTGTCTGGGCTGTACCACCCTGAAGGTGTTTGTGTAACAGAAAGGATGTTGCACCTGACCACAAAGCAGCACTATAACTGTTGCTAAGCAGAAGAATAACAAATATACAAAGTCAGACCGACATGCAGCAGTGTGGAGAGGCTCAGTTTAATCAAATATCTTTTTTTTCTTTAATTGTTGTATTTTTTTTTTACTTTTTGTGGAGGCAGCATCAATTTTACTAAATAAAAAGTGCTGAGCAAGAAGCGTGAGGGAGGATTACGTATTGCAACGTGCAGGAAATCTGTTCTCTGATCTGTTCTCTGTAATTCCTGCAAGTCAATATGATGCTCCATGTGATGTTATCCTGAGGTTAATTGATAGAGGCTCCATCAGATTTGGGCCATGCTATCTCATTATGTCACATTCAACTTTACAAATCATACACTCACCAGCTTCATATATTGACCGGTCTAATGGTTACCGTTGCTCTTCTCTGAGACATCCCTGTTCTGCCATGGCCTCTCCTTGGAGGGCTTTTCCTACCATACGAGATGACTTGCTTATCTCCTGAGTCAGAACCAACAAACCTCTGAAAGAATGTGTTTGTGCTGTCTGTGGCAGGCCATGATGTCTCTGGGTCCTATCTTACGCCCGGCGCAGAGTGGTGCAAGTCTCTTTACTATTTTAAGACAGACACAGTTGTCATTTTCCCGTCCAGCGCCCACGTTGTTAAAATAGCAATGGCACTTGCGCCCATTAGTGCGTCCATCAGGGTGTGTTGGTCTAAAAGTAAGGTGTGGTCAGGTGCATTGGTGGCGCATTGCTATTTCACTATTGACCAACATAAACCTGGTCTAAAGTCGATGGTGCAATGTTTCACTGTACACTCTGTTACTTCTTACTCACTCACTGGACACACAGCAGCACACACACATGCAAAACAAATAAAAGGATTACAATGTGAAAGATTATTATTGTGTATATTAATTTAAAAAATCACATTTCATAATGCTTAATCATAATATTTATTATTTCAGAATTAACTAATCACCGTAATGGATGAAATTGTTTAATTATTTGACCAGATTGTGACACGTAGGTATTTAAACAGACGGACAACAGCTGATCAGACACAGATAGACTTTCCTGCTTAAATGAGGTGAAAACAATTATTAAACTAACAAAGGGAATAAATCTGCACAGCTTCTATATTCTTATATATATTCTTTAACATTTTTGAGATTTATTACAGTGATCAGGTTTCCGTACTTTTAACAATTAAAACTCAGCAGGGGCCAGTGTGTGCGTTATGAATCGTGCGCTTTCCCTTTGTGCAGTAGAGTAGATCCATTGCCTCTGCAGAGAAGCGTTCCCTTTTACTATTTGGCAAATGGGCCGTCATAATAGCAATCCACCAAAGTGCAAGCACACCTGGCTCTTAAAGGGAATGGGAGATGACACTGTGATTGGTTTATTGCATGTTTAAAGACACTCATGATTAATTAGGAGACTAAGTACAACTCCTTTGAACCCTGCGCCTGGTGCATCAACCATTTTTCCGCCATTAAAATAGCAAAAGTGGATTTAGACACACCCTAAATGCAATTGTGCTATGTGCTTCAGACCCTGCGCTTTAGAGTATGAAAATAGGGCCCTCAGTCTGTCTTTCTAATCTTGAAAACTGAACTGGGCTGAGTTTTTTTAAGCATAGCAAAGTTTGGATTTACCTGCAGTGTCTTCCCCTTCAGTTAACTTTCTTTCTGCTCAGTCAGACTCTATCACTGGATTCGGTTGGTTTTCAGCTTTAACTTCTTTTAGCGTTGGAGCCTGAATATGTTCATGTAACAGAACAAATTTTTCAGGCATCTCCTTATCATTAAGTGCGTTCTGTTGCAGCTCTAACTGCTCTCCCTGCAACACCATTTATTTCAGGTTTGTAAGGATTTGACTAAATTTGTTGTACACCATGAGACTCTAAGAGCTGTGTTACAGTTTAACAGTTTTTAAAATGCTTCCTGTCATATCTATTCTCAAAGATTTGATTGTAAGATATTGAATTAACAGCTCTGCTGATCTGGCAGAAGCTGTCTTTCCTGTTGCTGATCTGACGATGCGCTGTGCATTAGAGTTATTGTTTGCATAGATACGGAAATATTTGTTACCTAAAATACCTAAAACTGCAGTGTGTGGGTGTGTGTGTAAGCTGTCTGTGATGATGTGGTGAGGATGAGTTTCTGTCCTTTTAAACCCTCCTGCTTGTGCACATTTGGCTGCAACTCTTCCTTTCTGTTTATCACAAGTCCCATAGCACCAGGTACATCCAGACCCGCTCTTTAACCATTTTATCACCCTGTCTCCTCTGACATGTCCTAAACCTTTGTGTATTTGCTTTAACACATTCATTTGGTCAGGCTGTGGTACTTTGATTAAACCAGTTTTTCCATCTTTCCACTCATTGGACACGATCAACTTCTGGCTGCTCCTGAGTTAATTTATCGACATCCAGAAGCCATGATTATCGTACCTCTATGGGCTAGTTAATGTTAAGCCTTTCTTTCCCTTATGATGCTCTAGTTACTTTAAGAGTTTATTCTTTATTTAGCTTGGACCTACTTCTTTATCCTTCTCCTTCTTGACTGTTTAACTCATCACAGCACACTTTGTGACCTGCTATAGGAAGCTCTAACAGATTCAGAGTTGTTCCACACAAGGTGCCTTTCAGGTTTAGATTGCTCTGTAAACTTTTGCTCCAAGTCACTCTAGGTACCTGTTGGCGCTTCACTCCTGTGGTTAACTGTTTAATGGCATCCCCTATGTTAGTGCTGCTACTTTCGTAGATAAACATTGGAATGACGTGTCTAACAAGGTCCCTGGATTCTCTTTTACCTCTTCAGAGGTCCCTGTTCGGGCACCATGTAAAGGTTTCTGCCTGTTAAAGCAAAACCTCCTGCCAGTGTGTATAAAGCACCAGCAGGTGGCTGTCTACCTCTGACCTCGGTATCAAACAGTTTCCCAAAATCTCCACATAAGACCGCCTTTACCTGCTTAGGGAACCAGTATCCAGCTTGGTTTCTATAATCACCAGTTGAATTCAGTATAAATAAATATAGATCTAATGTCAGCCATATCTCAGGGAGGCATCTTGCGTCCCTTAAAGGGCTAACCGGAAGACCTCAGAGATGAACACAAGTCAGGAACTTTGGTTGGAGTGTATAAAAATACAAACCAGTTTTATTTGGTTTTTACAAAAATAAGTATTACAAAATGTAAAAAAAAAAAAACTAAAATACAAAAACCTGAGTGTAAAAGTTAGAAAGAAAAAATACCCTGTCTTGGATTTAAAGAAGTCAAAAAAAGGAGCAACAAAGGGTAAAATGCAAAGAAGCCTAAAAGCAGCCAGCCTTCAAAAGCAAAACCTCTGTGGTCTCCATTTCTATATGATTCATCTTAAAGCCTCTGAAACTCCTTATATGGTCACCAACCAGAACAGCAGCAGGCTATTGGATAGTTTTTCTTTGCATTGTACAAAACATATAGATATTTTTTAACATTTCCAAAACTGATAAAGATCAACGTTGCGTGAATTTGCCTGTTGCAGAAACCACAGTTTGCTGCTAGCCACCGGCTTCCTGCCTACCTAGGCAGTGTTAACTTGCACAAAGGTTGAGTCACAGTTCAACCAAACCTACAAGGGGTCTTGGTGAAGAGTGTCTTGGGCACTCTAGGTGAGACTTTAACACTAGCGTGGACATTTGCAGTATTTAGAAATAAAACAACTTGCTGTAAACCAGTAAAATGTTTAGAAGTGAATTTCCAAAACCTTTTTTTCATCAAACCGTAGACATCTGTCAGTTCCAGCTTGCTAATATATGACGCACACTCAAGTTAGAAACAGCACCTTGAAAAACTGATGTAATGTCTTTGATGTAATATTTGTTATTTACAGTGAAAACGTTGCACCCAATAAATTACAAAGCATCATGACCTGAGAGCATGTTCACCTTCTTCACAGATTTTTCTCTCTGAAAATGTTTCATGTAAGAAAAGTAAACATTTTCCAGCCAAAGCCATCAGTTTCTACATGAACACACTGAAACTAGACATGTAACTGATCACCAAAGCACTCTTCAATAAACATCTGTAAACACTCGGTAACAGAGTGAGCTGTCTGAAGTTAACTTAGTGTTACTTCTTGCAGTTTCAGTGTAAAACCATCATCCTCCTTCATGAACTCTGAGCTGATATCTGAAGCTAACAGCTAATTCTGAACTGTGAGCTAACTGAGAGGTTTAATTCTTGAGATAATGAACATTTTCCATCCATCACTTCTCTGATTTAAGCAGTTTAAGGAAACTTTCTGCTTCCTGCCTGCACACATCTCACTCGTCTATTAAGCAGAGAGAGATAGTTAATGAGTTTCACTCTTTTTGTAATCAGGGACTTCCAAAATACATGGAGTGAGACACAAGAACAACACACCTCTGTTTAAACTTCTCTCTACTCTGATGTATGAAGGAAAATCTTTGCACATACTGTAGGACTTTGCAGTTTCCTGACAAAGTCCTTTAACTTGTGTTTGTGCCTCCCTGCCTGCACCAGCTCTGATCCCAGATCTGATTCATTTGTCACTTTCTGAGGATTTTGTTTAATCTGAATCTTCTTTGCTGTCGCTTAATAGCTTTCTTTTCTCTTCTGTATCAGCAGCAGCAGCAGCAGCAGCAGCAGCAGTGGTGTTCTCATTGGAAGATCCATCATGATTGTTTAGTAACACTTTGTCCTCAGAAACATCAGAGTTGGAAGAAGCATGAGGAGCATTTCCTTCAGCTGGATCTCCACCGGCTGCTGAATCTTCGTTCTCTCCTGGCTGAGGACTCTGGTTTGATCCTTGACCTGGAATTAAATCGAAATGTTTCAGTCATGAAAAAAAATAGCTGTGGGTTTATTGATGTTTTACATCTCAATAAATGATATCACATGATGTGAAGGTTTGCTACTATTAATGTAGGAAATTAGTATGTTTTGAATTTGCCATCAGGATAATGTGATCCACTTACACAGCAGAGAGACTTCTTTGTGTAGGTAGCATCCATACTGCACACACACAATTTAGTCTATTCATTGTGCACTACCATATAAACTGACATCATCTCACCTGGAGAGTTAAAGAAACTTTGCAAACAAATTGTCCAGGGCAACTGAAACCTCGGTTTTGTCTTACAGGAAGCATTTTTACATGTGTTCACCTCAAGTTTTGGAATTTTGACCAACATCCAACATCATAACAGTATCAGAATCTGCCCCCTTTAACACTCCTGACGTTTCTCATAAACCTGTCTATTTTGCAGTGAAGAATAGTTCATGTGTGGTGTCTTTGCTACTCTTTTTGTAATCAGGGGCTTCCAAAATACATGGAGTGAAACACAAGAACAACACACCTCTGTTTAAACTTCTCTCCACTCTGATGTATGAAGGAAAATCTTTGCACATACTGAAGGTGTTTGCAGTTTCCTGCCAAAGTCCTTTAACTTGTGTTTGTGCCTCCCTGCCTGCATCAGCTCTGATCCCAGATCTGATTCATTTGTCTTTGTCACTTTCTGACAATTTTATTTAATCTGAATCTTCTTTGCTGTCGCTTAATAGTTTTGTTTTCTCTTCTGTATCAGTAGCAGCATTGGTGTTCTGATTGGAAGCAGAGAAAAGGCGAGATCCATCATGATTGTTTAGTAACACTTGGTCTTCAGAAACATCACCTTCTGACGAGTTGGAAGGAGCATCAGGAGCATCAGAAGCATCAGAAGCATCAGGAGCATCAGGAGCATCAGAAGCATCAGGAGCATCAGAAGCATCAGGAGCATCAGGAGCATCAAGAGCATCAGGAGCATCAGGAGCATCAGGAGCATCAGGAGCATCAGGAGCATCAAGAGCATCAGGAGCATCAGGAGCATCAGGAGCATCAGGAGCATCAAGAGCATCAGGAGCATCAGGAGCATCAGGAGCATCAAGAGCATCAGGAGCATCAGGAGCATCAGGAGCATCAGGAGCATCAAGAGCATCAAGAGCATCAGGAGCATCAGGAGCATCAAGAGCATCAGGAGCATCAGGAGCATCAGGAGCATCAAGAGCATCAAGAGCATCAGGAGCATCAGGAGCATCAGGAGCATCAAGAGCATCAGGAGCATGAAGAGCAATTCCTTCAGCTGGAGCTCTGACTCCTTGACCTGGAATTAAAGGGAAATGTTTCAGTCATGAAACAAAATAGCTGTGGGTTTAATGATGTTTTACATATCTACACATCTATAAATGATATCACATGATGTAAAGGTTTGATACCATTATGAGGAGATTAGTATGTTCTGAATTTGCCATAAAGTTAATGTGAACCACTCACACAGCAGAGAGACTTCTTTTTTATTGTGTGTGCAGTATGGATGCTACCTACAATATTTAGTCTATTCATTGTGCACTACCTTATAAACTGACATCATCTCAGATTATGTTCAGCAAGGCAGCACTA
This sequence comes from Euthynnus affinis, assembly GCA_029490765.1. Lineage (NCBI taxonomy): Eukaryota > Metazoa > Chordata > Actinopteri > Scombriformes > Scombridae > Euthynnus > Euthynnus affinis. The sequence goes on from CM055850.1 coordinate 29,611,188, forward strand.
CCGGGAAAAGTTAAGTAGTATAGAAAAGTCATTTCAAGGAGACAGGGTCACATGACCAAAGGTTGACATGTGATGGCCAGTCGCTGAATATGATGGTCACCACTGAGCTTTCATTGTTTTGTTATATAGAACTGTTGTATGTTTTTGCTGCATTTGACAGCATGAATATCGGATATTCTTCTGGATCAGAAGGAGGCTACATCTGCACACAGTTTGATACACAAGGTGTCTGTGTGTATTTGAGTTCATGCTTTTTCACTAGTTGATCATATCTTTATATTCAGCAACAAAAACACAGCAAATACCAATCACAATAGAGAATAAACTGAAGTTACTCACATCTTTTGTGCCAAAACCCAAACATAACTAATAAAATTGATATGGCAGCAACGACTCCAACTGATACACCTATCATAGCACGATTCCTCAGCAGGTCCTCACCTGTAAATTAGGAAACAACAGAGTAACAAATTATTTTAACATGTTGCGATAATATAAACACATGTTTGAACACGTCAATATCTGCTTTTTGTTCGTCTTGTTTGTTTCTTTTAATGTTTAAAATCAACCTGCCAGCTGAAAATTTGCCTTTTGGCTAAATCTGACACATAATGTGTGATGTCCCTGATAAATAAATGAATTAATAAAAAATGAAATGCACTAATTGCCTGCTATGTAGTAAATATTTCTGCAAGTATATTATAGTTTATTTAAAGTAAGTTTCATTATAGTTTATTAATGGTGAATTGTGATTTTATCCATAATGTAACACTATCAGGGAAATTACTGTACTGATCAGTCCCAAATTTAATCTGCAGCATAACAATAAAGTTAAATTTATCTGCATCACTCACCAGGAGCATCAATCACTGTGGTTTTCTCAATGCTCTGTTTGGAGCGAGGGTTATACACACGGCAGGTTACAGACTGCAGCTCTTTGATACTGATGGTACTTGTGACAGTGAAGGTTTTCTTGGTTGGATGCTGCTGCAGTGACGTCTGAGCTTCATGCAGGTCCAGCTGTTCACTGCTGGATTTGTTTTGACCAGTCCATTTCACTTCAGGTTTAGGGTATCCTCCATGTGCTGTACAGGTTGCACTGTTTAATGTGCTGTTAATGGTCAGGAGAAGATCTTGGTAGTCAGCTGTGGGTGTGTCAGAAAACATGATGGTTTACACACTAGAGACATTTAGAGTATTTTGATGTGTATAGATTTTGGTTTGAAAGCAAAAAGCTGCTATTCCATACCTGAGACCTGCAGAGAGGATCTGCAGTGATCATGAAGCTGTTTAACAACTTTTTTCTGTTCATCATAGAACTCAGCAAAGGCCCAGAAACTTTTCTTGTCATCTCCAACACTAACATTGTTAAGTCTAATAGAAATATTTCCAGAACTAAACTCAGTATTGAAACCTTGAACCCTGTTCTTGTATTCATCAGCTACTGTCTGTGGTCCCTCATTGTTGAGCCAGTTGAACAAAAGCTTCTCAGTTCTATCCTCCTGCCAGTAAAACCATTTGATGCTTGTTGAATTCGCTGGTAGTGAACAGGGAATCAGGACGGACCCTCCGACAGTGGCATCGAGAATCACAGGTATCTGACCCACGATGGGTGCTAGAAAAGAAAACAGAGAGATACAGTAAGAGTTGTTAGTAAGAGGAGAAATGTACATAATATAAACATATGCAGGCATGTACCCTTTGCATCTTTTTAGATTTAATGCTTTCTGTGTTAATTTAGAAACAAACAAACTCTGTATTTCTCATTTAGTATCTTACTGCCAAGAAAACAATCCCCCTCCCTCTGGACAGGACACTTGGTTCCTGCTGGCTTGAACATTATGTACTATGATTGGTGGTTGTACAATTTGGAGGGCGACATGTGAATGAAAAACGTATAACAGTGTGAAAACAGTATGATTTTACTGCATTAAATCTGACAGTTACTCAGAGCAACTTCCCACATAGAAACCCCGTCTTCTAGAAATTACGTTTATACACTTGTTTTCCTAATTACATTGCACTGGCAAACATAATAGCTGCCTGGATTATGTTTGCACACAAATCGTTACATTTATATCCGCAGAGGGGCGAGGTCGGCTGGATGGAAGATATCCACTTCATTTAAACTCAACTACTCAAGCATCATATTAGTGTTTCAATGTTCATTTGGGCTGTTGTTTGAAAAACTGTGAAATCTATCCTTTGAAAACCATGTTTATGTGAAAAATGTTAAATCACTTTCTGTCTCTGTCATGATTTGAGTGTTCACGCAGCAGCAGCCGCTTATCATGGAAGTAAAGTACAAACATAGATTTATGTGGTTTAAAATGTTTTTCTATATGTTGTCATGTATGAAGAGACCCAAAATGAATACTGTAGGCAGACTGCTTGTTTTCTTCATGACTGATTCTGTCAAGAGCTTTTTGATAAACAGCTGATCACTGTAACTGTGATCACTATAAGCAGTTACTACTGTGTACATTTAAACACAGTGTACAGAAAGACATAGTTTGGACTTAATTTAATTTTCTTGTTGTCTTCACAGTTTGAACAAAATCAGTGAATGAATAAATAAATCATTTCAAAATAATGCTGCCACACTTTTATTTCTTAAATCATAAATGCTTTTAAATTAAAAGGTTGCGAGTGTGAAAAGACAGGAACAGTCTTTTGAAAGAGTGTTTCCGTCCGTCAGACATTCTTTGGACACGCAGCTGAGCTAAGCTTGAACTAGCCTGCCACGGAGCAGGCTACTTCTGCTGGCTAAGTTACCATGGTTACTGAGCTGCAACTCATATAAGCCACTTTGATGGAACAGAACTCTCACTTAAATTAGCGAGGCTTATCAAAATAAGCCAGGCTATCCCGTTAGCCAGCTTCATGGAACAGGCCCCTGGAATAACATCATTTCAGAAACATGTTTGTTGCTATATCTGCAACCAGTAAAAAAACTACTTTCCTGCTAGGCTTCTTACTGATTTTAACAGACAACATCACATCACCCCCATCCTGACTTCTCTCCATTGGCTCCCTGTTTGTTTTAGAACTGATTTTAAGATTTTACTGATCACTTTTAAAGCACATCTGGGTTTGAAGTTCCAAGCTACATAACGGCTATGCTGAATCCATACGAGCCCGCAGCCTTAAATGCTCAGCTTGGCCCCTTGATGTTGGAATGACCTGCTTGAGGAGAAAAGGCTCGCAGAATCAGTAACTTCTTTAAAAATCACTTCTTAAAACCCATTTCTACAGACTTGCTTTTATGTGATGTTATCTTCTGATCATCTTTCTTTTAAACTTTTTATCATTTTTTTATTGTCTTTCTTTGTCTTTAGCCACCATTTTTTTAAGGTCAGACCTGTCTTTGCTGTCTGTCAAAGCACTTTGTAAACTCTGTTTTTAAAAAGGTGCTATATAAATAAAGATATTATTATTATTTATAGTGTGCTCTCAAATGAATCAGTGAGTGAACTTACCACACAGAAGTAAAATGATGAGGCTTGAAGAAGACATGTCAGTACTGGAAAACGGAGATAAAGATCTTTTTGGTGATCTATAATAAATACTTTTTTATAGTTATGTCATACATTACCATTTTCATTCATTACTAATATATTCATTAAACTTGATTACGAGGCAGAATAACAATAACAATGTAATATGGAAAGAGAGCAAACATCATACTTATTTCAAAATATTAACATTATTCTATGTTAAGAATTTAAGATACTTAATTCCAGCTGTTTCCTTCATCGCTCTCAATTATTGATGCCAATTCATTCAAGGTAATTGTTAAAAGTGTAAGATATGAGATGCAACTTACTATATTACAATAGGTCACAAAAGAGCGATTGTTTCACCACATGGCAAGTTATCTTCCGGTGCTGTTAAACAAAAAAAAGTGAGTGAGTGTGAAACTACTTGCAGCAAACCAGAGGCTCCTCCTCTGCCATCTGATTGGCTCTAACTCACAGTTCAAAACATGCAGACACACACACACACACACACACACAC